>CM045932.1:7383617-8857367 GCA_025177825.1 Aechmea fasciata | reverse complement strand
ACAACCAGGTCTAGCAAGTCGATTTGAATCGGATTGGGCCGGAATTTTAGGCCCAACCCATATTCAAAATAATATAGTAATAATACTCATTAAGACAATAATAAGACATAAAATAGAGGCACTTAAAAAAAAAAAAAAAAAAAAAAAAAAATCATGTGCCCTAAAACATTTGGAGAGATAAGCAATAGGAGAATCTAAATGGAGAGATCACAGAAAATAAAAAAGAAAAAGCAGAATATAATGTGTTGGAATGAATTGCTTTCATGGCAATTTCTATTACATGAAAAGATGGGGTTCTCCTTCAAATTTTCCCTGTACAAACAATTACTGTAGATATGTGATTAAAAAGTTGACACCAAAGTGATAATGTCTTTGAGAAATTAAACATCATGTAGAAGAGTGAATAGGGCTCTTCTTTCTTTTGCCTTTCACTTGAAGTACTTTTCTTCGGCGCCGTCACTAAATCTACATCCTCGAGTAGCCTCGGTAGTCCTCGTATTGTTCCATGAACGCGTCGTTGAATTTCTTGAAACTCGCCATTATCGCCGGCATGTCTTCCTCCGCCGGCAAAATGGTAGTCCTTAGGTGGAAAACCCTACAAAAAAGGGAGTCATTTTATTAGTTTCCTTACTCTTCTAATGCATCAAACAAATCAAGCAAAAGAAATTTGAAAAAAAACACAATAGATCAATAGTTGGATATGATGTTTTGATGCGATTCATTCATTAAATGCAATAGTTTCTCTACTCAAGAAACTGGAAACCAAATGTTTTACTAAAAAAAAATCTTTAATAGAAGCTTTTGGGACTTAAAACCAGAAGTGCCGATGTGAAGCTTCCGCTTTATGTTGGGGGTTTTCATGAAAAGTTGAGACTTGTTGGTGCTTTCCCAAAAATCACATGAGTTAATGCAAGTATTTGGTATAATTTCCAAGAAACTTAGTACAACCACAACCATAATAAATCAAAAAGATCTCTCAGAGGAAATACCCTTCTTTCTGACCAAAACCCGAGCCTGGAACTGTAGAAATGCCAGTTGCTTCCAAGAGCTTCAGGCAATACAAAACATCAGGAGCTTTTCCAGCCTTTTTAGCAGCTTCGAGTGCTTTCGGTGGTAAGCGTATTTGAGGGAACGAGTACATAGCTCCTGAAGCAATGTTTCAATTAGTTAGCTGTGTATTTCATAAGCGAGAGAAGTATTGTAAGCACTCAAATTAGGGGCGAAATTCTTACGGTATGGAGTGGATAGTAGCTAAACCATATTCTTTATGAATTTTTGTTTCCTACATACAAAGCGGATATGGCTATGAAATGGAAAACAAATACAACTGTATTTTTTTAAACTGTTAAATTATATGAAACAACCGTTCATCTGCAAAAGATTAAGCTCTCAGAGAACGATGTTTTTAATATTTGTATTTAACACTCTCTCCACGTCTAGGTTCGAGACATTTTGATAGGCCCAACATATAATTTTGAATTAAATGATAGAAAATTAAATAATGCTAAGAGCCTCGCAGGATTCGAACTCAAGACCTCCTACCTTGATATCATGTTAAACAACCATCATTAAAGCTCAAGGTGTCAAAGAACGGTGATTCTAATTTATACTCCCCTCAAGTATGGAATTTTCCAAGATTACCCAGGCCTATTGGCCGAGGCTAAATACTCTAATTAGCCATATAAATTTAGGATTTTACCTAAAAAAATGCATGAAGAATATTATGCATATGAATCAATGCGTATCTGAACAAGTGTATGAAAATGCGGATAAAAGCTCAAATTCAAACTTGATAAGCAAATCTAAATCAAAATCTGGTAAAACAGGTGTTGTGAAGCCAGATTGGTGACATAATAAATTGCTCATATTACCTTCAGTAAAGTTGCAAACTACATTTCTGCAACTATTGAAACCATCAGTCATTATGTGTGCTCTTTTCCTTAGAGACTCAAGGATTGCCTTGCTGCAGAATCATATAAAAGCCCCATTGTAGTATTTTTACGACATGATAAACAACAATCAGGAAATATAGAAACTTCGTCGAGTTCAACGTTATTGGAACATTATCCTTAATTGATCGAACCATTACAAGTCTTCTCTTAGATTAAGTTCATATAATAACAAAAAGCGGAGACTTCCCAAAAATAAAAAATAAAAAGAGGGAACTTTACTTAATGTAGTTTTTATCTGTTCAAACCTTTCTGCAGCAAACTTCAAATATGAGATATCACCAGGTTTGAGAGGATTAACCATCAACCCTAGCTGAAAAGAAAATGAATTCTTCATTTTATATGATATTCTCAGATGATTGTATTAATGTTTTAAGCATGACTTGTTCACTTACAAAGATCTGCCCTGGGACGTTTGGACTGAGTGATACAGATGCAACTTTGTAGATCTCATCTATGGTCTATACCAAATCAAGCAAATGAGAATCAGTTAAGCACGAGGAAGATGCAAAACATAATTAAAATTTCAAATGGATAAGGTTAACCTATAGTTTAAACAGTGTACAGAAAAGAATATTCACTTGTGCCTTGTCTAAGATTATCACTGTAGTGAAGTGGTTTCTCTCTTTCTTTGTTCGACTCGTTCATCAGGTAGATAGTCAATTTAGTTCAATTTTCTAGTAGGTGGAAATTAGTACTGGAATGGAACATATTATCTGGTTCTCTTTCTGAGAAAAGAGACTATCATATATCAATTTCCAGTTCAGTCGCTCTATTTTCTTCTATACAAAATCAAAGAAGATAAATATGTCATCTCTTGCTACTGATGAATCGAGTAATTATGCAACAGCATACATAATTAGGACCCAAAACTAAAATGTAATAAATAAATATATAGTATCCAGATAACAGCCGTTTTTCGTTACCTTTGGAGGAAGGTTGGTCATCTCAAAATAACTCCCACGCTGTCCGCATTCTCCCCAGTATCCTTTCGAAACAGTGTGGAAAGATATGAGCTGGACCTCCTTGCTTGTAGGCGGACCCATGTCGAACAATATCTAGAAGAAGTAAAGAGCAAACAATTTCAGATAATAGTATTCTGAAAAGGACATATTAGAACACTTTAGATAGCAATTATTTCTACCTTTCTTGCGCTTATAAATGGCCGTTCATCCTGATATACGTTCTGCTGATAAACTTCATCTGCGAGCAGGGCTAAGTTTTCATGAAAACAGAATTTCAACAATTCCCTTATGTTGGCTTCACTAAGGCATTGTCCGGTGGGGTTTCCTGGGTTTATGATCACCATAGCTCGAACCTGAAACCGTTATAACTTGAACAATTTTACCAAGTCTAGAGTGAAAACATAAAATGGCCAAATGAAAAGATTTATTTAGCATTAGGCGAGAGCTGAATCATCTGTAGTAAACAAAAACAAGCAAACATCTCAAACACAAATCAATTTTGAAGAACTTTTGTTGTCTACCCATGAGATGTCTCTTTTCCGTCTGATCTCATGGAATTGTCATTCCAAGTTGTTGGAATTAGAGGTCAGTGAAAGTTTACAAACTGGGGCCAATGTGGACACACCAGATGGAAACACAAGTAATAGGAGAAATTACAGCCGGAACCTGCTTCACCTCATCAGCTGTGGACCAGCCACTGGATCTATCCCCCAATATTTTCTCTCCTCTGAAGCCCCACTGTCCAGAGAGTTTCAGTGTTTTCAAAGTCGACATTGTTTTCTTTTAGTGTGGTAGATGCTGAAAATAGAAGGGTTGAGGGCTAGGTGCCTGAGTGACCCACGCGAAGACTAGGTCCATGGAATAATTTCTCCATTACACTTCAACAACCATGTGACTTATACGTGTAAATCATAAGTTATAATCAAAAGGAGAAAAACCACTTACAGTAATTCCCTTAGACCGTGCTGCTGCTACGGACTGACGAATGCTGTTGAAATCAAGACCCCAATTCGCCTCCTCTTCCAAGAAGTATGGGACAAGTGAACCGCCATATAAGGAGATTGCAGCTGAATAAAGTGGGTATTGTGGCACCGGGACTAATATCTACCATTTTTTTTTTAAAAAAAAAAAGAGGAAAGATAAGGATTATTTATAAGATTGAGACAAAAATTTTCAATTTGAAAGGCCATTCCATGAAGAACATGTGTTTTCTCACGAGAATCATACCCCATCATTCCCGTTTCTAATAATGGTGTTTAGGATTTGCATTACACCTTTGCTCGCACCATCCGTCAAGAAAATAAACTCTGGATCACTGAAACCAGCACGGATAATATCAGAAAACATCTTGAGAAAATTAAATCTCTGCAAGGAGAATATAATGCCTATTCTTGGATAACAGTTTTTTTTTCCTACCTAGGGTACCCATCGCGCTTCCCGATAAAATCAGCAACTTCCTTCCTGATTCCGGGAAGACCCCTTGAATCACTGTATGCACCTAATTGTTAAAAAAAAGGGTTAGAAAAGGCTAGTTTAAATCATATGTTCCCAAAAAGAATTGATCAAGTTGAAGTCGTAGGAACATCCAAACTTGTGAAAGGAACTTTACCATGGTACTAAAGATTAATCTAGTCCATGACAGAGGCTACAGGAAAATCACATGCAAACATGACAAGATAATTCACCTAAACCACCCGGCGTCATTGAAAGGTAATGTTTAGCTCTTGCAATGGCATCTGCTGGAAAGATAAGCCCAACATTGGGATCATCGAGTAAAAATGGAGCTTGACATAATGCTACCACCTGCAAAAGAAATGTCATCTAAGCATGAACTTTCAAGAACCTTATCTGGAAATTTGAAGCGTCTATTAAACCTGGCTTCTAGAACAGCTTCTCTACTTAGAGAACAGCAAAACGTCTGACAAACACAAAAAGAAATGGAGATTTTGCTGTGTCAGGGAGTTGCAACAAATGTTCGAAAAGCAAAAGCTCCGATTTGAAGCTTTTGTTTCTATTTCTGCTACATTTGAGAGTTGAAGCGGCATGTCAAAAAATTGTTAGAGATCCGAGATGGTTTAATCTATTTTCTTGGTAAACTCAGTAAGCAGGATTATCCAACATAATCAAGCAAAGATTAACCACATGATAATGAGAAATATGAAATTACAGAAATTATTAGTTAATAAAAATCGTTGCCTAGCACTTCTAGGAGACATTTGTGGATTCACTATGGTACAGCACCTGGCGAGGAAAGGTCAACGGCTTCTGTCCCAGAGCATGCGGATTGCCAACATTTGTAAAAATAATCTGCAAGAATAATTGAATTGTGAGAAGAAAAAACAGTTTACTGTAAACAAATAATCTGCAAAGATTGAATGTAAGATTTATCTCTTGAAACAGTCTCATAGTATGCACATAATGTCATATTCTCAAATTCTGTTCTTATTCCAAAACAAAGTTTGCTGCAGTAAATGTTACTGAAAACACACTACTTAATATGCAGATAAATCAAAGAAATGAATATGGCTAGAAGAACATGTGTAACAATTGTTGGCATGTATCATTATAACAGTTCGTGCCTCATATGTCCCTATACAGTGTATAATATCTCCCTCATTATTTACGTGTCCAGCACCAAAATTCCTTATTGTAATTCATGATTTCGCACAAATTTAATTACGACTTAGATCTTCTGAACATCCCTTCAGAAGGATCTTTGCCCTGCTATTTCTTTCACCTATTAATTTCAGACAAAAATATATCAGGTCATAATGAAGTCACATATTAGCAACAAGTCATTACCTAGGGGTAGGGTTAAAACTATCGCGGCCATTTCCTATCAGGTCAAGGCTCTAAGCCCACTCAGTTCCGAGAAGTTGTGGGTTCGATTCCCCACATACACCCAAATCAGTTAAATGTCCATTATTATACCGTTCGATTATCTCTCCCATCAATGCGCTTCTATTAAGGTGGATTTTAGCATGATGTCAAGGCCCTGTTCAGATGTCGAAATAAGTTATCTAGTGATATTACTACTTGTTCAGTACGCATATTTTCTTTTCCTATGTGGTTGGAAACAAGGAGTTTGATTCTCGCTCCTCAAAAGGTCCCGGCATCATTGATTTGGTAAAATGACACTACGAGGAGATTGATTAATTTTATTTCGAGAAAATGACTTAGACGCCGAATATTAAACAATTGATCAAATTTCAAGGATCTACTAAATACTATAACTTTTTTGAATAAATCAAAGAGATATGTCGAGCAACATATTCATATCATAATTTTATTTCGATAAAATGACTTCCACGCCGAATATTAAACAATTGATCACTACGCAGTACTACAACCTTCTCGAATAAATAAATCAAAGAGATTTGTCGAACAACATATTCATAACATAATTTTATTTCGAGAAAATGACTTCAATCCCAAATATTAAACAATTGATAAAATTTCAAGAATCTATGCAGTACTACAACCTTCTCGAATAAATAAATCAAAGAGATTTGTCGAGCAACATATCCATATCAATCATCCAAACGCTATATACCTTTTTCCCTTGGTTTTGGAGCTCGGAAGCGCGCAAATAGAGCTCCCCCCTCACAGCATAAGCAACCTTCTTCACATTCTCATTCAGCGACTCGTAATCCAGCGGCTTCGGCGACATGATCCTTCACCTATCACAAACAACAAAGATCACACAAACAACATAATAATCACCCGAATTAGAGAATCAAAAAGGCACAAATTCTCACCTCTGAGAGACTCTGAACTCTGAAGAGGTGGGAAAGGGGGGGCGGGGGGACGAGAAAAGGGAGTGGGTTTTGTGGGGGGAAGTATATAGAGGGGGAAAAAAAAAAAAAAAAAAAAAAAATTGGGGTTTTGGTAGGGGATAATGTGGAGGAATGAGTGTATCCTCTCGTTTGTTGTTCTTCTTATTATTATAATTATTTGTTTGTGATGGTGATGGGGCAATATCCTATGAATAAAGTAGTGAGTGTATGAGCGAAGTGGAATGGGGGTGGGTTTTGGGAGAAGGATAATTGATGGGGATCCACGGCCACAGGTTGGGAAAAGGAGGAGGACGAGGAGGAGGAGGAGAAGAAGGGGAATGAATGAGTTTGGGATAATCGGAATCGAGAGAACCAGGGAGCGCGACAGGGAAATGTAAGATTTTTTATTTTTTATTTTTTATTTTTTTTTTTTTGAGAGAGAGAGAGAGAGAGAGAGAGATAGGTGGCGTGTTATCCGATTCGTTTATTTCATTTAGAAATAAACTTGGTTAGAAATGTGAATCAACTATAGGATTCGAACTTGGATCATGATATCCAATTAAGTCATTTACCACTTGCGTTAGGGGCGGTCGGTGGAAATGTAAGATATTGAGAGACAGGACTTGGGCTTAGAGAGAGTTCTACTGGGTATATATATATATATATAGAGAGAGAGAGAGAGTTGAGCTAGAATACTCTTAAGAGTACCGAACCCATTTTACTCTCGAGTTGTTTTTCGATGATAGAGCTTCCAAATTGATGATCGCTCCGTTGAACATGATCTATACCACTTAAAGTGTTTAGAAATCAAATTTCAAATATTTTCGACATCATTTGCCTAATGATCAAAGGGTTTCAAAATTTGTAATTTTAATGGTGGATAAGAGACGTTTTCTCGTTTAACGGTGTAAAGATATCCAAATCAATTGAATTTTTGTTAGAAAATTCTTTAAACTATTTAAAACAAGATCTATACTCTTGATCTTGATTACAAGACTACTATCATCATTTTTTAAAGAATATTCATTTTCAACCATTCATTTTCTGTTCACTAGATGGATACAAGAACAATATTGAAAGTGCGTGAAATTTGATTTCTAGGTAGTTTAAATTGTTTAGATCATATTTAACGGAGTCGATCGTCAATTTGGAAGTTCTATCATCGAAAACAACTCGATGGTAAAATGCTCCGTTTACTATCGAGAGTATTCTAGCTCAACTCTATATAGAACTAGGCTACTATGCTATTAATAGCACCAAGTCATTGGTGCTACCAAGTTTTTGACTGTTGGATTGAGAGATGTATGGTTAGGATAATGTGGGCCCCCTAGGGTTAAGTGGATGGTTGGTTGAATAGTATGATCTAATGGGTGAAAACCATCAAAGGGGTGGATCTAACGGTGAAAAACTTGGTAGCACCGAGTGCTTCATGCTATTGATAGCATAGCAGCCGGACTCTATATATATACAGAGAGAGAGAGAGAGAGAGAGAGAGAGAGAGAGAGAGAGAGAGAGAATTAGGTTAGAATAATATTAATAGCACCAAGTCATTAGAACTATTAAGTTTTCGATTCTTGAATGAGAAGATGGGTAGTTACAATGATAGTACTCTTCTAGGATTTAGGCGGATGGTTGGTTGAATAGTATAATTTAACGAGTGAAAATAGTTAATAGGGTAAATTTAACGGTAGAAAACTTAGTAGCATCAAGTGTTTAGTGTTATTTATAGCATTGAAGATGGACTTTCTCTCTCTCTCTCTCTATATATATATATGTATATCTATCTATAAATCTGTAAACTATATATTAATCCCTTTTGTTGTAAGGTGATGTAGCGCTTTCTCCTTAGCTTGAAACTTTTCTGAATCGAACAGACCCATCTCTTCTTTCAATTATTCTTTTTTGAACTGCATCTTTTTTCTATTTAATTTTTTGAACCGAATTGATGTGTTTTGTTATATATTTTGTGTCGAACCCGATTCTTCACTGAACCGACTCATCTCTTCTTCTTTTTATTTTTTTAACCGAACAATCCCTAATATTGTAAGATGACACGATGCTGTGTTGAAATTCAAGGCAATCTTATCACCACATATATAACGTGATAAATTTTTAAAATTACATTTCCCAACCACATAGAACCAAACAAACTATTTATAATTTCAATAATTTCTACTACATCCAACCAAATAAGTTACATATAATTATACCACTGTATTTTCAACTGCATATATTTTCGACTGCACTTTATTAGTAAATTGGGCCACAAAAGCCCAAGATATGCCACAAACCAAAGCTTGGTCTTGGGCTAGATTGGGCTTCTAAGGCCCAATCCCGGCCCATAAAAATTATGAAGTGCATTGAATTTGATATTCTCCTCTGATGTATATTATTGTCACAACCAAGTCCGCTAGTACTTGTAACCCTTATCCCCTTTATATCCAAACGTTAATTTTTTATCTGAAAATAATAGTTCTCGGGTATCTGAAATGAACAGGTATAACTACTTCCACCAACACCTTCATTTTCTATATAAAACTACTCACTATTTCTCTTATTCCATATTTTCTATCCAAACATTTTTTTTCTTATCTCGAGAACAACCCAATTTTCATTAAAACGCTATATTTCTTATCCCCATACTTGTATATATCTCTGTAACAGCTAGTTCTTAATTATACCCGAACCAAACAGTGCCAAAGAGTCCAAAGTAGTATTACTACAGTGTTTCGCCCTTTTATTCCTACACAAAAACTTCTTTTCATCTGGTATGGAACATGTACTATTGAAGCGTTATAAACTTATAATTAATCTAATTCATTTCCTCCGTGTATTTTATTTTGGAAGTTATTTTAAAATACTGCTGATCACTAGAAAGTTCTATACACTTACCGAATTAATTCAATATTTTAGCTTGCACCAAAAGGAACTTACATGAAAATTAGGATTTTTTTTTTTTGTGTAGTATTGTTTCTGTGCACGGACGTGGCGCTCCCACCACCCTACTCATTTATTGTCATTTTATTACAAAAAAAATCTTTGGTCTTACACTACATATATATATATTTCATTATATTGTTAATGTATTAACCACTCATGATATGATAGAAGGTTTAGAATTTAAAATTTAATTATGACACATATTACGATTTAATTATTATATTTATTATTTTATTGCATGTACGTAGTTGAAACTGTAGTCTCCGCTGCAGTTGTAATTATATGCAAATTCAAATTCGGTATCTGATTTGATATACTTAAATTCGATTACTGCAGTTAAAATTAGACGGTCAAGCCCAATTACATCAATTGGAAAGAGCAAGAATCATTTTTTAAATAAAAAAATTTTTTTTTTTTACATTGGAGATAATCTAATCACTATTATATGCATATATAACATGATAAATTTTAAAATTACATTTCTTAATTGTATACAACCAAATAAAGTATTTATTGTCGCAATGCTTTGTGCTAATTAATATCCCTCTCTAACTATACTATTTTTTTAATTACGTCTAATCAAATTAGCTTTTATTAGAGTTTAGAATTTTAATTATGACATTTTCAATACACGAACAAACCTAGGGCATTTGGGTACTAGTAGCAGTGGTGTTGTATTCATTATTATTATAATAAGAGTAGAGCTACTATACTATCGGAAGAATAGGGGATATGATGTTTTTGTTTTTTTGGCCCTTAGATCAATCCCGTTGATCATTTCTAACATTTGAATTAATTCTGTTACCCTGTAGGGGCCACTCAACCTAAGAAGTACTACTCAACCTGGGGGACCGCAATCATCTCAAAGAAGATAACTTTTGATTCAATGGTAAAAAATATAAGCATCAGATCATCTATGCTTCTAATAGTACAGTAGCTCTACACTTATAATCATAATGCAAATGATAAGTGTAGAGCTACTATACTATCGGAAGTATACAACATTTGATGTTTCCGATATTTTGACCCTTAGATTAAAAATTATAATGATTGCGGTCTTTCCAGAGTTGAGTAGTATTTTTAGAATTGAGTGGTCCCCACAGAATAATAGTATTAATTCAAAGACTAAAAATGATTAAAGATACTCATTTAACGGTCAAAACAAAATTATTAAAAATCTTGTATGCTTCCGATAGTATAGTAGCTATACTCTAATAATAATACTAGAGATGATAATAGCAAAAGTAAACTACACGAATAGTAATAAAATAAAGGAAAAACTTCAAGAATCCCCCCTGTGGTTTCGTGTTTTCTCACTTTAGTACCCTGTGGTTTAAAACGTATCAATTCGCCCCCCTGTGGTTTTGTTTTTATCTTTTTGTTATCAATTTTGTTATTTTTTTTTCTTAAATCAGTGACAAAGTTAAAATTAAAGAATACTAAAATGAATATTCGTAGATATTTAAAGTTTTTTGTATATAATTTTAAAAAATATTAACAAAAAAACTTTAAAAAAGATAAAAAAGAAACCCAAGGGGGGTAAATTTATACGTTTTAAATTACAGGGTACTAAAGTGAGAATAGATGAAACCACAGGGGTTTTTTGAAGTTTTCCCTAAAATAAAATAACAAATCCGGGGACTAAGTAAAGCGGGGCGAGATCGTGTACGTAAGAGTAAGACTCCGACAAAGGAATATAGCGGGCCCCACCACCGTTAAGCGGCCGCCGCGCAATTCGCCGCCACCGCCCCTCCGCATAACGAATCCCCTGCGGACAGAAAGATCCGCCGTCCACCTCGTCCGCCCAACTCATCTCAGCCGTCGAAGCAGCAGGGCGTATAAGAATTTCTATGGGCGCGCACAAGCGGGGGATATAAAAGGAAAAGAGAAAACAAATGGCGGTGCTCGCTTTTCCTTGCGACGTGCGAGAGTGGGAGAGGTGGACACGTGTCGGAATCTGCACCGTAGATCTGGAGGCAGGCGTTGCCGACACGTTTACGCCGTCGCTTTGCGTCGCAAAATCAAATCAAGTCAAATCACGGGGGTGTATTATCAATTATGTAGAGTGAGAGAGATAGAGAGAGAGAGAGAGGCGGTGCCCCCACGAAGCGGCAACTCGTGATTCGGCCGTACGATCAGATCCGACGGCGGATATTGCACCACCGTGCGCACCCTTTTTGCTAAACCCGACAACGGTGTTGATGAGTTCATATGAGAAAACTCAAAACCCAAAAACATATGAAACAATTATTATTATTTTCCGTAAATTTAAATTTGTATAGTACAACATTTTTTAATTAAAATTTATATAATATAATATTTTTAATATTCATTATTATATTTAATACTGCTTTACGTTTATATCTATATGCTAACTAAAATATGCTATATTAGAGTTGCACTAGGATTATTTTGTAGCAATAAATAAATTTAGTGAATCATTAAATATTGCGTTGTGCATAGACATTGGATTTGAGTTGGGAGAAATATTAGATTGCGGGTGTTTCAAAGAGCATATATAGTTAATATGATTAATAACGAAGCGAAAAACATTGCTTAATTTTCATTACAACGGCGAGAGCGAAAATTTCCCTCGAAAGAGCTTCGCCTCGGCCGAAAAAAAAAAGAAAAGGAAAAAGCTAATTAATTAAATATTTACGAACAAAAAAAAAAAAAAAAGGAAAGAAAAGAACCTCTCCCCACCTCGGATCTACTATTGAGCTAAAATAAAAAAGAGAAATTACAAGTTCTCTGTACACATATATCTGTTATATAATATGTATGCGTAATTGTTCGATCTCGAATCTTCGATCTACCAAAAAAGAAAGGGGGAGTGGGGGTTGGGGGGGGCTCGAATCAAGCGATCTCGGGAGGAGGGGGAGGTTGAGATCGAGATCGAAGCGGGAGAGGGGGATCCTCGGCGTAGAGAGAGGGGAGAGGCGGCGGAGATCCGGAGCCGCGTCGATGACCGACGACGAATCCGAGTCGCTCTGGCTCGCGGCGCCGCCGATCCCCTCCGCCGCCGCCGCCGCGGCGGCGGCCGCCTTCTTCGAGAGCGCGATCGGGTCGAGGAAGAAGAAGGGGGCGGGGCGCGGGGCCGCGACGGGGAACCCCCGCAGCGGAACCCTAGAGGCGGCGGCGGCGGCGGCGGCGGCGCGAAGAGATCGAGATCTAGGGTTGGGATGGGGATGGGGATGGGGATGGCCATGGGGGGATTGGCGGAGTCGAGGGTGCTGGTGGTGGGGCTAGCGGGGGCGGGGGCGGGGGCGGGGAGGGGAGGGGGAAATTGGTCTTGGCCTTGGGGCCGCGGAACTCGAGCGCGGCGGCGTCGTAGGCGCGCGCGGCGTCCTCGGCGGTGTCGAAGGTGCCGAGCCACACCCGGCTCCTCTTCGCCGGGTCCCGGATCTCCGCCGCGTACCTCCCCCACGGCCTCTTCCTCACCCCCTGTAGTGCACCTCCCTCACCCCTCCCCCTCCCCCTCCCCCTCCCCTCCCTTCTCCTTCCTCGCCGGCGCCATGTTTCTTCCTCTAAGCTCCCTCTCTCTCTCTCTTCAATCGTGTCTTCGTGTGCGCGAAGTAATAATTTGGGAGAGTATGGGGTGGGGGATGGGAGAGAGCTTTGAGGACGAGGCTTTGTTATTTATAGAGTTTTTTTTAAAAAAAAAAAAAGAAAAAAGGAAAATGGGGGAAAGGAAGGAGCGGTGTGCGGGGGAGGCGTAGAGATTGAAAAACTCGGCGCGGTCCACGACCGATTTGCCGGTCGCCTCTCTTGGTGCATATTTTTAATATATATTTAATAAATAATAATAATATAAGCCGCCGCTTTTGGGCCCCACCAATGAAGGAAACGGAGCAGGAAACCGCAGTGGGGCCCCACGTAAAAGTTGAGTAGACGCGTTTGGTTGCGGAGTGTCCTTTATTTATTTATTTTTTATTTATTTATTTATTTATTTATGGGGGGATTACGTGGCACGCGTAGGAACGAGACCACGCGGCGGCGATCGCGCGCTTTTGTGTCCCCCGATTCCCCGCTCCCCCACTAACGGCCGTTAAAACCCCGTTTTCGTGGGGCCGGCGCCGTTTCTGTACGAGGAGAGCGGGATAGAGACGGCGCTAACGGCGCAAACGGCGCGTAACCGTAGGGGCGGCGTTCGGAAAGGGCGGTGGGGTGGGCCCCCACGCGAGTGTCGGCAATCGTGGACCGAGGATCAGCGGCGGTGGGGCCCGCGGGACACGTGGCGGCCGTCTAGTTATCTCATCGCTCACGCACGGCACACCTTGACCGACCAGTAGTGCGTGATCCCACTGGATGGGCGACGCGTGTACGATCGACGCGCGGGGAGGCGCGCATCGTGTCGCAGCGTCCAACGGTGGGAATGAGCGGCTGTGATCGTCGCTCACGACCGGTAGGATTTTTGACCGCGTCGCGTTGGGGGTACGTGCGTACTACTCCCTCAGTGGCGCCGCTATAGCAAATTTTATAAAATATATATAATATATATATTATTATTATAAAAAAAAAAAATTAAACTTGGTGGTGACGTGTGAGATTTGTGCTAAGCCGTGGAGAGCGACACGTGGGAACGCGACGCGTGTCCGGTTTCCCGGGAAGCGCCTCGTAGTCGTAGCTAATCCGGAGGAGGAATTATTGCGCCAACCTCTTTTTAAAAATTAAATATAAAAATTAAAATATTACGTATAATGCTTATATATATCACTCAATGGTTTCAACTTAATGAGTTATCAAAGAATGAATGGGCATTAAAAGTTTGATAAAAGTTCAAATTTAAAATCCTTTTATTCTGATAAACCAAACGCTACAAACAATGAGTGGTGTTGTTACCTCCTATATATTATGTACAAATCAAAATTTTATTTTGCATTTGATATAATAAAATTATAACTCTTAATACCCCCTCGACACAGTGCTCTGTATATATTGATTTTAAAGCAAAAAAATTGATGTAGTACTGGGATTTTGACTGCTAATTCTGCTTACTTTATTCCCCATTAATTCTTTAACATCAAAACCTTTGAAAATATTTTTTTCTAAAGTGCAGGATTGATATTTATTTAAATTTTTGATATAGAAAAATGTATAAGACACAAGGATAAAGGTCATGTGGGGCTTTTTATAATTAAAGCCTAATTTTTCTCACGAGCAATTTTGTTTAGTGACCTCCTAAGTTGTAACTTGACAACAGATACTTGGATCAAGGAATGTAATATGCCAAGTAAACAAAAATATCTACCAAAAAACCTCATCATACTTTGCAAATTATCCATACCTTATCATTATTTCTCGTAAGCTTGCCACGTGACAACATTACCTTTATTTGCTTGAACCGAACTAGGTTTATTGAGTGTGGGCACCAACCCGAACCGGCTCAAGTCCTTCGTATATTTCCATTTTTCTTTACGTGAACTGAATCGGATTATTTAGTGTAGGTGCCGACCCAAATCGGCTCAAGTCCTCTATATATTTCTATCTTTCTTTGAGTGAATCGGGTCAATGTGCCCGAACCAACTCAAATTTTTTCTTTTCTTGAAACAGGGGCGGTTCTTTGAGTGTGGGCAACAACCCGAACCAGCTCAAGTCCTTCATATGTTTCCATCTTTCTTTACATGAACCGAACCGGGTTGTTTAGGGTAAATGCCGACCCAAACCAGCTCAAGTCCTCCATATATTTTTATCTTTCTTTGAGTGAACCAGGTCAACGTGCCCCAAGCAACTCAATTTTTTTATCTTTCATTGCTTGAACCAAACCGGGTTCCCTCTTCTTTGCTTGAATCATCGACCGAACCAGACTGCAATGACGGGCGGAGGAGGAGCTTAGGGCACGAGTAGGAACGGCATGGCGACGAGGCAAAGAGGGGGAAGAGGATCTATGGTGTTAGCGGATAAATAATACCGGGTCGGGTGGTCGGGTGCCACTAGATCCGACAGAGATAGGGATGACATGGTTGTCTTGAACAGGCCCTACAATGTGATCCATAGATCTGGCCCAACCGCAGATTATCGATCCAACCGGCCCAACTAGTAGACAGTTTTGTTATTTTACTACTATGCATTTTCTTATTAGCGTATCGGTCCTTTTTGGTATAGACTATAAATAAATATACCAGAGAGGGGGTAAGATGTAAGGATTATGAATGGAATTAACAACTTCTTCTTCCCCAAAATTCTATCTCCTTCTCTCTTCTTCCACAGCCCTCATCCTCATCGCCATCCAACCTTCAGAGCATTCCCATCCCCGGGCGGTTGCGGTGAGTCCGGTCATTACAGTACAGACCAAGACCAATTGATCCATATCTATCTATAATCTATCTATCTATAAACATATTCTATAAACATAAACATAAACATATATTATTTCCCAATATTTTGCTGATGTGGCGCAACGTTCTCACTTTTGGAGTTTTTTTTTTTCTAATGTAGATGGCTTGCTTACCCTCTATCTTCTCCACATCCACCATACCCTCTCTCTGTAACTCTCGTGTCCCCGTCTTCCCTTCTCCTCCCGCGTCTCTCCGTCTTCCTCTCTTTCTGTAACTCCCACTCTTCTCCAACTACTACGAGCGTTTGCAAAAGAGACACCACACATTCCTTTTAATCCAAACCGCTACAATCTTCAATCACACGATCGACATAAACCGATTATTTTCTCATCGAAATATCCAATGGTTGAGATCATACGAGATTCGTTAGCACTTTTTCCATAAGACCTTTATAAACCCTCTCTTCTTTATATCTCTCACACTCCCTCTTTTACGGTTTATGTCTTTTCTATACCCTCCGAAACCCTAGCTATACTCAAAGTGGCATCATGGAATGATCCCCTTCGGGATCGGCGGAGGCCCGTAGTCGAAGAGCGACCTCACTTGCTTTGTGAAGTGGCCGAAGGTGGTGCAGATCCAGTGACAGAGGAGAATCCTCAAGCAAAGGTTGAAGGTGCTCCCCGTTTTGAACCAGTTCACCAAAACCCTGGATAATAACCTTACTAAACTACTAATATTCTTCTTCTTTTTTTATTTTTATTTTAGAGATTTGTTAATACAATTGCCTCATCTTTGTTGAATTATTAATAGCATTTATCCACTACTAACCTCTTTCTCTATGAATTGCTCAAAAAAATTTGGCAAATCTCGCACACGGTTCAAAATCACCTAAAATTGGGTAACATTTTGCATTATATTCTGTTGATTTCGTCTTTGATTGATCTAATTTTTGACTCAATGGATCGGATCCTTGAAGTGGGGAACAAGGCGACGGACGTCTTTGGGGAGGTTTTTCGCAAGTATTTAGCCAGAGGTTCGACATCGTCGGCAAAGAGGATCTCAGTCTTATTTGGTTTCCTTATTGCTCCTCTCTACAAGGGAGAACCCGTAAATTTTAGACATGTCCTGTGATTTATTTGTATGTATGATTGTTTATATTATTCAGATTTTCTATTTACTGTTTAGTTTTAAAGATTTTATATCTTGCATATGTGTATTTATCTTTTCTTATAGTCTTACCAATTTTTTGACTTTGAGTTTAATCATATATATTGTTGAGTAAACAAATATAAAAAAATCATCTTAGTAGTTTTTTACCAATTCTTGCGCACTGTTTAAACTGCTGTTCTTCATTCCATATTTAGAGTACTATTTTCTATGTATTTGATAAACTGTATATTTGAGGCTTATTTTATCATACTAACATTGATGATAAACAATGATAGAAAAATAATTGCTTCAATAATGTCTACCCCCGCATCGCACGGATAACTACACTAGTTAACCCTTAAGAGCAATAATTGATAGTTATGCAAGAGCATTATTCGGCGATAGAAACAAAGAATATAATGTTTAGAAAACATGCTAGAATTTTACCTCAAAACTGCAGGCTCATTACGAAACTCGAAGAATTTGGGTAGGAAATGCTTTGTTTATCCTAGTTAAATGAAGCATCAGAATACTTTGATACGCATTGTAAATTCGATTTTCGAATGTAGAATATGTACCTTGTGGGCACCTCAAGTTTTTTCTCTTATGAAAAGTCAGTAAGCCCAAACTAGAGATACTCTGAGGAACATTAATGGCTCACTACAGCACCAATGCTCAAAGCTACAAGATAAAATAAAGAACAATGTAGCACAAAAGCTTAAAAACAAAATTTGTGGCTTACCACGAAAGATGCTTTGTCGATACAAAGGCACTGTCCAATCAAGCTCGCTGAGATT
This sequence comes from Aechmea fasciata, assembly GCA_025177825.1. NCBI lineage: Eukaryota > Viridiplantae > Streptophyta > Magnoliopsida > Poales > Bromeliaceae > Aechmea > Aechmea fasciata. The sequence goes on along the minus strand of CM045932.1, from coordinate 8,839,513 downwards.
TTAGATTAAATCCACCGGTAGGTAATAGGTATCCATACAACCTCAAGATTTACCATACTTCTGCACATAACCCTGCACGCAAACAGTTACACATAAAATATTAATAGATTGTCAAACTGAGTTTAGACTTATATTCCGCATTGATCACAACTCAAATCCTCACCTCCACGAGCTTCAAAAGCTTCGGCTTTGACGATGATAGATAGTTGTTGACGGCCTCTGTATTAGTTGGGACTTGTTGTATTGCATCGAGGACCTTCTCCACTGCTTTCTTAACTATCATGTTATGAGAATCTTTACTTAAGCGGCCCTCCCGCCAGAAGGGTTTTACCAATTCCTTAACACAATCCACCAAGGCAGAGCGGAATACTTTCAAAGCCTTTGATTCTTTGTCACTTTTAGCCTTCTCAACTTGTTTAATGTCACAATTCGCCTCTTTGGCATTTGCCCCTTCATTTACACGAGATACCTTTTCCTTACGATCTTTAGGGTTAGATTTATGTCCTCCTCCCTGCTCCAATGAACTCTTGTTATCTAGGAGCTCTTCATGGGGCTGCGGAAGAGCATTTGTTGCTTTCTGGGCATTAGATCCGTGACCAGGGTTTCCACTTAAATCAGTACTAACTTTCTGGGCATTGAATCCGTGACCAGGGTTTCCACTTAAGTCAGTAGTAGCTTTCTGGGCATTAGATCCATGAGTAGGGTTTCCACTCAAACCAGTATTATCACTTATATTTCCACCTTTGAGTGGATCAAGGCTATCAACAAATGGATCATATTGGTTTTGAGGGGCTGGTTTGCCAAGATGTAGACTACAAAAAGAAGATCGGAAAGGCACAGAATTCTCCCAAGCATTTCCCTGAATTTCTGCTCTCTTCTCCCTGAGAATATTTTGATGTGTGCTGCTCTCCATTTCAGATCTCGAGAAGAACGGCGAAGAACTTCTTGGAAGTGAGGCAGACCAAGAATCATACTTTCCTCCGCCATTGATATGTTCCAAACTCGACGGTGTAGATCCACGATTTGATGGAGGGGAGCCCGTTAGAGGGTTAAGAGAGTAATCAATAGTTGGGTTTAATAACTTTGAAGAACTATAAGAACTACGAGAGTCATATATTGAATAATGGCCCTGCTGATTGCTAAAACCGAGGGGCTCTTTCCCCCAGCCAGAAGCATAAGGATTAATATAGCCAAGATGAGTCCTTTTGATGCCAAAAGGCTGTTGATTTTCTTCTCGGATCATTTGAGGGTGACCCAGCTGATTCCTTGGAAATGTAGATGTTCTATTGCTCCATGAATCATCTTGAACGACAAATCCCTCTTCAACAGTCTTTGATGCATGTATATGGTGCTCACCACTGAGACGTGGTAACGTATGGTTTTCACCACCATATGCAAGGACAAGGGCCCTTTGATGATCTATTTCTGATGAGGTTTCAGCATTTAATGAGTCTCGAGGTTCAAAAGATGTGGACAAATTTGGTGTCTCTTCTTCTTTGGCAGAACCTGTGAGCAATTTCGATCTTTCTGCTCCTTCGGCGGAATCAGTGGACAATTTTGATCTTTCTGCTTGTGCAGAGTCTAGAGACACACCATGGAGCAGTAAACATTTTTATTCTGTTCAAACTATCGGCTAAAATAAATTGCAGAAAACCTTCTTGAAAGTATAGCAACTTGAGTTCTGCCCCCGTGAAAAATAATAACCTACATTTAACCCCCTCAATGTTTAGGTTGTTAATACTTAACACCCTTCAATCGCATTTTTTGTGTAGGAACTGTTGGAAAGTATTGGAAAAATGCCTGGATATATTAAAAGGGGTATAATGGATATGTAGATTGCAATCCAATATTTACTAACAGGTGCTGCATAGAAAATTTAACAGAACGGAGTTAAGTGCTAACAGTATACACATTAAGGGGGTTAAACATAAGAGTTTAATTTTCGAAGCACGGGGCAAAGTGCAAATCGTGATCTTTTAAGGGGTTTCTGTGTTTTAGTGCGCTACATTTGTTTCACAGAAAGCTCCTTAGAGGGGGCTAAAATACCTGCATGATCAGCAACGCCATCCTTCTTACATGGCCCTCCTACATCTTTCGGTGACTGGCTATCAGTGATAACCAGCTCTTTCTGGTGAAGAAATGTGCATGAATTCCCCTTTATACACCAGCCTCTAGCAAAGAAATCACATATGACTGCTGGCTTTTTTGTTGTATTCTCAAGTGGGGTGCCAGGAGAAGAGCTCCTTCGCCTTCTTCGTGGAGAGTTAATACTGCAAAAAGATTTGAAAGTTATTAGTAGCCGTTAAAAAGTCAAAAAAAGAAAGAAATTTCTACACAATTGATGCAAGAAAAACGGGTTTAAAATTGCATTACATAGCAGTCGTTTTATACCTTGAGACACTACAATTTTCGAAAGAATGCAAGTCAGCATTTGTATGCAGAATTGGTACTTTTTGCTCCTCAATACAATCGTGTTTTGGATTCTCAATGTGAGCCTCGAACACATTCCCCCCAGACTCAGAACCATTCAGACCACACGAGCCTATACGGGACCTATAATTATCAAGAGCATCATCGATGTACCTTTTTGTATCTCTTAAAGCTTCAATAGGGACTTCGTTTCCTAAAATAAATTTGATATCTCCGTTAGCCAAGTAATTATCGAAAACATTACATCTTCAGGGGAAAAAAAGGGTCTGGTAGGCCTGGCTTCTAGATCAGCACCTTTACCCCAAGAAGCTATTAGGTGAAGAAAAGGTCCGCAGCTTTTGCTATGGTGAGGAGTAGATACGAGCATCTGGGAAGCTCTAACAATAAGCTTCTACCCCTGCTGCACCAATAAGCTATTTGGGGTTTTTGGTGAAAACCTGCTGGTGCTTCTTCAAAAAGCATGCTTAAGTAGCATTTCTACAAAAGCTCCAGACAGGCTCCAGAGCTGCAGGCTTGACTCTACGGTTATGATCTTTTAGGGTCAGATGAATCCTTACTTCTTGCTGCTTGCATCTCCACTAAAGGATCACAGGCAGTAATGTTACCGCCATTATCATCCACCAATTGGCTAACTGATGCTGGATTGGCGCCAGATCTCTCATGAGCGGACGAATTTAGCTTCAGCTCCTCAGGACGACCTCCAGACTCTACCTTTGTCCTAGTATCTACAGGAAAAATATAGCGTTTTAAAATGAGCCACAATTACCCACCACTAGACTTGTATCAAGTAAAACATTATGTAATCATAAAATAAAATTTTCAAGTTAAATTATCTATGGCCCATCGATACATTATACATATGGTTTTATTGGTTAACTGCCTTCTGTCGAGAAGATAGTCAAGTAGAAAAATTCATGGAGTAAGCTATAGCTAAGATCAAATGGAGATGTAGAATAGGATCTTTAAATGCAGCTGTCAAACAGAACTAAAAAGAGATAGTTCACCTCACCAGTAACAATATTTAGTCAGCCTATAGTCAGGTTAGAGTCAAATCAGCCCAAAGGGTTTTGTCGGATTCTAGTTTTGGTTTGTTTGGGGATAGATTGCACCACTAGTCCCTAAAGTTCTAGCAACGTTTCACTTGCACCCTCGAGCTTTTAAGTTTCACATTCAACACACCAAACTTTTTAAGTTCTTTCACTTTTAGTCCTTGTCCTCATCTTATATTCAGTCCAAACCATCTGTATCTTCATATTCCTATTGCATGTAAAATTGTGATTGGATAAAAATTCTTCCTTTCTAGTTTCCAGGCCTGATTCGGAATTGTTAAAATGGTTTTACCTAATTTATGGAAGCCTAATTTATCCTCGTTCTAGAATGCTTCTAGGACAACGATAGCAACCCCTAGAGATGGTGGTGATGACTACCTAGGGATTTTAGCACCCAATGGTTGGCTGTGGAGGGAGTGGCTTGCAGTGGCCAACAGTGGGAGCCTAGTTGGGAATTGGCATCGTTTGGAAGTAGTCAAGGAGGTCGTTGAAGCAGATTTTAGTGTGATGCTGAAATATGAATGCTAGGGAAAGACAAAAGTATAAGAAGGTAAAGGCTTCAAGAACAGCTCCAAAGATGTTCTCACTATATTCCATTTGATCTATATCGTTGGAATTCCCAATTCAGCACTAAGCACACCTACAAAATAAACTTTTCTTCCTTATTTTGTGGGTGCACGAATGGTTTGATCTGGCAGAGGGCAATTAAAATATTTGGGCTCACTTATGTACGTTCTCTTCCACACTCTTAGTCTACCTATCACCCTTATGTCACAATTTCAGATCCCTTCCAATATTTGATGCTCAAATGTAAATTCCTTAACATTTCACCTTGTATGTATACCAAACATAGTTGATGAGAGGCAACGAGTTAAGGAGGTTTCTATTCTACCCCCTTTAGCTTCATTATAACACGCTCTTAGGTGCCCAAGTGTCTTAATATCTGGTAAAAAATATATATATATAAGGTCCATATTGCTAGTTCCTTCATACTGATGAGTCGAACTGGATCTAAAAGTTTAAATAAGAACAGAAATACTTTACCTATTTATCACTTTCCTCGATGGTTCCTTCTCATCACCCTATTCTGATGGAGAGACTAAGAGAGTAAAGAAGAGAAAAGTGGAGAGGAAACCATTTTACCCTATTTGGCTTGAAATTTAGGTAAAATAAATGGAAAAAGAACAAATAAAGAAAGAAAGAGAGAGTAACTTAAATCCTAAAGACGAGAGGAAAACAAAGAGAAAAGAAAATGAATTTTTCTCCCACATATCGCTTCACTCACTTTGTTCCTGCAAGACAGGACTCCACAACTTTTCACCATCCACAGAGTAGCTCGATTGGCTCTATTTCCGTTCTCGTAAACAGCTACGACGTTGACTGATGCTAAGAGGAAAGTAAGCGATTATAATTAACTTACACACTTTCAGTCTTTCTACGTTTATCCGCCCCTTTACACTGTCAATCAGTTTGGTATCGCTCTTCCTTCGCTTGATCGAAAGGCATCTTCATAAGCTTCAGCACCACTTCTTATGAGAGAGAGAAGATTCAGACACAATGCTCAATAGTCCAAGACTCAAAGCATAAATTCAAATGCCATATTTTAGTGGAACCTTCAAAACCCCTTTGATTTCTTTATGAGCATTATTTACTTCATTACTTGAGTTTGAACAATCTTAAAAGGAACAAATCCGTCATCGAACTTTTCTCAATTCTTCGTAAATTTTTTGAACCTAATTCACCGCAAACTAATAGTTGATACAACTTTAATCCTCCTATTGTAATGAATAACACAACGACAAGGATAATATTACAACAAATTGATCTATTTTATTTTCTCATATTTTTCTATTCCTAAACTAATTAAACAAAATCTAATTTAACTCTTCTTCGCTTGCATAGATGTATGTATAAATCACATTATCTTTCTCTTTAATTCTCTTCTTTCCTCTCCTTCTCCATTAATCCAAACTGAAACAAATGCTATTCATAAACAACTCAAAAGTAAATAAATTATAACAAACATTTGCAAAACATATCACCAAATCAAAATGCAATGATTCATACGACGAAATTAACCACAAAAAAAAAAAAAAAAGGAAGAGAAAAGGGGGTGGAACGAACCATCGCCATCTACGGAATAGGGCATGTCTCCTTGCCCATCCTCCTCCTCCTCCTCCTCCTCCACCTCCTCCTCCTCCAGCTCCATCTCTTCTTCCTCTTCATCTTCTTCCTCTTCCTCTTCCTCCACTTCCTCCTCCACCTCCGCCTCGTCCTTTTCTTCTTCGTCCTCCGCGGGTGAACCAGGCTCCGATTCGGCGCCCCTCGCCATCTCGGCTACGACGGCGATGGCGACGAGGAGGCGAAGGGAGAGGGAGCGGGGCGGCGATGCGATGATGGGAGGAGCGCGAAGAGATGCGATGCGAGGGAGCGAGCGAGCAATCGATCGATCGATCGATCGAAGAAGCGAGTGTTGGTGGCGAGAGCGAGCGAGCGAGCGAGCGAGAGAGAGAGACCTTTTCGATCCCCACCGATTTGTTTTCAGGTTTGAGCCCTAGTTCGTTTGCCTCATTCATTATTATTTTCTTCTTATAAAATTTTTTAAAATTTTTTAGTTTTTTGAATTTAATTTTTTTGAAAGCTTTAAATTTTGATTCTTCCACGCACGAATTCAATACAAATCGCGAGAAATCTATACAGTAAATTTAGTCAACGGGCCCAGTAAAAATCAAACAAAAAAAAAAAAGTATGAGCCAAGCACTCACTCTTAAAGCCCAAAAAATTGACGGATGAAACAAAAAAAAAAAAAAAAAAAAAAAATTCAGGCTAAATTACTTTTTTTTTTTACCCTTACACTATTGGGCACGTCCACACATGACACTTTTATTCTGTAAATTTTAATTTCTTATATTTCTAATTCAAAAATTTAAAACTATATTAATTAAATTTCATGACACAATTTAGTTGACTTAATTTTGATATATCGCTAATAAAAAAATAATTTGGTAATATTACAATTGGTGACAAAATAATAATAAAAAACTCACCTCACTTTTACAACTAACAAAGAAAGGAGAAGTCCATAGACGCATACAATAGCAAAGAACTCAAGAGGGAAATAAAATTAGAAACATAGACAATAACAACTTGGGCCTAAACTTGTTGATTAACAAACAACAAAGCCATATATTACAAGAGGGTATATAACATACTCAACTTGTCACCTGCTCAATTCCAAACCTACTGAATAAAAAAGATCTTGTCGAGATATATACACAAAACAAGCAAAAACACCAAACAGAAATAAAAGGAATCATCATCACCGTAGCGAAAGCCTCCTAGCTAATTAGTTCATGTTACATACATAATTTTATATCTACACAGATATATACAAAGGGTAAGGGTGTGTTTGGTGTATCTACACAGATATACAGCAAATTCATGACTTCGTGGAACTCAACATTGCGCGCGGGGGGAGGGCGAAGTCGCGTCCCCCCTCCGTGCACAACAAAGTAGGGGAGATTCTGCGCAATTTTTTATGCGGCTCCCATATAGAAATACCCGACTTCCAAAAATTACTCACCTAACCAAACATCAGAGGTTTTCGAGGAGGTTCGAAAACCTCCTCTGAATTGGCGACTTACCTCTCCCCACTCCATCATAAAACGCGGCCTTACTGAACAAACAATAAGGGCGGACCTGAAAATGAACTATACATTTCTTAATTATACAGTAAAGGGTTGCTGTGATTCACCTTTGATAACCATATTTGTTAGTTCCTTTCGGCGGTTTCAAGTTTCTATTTTCTAATCAACTTCAACCTTCTGTTTCTTCTTCTTCTTCTTCTTATTATTCTTCTTCTTGTAGTTCTGTAGCATTTCCATCCTCTGTAAATAAGAAGCAGAGAGTAACCACTTACTGAACTCGAGCTCCCCCATATTCATGTATCGAGCAATTCGACTAAACTCTCTTCTTTTTTGATGGGCTAACGAAGGTTCCCCTCCTCTCAACTTTACATGTTTCCTTTCATGGCTTTTATCTGCTGCCTTGGTAGGAGAAGTCTTGCTGGTCTCATCTTCATGGGTACTTATTCCACCATGATTTCCTCCCATTTTCATGTTAACGACATCTTCGTTGCGGTGGGCATACACTATGCCTGTTAAGAGGAATCTTCATCATTTTAAAACAATTAACTCCACTGGGGTTAAAAAAAAAATGACATGCTAAATTAGTTGGTTCACATAAATCAGTCAACATACATGGTTGACAAGGTTCCCAAGAGTGCAAGACGAGAATTTTTATGAGTCGGAAGTTGACCGGCAATAACTTTGTCACTATTTAACTAAATTAAATAGCAGGATCGAGGAAATAATTTCACAGGAATTCCCTCCAGAGACGGACATGTTTTAAAGGAATCTTACCCAAATCATCCAGTGTAGCCTCATTTTCAGCACGAGTTGCTTCCCCATAAGACTTCAGTAAGTTTGATACCTTATTGGCTTCATTAGTATTAGATTTAACATCAATTTTCAGGCTTACTGGCACATTATCTGTTCCAGTATTCCTCCCTTGCTCCTCATGCATTTCAATGATCTCACTTGTAAAAAGCTTGTCAGACAGGTCTCGGAACAGATTGCAAATTCCAAATAACTCTCCTTGAAACTTCTTGCAGTCCTGTACAGTAGCACATGAATCCAATTTGTATTCAACTTGTATAAAAAAAAAAAAAAAAAAAAAGTGGGAAGATGATTGAGATAGAAGCATAACTTGAATGGAATTTTGATGTGTTCTCAGACAAATTTGATGCAATCGTATTCTAAGAAGCAATATGCATGTAGATGAAACCAAAGCTAGTGCAATTTTGGTGCATAGTTTAATTGAATACTACTTCTGCAAGCATCCACAGACTAACTCATGTAAAGTGTGATCCAATCTGGAACTAGAAATAACCTCATATTGGCAGCTTAAGCTGTGCAGGTAATATTGGCTTTAGTCTAATCAATGGAAATATAGGGGATGAACACGACGCAAACAACTTCACTATCAAAGCAACCAAGAAAAGAAATAAAAAGAAAAGAAGAAAAAAAACTCACAAAACATTAAACTAATGAAGCCCACATTACATTGACTTAAAAATTACCTGAACACCTTCAAAGTAACGCTTTTCCACTTTCCCCGAAACAGCGATATTGGAAAGCTGCTGTTTATACACTTGCCGTGAATAAACAAGTTCTTCAAACGAACCAGCAGCAAGTAAACGAAATACTACAACATGCCGTTTCTGTCCATAGCGAAACGATCTGTCTTGAGCCTGCAAATCTTGTGCTGGATTCCAACTCGGATCGAATATTACGACACGGTTAGCACTCACAAGATTCACGCCTAGATTACCTGCCCGAGTTGATATTAGGAAAACCTGTGATTAAAATGGAGCTTAGAACAGAAAAAATAAGAAGGTAATATGCATAACAAGTGCAGCATTTCATTTAAAGAGGAATACCTGTTTACTTGGACTTCTGTTGAACTCATCAACAAGTGACTGACGTGCATTCATGGGAGTTGAACCGTCGAACCGGGAAAAGCAATAGCCTTTCCGTATTAGGAACTTCTCCAGTATGTCAAGCATCCTGCTAAAAGTTTCAGTTTGAGCTATATCATCAAAGAAATGAAAGTTAAATGGTTATAGCTGCAAGTTATAAAATGCAATATAGATAACAGAAAATAAATCCAAGCTACTATTACATACAAATACCCGCTTCTATATAAAGTACATGCAAAGACCCCCATCTATACATTGATAATTTTTAATATATTTAGGGGTGATGACTTGGCCAAATTTCAATACAACCAACTAAGGCAGTACATTCAACATAAGTAGTGGCAATATCAAGCTTTCAAACACATAGCCATGACATGTGGAATTTCAATACCAGCGTACTACGCATCAGTTATCACAGATTTGTGATACATGTATGTTAAATGATAGCATCTTAATAGTAGATACCACACACATTAATTGATGAGAAAATGTAGAAATAACGATGAAGCTGTAAAGCTCTAATCAAAATCAAACAGGTACTGACACATCTTCCTGTATGTGTTTGATTCTCTCCCCATTTACCCCTTATCCGTTAGCTTCTTGCATGTGTTTGATTCTCACCCCATTTAGCCCTTCTATTAACAAGGAAAAAAAAAACATAAATCAATGCTCATCTTCAAGATGTTTTATCTTTCAACTGGTTCAACAAAGGCAATTACTTCCCTAGATATTAACAAGGGAAAACTTCAAAAACCCCCCCTGTGGTTTCGTCCATTCTCACTTTAGTACCCTGTGGTTTAAAACGTATCAATTTACCCCCCTGTGGTTTCGTTTTTATCTTTTTGAAAGCTTTTTCATTAATATTTCCTTAAATTATATACAAAAAACTTCAAATACCCACGAATATTCACTTTAGTACCCTTTAATTTTAACTTTGTCACTGATTTAAGAAAAAAATAATAATAAAATTGATAACAAAAGATAAAAACGAAACCACAGGGGGGCAAATTGATACGTTTTAAACCACAGGGTACTAAAGTGAGAAAACACGAAACCACAGGGGGGGTTCTTGAAGTTTTCCCTATTAACAATCCTTGGCTCCATAAAATAAAAAGAACAGTTTAGCAACAATTCAATCTAACTTAGGTGACTATAATTTTGCTAGCAAGAGCAGGACATGCTAGAAAGATATAGATGTCCAAGCAAAAGTTTTATTTTCCAATAAAATTAATTAAGGATTCAGACGATTCAAACAATTTGACAAAGGAATACAACCTGACAGAGTAGCTGAATAGAAGTATCTTGTCACCGCGCGAAGTCCATGATGCCAACAGCTTTTCCAATGCTCGCATTTTCCCACAATGTTCTGCATCACTAAGGCCCATGAAACTTTCACTTTTAGCACCACCGCCAACCAAGTCAATATCATCACCAAACACAGCAGCTGCTAGTTCAGAATCCTTCTTTTGTTTCTCACTTTCATCCTTAGGGTTAGGCTTTATCAGCTCCAGGTGATTGCTAATCTGTTCAAAAAGCACATCTCAATTTCTAAAAATAAGAGAGTTAGCATTTGCAGGGGGAAACAAAAGATGAAATTTTTTTTCCCGTAAGTATACCACTGCAAGCTGCAAAATTTGTGTAAATACCACTGCAGAGCTGTCATAAGAGAGGTTTTCAAAGAACCAGAGGTACTGTGGAGATACCAACCAACTTTCGAGGTATTACACAAATTTTCTTTTTTCAAGGGTATAAGCCGTAATTACCTGCTGAAGCTTGACTAGGCAAGGAAGAACGAGGCAGAAAGGGCACAACGCACAACCATCGGGGTTGTCCTTATGGAGATAAGACCAAATAATGCCCTTAGGCTCAATTTTTTTACAACACTCCACCTGAGTTAGAGGACTTCCACAGCTACAAGGAAGATCTTTATTTACAAGGCACTGTATATCAGGTTGTTGCAATAATCTCCTGTAAACACGCTTCTGTAGGTCACTCATTTTGCAGAAAACAACGTTATCTTCTTTTCCAAGCATCAGATGCCCAATGGTCTCCTCCTTTGTCCTTCTTAATAAATATTTTCTTAGAACTGCAACAAGGTGCTTTTTGCGCTCATCAGCAATTTGAATAAATCTTTCGGGGGCACTGAACCTCTGACCTTGCTTTAATGGCTCATCATAAAAAGCTCGAAAATGCTCTCTATCTCCCAAAGACCCAGGCGCAACCCAGTCAAACAGATTAAATAATTCTAATATCTTGTTCTGCATTATAGTCCCTGTGAGTCCATACCTTTTGCTTGTTCTTATTCCTAAACATGCTGTATAGAGTTTAGATTTTTCATTCTTTAAACGATGAGCTTCATCAACAATCACAATTTCCCATGAGATCTCAGATAAAATTTTGTCATGAATCCTGAAAGTGTCAAAACTAGTTATGAGTATCTCCACGCCTTGTGCCTCAATTTTATCTAGTATTAATTCCCGATTAGGTCCGTGATAAACAGCGACTGTGAAATCACTCCATTCAGAAAACTCGTTTTCCCAGTTGCGAATTACAGTAGTGGGGCAGAGGATAAGTACTGGACCTTTATTCATATAATGCCCTTTCGTGTCTTTCAAATGGTCTCCTTGTTCAGGGTCTTTTCCCATCACAGCAGCCAAAAAGGCAATTGTTTGGATGGTCTTCCCCAAGCCCCTAATTTGGAAAATGAAGTGAACAAATAGATATTTACATGATAGAGATATATATCTATAAGGATGAAGAAAGGAAGAGAAAAACTACATAAAAAGGTGAGGGGATAACAGATTTCTCAATATCTCTATTTGTGTTTTTGGGATCCCACAGAAGGCTTAACAGTTTAATTGGAAGTAGTGATATAACAAAATATCCTCTCATCATCCTTAACTAGTTCGATTTGCAACTAATTTTGAATAAGATTATTTAGCCATTGCATGTTTTTCTACAAGTATCACGTATCCATCTATATGCTTTTGCAAAACATTCCTTTTGGACATGGCACTTGTCTATCCATCATCATTTCTACCACTAAAAGTCTTAACATTTAGGGATCAAATCAGATTATTGATTATAAAGATATTGTACAAGGAAAATTCATTAAATGTAAAAGGAGTAAAAGGAATAGTACAAAGATATAAAGCATCTTTCTCAAAGCTTACATGTCATCTCCGAGTACGCCACCATGGTTGTTCTTGTACAAATTATACAAGAACCTCACGCCATCTCTTTGATGTTCAAGAAGCCTACAATTGATTGATGCAGGAACCTACCCAAAAAAAAAGCCTCACTAGAATAAACAATAATTTTAGTAAAACCATTGAATGGAAAAGTGCACCCTAGAACTTAAAAAAAAATCTTAGAGTTAATGAGACTCGAAAAAATAGAACCGCATCATGGAATTTTTACTAGCGCATGATTTAGTCCAGAAAAGTCCAATTCGGTACACCTACAATATAAAAGGCATATTGTATCAATAATAAGATTCCGAAGTAGACTTTCAAACCAGGCATTCCATCAATAACAAATAAAGATGCCAAGAAGCAAAATTGAACTTAATGCCAGTGGAAAGGAAAAATAATAATAATAATAATAATGAAATCCTTATTTTCTGCAAAGATCCAATTTCAGAATCTATCGAGACCTGCCGCCGATTCGTGAACAAGTCCCCGAATTAGTTATTTTGCTTCTCAATTTCAACTCACATTGTCCCTCAAACAGCATCAGAGCTTACAATTCGAAAAGTAATTGAACTTAGCCACAACATAAAGAAAAAGTTTGCAAGAAAAGGATTAGTTCATGAATGTGAGTCCAGGAATCAACCACTTGATAAAAATAAAAAAAAATAAAAAAAAACTTATTAGACAGGATAATTAACAACTAAACCCTAAATTTAACCGGAAAAAAAGGGGGAAAAAAAAAGAAGAACCTGCACAATCGGATCCTCGCGGGGGGACGAGAGGACCAAGGGCTCGTAAGGCCCCCGCGCCTCGAAAGAGAGAGGCTGAGAAAGAACGGGCTCCCGATTAGGGCGACATAGTGCACCGCCCCTTTCACCATCGTCGTCCTCGTCCTCGTCCTCGTCTTTGTCCCCTTCTTCTTCCTCCTCTCGCCGTCGTGGGGGCGGAGGCGGAGGTGGAGGAAGCGGAGGTGGATCCGAGGAGGAGGAGGAGGGGAGGTGGAGGCGTTGGAGCTGCTGAGAGAGCGAGGATTTGGGGGGTTTCCTCAGAGGAGGAAGGGGTTCGGAGAGGGAGAAAGAAGATGAAGGTGCGGCGGCGGAGGAGGAGGAGGTGGTGGTGGTGGTGGAGGAGAATCGGAGGGTTTCTTTGAGGCGGTTCAGAGACATGGTGAGAGAGAGAGAGAGAGAGAGAGAGAGAGAGAGAGAGCGGTTTTCGACCGTTTGATTTATCGCCTGAGAAGGTAGTATATATAGTTGGTTTTTTCATATTATATGACTCCTGCTGAATTTTTCATTTTATTTTTTTTTAGAAAAAAAAATAGCGTGTTACTCGTCGCCTATTTCATTTAAAAAATTAATCAAAAATATAAATCAATTAAATTCAAATTTAAAACTATGAGTACTAAAGCATCATTTTTTTTTTTTGAGAGCAGCAGTACGGTTATGCAATTTGCGCTAAAGACGGCCAGTTATACCGTAAAAATTTGTGTTACGGTTTGTTATTTTGGCGGGTCTCCTGCGTGAAACTTTCTCATCTCTCGTTGACTCACCAACGTGAATGTTGATATTATCCCTTTGTTTTGAGTAACAAATTTAGAATACAGTTTTTATCTTTTATCTCCTAATTCTTTGAATACTGTTTACTCCACTAGCCCAACAATTTACCTCCCAGACAACAACACGACTTCCTAGGCATTAGTAGAGCTTTTCGACAAGATTAGCTTTTACAAAAACAATAATACACTTGTATAACTATTTTCCATTCAGGATTTGAATTAGTTCAAAAAATTTAGCCAATTTTAGACTTTTTAGTATACTTTACTTTAAGCAGAGAGAGAGAGTAGTGGGGGTGATAGAGAGAATTGCAAATCTGTAGAGATTGAAATCACTCTGAAGCACAATAAGCTCAAAATTGACCCCTCACAACACAGGTTACTTCCAAAATGTTAGCTTCAGTAAAAGGATATACAATAGAAAAAGGGTATAATTTATACATCAGATTCACTTTTATACAGCTCTCTACATTTATCCTTCTAATAAAGATTGAACCAGCAAAAAGTAACCTAAATATTTTAGGTGCACAAGTAAAAAAGAGCAAGAGGCAGCTTCAGGCGCCTTTTAACTTACTTTCGTCGCGTCGTTCTCGGGTCACTGATTATGAAATCAGGGGGATTGATCAGGTGCCATGCATGTAAAATAGCCCCTTGCGTGATCCCAACCACGCCCCCCAACTATGGCTTAGCTCGAAAGGACGGTCCTCATGGAGTTCCGATTGCTCTGGTTTACAAGACCCTGCGATAAATAATCTACAATGTAAACAAGTCCTCTTTTGCTATGTTGAGAAGATAAATAAGCTTTTGGACCCAGAAATGCTTCTATTTGAAGCTTCTGCTCACTCTCTAGCAAGAAGCTGCGGAGCAGATTTTAATGAAATTGAAAGAACAAACACTACTCAAACAACATTTCTACAAAAGGCCCCAAGTCTGAAATATATCAGTAGTTTGATGACTAACAAGGCAAACCGTCGCCGCTTTCCGGCCAACAAACTCTGGTGAATATTGAGTTGGCGACGTTTTCTGCGAATATCAGCTCACTCGTCTTGACGCTCCAAATGCGCACCACACAGTCTTCTCCACCTGGAAGAAGCATGTCCAAATTAACTTCTTGAATGCTACTAACATTGCATGAGAGAGAGAGAGAGAGAGAGAGAGAGAGAGAGAGAGAGAGAGAGAGATGGACCTGATAAAAGAAGTGTTTCAGATGGGTTTACAGCAAGCTGCAAATGGGTGTGGGAATTTACATGGCCCTCATAGCTCTGGACCGCTCCTCTTTGAAGAAGTCGGCGATCAAAGAGCTTAATCTGTATAACAAAAAGGAAAAGAAAAAAAAGCATGAAATATGCTGTCATGATTAGGATCAGATTTGTATATCAAGGAAAAATCTTGTTGGGTTTCAAATAGAATGGGAATATTGAACAGTTGCATCCCATATGACATTTGAGTTCTATAATAATTCTTAGCAAAAACTATGCCTCGAAATTTTAAAAGATATACACGGTTTCATTTCATAGCTAAAGCTCCCTACAGGTATTCCAAGTGTAGTCATTTATATTTAAAATAAATTCCCTCATATTTAATCAATAGTTGGAACATAGACTTACAGATCCATCCATGGAACTCCCTAAGAAGTACTGCTCATCTGACTGAAGAGAAACTAAGCTGCATATCCATAATAAGAGATTTTTACCAAAACAAAAGACTGTCCATGTAGCAATGTTTGCGAACTATATAATTTACCTGCAAACAGCAGAAGGCATGTAAACAACACTCGAGGAATTCAACTTTCCATTCATCTGTAAGAAGAAACCAAGTGGTCGTCCATAAATAAATCTGATATTCATACGAGAAATGGATTCGCCATTCAAAGTTGGCGCACCCTGTTCCCTTTTGCCAATTGAATATAACTACAAAAAAGATGGAATATCGGGTCTCGCGTATGATAAGCATGTGTACAATATATTTATTAAAATGGTACCTGAATCCTTCGTTTGACAGACCTTCTATCGTTCCTTAATGGAGGTATAGGAGCTGTCCTGTGAGGATTAGGTCTTCTAGCAGAAGGTTCAGCAGAAAGCTCTGATTGTTTCTGCCGAATATCAACTAAAATGATTGCTCCATTACGATGACCACATAGAACAACATTACCCTACATTAAGAAAGAGATTAAAAAAGTATATCTGATACTACAAGCCAAATTATTGGAACCCCAGTAATTCGTACGTATTAAAGCAAAAGAGAGAGAGTTTGCTATAACAAAATATGATTAATCCAATTGCCCATGAAATGTGATCAACAACAATCATTTACATTCAGCCGTCCTGATCCATTGTGGCTTAACCGATTGAGTACAAGTAGATCGTGTTAAGCATCTGTGGAGGTTCCAGATAAAACAAAGCAGGGGGAACTTCAAAAAGACCCCTGTCACATAAGATGACTGTACTTTAATATCATGCAGCTCACAGTGTAGCACATTGCTACCCTGTGGTTGCTACATCGATTTTTCATGAAGAATTGCCATTAATACGCCATTAAAAGGATATCAATGTGCTTTATTTTTAAACAACATGGTGGTTACCAGGGGTGGTATACCAGGGGAAGGGTTTTCACAACTTCTATAGTTGTAATTTTGTAGTGTTTCAACGGGACAAGTAATTATCACTTGCTCATTTAAGACAGCTCCGGTAAGCACTTGCAAATCAAATTAGTTTTCCATAGAAATGCTGTACTTTAAATAGGTATCTAGAAAGCATGATGCAACAAGTGTTGCTACAACAAAGTAAAAGACAAAAAAAATAAAGGAAAAATATTCCTCTTAAGAGCGTCACATTAAACATTAAGAAACAACAACAACAACAACAACAACAAACTATTAATTTTGATTTGTTGTATTACCGATGGAACATATCGCAACGAAAGAACATCACTCTTACTACGATTCAGCCATGATACTGCTGTGGTTTCTAGATTTACCAAAGCAGATCCAACATTTGTACCTACAGAAAAAGAGATGATAAGAAGTTAGTCCACTTCACTTATGCCACAAGTGCCATGTTGTGGATCAACCAAAAATCGCAGTACGAGTATAAAAGCACACTTAAAACATACCCAAGTTAAAAGTCAAAAACCTGAACTCTAGATGCGAACAAGTATGCAGGGCAATGACACTAATATGATTCAACTAGTCAAAGCTCTATTTAAAGACACAACAGCAACAAAACCATATGTCCAGTTAATAGGGATAAGCTGCATATGCCTTTTTCTTTTCAGCTGTATCGTGGGTTTTATCATTCATAAAAAAGGAATTATCATATTTTTACTTCCCTTAGCCAAATTGTTTTTGGGACAATTTGGGCTTCCTCTCCTAGCTAAATGTTATACGCCAAGTAGACTAATGTTCTTTCTATTGCAATTCATGCTTTGCAGTACATCTGAATTCTGATCCAGCTAGAATATCTTCTAGGAAATATCAATAACTTCAAGTATGCACAAGGCACAAACCAAATTTCTAACAACCTAAAATGTGGAAAATCCCCAAAAATGTCATTATTTTTATTCTGCCCACGTGAAATATCAGAACCTATAAGCTACCCCTCGAGTTATACGAGGTTACTAATCCAGCCCCTCTATCAGGGATCTATTAAGGGCCAGCAGATTAAAATTACACATATCAAAGGATCTATACTCGGACAGAGAAGCCAAAAGAAAACAACTAAAATATCACAATAGGTTCTTGGAACTCACCAACTGCAGCTTGTGGCCCATAGGCATAACAATCAGCAGCCCATATGGTCCTGTCAAAACTGGCAATCTCTGAAATTCTGGTCTCGACAGGGCAAGCACCTATTCTAAAATCTAAAGGCTCACTGAGATTCAGAACATTCAAAGAACCACCGGACTCTCCAGATCCAAGCGTTGTCACCATGTTTTTCCAATGTTAAGTAATCCAAGTTCAATATCATGACATAACTTTGTCAAAAGTACTAGCAATAAAGCAAACAGACATACATGGAAGTGATACAAGTTAATGTCAATAAGATGAAAAGAATGAAGAGCCCCTTGATTACCGATCATTTTGAAATGACAACCCCTGCCAAAAAAGAAAAGAAAGAAAAGAAAAGAGTAATTCATTATTTTCATTAGAACCCCTTCATTATTTTCATTAGAACCCCATCAACTTTCAGTTCTTTTGATTTGATTTATTTTGAATTGAAGACACCGCCGAACTTAACAGCTATGTTAGCAAGAGTTCATCACGTGTTAACAAAATTTGCAATCCATCAACTGAAAAGCGGGCAAAAAAATTAAATTTAATGGAATTGACATCAAATTGACTGAATCGCCAATTAACCAATGGAAATAATTCAAATAAAAAAGAAGCAAAAGTTGAGGAGGTCTCTCTCCACATTTGTTATTAATAAATAATAATAAAGGCACCAAATATGGTTTTGGATACAGTGCATGCTGGTAGGATGAACTGGCATTAACTGAATTAGAAAATTGAAAGCCAAGCTTCCTTATGCAAGATATGTTGGATGTGAAACTTGGATAGGATGTACACCATGTACTCCAAATTGCAGAATCATATATAGCTTTTTGATTCCTTGAGGGAGACCAAATAGGCCTTACAAAGGCTTCATCGCCATAACAAAAGTCCGCCAAAACATTTCCAATCCCAAAAAGACTGCAAAACAAAATTCGAAGAAAAACATACATTAACTTAAAAAATTAGCACAAATACTTATATCATAATCTGTTGGCCAATTAAATAGCTTAGACAAACAAAACTTTCTACTTAAACACGTAGTTACTGAACTTTCTCATAAATTGCAGTTCCATCCCTGGCTGTAGGGAATAAATAAATAAATAAATATTCTGAGAAACAAGAGAATAGACACTTTACAGAAAAATTAGATTTCTTCTTTGCCTCTTTGATCATCAGACATGAAACAAGAAAGTTTAGGGACGAAAATGTTTAAGTGCAAATGTCAGGAAACATGTAAGTTGAATCAAGTGGGCCTAACAATTCCAGTTCAAGGGCAGTCTTAGGTGGTGCCAAGGCATTTGTTTGATGACCACTGTATGAGAATGTATCTCAATACACTTTGAACATACCAACGTAACACTGCAAAATGAAGAAAAAAGTAGAACTAAAGCAAATAGGAACTCCGAATACAAATTATTCTCCAAGAAATTAATAATATATGATGACTTCAAATGATATGGCTATCTAGCAAAATCTGAAAACTGAGTTGCAAACTAAACGATTAACAAGTCACCAAACTAAAAACGTAACCTAACATCTTTTGATGTAGCACTTAATGGAGTGAAAAAAATATATCTAAGTGTCTGCATTCAATTGACAAATACGGTCATTGAGTTGTTCCAACTTTAAGTTGCGAAGGAGCTAAATTTCATTTTCTCTATGCATTTTGAGTATCCCATGCTCTACTACTAAAGTAGAAATTCAGCATCCTAAACATCTCGAGCAGGCTCTTTTTCATGCAACAATTTGCAAAAAAGAGGCTACAACTTTGAAAGCATTTATTACCTGATGGTACCCATCGTATTACCAGTTGTTAATAATTTTGTCTCTCTTGAGCCACTTGGTGTTTGAACAATCCCATCCAATTCTTCTACGGCAGCATCAGCTACGTTAGTTGTGCTTTGATAATTCCATACCTGTTACAAATGTTAAACTAAAAATCAAGCCACACTGCGTATCAATAGTCAACAATATGTAACAGTGGTCATGATAGAGAATGAAAAATGTAGTAAAATCCATTATGAAAAGACAAAGAAGCTTACCCTGGAACAAATTCTAAGATATAATTATCATTGAAAATAATATTTTTGTATATTTTAATATTTTCTCTGATTCGTAGTCTTCATCTAACCATACAATGGGGTCTAGTAAGAGGGGATTAAAACTTTTCACTCAATGCAATTTTACTTCGAAGCCCCTTTAACCTAGGTCTCCCCAGGTCAACATTTCACCCCATGCAACAATGTGCACCAAACACATGTAACAGGAAGGGAAATGCTACAGTAGCATTTCACATCCTTTATCCCTGTGCCAAATGGTATACGCATGTTAATTTCAAGTCTCAATGATGAACTGGCCAAGTCTACAAGTCAACTTAACTCCGCGAACATTCTACTACAGTTGAATTTCAGAGTTTTCAAACTATAATTAACCTGTGAGGAAATTAGTTCATGTGTTCATCAATATTTGCACGATAAAGCTTTGTCAGTTATATCGATCATCCACTAATTGTGTAAGAATGAATATCGCTAGGTTGTGATCTACCCCTTCTTAGGCAGTGCCGTTGCTACACACAAAAAACTATTTTTCAATACGATGCTGCTCTGAATAGATAAACATAGTTCATCAATACCTAAAAATTACTCTGATACTTCACAAATATATTGTATATATTCTTCGATATTCCAACTTCTGTTCCAATTAGATGATGTTAAATTATGATTTTGTCTATTACCACTTACCAAAAGTGAACTTCCAATTATGTTGCTCTCAATAGATAAAACATAGTGCATCAATAGCTCAGTACCTACAGTTACATTGACTATAGCAACTAGAACAAAGGAAATGGATTTTTGCACACATTAAGCAAAATTAATGCATACCATAGGCCGCGAAGCTTGCACCTTCTGGTACTCTTGCCTGAAATTGCATCTAGTTTTATTGGAGAAAATAAGACCACCATGTATCTCCCTACCACGAAGAAGCTCAGAACCTTTTATTCTCTTTTTCCACCGTGTCAACTGCACTTGATTCTTCTGCAAATAACAGAAATATCATATATCACCTCACCAGAGCACTCAAAATTCGTACTTTTAACATGAATGAAAGAAATCGAAAAGAAAGAGAAAAAGATTCAAACACTTTGACTCGCACTATTTACGGACCCTTTTCCAGAACAACCGAGCTTCAAACTACTAGAGAATGGTGCTTTTAATCTTTCAAATTCAACACTCTCCCTCTCAACAAAGCTCGAGACTTTTCAATAGGCTTAAATTATATGGAAAGAAATTCTGATTACTCGAAAGGCTTAAAACTACCAGAGAACGATGCTTAAAACATTTTTAATTCAACAAAATTTGACATTGCAGAAGCTATAGTTTGCCTATACCTGATCCGGAGCATCACGAGACGAAGAAGAAGGATCGGAGGAGGACGAAGATGAAGGGAGAGGACGCTTCGATCCGGGGATGGGGCCTTTAACGGGGAAGTAGCGGTTCTTCTCCGGATCGAAATAGAACCCCGGGAGATCTAAAGAATCGATTCTCCGCATTAGGGCACAATTCAACCGCAAAAAATTTGGAAAAATAGAGAAAAAAATAGAGCAAAAATAGGGGAAAAGATAGGGCGGCAGATGGGGAGAGTGCTAGGGTTTCGTACTCTTCGGGGGAGGCATCTCCTCTCTCGTTGGAGGGGGACGAGGGAGCTTGTGGAGAGCACTATAAGCAATGGCGTTTCCGTGTTTGAATCCCCTCGTTACCTCTTTATAGAGGGCGGTGGAGAAGAGGAGCCCGAGAAAGGTAGCGGCGCGGTGCGGGTAGGGTTGATAACGGGTATAGATACCCGATACCCTAAACCCTAAACCCGAAATTTTTTATCCCAATCTGAAACAAAACCAACTGCTCTATCCAATGCTAAACAGATATAATTTCAAAAAATACAATTATAAAAAATAAAAATATGATGAATTTGAATTTGTATATAAATTTTGTCCATACCCCATTCTAAATCCGAATCCAATTCGAATTCGAACGGATTTCACATTGTATAACATATATAACATGTATGATGCTATATTTAAATTTTAATATAATATAACATAACATGTTTGAAATATGATAAAGAACAATGGATAAAGAACAATGGTCGTTTCAGGTTCAAATATAGGTTTCGTATTTTGGACTTTTCGTCGGATTTAGCGTTCGAGTTTTGGGTTTAGCTGTTGGTTTTGAATGCGAATTTTTGACAATCTATCATGAATTCATCCTGTTGACATCCATATGCGAGGCTCCACTTTTGAGTGGTATATATAATACATAGGTGCATTTATTTATAGCTGAGCTTTTCTGTACCCAATTTATGGTAAGATACGACACGGCGCGATAAAACAATGATTCGCACCACTCGGCTAGTCCGTAATTCGGCGCAGTCGGGACCATTTGGATTGTATGGCTAGGAGGGGGTTTTTTTTTTTTTTAAGGACAAGTTCATACATATTAATGTAAATTTTTAACATTACATATATATTTCTATAAAAGTATAATTATATATTTCTTTAAAGCTATAAAATATATCAAATTAATTTCTGGTGATTCAATATCGTTAGTTGATAATTAATTTTTTATCGTGAGGATTGTTATGTTCGAATAAACAAAAGTTATTTCATATTATTTTTTATAATTTTTATTTTACGATTTTATGTAGAATGATCAATTATTATATTTCCTCTTACAATTTATTACTTTATAATCATTTAAAATTAGATTAGCTATTATTTGATTTTGCATATAAACTAATAATTAATAATTTACTATATTAAGGGAGCTAGACTAGTATTTTTTTTTCAAATGTACGGAGGTCTTCGTCATTTTAAATTATTTTCAAGAATAGAATATATGATTCAGGGATCGGCTTTGTCAAACGTGATCTATAATTATGGAACTATGTAGAAACCAAATTTCATAATTCTTTTACTTCATTTGCCTAATAAGCGAATAAACTTGATTAAAAAGAAAATCTCATAAAAATAGTGATTGAGGACTTAAATTTCAAATCAAAAGTATAGATCTTACTATTGATAGTAATAGAATTTTTTATCCAAATTAATTAATTTGAATTATTTTACACTGTTGAACTTACAAACATACTATATTGTCAATTCAAATAGTCATTTTTTAGACCTTTTGATCAAATGATGCTAAAAAATTATAAAATTTAATTTCTAAATAGTTTTAATGGCACGTATTATGTCTAACATAGCAAATCCTTGAATTAGATGTCCATCATTGAAAACAACTCAAAAGCATGAAGATCCCTTCGATCTTTCGAAAGTGTACATGCCTTACTCATATTACACTGACGTTACTAGTCGAATCAGTTTAACCACTAGTTGAGTCAATAACTTTTTTTGATTTAATAGTTAAAACGGTTTCTAAAGCATACCGCCAACAAATGTAGCAAACTGTCGGCCTCTCAAAACGAATAAATAATTTAAAAATACAAAAGCCTCCATACTTTTCAAAAGTACGCAAGTCATACTCATATTTTACTTATATTACTCTACTTATTACAGCCCAACAAATGTAGCAGATTACATGCCTCCAAAGAAAAAAGTTTCGAATGCATTAGTTATATTACTGATGTGGCGTTTTCGATCAATCAGATTGTTTTCTTAGATTTACACATCCATCGTGATTATTAAAAATATTTTTATTATATATTTTTTAAAAAATAATATATTGATGAGTAAGGGCTTTTTGCAAATAGCCGAGTAATTTTTATTTTAAAAATAATCCTATCAAAATTAAAATTGCAAAAATAGCCATACCTCTGCCACGCAGGCGCCATGTCAACGTCACGCGGGCAGGGCCGGGGTCGTGTGGTAAGTTGAACACGGTGAACCATTCACCGTGTTTGAACACGGTGAATGGCTTACCGTGTTTAGTACGTATATTTTATATGTTGAAAAGAGGAATAAGGAATAGGAATGTCAATAGGTATGGATATCCGAAATATTATTCGAATCCAAACCCGAATAAATTATATATATATATATATACATAATTTATTTTTGTTTATTTATACAATATAAAAAATATTTAATAATTTTTATTACTTAGATCTTCATCCAACTCAGTGGATTTTAAAAATGCGGGTTTGAATTCAAATAATATTTCGGATATCCATACCTCTTGACATACTTATTCCTTATTCCTTTTTTCAACATATAAAATATACGTATTAAACACGGAGAATGGTTCACCGTGTTTAACTTAACACACGGGTCCGGTCCTACCCGCGTGGCACTGACGTGGCGCCTATGTGGCAGGTCCAGGACCATTTTTACAAATTAAATTTTGACATGACTAATTTTAAAATAAAAATTTATCAGGGATCTAAATGCAAAAAAAGCCCGATGAGTGATTATGTGGCGTGAATACTTTCACAAAGAAAGCGATGGTCAAGTAGTCAACCATAAATATAATTCGACCTGACCCGGCCGAGCCAGTTGTTCTTGGACCCAACCTGGGCCCCACTTAGCCCACGAGCCTAAAATCCTGCATTTGAGTGCATTTTGTAGCGCACTTTGGGCCAAGAGACTGTTTGGTTTCTCGAAAAAATATAAAAAAAAATTTTAATAAAATTTTCATGTAAAACTTATTTTTAAAAAATTTAAATTTTTTCGTTCCTTTGGTTTGAAGAAAAATAAGTATTTTTGAAAATATTTTTTTCCATCTTATTTTAAGGAAACTGGCATTTTCGTTTTTTTTTTAATGAAATATATAGGTTTTTTTTAAAAAGTGACTGTTTTCCTTCAAATCAAATACACAGAAAATTAAAGAATGAGTTTTTTTAAAAAAAATTCACCTTTTTTTTTTTTTTTTACCAAACAGCCCTTAAACACCCGTTGTTCTAAAAAAATTTGCGGTGCAATAAAAATAGGCGTAAACTTTAAATACCACATGTATCGTTTCGTACTTTATCGCTTTAGTGCCATATGGTTTAAAATGTATCAAGTTAGTAACTTGTGATTTCGTTTTTATTTTTTCGTCAGCTTTTTAGTTAATATTTTGTTAAATTATTATATACAAAAAACTTTAGATACCTTATCTAGATTTATCGAATATTCACTTTAGTATCCTTTTGTTTTTAACTTTCTCACTGATTTAACGAAAAATATTAGTAAAATTAATAATAAAAAAATAAAAATAAAACTACATGATACTAAATTAATATATTTTAAGCCACAAAGTACTAAAGTGAGAAACTGTGAAATCATATGGGTGGTATTTTGTGAGATCCCATATAGTCCTATATATGAGATATAATAGGGCTAAAACTCTTAACTCGGCTTAAGCATTTTGGGCGATGGCAAAGCCCAAGAGGTTAAGAGAATTAAGCGTCCTAGGACGGGAGTAGTCCTAGGATGGATGACCCCCTGGGAAGTTGGGGCGTCACAGATGGTATCAGAGCCAGGTTTCGATCCTGGGAACTGTGGGTTTGAGCCTGACGAGGACGTCGGGGCTTAAAGGAGGGGAGAATGTGAGACCCTATATAGTCCTATATATGAGATATAATATGGCTAAAATTCTTAACCCAGAGGTTAAGAGAGTTAAGCGTGCTAGGACGGGAGTAGTCCTAGGACGGGAGTAGTCCTAGGATGGGTGACCCCCTGGAAAGTTGAGGTGTCACATATTTGAAATTTTTCCATAAAAAAAAAAAGGGAAATGGAGTGAAAATTTTTCATATTAATAACTAAAGTGAGGGAGAAATTGGGTGCACCTCTTCTCCTATATTTGGAGTGGTCAGATCATATAATCTCTTTTATATTTTACCTTCTTTATATTTTCTGAACATTTGGTAAATAAAAGCGTACAAATTTAAAATTTTTATTGTGTAGTTCAGTACAACATTTTACTATAACTATTGTTTTAACTTTTTCTAAGAACACAAAATTGGGTGCATTGTGTCTATCATGTTTATTTTGCATGGCGCAACTAATTTATTTGGTATTTTTTTTTTTATTCTCTGAACGTCCAATAAAAACTATAATATCCAAATTCAAAAAATTAATGTGTAGTTAATGTAGCATTTTACTCATTTACAATTCTTATTTTAGCTTTACGCAAGAACACGAAACTAAACTATGTGAGGAATCTTTGTTGTTTTATAAACTATAAATTGATATAGTACACGGTCTCGTATATTATATTTTCTAAATTTTAGTTTATATTTTTAATATTTTTGAAAGAAAACTGATGTTATTTTTTCATACTTTGTTTTAATGACATATCACGTATTAAACTAAGATATAAATTATTGAAAGATAATATGCTGCCTTTTAGCGGGCCACATTATAAAAGTACAAATATACTAATACCATCGATCGAAAGCTTTTTCACTTTTTGAATTTTTTGAAATGGTAAAAATTCAAGTTAGGGAGTTTAAGGATTACACGAATCTATCATAAGTACGCAAAAAAAAATTTTTTTTTATATCTTCGAATAGGTTTTTTTTTATTATAAGATAGTTTAATTAATTGGGCACAGCATGCTTTGGAGTGTCCAAAAATTGTAGAGCAATATGAACGGTGGATTTAATCCGTGGGGATAATTCCGGTCCACGGAAAACGTCGTGAACCGGGTCCACGGAATGAGTTTCTCTTTTATGACGGGACTTGTTCCGGCGTAATAATACTCGGAATAGCTCGGATCAGCCGAATAACGCGATCGACTCCGGTCGCACCGCGAGCGCGCTCTCTCTCTCTCTCTCTCCTCCCCTCCTCGCGCGTCTCGACCCCTCCTCCTTTTCTCCTCCCCCTTCTATTTCTCCTCGTCATCTCCTCACTTCCCACGCAACCCCGAAGAGAGAGAGAGAGAGAGAGAGAGGGAGAGGGAGAGAGAGAGAGAGAGGGGGGAGCCCAAAATGCCCGCGCAGAAGCGGCCGCATCCGCCGCCGCAGAACGAGGATCACCATCACGGCGGCGGCGGCGGCGGCGGCGCTAGCGGCGGCGGAGGCGGAGGTGGGGCTGGGGCCGGAGACACCTCGCCGCTCCCTTCGTCTTCGTCGCCTCCGCCACCCCAGCAGCAGCAGGTGAAAGAAGCGAAGGAAGAGGAGGAGGAGGAGGAGGAGGAGGGAGAAGAAGATGAGGCGGAGGATGTGGCGGAGGACGGAGAGGAGCCGCCGCTGCCGCCGCCGAAGGTGGAGCCTCCGGAGGACCAGGACGGTACGGAACGCGACCTCCCTCTCTATCTCTCTATCTCCCTCGTACTTTCTCTCTCTAAGCCTCCTTCGATCTCACGCTCATCGGTGTGGTGTGTGTGTGTGTGTGCTTTGTTCGTGGTGGGGAGCAGATTCAGATGGCGAAGGCGAGAGCGAGTCGTCCCAGAGCGGGGGCGACAGGGACGAGTACGTTTCTACTCTCTCTTCTGTTCCTCCTCTTCAGCTCCTTCGATCTGTTTTTATCTCTCTTGCATGCGTTTGGGGAGCTTTGTTGTGTGCGATTTCTCGCCCTGTTCGATTCTCCATGCGTCTCGTACGTGTGTGGGTTTACGTGCAGATTTGTGCATTTGAGCGTATTATGAGATCTGGTTTCGTGGTTCTTGTACTTGTGGATCGCATCTCCTCCTCTTTGAATGTTTATTCTTTTGCCACGAGATTATGATGCTGTTCTTCATGCATACATGTCCTCTTATGTGGTGTACTGCGAGGGAGGGGAAGCGAATGATACGACTGAGCTGTATTTTGTGGGCTTTGAAGATTATTGTTCATGATTGCTGGCAAATAGGACGAGTTATATTGGTTTTGATTATGATCTCTGTAGTTTCTTTTCTTTTGCGGTGCCGAACTAGTTGATGGAGTTTTAGGGGTGTTGCAGTATCACAGTTATTCTTTGGTAGAGATTACTAACTAGGACCTGTAATTTATAATCATGGAAGGTCCTGTTGATATGGGATATAGTTACTGTATCTTATAATTCTGGTGTTGAGCTGATATGCAGTTGTGCTTCCACTGCCTCAGCTGAATTATTTGGATTATTCTTTTATTTCCCTTATATAGTCAACAATTAGCTCAAATGAAGTCAATGTAGCTGCATGAAAGGAATGAGACTCATGCAGAAATCATATTTCAATACTATGCTTAAGCACCAATGATTTTGACCTGAACTACTATATTATTGGTACATCCTCTTTTAGCAAGTCTAGTATGTAGTTATGTACTCCAAAAAGAAACTAGGAATGGGCAGATTGTAAATGTGCATCTTTGTTCTTAAGTCATTTTTGCATGCAAAAATCATATTTCAATACTATGCTTGAGCAACAATTATTTTGACCAGAGCTACTATATAATTGCTACATCCTCTTTTAGTAAGTATAGAAAGTAGTCCAAAAGAAACTAAATGCAAGCTAGTTGCATTGCAGATTTGAAATGCTGACTACTTGAGTTATTTAGATGACTAGGCAAAAACTGATACCTGGTGTGGGAGAGTGCCTTTTTAAGCATTGTACTCTAGTTACTCTACAATCAGGCTCCAAGAGACAGTTTGTCCATGTAAATCTACAATACCACCTTCAGACAGAGACTCATTACTTGTCTTAATTTTTGGTGAACAGTCACATCATTGAATCACTCTGGATTAATTTGATATTTCACTTAGTCATGTAAATCTAGTTACCATTGGTTCTCTTGTAGTCACCATTTTGCAATACAAAATTTTGGAAGGTCGAGTCATACTAACTATACAGTTGATGAACTGTAAGGTGATCCAGACTTACTCTAAACTGAAACTCATGGTAGTTAGATTTTGTTGTTATAGTTTTCATGACTCTAGCATGCACGTCTTTACGATTCACCGCTATAGCCAGTGTGCAGTATTTATGTATTTTAGTTTGGCCTGCTATGAGATCCACCTGATGATCTCTGCAGTTGCATATGTACCCATGAAAAAACATGTACAGTTGTGAAATGTTCTTCATGTTATTGGACTGATTGCAAATTGTATAATTAACTTTTCTCTTTTGCTGAAGTCACTTTTCTTACCCTTTGGTATTTTTTGTTGAATGATTAACTCTTTGGTTCTGTATAACAGGTGCAAATGTTTATGTATTGGAAACTTTTTACATGTTTGCTTACCATATGGAAGTTGACTTTCTGGACAAACTTCTTTTGCAGGTTTATTCTGGTAAAGTTAGCAGATATACGAAAAGAAGTTCAATGCCCTATATGCTTAGGTATGAGGATTAATTAAGCTTCATCTACTATAGCAAACTACTTTAAAAGATTACTGTTAAAGTTCGCTTGTTAACAGATGTTACCAAATTTTTTTGTCTGGAAAATCTCGTGTTTTCATTGGAAAGTTGGGGATTCTCTCAAATGTATGTAGGAAATATATGTTACTTGTTGTAAGTTTTAGATTCAGAAGTCCCATGCATTAGATAGCTAAAAAATTGCGTGAATGCTTATTTGGTTGAATGACCTCTTTCCACGGAAAATTTATCGCTTGCCAGATCTAAATGTAATGGCAAAATATTACAGTATAAACTGGTTGTAAGAATGTCTATTATCATATTCATCTTGATTGCCATCCATGCCCTTCACCAACAATTTAATGCAAATGAATGTTTAATTGGTCAGCTTTTGGTCATCATGAATTTATATTGAGTAGAGTATAGCTGCTATTACACTGGCACAGCTGGTGCCATGTCCTTTGTGCTTTCTTAGCTAACCCAATACTCATTGATTTAATATATAGTGCTATTAAGACTGTATTAAGCATGTCCTTTCTTCCGGCACTTCACATCTTTTAGGCACTTCCTATGAATCTCTAGATTTGTTATGATTGATACTTTTTTGTTATAGTTATTCATTGTAGATAGATCTTCAATTGAATTCTAATTATTGTATTTTGCATGCAGCTGTTTATTTGTTCTGACAGTAGATTTGCAGAATTTTGCATTAGGTTAGATTTATATTAAGTTAAAAGAAAATTTTGGACGTTGAATTCTTTGAAATCCTTATGTTTGCTTATCAGCCTATGTGGTCAAAAGCTACAGGCCTGTTCCATAGCTGATCAAATTTTCAGAAGAACTTAGGCTCTAAGCTTTTACATGGTTAATTAATAATGAGCATGATGACTTGGACATGGTTGGGAAATCTGTAGTTAAAAGCTTGGAAGAAATGAGTCAAGATTCATAACTTTGTGGCTGAATGTAATAGGAGAGATATGTCCTGTGAATATCTATGTATTGGTTACGGATATGAATATCAAAATTGAAGTGAAAAAGATTTAAGTTGGTTGGAGTTAAAAGGAGGGTGGATTATTTCATGTTATTTTTGGTGTAAGCTGATACAGATCTAGATTTGCCCTGAGAGTGGGTTAAAGAAGACATCAGATTAGAGAGAAACGAGAACCAGGGACAAAACCAAGGAAAATGAGGAGAAAATTCAGAAAGAATATCTTATTGACAGAGCCTATAACTATACTGAAAGAAAAGAAAAAAGATGTCAAATATTAAGGGCTAATTGACCTGGAGTAAGGTATGAGTAGCACAGTGCAGTCAGACCGTGCTTCGAAACCTCCCCAAGATTGAAAGAGGATAATGAATGCATGGAGTAGCTAGGGTTAACCCAGGCTCTTCAGAAATAGACTTTTTTTTGCCCCTTCATCCATCTCAGAAAACCATCTAGTTCTTATTGGAATTGATGAAAACAAACATAAATGGAATTAACTTCTTCTAGCCCTCAACTATGTCTAGCTGTTCAACAACAGCTTTGTATTATATCAGTTGTAATGGTATGAAAAATAAAGACAGGAGTAAGTAATCGTGATTTCTACTGCTAGAATTTTGGCTGAAGGGGTCTTAATACATATTTTACAAGGAGTTGCATTTACTTCATAAGACAAATAGGTCTCGAATTAAATGGAGTAGAGCCTCTAGGCTCTAGCACATATACAGGTCATTAAAAGCATGAAAAGTGTTATCTCTGCAGATCATTTAGACAGTTGAATATCTAAAAGTCAAATTGGGACTGAAATTGAACTTTTATATGGCATACCAAAGTTGTTGAAATTTGGAAGCCTCGTACTTGAAAACAGGAAGTCAGAGAGGTTCATTTTGCTTCTCCTTGTCGTTCTTGAATCTCTACATATTTTACATCTATGAAAATAATAGTGAAGGGAAAATTGGCGGCAGATCTTGTAGTCTTTGTTATTCACCTCAATTTATCTTTGAGTATTTGTATATTGCCCATGCTTCTGCGCACCAAAAGTTCCACAGACTGTGTGCAGCATAGGATTCTTATCTTTAAAATTTTATTTCTGTACATCATTGTGAGCGCAAGTACTTGTGATATTCAATTTAATACATTAAGGCCCTAATTGGTGCTGCTATTTTTCACCCAAAAGTGCAGTTCAATGTGTTGTTGAACTTGGGCACTCATTTAGCAAAGCAATAAAGCACCAGCCCTGCAAACACATAAGGCAGTTATCAATGATAAAACAGAATGGAATGCATGTTCTAGCAAATCATTCCTAGGGTTGCATCAGCGACCAGTCTTATGCAACCAAGCATGTGTCCCCCAGCATAGCCCCAAACAAAAGCCTATGAGGACAGAGTTGTTTAGTTTTCAAATCAATAATGAAATCATTTTGTGAAATTTGTCCGTGCATAGAGATATGCTAAGTAGTTCATACTGTTTTGCTGGTGGTGGTTCCAGCATTAGAAGAGTGAACATGTAAAATATAGTATTGATTATCAACGAGTTGGCACACCATTCAGTTTTGAGCTTGTTTATAACCTGCTATACTCAAAAGTAGTTATGTAACTGCTGAAACCTTTGTTTTGTAGGCATAATTCGAAAGACTAGAACAGTTATGGAGTGCCTACACCGGTTTTGTAGGGAGTGTATTGACAAATCAATGCGGCTCGGGTACGGTGCCAATTTTTAACCCTTCAATCTTTTGCATATTAGGATTGCAAAATCTTCGCTGCATCTTTGGCTGTCCATAAGGAATGTTTTTTTATTAATTTAACTTTTAATTAAGAAGATAGACACGCTGCTTTATTGTAATTTTACCTCACTTTGTTTCCTAGAAATAATGAGTGTCCAGCATGCCGTACACATTGTGCAAGTCGACGTTCTTTGAGGGATGATCCAAACTATGATGCCCTTATTGCTGCTTTATATCCAGATATTGATAAGTATGAGGAAGAGGTATTCATAATCACTTCAGTGATCTTTTTTCAGGCGCATTTTCAGTTGACTTTGATTTACCTTTGGTAACTTATGCTTCCTCCAATCACGGCTGCAATCTCTGTGCTGCAGGAACTGGCTTTTGATGAAGAGGAAAGGTCTCGCAATAGGAAGGTTGTCTTTTCCATTTGTTTCTACTATATATGTTTAAACATTTGTTTTTCCTTCTCTCAGATACTATACTCCTAAAAACTTATCTATTTACATATAAATTTCTAGAAAAACAGAATTTTCATATATGATCCCTGAGAACCTAACTACTTACGAATAAACAGTTGTACTTAACAAAATGCCCCTCTTAATTTTTTTTTTTCTGATCCCAAATCAACGTCATCCATGAATTGCATAACCCCTCTTAAAGATAAGGGTTTTTGTTTTGAAATAACTCTACTTTTGAGTTGTATGTGTGTAAATGGATAATTATGCAGTCACATATATATATATATATATATATATATATATATATATATATATAGATAGAGAGAGAGAGAGAGAGAGAGAGAGAGAGAGAGAGCAGGACTACTGTGCTTAGGAGCACGGAGGAGTACGGAGGCCTGCGTGACTCCTCCGTGCTCCTAAGCCGTTTTTGATGATGGAATTTTCAAATCGACGATCGGCTTCGTAAGACTTGATCTAGCGTATTTGGAGTTTCTAAAAAATAATTTTTGCGATTTTTCGGTATTATTTAACCTAGCAATCAAAAGGATTTAACCTCAACGGCTGAAAATAAAAATTCTATAAAAAGTGGTGATATAGCATTAAAATTTTCGATTAGAAATATTGATCTTGTTGTATATAGTATAAAGAATTTTGTATCAAAAGTTCATCTGATTTGAATACTTTATACCGTTAAACTTGAAAACGGCAGACATCAACCATTAAAAATTATTGATTTTGAACCCTTTTGATTACTAGGTAAATGATATCGAAAAATTGCAAAAAATATTTTCTAGAAACTTCAAATACGCTAGATCAAGTCTAACGGAGCCAATCGTCGATACGGAAATTTCATCATAAAAAACGACTCAGGAGCATGGAGGCTTCCATGCTCCTAAGAGCACAGCAGTCCTGCTCTCTCTCTCTCTCTCTCTCTCTCTCTCTCTCTCTCTCTCTCTATATATATATATATCTGTGTGTGTGTGTGTGTGTGTGTAAAATCCCTATCCTTGTTTAATCCTCACCATGATAAATTATTGTACTATTCTTGGTAGATTCAAGAATCCATAGCTGAAACGCTGCGGCGGCAAGTGGAAGCACTTGGCAGGAGGAGGTCGGCCCCAAAAGCAGCAGCTTTTCCTTTCACGAGAAGATCTCACGGAAACTTCAGGAATAATCATGGTCAGAACAGTTACTCGCGTGGGAGAGGTCGTTCAAATGCTCGAGACATCGCACCAACAGGTTCAGATGATGAAGACGAAGAGTTAGGGAACGGCAATAATGACGGTAGCAAAGAGTCTTCTTCTGCAGATGAGGGTTCTCCAGACATAAGGCACAAGAGAAGTCGGAGATGGCCGGCCCCACCACGGTCCTCACCAGCTAGGACAGCGGGCAATGCTGATGTCGGTGGTGATGAAAATGACGATTTAGGGCTTATTAGAGAAAATGTCAGCACTTCTCCTTTGCGGGCAGGGAATAGGGAGATGCTCGCGTGGGGTAAGAATGGCACACGGAGTCAAACGCGACACGGCAATTCTAGTGGCTCGAATGGTCGGTTGGCAAAGGGCGGGCGCATGGCCAAGTTGGCAGAATACCTCCGGAATTTAGATGAAAATGATAATGAGGTACAAGGGTAAATGACAAAGTTAGTTGCTAAGTTTTTCTTTCTTCCTGATTTATATTAATTTTAACAATTAAACTTGTGAAGTTTGTTCCATTTACTTCAGACTAGATGGCTAGGGTTAATGCTTTGAGGCTGTTAGAATGAGAAAGCGGTGAAGCTTGACGGGCTAAATGCCAAATTTTGGTTATTTCCAGCACCAAAAGCTAGCATCAACATTATTTTGTTCTTTGTGATTTTATTTTGCAGCTTGATGTACATCTGATTCTGCTTCCGCTGGATGGAGAAAGTCTGATTAATTTGCCAACATGGTATCTTTGCTGTCGGCCGTCCTCATCAATTCGACACCTTTGCCAAGTAAATTCTTACTCACAAACTCTTCCTGTGTCAGCACTATATTTTCTATCCGAAACTAGATGATCAAATCACCATCAATATGCTTCTATCCAGTTCGTCGCTCATAAGACATCTCAACAAGCTGAAGAAGTTGAAATATATGGAAGGAAACCTCAGTTTGGAGATACGGCTATTAAAGATGAGGCGAAGTTGGATCATTTGGAAGGCTTAGAAATATTAGCAGGAGACGAATCTCTTGCCAAGCTTTGTGCTTCATTTACTTCTGCTCGAGGGGATATGGTGAGATCCAAAACCAGTTTTAACTCGTTAATAAATAATAAGAATGTATTTTTAAATTCCCTTCTGGTGTTCCAGGAATTGGTTTATGCTATAAAGAGGCAAAGCTAGAGAACAAAACCCGCGCCAGTACCAAACAATTCCCGTAACGGTACCTCCCTCCTATCATCTCTGCTATGAAAAGTATGTATATAACACATCAACACTAGAAAATTGCAACCCAACATCGACCTAGTTCGTGATGCCGTCGTTGAATTTGCTCGAGGATCTTTTCGAGAACCAAGAATCAGGTAAATCATGGATCAGAAATCAAGTCGGTCCCGATTTGATGCGTGAGCGAACTCGAGAAAGAAAAGGAAAATGGTATCATTTCTCCCTCTCCTTTTTTTCAGCTTCTTCTTAGGTGAACATCTAATTTATCTTTCCTCTTCTTGTTCTTGTTGTTGTTCTTGTTTCCGCATATCGGCAATTTCAGTTAGTTTGTGCTATATTATACATCATCATCTTGTATGACCCATCTGTTCTCGTCGCTAGGTGGCTTGTATTTATTGGACTCTGAATCTTCATTAGTATCTGTAGTGGATTAGAAATCTAAAACTTAACTTGTTCTGTTAGGCAATTTTCATATTGTTTTAAGTGTTTTCCATAGATAAAGAGTCTCTCCCCTCGCTGAGACGTGCAAATTTATTTTTATGCAACACAGTATGAGTTGCGAATAGCATAGAACGTACCGATCTTTCGCATGAAGTTGCTTCGTGCCGCACTGGATTTGCATCGCAGTAACCACATTTCCCAGTTCAATATTGCCTCCTCTCTTTTTCATCAAAAATGGGGTTAAAGGACTTTTTAGGAGCATTGCTATGTTAACACAATGTTTTTCTCTACAAATCCTATCACTCTCCTTTATTAACTAAAAAATACTAACCCCTGGATGAGGAAATGTAAACATTACAACCTTTGTGTTTTTTCGGTCGTAGACTCCGTAGACTCCGATGGTCGCGGATAGGAACCACGTTTATTAGGCAGAGTTTATCAGGTTCTACCAAACAGTGTATAAAAAAACTCCTTGCCTACAAGTTAGAAGAAAAAGAAAAGAAAAAAAATCTGCAGTTAATATTGTTCCACCTCTCCACAACACCCAGATACAGCTTGGGCCTGAAAGAGAGCTTAACCGATAAACAAATTAGAGAACCCATGAAAAGATTCAAATCGAAGAATCCACTGATCTTCACGTTTGTTCGTAGAATGAGAGAAACCTGTGGCATATCAATGATCTCCTTGCGCCAGAACCACCCTTGGCCTGATCAGAAATCCCCGTGGAGCAATCTGCGTCCCACTCGCACTTCCTCGGTGATTTTCAACATAAAAGTTTGGGTGAACTTTGACGAATTTACGGCAAGGCTCGCAAGTTCTTCCGATGGCTTCATAGTTCATACATTAGTCTTTTTGGTCTTTTGGGGCGGACCTAGACCTCCATATTGCGGCTAAAATACTACCATAGACTGAGTGACAGATGCTCGAAACAGCACACGGAACTGCTGTCAAAGGATTGCTGAAATGCTGGCCGGCAAGCACTACACCAAGCACCGAATTCTGTTCATAAAAGGGCGAAAGGAAAAGCTCCATTAACCGTCGGAACGAGAGAAGTGTTGAGTATAGCAATAATAAACGCCATTCTACAGCAGCTTAAGCTTTTATACTGAGTTTGAAACCAGCAGGTCCATCCGCCTTTTGATTGGAAAAACCAACCTCCAACCATTCAATTCATAATCCATTGCTTTGGGCCAATTAAGAGGTCCAGAACCCAAACAAAAGATGGAGGGTTGAGCATGGGAAAGTGAGTTTTCTTTTTTTTCTTTCCCTCCCTTAACATGGTGTTTGAACAAGAATTTCCAAGTTCAAAATATTCGAAACCCATGCTTTTATGCCGATAAAATCTCAAGCCCGGATACGAGGAATAGTGTTATGCATCAAACGTTAAGACGACATTCAAGAAAATCTACTTCATGCAGATAAATTCGCACTTACCTGCATGCCGACCTCAATAGAGATAGTGCGAGAAGAGGAGACATCAATTCCCAGAATCCTAGCGAGCACGTACCCGAAGAAAAACCCAGAGCCATGAAGACAACATACAGAGAGTACAACTTGCAACCCGGATGAAAGGATAGCCGAAGCATTCTGAGCTATGGCACTACCGCACAAAATTGCTACAGTGGCAACAGCGACGAATGGCATAAAGGGCGACACCAACTGAACTAGGCCGCTGCAATACTGGTTCAAAATGGCACCCAGTAGAACAGGTGCAAGCACAACCTGCAGCCATGTAACCATTATGGTAGGGTCTAATTAAAGATATAGAAACGGCGACCTGTTTGGCCAACTTATATATAAAAAGTATTGTTTGAGTAGAGCTATTAAAAGAAGCACGAACGAACAGATCTTTCATAAAATTCATCTCAACTGCTTCTAGTTGCAGCGAAAGTAAGTGCCTAGTCTTTGAAACTTTTTACTTTTTGTAGTAGAGAAGCTATTTCAGAAGCAAACAAAGGAGGCACTGTAGATGAGTTGCCGTAATACCTGGACAGTTGACATGAAGAGGCCCATCGGATCCACAGCGACAAATTGTCCAGCTAGTTTGGATGTAAGCAAAGGGGTCATAACCTGCAAATTTTTTATTTTTTTTTCTTTTTTTTTGTAATTTTAGAATAATAGGAAAGAAGAAATGTTAAAATTGAACAGTTATGTCGTGTAAAAATACTTAATTACCGCTGCAGCGAAGGTGCTTGCCGCCGTCATAAGCACCGAAAGTGCTACATTTCCTCTGGGACACAAGAAACGATCGCTCATGAGATCAATCTAAACCATTTTGTGCACATGAAAAACTGTTGATATCGCTGAATCTTACGAAAAGATCGATTCTGGCCCTATGACATCTACTTTTTCTCTTTTTGTCCTTGATATCAATCAAATCAGGAGACAGAGTATCTCTCAATTGAGTGACATTAACCTCGTTTTGTTTCTTTGCGCTTTACTAACTAGAGTAATATCAGGATCTCAGTAAAGATAGCTGGAAGAACTAAGCAAAGAATGCGAGAAATTTCTCAAAGATTTAATGACACCAAGTTGGCTTCTTCATTACCTTGCAAGATAGGTGACAATGTTGCTCGCCGTACCTGCAAAAAAAAGTTTTTTTTTTTTTTTCCTCTCTCTCTGTTTAATCCCAACTACCAAAAAGATTCAAATAGACAAAAACATGAGGAAAATGAAAAAAAGTAAACAATTAAAAAAACCTCCAGGACAGCATGCTACAAGTATCAGCCCAGCAGCATAATAGGATGGCAAATTCAACAGTTTGCTTACTAAGAATCCCGACAGCGGCATCACCTGTAATTAAATCATCAACAACGGATTTTTTTGGGTCAATAAGGAAATATGCCGATTAAACTGATCTTACAAGTGAAAACAGTGCAGATTCGTCAATTCGAGATTCTCAAATCATTTATTCTCGACGGTGAGATTCTCAAATCATGCTAAACATAGAGTGTGAACTATAGGCCAATAGCAGTCGGAAAGACTCGCATACACAATAATCGCCATAGAACTGAACTTGTTCATCATAATAATTTGCAGCAAGAACTGTAATAACACATCAAATTGATAAGCAAACAAAATTGCAAATGCAAGATAGCAACGAAACGCATTACTGTGTACTGGAGTACGAATCCAGCAGCCAACTCCTTCGGCATCAGCAACGCAGCTCGCAGATCGTCGAGCGTTAGCGTCATTCCCATTCCTGCGCAAATTTAGAGATGTAATTAGAAATTAGCAAGGGAAAGTCAAGGAGACATGTATTAGGTAACATTGTGAAATAGATCTCTCACCATTACTTTGTTCTTGATTGAATCCTTAATTTTTGATCCTTTTTTTTTAAAATTTTTTAGTGATTTTAGGCAATTAAATTAGGGATTCTGCTAACTTTAACAACAATTTCATTAAATTTATCATTTTTCGCTGGATATAACTACAAATTTCGTTAACAATTGACAGGTACTAACTAATAGAGATATGGAATTAATCACAATTGGGAATTTAACTAAATAAAGCAACTCAAATCAGAAGAACTAGAAATTGTTGAGGAGAGGGTCGATTGCGAAATGCCCTAAACGTTTACCGAGCATGGTGAGGGTGATCCCGACAATCTGCGAGCTCCGGCCGACCCAGAGGAACGCGCGGGGCCGCCACAGCGCGACGAGGCACGCCGACCCCACCCACAACGGAAACCCTAGCGACAGCGCCTCCCCCACCCGCGCCACCACCCCCCGCCGCCCCTCTCCGCCGCCACTGTCGCCGTCGGGGGCCATCGCCGGATCCACGGAGGCTCGCGGAGGGATCGCCAATGCGCTTCTTCTTCTCCTCCCCGTCGGTGGCGTTGCTCGGGTGGGGAGGAGACGTAGCGAGCCATGGAGGCGGTGGTGGTGGCGGTGGAGAGGTGGTAATGGGAGAGAGGCGCGGATGCGGCGGAGCGCCGCCTCCGCCGGCGCCGGCGTCGGCCGCAGCGCCGCCGCCGGCGGGGGGCGGCGGCGGAGGAGGGGCATCGGCATGGGGTTTCGGAATGGAGAGAGAGAGAGAGAGAGAGAGAGAGAGAGTGAGTGTGTGAGATTCGGGATCGGTGCTTAAAAAAAACCCACCCTAAAAAAAAAAAAAAAATCCCCGAAAATGGTGGAGAGTTGTCGCTAAAACCTCGCTCTTTGAGGTGCGCGTGGTGCGTTGCGTTGTATTTTCATATGTAGCGGGAGAATCTTTTAGGTAAAAAAATAAAAAAATATTGTATATACCAGCACAATAATAATATATTGAAAAATTAATATCAAAATTCCAATTTAGAAAAGTATATCAATTATTTTGGGGCGTCGAAGAAATATATTTTATATTAAGGGCATATTTGGTTCACTAATTTTAGACTATAAAATTGAAATAAAATTTATTGATTTCAATAGTTGCCGTTTGTTTTATAGGAATCGAATTTCGCTTTCGATTCCACTAATTAAAATGACCAAATCTATTTATGATCCAATCCTCGCTTTGAATTATGGATTTACTCATTTCAAAATAAACTATTCAAAACTCTCTTTAAGCAACACATACCTTCGACCCTTTATCACTTTCTTTTCTCTTAATCAAAATCCTCTCTAAAAAATTTTAAATTTTTATTTCAATTTTTATTTTAATAACGAACCAAATATTTTTGAATAATTTGTCATTCCATTTTTCATTTCAAGACAATTCAATTTTATTTTTCATTTCTATTCCAATCATGGACCAAACATGCCCTAAATATAGTACTATATAAAATTATGAAAAATTTAAATTTTAATTGGGATTCAAACTTGTGGGCACTAAAATTTATACTCGGCCTTGTTTGTTTAACTACATCGTAAACGCACGTGCCCCCTTTTAACACATAGCAATCCTAAAATTGTCTTTTGTGGGGACATGCACAAATCCCCATGGTTAAAACATATCACCATTTATAACATTTTCTTTCTTTTTTAAAAAAAAAAAAAATTGTTGGGAATCGCCGCATTAATAGGGCACGATTTTCCAAACATCGTATATTTTTATGATTTTATCCAAAATAAACAAACATCACTATGAGAAACTTGAGTAAAAAAGAGTAATAATAATTATATATATAAGATAATTTATAATGTGGTAATGGGTAATGGCACTATATAGAACATGCCTATAAAAGGCATCAACTGTGATTAGCACTGGCTAATAATTTAATAGTTAATATTTAAGGTCCTAAATTTAAAATCATGGTGCTTCACAAAAGAGAGAGAGAGAGAGAGAAAAGGCAATTAAGTTTCAGTTCTTTTTCCTGTTGTTGTATCATACAAAACACACAATTTTTCAATTTTAATCATGATTACAAACACCAATATGCAGTTAGATTATATACAAAATCAAACTGGTGAATAGTTAATTAAAGATTACACAAGGAGAAGTTAATGTTAAGAATGGTAAATTATCTTCCTGAATATGCACA
Source organism: Aechmea fasciata (assembly GCA_025177825.1). NCBI lineage: Eukaryota > Viridiplantae > Streptophyta > Magnoliopsida > Poales > Bromeliaceae > Aechmea > Aechmea fasciata. Next base: position 8,799,271 of record CM045932.1, on the reverse strand, counting down.
AACCGTAAACAATAATAAACGAACCGAAAATGTAGCTCATAGATAACCAAATGAATTTTTTGAAAGAATTAATGTAGTTTAATGGAAAGAAAACTGTTTTATTTTGGATCTTTTGAGCAACAGAGCTCCAAAATGAATATTGTACTAAACAAACAACTGTTCCATCACAATCCAAGGAAAATAAGCATGGTAATAACTAAAGCATTTATCTGGAAAAAAGAACAAGTACACAGTAACCATGTAACAACTGAGTAAAATTAGAAGCCAAATTATGATGAAATTCCAAATTTAAGTATGTATAGATAAACCTTTCCTCGCCAATCGCAACAGTATCTATCTTCCCAGAATGATGAAGTAAGAACACAAAAATAAAGAGAGAAGCTACGCGGTTGTATACCTGTACTGCTGTTCATGTGCTATCAAAGGATGTATACCTGATAAGCCACATAATATCACATTTTCTCACATATGGCTATCAACAAGTTAACACTTCTCACTACGATCTCCCTCGAACACAAGCTACCTTCGAAGACCCATCGAAGTTTCAGAAATCGGCTGCCCTGATTGGTCAAATGATCTGGACAGAGATATCACTCTCAGAAATTGAGATTCCTGATCAACCAATCTCTCTCGCATCGACAATTCAATGCATAGCTCAGTTTTTATATCCTTATGATGATGAGTTTTGATAAGAATCAAAGAGTACTTTAGGTCATAGATGTTCCAAGAAGGAACTTACTGAGGAGGTCTGTCTTTTCTTACAGTAGGAGATGCATTCACTAGGCGACGACAAAGCCATCACACCAACTTTAGACACACTATTAATGCTGTCCCTTTTTTAGGGCAACTACAGTAGAGAGATTACCCCATTTGTCACAAGGTAACAACAACCGAAAAAGTGAGCTACTTTGCTTGCTAAGTAACCAAAAACAACAACTGCAACTGAAAACAACACCTGAAACAGAGATTAGCCTAATAAGCTATCATCCCATCCCAGATCTTTTCGCAATATTCACAACAAAAAGAACAAGATGTGAAACCAAGTAACTTGGAGTATATTACTGCATAAGAATCCTTCCATAAGTAGACAGAAAACGACAGAATATAAATAGAAGCATACACTTATACAGCTAGTTCATATACATTAACCGCAATTACGAATATTTCACAACAGGTAGTTGGCTGCACCGGAGCATTTAACTTAGCTATGACTGCAATACACTTCATCGATAGAGAGATAGGACAACAGTTAGCACAATTGGAAGCCACATAGCATGACAGAAGAGAGAGAGCATGCTTATCTGATCTGGAAATGCTTATAAGTAGGGTTTCCAGAGATGTTGATCGGAACCCTTCCATCCTGATCGGACTGCCTGCAGCGGCTCGAGCCTTCTCCCTGAGTCGTCTCCAAAGAACTCTTTCTGCGCCGCTCGTTATGGCCGGCCAGGCGCCTGCGGCAGCTCCTTTTGGAGTCATCGAACTCAGATAGCTCATGGAACCTGCAAAAAGAGTATTTTTGTCAAAAAAAAAAGAAAAAAGAAGAGGATAATTGACAGATGAAAAAGAAACTTTTGAAATGCTGAGGAAGCTACAAGACTCTGCTAGTAGTTTAGTTCAAAACTTGAGAAGCAAGAATAGCACCTAGATGATATCGCCTATTTCCATACTCAAAGAACTCTTAAGCAAAATTTTTTCGAAAGCTCTTGATGAATATCCATCGAAGAGAACATCTTTCTGATATGGAAGTCACCTAACAGTATTTTGGAAAGGTTCATGAATGCTCTTCCAATAAATTACTTATGTATAAAGCTTTAGCTAATGTTTCTTACACTGTGTGCATATTCACAGCTTCCCAGATATATAGATCTTTTCCAAAATTTGAGTTACTCCCATCTTCCTAGAAGATGAATGTAAGATGAGCTTCCTAATTCTAAGCATCTGTAACTATTCATGGTTAGAATCGACGATTAAGTAGAGACCGTAGTACATCTGGTTCTGTTCCGGAAGGCGGGGAGGAGGAAATGCTGATCAACTTTCTTTGGTTTAGAGCAATGCATCTGACATCATGGGAATTAGCAGAACAAAAACTTCAGAGAAAACTCAATTCTCATCAAATGAAACAACAAGATCTCCAATATACGCAGAAAACAGCGATGAATGCTCGTAAGCCGACAAGATTCCGAAGATTTCGGAGAGTCACCGCGAGATCAAGTTCCCTCCTTCAGCATGAACAGTCAATTTCAGTCAATTTTTTTACTTACTATTTTTTCCCCCCCCTGAAAACAAATATAATTCCCAAATAATAGGTCCTCGTTTTTCAATTTTCCTCCTCGGGGAAAAAGAAAAAAAGAAAAACTTCAAGGGAAGTGCTACTATTCACTTCGATGTTTAAGAAGTGAACTCCAAATCTACACTCCATTAAATCAATCTCAGCATTAATTACTAGTTCTCTTTATTAATTCACCCACCCCAACCAAAAAAGAAAAAAAAGAGATAAAAAAAAAAAAGATGAACTAAGGAGAGAGAGATCATATGAGGTCACAACCACTCTTCTAAAGACTAATTCTATATTTTCTTCGCACTTCTCCAAGGACCAAAATTGAAGACAATAACAGAACCAAATCAGAACAAATAACTAGTGAACAATTAAGAGAGATCGAAACATAAGCGAAGATCAAAATTCAAAGAGAGGGATCTCTCTAGAGGGATCTAGAGAGAGGGAGAGAGAGGGGGTGAGAGAAAGGGGGGGGACCTGCTGCATTGTTGGCAGAAGCGTTGGCGGAGACCGGCGACGACGACGACGGGGGCCTTGGAGTGGGCCTCGCACACCTTGTGGCGGCGGTGGTAGCGCTTCGCCTCGGTCAGATCCGCCGCGCACCGCTCGGCCTGGCAACTCGGCGGCGCCGCCGCCCCCGCCGCCGCCGCCGCCGACGACGACGACGATCCCCTCCTCCCCACCACCGCCGAGGAAGTGAGAGGCGACGAGGACGACCCCGATCTCCTCTTCTTCTCCTCCTCCGCCCCCGTCCCCGCCGCCGCCGCCGCCACGGGGGAATCCTCCTCCTCCTCCTCGTCGGCGTCATCGGCGGCCACCACGGCTGCGGAGGTGAAGGACGGTGGAGGCTCCCTCCGCGGCTTCGTCTCCTTGCGCTTGGACTCGCCACTCGTGGCCTTGCGCTCCATGGGAGGCGAAGGGGGAGAGAGAGAGAGAGAGTGGATCGGAGAGAGAGAGAGAGAGAGAGAGAGAGAGAGAGAGAGAGAGAAGGGGAGGAGATGAAGAGGAGGGGGGAGTGAGGGTTAAAAGGAAACGCGAGGAGAGAGGGGGTGTGAGGTTGTGCTTGTGCTTGTGCTTCTGCGTGTGAGGACCACATCACAAGTTTTTTTTTTTTTTTTTTTTAGTACTTTTTTTTTTTTTTTCGAAAAAAATCTTCGAATACTGCTCATTTCGCACTTTCTTTCTTTAGTATCCTATAATTTAAAGTGTATCAATTTAATACCATATGATTTTATTTTTATTTTTTGATTATCAATTTTACTAATATTTTTTCGTTAAATCAATGATAAAGTTAAAACTAAAGAGTACTAAAGTGAATATTCGATCAATTTAGATAGAATATCTGAAATTTTTTTACATATAATTTAATAAACTATTAATGAAAAAGCTGACGAAAAAATAAAAATGAAACCACATGACACTAACTTGATACACTTTAATTTACAAAATATTAAAGTGAGAAAATACGTAATCACTTGAGTGGTATTTGAAATTTTTTTTTATTTTTTATTATTAGTGTATATATGTGTGTTCCTTTGTTTGTTTTAATATTAATAGGGGGCCAAAGGAGAGTGGTGGTTAAAAATAGTGGAAAAAAGTTAGCTCGGCAAAGGAGACAAAAGTTATATTAAAAAAAAGATAATAAGAATAAATTATACAATTTGTCACGCAATATTATTAATTAGAAGAGACAATAATACTTTAGCTTATTAATACTAGTTACTAACCATGTCAGTTCAATTCACAAACATGCTAAATTAGCTCAAAAAATTAAATTAAACTATTTATACTGACATGCGAAGAATATGTAAGATTTTTAAACGCTTTCATATAAACTAATACTGAACTATCGGACTAATCTGATTAAATATTAAGACACGTAATGAATATTATATATCAAATCATTTCAGCGTCGAATTGTACAATTATCCAAATATTAGGCTTAATTGAGACCATGGTAAACTACAGGATAAAACTTAAGATAGTTTTTAAATACAAAAATTATTAAGATACACACTACAAAAATATGTAAAAGAACTTTAGTAATTCAACTTTTTATTTCAAAAAATATTAATGAAACAAACAATAATAAAAGAGATATAAGAGGGACCCTCCAAAAGAGGAGGAGAGGCACTGACATTGCAGTGGGAACACACAAGCGAAGGTGGGAGATACCTTGTACGTTGTTTTTATTAGGGGCAATTGTTAATATACTTTTGAAAAATTTTCGACTTTTTAATTTACTTTTTTTTAGAAGGTTAATATTGTTTTAACCTCTTTCTAATATACCCTAAAATTAAAATCTATTAATTAACTCAGTTATCTATGTAAAATTACTATTTTACCCTTTCAAATATACCCTTTTACTATTACTGATTTTTATTTTTTGCACTTAAAGTCAGGTTACAAAAGCCAGCATTTCTTATTTGCCCTTATTAAGTTAAGGGCAAAATTGATATTTTAATTTTTTTTAACTGTGGTAGATATTTAACTCACGTTTAACCCAAGTTAAGTTAACAGAAGATAACTGTAGGGGTATTTTACAATAACGGTGGAATATATGAGGGGTATATTAGAAAGAAAAAAAATAGTAGGGATAAATTGAATATTTTCAAACGTATGAGGGGTATATAGATAATTATCTATTGTTTTTAATATTGTGTTATTATTATTATTAATTTGGTGTTATAAATATTGCTTATTTTATTTATATATATATATATATATATATATATATATATATATATATATATATATATATATATATATATATATATATATATATATATATATATATATATATATATATTACACATTTGGAGCAAATAATTGCACCACTGGTTTTTTTTTAAAAATTACTTTGGTCTCAATTCACATATTTATTATTGAGAAAATAAATTATTATTTATACCATTATGTTCGTCGATATATTACGTATTTATCGTATAATTTTATCTTAGAATATTTTTGAATTGAATATGCAAACTAAGATACATACTGGATGCATGAAAAATTTATGGAATACTAATAATTAATACTTTTTAATATAAGTATTAAAATAAATAAAAATATATAATAGAATTTCGAATTAATGTGAAAATTAAAAGGTTGAAAACTAAAATATGAAGCTTGACTCAAAGTTCATGGACTAGTAGAAAATGACCGAACTGATTTTAACATTAATTAATGACGCGTAAACTCATTAATTAAATTTGATTACTATTTGCTAAGTGAATTTTGATCAGATTTGATAAATCAATCTACAAGCGACAAGAATAAATTTCGTACGTAATATTACTTCGCCACATTAAAACTAGCTTTTTCTAGTTTGTTACCACCACTTTTCAACAAATTTGATGGACTCATTAATTCTTCATAACTAGCGAAAGAAAAAGAATAAGACGGTTGATCTAATATTTGTCGGATCGTTTGCGCTAACTACTATTTATAAAAGCTCGAGCTGTTAGAAAGATGCAATTAACCATATCACTTAAGGTGTGTACAGACACAGTTTTCGTAAATCTCAATTGTGAATCGATCCAATCAGCCTAGCTCCACACTGAATATGAGTGGGCCGAACCAGATCTCCTTCCATTTCGAACGTGAATCGGCTCAATTTGACCTCGATCCCGCTATAGACGTAGGATGCTGATCCCTTTAAGCCAACAATATTAGCCAAGATGAGATAATCTCAACCAAGAAAGAATAATACAGAAATTAATAAAAAGATGAGAGCCAATTAAAGATAGGAAGTAGAGAAGATTCATGTGTATTCACACAGTTTCATGCCTTCATAGGACCTATGTTCCTAGGGCAACTTCATTTTGCCAGTAACGGTGTTAATCTATGATTAACTCCGATGATTATTATATTAAATAAATTAATCTATCTGTTAATAGTAAATCTGACTGATCTCTTAATAGTAATTAATGGATATGTACCTCAAACATTTCACCATCGTAATCGTTCATTTGCAACTTAAAAAATGTCTCCCTCTCCTCACCTTCTTTATATATATCATCTCCTCCATATATAGTCTGCATATATATAACCTTCTTTTATTAGATGCCCCACTAAAGGAAAATAAAAAATTGAAAAAAATGCACACAAGCGTTGTAGTAAATGTTGTGAAATGTACCAAAAGATCGAGGGATTACTAAGTATATGCAATAAGGAGATCTAGTTCTAAACATTAACTAGCAAGCCTAGCTAATAATATTTTACGTTGGTAACTAAAGTTGTAATAAATAATACAAAGTAACTTTAATTAATACATGCACGTATATATATAGGAGGAGGGAGAGGCTCAGAGGCTACCTTAAAATAATAAATAAATTAACTGTTTTTTTTTTCCCAAAAAAGAAAGAAAAAGGAAAAGGAAAAAAAGAGGAAAAAAAAAAAAAGAACGCACGGTGATTTCTATGCGGGGTATCCGTACCTGCGATTGGCGCCTATGGCTCGTGGTCGGTTGTCAGTTGGCGCATAATTAGGAGGCGAGTTGGGGGAGTTGAGAGCGACCGCAGCGGCCTTTCCACGCCACCCGATGTACGGGGAACCGTGCACTCACTCCCCCCTCCTCCAATCACGTTCTGACACGTGGCGATCGGCCGAACCGTACACGTACCCTATACTTTCCTCCATTAAATAAAGGGCCCGTGCCACATCCCTCTCTCTCTCTCTCTCTTTCTTTTTTTCTTTTTTTCCTTTTTTTTTTTTTTTTTTTCCTGTCCCTTTTTTTTTTTTTACCAAAATACTAATTGATTGTTAATAATCGTTGTATAGCATCTTATTCTCTTTCATTGTCTCTCTTTTTAACTTGTATTCAACGTCGACTGTAGCTTTGAGATTCTGACTTAATATATTTTATTTTTTATAAAGGTGGATTTTTAGCTACTGTTTAGTTCGGAATTAAGAAAAAAGCTAGTTATTACATAAATAGTATTAAGTTTAGAATTAAGATAGAATTAAAGTATTTTTGTGTTTGATTGGAGGTTGGAGTTAGTTTAGGATAGTGAAAAATAGTGTTTGGTTAGCATAGGTGGGATAAGAAGGATAGTGGGTTATTATGAATAAAAAATAATGTTTGGTTGGAGTTTAGTGGGGTTAAGTGAGATTAGCTAAACCGAGATAACCCATTTAAAGTGGGATTAGCTAACCCCACATATTTTTGAAAGTGTTTGAAAATAATATGGGGGTTAAGGGGTTAGGGGTTATTCCACCCCTTAACCCCCAACCAAACAATAGCTTAATGTATAGGTGCAAAATAAATTAGACGGCTTATCAAACTGCTCCACTTAAAAAATATTAAAAATCTCTATCAGTAATTTAATAATTTTTTTAACTTCTCGGGGTGTGTGTATATATATATATATATATATATATATATATATATATATATATATATAGCTACTATGCTATCGAAAGCATAGAGCATAATTTGATGTTTCTGATATTTTAACTCTTGGATTAAGAATTATACGATTGAGATGATTACGGTCTCTATAGGGTTGAATAGTATTTCTAGGATTGAGCGGTCCCTACAGGGTAATAGTATTAATTCAAAGGAACTAATTTAACAGTCAAAAAATCAGAAACACTAGATTCTCTATTCTTTCGAGAGAGTGTGTGTGTGTTAAACCCCGGTGCTTTTACAAGTGCATGAGCATTTGTAATTATAAACATTTTAATCGTCATATCATCTCAAGATCTGCATAATATTATTAACGGTATATTCTTTAATTTAAGTCGTCTTTACTAGTGTTGCATGAAACTTGATGCAATCGGACGGCTAAAAAGTCACGAGCATAAATGGTCATGTGCATTCGAAAGCACACGAGCTCAATTATATTGGGTGCTTAATTGCATTGGTTGGGTAGGGCATCCTAGTATGTTTCGAGGATGATGATGATGATGATGATGATGATGAGGAGATTGATTTGTTACAAATTCTCGTATTGCGGAGAAAAAACAACAGTGCCTCTCGATCCTCAATTCCTCACCGGAGTGTGCGTGGGTCCCACTCTCTCTCGGGATCTCCACAAAACTCGAGCGGCGATTGGTGGCTTCTAAAGCGTCCCGCGCAATAATTGGTGGGACCCGCGGAGGGTAAATAAGTTTGGTGCGGGGCCGGTTTCAGCGCGCCCGTGCATGCGTGGGATCCACGGTGCGTTTTTATTAAAGTGTTTCTTTGGTTTCCCCTTTCTCATTTCCCCCCTTTTAAAAAAGAAGAAAAGAAAAAAAAGAAGAGATAGGTAGTACGAGATCAACTAGGATTCGAACTTGGATCACAGATACCAACCACGAAGTCCTTTGTCACTTGCTCTAGGGACGATTAAGTTTATTTTATTTAGAAATAAGCTTAGCTAGAAATATGAATTAATTAGGATTCGAACCCATCAAATTCTTTGTCATTTACTCTAGAAACTATCAGTCTTTTTTTAAAAAAATTAATTTTATACCGTTTGTAAATTATAATAAATATTCCTATTAAATTTTCATATATTATTTCTGTAAACGTTATAATATTTTCAAATATGTCCGTCTCGTTTGTTATCGTTAAAATATAGTTTATTTTAGGGTAAATTGCACTGTTGTCTTCTGAACTTTTGGCAGAGTTTTACTTTACCCCCCAAACTCTTAAACCGGTCATTTACCTCCCTATACTTTAATATTGCATCTTGTTGCCCCTTCCGTTAGTTAAAGTTAACGGAGCTGAACGGGAGTTGACGAAAGGGTTAGATTTTGGCGGTTTTTGGGATGCAAAAACTATGAGAAGAAGAGTTGGAGGGCATAGAAATGGAGAAAAAAGAGTTTTTAAGGAATAAAAGTGATTTGGTTGGAACAAGGGAGAGTATAGGCGGTAGATTTTTCGCCAAAACCTAATCCTTGGCTAAGATAACTTCAGTTAACTTTAGGCGACGGAAGAGCGACAGATGATATTAAAGTATAGGGGGGTAAATGGCCGTAGTTTTAAGAGTTTGGGGGATAAAGTGAAACTTCGCAAAAAGTTCAGGAGGCAACAGTGCAATTTACCCTTTATTTTATAAGTGAACATGCTTCTAAAAGTCTCAACTATTAATTAAAGGGGTTAAAAAGATCAATTCACTTTATAAACTAACGAAGATTAAGTATTTTATTTATAATTAATTAATTTTTTTTTAACAAATCATAATGATAGAAAAGTATTTGTCATTTATTATATTTAGCGGGACCTATGAAATTAACTCAAAAAAAAAAAATTGTTTGATAGGGGGGGGGGCCACCTGGGTACGCGGTACTTCTTTTGGCTTCGCTTTGAAGTGAAAGGGTGAAGGGTCCCCCCGTCCCCCATGTTTCTTTCACATTTGAGGCCTCTCTCTCCCTTTCTTACGGTTACCCATAAATATCACCTGTATATTATTATTCAATATTCTAAAATTTAAATTTAACAGTTAAACTAAAAATGTTTAAATACCATTTTCTAACATCTTAAGCTTTTAGAGTACAACGGTTGTTTCATATAGTATCAGAGAAGGAGGTCCTGAGTTCGAGTCACGCCAGGCTTCTAACATATTAATTTTCTCCCATTTAATTGAAGCCCACGTCATGAGTCGATCAAAAAGTCTTGAGCCCAGACGTGAGGGGAAGTGTTAAACTAAAAATGTTTAAACACAGTTTTCTAACAGTTTGAGCTTTTAGAGTACAACGATTGTTTCACAAACAGCGAGTTGTGCTACACAGTACTCCATTGTTCCCTGAGAAGCTAAATTTGAGTTCAGATTCCTAATCCTGAGATAAGGATACAAACTATATGTTCAAAGCAATAGTGATTATTATAAACTGTATAATAAGTCATATGATGCCTTTGTTTAACAGTAAAAATTGGTAGGCATTTCATTAAAGTAGAGCTTCATTACATTACAATAAAAAATTATTTTGGGAAGACAAGTAGGGCGCAGCTCCTTATAAGAGGAGAATAAATTAAGAAATCCAAAAATACACTGATATTATAATTATTAATGCGCAGACAATTTTACATATCATAAATTTCGACTGTACTGATAAAAATCCTTCGTCTTATATGTGTACTAATATTGTAATAACTTATAAGGATACTATTTTTGGAAGGCCTAGAAATCAAAAAAATCAATAGAAGTTAGGGGTGGCAATCCAGCTCATTATTCAAGGAAATGGGCCTCAAGGTTTCTGTCAAAATGAGTTCGAGATCGGCTTGTCTAGTAAATGATTTAACACCTAATGTAATTTTTCACTGCTTAATAACGAACCGAACACGAGGGCCGGGGTCACCGCCTCGTGGTTCGGCTCGATAATAACTCGAATACATATATTTTATATTTATATAATATATTTAATTTATATTTTTATATATAAATAAATAATTATATATAATATATATTTTTATTATTTAATTTTTAGTAAAATAAAAATATAAATACGACTTTAATTATAAAAAGACTTCATTTGTATATAAAGTTTTAACTATTAGATTAAAGTCTAATGGATAAGATTTTATAAATTTATTTTTTAATATATTTAATTTATTTTTTTAATTTATCGGTTTTCATTTCGGGCCAATCCTCATAAAATTACCTCTGCTCAGCCAAACATCGGCTCAATTTTTCGACTTTATACTTTAACGAATTGTAGATCTGTGAAATGAAAGTAATCTAGCCGATCCCAGCTCGCTCATGTTCGGCTCGTTTACACCCTTAATAGTAGTATATTTTTATTTATTATTTTTAGTTTGCTTGTAAACCCTGTTACCTAGAGCCCCTCAAGTGCCTATGAACACTCAATGCGAGGAAAAATTCTAAAATATACCAGTCACATATCCTATATAGCGCTAGCGTAACCCAATCAATGACAATTGTCTTCTAATGGTCACCTATCCCATCATAATTTATAAAAATCTATTTTTATTATATATTTCTTTTTCAAAAGAATATATTTGATTAGTTTCGTAGGTAGCTGCTTCGTTTGGAATTACAGAAAAATCGCATTATATGCGATGAAGTATTTATTTTTGTACATAATATTGTGTTTCGCATATTGCGGTTAGTCGGTTACGTATATCTTTATATATTTTTTCTCAACTTTATTTTATCTAAGCATCAGATCCATCTCAATACCAAACTAAACCTTAGTTAAAAATATACAGAACTTGTCTGATCATAAATCATTTTGAATCCCGTATCTAATCTTTCGAAGTTTTTAATTTTTCTATCTAATCTTTTAATTTATTTCATTTGAGTTATTCAAGATACTTTAAATTCAAAATGTAGTCAAGCTAACTCTCACTTCAATAAATTTATCGTTGTAAAAATTGCAAGCAGTATACTAACTAAATCTATATAAATAAACAATGCATTTAAATTTAAAAAATAAAATATCATTGACAGACTAAAATTAAATAAATTTCAAAATTAACTAGTAAAATCAAATTTTAAATAAGTAATAAATTCTGTATAATTTTTTACCTACATAAAAAGAAGGGATAATTTCTTATATACATCCGAAAAGTTTCGGACATTTCGATTTACCCTCTTAGAAGGCTAAAATTGAAAATACGCTTTCTACATTACAACCTATTTCTAATATACCCTAGAGTTAAAATCTGTTAAGAATCGTTGTTATCTCTGTAAAATTACGATTTTATCCTTTCAAATATACCTTGCCACCATCACTGATTTTCTTATTTGTCCTTAAAATCAGGGCCACAAAAAGTGCTTTGACTTTTGGTCTTTCTCAATATATCTTTCTACCGTCACTAACATTTCTTATTTGCCACCGACCGTCCCTAAAGCAAATGGCAAAAGACTTGGTGGTTGGTACCCGAGACCCGAGTTCGAATCCTAGTTGATTCACATCTCTAGCTAAGTTTATTTCTTAACGAAATAAACGAAGCGGGTAGCGTACTACCTATATCTCAAAATTTTTTTTTTTTTATTTGCCTCTAAGTTAAAGACAAAATTGACATTTTAATTCTTTTTAATTGCGGTTGATATTTAATTCACATTTAACCCAAATTAACTTAACAGAAGATAACTGCAAAGGCATTTTATAATAACGATGAAACATATAAGCAGTATTTAAAAAAATAAATAAATAAATAAATAAATTAGATATTTTAAAACGTACAAGTAGTATATTAGCAATTATCCCTAAAAAGAAATATGTATTTAAGCTTTTCCCTTAGACAGGGGATTGGAGTAGTGATGCTCAGCCGTAGAAGAAGCACAAGCACTGTGGGCACCGATAGCAGTACAGTTCTTTTTATTTGATACTTTTTCTCTACTCATGGTACGACTGCTCCGCTGCCGCTCATTAAGAGGATGCCAGCTGCAGCGCACGTGATCCGAGGGCGATAGGACAGCGCCAGCCGCACTCATCTTTCAGTGATTCCCCCGCAGTAAAAGATAATTTAATATGTGGGCAAAAATACAAAAAAACAAAGATTTTTTCTTTAGTTTATTTTATTTAGAAACAAATTTAGCTGAAAATGTGAATCAATTATAATTCAAATTTGGATCTCAAATATCACCACTTGCTCTAGGAACGGTTTGTTGCATAATTTATTTAATTGTTATGATGCTAATATATCAATTGAGCTACATAATGGGAGAACCCAAAAATGTTTCTCTTTTGATTTATTAGTGAATTAAATGTAAAGTCTACATATAGTCTAAAAATGTACAAAAATGTACAGATGACATTACTCATACCAGAAAGCTTAATTCATTTCAGCCCGAATAAAATATAATAATATTGAGTCTAGTTGGAGTTTCTGTATTGGCCGAAACAAAAGTAGGTGAGAAAATTTTAATCAATTCTCTCTCTCTCTCTCTCTCTCTTCAAGTTGGCACTTTTAATCAAACAACAACAACAGTTAAACAATACGCTAGGGTCAAACATATAGTAACAGTAGTTGATGAAGTGTTATTTTGAAAAGTATTATTAGAAAAAAAATGCTAGATAAAATGGGGGCAACTTCTAGTTTTAGGCCTCAAAATTATATTCTTATTACTTGGTACAGCATAAACTTCAGACGTTTTTCACCAACAAAGATACAAGCAAGCCCTAATTTGGGACATGAAAAAGTACATTTCAACTTTCCACCAAAAAGGAAAAAAGGAAAAAAAATTAACTCCTTTTATTGAACATCTTACTACTACTATACAAAAAAAAAGGGTGCCCTTGAAGTAGAAGCCAAGCAAGAACTTGGGGAATTTACTCACGCTTCTAATGGCTTCATTATTATCTTCTAATAACAAATAGTTATATAGCCTCATTGCCTACAAGAGTCTAGAAAGGAAGATAAAATATGTAGGTTGGGTATAACAGTAGTGGACCTATAATATAATGGCTAATTAAAAGCCATCATGCTAAAGAAACCATGAAACTTATATTACTGCTAATATAGTGGCTATGGAGTAGTAGAGTGAGAATAACATTCACAGCTTAGCCTTCTTTTAAGAGCCATGATACTTAAGAATCCATGGAACTCAATAAACTACTTAAGAGTGAGAATTAACTTACACAGGCTAACCTTCTTAAACCTTAGCAGGTACCTAAAGTAGATTATAACCATTTCAGAGCAGATATTTTACTTGCTAATGAAGGGGAAATATACCTGCAGTCCTGGAACTTTAGCTCTCCGTTTAGGTCCATAAGCCGCAGAGTTTTTGCAACCCTTGATTTATGTTGATCCTCATCTTCATCCCTTGTTCTCGAGAGGAGTTCATCGATCGTTCGCGAATCGTCAGTGAAACTTGGTTACTCAAATGCGTAAAAGATTGAAGAAACCAAATGAACCTAAGGCCCATTAGAAGTATAGGACCTGAGGTCCATTAGTCACATATTCGGGCCTAATCATGAAGCATTGAAATATAAGAATCAAAGTACAATCTCCTGAAAGTTTTAAGAGTCGAAGTACAATCTCCTAAAAGTTTGAGACGGCATTCGTGTTTTTATCCCAATGTGTTGAAACTCGAAAGATTTCACGGTCAAATTAGACAATTGAAAAGTATTTCATAGCTCTGCTGGAAAAACATCAACAAATATAGTTATTGATGCATAAAGTACACACTCTTCAAGCTCTCATTTGATAGACTTTGAATGAGTCATTTCCATACATAATTGCATCAATTAACTTAAAGATAATAAAGGGAGGAAAACATTTACACTACGGTTAAAGAAATAAAGATAATACATAAAGGAACATATTTGTTGGTAATGATACATGAGAGAACATAGATTACATTAAAAATAACCTTCGTGTACCTCACTGGCATGTTTGCTTTCAATGGCTTTTGCACATAAAAAGACTTTGAACAAGTGTCTGCTCCAGAGCACATTGTGACTTGAAGTCGCATCTGGAGCAAATGAGCAAAAGTGGGGACTAACGCCTGACCAAATTTCTCCACTTGTCCTTCAAATCGACCTAACAAGTGCAAAAGCCGATACCAATCCCCATACACCATCCGTTATTAGTCAAATCCATGAATAAAGAACAAGTTATTTTTGATAATAGAAATGACTTGATACCTCTGTTCTGTCTTTGAATATTGAAGGATGGCATTGCTTGATAAATTTCCAGTTACCTACACCATGCCTTCAAATTCAAAAGGGTAAGAAGAATTAGAGAAGCAGAGAGTTACTATGCAAAAATTAGAAACTGAAGTTAGTATAAAGATCTTAATTGGTTGGTAATTTAGTCAATAGATAACGAAGCTTAGTAAGGGCAGAGGAGGTGTTGATTCTAGCGAGCTCAGGGCTACAACTAGACATGAACTGATAGATTGAACCTTGAGATATTGCAGAGAAACAGATACTACTAGGATCAAGTTTCTACACGAAAAAGCAAATAGTAGGAAGTAGCTCATCTTCTACCTGCATTTGCAGCAAAACATAATTGCACTTGCAGGCTACCAAATAGCTTCGAAAGTGGAAACTTTTTCCACTAAGAAATTGTGTGACACTGAAATCTCAAAATATGCCTCCTCGGAGCATTAGTTGACAGTCAAATTATTTTTGGGGGCTTTAATGTATATACAACATCATTTATTTACATACATATTTTCATACATACCTACCCCACAAAATTTCAGTTTCTCAAAAGACGTACCCTAATCTTAAATAGGGGAGTCATCTAATTCATGGCAGAAAGGTGGTTTTCTACTAAAAATGCTCTCTGAGAAAGGTTATTTTCGCAGCAAGAGTACATATACGTAAGGAAATAAGGAAGTAAATTTTTGAAGGGTATATATCATGTGCATACCTTTCCACAGATTTTCTCAAGGTCTCCTCTTCCAATGAACTCCACTTCTTTCTTCTTTTACGTAAAATAAACTGATTGTTATCTTTGACTGCCAAAGAATCCTTCCTTTTCTTGGGGTAAGAGACATGAGGTTCCTCCACGGGATTTGCTGGCAATGGAGATCCGAACAAATCATCCCACTACAGAAAAAAAAAAAACTAATAATGTCCAAGCAAGAGGTAAAAAGAGAACTAATGTTTAAGTGAATTTTAAGTGTAAATTAAGTGATAGTCATAATGGAGAGTAAATGCAATAAGAGTTAAACCCTTTTAGACCCAGCTTCAGAATGCGTGGCCCGAACATAACCTTTATGATGCTCAAAGGCTCCAAAAATTCCGAAAGTATTTTAGAAGTTCCCTATTCCTATGCTTTAAGTGGAGGCAGGGACCACCACCGGAGGACCCCATATGAAGACTGCTTTCTTCGGTGGTGGTTTCAAGCACCATTTTACTCATTATGGAACGACATATTGTGGAGATTAGAGTTCCCGCGGGGCAGCACAGGGAACTTGCTGAATCAACTTGTTGGAATTTCCAGCAGCCACTCTGAGTTCTTATAGCCCTCTGATGCACTAAAGTAGGTGGATTTGAGCAAATCATTCCTAAACTAGACCTTAGGCATCTTAGTGAGGCCTCCACAAATAGTTGGAAGTGACATAACTACATGTAGTTAGACAAACATTTCTGTCAAGCAATGCATAATTATCCTACTGTCTCATGATTAGCCTTCCTATAATAATTGATGCAAGTCTTGGAAACCCATCTAGCAGGCACACTGGTTAATTGTGACTGGCAATCTATCAATCCCGGACTCTATGAAAGAAAAACTTGTTCCTTGGGATCATAGTGAAAATCAGCAGCACAGCTGAACGGTTGAATACACAATATGTAGACCAATCAAGACTAGTGCTGTATCAATCAGCCTGTATCAGCAGGAAACAGTTAATAACAGCTGATTCTTTCTAACTTCCACAACAATACAACACTTCAAAAAAAATTCATTATGATGTTAGACATGGAGAGACGCAAGATAGAGTTTATTTAGACTGTTTATATCTTAAAAAAGTTGAATTATGTACATTAAATTTCATCGCTTCTCAAAATGTTCTAAATAATAGAAATGTCCCTGGGCATCGCTTCTCAAAGTTAAGGCTACTACAGAAAATTGATTGCATTAGAAATTAATGCAATCAACACATCAACACCTAAACAACAAAGTGTTGACATTGATTGATAAGATAGCCAGATTTAGATACTTTCATCTCACACTGATTTCTCACTTATTGAAGCACAACAATCATAAAGTATATGGAAAAGCTAACAATATCATATGGCAAGAACATCAATGCAAATAGCACTATTAATATATTAAGATAGTTTTAAGCGCATCTCGGTAACAAAATAAACTAAGAACAATGCACTAAAGAGCCAAGGTAAACCAACAGCACAACTGTAACACTTAATCTCATGCAACAGAATAATGATACTATCAACTCAGGCTTTGTTGATACTGAAATGTTAAAAATCGAGACCTCGATAGTACGTGCAGTTGGATTGCGCTCCATCATACTAGGCCGCCGCTCTGCAGCAGAATCTCTATCCAACTTCAAAATTGTTTTAGTGCAACGATTTCCACTTTCATTAGCATTCTCAAAAGATCTAAAGTTTGTGCTCTTACTTTTCCCCATCCTATTCCATCCAACACTGCTCGGATCACACGGTTCTGGATTGGCAGATTCACCCTGGAGTACTGCATCGTGATCATTGGTCCACAAATTGAAAGCATAGTGATCTCTGAACAAGAAATTCTAGCAATTCCACCTTAAAAAGGAAGTTGATTAAAGCCTACCTCATGTGTGTTCTCTTCTATGATTTCCTTTCGCCGCTTATTAACAGTTCCACTATGATTGACTACAATTAAGCAAACAATAGAATGCTTCGTCAAATTCTTAACATACCAAACCAAAATATCCTTAATGTTTATCATCGAAAGCTTAATATTCATCCAATTCAAGATATTATTACCGGAAAAATTGAGACTTACCTAGCTCCAGCAGCCTAGATCCTTCTTCGGGACTAGGTTTCGAAGAGTTCGGATTCTCCTTTTCCAAACCCTTCCCCTTCGCCATCCCAATAAGAGCCTCGGCGGCGAGCTCAAGAAACGAAGGCCCCAACTCCTTCCACGCCTCCTCCAAATAAACCCTAACGGCCTGCAACGCCCTCTCCTCCGTGTACCTCGCCACCAAACCCGCCCTAACCGTCGCATCCACCACCGCCTCCTCCATCTCCCTCCTCGTCGCCCTCAGCTCCGGCGACACCAATCCCGCCGCCGCCTCCGCCCCTTCCACCCCCCCCTCCGCCGCCGCCGCCTCAAGATCCGCGACGCGGCAGTTCCAGATCCGATTCACGGCGTCGTAGAACTCCCCATCTCCTCCTCCCTCGCCGCCGCCGCCGCCGCCGCCGCCGCCGCCGGCGTCATCGTCGCCGCCGCGAGAGCTCGGTCTGAGGGGCTTCACGGTGAGATCGGCGGCGACGGCGGCGGAGGCGGCGGGGAGTGCGGCGGCGGAGGAGGGGCGGGGGAGGGAGGAGAGGAGCTCGAGGGAGTGGAGTGTGCGGGGGGAGAGGGAGCGGCGGGAGAGGTCGGAGGAGAGGCGGCGGAGGATTAGGGTTCGGTGGAGGGGGGAGGAGGGGGAGGGGGAGGGGGCGGGGATGGGGAGGGAGAGGATGAGGCGGTGGACGAGGGAGTCGTCGAGGCTTTGGCGCAGGAGGAAGTCGACGATCCACGCGGCCACGTCGGAGTCGATCATCTCCTCCTATGCGCGGCGCGAAAACAGAGGTGGTTTGGCCGGGGCTTTTATAATGGACTCGATATATTATATATATATATAGAGAGAGAGAGAGAGAGACTCTTCACTTCCTTGTCTTGGAAGATACACACGTGTGACTGTTTCTTCTTAAGATGATACCGAAAAAATCGTTAAAAAAAAAGCTAAATTATAAAAAAATTCTTTGGTCAAAATCTGACTTCTTACTTCTTCTCTCAATCATTTAAAAATACATATTTTATTTTTAAAAAAAAATAAAAAAAAAACATAGAAAATATGGTGCTAATTCTGATGACAAAATAATAAAATTCGCTTTCTTCCTCTTTGACTCCTCCTTAATTATGTTCATTTAAGCCTCTCCTCCTCAGTCCTTTATATCTCTCTCAACTTCATATTTTCTCCCTTTGCTCCCCCGCTTTTATTATTAATTTTTTTTTTGAGAGATAGGTAGCACTTTTTCCGCTTCGTTTATTTCATTTAGAAATAAACTTAGCTGGAAATGTAAATCAACTAGGATTCAAACTCGGGTTCCGGATACCAACCACCAAACCCTTTGCCACTTGCTCTCCCGCTTCTTAGCACACCTTGTCGCCGAAAGTAGGAAGGAAATCAGGATAAGCATGAATAAAGAGGTTCACGAGGGTAAGTCTGTGGAGGAGTGTGAGGGTATGTGTGTAGAGACGAACACAGCAAGACGGCGCGGCCAAGAAAGTTGGTGAGGAGAGAAGACCTGAAATGAAATTTTTAAAAATATTTTGGAAATAAAAAAAGTATATAATAATAGAATATAAGTGAAATCTTAACGAAATGACGGGTCAAAATAAATATATTTTTTATTTAAAAAAAAATAAAGTATAAACTTTTGATTGATACGAGGAAAAGTAAAAAAGTAGATATAATTTAGCGAAAAAAAAAATCATTGAAACTTCAACTCAACCTGATTTTATAGAACTAGGCCTCTACGGCCCGGCCCGATCGGTAATCATGGGCCAGATCAATCTCCAGTCCAATAAAGCTAACCCGGTCCATTAAGAGGCCCAGTTCGGTGTTTTCTTTTTTGGGGTAAAAACATACATAATTTATTTATTTGAACTATATTCTATTCCTAATTGGCTATATCCAACCTTGCACAATTTTAATTTTATTATCTCACCTTATAATTTTATTTAATTTGAATTGGTTAATAACACTCTGATTATAAATTTTGAATCAGATGTTTATTTTTATAAATTTAGTTTGTGTACTTCATATAATTTTCATAAATATAAATTTATTAAAGTAAATCATTTACTTAAAATTTAATGTTAAAATACTGCCAACCAGCTCAAATCAAATAAATAAAATAAATAAATAATAAAATTAAAATTTTGAAAGGTCAAATAGACAATTCGAAATGGTTTATACTTCAAATATGTTTCGTATGGTTTTTACTCCTCTTTTTTTTTTTTTTGATAAAAATATATAACATTTACTTCAACTGTCATCTTTTTGGATTTGGTTACTTAATCTTTAAATTTTTTAA
Organism: Aechmea fasciata; assembly: GCA_025177825.1. Lineage (NCBI taxonomy): Eukaryota > Viridiplantae > Streptophyta > Magnoliopsida > Poales > Bromeliaceae > Aechmea > Aechmea fasciata. Next base: position 8,779,335 of record CM045932.1, on the reverse strand, counting down.
TTTAGTATCTAACTTTTTAATGCGTTTCACCTGAACTAATTAGTAGCACTTTAACTTTAAAACTTTGAATATCCTATTTATTTTTATGTACATATTTTATATAAGTTTTGTAACTATATTAATTTATTCAAATTAAAATAATTAATTAATTTAAGTTTTCTATAGGAAAAACTTTAAATACCCCGGCAGTGTTTGGATTGGGGATAGCAAGAGGGATATCCTGCTATCCCCAATCTTATCCCCAAACAACTTCTTTTTTTTTTTGGGAACTGTTGTCCCCAATTCAAACACTATCCTCTTATTCCCAAATACCTCACTATCCTCTTATCCCCAAAGGGTAGTTTAGTAATTTTTACATTTTACCACCTCACTATCCTCTTATTCCCAAATACCATCCAAACACTTTTTTCCTTATATCCCTTTATCCCTATCCTTATCCCTATTTTCATCCAAACATAAAATTACTCTTATCCTCATATCAATGTATTAGTTCTTACTTATCCCCGAACCAAACGCTACCCTAGTATAGTTTTACTTTTTCTTACTTTAGTATCCTGTGGTTTAAAATGTATCAAATTAATACCCTATGGTTTTGCACTTTTTTATTTTAATACCCTGTGATTTAAAATGTATCAAGTTAGTTTTCTATGGTTTCGCACTTTCTCACTTTAATACCCTGTGGTTTAAAAATCACAGAATACTAACTTAATAGAAAAATAAAATCATAGAGTACTAACTTGATACAAAAATAAAATTACAGAGTACTAATTTGATACACTTTAAATCATAGGATACTAAAGTGAGAAAGTGCGAAACTACGTGGTACTAATATGATACATTTTAAATCACATAATAGTAAAATAAAAAAAAGTACGAAATTACATGGTTTTTTTTTAAGTTTTTCGAAATAAATTTAAAAAAATGAGAAATTAAAATTAAAATTGTGAAAGATTGGATAATGGATTCAAAATAAATGTGTAAATTTTATTTTATTTTTTATTAATTTTCTAGTTCGCTCGTTTTCCTCCTCGCCATTTATGGAGCTCATTTCGATCGACTTTTTAAGGAGTACGTCGTCTCTCCCAACCCTGCGCTTCTCTCTCATCCGATCACCTCCTCACGGTAAAACCCTTTCGCTCTCTCTCTCTCTCTCTCTCTCTCTCTCTCTCTACCTTTGCAGGTACCCTACTCCCCGGATGAAGACCAAAACCCTAAAGCGGAGCCGGAGCTCCGACGACGAGGTCACCGATCTCACTAAACCCTACTCTCTCCGCCGATTCGAAACCCTGAATCCCCGATTCTCATCGCCATTCCCCTGCAGGATCGGAGCAGGAGCAAGAAGCCCGCGAAATCTAGCAAGCGGAGGCGCCGCCGCCGCGATTCCGCCTCCTCTTCCGGCGACGACGTCCGCCGCCGCCGCCGCCGTAGGAGGATCTCCGGCGGCCGCGACAAGAATCCCGGCGACGGTCGCCGGAAAGAGTCGAAGAGGCCCGGTCGGAAGAGGGCCGCCCCCCGGCGGTCTCGGTATACTTCTCCTCCTCCTCCTTCTTCTTCTGTAAGTAGTTATTCGAGTAGGAGTTGCTCCACATGCCGTAGCCGGAGTGCTAGTTCGTCTCCCGAGAGGTATCGGAGGGCGAAGGTTAGGGCGAGGAGTAGGTCTAGGGGTGGGGAGAAGGGGAAGAAGAGGGGTCGAAGCCGCAAAGCGTCAAAGAGGTCGCCGAGCTGCTCAACTCGTTCAAGAAGCCCCAGTAGAAGCCCTAGCAGAACCCATACTGATGAGAGAAGATACAAGGAAGAGAGTGATCGGGCGAGAAGGGTTAGATTGGAATCGGGGATAAATGATGAGAAGGATGAGGAGAGGGATAAGATAATTCAGGCCTACGACGATTTCCCTTCCACGCGGAGTAATGATGGTTTTGATGAGGAAAAGAGCGAGAAGGAGATGGTATCTAAAAATATTGAAACTGAGCCTACTGAGAATGTTGATGATGTTGGTATTGTTCTTGCTAGCGAAAAGAGCAAGATCGCAGTTGGTTCTGAAAATTTGGAGGCCGACGATTTGGAGTTGGTATTAAGACAGAAGGCATTGGAGAATTTCAAAAAGTTCCGAGGCGGGGTTCCTGCGAAAAGATCGAGTGGAGATCGTAAGGATGTTGGCGTAGTAGTTGATGCGAAAGATGCTAAAATTAGTTCTATTGCTTCTTTTCAAAGGCAAGGAAGCATTCAAGGTGGAAGTGGCCTGGCTAGACCTAGAGTTAGATCAGTAGTGAGCATACCCACGGAGAACGAAGGTGGTGATGAGGGTGTCTCGATAATATGTCCCTGTGATAATAGCGAGAATTTCAAACCTATTGATCAGACTAATGAAGTTCCCGACACTTTAAATCAACCAAAGAGGCTTGAAGGGGACAACAATCAAATGTCGTCTGAGCAAACCACGGTGGCCAAAGATATCCTTCATAATAAGACTGCTGCTGCTGAGCATCGGAGCAATATCGGCAAAACGCTTGAAGGGTCTGTTTCAGGCACATCGGCATCAGTTGTGACTAAGGTCGGAAACGAAGCTGTTGTGGAAGAGACAACTGGCTCTCAGTTTGAGCAGAAGACATTTTCTAGAATGCACGACGGAGAAATGGTGCAGGTGAGTCATGGTTCTCCATGTTGTTAATATGTTGCTTCTTTTCCCACATCCTAAATTGTGATATGCTTGATCTGTCGGGTAGGTGAGCTACAAAGTTTACATACCGAAGAAAACCCCCGCAATGGCGAGGAGGCAACTGCAACACTGAAGGATTCATAGGTATCTTGCATTTTGTTTGAGTTCTATAGCTGTTGGTTTGTAGTTGATTGATATACTCTCTTCGTTATTTTGCAGAATCACCGCTTCTTCAGTGATTCATTGATGGTTAGCCAGTGTTAAGAGCTCTGTGAGTTTTCGCCACTCTAGATGTGACTAATGATCTATATCCATCATACTCCTAATTACCTATACAGAGCTTGTTTAATCCCCTGGTTTGGCTGTTTGAGAATTCTAACCATAATTCTGGGAACTGTATGGCTAGGAATGGTTATCTGAATATTGGAGCAAAAGCAATCTACATTCGTATGATCTCTTCTTCTTTTTTTCATCACCAACCAAATCTCTTACAAAGACAAAATTGTTGTTAGTTATTGTTCTTATTGGTAGAATTTAGGTTAATTCAGCTGTCGTGTGTTTTTCCATCATTACGTATCGGAAGTCGGTTTTATTATTAACTTCAATGGGATTTTCTTGTATGTGGTTTGGCTTGTATATTACGTATCGGAAGTTTTATCTAGTTTAGCCTAATTATGAATCTAGGGTGCTCGTAAATGCATGAATATCTTGTTTGGCACTTTGTTTTATTTGCTTAAGAGATATGCAGATCATTTTTTAAAGTGATTGTATTTTCGCAACAACATGAATGCATCAATACACTTCAAAATATTGCCTTTATTATTATTCTTCAATTTTATAAACTTCAAGCTCCAAAGAGACTAAATTCTACTGTTAAATGAACATGTCACTCTACTGTTAAATGAACATGTCACATCCATATAAAATTTCATGAAGAATCTGGAAACACATGTACTGGAAATACATGAACACACAAAAGAATGCATGATAACAGCTACTGAAACTCTGGACCTTCTTTTCCCCACCTCTTCTCTCTCAACTTCTGTTGGAGAAAAAGGTAGGATACATCATAAAGAAGTAAGAGTTCTTCTACACTTAATGTTCTTCTGTTTTTTTTTTTCTTGGATTTCTGTTTTGTACCTTAAGATGTATACAACACGACAATAGCGTCGCGAAAAATCATCTCATGTGGAGGGCGTGTCGCCTCCCCCTTCGACGGTCCACGCGAAGCTCCGGCGACTTTGGCTTTGTTACTTCCTTCGCCGACCTACGAAAGGGGATTAGAGGATTTCATTCCTTGAGCTTTTAGAAGAAAACAAATTCAAAAGAAATAAAGTTTTTGATTGTTGGAACAGTGCTTACTTTTGCGGACAAAATGGATTGTCAAACTTTGGAAGGGGCCTCGCTTGGGGCACCATTGTCCTCCTCATTTGTTTCAGGGCCTTTTCCTCTTCGATCTAAACAAATTTTTTTGGAGCATTATTTGTCAAGAAAAAACACTCAGCACAGTTCACAACCAAGTTACAACTTGTGAATGAATCAGGAAGGGAAAGGAGAATAATTACCATTTTTGCAGATTCTTGCTCGTCTCTTAATCTTTTATACACAATCTCTTTCTCCTTAATCTACAAAGATGATTTTGAAGTTGATTTAGAAATATATATAAACATGATTAGTGCGACGGCGATACAATATTTATGCTGCAGCTGTGGTGTGTTATGACTTGCAGCAGATAGACTGTAAGCACAAAGTTCTTAGGGCACAAAAGTCTAAGAAAGAGTAGATTGTCTCCTAAACTAGAGATTCAAAGTGTTAAAATTTCGCTTAAAAGAAACACAAACATTTCTCTGTTAGATACTTTTTTCAAGTGCCAAAAACATAACTAACTTATGATAATTATGCCGATTGACAAACCTTCTTATCGAATTCTGATCTCTGCATGGACCTCTGATCGACATGGAGTACAATTTCCTGGACTTCGGTGAGAGGTTTTCGCTCCTTTTCAGGAACTGGTAGAGGGTCCCTGAAACAAAAGAGCATGAAAAATTGTTTCAATATCAACTTCGTACAATAAGAAGTAGAAAACAAGAGGATTTAAGTAGCAGATCAATTTTACTCTGTCATGATAGGTTGTGCTCTGAAATTCCTCCTCTGTGCTTCTTCTCTCTCCATCCTTTCCTTCTCTTCCAACATCCTTTGCATCTCCTCTTCATGCCTCACTAAACTCTCCAGCTGAAAAGCCTCAGGTTTTGTACATGGCTTAGGCTCGGGTTTCGGCGGTACCTTCATAAGAAAGGATTCATTATATGTGCTTCTACAAATTTATTGCTACATAATCATCTCATTTATATTTGATCAGAATTTCATACACATCCCCTTGCCATACACATTTTTTGTAAGAATAAGGATAGTCACATGTAGGAAATCAGATGAGAAAATTCAGATAATGTATGGATATGCTAAAATCTCTAAAAGAAATATGAGGAAGAGTGGTGTCATGACAACTTGAAAGATAGATATTCCTCCTTACCACTGGGTAGTCTGTAGTGTATGGATATGGGTTAGCCCTAGGAATTCTAGCTTTCTCTTCCTCCAATTCCTTTTGTAAGATCTGTATAGTAAACTTCCTTTCCTTGTCATGACCTCTCTCCTGGAAGGAATTGGAAACAACAGCAAGATCAGTGTTTGTGTTAAGCATAAACATAGTACTGTCGAAAGTACGGCTACAAATCTTACACACCTCTGTATGGAGGTGGAAAGGATTAGGTATTGTGATTCTAGGGACTTCTCCTTTGCCATGAATGGAAGACGTTTCCGAGTGCAACGAAAGCTGAAATAAGAAAAATAAGTGAATTTAGTTTTAATTATCCTTTTCTCCGACGAAAGAAGTTGAAATAAACTTCTGACTCCAAAGTGGGTGTATATAAGCTGTTAGTGCTTCTTCAAATAACCGTATGTAAACGAACTTTGGCAAAAACTCCAACTGAACTAAACTGACCCCTAAAAGAAAATATAATCTCTGTTTTGTACCTTGTCGAAGAGCTCGACAACTGATGCAGGTTGTCCCAACCGATCATCCGTTGCAAAGTGGAACTCTTGGGGAGTTGTTATTTGGGGCTTTGGATGAGAGAATAAACCGATATCTCCTTTGCTCTCAAGGATCTGCATTTATTTTCCTTTTTGTGTAAACAATTGCTGTTCATATTATACCAAAAATAGATTCTATGATTAAAAAAAGTAAAGACTTGGACCTTCTTGTTTAATGGCCTAGCCTTAAACTTTGGAGCCTTTTCAAGTTCCTCCAGCTCCAACTCCTGAGAACTTTTCACCCTGTTTCTTAATGTTGTTAGACAGTTAAACTAAGAGCTAAATCCTCCAAGAAATTTATACTTATTTCTAACTGCTATGAATAGCTGCATACTTTGGCGGTCGTGCTCGTAGTTCCGTTTGAAGTTGGGGAGGTCTTGGCTCAGTAAGTTTGAGGTGTTTGCTCTGATTCTGCTGCAAAAACAGAAACTAAACTTAGAATTTAGAACATGGAATTCACTTCGAAGAATGAAGAATTCAACTTAAAATTTAAAAGATCTCAGTGCCTGAGAAGAAGCATCTAGTGAGGAGACTGCTGAAGAGGTTTCTGCATGCCGGATCGCCCTCTCCATTGTCCTCAAATGGAATTCCTATTAGAGTTAAAAGATACAAGCTGATTACCTTACACAAATCAGAATAATTTTGAAGGTCAAGTTTTTGTAAAAGGATTACCTGAAACTCAGGCGGTTGTGGGTTACTTCTCGGTAATGCGGGGAGTGAAGGTGCTTCAAGAATCTGCAGTAAATAAATGTTATGTGAAGTTGTTAATTTGAATTTTCTACCCCTCAAAGGTGCAAATTCATATAAAAGTGTCCTTAGCTTAAGGGGGAGTCATCCAATTCACAGGAGGAGGTTGGTTTGCACTAGAAAGTCTCTTCTAAAGGGAGCATATCTAAGTAGAAAAGCATATATTTTTTTTTTAAAAAAATAAGTCTTAAAAGCATATACGAAAGTTCGATATATAGGGATGTATATATGTCTAAATAGATTATATGGCAATGTTTGCAAATGTCTCAGGAGTTTAAAGGTTGACCTTCTTGTTAAAAGGCCGGGCTTTGAACTTGGGGATCTTCGCCAACATCTCCTGCTCGAGCTCTTCGGAGCTCTTCACTCTAACTGCACGAACTCTATGCGCGGTCTGAAGCTCGGGCTCCTTTGGCCTAGTCAGGATTAGCCTAGGCCTTCGCTGAATTACTGAAGCTGAATCCTCCTGAGTAGATAATTAATCAAAAGTAAAAGGATTATTATTTGTTAAGCTGCTTTTCTAATATATATTAGCTTCTGAAATGCACTGTGTCATTAAAAGAACTTTGATATATTATGGTTAGCTTTAAAAGGAAGAGCCATATATGCTTCTTCAATATTACTGAACTGATTTTTCAGAATGTTACATGCATCTAGAGGAACCAAAAAGCTTAACATGCTATATCCTACCTCAAACCACTTGAGAAACTTAAATGAATTAAACAAACCTAAGGATTAGTAATAAGTATGCCTATAAGAAAACTGAGCCAAGAGGAGCAAGAAAAAAAAGGGGGTTGAACATTTTGAAAGTGGCAATTGATAAGAAGATTGAGAATATTAAAAGAGAGATGAAGAGTACATGTGAAAGTGATCTGTTCTGCGAGAGATCCAACTCTCTAGTTCTTGATTCAAACTTCTTAACCATTTCCGCAGCGGATATAAATGGCATCACCTCCTGTTTCATATCACAAGTCTTTGTAAATAAAACTAACATATAGCATTAAAAAACAGGTCATGCATTGCGCGTTGCGAACGTAGAGATAAGCTATTATTCCAAGTACCTTAACTTCCTTATGACCTTTTGAAACAGAGGATAACATATTTTTGCTGCCTATTAAACCTGGCCTCGACTTGTGGGGCAGCAACCTATTTTTCACATCAAGTATCTAAACGAAAAGCATTGAGAAGATATTAACGAAAATGAACGGTATAACGGATTCAAATGGAAATTCCGATACTAGCAAAGATAAACATGTGAGAATGGGCTACCTGTCTGGCTTTTCCACAATCCAGTTTTTGCCTCTTTATTGCCTGATTTTCATGAGTAACATCAGTTGCCATTGTAATCTTTCCATTTATGTAACTCCTGGGATGAACAGATAAAGAGTATGTAAAAACCTTGAAGTTAATAATAGGGTTTGATGGTATTACATGAATGTCAAAATCAAACAACTCACTTGATTCCACTCTTTGCTTTTGCGGTTTTGCAAGATTGCGCAGGAGGTGATTTAACCTTCGGCTTTAGAGCAGATGGTTGCTTAAACATACTAGCAATCTTCTTAGCCGTCAAGTTCGGTCCGTTAGCAGGATTTCTTTGTGTTTTAGGAGTGCAAGCTTCGGCAACTTGGTTTTTCACACTAGGGGGCGCTACTCGTTTTGTCGAAGCATTTTGTGTTTTGGGTGTCAAAGCTACATTATCTGCAAACAAGTCTAAACATAAGTAGTAATTTGGAGGAAATTGTACTAACGATTGGTCGATAAAAGGGCAAAATTGAGTGAAGATCAAATAAGCTCCAGAAATTTGGAATTAATTACCAGGGATTGCCTTCTCATTTAATGAAGGTTGGACAGGGAACTCAAATGAAGGAACTTCTTCTTTACTCTCATTAGCATTCGGCGCAGATGAGTTAATACTATCAACCAAAGAACTGTTTCCACACAAGAGGTCAGTTAAATTTGTGCTCTAAGAGGGAAAAATTGGAATGATAATGGAAATAACTTAGATGGCACTTAAAAACCTTGTCTCTTGCCGAGGGTGAGCGCCATTCTCGCGAGGCTTAACCTAAAATCCACCAATATCTCTTTTGAGTAAAAGATAAAAAGGTAAGATGCAAATTGAACTACACAAAAGATGAACTTTTTGGCTTACAAAATCAAAGGAACTCTTCCTATCCTGTGCTTCTTGCTGATTTCCTTTTTTGATTTCGACGGCTTTGTTGACACTGAAAAGATATGAAATAGAGAAAACTTTGGTGAGTACCATGATACCATTTAGAGAGGGATTGTGTATTTGTATCCAAGAGAATGTAAGAATTAGTGCTTTGTAAAAGATCTAATCACCTAGCAGTGTTCTCTTCTACAATCATTTGATTATCCTTCTCATCACAAGGTTTTTCTGGGCCTGATTCCTGCAATTAACGAGCGGAAAGGGAAATACAATCAAATCATAACACTAAAAACCCAATGTTTTATCTAATTTTGCAGAATCTTCGAAGAAAAATAACCTTTTGTGTCGAATCGGCTTCTCCAAAATCACAAATGGTGTCGATTTTAACCGATCTCCCCTCTTTAATCCTCGGCATGAAAGCTAAATCAACAAAAGAGAATTAACACAATAAAACCCTAAACTTCACAATTGAACCCCCCATAAAGATGAATCAAAAACGACACCCCGTAAACAAGAAACTAGGGTTTCTTCCAACACGAACAATGGCGTAAAACAGAAGAAGAAAGAAATAAAAAAATTGGGAGCAAAAAAAGAAGAGGCGAGAGCGAGGATCATACGCGAAGGAGCGTAGCTGAGAGAGGTCTCGAACCAGAACTCGGCTCTCCGGATCTCCTCCTCGGTCTCCTCGTTGATGAAATCGAAGAACCTCGGCGCGGAGAACTCGTAGATCTCGTCGATTTGGAGGGTCTCCACGTGCCCCCCCCCTCCTCCTCCTCCTCCTCCTCCTCCTCCTCCTACTTTCGAATCCAACGCCATGGATGGATGCGCGTAGCTAAGCTTCCTAGGGTTAGGGTTTTCGGGAGAGGGAGAGGGGGAGACGAAGAGCTGTTGTTGTTTCCTTCTTAGGGTTGGTTTCTTTTCTCTTCGATCTTGCGCTTCGGATCGTGTATGGTAAGTGTGAGGGGGTGTGGAGGGGGGAGGAAAGAAATGAACGTTGCAATTTTGCAACGGTCGAGAAATTTGAACTTCATATGAAAACACCAAGTCGACGAATTATCTGAAGCCGGGTTCCACGTCAGCGGTTGTAACAATTACCGACACGTGATATCCGACCAATCGTGTGAGGGAGATTCGGATGCGGCTTGAACTTTTCGCGCTGTGATTAGAGCACTGCTTGGTCGCATTAACGGCTAGTTGCTGTAGTGGGCCCCACTAGAATTTCCGCGGCGGAATAAGGACCGCGGAATTGGACCGTTGTCAACGGGCTCAACGAATCTGATCCGTTCGATGCATGGATAATGTCGCATTGTTTGATTAAGAATGTGAGTTTGCTTATTATAACTTATAACTATTTACATTTTAAAGGCAGATTTTTTTTTAAAAAAAAATTGTGAATCAAGTGTGGAAAGGTTAAATTTAGACATGAATTAGAGATAATCTAATATAGTTTTTGAGAAAAAGTTAGAAAAAAGAAATAGCACCTTATGGAATGTAAAATTATGAGGTAACAACACCGCATCTATAAGGGTCAAGAACAATGAATTACTTTTGAGATGCTTAAGAGTATGTGTTTTCGCGATACAGTATTCATAGCTTCGTAGATTTTGTGATAGTGTTTATTTAAAGAGATTACCGACGTCCACGTTTGAGTGGAATCACATTTAAGAACTCCGTATGTAGGCTTACATAGATTGGAGAGTTTATTTTGCTTCAGTTTTTAATTCCCAACTACATCCTACTATGATTATAAATACAAAATTGTGAAGTGTTTTAATCTTTAGAAGCATCAAAATGTCATGCATGTGTTTTCAAGATGGATGCGTACGTGATCATATGCCTACTTCACCAAACTTATGTACTATTTTTTTAAAAAAAATTTCGAGTTTTTGAAAGCATTTAATACTCATGAATGGGTAGATTTTTCTTTTTTTCCCTTTCATTTTTTAATTAATACCCCAATTGAAAGAAGACCTTTTTGAGCCTTACCAATATCATTTAAATTTTAACATTTTTGGCAATTAACACTAATTTCGGGTTATCAGTGTTATTTATTTAGATATGAAAACAGTAAATGATTAAATTGAAGCACATATGTGTGAGAAAAAAATTTAGAATACACCCGTTATATTATTGATGTGACCTTCCTAACTAATTAGATTTTTTTTTATTTATTAATTCTATCATGATTATTAAAAAATATTTTTATTATATTTTGCACTCAAAAGATAAAATATGATTGACTCAAGATAAATAATGTGACTTAACTGTTATAATATAGATTTTCTTGCGTGAGAGAGAGAGAGAGAGAGAGAGAGAGAGACAAGAGAGAGATTTTTACCTAATGAGAAAAGTTGAGATATAGGGGGGTTGTGTGTGTGTGTGAGAGAGAGAGAGAGAGAGAGAGAGAATACTTGTGTGGTAGAGAGAGAAATCTTTACTCTGGTGAAATCTTTTCCCTAGTAAAAACAAGTTAAGATATGCACATGCTAGACAAAGAAAAAAGATGGTCGAGACTGAGGGGCGGCATACTTGTGTGGTAGAGAGAGAAATCTTTTCTCTGGTGAAAAATTTGAGACGTGGAGAGGGCACCGACCTCCTGCCACATTTGTTTTGCAGGTCAGAGAAAATTAAATTTTATTCTATTTTTTAGTTTTATTTTCTGTTTCATTTAGAAAGAAGGGACCAACAAAACAGAAACAAAATTTCAACAAAATTTTACCAAATTGGGACAGATAAAAAAAAATAAAAAAAACTTCTCGCAGATTAGAGAGGAGGACATCTACCAATCCGGATCCATTTGCATGATTGCATCCCAGATGAGATAAATATCGGAACAGAGTAACTAGAAAAAAAATGAGAAAAAGGGGGAAATGTGTAAACTAGAAACTACAAAACCGCAGTTATTATTATTATTTAAAAAAAAAAAAAAACCCACTCCCGTGCGTGAGAAATCCCTATTGTTCTACTACATGAAACAATGAAATAAGCACAAGCTATTTTTATTCAACTAAGGGAAATAAAACAACAAACACTAATTAGATTTGAAAACAACTGCCGTCCAAAAAGCTAACGACAATCAAAATTTTAATGATGCAGATCGAGACTAAATAAATAAGATAAGATAAGGACAAAATTCGGCTTCCTCTTTTAGAGAGAGGAAGCGCAAAATGTCTAAAAGGTATTTCAAAGTGAATTTAAAAAACCCCAGTGCTTTAGACAAAGTTTATAATCCCCCTCCTCGGAGAAGGATGAAAACGCAACTAAATCATACTCAATAGTAAAATAAACCTCCGCAAGAGCGCGCGCTACAGCAACAAAAAGGCGTTCATTGTCATCAATTATTCAAAAGCATGAACTTAAAAAGCAAATGCAAGCATCTAAATCCATGTTTCTTCATCGTCATCATCTGTGTTAATTACCCTTAGCCGCCACCGCCAGATCCATACTTCTTGCCGAAAACGATCACCTGGAGCTTGTCGTACCCGGCGAGAACACCAGCGCCGGCGACTGCACGGAGAATGTTGGCGCCGGCGCCCTTGAAGAGGGATTTCGTGCCCTCGTTCTTGACGATCTGTTGGAAGGCATCCAGCGAGCTGCGGTATTTGACCGCCTCACCGGATGTCATCATCATCCTCCTACGAACGGTGTCGATGGGATAGGAGGCGAGGCCGGCGCCGATGGTGATGCCCCATCCGAGAAGGAAACTTGCGAAGAAATTGTCCTGGGCAAATAAAGTTGTTTACTTAAAAGTGCTAATTGTTAAATTGTTAAAAAGGATGGGTTGGGCTTCATGTCCGACGAAAACAAAGGAAGGATTAGGGTTTATGTTTGGTTAACTGACCTGCAAGGGGCCAACCAGAACCACGGGCTTGAGAGAATCGTACATCCCGAAGTAAAGCCCTCGGTAAACAATAATACCAACGCACGAGATGTTGAATCCACGGTAAAGACCAGCAATGCCATCGGACTTGATGGTCTTCTTATAGACATCGATGAGGCCGTTGAACTGTCTCTCGCCGCCCGTCTTGGCGGCCTTGGCATCATTGGCCAAACGGGTACGGGCGTAGTCCAAAGAGTACACAAAGAGGAGAGAGGAAGCACCAGCTGCACCTCCAGATGCCAAGTTACCGGCAAACCATTTCCAGTAACCGTCTCTATCCTTCTTGAAGTTGAAAAGGCTCTTGAAGTAGTCTTTAAAAGCGAAGTTCAGGGCCTGAATGCAACATAAACAAACTGTTAATACTTGAATTCTAGAGCAGTTGCATATAGCAAAATATGGATTGGTTACAAGTTTTTGCCCCTGAAGTTTGAGCTCGAGTTCAGTTACATCATCAATATTTCAGCTTTTACAATCTCTCACAGTTCGTTCCTCGTACCAGTTAAGCCCATTGTTATTCTTACCATCAAAAGAGATTAATGCCTCATCAGAATAACCATACACTTTTGCTGTCAGGACCAACGTAAAGAAGCTGCCATGACGGCAAACTCTTTATAAACTCATGCTAATAATGGCATCTTTCTCGGGCGACAGATCAACAGAGAGTTTGATCAGTGCATGGGATGCAGATCAACAGAAGACTTTAGTTGGTAGATAGGATGAAGATCAACAAGATAATAGGACATATTATAATCGGGTCAAACTTTAAAGATTTCAATTACATAGGTTTTTCAACTTCAACAAACGAGACCCCAAAAGTTTGCTCCACTTGACAATTAAGTTCTTTTTGTTAGTCTACCGTCTAAAATTGCTATCTTAGCATCATCAATTAGTCATGGTAATACAGTATCCTTTTTCAAATGATAGGTTAATAGAAGGAATTAATTGTGACAGAGACGAACTCCAGGAATCAAAATGCTAACATGAAGCTATGAGGTGTGATTTCAATAATGGTCAAATTTTAAGGACTAATTCATAATTAACCAAAACAAAGGAAACAAAGGAAAGATATTAGGACCTGAGTGGGGAAGTAGCGAATGACGTTTGCAGTGTTTCCTCTCCACAACGCAACAATGCCCTCATCCTTCATGGTTCGGGCAAAGCAGTCCCCAATTCCCTTGTAGGGCTCAGAGAGCCTACCGCTCTTAATCATCTCATCCTGGTTCTGAATTAGGAGCTTCACACGCTCAATGGGAGCTGCAGCTGTTTTGGAGACGGCGGCAGAGACACCTCCCATGAGAAAGTCGATCAGAAACCCATAGGGGCCCTTCTCCGAAGGAGCATTAGCAAAGACAGGTGAAGGCGTGGAGATAGATGAGAGCCCAATAGGCCCATTAATGCCATGGTATGACCTCAGCACAGGGCTCTGCAGGCTCCCGTTCAAGTAAGTGGGTCTGTGGATGCCAGGATTTGTGCGGGCTACTGAACAGGGAGAGAGTTTAGTGAACAAGGTTGATTGACCGTGAATCTTTTGTACGACGGAAGGAGGGCGCAGTTCTTCCGCCATTTTAGCAAGTCACCAAGCTGACCTGCATCATAACAATAGTAAGGACATCTACATGCAAAAGTACAAAGAACACAACAAAAAAGGAGCATATAAGTTCACTAATGGTGTGTTTGCAATAACATTTCTGAAGAAGAGAAAGAGCTAAGAAGTCACTTCGTTGGTAAAAGTAGAATGAACTTACACAAGCTTATTCTTATTAACAGAAAAGGCCAACAGAACATCTTCAAGTGTTTTAGCATATAGTTAGTTCTATGTGGCACATACACTCCACATCCTTGCTATATAATGCAACACACAGAATAACAGCTATTCGAGCAAGGTTTGGGGGTTCAACCAAAGCAGCTTCTTTTTCTAAACATTCTCATTTTTTTTTTCTGAAGGTCTAGGAAAATGAAAGCTCACTCTTATGGATTTCACGGAGATCTTAGAATCAGATATTGAATAGCAGATACTCTATATTGTTACATTCAGATCCTCAAAGATATCATATTTTAGAAAGGTTGTTGATCTGATCAAAATTGTAACACATGTGTGCATTCAGCACTCAGGAATTTAGTAGCCCTTTCATTTTTCCTATTAAGGGTCAAGCAAAGGTACTCAATTCATAATTTCAGATTGAAGATGACATCAAATCTTTCCTATATATACATATGTACTATTACTTATCCATTTAATGGGGGTTCTTGGGAAATGGTTAGTTTAAATACACCTCTATAATGTTCCATAAACTACTAAATTCCTTGAGAATCTTCACCTTCACAGGACAAGCTATCAAAAGCTAACATAGGCTTAAAAAAATAAAATATTTGATAGGTTGACCAATTTTAAAATCATAAGAAGAAATATTCCATCCCAACACCTAAAAAGGAGAATAATTCTTTAACAAATAAGATCTGACCCTATCGAAGCATAATTTTCAAACCAGCAAACAAAAAAGCTACTGATAAGGGCTTATTCAACATGTGAAAGAGAACATACGAACGATAACCACGAAGTAAGGCACCGATCAAAGAATCTACAACAATTAGCCGAGGGAACAACAAATTACATGCACAAAGCCTAATTCACAACAAACCATCTGCTAAAATCAACTTCAATCTAACGAAATCGTGCCGAAACAATCGAAAAAAACGCAGATCTGAACAGCAGACTCCCCCAAAACTACTATTTAAACAGATCTGAAACGTCCACACAGATCTGTGAACAGCATAACTCCCGATCGATCACGAAGCGTAGATCGGGCATCAAAGAACACGAAAAGATCTATAGAACGAAACAAGGATCTACTTGACGCAAATCAACAAAGATCTACACAGCAAAGAGGCGATGGATCGAAGGGGAAATAGATCGAAGAGAGGTTACCTCGTGGGGGAGGCCGAGGAGGTGAGGGACAAGAGCCGCCACCCTCCGAACTTATCTCTATCTCTCTCTCTCTCCGTGTCGGCCAATTGCGAATGGGGATGAGATATTTATAGTCGGAGCGAGAGAGGAGAGAGAGTGGAGTGGACAAACCCTACTTGGGTTTCCATTTCTCCGGGACGGATTGAATTGTCAACTTTGCCCTTGCCATATTTTACTTTTCCTTTTTTCTTTTTTTTATTTTTTTAAATTTTATGGATTGGAGGAGAAATAATCGGATAATGTTTCTCACACGGATAGACACGTCAGTTTCTTTGTTTTCGTTATTTAAAATGCGCAAAATTTATGAAATTATTGCGAACTTTATTTATTGAGTTTTTTAATTTGTTTGTGGTAGCAAGCTAAAGTTGTGAGTTTTAGGAGCGTAAATTCTCACCTCAGAATTATCAAATATGACATATAAATTTTACATAATTTGATTGTGCATCTAAAGTTGAAATGATCCGATGTGTAGGATATTATTGTGCCCTTCAATAAGGTAGTATACTTTCACTTTTACAGGCACTGTTTGGTTCAAGTATAAGTAAGAACAAATTATTATAGGGATAGATATAAGTACGAGGATAAAAAAAATAATGTTTTGATAAAAATTGGATTGTTTTCGGGGATAAAAAAAATAGCGTTTGAATAGATAATATGGAATAAGAAAAATAATGCATAGTTATATAGAAAATAGGGGTGTTAGTGAAAATAGTTATACCAGCTTATTTCAGGTACCTCAGAATTACTATTCTCGAATAATAAATTAGTGTTTGGGTATATCCCTAATCCAAATGCTACCTTAAGTTGAGAGATTTTAGGAGAATGGCTGGTGGAGTATGGCGTACACGATGTATGGGTGCACCGGGAGTAGCCAATATTTTTATGTAGGGCTGTTCTAACGATTTTATAGAAAGTAGTTGGGCTAAAATAGGCCGGGCCTAAAAATTTAATTTTTATTTCACTAGATGCGGCCCACTCCTGGCCCATTTCCATCTTTAAAGAAAACAATCGTAAACAATTAAAGGTGTTTCCAAAAGGCATGACAACAATAACAAAAAGGGCTTCTCGAAAACACACCGAGGGGTTGGGAAAATATTCGGTTTGTTTTCGTACGTAATATTGCATTCTTCATATCGCGATGAATCAATTACGCTTTTTTTACAACTCTATTTTATCTAATAACTTTACATAGAGTTCAATACCAAACTAAGCCTGAAATAATATATATGTAGGTTTTATGAATTAGATTACTATACTATCAATAGTACTAAATATTTAACACTATTAAATTTCCACCTTTAAATGAAGAAATGTGCAGTATAGTGGTCCCTAACATTGAGTATGAGGTTAGTTGAATAGCAAGATCTAACATATAAAAATAATTAAAAGGATAGATCTAACAACAAGAAACTTGATAGCACTAACGTTTGGTACAATCGGTAATATAGTAGCCGAACTCAAGGTTTTATATATATAGATGTTGTGAATATGAAATTATAAGGGCAACTCAGAAACCTCAATGAAGTTTTTCTGAAACTAAAGGATATGTACCCAGATGAGGAGGCATAGGAAGCATCAATATAAAGCACATGTACAATCAGACACCAGTGCAAGATAAGAAAAACACGTTGCAAATTGTTAGGATGAAAAGTTTGGAACTTCTGCTTCTGCTGCAGCGAGAAGTTATAAAAGCTTACATTTAGCACCTAATCAAATATAAACAATTCACAGTAATAGAAGTTTCGAGGAATAAGATCTCAACAAAAATACAAGAAAGCAAAGTATACACTAAATTTGAGAATGGTGGAGAGAAAGCAAGGAAACACGCAAATAGAAGACCAAGTTATCTTTTACATGAAGAATAAAACCTGATTAGATCTTCCATGACCCAATTTTACGTAGAAGTAGCAGTACATCCAGTTAAGTAATACAAACTCGAACTTAACCCCCAAAATTTTTATCAAAATTAGCCAGTTTTAGTAAACCTAGACAGAAAAAAATATGTTTCTGATATAAACTGGCAAATTGATAAAGCTAAAAAGGGTAAACATATATTTCTAACCCATATACGAAGATGAACATTTATCTATAATACATGTATGTTCTAAAATCAAACTCTACTGTCTCTTGCCCATATATCATGGAAACAAAATCATCAATTAACAAGATTGTATGTCAGATCCAACCCCATCTAGCCACAAAACAACTTGGTCGATCGAAGGCCTGTGTCGTGGGTCTGAGCTAATGCATTTACAAGCAGTCTCGAGCACCACCAGAAGCTGCTTCTCATGCGCCTTACTCCATATTACGCTATCAAATATCTGCTCGTGTTTCTTCTCCGCCTTCATACGAATCACCCACGAGACTAAGTCCCTGCACCCTTTTGCCTTGCACACATCAACCGGCCTCCTACCTGTCATAAGTTCCAATAGAACTACACCAAAGCTGAATACATCTCCTTTAGGGGTGGCAATTAAACTCTGGCTATACTCTGGAGGAATATAACCTAGAGTACCGACTAAGTCGGTAGTAACATGAGTATCATACGGACGGATAAGCCTCGAAAGCCCAAAATCGGCCAAGTGTGCTTCAAACTTCTCATCCAAGAGAATGTTGCTCGACTTCACATCACGGTGTATAATATTGGGCTCGCAGATTTTATGCAAGTAAGCCAAACCCCTCGCTGAACCCTGCGCGATTCTGAGCCTCATTTCCCACTTCAGTAAAGACCCGCCATCGGCTCTCTCGTGTAGCCAATAGTCTAGGCTTCCATTTTCCATGTAAGAGTAGATTAATAGCCTATCATTTCCATATTTGCAATAGCCTTTGAGTGAAACAAGGTTCTTATGCTGAGCCCTGGAAAGTGCTTCTACTTCAGCATGGAACTCCCTTTCCATTTGCCCGCAATCACCCGAAAGCCTTTTAATTGCGGCTTTTGATCCGTCAGGGAGATATGCTTTGTACACTAAGCCAAATCCCCCGCACCCAATTATATTTGCTTGATCAAAATTGTTGGTTGATTTCAACAGATCGCCGATGGTTAGATCTTTCGTGTCCGAATTTGGAAAGAAAAATACCAATTTTGAACTTGAGTCCGACGATCTGTGTGGCCCGCCTTCTAAATCCTCTTCGGCCATTGGATCAACAATATCCTTTCTCGACATGTTAAGCAAGACGACAGCTAGAAGTAAAGCAGCTCCCACACCGATACTTATAGTTATTCCAAGAATGCTGCTCCTCCCTATCCTATTGCCCATATTGGTAGAAATTTCGGGCTTAAATCCAACAACTGATTGCGATCCATTACAAGGCGTAGACGACCTGCAAAGTCCTGGGTTACCCTCAAAGCTCGAGTTAGAGAAAGTGAAGAACTGGTCCCCACTTGGTATTTCACCCTCTAAATTGTTATGCGCTACACTGAACTTCGATAAGAAGGTAAGTTTACTTAGAGATTTGGGAATTGATCCGTTCAGTTGATTCCACGAGAGATCCAACACCTCCAAATTTTCCATTTCCGATAGGGTTTCGGGAATGCTCCCTGATAAGTTATTCTTGCTCAAATCTAACACATGGAGTGCCTTTAAATGCCCAAACTCCGGCCATATTGTACCGTTGAACCGATTATCATTCAAATAGAGAGATGGGGGAAAGCTCGAGAGTTGATTGTATTGAAGGCCACTAGTAGTTTTATTTCGCTTCACGTACAACGGCATTCCAATGGAGTTCGAAGATGG
This sequence comes from Aechmea fasciata, assembly GCA_025177825.1. NCBI lineage: Eukaryota > Viridiplantae > Streptophyta > Magnoliopsida > Poales > Bromeliaceae > Aechmea > Aechmea fasciata. Next base: position 8,760,102 of record CM045932.1, on the reverse strand, counting down.
GTACTTCTGAGCAAAAACAAGACTCTTTAACTGGGTCAAACTCTTCGGAATTTCCCCGCTCAAAGAATTGTTGGATATGTCTAAATAAGTCAAGTACTCGAGCTGGTCAATCCACGGAGGAATTGAACCGCTCAATCGGTTCCACGACAAATCCAGCACTTGCAACTTCTCACACTTCGACAACCAAAGAGGGATTTGGCCTCTAAGATCACAATTTCCTAACGCCAATACCTCTAAGTTTGCGAACCCATCAGAAAGCTCCGGAATTTCTTCGCCGTGGAAATTCTCTGTTAGAATAAGTGTATTCAGCTTCGTGCACCCCTGAAGCACATTTAACGCCCCCGACATGCTCTGGAAGCTATTGTTCGACAGCGAAAGGAGCGAGAGCGAAATTAGTGTTTTGTACTCCTCCGGAATTTCTCCGGACAGGCTGTTTTTAGCAACACTAAAAGTTTGCAAATCTTGGCAATTCGAAAGGCTAACAGGGAGGGGCCCGACAAAGTGGTTACTCGCAAGGTCGAGAGCTCTAAGGAACGGCATATTGGAAAAATCGAGATCTATCGAGCCCGTCAACGAATTGTTCCGAAGATCAAGCACTTTGAGCATCGAGCATTGGGACAAAGAAGGCGGGAGCTCCCCGGTGAAGGAATTCGAATGCGCGACGAATTGCTCGAGCATCGACAGGTTTCGAAACACGTCGGGGATCGAACCGCCGAACGAGTTAAGCGACAAATCCAATACTCGGAGATTGGACAGCGAGCTCAAATTCACGCTAATATCACCGACGAAATTGTTCGCGGAGAGCGAGAGCTTCTGCAACGAGATCAAACCGAAGAGGGATTCGGGGAGTTCACCTGAGAAGGAGTTGGAGCTGAGATGGAGCTCTCTGAGAGTGGCCCTGCAATTGGTTGCGCCGCGATCGGGGAGGGGGCCGGAGAGGCGGTTCGCGGAGAGGTCGAGGACGCGGAGCGAGGGGGCGGCGCCGCCGCAGAGATCGGAGGGGAGGGGGCCGGAGAGGGAGTTGTTGCTGGCGTTGAAGTGGGAGAGATGGGGCAAGGAGGAGAGGTCGAAGAGGGAGCCATTGAAGGAGTTGGAGGAGAGGTTGAGGGAGGTTAGGGTTTGGATGCGGGAGAGGTGGGCGAGGGGCCCGGTTAGGGCATTGAAGCTGAGGTCGAGGACGCGGAGGTGGGGGAGGGGGAGGAGGAGGGGGAGGTTCCCGGTGAGGTTAAGCCCGGAGAGGAGGAGGGCGGTGACGGTAAGGTTACCGCCGCCGCGGCCTCGCGGTGAGCATACCACCCCGGGCCACTCGCAGCAGCGCGCGGGGTCGGACCACGAGGGGGGCGCGGCGGTGAGGTTACCGGCGAAGGAGCGGAGCGCATCGACGTCCCTGCGGTCGCATGGTGTGGGTAGCACCAGGAAGGGGTTATGAAAAAAAACTAAGTAGAAGAAGAAGAAGATGATGAAGCTTAAAGAGGCCATTAATGGTGTGTGTGTGTGTGGATTCTGAAGAAGAAGGCCCAGAAGAGTGAATGGAATGTATAGAGGAATGGTGATCTTAGGTAGTGTAGTTATGCATGTGGGTGGTAGTGGTGGTGGTCAAAAGGGTACACATGAATCAAAGGAGAGAGAGAGAGAGAGGGGGGGGGAGAGAGAGAGAGAGAGAGCACCATGGAAATGAGGAGAAAGGGAGGGGAGCTTAAGAGAGAAGAAAGGGTCCCCTGTGGACCAAACAAACAAAGACCCAGGTTCTAAACAATTGCCTTCTTTTTCATCTTCTTTGTTTACCTGGGTCTTCTCCAACTTCTTCTTCACATGCTTTGCTTAATGGGGATCTCTCTCTCTCTCTCTCTCTCTCTCTCTCTCTCTTTCTCATCTAACTTGGATTTGTTGGACTAAAATAAAGAGATGGAGAGAGAGAGAGAGAGAGAGTTGGGGTGGGTAAGATGCTTTTCCCGAAGCTAATAAATGGGAGCTTTGAAGAAGTAGAAGCTTCAAAAGCTAATAAGAAGGAAAAAAATGGAATCATTATTAAGCAGGAGTGGGAGGAGAGAGAGAGAGAGAGAGAGTAAGGGAGAGCAGAGACTAGGGAGGAGCCTGATAATATATCTTTTGAGCATAGCTACTTTTTACACACTATTAAAAACAGTGTATATTTTACACTTTGTCACTCACTTATAAAAATTAATTTCCATTTTATTGTTTTTTAAACTAAAAAATATTTTTAAAATTTTCTAAATTTTGGGGTGAAAGATTATACGATGTACTTTTCTGGGCTTAATATTTAATAACTAATAAGAATAGTAAATTTAATGAATATAATATATTTTTATTTAACTAATGAGGATTTCTTAAATCAAATAAATTATAACTAAGAAAGTGTTAACTAAAAAATAAAGTTTTTCAAAATTGCCTATAATTGAGAGGGTTTTGATATATGTTTTACCACATCTTTACGGTATCAGATTTTAACTGAGAGAAAACTGAAAAAATAAGTCCTTAACACAAAGTTATTTTATTTACTCTTCATACAAATTTCAAATTTGTGTTACTCGCATAAAAGGACTGAGGGTAGAAAATTTAATATGTAAATAAATAATACAAATCTAAAAGTTACATAAACTAGCGAATACGCACGGTTTTAAACTATGAACCAACCATGCAGCCGAGCACGACTATAAAATTTACGTTCATTTACGCGATGAATTGCGAACAGAGCGGTCGGAATGCAGTCCCTACCAAATTTTTGTTCCTACTTCCTTGGTTTGATTATATAGTGGTTTGATTAATGGCCCCCATTAGTAGTAGATCTTAGTGTGGAGTGGGCTCCTGCCATTCAATGTGGAGTGGATGCATGCTGATGCAGCAGCAGCAGACCCAGAGACCACCACCACCACCAATCCACCTGCATGTTTGGATCTTGCGTTTGCTTCGCTTGCTCACAGGACTCATGCTCTTGGCTTTTATTATTATCACACCTCTCTCTCTCTCTCTCTCTCTCTCCCTCTATCTTGGGGTTCTCACTTTTGTGTACTCTACTATATTCAATGCGTGTAATTAATGATGAGTGAAGTGGTAGAGGGGTAGGGGGGATTTGATATATATATATATATATATATATATATATATATATATATATATATATATATATATATATATATATATAGAGAGAGAGAGAGAGAGAGAACTAGACTACAATCTTATTAATAGCCAAGAATTTAGTCTTTATTAAGTTTTTCAGATGTGTGGTTAGAATGATGTGGGCTAGGGTTAAGTGAGTGGTTGGTTGAATAGTATGATCTAACGGATGAAAATCATCAAAGGGGTGGATCTAATCGGAAAATTTGATAGCACCAAATGCATGGTCTATCGATAATATCCCATTCTATATATATATATATATATATATATATATATAGGGGATCGATTCCCTGCTCACTTTGGTTGTAAGCAACGGGTTTCAATTAACCGGCGGTCCGGTTCAATGGACCGGTTTACATAAGCCGGTTTTAGGCGTTAACATTGTACCACTTTACTGTTCTTAACATAAGTGGTAAAGGACTCGATAGTTGGTATTTCATATTATAAATTTAAAATTTTAATTAATTCATATTTTTAGCTAAATTTATTTTTTTTTTAAAAATAAAGTGAATAGCATATTATTTATTTCTAAAAAAAAAATGGTTGTGTAATTAGTGTAGTACATAAATGGTCGCAGGATTCAGCAGGACCGAACCGGACCGGACAATAGGGGGCTGAACCGGACCGGTGAAATGGGAGCGCTCGCTGCGGAGGCGTTAGCGGGGAGCGGACGCAGCGGCCCCGTTCGCACCCGAATCCGCGGGTCAACGACTTTGCGTGCTCTTCGAATCATTGCATGTGATCTCCACTTTCCCCCTCCTTTTCTCTCTCTCTCTCTCTCTCTCTCCTCTTTCAAATTTATTGGGTTAATTACTTAATTTCATACCATTCCATGTAAATATATAATAAATAATAAATATATTTTTACAAAATTTAATTTTTATATATTGTTTATGTAAAAATTCTAATATCTACAAATATAAAGGAGATAAGAGTCTATTCCTATTCCTATTCCTATCTCCTAAGCAAACGGTGCCCTTTATACCCAAACGTTAATTTTTTATCCGAGAATAGTAGTTCTCGGTTATCCCCACCAACACATTCATTTTCTATATAAAACTACCTAATATTTTTCTTATCCTTGAAAACAACCAAATTTTTATCCAAACGCTATTTTTTTTATCCCCATATTTATACATATCCCTGTAATAGCTAGTTCTTGTTTATACCCGAATCAAACGATACCTTATGTGGTTTCGTATTTTTTTATTTTAGTACCATGTGGTTTAAAGCGTATCAAGTTAATACTATGTGGTTTCGCACTTTTTGTGATTTAAAGTGTATCAACTTAGTTCTTTATGGTTTTATTTTTGTATCAAATTAGTACCCTGTGATTTTATTTTTGTATCTAGTTAGTATCTTATGGTTTTTAAACCACAGGATACTAAAGTAAAAAAGTATGAAACCACAGGGTACTAAAGTGAGAAAGTGCGAAATCATAAGATACTAACTTGATACACTTTTAAACTACAAAATACTCAAGTAAAAAAGTGCAAAACCACAGTATACTAATTTAATACACTTTAAACTATAGGGTACTAAAGTGAGAAAGAATGAAACCACATGGGGGTATTTGAAGTTTTCCCTTATTACTAACAAGGGAAAATTTCATAGATACCCCTGTAGGAGACTGAAATTTCATCAATAGCCCTCTAAAATTCAAAATATCATGAATGCCCTTCTAAATTAAAAAAAAAGCTCATGAATACCCCTGCAGTTAATGTGCCGTCTAAATCTAACGGAACAAATAGTAAATGCCATTTCTACCCTTGGCTCATTAACTATAGAAAATGGTAACGGATATATTAATACTTTTCACAAATGCCCTCATAAATTATGCAACTGTCAAATGGGTAGAGATTTTAAATTCTTCTTAGCATCTTTATTTCCATCAAGCAAATTATGCATCTCTTGCCCTTTCTACATAGCCATATATCCTTATCATTTTTTCTACTTATTCTCTCTAAGTAGCAATGAGCCAATTAAGCGGTCAGTCTTTTACAATACCCAATAATCCAACTCCTATTTGTGATTGTGATAAACCATGTTGAATTTGGATGTCAAAACAAATTACACAGTAAAGGTCGACGATTTTATCGATGTCCAAATTAGGGGGTAAGTTGATGTGATGCTTTAGTATGCATATAATTATTAATTAAATTCCAAATATGTAATATCGTATATTTTTTACAAGTTGAGGAACAAAGATAGTGCAACTATACCTAGGTAGATGACATTTGGAGGGGTAAATTCGTCATTCGCCAAAAATATAATCCTGACATTTGGAGGGGTAAATTCGTCATTATATATTTTAACTGTTATCTAACTACGTGTTAACCCAGGTAGAGTGAGGCACCGTTAACGGTAAGAACATTTACGAAAATTTAATGTGTTTAAAAGGGTATTTATGATATTTTGAAGTTTAGAGGGGTATTCAAGAAATTTACAAGTTTGAGAGGGGCACCCATAAAATTGCCCCTATAATACAAGAGGTTCCACTATGAATGCTTATATCTTCATGAATCTTTCCCACACTCTCGGTCAACAAGTGAGAAAATGGTCTAGTACTTTTGCTTTTATGGGTTTTGGTACAAGGAAACTCATATAAAGGGCAACTTATGGGAGTTGCCCACTTTTAATGGAGTCTAATAAAGGAACATTGAGTGTTGTTTTTATGGCTAGGCCTATTTATGGTGATTCAACTGTTTGTTGAGAATCTCTTGAAACAAAATTATGTTGATGCAAATAGAGTCATTTTTACTATGAATGAATTAGACTAGGCTAAATTCAGTAATTAAAAACTAACCAGATGCAATGAATCTCTCTCAAACCTCATCCTTTGTTGAAGAGAATGACTAATGCCTCGTTCTCTATCAAGCTTTTGATCCAAATTTATCTTTATTGTGAAAATTTTAAGATCGTAGAAGAAGAATTCAATATTTTTGTAGATGAAAACAGGTGGAGGGTAGCCATCTTTTTAGGCAAATCAAATGTCACTTATAGGCGTCGTAACTACAGTATCCACAGGTGGGTCCTAGCGTCCATTACAAAAGATTTAATGGTAGATAACATATTCTTTAGTCGACAGAGAAGTTACTCTGATACCAACTTAATCTGTCACATTCTGAATTACAGTTTTACCGAGCTCGCTAACAGATTCGCCACATACACAGAATGTCCTGTGCATACGAAGCAATAGAAGCTCCTGTAACACACTAGAACAATTGTTAGAGATTAAGGGAGCTACAAAAAAAAAATAATCTCATGTATATGCATGTAATGTTGACGATATACTTTTGAGATATCATGTACATCTTGGATTGCATAAATGTATGTATATGAGACTATTTATTTCCTTTTTGTAGCTCGTTATTCTATCGTAGTTGTCCTTATACTGGTTATAGCTGCTTTTATTATTTCGTACATATAGGATATTCTGTGTATGGGGCGGATTTGTTGACCAGCTTGGTGGAGTTGGAACTCGAGACGTGACAGATTGAGTAAATAGTACCTATGTGTTGGGTATCCAATATCTATATATTTTATTTTATATAATTATGTGGTTGGATGTACTGAGTAATTGAATTGAAGTACATTGAACAACACTAACTTTTGTGAGTATTTAGCCCATTAGCAGCCCAGTTGATTTTGGACCATTTGAGATTTAATCTTCACCCAGTTAGAGCCCAATTAGAGCCCAATTGGGCTACACACACTCAGCAAACACTTGTTCAAAAAAGTACGTCACACATGGTGACGAGATAAAGGAAGAGATAAGCCACCTCTTCTTTTCCCTTTCCTCTATCCCCCCTTTACTCCACTCTGCTTCATTACTGTATCCAAGGGAGCGGAGCTCCACCGCCGCATCCATGGCGATCGCCGCCGCCACCGCCGCCGCGCTCTCCTCTCTCTCACTCCGGCCCTCCTTCCTCCTCTCCTCCAACCCTAAACCCTCCTCCCTCTTCCTCCTCCACCACCCCCATCGGCCCCCACCACCACCTCGTCTTCTCTGCTCCAAGCTCATCCCCTCCGCCGCAGACGCCGCCTCCGACGCCGCTGTTGCCGACGCCGGAGACGACGACGACGACGACGCCTTCGATCCACCGACCCCGCCAGAGGGCTACGTGCCCCCGACGCCCTTCGACGAGCTCCCCCTGGAGACGGATGAGGAGATCGCCGCGGCCTACGAGGAGATCTACGGCCCCGCGTTCAGCGGCGTGAGCGTGCTCGGGAACGACGTGTTCGCCATGGACGCGAAGCTCAAGAAGGTCGGGGGGCTCCTGGGGCGGCGGAAGAGGGAGAAGCCCAACGACGGGTTTGAGGAGAGGGTGGTGCAGGTGCGGAGGGTGACGAAGGTGGTGAAGGGGGGGAAGAAGCTCTCCTTCAGGGCCATCGTCGTCGTCGGCGACAAGAAGGGCCGCGTCGGCGTCGGCGTCGGGAAGGCCAAGGAGGTCGTCGACGCCATCGCAAAGTCGGCGGCGAATGCGCGGCGGAACATCGTCACCGTGCCCATGACCAAGTACTCCACCTTCCCCCACAGGTGAGGATGGAGCTCCATGAGCCAAAACCCTAATTTTTGCCCTTTTTGCAAGTTTTGATGTCACCTTTATGGTTGAATTGATGGAAAATTACTTGTGTTGTTGAGTTATTAGATCCTGCTGTGGCTAATTGTTGCATTAATTTTGTGTTAGTTTCATGAATTAGATCCATTAATTTCAGCTATTCTGCTCAATTTGCTCCTCAGAATTTGGCGTGTTTAGCTAAAAATGTAGGGACATAGCCTCAACTATAAGCCATTTTCACATAAACCCTCAACTATTATTCTTCTGATTGGCACCTCCTCTGTTTTCTACATTGAATTGGTGATTCATTAAAATTAATAGTTTCGATAGCTATCAACTGTTAATAGTTAATAATATCTGCAGTACCAAGAACAGTTAAGTTTAATGAAAATGCTGCTATATAGTTTATAAAACTCTCAATTTGATTGATTAAGATAACATAAATTAAAGAGTCAAAAGTTAAAGGGGTATCAATCAAAGAATAAAGAGAAAAATGGTGAGGGCTTTATTTCCGTGTGTCATATATTTGAGGGATTTCGTGTTCATTTTTTCCCTAAAGTTTATGATCACTGTTTAGAATTGCTAATGTAGATAATTCATGGAGTTAACCATCGAGTATTCATGTAGGCTGTATCGTTTTCCTTACAGTTCATCATGTTGGTGTCACATGAATGTATTGTGGTTATCAGGAGCGCTTATTCCAGTTATTGCGAGCAGCAAGTAGCTCTGGGCAGCAAGTCTCAATTTCTGCTCTAGATAGGGTAATTTTCATAAAGAGAAATAAATGAAGAACTTTGGTTAGCAAGTATTTCACAGCATAACATTTAACACTACTGGAACTTTTGAAACTCGACCCACAAAGGACCACCATGTTGTGTACTCCAATTGCTGTCTTTCTTTTTCCCCACCAACAAGCTTCTTCCTGTTCAAGGAGTTTTCGCTTGGTACTCACACCGAAAGGTTTAAAAGCTAGATGTTCAAGGTTTATTTACTTCATCTATGCCTATCGCTTGAGAATAATGGTCGTGCTCATGATTTCATTGTTACCCTAAAGATTGATCTAGTAGGAAATAGGTCTTAGAATATATATTAATATCCCCATTCATGTGCTCGGTCAGTATGAAAGACACGTAAATATTAATAGGTGAGGTAGGAGATGGGAATTTAACCTATTATATAATGCAAAATTTTAATTTGTTAAATGTTGAAGGTGAAAATTGAACCCATAATCTCACAGAATGAAGGAGTTTTTAATTGGCTCTGATATCATATTACCCAAAAGATCGATCTAGTAGGAAACAAGTCCAAAAATATATATTAACATTTTTGACCGTCCACAAGAATAGCTTTTTAGTGCTACGCACTTTGTAAGATGAGTTTGAGAAGTTCTTTATCGATGCTTCCCAGAACTTTTCGCTTTTGTCCATGTAGTATAGCTCATAGAGCTAGAAATTTAGGGACTTGTCTGCATACAAGTCGACATTTGTTGTTACTGTTTACTTCACCTGCTCAAAAGCTTAACTCTGTCCATTTTGCTTGCTTGTAAATTAGAGCTGATGGAGACTACGGAGCAGCAAAGGTAATGCTGAGGCCTGCTTCGCCCGGTACAGGTGTTATCGCCGGTGGATCCGTGAGAATCGTACTGGAACTGGCCGGTGTCGACAACGCTTTGGGAAAGCAATTGGGTAGCAAAAACGCACTCAACAACGCGAGAGCGACCGTGGTCGCTACCCAGAAGATGAGGCAGTTTCGCGAAGTCGCTCTCGAACGGGGAATTCCCATGGAGGAATTATGGAAGTGACTAAACCTGTTGCAAAACCCGATTCTTTTGATTATGTTTCGATTACTCCTTTTTCGCTTGTATTTACCGAAGAAACATTGTAACCCCTGTTTCCTTTTCTTATATGTTTGTTTTGTTCTGGAATTGATTATGATGTGTGTGTGGAGAGTAAACGTCTCAGGATTTTGTAATTATGTTTCTCATTGAGTTCTTGATCTGAGGATCTTTTCGCAACATTAGTAGATTGTTTGCAAATGATTTGCAGAGAATGGTCCTCCTAAACTTGAAAACTTTAATGAAACTATTCTGAATCTACTAAAACGAAGGGAACGTTAAATCTAAGTAAGATGTGCGGTGGAAAATAAATCAGCTTTTGGAGATGGTATCATGGCATTTCTCTGTCATATTCAATTCCAAGGAATTTGATGAAAACAATTGGAGAGAGAGAAAAATAAATTAAACTGTAACCATGGCCAAAAGAGGTTCATGAAAAGTGGATTTCAAGCTCCAAAAGGGCACACTAATGACATGCATTCCATATGGATTTGAACGTGGATTATGAATGGATTTAACAATATTACAATATTTATCCGAGCTCTTAATTTGAACCATTATTATGTAGGCAACCATACTCTGTGTGTGTATATATAACGGACGACGGTGGTCTGCGATTAGGACAATAATATGATTTAGCGAATGAAAATAATCAAAGGGATAGATCTAACAATAGAAAATTTATAAATATAAAAAAGATCTATATTCATAAAAGAGTAAAGTAGTCGGATTCTCTCTCTCTCTCTCTCTCTCTACATATATACATATCTATATTTATATCTAATGCACGAATTATAATTATAAGACTATGTTATTGCCAAGGATTAATCAAACCATGTCTTCGTGGATGATCTTACTCGTGACCCTTTTTTGAATTTTTTTTAATTTGAAATACATGATGTCTGATTAATTAATTAAAGTATATACATATCAAAAGGTGCGTTGCCCCTAGCTCTAGACTCTAGTCCCTGAACCAATCTATATAAGAAAAGTATTATTTAAGAAGTAGATCAATAAGGAACAAATTAATTGTTCTCCTATTTATTCTGTGGATCCTAGATTGAGTACTTTACAAAGAATAAGGAAAAAAAGAAAAGAAAAAAAAACTCCTAGCTAGCTTATTGTCCACAACTCCCAAATTAAGTTGTTTTTTATTCATTTTTCTCGTAGATTTAGCTATAAAATGAGACAAAAGGATTAGAAGAAACAGAAATAAAGAAAAAAAAAAAAAAGAGGAATCTGAAAATAGTGTATGAAACAGCTGCCATTCTCAGAGCCCAAACAATGAATTGCATCAAAAGTAGTGCCGAAGTTAAAATCTTATTAAAAGAATAGAATCACTGAATCAGCACATAAGAGCCATGCACGCACGCGCAGTAGTTATACACGAGTCTCTCCATTTTGGTCATTTTTTTAAAAATATTGTGTGGGGCTATCATGCTTCGTGCTGAGTCTTTCGTACTTTCAGATCGTTTTCGAAGTTGCGATATTCGAATCGTTGATTGACTCTGTTAAACTTAATCTAAAGTATTCGAAGTACCTAGAAAATAAATTTTATAATTTTTCGATATTATTTGCCTAGTGATCGAAAGGGCTCAAAATTAATAATTTTAATGGCCGTAGTGAACTGTCTGGAAGTTTAACGGTGTAAAAATATTCAAATCATGTAAAATTTTGATAGAAAATTTGTTATACTATATAAAACAAGATCAATATTTTTGATCTAAAAATTTAATGTCATATTATCACGTTTTGTATGATTTTTATTTTCAACTGTTGATTTTGAGCCCCTTCGTTCACTAGGCAAATAATATCGAAAAATCGCATAATTTATTTTCTAGGTACTTTAAATACTTTAGATCAAATTTAACGAAGACGATCAACAATTCGAAAGTCACAACATGAAAAACGACCGTGCTTCCAGCAGCATAGTAGCCTTATAAATATTAGTGATCTTTTAAACTCAAACCTATATCTCAAGTGCTATTTGAATACATTAATATTTTATTTAAAATAGTTTTTTATTTACTCAAAAAAATATGTAGTATTTGATTGATAATAAGCATGATTAAATATTTAGAATGAATTTTATATAGTCTTCAATTTTTTAAAACTATAATAAATCAAAACACACGTAACATCTCCTATCTTATTAACTCATAGATGCAAGTATATCTTAAGAAGTAAAAAATCAAACTCCTAGCAAAAGACGAAGCTAAAATTTATCCTTGGAGGAGCCAAAGTTTTATATAAATGAGAAATTTGAAGTGAAAAATTAGGGGCTAAAAAGGGCTTTTTTTTTTTTTTTTGCCACTCACTTTTAAAAAGTTAAATTGAATCAATTGATCACCAGTTATACAAAATTTATATATTTAGTAATTTTTTATAGTTATTAAATTTAATAATATTCATAATTGAACGAGTTAGAAAAATTCAACTAAAAACTAGAAGATAAATTAAGAGGTATCAATCCAAAGAAATAAGCATACTTATTGTATTTGATAAAAAGTAATCAAATTATTAAATTAGGTAAACTCTTTAATATTATTAACCTATTTAAATTTCCACACATATTTTTAACCTATCTTAAAACCATAAATATAAACTTAGAACTAATTTACAATAGTAGAAATTAAGGCTGATATTTTAAAAAACCAACATGCTTTTGGTATAATATTTTGTATGGGAACCATGCACTTAGTAACATCTAAGCACATCTCACTATTTAAATTTAAACTAATTATTTTGATCTCTAGCTTTGAGTTTCTTCATCGATCCAAGGGGACTAAGAAACACAGTGCATAATAATTAGTTACATTATGTCTAAAATAACAATTTAATTACTATTCAGCAACTATTCCACCAAAAAAAAGAGAAAAAAACAACACACATGTACAGAAGCATACTATGGAACTATATATATATATATATATATATATATATATATATATATATATATATATATATATATATATATATATATATATATATATATATATATATATATATTTATATATATGCTTGTTTTTTTTTTTTACTGCAATTTCCACGATTGCTACTCTAATTAATCCCCTTTCTCCTTCACCTTTTCACCCATCCACTCATCAAACCAAACCTAACATATTCTCTCTCTCTCTCTCTCTCTCTCTCTCTCTCTCTCTCTACCCAACTAATTAATTAATTCTCATATATTTATATTCATCTATTACCACTTTATATATATCTTTCTACGTTCTCATGTCACTAAAGAAACAAAAGACAACAACAAACAAAAAGAAAAGCAAAAGAAAGGAAAAAGAAAACGACGCATATAGCATGGTGGAACGGTTGCACAATTGATGACTATTTATGACCACCCTATGGAGTTGTCGACGACGTCGATGTCGTCGGAGGCGGCGGCAGCGGAGCTGCTTCTGCAGAAGCAGTTGATGAAACGCCGGGCAAAAAGAAGCTATTCCAGAAGCCAGACCCATCACCAGTAGTAGTAGTAGTAGTAGCAATAGTTGGTGCAGCAGCAGCAGCAGTAGTAGTAGTAAAAACACGCGGAGTTCCGGGTTGGACGAATAGGTTCGTCGCGATCGTCGCCTGGAGAAACGGCGTTAGAGGACGATCGCCGAGGACGTTGCGCACCGCTCCATGCGGCGGCACGTGCTGAAAATTCATGTTGTTGTTGCTATAGGGTTGGAAACCCCTCAATCCCGCGAAAAATTCTCCCGGATTGATCGCCGCAGGACGCAACGCCAACCCCTCCATGCCGCCGTGGAAAATTGGCGGCGGCGCCATCGCGGCGGCGGCGGCGGTGTCGGCGATGATGTTGAACTTGGGAATTTTGGTAGAATTGGGCGTCGCGAAGTTCGGATCGGCGGTTCTAGTTTTGGCGCGCTTCTTGCCGCCGCCGCCGCCGGGGGGGACGTTGCGGAGGGCCCCGCCGTGGGTCCAGTAGCGCTCGCAGGCGCGGCAGTAGTGCCGCGGCTGCGAAGTGTTGTAGTTGTTGTAGTAGCAGAATTTCGTGTTCGTCGAACCGCACCGCGGGCACTGCAGGGGCGACGGATGCGGCGCCTGTCGCTGCTGCTGCTGCTGCTGCTTCGGCTTTAGCCCCTCCGCCGCCATCAATATACTTATAATAAATTCACCACCACCACCACCACCACCACCACCACAAACGCACAGTACTCTTTTGTATATCTCAATAAAATTAAGTGATTACTAACTAGCTAGTGCAATACAAGAAGAGAGAAAAGGTGTACATATATAATATATATATATATATGTATATATGGCTTTGTGGTGAAATGAAAAGGGTGGTGTGGTGAGTAACTTGTATATGATAGAGTAGTGGGGGGGGTTGTTTAAGGTACTAGGAATATTTACTTCAACGTGGCTCGCTGTATCCACTGGAAAATCTCGAAAACAACGGGCACACAGAGAGAGAGAGAGATTAATAAAGAGAGAGAGAGATTGGAGAAGTGGGTTAATTAATTAAGTAGAATCCGGTTGGAGATATCCAAAGATATACTGGGACTGTAGAGAATCAGTGGAGTGAATATATGGCAATATATATATATATGGTTCAGGGTGCAAATGTTAATAATCTAGAGATAGAGAGAGATAGATAGAGAGAGAGAGAGAGAGGGAAATAGATGTACCCACCTCATCAGTGTAGAGTTAGCACCTTCTCTTATCTTCTTCTTCTTCTTCCTGGCCTTCGTTCTCTTTTGTGAAAGTGAGAAAGAGTTGAGAGAGGAAGAAGAAGAAGAAGAAGAGGATAGAGAGAGAAATAGAGAGAGATGCAAATTAAGAAAAGGTGACAAAGGAAGCAGTTGTAGAATGGTTGGGAGGAGAGAGAAAGAGGAATGGGTTCAACAACAAATGGGCTTTGGAGAATGGGCCCAATTTACCCAATACGTTAGAGAGAGAGAGAGAGAGAGAGCAAAGTAGAGAGAGAAATAGATAGATAGAGAGAGAGAGAGGGTGGGGTGCGGCGTTGACACGCCTCCCGTAGCACTACGTTGGGAGCTGTGAAGAGATTAATTCGTTCCTGGGTGGGTTTATTTTAATTATTTTAATTAGTTCCCTGAGTAGTGTAGAGAGAGAAATTAAAACCTTTAATTTTCTCTCTCTAAATCCCTTCCCTCTCTATATCTTTCAACTCAATAATATACCAAATATCAATGCTTTAAAAATATCATCCCATGCATAAATATTAAAATGTATTTTATCGACGCTTAACGTAAATATCAATTATATACGTGAAAAATTTTCATTTATCATGTTTTAAGCTAATGCGTACTCATTTACGCAGGGTGTGCATCTTATATTGTGCATAAATAAACATTTCGATGGGTGGAAGCTTAATTAATTAAGCTATATAATTATACCGCACTTTTAAATAGAACTGTAAAAACTACTAATTAATAGCTCTTCAATTGTTTAATTTCTCTAACAGCTTTTTTTGTTGCAGCAGTACTGCCCTAAATAGTTTTGATTCCGAATGGTTTTTCTAAATATAAAAATTTTGATTCTATTCATGATTTGTACTAATGAACTGGATCGTCGTATCAATCTGTATCTGTACCCGTAATCATAGGATCGATACCAATGAATTAACTAATCCATCTATGTATAGAATTGAGCTACTATATATATATACTTTTAAAAATATCAAAATATTGGTGCTTATAAATTTATAGCCTTTGAATTAAGGATTGTGTGATTAGAATGATGTGGGTCTTCTAGGATTGAGTGGGTGATTAGTTGAATAATATAATTTAACGGATGTAAATGGTTAACAGTGCAGATCTAACGGCTAAAAGCCTACAAGCACTAGCCACTAAGTACTTGGTGATTTTAAAAGCACCGTAGCCAAACTCACTCACTCTCTCTCTCTCTCTCTCTCTCTCTCTCTCTCTCTATATATATATATATATATATATATATATATATATATATATATATATATATATATATGTTAGGGCTACTACTATACGAGTATAGAGTCATTCGTACTTATAAGTTGTTTTCAATGATAGAACTTCCGAATCAACGATCCATTCCGTTCAATATAATCTAATGTATTTGAAGCTTCTAGAAAATAAATTTTATAATTTTTTGAAATTATAATAAAGTTCATCAAGCGGGTATAAAATGAATGGTCAAAATCGAACGACGTCTTAAAAATGAATGATCGGATCTTTTAATTTAAGATCGTAGTTATTGATCATTATCTATGTAGTGAATAGAATTTTCTATAAAAAATTTAACGATTCGATTTTTTTACACCGTTAAACTAGCCAATATTCTATGCCGCCATTAAAAATTGTCAATTTTGTAACATTTTGATTGCAAGCTAAATGACGTCAAAAAATTATAAAATTTGATTTCTAAAATTTTTAAATACTTTAGATAACGTTTCACGGTATGAATTGTTAATTCGGAAGCTCTATCATCGAAACGACTTGAGTACGAGAGCGATCGTACTCATAAGAGTATAATAGCCGTACTATATATATATATATATATATATATATATATATATATATATATATATATATATATATATATATATATATATATATATATATATATATATATATATATATATATATATATATATATAGTCCCATTGTACTATCAATAGCACAAAGGATTTGATGCTATCGAGTTTTTTACCGTTAGATTTAACATTTTGATTAATTTTATCTGTTAGATTATACTATTCAACGTCCAACCACGCACTCACTCAACCCTAAGAAGCCCACATCATCCTAACCATCCATTTTTCAATCCAAAAGCTAAAAAATCAATAGCATCAATAGTTTAGTACTATTGATAATATTCCAGCCTAGTTCTCTAATATATATATATATATAGGCTAGGACTACTATCATATTAATAGGATAGGAGCATCATTCCTATCAAGTTTTTAACCATTGGATGAGAAATTTTAGGGTTATGATGATATTAGTCGGTTAGAGTTGAATGGCACTAGGTTGAGTGGTCTTAATCCAATGGTTAGAAATGATTAAAAGAGTTGATCCAAGCTAAAAAATTGATAGACAGTCTTATCCTATTAATAGGATAGTAGTATATATATATATATATATATATATATATATATATATATATATATGGTTTAGTTAGCATAAATTTAATTTATGTATTATCTTTTTCGTTACCTGCTTAATTAGTGAATGTAGGTCCATGGTGGCGTGAATTTATCGAATCTGCGAAATTTCCATGCACGTGTTTGCGAGCCGGAGAGAAACTTCTCTTAAGAATACTAGGTGGCGAGCCACAATAAAATATGTCCGCATAGGAGTTTCAATAGGACCACCTGTATAGCTTCAAATTTACACATTAATTACACAACGTTATTGGGGTACGTACATACATGGGTACGTACATACATTAGGCTCCCTTTCGTATAGCGGAGAGATTGCGTTACTTGCGGTGAAAAAATAAATTATAAAAATATCCTCTTTGTTTTCGTACATAACATTATTTTTCGTACAACTCGATTTTATCTAATAGCGTTAGATAGATCTCAATACCAAACTAAGACTTAGTCGAATGATGCTAATGCTTTCGAAGGGATAATTTCATACGTACTTTTCTTCTAACTCTTAATTACATAATTTTTTTTAAAAAAATATTAATATCAAAAATATTCTTTTAAAAAAATTAGAGAAACTATCATAAATATCTATATTGATAACAATATTCCATCTAAAAGTTGAATATTTTTATTTTTATTTTTTCATAGTCTATTGTCTACACCTTTTTAATTAACTTCAAGATCTTTTGCTTGAAGCTTAATTATAAATACAGTTGGATGCATACTAATGAGAAACTAATTAATTAGAACAAACTGAATTACATGATTAGCAATTCACAAAAAAGCATAATACATCTTTTGTTTTAATTAAATGTTAATTAAGATAAATGTAAGACCTATGTGATACTGAATTAAAAAAAAAAAAACTTAAGTAGACAAAAAAGACATTACAAACTAAATCATAAACAAAAATCGGGTCATTTTTGAATAAAAAAAATATATTATTAGGCCCGCATAATGCCACACACTTATAGTTACAATTAAGTACAATTAGGGGCAAATTAATCCAAAACATCTACTCAATGTGATGGGGATTATTTTTTATATAATTCATAAATTTAATTACAGTGACAAGAATAACATTGACAATTGAAATTGCCACAAATTTTAATGGAACAAATCAAATTTATTTAATTTTATTACTATTTTTTGAGTATATTAATTGATCATATACTCAAAATCCAATTTGCTCCTATCAAATTTTTAACATTAATCAAGTGATTGTTATCCGATCATGGTCTACGTACGATGTCAGTGGTTCGATCCCTGCAAACACTTTAACAAATAGGGCTCGTACGTTGCCACAACTTCTTAGGTGAAAAAGTAGCTTGTTTTTTTTTTGTTTTATTTAAGAGAGATATGTAGCTTCGATTTATTTTTTTAGAAATAAACTTAGGTGAAAATGTGAATCAACTAGGATTTGAACTTGGGTCTCGAATACCAACCACTAAGTTTGAAATTGCGGGGAGATTGCATTACGTGTGGTGAGAAAGTACGTTGGAAAAATATTCTGTTTGTTTCCGTACGTAATATTAAGTTTCGCATATCGCGATGAGTCAGTTACGCTATATTTTCTACAGTCCCACCGGAGAACGCAGAAGTATATCCCTATAAGCTTTTTCCAGAACTCCTTTTTATCTAATAGTATTAGATAGACCTCAATACCAAACTAAGTTTAAGCCCTTTGTAACTTGCTTTAGAGACGGTCGGTTAAAAAAGTAGCATGTTATGGGAGATTTTTGTTGGGGTCTATGAACAAACTCAAAATAAAAAATAAAAAAAAAAGAAAAAGATAATTTAACCATCTTTCATTTCATTTACTTATAATCCTCCAAAAAAAAAGGACAAAAAAAACTCTCTCATTTCCTATTATTCTACATGAACTTTGGGCCAATTGTAAGTTACTCAGCTACCATGAAAAGTGTAAAAATTTTAAATTTATTATCAGAACAAATTTTCTAAATGATGTTAGTTAGTGTCTAACTAGTTTTTCACCCGTGCGATGCACGGCTACAATATATAATAATATAAAATAACAAAAATTATTATATAATGATAATAGAAAAGTATTCTAATTAATATTATATTTTTTAACAAATAAAGAAATATACTATAATATTAATACCCAAAAAAGACGATAGCTATTTGATCCGTGCGATGCACGGCTAATATAATAGTATAGAATACTAAAAATTATTTTGTGTTTATAAAAGAAAAATATGTCGATTCATTTCAAAAAAAATAATTGAAAGAAATATTTTTAGATATGTAATAGTATAGACATATAAATCTCAAAACAAAAAACAAGAAAATATAACATAAGTATTAAAAATAAAACAAAAAAAAGTGAAAAAAAGAATAAATTAAAACAACAAAAAAAGCTCAAATCATCAAACTACAAATAAAAAAAAATTAAAAAAACATAACACCCAAAGAAAAAGAAAAAAAAAACTACAATCCCGAAAACACCTAAATTGATAAAAAAATAAAAAAAAAAAAAACCCAAAAATAATAAACAAAAATCCAATTAATTAATACTAAAATTAAAATAACAAAAGAACCCAAATCAAACTACAAAAAAAACCAAACAAAAAAAATAACAATCGAAAAACAACTAAAATGAAAATTAAACCAACAAAAAACCCAAATCAAACTACAAAAATTGCCCACTAATAATCCATAAAAAAAAAAACAACCAAAAAACCAAATCAAAGTACAAAAAGCGCCCTAAAAAAACCCAAAAAAAATAATAACAATCCAAAAAGCCAACTAACACAAAAATTAAAACAAAAAAAACCCTAAATTCAAACTACAAAAAAAATACCCCTAAAAACACCCAAAAAGAGATTAAGAATCTAACATCGAACGAACACTAAAATTAGAACAACAATAAAAACCAAATCATACTACAAAAAAAAAACCCAAATAACAACAAAACTGCCCCCTAATAATCCAAAAAAATTATGAATAATGGTACCGTATTTCACACTAACAATCCAAAATCCCACTAAAACAAAAAATTAGGGTTATAAACCCAAATCAACTACAAAATACGCCCCCAAAAAACCCAAAAAAAATATTAACAATCCAAAAAAATCCAACTAACACCAAAATTAACATAACAAAAAAACCTAATCAAGCTACAAAACACAATATTTAATTTTATTTAACTTTTATTTATAATATAGATTTTATTTACTAATTATTATTTTCTAATAAAATCTATTTACTATAGAAAGCAATAAATTTATTTCCTAATTATTATTTCCTAAAAAAAATCTAATTTAAAAATCTAAATTTATTTAACTTTATTTATAATAAAATCTATATTATAAAAAAATCTAACCTAAAAGCTAATAATAATATTTTAATTTTATTTAACTTTTATTTATAATATAGATTTTATTTACTAATTATTATTTTCTAATAAAATCTATTTACTATAGAAAGCAATAAATTTATTTCCTAATTATTATTTCCTAAAAAAATCTAATTTAAAAATCTAAATTTATTTCCGTATATAAAATATATATTTAATTTGATTCATATTTAAATAAAAGCTTATAGAATTGATATTATTTCCTAATTATTTGATTTGATTTAATTTTAATTGACATAATAAAAGTTAATATATCCTAATTATTATTTCCTAAAACACTTTATTTACCACATAAAGCATATAAATAGATATTATTTCATAATTATTATTCCCTAAAAAAGTATAATTTAAAAAATATAATTTTATTTCCCTAAAGTATATAAAATCTATATTTGAGCTTGACTTAATTTGAATTAATTTGCATTAATTTTACTTAATTTAATTTTATTTGAATTAAGTTGAATTAATTTGAATTAATTTTATAATTTAAATAATTAAATTGAATCTATTATATTTAATTTTATTTAATTTGATTCATATTTAAATAAAATCATATAGAATAGATATTATTTGCTAATTATTTGATTTGATATAATTTATTTTAATTGACATAATAAAAGTTAATATACACTAATTATTATTTTTTAAAAAGTCTATTTACGACATAAAGCATATAAATAGATATTATTTCCTAATTATTATTTCCTAAAAAAGTCTAATTTAAAAAATCTAATTTTATTTTCCTAAAGTATATAAAATCAATATTTGAGCTTGACTTAATTTGAATTAATTTGCATTAATTTTGCAAATTTAATTTTATTTGAATTATACTTAATTTAATTTTATTTGAATTAAGTTGAATTAATTTTATAATTTAAATAATTAAATTGAATCAATTATATTTAATTTTATTTAATTTGACTTAGTTTTAAATAAAATCATATAGAATAAATAGCATATAGAATAGAATAGGTTTCCTAATTATTATTTCCTAAAAAAGTCTAATATAAAAAATCTAATTTTATTTTCCTAAAGTATATAAAATCAATATTTGAGCTTGACTTAATTTGCATTAATTTTGCAAATTTAATTTTATTTGAATTATACTTAATTTAATTTTATTTGAATTAAGTTGAATTAATTTTATAATTTAAATAATTAAATTGAATCTATTATATTTAATTTTATTTAATTTGACTTAGTTTTAAATAAAATCATATAGAATAAATAGCATATAGAATAGAATAGGTTTCCTAATTATTATTTCCTAAAAAAGTCTAATTTAAAAAATCTAATTTTATTTTCCTAAAGTATATAAAATCAATATTTGAGCTTGACTTAATTTGAATTAATTTGCATTAATTTTGCAAATTTAATTTTATTTTAATTATACTTAATTTATTTTTATTTGAATTATATTTGAATTAATTTGAATTAATTTTATAATTTAAATAATTAAATTGAATCTATTATATTTAATGTTATTTAATTTGACTTAGTTTTAAATAAAATCATATAGAATAAATAGCATATAGAATAGAATAGGTTTCCTAATTATTATTTCCTAAAAAAGTCTAATTTAAAAAATCTAATTTTATTTTCCTAAAGTATATAAAATCAATATTTGAGCTTGACTTAATTTGAATTAATTTGCATTAATTTTGCAAATTTAATTTTATTTGAATTATACTTAATTTAATTTTATTTGAATTAAGTTGAATTAATTTTATAATTTAAATAATTAAATTGAATCTATTATATTTAATTTTATTTAATTTGACTTAGTTTTAAATAAAATCATATAGAATAAATAGCATATAGAATAGAATAGGTTTCCTAATTATTATTTCCTAAAAAAGTCTAATTTAAAAAATCTAATTTTATTTTCCTAAAGTATATAAAATCAATATTTGAGCTTGACTTAATTTGAATTAATTTGCATTAATTTTGCAAATTTAATTTTATTTGAATTATACTTAATTTAATTTTATTTGAATTATATTTGAATTAAGTTGAATTAATTTTATAATTTAAATAATTAAATTGAATCTATTATATTTAATTTTATTTAATTTGACTTAGTTTTAAATAAAATCATATAGAATAAATAGCATATAGAATAGAATAGGTTTCCTAATTATTATTTCCTAAAAAGTTTAATTTAAAAAATCTAATTTTATTTTCCTAAATTATATAATAAAATGGCACGACACGTGTGAAGCATACGAAGCCACGTGTCAAGTTTTTAGGTAGGCTTCACCTTGGGTTCTCCTTTTGTAATATTTAATAGATTTTTGTCTTTCCCTTGGTTATATGAAACTGTTGAGAATTGCTCAATTTTCTATTTGTAACAGGTGTTTCTTCTTTTTTTTTTCAATCTCCAAGAATTCTACTTGTTCTTAACTATTTATTTACTTTTGATATATAGTATTTCTTTCTGAATTATTTTATATATTTATATGTTTATTCTCAGAATATGTATAGATCTGTGTTCTAATTAGCAAAAGTACTGGTACATCAAAATATAACCACTAATCTCTCTCTCTCTCTCTCTCTCTCTCTCTCTCTCTCTCTCTCTCTCTCTCTCTCTCTCTCTAAATAGCTCTACATCCAAGAAGAAAAGCTATCAGATATATACCACCCATGCTTAATTTCCTTTGGCTAATTACTTCCTTTTGTGTTAATTTGTGTCTTTCAGTTGGCTATATGGGAACTGTTGAGAATTGCTTAATTTTCTGTAATTTCCTGTTTCTAATATGTGTTTTTTTCAGTCTCCAAGAATTTCTTGTTCCTAGCTAGCTAAAACTATTTACTTCCTTTTGCAGTATACTATTTCTTTCTTAATTATTATTATATATTATTATATATATATGTATGTTTATTTCCTTTTGCAATATACTATTTCTTTCTTAATTATATGTTTATTTTCAGAGTGTATATATCTGTGTGCAAATTAGCATAATATATTGGTGCATCAAAACATAACTATTAATCTCTCTCTCTCTCTCTCTCTCTCTCACACACACACACACACATACACACACACACACACATACACACTAGAAATAGCTCAACATCCAAGAAGAAAAGTTAAGGAGAGACCACCACCATGCGGAGAGATAAAGCAGCTTTTTTTCCTTCTTGTTGTCAGGTTGCAACTGGGGTTTTTAGGTTGGCACTGATCAAATGGTACCCAGGTCTCCTGCTAACATATACAGAAATTATGTGTTAATTAGTAGTTTAATTTCCTCTTCAAAAAAAACAGTGCTAGTTCATTAATTAATCTACATTATGCTTTTATTTATTAGCATTAATTATTTTTGCATTTATAAACTGGGATCAACTAAACACTGCTATTAATTATTTAGAGGTGAGAAACATTATAATTAATTTTCTTGTAGATAAACTTAGGCTCCTGATCTCAAGGTTTTATTGTTTAATTAGTTAATTAGTAATTTTATCTCTTTGCAATTTTAGAGCAATTAATTATGAGTTTTGATGAGTTCTTATAATTAATTTTTCTCTTAATGTAAAATTAGTGATGCAGCATATATATCTCCACACATCTTGCTTTGTGCTTCCATTTTTTTGATTTATTAACTTTTTCCCACTTATGCTATATTTCTATCTGTTATTCCATTAACTAATGAATTTGTGACTTGATGTTAAATTAGGAGCTTGGATAATTTGCTTGTGTGTATTTCGTAACACAATTTTGTACTTATTCCAAAAGCCATATATTAACTTTTATCGTAGTTATCCAGTGCAAATTATTCTGCTACTGTGTATTCTAACCTTAAGGCTTTAAATTGTTTCTCATGCATGGTAATTCCTACTAAGAGATCATCGATCTATGAACGACAAAATTAGTTTCTCTACAACTTTGGACACGGTGCATTATCTACGTAAATTATTTTCCTTGTTTGTTTTCATTCATTTGACGTTTGGAGCACGTATAGTACATTGCTCATCATAGAGATTTCAATGGCTCATTTATGCTTTACCAAGTCATAGAGAACTTGCATAGATAATTTTAAACATCATACTCATGTTCAAGATCATTAAAGTTCATCTAGAGTAGATTCTTAATTTCTTTAATTTGTTGTGCCTTACTTTTCTCCAGTGATATATGCTTCTTTTTGAAATAATATTGTGTGCCCATGGAGCTTAATTGTAAATAAAGATAGGTAATTACTAACCATTATTGCAAAATGATTGGTTTCTCGAATATTTTTTTTTGAGAGATAGGTAGCACGCGCTTCGTTTATTTTGTTAAGAAATAAACTTAGCTAGAAATGTGAATCAACAAGGATTCGAACTCGGGTTTCGGATACCAACCACCAAACCCTTTGCCACTTGCTCTGGGGACGGTTGGTTTCTCGAATGTTGTATGGAAAAGAACTAATGGGAATATTACTAGCTTTTTACAAGATTTTATTTCATTTCTAGTTTCAGCTATATCGTAGGCCTTCTAATTAATTTATGTTATATATTGTGATGTGCGACAGGTTGAGAAACCTGTGTTTTGGTCTTCTATTTGCTCTTTTTATTGTGTATGATGTATTTAATGTGTATATATATAGCTTGCAATAAAATTGGCTGGAAGTAATTTTTCCTCCAGTTTTTACTCAAATTACAAATAAAGATAAATATCCTAAAGAGTTGAGCTCCTATGCTTTTTAAAAGCACGGAAGCTCATGCTTGAAATTTTTTAACTGTTAGATTGCCTTAATATCTGTGCAGCACTATTAAAAACTAGAAAACTTAATGAGATATACCGTAAATAATACTGCATGGATCTTAAGGCGAATCTAACAGCTAAAAAGTGACAAGCACAAATACTTCTATGCTTTTAAAAACACAGGAGCTCAGCATATTATTAGCATGATGGGAAAATCCGGTCATAGTTTTAGTGTCATTAGCAAACCCTGGGTATCATTATTTATCACGAAGCAAATTAATTTTAACTTTGCTACTAGATTGGAATAAGTAATATCTCCTACATATGCATTAGTTACTCTACTAGCGCATCTAGTGTCAAAATCTACTCTACTAAGCTCTCCATTTTCAGCTTAAGCTATGTTCATCATGCCTGTTCTATCAATAATCAATGTTGCCTTGTTATAGCTTCTCTATACACCTGCTTTTAACCTTTCATTATCGAATCCTTATTCAGGTATATATCTTTGGATGCTCAAGTGTTCTTTGCATTATTTTCTTTTGCCTACATTGTTACTATGTTATCTTTATCGATCACCGATCGTGAACGATGACTTAATACCATAATTGTGAATACTCATAGCGTCAACTTGAAATTCGTTGAGGCAATTCTCGAATCAACTTTATTTCAACGCATGACCAGCCATAAGCTCGGACTCGGGAGTTTATATTCTACCATGGTTTGGCTCTGTGCAAACTCGAAGTTTCGATCTGAACTTTCGAGTTCTCGCTGAGTATTGGCTCCAAATCTGAGACTTACACACGTACCCATTTAATTTGTTGTTTATTTACTCGTATGCAATTTATTTTGAGTATGAGTGCCATTCACTAGCAGTAATCTTGATCAGCAACATCAATATCTATTTGCAGCCAAATACAATTATATATGTTTGTACGCATGCATGTATGTATGTGTATATATCTGAATCTAGCTTAATTTATAACCTCGATGTCAACTCGGATGAGTTTCGGAGTTGATTCTAGTTTCTGAGTTCTCGATCTATTGCTGCAACATGTTCTTTCTGTTAGCGATTCGTCATTCCTTTTTTCACATCTATGTAAACTAACTTTCATTTGAGAAACCAAATATTAACTAGTTCTATTTTATTTTCTGATTAATTTTCTTGTCTACTGGTGCATTTGCATTTGTAGAGCCCAGAAACAAATTGTTGTTAGTGTTTAAGTGTTAATATATATTTCTGCGGTACGTGATTGTCTCTTACTAAATCGATCTTTTTTATTTCAGTCCCTACTTTTGATATTTAAAGGGTTTAAATTCCACATGTCTTTGTATTCGTCATGCACGTGAGTTGAGGTGTTATTATATATTTAATCCGTTTCATACTAGCTAGATCAATCTTTGGGATAACAATGGAGAGGATTTGAAGATAAGATTTTAAAGAAAAACTATTTGAAAAGAGTCAAGAACTTACACAATATATAACGTTAGCATAAATTAAGTAGTTGTCCAACAAAACTAATTCCACAGGCAAAACAAGTGTATTAAACAAATTAATTAGTTTCTCCAATTAATTAAGAATGTTTATATCATAATCTCCTTTAGGAAAGGTTTTGGATTACCAAGAGAGTATACCAGGATGGAAATTAAATTCACCAAACAATTAGTTGTAGGAGAGATATAAGATAAATGGGCCAAAAAAAAATGAGACCAACACTTATAGTAATAATAATTACTAACTACCTCTTTCCTATATATAAGTGTAATCTATCTATTATATATATTACTAAAGGAGAACCCTAGGTGAAGGCTACCTAAAAACTTGACACGTGGCTTCCTGTATGCTTGCCACGTGTCAAGCTCAAATATAGATTTTATTATATAATTTAGGAAAATAAAATTAGATTTTTTAAATTAAACTTTTTAGGAAATAATAATTAGGAAACCTATTCTATTCTATATGCTATTTATTCTATATGATTTTATTTAAAACTAAGTCAAATTAAATAAAATTAAATATAATAGATTCAATTTAATTATTTAAATTATAAAATTAATTCAACTTAATTCAAATATAATTCAAATAAAATTAAATTAAGTATAATTCAAATAAAATTAAATTTGCAAAATTAATGCAAATTAATTCAAATTAAGTCAAGCTCAAATATTGATTTTATATACTTTAGGAAAATAAAATTAGATTTTTTAAATTAGACTTTTTTAGGAAATAATAATTAGGAAACCTATTCTATTCTATATGCTATTTATTCTATATGATTTTATTTAAAACTAAGTCAAATTAAATAAAATTAAATATAATAGATTCAATTTAATTATTTAAATTATAAAATTAATTCAACTTAATTCAAATAAAATTAAATTAAGTATAATTCAAATAAAATTAAATTTGCAAAATTAATGCAAATTAATTCAAATTAAGTCAAGCTCAAATATTGATTTTATATACTTTAGGAAAATAAAATTAGATTTTTTAAATTAGACTTTTTTAGGAAATAATAATTAGGAAACCTATTCTATTCTATATGCTATTTATTCTATATGATTTTATTTAAAACTAAGTCAAATTAAATAAAATTAAATATAATAGATTCAATTTAATTATTTAAATTATAAAATTAATTCAACTTAATTCAAATATAATTCAAATAAAATTAAATTAAGTATAATTCAAATAAAATTAAATTTGCAAAATTAATGCAAATTAATTCAAATTAAGTCAAGCTCAAATATTGATTTTATATACTTTAGGAAAATAAAATTAGATTTTTTAAATTAGACTTTTTTAGGAAATAATAATTAGGAAACCTATTCTATTCTATATGCTATTTATTCTATATGATTTTATTTAAAACTAAGTCAAATTAAATAAAATTAAATATAATAGATTCAATTTAATTATTTAAATTATAAAATTAATTCAACTTAATTCAAATAAAATTAAATTAAGTATAATTCAAATAAAATTAAATTTGCAAAATTAATGCAAATTAAGTCAAGCTCAAATATTGATTTTATATACTTAAGGAAAATAAAATTAGATTTTTTATATTAGACTTTTTAGGAAATAATAATTAGGAAACCTATTCTCTTCTATATGCTATTTATTCTATATGATTTTATTTAAAACTAAGTCAAATTAAATAAAATTAAATATAATTGATTCAATTTAATTATTTAAATTATAAAATTAATTCAACTTAATTCAAATAAAATTAAATTAAGTATAATTCAAATAAAATTAAATTTGCAAAATTAATGCAAATTAATTCAAATTAAGTCAAGCTCAAATATTGATTTTATATACTTTAGGAAAATAAAATTAGATTTTTTAAATTAGACTTTTTTAGGAAATAATAATTAGGAAATAATATCTATTTATATGCTTTATGTCGTAAATAGACTTTTTAAAAAATAATAATTAGTGTATATTAACTTTTATTATGTCAATTAAAATAAATTATATCAAATCAAATAATTAGCAAATAATATCTATTCTATATGATTTTATTTAAATATGAATCAAATTAAATAAAATTAAATATAATAGATTCAATTTAATTATTTAAATTATAAAATTAATTCAAATTAATTCAACTTAATTCAAATAAAATTAAATTAAGTAAAATTAATGCAAATTAATTCAAATTAAGTCAAGCTCAAATATAGATTTTATATACTTTAGGGAAATAAAATTATATTTTTTAAATTATACTTTTTTAGGGAATAATAATTATGAAATAATATCTATTTATATGCTTTATGTGGTAAATAAAGTGTTTTAGGAAATAATAATTAGGTTATATTAACTTTTATTATGTCAATTAAAATTAAATCAAATCAAATAATTAGGAAATAATATCAATTCTATAAGCTTTTATTTAAATATGAATCAAATTAAATATATATTTTATATACGGAAATAAATTTAGATTTTTAAATTAGATTTTTTTTAGGAAATAATAATTAGGAAATAAATTTATTGCTTTCTATAGTAAATAGATTTTATTAGAAAATAATAATTAGTAAATAAAATCTATATTATAAATAAAAGTTAAATAAAATTAAAATATTATTATTAGCTTTTAGGTTAGATTTTTTTTATAATATAGATTTTATTATAAATAAAGTTAAATAAATTTAGATTTTTAAATTAGATTTTTTTTAGGAAATAATAATTAGGAAATAAATTTATTGCTTTCTATAGTAAATAGATTTTATTAGAAAATAATAATTAGTAAATAAAATCTATATTATAAATAAAAGTTAAATAAAATTAAATATTGTGTTTTGTAGCTTGATTAGGTTTTTTTGTTATGTTAATTTTGGTGTTAGTTGGATTTTTTGGATTGTTAATATTTTTTGGGTTTTTTGGGGGCATATTTTGTAGTTGATTTGGGTTTATAACCCTAATTTTTTTTTAGTGGGATTTTGGATTGTTAGTGTGAAATACGGTACCATTATTCATAATTTTTTTTGGATTATTAGGGGGCAGTTTTGTTGTTATTTGGGTTTTTTTTTGTAGTATGATTTGGTTTTTATTGTTGTTCTAATTTTAGTGTTCGTTCGATGTTAGATTCTTAATCTCTTTTTGGGTGTTTTTAGGGGTATTTTTTTTGTAGTTTGAATTTAGGGTTTTTTTTTGTTTTAATTTTTGTGTTAGTTGGCTTTTTGGATTGTTATTATTTTTTTTGGGTTTTTTAGGGGCGCTTTTTGTACTTTGATTTGGATTTGGTTGTTTTTTTTTTATGGTTTATTTGTGGGCTTTTTTTTTAGTTTGATTTGGGTTTTTTGTTGGTTTAATTTTCATTTTAGTTGTTTTTCGATTGTTATTTTTTTTGTTTGGTTTTTTTGTAGTTTGATTTGGGTTCTTTTGTTATTTTAATTTTAGTATTAATTAATTGGATTTTTGTTTATTATTTTTGGGTTTTTTTTTTTTATTTTTTATCAATTTAGGTGTTTTCGGGATTGTAGTTTTTTTCTTTTTCTTTGGGTGTTATGTTTTTTAATTTTTTTTTATTTGTAGTTTGATGATTTGAGCTTTTTTTGTTGTTTTAATTTATTCTTTTTTTCACTTTTTTTTGTTTTATTTTTAATACTTATGTTATATTTTGTTTTGAGATTTATATGTCTATACTATTACATATCTAAAAATATTTCTTTCAATTATTTTTTTTGAATCTGAATCGACATATTTTTCTTTTATAAACACAAAATAATTTTTAGTATTCTATACTATTATATTAGCCGTGCATACGGATCAAATAACTATCGTCTTTTTGGGTATTAATATTATAGTATATTTCTTTATTTGTTAAAAAATATAATATTAATTAGAATACTTTTCTATTATCATTATATAATAATTTTTGTTATTTTATTATATTATACTAGTGCGCACGGTGAAAAACTAGTTAGACACTAACTAACATCATTTAGAAAATTTGTTCAGATAATAAATTTAAAATTTTCACACTTTCCATGGTAACTGAGTAACTTACAATTGGCCCAAAGTTCATGTAGAATAATAGGAAATGAGAGAGTTTTTTTTTGTCCTTTTTTTTTTGGAGGATTATAAGTAAATGAAATGAAAGATGGTTAAATTATCTTTTTCTTTTTTTTTTATTTTTTATTTTGAGTTTGTTCATAGACCCAAAAAAAATCTCCCATAACATGCTACTTTTTTAATCTCTAAAGCAAGTTACAAAGGGCTTAAACTTAGTTTGGTATTGAGGTCTATCTAATACTATTAGATAAAAAGGAGTTCTGGAAAAAGCTTATAGGGATATACTTCTGCGTTCTCCGGTGGGAATTTGTAGAAAATATAGCGTAATCGACTCATCGCGATACGAAACTTAATATTACGTACGGAAACAAACAGAATATTTTTCCAACGTACTTTCTCACCACACGTAATGCAATCTCCCCGCAATTTCAAACTTAGTGGTTGGTATTCGAGACCCAAGTTCAAATCCTAGTTGATTCACATTTTCACCTAAGTTTATTTCTAAAAAAAATAAATCGAAGCTACATATCTCTCTTAAATAAAACAAAAAAACAAGCTACTTTTTCACCTAAGAAGTTGTGGCAACGTACGAGCCCTATTTGTTAAAGTGTTTGCAGGGATCGAACGACTGACATCGTACGGAGAGCATGATCGGATAACAATCACTTGATTAATGTTAAAAATTTGATAGGGGCAAATGGGATTTTGAGTATATGATCAATTAATATACTCAAAAAATAGTAATAAAATTAAATAAATTTGATTTGTTCCATTAAAATTTGTGGCAATTTCAATTGTCAATGTTATTCTTGTCACTGTAATTAAATTTATGAATTATATAAAAAATAATCCCCATCACATTGAGTAGATGTTTTGGATTAATTTGCCCCTAATTGTACTTAATTGTAACTATAAGTGTGTGGCATTATGCGGGCCTAATAATATATTTTTTTTATTCAAAAATGACCCGATTTTTGTTTATGATTTAGTTTGTAATGTCTTTTTTGTCTACTTAAGTTTTTTTTTTTTTAATTCAGTATCACATAGGTCTTACATTTATCTTAATTAACATTTAATTAAAACAAAAGATGTATTATGCTTTTTTGTGAATTGCTAATCATGTAATTCAGTTTGTTCTAATTAATTAGTTTCTCATTAGTATGCATCCAACTGTATTTATAATTAAGCTTCAAGCAAAAGATCTTGAAGTTAATTAAAAAGGTGTAGACAATAGACTATGAAAAAATAAAAATAAAAATATTCAACTTTTAGATGGAATATTGTTATCAATATAGATATTTATGATAGTTTCTCTAATTTTTTTAAAAGAATATTTTTGATATTAATATTTTTTTAAAAAAAATTATGTAATTAAGAGTTAGAAGAAAAGTACGTATGAAATTATCCCTTGAAAGCATTAGCATCATTCGACTAAGTCTTGGTTTGGTATTGAGATCTATCTATTATTAGATAAAATCGAGTTGTACGAAAAATAATGTTATGTAAAAAACAAAGAGGATATTTTTATAATTTATTTTTTCACCGCAAGAACGCAATCTCTCCGCTATACGAAAGGTAGCCTAATGTATGTACGTACCCATGTATGTACGTACCCCAATAACGTTGTGTAATTAATGTGTAAATTTGAAGCTATACAGGTGGTCCTATTGAAACTCCTATGCGGACATATTTTATTGTGGCTCGCCACCTAGTATTCTTAAGAGAAGTTTCTCTCCGGCTCGCAAACACGTGCATGGAAATTTCGCAGATTCGATAAATTCACGCCACCATGGACCTACATTCACTAATTAAGCAGGTAACGAAAAAGATAATACATTAATTAAATTTATGCTAACTAAACCATATATATATATATATATATATATATATATATATATATATATATATATATATATATATATAATTAAAATTTCTTATCCTATTAATAGGATAGTACTTGTCTATCAATTTTTTACCCTTGGATCAACTCTTTTAATCATTTCTAACCATTGGATTAAATACTATAACAAGTGAGGACCACTCAACCCTAGGGGGCCATTCAACTCTAACCGACTAATATCATCATAACCCTAAAATTTCTCATCCAATGGTTAAAAACTTGATAGGACAAGTGCTCCTATCCTATTAATATGATAGTAGTCCTAGCCTATATATATATATATATTAGAGAACTAAGGCTGGAATATTATCAATAGTACTAAACTATTGATGCTATTGATTTTTTAGCTTTTGGATTGAAAAATGGATGGTTAGGATGATGTGGGCTTCTTAGGGTTGAGTGAGTGCGTGGTTGGACGTTGAATAGTATAATCTAACAGATAAAAATAATCAAAATGTTAAATCTAACGGTAAAAAACTCGATAGCATCAAATCCTTTGTCTTATTGATAGTAAATGGGACTATATATATATTATTATATTAAATATATTTAATATAATAATATAGTCCGGCTGGGGTATAAGAATATACTTAAATATATATTTTATATTATTATATTAATATACTTAAATTTATTTAAGTATATTCTTATATTATTATATTTAAGTATATTCTTATATTTAAGTATATTCTTATACCCCAGCCGGACTATATTATTATATTAAATATATTTAATATAATAATATATATATATATAAGTACTATCAATAGCACAAAGGATTTGATGCTATCGAGTTTTTTACCGTTAGATTTAACATTTTGATTAATTTTATCTGTTAGATTATACTATTCAACGTCCAACCACGCACTCACTCAACCCTAAGAAGCCCACATCATCCTAACCATCCATTTTTCAATCCAAAAGCTAAAAATCAATAGCATCAATAGTTTAGTACTATTGATAATATTCCCTAGTTCTCTAATATATATATATATATAGGCTAGGACTACTATCATATTAATAGGATAGGAGCACTTGTCCTATCAAGTTTTTAACCATTGGATGAGAAATTTTAGGGTTATGATGATATTAGTCGGTTAGAGTTGAATGGCCCCTAGGTTGAGTGGTCCTCAATTTGGTTATAGTATTTAATCCAATGGTTAGAAATGATTAAAGAGTTGATCCAGAAATTAAAAAATTGATAGACAGTCGCTATCCTATTAATAGGATAGTAGCCGGACTATATATATATATATATATATATATATATATATATATATATGGTTTAGTTAGCATAAATTTAATTAATGTATTATCTTTTTCGTTACCTGCTTAATTAGTGAATGTAGGTCCATGGTGGCGTGAATTTATCGAATCTGCGAAATTTCCATGCACGTGTTTGCGAGCCGGAGAGAAACTTCTCTTAAGAATACTAGGTGGCGAGCCACAATAAAATATGTCCGCATAGGAGTTTCAATAGGACCACCTGTATAGCTTCAAATTTACACATTAATTACACAACGTTATTGGGGTACGTACATACATGGGTACGTACATACATTAGGCTCCCTTTCGTATAGCGGAGAGATCGTTCTATGCGGTGAAAAAATAAATTATAAAAATATCCTCTTTGTTTTCGTACATAACATTATTTTTCGTACAACTCGATTTTATCTAATAGCGTTAGATAGATCTCAATACCAAACTAAGACTTAGTCGAATGATGCTAATGCTTTCGAAAGGATAATTTCATACGTACATTTCTTCTAACTCTTAATTACATAATTTTTTTTAAAAAATATTAATATCAAAAATATTCTTTTAAAAAAAATTAGAGAAACTATCATAAATATCTATATTGATAACAATATTCCATCTAAAAGTTGAATATTTTTATTTTTATTTTTTCATAGTCTATTGTCTACACCTTTTTAATTAACTTCAAGATCTTTTGCTTGAAGCTTAATTATAAATACAGTTGGATGCATACTAATGAGAAACTAATTAATTAGAACAAACTGAATTACATGATTAGCAATTCACAAAAAAGCATAATACATCTTTTGTTTTAATTAAATGTTAATTAAGATAAATGTAAGACCTATGTGATACTGAATTAAAAAAAAAAAAACTTAAGTAGACAAAAAAGACATTACAAACTAAATCATAAACAAAAATCGGGTCATTTTTGAATAAAAAAAATATATTATTAGGCCCGCATAATGCCACACACTTATAGTTACAATTAAGTACAATTAGGGGCAAATTAATCCAAAACATCTACTCAATGTGATGGGGATTATTTTTTATATAATTCATAAATTTAATTACAGTGACAAGAATAACATTGACAATTGAAATTGCCACAAATTTTAATGGAACAAATCAAATTTATTTAATTTTATTACTATTTTTTGAGTATATTAATTGATCATATACTCAAAATCCAATTTGCTCCTATCAAATTTTTAACATTAATCAAGTGATTGTTATCCGATCATGGTCTACGTACGATGTCAGTGGTTCGATCCCTGCAAACACTTTAACAAATAGGGCTCGTACGTTGCCACAACTTCTTAGGTGAAAAAGTAGCTTGTTTTTTTTTTGTTTTATTTAAGAGAGATATGTAGCTTCGATTTATTTTTTTTAGAAATAAACTTAGGTGAAAATGTGAATCAACTAGGATTTGAACTTGGGTCTCGAATACCAACCACTAAGTGCGGGGAGATTGCATTACGTGTGGTGAGAAAGTACGTTGGAAAAATATTCTGTTTGTTTCCGTACGTAATATTAAGTTTCGCATATCGCGATGAGTCAGTTACGCTATATTTTCTACAGTCCCACCGGAGAACGCAGAAGTATATCCCTATAAGCTTTTCCAGAACTCCTTTTTATCTAATAGTATTAGATAGACCTCAATACCAAACTAAGTTTAAGCCCTTTGTAACTTGCTTTAGAGACGGTCGGTTAAAAAAGTAGCATGTTATGGGAGATTTTTTTTGGGGTCTATGAACAAACTCAAAATAAAAAATAAAAAAAGAAAAAGATAATTTAACCATCTTTCATTTCATTTACTTATAATCCTCCAAAAAAAAAAGGACAAAAAAAAACTCTCTCATTTCCTATTATTCTACATGAACTTTGGGCCAATTGTAAGTTACTCAGTTACCATGGAAAGTGTGAAAATTTTAAATTTATTATCTGAACAAATTTTCTAAATGATGTTAGTTAGTGTCTAACTAGTTTTTCACCCGTGCGATGCACGGCTAGCTAATATAATAATATAAAATAACAAAAATTATTATATAATGATAATAGAAAAGTATTCTAATTAATATTATATTTTTTAACAAATAAAGAAATATACTATAATATTAATACCCAAAAAAGACGATAATTATTTGATCCGTGCGATGCACGGCTAATATAATAGTATAGAATACTAAAAATTATTTTGTGTTTATAAAAGAAAAATATGTCGATTCGATTCAAAAAAAATAATTGAAAGAAATATTTTTAGATATGTAATAGTATAGACATATAAATCTCAAAACAAAAAACAAGAAATATAACATAAGTATTAAAAATAAAACAAAAAAAGTGAAAAAAAGAATAAATTAAAACAACAAAAAAAGCTCAAATCATCAAACTACAAATAAAAAAAATAAAAAAAACAAAACACCCAAAAAAAAAGAAAAAAAAAACTAAAATACCGAAAACACCTAAATTGATAAAAAAATAAAAATAAAAAAACCCAAAAATAATAAACAAAAATCCAATTAATTAATACTAAAATTAAAATAACAAAAGAACCCAAATCAAACTACAAAAAAAACCAAACAAAAAAAATAACAATCGAAAAACAACTAAAAAGAAAAATAAACCAACAAAAAACAAAAATAAAACTACAAAAATTGCCCACTAATAATCCATAAAAAAAAACAACCAAAAATCCAAATCAAAGTACAAAAAGCGCCCCTAAAAAAACCCAAAAAAAATAATAACAATCCAAAAAGCCAACTAACACAAAAATTAAAACAAAAAAAAACCCTAAATTCAAACTACAAAAAAAATACCCCTAAAAACACCCAAAAAGAGATTAAGAATCTAACATCGAACGAACACTAAAATTAGAACAACAATAAAAACCAAATCATACTACAAAAAAAAACCCAAATAACAACAAAACTGCCCCCTAATAATCCAAAAAAAAAATTATGAATAATGGTACCGTATTTCACACTAACAATCCAAAATCCCACTAAAACAAAAATTAGGGTTATAAACCCAAATCAACTACAAAATATGCCCCCAAAAAACCCAAAAAAAATATTAACAATCCAAAAAATCCAACTAACACCAAAATTAACATAACAAAAAAACCTAATCAAGCTACAAAACACAATATTTAATTTTATTTAACTTTTAATTATAATATAGATTTTATTTACTAATTATTATTTTCTAATAAAATCTATTTACTATAGAAAGCAATAAATTTATTTCCTAATTATTATTTCCTAAAAAAAATCTAATTTAAAAATCTAAATTTATTTAACTTTATTTATAATAAAATCTATATTATAAAAAAAATCTAACCTAAAAGCTAATAATAATATTTTAATTTTATTTAACTTTTATTTATAATATAGATTTTATTTACTAATTATTATTTTCTAATAAAATCTATTTACTATAGAAAGCAATAAATTTATTTCCTAATTATTATTTCCTAAAAAAATCTAATTTAAAAATCTAAATTTATTTCCGTATATAAAATATATATTTAATTTGATTCATATTTAAATAAAAGCTTATAGAATTGATATTATTTCCTAATTATTTGATTTGATTTAATTTTAATTGACATAATAAAAGTTAATATAACCTAATTATTATTTCCTAAAACACTTTATTTACCACATAAAGCATATAAATAGATATTATTTCATAATTATTATTCCCTAAAAAAGTATAATTTAAAAAATATAATTTTATTTCCCTAAAGTATATAAAATCTATATTTGAGCTTGACTTAATTTGAATTAATTTGCATTAATTTTACTTAATTTAATTTTATTTGAATTAAGTTGAATTAATTTGAATTAATTTTATAATTTAAATAATTAAATTGAATCTATTATATTTAATTTTATTTAATTTGATTCATATTTAAATAAAATCATATAGAATAGATATTATTTGCTAATTATTTGATTTGATATAATTTATTTTAATTGACATAATAAAAGTTAATATACACTAATTATTATTTTTTAAAAAGTCTATTTACGACATAAAGCATATAAATAGATATTATTTCCTAATTATTATTTCCTAAAAAGTCTAATTTAAAAAATCTTATTTTATTTTCCTAAAGTATATTAAATCAATATTTGAGCTTGACTTAATTTGAATTAATTTGCATTAATTTTGCAAATTTAATTTTATTTGAATTATACTTAATTTAATTTTATTTGAATTAAGTTGAATTAATTTTATAATTTAAATAATTAAATTGAATCAATTATATTTAATTTTATTTAATTTGACTTAGTTTTAAATAAAATCATATAGAATAAATAGCATATAGAATAGAATAGGTTTCCTAATTATTATTTCCTAAAAAGTCTAATATAAAAAATCTAATTTTATTTTCCTAAAGTATATAAAATCAATATTTGAGCTTGACTTAATTTGCATTAATTTTGCAAATTTAATTTTATTTGAATTATACTTAATTTAATTTTATTTGAATTAAGTTGAATTAATTTTATAATTTAAATAATTAAATTGAATCTATTATATTTAATTTTATTTAATTTGACTTAGTTTTAAATAAAATCATATAGAATAAATAGCATATAGAATAGAATAGGTTTCCTAATTATTATTTCCTAAAAAAGTCTAATTTAAAAAATCTAATTTTATTTTCCTAATGTATATAAAATCAATATTTGAGCTTGACTTAATTTGAATTAATTTGCATTAATTTTGCAAATTTAATTTTATTTGAATTATACTTAATTTAATTTTATTTGAATTATATTTGAATTAAGTTGATTTAATTTTATAATTTAAATAATTAAATTGAATCTATTATATTTAATTTTATTTAATTTGACTTAGTTTTAAATAAAATCATATATAATAAATAGCATATAGAATAGAATAGGTTTCCTAATTATTATTTACTAAAAAAGTCTAATTTAAAAAATCTAATTTTATTTTCCTAAAGTATATAAAATCAATATTTGAGCTTGACTTAATTTGAATTAATTTGCATTAATTTTGCAAATTTAATTTTATTTGAATTATACTTAATTTAATTTTATTTGAATTAATTTGAATTAATTTTATAATTTAAATAATTAACTTTAATCTATTATATTTAATTTTATTTAATTTAACTTATTTTTAAATAAAATCATATAGAATAAATAGCATATAGAATAGAATAGGTTTCCTAATTATTATTTCCTAAAAAAGTCTAATTTAAAAAATCTAATTTTATTTTCCTAAATTATATAAAATCATTATTTGAGCTTGTCTTAATTTGAATTAATTTGCATTAATTTTGCAAATTTAATTTTATTTGAATTATACTTAATTTAATTTTATTTGAATTATATTTGAATTAAGTTGAATTAATTTTATAATTTAAATAATTAAATTGAATCTATTATATTTAATTTTATTTAATTTGACTTAGTTTTAAATAAAATCATATAGAATAAATAGCATATAGAATAGAATAGGTTTCCTAATTATTATTTCCTAAAAAAGTTTAATTTAAAAAATCTAATTTTATTTTCCTAAATTATATAATAAAATCTATATTTGAGCTTGACACGTGGCAAGCATACAGGAAGCCACGTGTCAAGTTTTTAGGTAGCCTTCACCTAGGGTTCTCCTTTAGTAATATATAATAGATAGATTACACTTATATATAGGAAAGAGGTAGTTAGTAATTATTATTACTATAAGTGTTGGTCTCATTTTTTTTTGGCCCATTTATCTTATATCTCTCCTACAACTAATTGTTTGGTGAATTTAATTTCCATCCTGGTATACTCTCTTGGTAATCCAAAACCTTTCCTAAAGGAGATTATGATATAAACATTCTTAATTAATTGGAGAAACTAATTAATTTGTTTAATACACTTGTTTTGCCTGTGGAATTAGTTTTGTTGGACAACTACTTAATTTATGCTAACGTTATATATTGTGTAAGTTCTTGACTCTTTTCAAATAGTTTTTCTTTAAAATCTTATCTTCAAATCCTCTCCAGTTGTTATCCCAAAGATTGATCTAGCTAGTATGAAACGGATTCAGAAATATATAATAACACCTCAACTCACGTGCATGACGAATACAAAGACATGTGGAATTTAAACCCTTTAAATATCAAAAGTAGGGACTGAAATAAAAAAGATCGATTTAGTAAGAGACAATCACGTACCGCAGAAATATATATTAACACTTAAACACTAACAACAATTTGTTTCTGGGCTCTACAAATGCAAATGCACCAGTAGACAAGAAAATTAATCAGAAAATAAAATAGAACTAGTTAATATTTGGTTTCTCAAATGAAAGTTAGTTTACATAGATGTGAAAAAAAGGAATGACGAATCGCTAACAGAAAGAACATGTTGCAGCAATAGATCGAGAACTCAGAAACTAGAATCAACTCCGAAACTCATCCGAGTTGACATCGAGGTTATAAATTAAGCTAGATTCAGATATATACACATACATACATGCATGCGTACAAACATATATAATTGTATTTGGCTGCAAATAGATATTGATGTTGCTGATCAAGATTACTGCTAGTGAATGGCACTCATACTCAAAATAAATTGCATACGAGTAAATAAACAACAAATTAAATGGGTACGTGTGTAAGTCTCAGATTTGGAGCCAATACTCAGCGAGAACTCGAAAGTTCAGATCGAAACTTCGAGTTTGCACAGAGCCAAACCATGGTAGAATATAAACTCCCGAGTCCGAGCTTATGGCTGGTCATGCGTTGAAATAAAGTTGATTCGAGAATTGCCTCAACGAATTTCAAGTTGACGCTATGAGTATTCACAATTATGGTATTAAGTCATCGTTCACGATCGGTGATCGATAAAGATAACATAGTAACAATGTAGGCAAAAGAAAATAATGCAAAGAACACTTGAGCATCCAAAGATATATACCTGAATAAGGATTCGATAATGAAAGGTTAAAAGCAGGTGTATAGAGAAGCTATAACAAGGCAACATTGATTATTGATAGAACAGGCATGATGAACATAGCTTAAGCTGAAAATGGAGAGCTTAGTAGAGTAGATTTTGACACTAGATGCGCTAGTAGAGTAACTAATGCATATGTAGGAGATATTACTTATTCCAATCTAGTAGCAAAGTTAAAATTAATTTGCTTCGTGATAAATAATGATACCCAGGGTTTGCTAATGACACTAAAACTATGACCGGATTTTCCCATCATGCTAATAATATGCTGAGCTCCTGTGTTTTTAAAAGCATAGAAGTATTTGTGCTTGTCACTTTTTAGCTGTTAGATTCGCCTTAAGATCCATGCAGTATTATTTACGGTATATCTCATTAAGTTTTCTAGTTTTTAATAGTGCTGCACAGATATTAAGGCAATCTAACAGTTAAAAAATTTCAAGCATGAGCTTCCGTGCTTTTAAAAAGCATAGGAGCTCAACTCTTTAGGATATTTATCTTTATTTGTAATTTGAGTAAAAACTGGAGGAAAAATTACTTCCAGCCAATTTTATTGCAAGCTATATATATACACATTAAATACATCATACACAATAAAAAGAGCAAATAGAAGACCAAAACACAGGTTTCTCAACCTGTCGCACATCACAATATATAACATAAATTAATTAGAAGGCCTACGATATAGCTGAAACTAGAAATGAAATAAAATCTTGTAAAAAGCTAGTAATATTCCCATTAGTTCTTTTCCATACAACATTCGAGAAACCAACCGTCCCCGAGCAAGTGGCAAAGGGTTTGGTGGTTGGTATCCGAAACCCGAGTTCGAATCCTTGTTGATTCACATTTCTATTAAGTTTATTTCTTAACAAAATAAACGAAGCGCGTGCTACCTATCTCTCAAAAAAAAATATTCGAGAAACCAATCATTTTGCAATAATGGTTAGTAATTACCTATCTTTATTTACAATTAAGCTCCATGGGCACACAATATTATTTCAAAAAGAAGCATATATCACTGGAGAAAAGTAAGGCACAACAAATTAAAGAAATTAAGAATCTACTCTAGATGAACTTTAATGATCTTGAACATGAGTATGATGTTTAAAATTATCTATGCAAGTTCTCTATGACTTGGTAAAGCATAAATGAGCCATTGAAATCTCTATGATGAGCAATGTACTATACGTGCTCCAAACGTCAAATGAATGAAAACAAACAAGGAAAATAATTTACGTAGATAATGCACCGTGTCCAAAGTTGTAGAGAAACTAATTTTGTCGTTCATAGATCGATGATCTCTTAGTAGGAATTACCATGCATGAGAAACAATTTAAAGCCTTAAGGTTAGAATACACAGTAGCAGAATAATTTGCACTGGATAACTACGATAAAAGTTAATATATGGCTTTTGGAATAAGTACAAAATTGTGTTACGAAATACACACAAGCAAATTATCCAAGCTCCTAATTTAACATCAAGTCACAAATTCATTAGTTAATGGAATAACAGATAGAAATATAGCATAAGTGGGAAAAAGTTAATAAATCAAAAAAATGGAAGCACAAAGCAAGATGTGTGGAGATATATATGCTGCATCACTAATTTTACATTAAGAGAAAAATTAATTATAAGAACTCATCAAAACTCATAATTAATTGCTCTAAAATTGCAAAGAGATAAAATTACTAATTAACTAATTAAACAATAAAACCTTGAGATCAGGAGCCTAAGTTTATCTACAAGAAAATTAATTATAATGTTTCTCACCTCTAAATAATTAATAGCAGTGTTTAGTTGATCCCAGTTTATAAATGCAAAAATAATTAATGCTAATAAATAAAAGCATAATGTAGATTAATTAATGAACTAGCACTGTTTTTTTTGAAGAGGAAATTAAACTACTAATTAACACATAATTTCTGTATATGTTAGCAGGAGACCTGGGTACCATTTGATCAGTGCCAACCTAAAAACCCCAGTTGCAACCTGACAACAAGAAGGAAAAAAGAAGCTGCTTTATCTCTCCGCATGGTGGTGGTCTCTCCTTAACTTTTCTTCTTGGATGTTGAGCTATTTCTAGTGTGTATGTGTGTGTGTGTGTGTGTGTGTGTGTGTGTGTGTGTGAGAGAGAGAGAGAGAGAGAGAGATTAATAGTTATGTTTTGATGCACCAATATATTATGCTAATTTGCACACAGATATATACACTCTGAAAATAAACATATAATTAAGAAAGAAATAGTATATTGCAAAAGGAAATAAACATACATATATATATAATAATATATAATAATAATTAAGAAAGAAATAGTATACTGCAAAAGGAAGTAAATAGTTTTAGCTAGCTAGGAACAAGAAATTCTTGGAGACTGAAAAAAAAACACATATTAGAAACAGGAAATTACAGAAAATTAAGCAATTCTCAACAGTTCCCATATAGCCAACTGAAAGACACAAATTAACACAAAAGGAAGTAATTAGCCAAAGGAAATTAAGCATGGGTGGTATATATCTGATAGCTTTTCTTCTTGGATGTAGAGCTATTTAGAGAGAGAGAGAGAGAGAGAGAGAGAGAGAGAGAGAGAGAGAGAGAGAGAGAGAGAGAGATTAGTGGTTATATTTTGATGTACCAGTACTTTTGCTAATTAGAACACAGATCTATACATATTCTGAGAATAAACATATAAATATATAAAATAATTCAGAAAGAAATACTATATATCAAAAGTAAATAAATAGTTAAGAACAAGTAGAAATCTAGGAGAATGAAAAAAAAAAGAAGAAACACCTGTTACAAATAGAAAATTGAGCAATTCTCAACAGTTTCATATAACCAAGGGAAAGACACAAATTAACACTAAACCAACGCAATATTATTTGACACCACAAACTTTCTCCTAATCAACCAAATAAAAGGAAAAAAAAAAGGAAGCAATAAAAGGAAATTATTAGTTCTTTGATAGTTCTACACCAGTAAGATGAGATCTTCTAAAAAACACAAGAATAATAAGATCCAAAATTAAAGCACTTAAAAGAACTAAAAGGATAAATCCCATTATAAATATTATACCATGCTTATATACAACATGGAAATTAACCAACTTACTTCTCCAGCTCCATCACTTCATGCACTTAATTTGTTTTCTTTTTCTCCTTCTTTCTGGTGCAACGAATCATCTGAGCCCGAGGGAAATACACGTAAGACACCATTAATGGATCCGAGGTTCCTCTCGGAGCAAACGATCTCCGCGAACGCCACGGCGACTTAAAACAACATGGCGATACCGAGACCTGCGTTTGCACCCGACATGATCTCTCCGATCCACGAACACGCAAAACACCATAAATTACCGCCGTCTCTCTATATGTAGTAGAGCAAAACTCGAAAAAAAAAAAAAAAAAAAAAAAAGGAAGAAGCAGTGATCAACCGCGATAAAGAATGATGCTCCGCTCTATCCAACTGAGCTACAGAAGAGGTGCAATTGATGATCCGCAGTTAGCGGCATCAGCCCAACTGCCGCCGCCGCTGCCGCCGATTATTCCGGAATTCCAATAAAAATACGGCAAGTCGGTCGGATTTAGGGCAACGTTCGAGGCGCCGACCGATTCGAACGAGCTCTCGCACGGCGAAAGCCACTCTACTCTATCATTATGATTACTCGCCCCCGCCGCTGCTGCCGCAGATTCCATCACCTTCTCATTCTTGATGATCCCACCACTCCCGTTCAGCTCGAGGAGCGACGCAATCGAATTCGGCAGCAGCGACTGCCCGAGCAACGGGAACTCGGCGGGGAGCCCCGGCTGGTGAATTTGGCCGAGCGAGAACTCATTGCCGCCGCGTAGTTGGTATTCGACATGAGGTTGGAGATCAATCGGAATTTGGGCGGCGGTCGAGCTTTGCAGGTTCGGGATTAAGGGGAGACTCATAGAGGAGGAGGCGGCGAAGAGTACGTCGAAATGTGAGAGATGCGGGAGGAGCGGTACCGGCCCGGGGCCTACTGGGGAGGGGACGGGGACGAGGCCTGTAATTCGGTCGGAACCGCCGGCGGCGACGTGCGAGGATTGCTTTTTAGGGCGCTTGTTCTTCCGGCAGCCGCCGCCGACGGGGACGTTGCGGAGGGTGCCGCCGCGGGTCCAGTAGCGCTTGCAGGCCTTGCAGAAGTGCCGCGGCTGCGAGAGGCTGTAGTTGTTGTAGTAGCAGAATTTCGTGTTCGTCGAATCGCACCGCGGGCACTTCAGCGGCGGCGGGGCCGGGGGCGCCGCTGCTGACGCGCCCCCTGCAGCCGCCGCCGCTGCGGCAGCGCTGTTGCTGGTGGTGGTGACAACGGTGGTGATTGAGCGATGATTATTGTT
Source organism: Aechmea fasciata (assembly GCA_025177825.1). Lineage (NCBI taxonomy): Eukaryota > Viridiplantae > Streptophyta > Magnoliopsida > Poales > Bromeliaceae > Aechmea > Aechmea fasciata. The sequence continues at coordinate 8,715,374 of CM045932.1, read as the reverse complement.
ATTGTTATTATTGTTTCCGGGCATCAGAGCAAGTCTCTCGCCCATGGCCTGCTTTTGTGAAGATGAAAAGAAGAGAAAAGGAAAAAAAAAGAAAAAAAAAGGTGAATTGAGATCTGAATTGAGAAGAAGAAGAAGAAGAAGAGAGAGAAAAAGGAGGATGAATGAAGGGACTGAATAATGGAACCTAGAAGAAGGTTCCCTGCCAATAGCTACACAACAAAAGAGGCATGCACTATTATTGACTTGATATTGATTGAGATAGAGGGAGAGAGAGATAGAGAGAAATAAGGAGAGAGAGAGAGAAATAAGGAGAGAGAGTATGTGAGGGGCATGTGGACTTAAACCTTTGGGCATTGGTTGGTGGAGCTGACGTCCACCACCAGCATCTTCTTCTTCTTCTCCTTCTCTTCCTCTACATTGCAGAGCATTTTCCTATACAAGGGAATTTTGAATTTTGGAGTGGTGAGTCAGATGTGGATGAGAGAGATGGGTGTACAGGGACGGGATATATGCAGAGCGTGGGGCCCAGTAGCTACGTTTTGCAAGAAGACACACTGTTAGTACATGGGATTTGTACATGCATGAGGAGGTGTTGGTACATGTAAATGTAATAATAACTAGTAAGAGGAGATCGAAGTGCTTTAATTGTAGGTTGTGTGGTATATTATATATGGATTAATGGATAGGACTTAAAAAAAAAAAAAAAAAACAATTTGAGAGAGAGAGAGAGAGAGAGAGAGAGAGAGAGAGATTTGCACTTGTATATATATCATAATATGGGTGAGGTTCCCAAGGGGGGCATTAGTCCTGGTGAAAGCAGGTCACACCACTCTACCTTAAAAGAAAGAAATTCCTCATTGGAAAGCGACAATACCCACCATGTGGGGGCTTCATAGAGAGAGCTAGAGGAGCGTACGTCTTTGGGTTTTGAGCAGGGAGAGGGAGGAGAAAATTGTTGCATGGGCTTGGTTCACCACACATCAGTCGTACGTAGACCCTTGTACACCCTTTAAGGTGGACGTACGCCACACGAATCCCGCGTTTTCTTGCTTACGCGTACAGAACTCGAACCCAAGACCTATTGCTCGGAGTGGAGGATAATAACTAACTACTAGTGTGATACGAATTTTTGATATTTTCATTTGAATAGTGCTACTACGAAAAGTAGCATAATAACGAACGACATTAAATTAGAACTTGTATTTTAATTTTTGAAATCTCATTCAACTTGTTGCCAAAGTTGGAGCATCAAAATTTTTTGAAAAATAGCAAATGATAGTATAGTTAGATAAGCAAATACTCAGAATCATCTCATGTTGATTGATCCACAACCTTTTGTTAATTGAAATATGTTATCATCAAATAGCTCGATCGATCACACTACAATAGAATTAAGTTATAGAGATACATATATATTTGGGACACTTTTGTATAAGTGTTTTATTTATATCAAAATTTTAAAAAATATCTACTAATGCCTAAATATAAAGTCCAATCCAATCAAAAATAAAAAATTACTTTATTCAACTCATCTCACCCAGTCCATTCGGCCTGATTACAAAAAAAAATAAAAATAAAATAAAATCAATTAACATCTCCCCTTCTCCATTCACTCAATCCACTGAAATTGTAGACGAAGAACTCTTCCCTCTCGTCCTCTTCTGCCACCGCAGCCAACGAGGTAGAATTTCGACGATTACTAGATGCTTAAATAAGTGTTGATAAATTAGTAGCTTTTTTTTTTTATGTTATAACGATGCTCTTTAATTGTCACGATATATCTAACGTTCTCACATATATATATATAGCAATACTTTTTAAAAGTGTCGGTAATTTAGCCAGTAACACTTTTTTTTAATTTGTACCGATATTTAAAAATGTCGTTACAGATCGTTTTTGTTGTAGTACTCGATGAACTCGCTAGCGAATAAGAATGACGTGGTGAACGTGGTCCATGCGATAATAGTTTCTCGTGAGAAAGGTATGGTGCTCCACACTTGTGATTACACTTGCTCTGCAATATTAGATACCTGTTAGTTAAGGCGCAGGCGTGCCACTGCTTTAGGAGGACAATTTACGCCCACTCCCATGTGGGCAACTCATCTCCTCCTCCCACACAAAACACACCCACTCTCTCTCTAAAACACACACTCTCTCTCTAGAGTAAGAACTAGTAAGAAATCGAGTATAATAAAGAATAATATGGGAAATTAAAGTATATAGTTAGTATTCACGTTAATTAAGAGGAAAAGAGAGAGAGAAATGGATTTTGTAGTGGCCCGAGGGATATGTAATACGGCCCACAATTATTCTCCCTTCCTCGCCTCAAATTAAAGCAATCCTCTACCGACAGCGTTCTTTTAATACATTCTAGGAGCGGAGGAGCGCGCCTTTTTATTTTATTTTAATTATTTTTTTTGAATTTGAGACGTCGTTTATGAAAAAAAAAAAAGGAAAATTATTTATATCAGTGTCAAAAACTTCTTAAATATTTTGGATGTTACATTATTTTAAATTAAATTTCTATCCGAATTAAAAAGAGTTCAAATACTTTTTTTTTTGCTCCTAAATTAAATGCAAATAAGAAAAATTTGTAATGGTAGAAAAATATAAATTAAGATAAAAATTCAAAAAAAAAAAATAAAAAATAAAAACTTTTTTAAATGAATATTTTTTAAATAAAAAATTTGAAATTTTTCAAAGATACATAAGCAATAGCCCCCTCTCAAAAAAAAAAAAAAAAAAGCATGAGCAAAACATTCCTACTATAGAACAGTTTGGATGCATACGTACGTCATTTTGTGAATAAAAAAATTCTAAAATTTCTACCACTCAATATATAGCTAGGTATTATTATGAACAGTTGAATCATTAGCTATATATTATTCGGTAATAATTAATCAGAACACAACTTAGGTTAATTATTGTTAATTTGAGTATGAAATGAATAAAAGAAAAGCATACATGGGCTGCTGTAGGGAGAGAGTTTACTAAAAAAAGAATCAGGAATAGGAAACTCGCGCTGGTCAAATCCGAGTGGAGCGTGGTGGGTCCCACCACCCCACCCACCACCACTATCTGTGGAGAGAGAGATTCCCATTGGATTGACCCATATACAGTTTCTGATATAATAATAATAATAATAATAATAATAATAATGATGATGATAAAGTAACTAAATAGAAATTGTGAAGCTTAATTTGAATAATTTTTAAAAAACTTTTAAGTTAAAAAATATAATAAATTAAAATTGAAAGATGTACATCCCAATATTGTACACTCCAAAAGGAACACGTGTACATCTTACAATCCATCAATTTTTGGGTGAAAATTTGCTCATCAGTCACATGATGTGATTGATGAATTACACCAAACTCAAGAATAGGTGGGGTCGTAAGATGTACACCCCTTTTGGATGTACCATTAACATTTTTCGCATATAAGTTCCTAGAGACACTATAAAGTTTAATTTTTATACATTGTCTCTATAAAAGTTTCGATATTTTCAAATATGTTTATATCATTAGAATCCGTTAAAAAATTTTAGTTAACCATAAATTAAATACTTAATTCTGATTTATTTTTAAAAATTTTACTCTTTTTATATTATACTGTTATGATTTCTGAAGGGACATATTTATGATAGTAAAATTGAAAATATAAACGGTTCTCCGACGATTCTCTAATAGTAACAAATCAAAAGGACAAATTTAAAAATATTAGAATTTTTATAGTAACAATTAACATACAAAAGTTAAAATTTATAAAAATATATCTATCACTCATTAAATTTGTAGGGACCTGAATGCTAAAATAAAAATAGTATAACCCCTGTTGCACGTTAAGCTAACTTTGCGAGGAGGAAAGAGAATGTCCACATGTATGACTTAGAGAGAGAGAGAGAGAGAGAGAGAGAGAGAGAGGGGAATCGAGGTTACCCACCAAGGGTTGAATACTATAAATATTCCACGCGACACAAGGCAACGACAAAGATCTCACTGCCCCGTTCGCTTATTCTATTCCTTTCAATTCCACCGATCTGATCTATATATCTATATATTTTAATTAAGGGGCAATTAGTTATATATTTCTAAAAATTTTTCGAATTTTCAATTTACCTCTCTTATAAGGTTAATATTAAAAATATCTTTACTACGTTTCAATCTATTTCTAATATACCCGTAGAATTAAAATCTGTTAATTAACTCTGTTATCTATGTAAATTTACTATTTTGTTATTTCAAATATAGCCTTTCATCATTATTGTCTTTCTTATTTGCCCTTAAAGTCAAGGGTACAAAAAATATTTTTATTTTTGGTCTTTTTCAATATATCCCTCTACCATCACCAACATTTCTTATTTGCCCTTAAGTTAAGGACAAAATTGGCATTTTAATTTTTTTTAACTATGGTAGATATTTAACTCACGTTTAACCCAAGTTAACTTAACAGTAGATAACTATAAGATATTTTGCAATAACGGTGGAACATATAAGTGTTATTTTAGAAAAAAAAAGAAGAAGAAAAGTAAATCAAATATTTTCAAACGAGGTATACAAACAATTATCCCTTTAATTAATCTCTGGCGCGTTCGTATGATTCTACGCAGGAGAACAAAATACATGCAAGCCGCGTTGAGGACCAGTGAGACGTGTACACATAGAACGTCAATTACCTTTTTTAAATATTTCTATAAAATTTAACTTTTTTTATTTATTTCTCTAAAAAATTAATGTTTTCAAACATAGCCCTACTGTTAGGATCAGCTTGAAAATTTTAACTGACTATAAGTAAAATATTTAATTATGATTAGTGAATGAAGTAAATTGACGTTTTTTACTCTTCTTACATTATTTGTGATAGTAGAAAGAAAGAAGATGATCGTTGAGAATTTTTGGAAGGGCATTTACGTATAATTCTAACCGTTGAAATTTTGAGAAGAATATATTAATTTGTGAAGACAAAAAATATCATTTCACTTATCTTCTATTAAAAAATAAACAGTGCTCTAATAGTAATAAATCAGAGAGTTAAATATGAATATCAGTGAACTTTTGTAGAGATAAATATGAAAAGTTGAACTTTGTAGAAATATATCTGTTATTCGATCTATTTAAAGGAAGCTGCATGAAATTAATTAACCCTTCTTTTATGCTTGGAAAGTTAATATTAAGAGAGTTGGCTGAGAAATTGATGGTTGATATTTGATATCTCAAAGTTATTAGTTTGGTTGTTTTATATTTCTAGCTAATTTTATTTCTGCATAAAAAAAAATGAAATGGATAGCTTGTTATTAAAAAATATATAAATTTTCAGTTATATATTGGGTCCTCAAACTATAAAACGTCTTATAATTTGGTCTCAAAATATAATTTATTATAATTTTGACTCAAATTTTTTAAATTATTATAATCAAGTTGCACGTTTTAATTAAATTGATTGAATATTAATGTATGGATATGCGACAGATCGAATTGTGGCAGTATTATAATTAATGAGACAGTAATAGTTAAGATGCTACACATCAGTATTCAATCAACGAAATTAGGATGTGAATTTAATAGCAACAATCTTCAATTAATTTATTAAAGTGAAGCTGTATAATTAAAAAAATTTATAATTTTTTTAGTTCCTCTATTAGTATTTATGTCTGTCTAATGGCACCATATATAGGTGGGGCATGGGATTCACTATTACATTGGTTCCAATAATAGCAAAGCTATGTATATATATCCTACAATAGTGACAATCATATAGACAAAACTTGAGATCCAAAGTTGTACAATATAGAGAGCAAATTAAAACTTTTACAAGTAAGGGCACATATATATTAGGTTAAAGAAAAGTACATAGACCTCTTGGGTGGGGTCGAGCCCCGTGACTCTCTCATTTGCATATAAGTCAATTAAATTGCCTTGTTATATTGCAAAATGCAAACCACCTAACACTATGGACCCCTCGAAAAATAAAAGAAATAAATAAATAAACGAGAAGTGTATGGAAATATTTTTCTTTTTATTTTCTGATAAGATTGTAAAAATAAATATTTTAATTGAACTAATTATAGATTTGTGATTATGATCACTTATGAAAATAATCAAAATATTTTCTATCTTATTGTGACAATCCCGATAAAGTCTAAGATCGAAGGAAGAGAAAGTAAATTCCCACACCAAGGTACAATCTCAAAAAGATATATATATATATATATATATATATATATATATATATATATATATATATATATATATATATATATATATATATATATATATATATATATATATATATAATTGAGCTCCTATGCTTTTAAAAGTATCATCATTGAGTCTTGTAAATTTTTACCTTGGATTAATAGATGTGCGGTTAGGATGATGTGGGCCGCCTTTGATTAAGTGGGTGGTTGGTTAAATAGTATAATCTAACGGATGAAAATGATTAAAGATGTAGATCTAACGGTAATACAAGACCATAATTTGACTCTCTCTCTCTCTCTATATATATATATATATATATATATATAACGAGACTACTATGCTATTAATAGCACTAAGTCATTGGTACTACCAAGTTTTTGGCCGTTGGATTAAGAGATGTATGGTTAGGATGATGTGGGCCCCTTAAGATTAAGTGGGTGGTTGGTTGAATAGTATAATCTAACGAATGAAAATCATCAAAGGGATGGATCTAACGGTGGAAAACTGTATGGTTAGGATGATATGGGCCCCTTAGGGTTAAGTGGGTGGTTGGTTGAATAGTATAATCTAACCGGTGAAAATCATCAAAGAGGTGGATCTAACGGTGGAAAACTTGTGTAGAATGTTTCGCTATTGATAAAGCATAGCGACTATATATATTGTACGCTAGGATTTATGCTATTTAATTTTGTCCCACATAGTAATTAAGAAGAATATGAATTAAATACAATGCTTCAGTATCAGTGATGGTCCTATGCCAGTCCATTCAATCAAACCCACTAAATGAAGTTTCTCAGAAAAAAAAAAAAAAAAAAAAAGCACATTATTTTCTTTGATTTTGCTAAATTTTGATGAGACCACGTAATCACTTTGCATATTGCTGGTGAGTCAGAATTACTATATCATAGCACCATAGTTATGAGATTATAAAAATCAAATTACAAATTAATTTGATAACAACATCGACACTATCAGTAATACTCAAGAGGATCTTATGATATCGATGTAGCTTGATCTAATTAATAATGTAATTTCTTTCGTATACAATCCCCTCAGTTGATTACTCCTAATTGGTCTTCTAGTTAATTTGTTGACTAAGCCTAATTAATGCTTGTGTACTCTTTTTGTCTCTATAGTAAAGAGGGGTCGCAAAATCCACATCTTCTCCCCAGCATTCCCTATCGATAGAGTGATTATTGCTATTGGCAGAATTAAAATATGTATTAAAATCAATCATTATACTCATAACAAATCATCATATGAAAATTTACACTTTTTTAGTTTTTATATGTTAATTACTACTTATTATTGCAATTAATTATGTTTGGCCAAATATTTTTTGTCGACGAAAATCATTCCCTTCTTAATTTGGTGAATTTTTTTGTCTTTTTAATTTTACTATCCACAGAACACTGGATCAATATAATTGTACATTACATATAGATAAGTGTTTATGCAACGAGCTCGTCCAAGTTTTCTACTCTTAGTAAGAAACCATATAAGTATTTAACCACGTAACTATACCATAGGCTAGTCAAATACATTTTCGTTCTTTGCGCGGAAAAATTGGTCTCAATAAAAAACAAATTAATTTTGTCTCTTTACATGATGAACTATTGTACCTAATCCACACTTTCTCTCTAATGCTTTATGTATCTTTGTGATCATATATATGTATATATAGTTGGAAATTCGCAGCTACATTAGTACCAAATCTACCTTACACAAGTCAATGAAAGATTACATCATGAGGAAGGACCACTGATATGAAGTCAACATAGATTGAGATGAAATAATAAAGGTTGTTAGCTACATATTGACTTGATTTTTGAACTACATCTGAGGGTAAAATGAGTTAGCTTTTTTGCATTAGGTAGGAATTGACATTTCCTTGCTATTAGGTTAGGAAAGTGCGTTGCATCGCCCCAAAAAAAGGTTCGCTATATATAAATTACTGATGTGCTGTTAAATTTATGTGATATCTTATACTGCGTGTATGAATTAATGAACTAAAGTATTTTACATCATGTGTGTTACTATATATATCAACAGCTCATGAGAAATGATATTGGGGAAAATCGATATATAGGGGTACTCATTTGTTTATATCCCCCCATGTATCAAGGTTGTTCATTGTTGAGAGTTATTGTCCAAATGCGCATTAATTATACAAAAAGAGTACAAGTAGGATCATTTTATGTCATAAATTAAACTTGGCTCTTGCATCCTTGAAATGATCAGTTTAATAAGCATCCTTTTTTAATAATTAAAATTTTAGGGATAAAAGGCTAAATCCTCCACTAAATTTCCGCAGCTAATTAGTACGACCAGTAGGCCTAAACTTCTGTGTTCAATTCATTAAATATATATAATACTTGTGGGAAGATCGAGCACACTGTTTGTAGACAAAGAATATTAATACGACGCAAAAAAATATTTCATTTACTGTGGAAGTGACAATTAATTAACATATTGTAACATAAATCACAATAGTTTGATTAATGTATAATTTTAGCGGTTTAGTGGAAAATAAAAAAGAATATTTTTATATGCTTCTACCTCCAATTGTATTAAGTGATCCTCACTCCTAAATAGGAGAGCCTATATAGTACCTATATATATTAAATAATTAATTAAGGACAAGAATATAGAGTGTACTACTAGAGTTGTTATTATTATTATATAATTAATGGAGTGAAATAATGTACAACCCAAATAATGAACACAAGTTCTCATGTTTCATGCATGGTACATTCATGCATGTTGTTCATTATATTATGCATGATGAATGCATCAACAAACCACTCAGAACCCCTCGATCATGTGGTTCCATCCACCCACTAGGGTTTGGTCGTCGTGGACTCGTGGTATTGTACTGATCATTCCAACATGCACCACCCCCACACCACCACCCCATGTAGCTCCCACTAATTAATTAACACCCCAACATATATATGACACCCACTAATTAATTAACACCCCAACATATATATGACACTTTTGGACCACCTCTCTCTCTCTCTCTCTCTCTCTCTCTCTCTCTCTCTCTCTCTCTCTCTCTCTCTCTCTCTCTCTCTCTCTCTCAAGAACTTTCTCTGAGTTGCATATACAAGAACTTCTCTGAGTCATATATACATGTAGCTAGAAATTAAAAGTCTTGTTTTCGCTAGTTTGTGCAATGCAGAGGTATATGAACGTTACTATTACAAGACTATTTATGGGTCATTTTTAATAAAATCGATTATTTGGATAAAACAGTATCATAGTTCTTAAAGTCAGTCGACCCTAAAAATTCGCTGTTCTGAGAAGTTTTTAATTTAATTGTAATATTCAGCGTTCATGGCATTGTTGATCGATCACTTGATTTTTATCATGCACATGAGCCTAGTACATAGAAGATATATTCTCTCTCTCTCTTTAATTCTCTTAAAATTTCTCAGAGACTAAGAGAGATTTTTATCATGCATGTAGAAATTAAAAGTTTTATTTTCATACTTTCATATAAGATCGAAACGTATAATTAGATGTTAGTTAAAATTATTTATGGGTTATTTTTCAATAGGATTAATTTCATATAGATTCCTACAAATATAGTGATCAATAGCAAATATATTCCTATAAAATTCAACTTAATTTTATATGTGCTTACATAGAATATCCTTTCTCTCTCTCTCTCATGCCACCCACATGCCATTTTCAAGTCCAATGTTATCTCTAATGGGACCACGGAATAAATGTTTGCGTAGCATATATATTATTTTGTATTGCATAATATTGTATTGCTCTCAACATTAATCATAAGAGGAAGTACAATTAATTAACCAATATCTATAGTTCTCTTTAGGTGAGGAGTAGATGAATCATTCTTCGCTACCACCTCGGCATAAATATATTCAAAACATGCAGCATTTAGCATATTTATCTATTCGCACTATCGACATCCGAAATGCTCCATTGTTAGGTATGAAATAGTGTGGAGATTTTGTTCTTACTATCTAAGATATGAACTTAATTCCGCGTGAAATCTTTAATTTGTGTGCTTTATTTTATAGTCAATGTCGTGGAATAAATGGATTTGACATGGAATAAGAAGAAGAATATTTGTCAAATGTTATGTATTATTGATAGAAGGCATCTTGACTCTGTGACATATATAGTCTCTATTCATTCATTTCTTTTCTTCGTAATTTCACCAAATATAAAATGACTTAATTAAGAAGGGGTTTGGTTGTCAAGTTAATTTACTGTTTTATTTCCTGGATTAATACTGTAGTTCTATATGTTGACATCTGATCATCAGTGCCTAACCTACACTATTCAAATCAATTAAACTATACTATTGAATATATATATATATAGAGCATTGCTAGAATACTATCGGTAGTAAACTGAACGGTTTACTACCGATTTGTTTTCGATGATAGAGCTTCCAAATCGACGATCAGCATTATTGAACATGATATAGACCATTTAAATTATCTAGAAATCAAATTTTATGATTTTTTGGCATCACTAACTGAACGATCAAATGGTCACAAAATCTATAATTTTAATGGCCGATATGGTGCGTTTGCTCGTTTAACGATACAGAAGATTCAAATCAACTAAATTTTTGTTAGAAAATTCTTTAAAGTATATAAAATAAGATCTAGACTCTAGATCTCAAATATAAAAATTATATCATCACTTTTTAAAGGATATTCATTTTCAGCCATTTATTTTTTTGTTCACTTAATGGACAAAAGAATAATATTGAAAATGTGTGAAATTTGATTTCCAAATAGTTTAAATAGTTTAGATAATGTTTAACAATGCCGATCATCAATTTGAAAGCTCTATCATCGAAAACAAATCGGTAGTATTACTACCCATAGTATTCTAGCAAAACTCTCTCTCTCTCTCTCTCTCTATATATATATATATATATATATATTAGAAATAATGTTCTTTGATAACCTTTTGAAAATGATATGTACATACGTATGAGGTCTTAAGCTCAAGTCCCGACAGACATTTAGCTTCATTCAAATTTATTCCTTTTTAATTCAAATTCAAACCTTCGACCGACCAAAAAATCACAAGTCCAGGTACAAAGGAAAACATTGAATATATAATATATATATAAGTTAGAAACTATAGCATTCTCTGGCTCATACATATGTATATATATATATATATATATAAGTATATGCATAATAAAACTGTGGTCATATACCTAGGGAAATGTGCAAACCAAATTAGATGTGGCCCCCATATATGTTTGTTACCTTTTTATATTTCCCTCTTCATTGTTTTAAAAGTATGAATAATCAAAGGAATCCATCACCTACTTGTGATTTCTCCATCACATGCCTTGTCGAATTTTTTATACGAATTAATAAATATAATGGATAGTGGGGTATTAAAATATGGTTTTTTTTTTTTCGAAGGAAAGAACTATGAAGAATGTGAATACTCTAATATGAAACTAGGGTTTTAGAAGCTAATTGGGATTTGGTTTTTACCATTTTCGAGGATCCCTTCAAAATGAAGGATGCTTCTTTATTTTATAGGTTATTTGTCTAAGTTGAGAATACTATAAGTTCTTTTTTTTTTTTCTTTTTCTTTTTTCCTTTTTTTTTTGCCTCTTATTATATAAGCCATAGAGTCAAAGTTCTCATTTGCACTTAACTTTTCAAAGTATGAAATTTGGAGGAAATTTTTGTAGAGGAATGTTTGCTAGAGAAGGTATTTGGTGGCTTTATTAGGCTAGCATATATGTTATGGGAAAACTATACATTTCATTTATTTTTTTTCACTTGAATAATTGAGCAAGTATTTGTGAAATTACTTGATAGATCACACATTGTACTTATACAGTAGTTTTGTTAATTCTTTTTTAGGTAGCTCTAACTAATTAGTGCTTCTCCGTTTGCTGCAGTTAGGCGCTAAACAAACCCTTTTAATTCTCGAATATGAGAATAAATGCCTCTTCCAATTAATCTTGTTGATTAATGAATAATGAGAGTCCTTTTTTTTTGTTTTTTTCAATTCTCTCTTTTTAAGCTAACAAGGGACAGCAAAAGAAAAGGATAAAGGATGCTAATGGGCCGAGCTTTCCATTTTTAAGCCTAATCTAAGTATTAGTGGTCCACTGGAGAACACAAAAAAGCGAAAAATACATTATGGTTCTCACCTTATGCTGGACAGGGTCGTGGCCCAGGCCAGCAACATGATATAGATAATGTAGAGTTTTTTAATTAGTTAATACACACATATTGCATTGTTTTACCATTTGTTCTCTATTTCATTTTTAAATTTCAAATTACAATTTTTTACTTAGAAATCAAATTATCTAATTGAAAGTATCAGATGAAGGCCTTGTTTGGATATCAAAATAAATTATTCGATGATAACTTATTCTGTATGAAAAATTTCTTGTGTAATTAACAAATAGGATTTCGAGTTTTGCTCCTTAAAAGATTTTGGTCTGTATTATTTGATAGAATGCCATATTTCACTTATAAAATAAATTATATTATTTCAAACAATGATTTGAAATCTAAGTATGTTATTCTCTTATTAACATTTGACTATCTTGTTAAGTTTTAATTATAATAAAAAATTTTCAAACAAATAGACTAGAGCTGAATAAATTATTCCAACATCTAAATAAGGTAAAAATGAGAGAATATGCTAGAGTCCTGCATATATATAAAAGAATTTAAAACTATTATTTACAGGGAATAAAATTTTTTTTGAAGTTTGAATATTTTTTGAAAATGAAAATGTTCCATTTTATTAAGGCACAGTTTGGTTAGGGGATAGGAATAGAAATAGACCCTTATCCCCCATTTATACTCAAACGCTAATTTTTTACTCGAGAATAATAATTCTCGATTATCCTACCAACACTTATATTTTTTATATAAAATTATCTAATATTTTTCTTATCCTCGTAAATAATTCAATTTTCATTAAAACGTTATTTTTCTTATCTCCGTATTTGTATTTATCTATGTAATAATTAATTTTTATTTATACCCGAATCGAAAGGCACCTTAAAGGCTTAAAGTATATAAATAGAAAACCTTTCCAGGATTTTACCTCCTCAATTCAAAATTCCAACACCAACATGGCTTCATCTCCATCCCTTCTCACTCCTCTTCCTCTTCCTCTTCCTCTTCCTCATCCCTCTCCACCAAACCCTAAGCCTCCCCAATGGCTCCCACCCCCACACCACCCACCTCTCCTCCGCCACCTCCTCCTCTCCTCCTCCTCCTCCTCCGCCATGGGCGACCTCCGCCAAGTCCACGCCAACGCCGTCGTCTCCGGGGCCATGGGCGACCCCTCCGTCGCCTCGCGCCTCATCTCCCTCGCCGCGGACGCCTCACTCCCCTACGCACTCTCCCTCCTCGCACAAACCCCCTCCCCTGACCCCTTCGCCCTCAACGCCCTCCTCCGCGCCCACGCCCTTCGCCCCGACCCCTTCGGCGCCCTCCGCTTCTACGCCGACGCTCTCCGATCCCCCGCCGCCGCCGAATTTTCCTTCCCCAACCCGCGCACCTTCCCCATTATCCTAAAGGCGTGCTCTTTGGCCCCGGCGCTGCGATTCGGCGAAATAGTGCATGCCCAGGTGGTCAAATTGGGCTTGGGATCTGCAGCTTCGGTACAAAACTTCTTGGTCTATATGTATGCTTCTTGCGGTCGTATAGAGTCGGCGAGGATCGCCTTCGATGCGATTTCGGAGCTCAATGCGGCCTCGATGAACATGATGCTGGATGCGTATGTGAAGTGTGGGCGTTTGGGCGATGCACGGAAGGTGTTCGATGAAATGCCTGAGAGAGATGTTTTGTGTTGGAGTGTGTTGATTAATGGGTATGTTCAGGATAGTCATTTTAAAGAGTGTTTGGTTTTGTTTAGAGTGATGTTGGGGGAGAATAAAGAGCCCAATGAAAGCATATTGGTAAACGTACTCTCCGCGTGCGCTCATTTAGGGGCGGTCGAGCAGGGGATGTGGGTCGAAGGGTATGTTAAAAAGAAGAGCATAAGGCTCAGTGTTCGCTTAGGTACCGCGCTTCTCGACATGTATTTAAAGTGTGGTTGTGTAGAAAAGGCTTTCGAAGTATTTAGGACCATGGAGGAGAGAAATGTGACCACTTGGAGCGCGATGATCGGAGGGCTTGCGGTCAATGGTCAAGCTAAAGATGCATTGGGTTTATTCTCGCAAATGGAGTTCGATGGAATAATACCAAATGAAGTAACATTTGTTGGTGTCTTGAATTCTTGTAGCCATTCCGGGCTAGTCGAAGAAGGAGAAAAGTACTTCAATTCTATGACATCGATGTATGGAATCAAACCAAATATTCACCATTATTGTTGTTTAGTTGATCTTTACGGTCGATCTGGGTTATTGGATAAAGCAGAGAATGTGATTAAGAAGATGCCGATGAAGGCCAATAGCGCGGTTTGGGGAGCTCTACTCAATTCATGCAAGATTCACGGGAATGCCGTGTTAGGCGAACGAGTAGGAAAGAAGCTTCTTGAACTGGATCCGACAAACAGTGGGAGGTATGTGCTGCTATCAAATATATATGCAATAAATGGAAGATGGGAAGATGTAGCAGAGTTAAGGAGATTGATGAAGGAAAGAGGGGTAAATAAAACACCAGGGAGTAGCTTTATAGACCTAAGAGGTAGTGTTCACGAGTTCATTGCGGGAGATAAAATTCACCCTCGTAGAAGAGAGATATACGCAATGGTGGATGAAATGGGGAGAAAGCTACGAGCGGCGGGGTACCGACCCAACACCGACCAGGTGTTGATTGATATGCATGAGGAAGAGAAGGGCACAGCACTTTTCCACCACAGCGAGAAATTGGCTCTTGCCTTTGGGTTGATATGTAGCGATCCGGGCTCTGTAATCAGGATTACAAAGAACCTTCGTGTTTGCGACGATTGCCATGAGGCGATGAAGCTGGTATCGGGGATATACGAGCGAGAAATTGTTGTGAGGGACCGATGCCGGTTCCACCATTTTAGGGATGGTGCTTGTTCTTGCAAAGATTATTGGTGATTTGAGGTGGAGTTGCATCACGACGAGAGGAATTGATCTTTCGAGAGCTCGGATCATTTGGTGTTCTAATTGTGTAAGAACCGATTATCCGATGACTAGAAAGATTGCTCACCAACGTAGAACGCAAATAACCATGATTACCGAGGTAATGAGTATGAGAAAGAGTTGTTAAGTTAGCTTCCTGATTCCTAAATTGTTTTTCGTTTAATTGAGCTCTGATAATTGACAAATCTCTGTAACTCTTCTGTTTGGCAGATTACCAAGCCAATATATTGGGGAACTCTGAGCTGATAAAGAGAAGCTATTTAGAAATGGGTGCTGAGAATCACCACAACCTAAGGTTTGTCTAAATGAAGAGGTTATTGTTGAGTAAAATTCCCTTTTTTTTTTGTGTTGTTGTTGTTATTGTTGTTGTGATATTTCTGAATATTTAGTGAAGCAAAGGCTATTATAATATATTTACTTGCATAATAACTGCATAATCCAAACAATCTTCCTTGCCTCCTAAAATTCTTAAGATGAAGTGTAGAGGATGGTATATTTCCAAGAAATATATCACATTTCAGGCTCTCACTTCTCCTGGTATTAATCTTACACAATCTGTCACTATAAGATAGTTCCCAGGCACTTTTAACATCAGTTAAACAGATAGAACTTGGAAGAAATATATCGACAAATGAAGAACAGAACAAAGATAAGACGCTTTGGGTTAAACCCAAAAACTTGTTACTGGGAGGCTTATTTTATGGGGGAAAAAAAGGACAAAGTTAACACAAATTATATGTGGTTAAAGAACAATAGATACTTAGATAGGCAACTGTTAGTAAATTTTCTGTGATGTAAGAATATTTGATGCCCAGTGATATGTTTGTGACACTAGAGACTTTCACTTCCATGTTGTTATAGAGTACGAGTCGTTCAAACCCTAATCTCCGATCATCGGAGGGCATTGACGAAAGCGAGGAGTGAGTCAACATCTCGCCTCTCGGAAGGGTACTTTACAGGCTTAGATGCATGCTTTGGGAAGAAGATAATTGTGGGGAAGCTTCCCAACCGCAGCTCTTTCTGCGCGAATTGCTTCTGATCCCCGTCAGCCCGGAACTTTCCCACTCTAACACCTGAACCGGAGAGCTTCTCTGCCAATTCAACAAATGATGTTTCCATTCCCTGAAATATGGCAGGTGGTGTGTTTACTTTTATGACAAAACAAGATTAAAGGATTGTATAGACTTTATCTGACAAGACAAGTCAATTTATGAGTGGTGATACTAACAGAGCAACTGACATTACCACCAGGGAATGGATAAATCTAATCACTGCTTATACAATAGACTTATAACAAGATTCTTTGTTATCTATTGTGAGATTAACAGAAGTAACCTAATACCTGGCAAAAGCCGCACCAAGGGGCGTAGAGGACGACGAGCCAAGGTTCCACCCTATTTTCCAGCTTTAGTAGGTTCTCAATTCCCTGCCTGTGAAGGTTGACTATAGCTTGGGTCTCAAAGATGTCCGCCACGCCATTTACAGAATCGGTGCGGAGAGCCCCATCCCTGTTAATGACGACCTCTTGGGACCCGTTCGAGTTGATGTTCCCCTTGTGGAGTCCACACTCCTTAGCCTTTGCGTCCTCCCACCACCACCTTCCTTCCCTCTCGTGTTGCCCGGGCAGGACTGGTCTGGTGCACGGCTCGCAGCCAATCGAGACATAACCCTAATTTGAAGCATCAAGAGTCAAAAAAACAGTTTAAGGACACGGATTGAAACTAACAATTTGTCTGTAGAAATCACTATTTACTCGGAATTGTTTAAACTATGCTCAGAAGCTTCTCTCATACTGGTCTCTCGGGTAATAAGTTTCGAACTTTGAAGACAATTCCTCTCATCTTTCCTCACCTATCTAGACTGTTTGCTATCAGGTAGATATTCTGAAATCACAAGAAATCTCTCTTTACCTGTGAATGTAATAAGTTCACCGGGACGCCCATGGTTCTGATGAAATTCCAAATATCCTTTCCTTCGACAGTAGCGAGCGGGTTCCACTTAATCAAGCTCCCAATCCCACCACCCATCCCTTCAAAGGAAGGATCAACCTGCATAACCACAAAATTCATTAAATTCGTCACGGAAACTTCTGCAGAACAAAAGAACTATGTAATGATTTTTTATACCTGGACAACAGGGATATGTGCTCTAGTGCCAGGGGACTGATCTTTCCTTTGACCAGTGATCCAAGCCCTAAGACCCTTCAGAGCCCTCTTTAAGGGTCTAACCTTCCTTATACTGCAGCATTCTTGGTGCCCATCCTCATAGAAGGAGAAGAGGCCCTTGCTTCTCACAAGGCCTTGAACTTCGACTGCATCGGGAAACACGTATTCGATGTGGATGCCGTAGTGCTTCTCTACGGCATCGAAGAACCCGTAGGTCTCTGGGTTTAGTCGTCCCGTGTCGAGGCTGAAGACCCTGAACGGTCGGCCCGTCAACCGGGCATATTCTATCAATGCCACATCCTCAGCCCCACTGGAAAAAGAACACAACCATTGAGTCGGCCCGCAAAATTATGTTGTCGAAGTATAAATTCTAAATTAATCATCTCCAATGAAGAGTATTATAAATAAATATTAAAAAAAAAAAAGAAGCAGAGTATCTAACCACCAATATGTTTTGTATGTGTCCCAACATAAATAAAAAGATGTGTTATTATTTGTTCATAAATTTAAGAGCAAACAAACATCGTATACTAGTTATGGAAACTGTAAACACGAGAATGAACTCAACGAAGGTAAAAAAATTACTTGCAAAACACACTGCACTACATATTTCTAAAGTATTTGTCAGTTTAAATCCATGAACAAATACAATTCTTCTTATGTACAAACAGATCAATTCGATATATTTCAAGCTGATGCATCGAGCCCTGATTATAATGGTTATAAATTATAATACAGCTGGGGAAAAAAAAAAAAAAAATCGTAAACACCGGGATAAATATAGAAATAACATTATTGACTTGGTTGATGCTATTATATTAAGCTGATTTTGATATTGACGGATGAAGTTTCATGATAACGGTGCAATTCATAAACTGAATTATGCCGAATTTGAGCAGATACATTGAATCTAATTCGCTCCCAATTCAAAGCGGATATCTCAATCTCACTATATGTATTATGTATATATATAAAAGGAGATCATTTCAACCTTCCCGTGCCTCTTCTCAACCCAAAAAACCCTAAATTAAGAGGAAGAGAGAGAGAGAGAAGAAGAAGATTCTAACCTAAAAGCAATGGCGATGTCGCCTCCGAATCGCTTAAGAGCTTCATCCACAACCTCCAGAGGCGAAGCGCTCTCCAACTCCTTCGCCAGCTTCTCGTAATCCACCACCACCTCCTCCGCCGCCGCCGCCGCCGCCGCCACATGCGGTGGCGCCGTCGCCGGTGGTGGTGGCGCCGCCGCGTAGATCGGCCTGCTCACCACCCACCGTCTCCCCCACGAGGCGCCGATCGCCGTCGACTGTACTATCGACGGTTCAAATTGCTTCATCTGGAGCGCTGAGCGACGTCAAAGAGCTCGAGAGATTTAGAAAATGGAAAATACATGAGAAATTTCATTTCGAAATCGAAGCATTCACCTTTGCGATCGCGAGGGGCGATCGAATGCGAGGAGATCGAAGAGATCGCCGAAGCCATAGCGATTAATTTCTTTTTTTTTTAAAAAAAAATTTCTTCTTTGGCTTTGAAATTGGAGCGAGGAGGAAATGGAGAGAGCTTCTACTTCGTTTGAAGATGGGGCGGCGGGTACCAAGGGCGATGGCCGGGGAAGAGGGAGTGCGTTTCGGTTCAACGAACCCGGACGCTTTTCCGAGCAACAGCTGTAAACCGGAAACGCGTCTAAATAAAAAAATTTTAATTTTGCAAAAAAGATTTTGTATGGAGAAAGTCCACCGCGTCATCTGTGGACCTACAAACATCTACCGTCCATCATTCCTTCTCCTTACAATCTCCACCGTTCAGTGGACTTTGTCGTTTCGGTTTTTTTTTTTTTTCACTTTGAAGATATTCAAAGTAAAAAAAAAAAAAAACTAAATTGCAAAAAGAATTATAGAAAAATGCTAGATATATTTGGATGTACATCTTACAACCCCATCCATCCTTGAGTGGGATGTAATTCACCAGTCCCTCAATGTAACTAGTGAGCAAATTTCCATCGAGCAAATTTCCATCCTTGGATGGATGGATTATAAAATGCACACCCCTTTTGGAGTGTACATCTAGCATTACCCTGAAAGAAAAATGTCCATAAGGATATCCTTGCCATCTATCTAATTTTGCTAACATTCACCATAATCTTATAACATTAATAACAGAAACTAAACTGCAAAGAGAAGAAGCTGCTTTGCCTGAAAATACTGGTTGCACTAGGACATGGCAACTTTCTATTTTTTTTACAAAAATCCGGCTCTCGAAGCGCAAAATTGAGACAGCCAGAGTTTCCTTTGAAAACCAGTGTTAGGACCATTCGTTCAAACAATATTTTCAAGCCTGAGTCCGACCACGAGCAATGAACCATGCATCCACAAAACATCACATATCTTTGACACGACGACTGATCAGACGTTCTAGTCGTGGCTCGTAACCGTCAAGAGAAGCCCGAAGTGATCACTAGGCAGCACAGGAAGCACCAGCTGCTTCACCTCTTTCCTGACTTTCTTCTCCTTGCAGTACGAAAGCCCTGGTATCGCCTCCTTGCCGATCATCTCTACACTTTCGACCTTGAAATCCTTCAATTTACACACGAATCGATCCAAGCGCTTTTGCAGAGTCCGGTTGCCCGTCAACATTGGGTTAGCTTTTGTATCGTAAGTCCAGCCGTTTTCTCCTCGCTTCAGCTCGACCCAGGCATCGATCCAGCCATTTGGTAGAGGGAAAGGGCCATCAGATTTCTCGTCCCAGTTCATGTCACCGCCGAATATTACATTAGGTGAGTCGCCGAGAAGGTCGAGGGATTCGTTCGCCTGAGTTGTCCGTTCCTTGCTGTACATCTGATCCCAACGAGGCGGGGCCGGACAGGGGCTCTCCAGGTGAGTAGTGGCGAGTACCAAGTTTCTCCCACCTCCAATATCGATATCGGCTAAGCATAGCTCTCTCCCCATTATGGAGTTGCTGTACGGTTTGACGTTGAATGCTTTCACTGGCAACTTGCTCAGCTGCAATTAATAAAGGAATGTTTTTCCAGACATAACTCTTTTGATACATAAGAGATCAATTTGCAGTTAAAAGTAAGATTATGCTCGAATAAACCGTATCAGGGAAGATACCAAGGATAATTAACCATTCCTCGACACACGAGATAGTAATTTATAACCAACCAAATACTAAAAAAATAAAAATAAAAAGAAGAAAATTAGAAATGAGAAAAATTCAGCAGAAACTTAGATAAAGAATAGACCTGCATGCAGAAATAGGGCCTTGCAGCAGCCATTTCATAAGAAACAGAGCATTTATACTCTTTCCACCACTTAGAGTTTCGAAAAAGTTGATATATGTTCGGCGTGACCTCCTGCAATATGATGGCAACACTTAGGGATTGAACACTAATACTGGAGAAGGAATTAAGTCATAATTCAGTACTCGTACTTGGAAACATATGAGATCAGGTTTGTGTTGCTGAACCAGATCGCCAAGAGCTTCCATTCTTCTATCCACTTCCAGATCTTCACGGAACCAGACATTGTAGGTCATGATTTTGAATGTGCTCCTTTTTGAATTAGCTTCGGCATTTCCTGCAGATTCAATTTGGTAAAATGTATGAATAGGACTAAAAGTATCCAATTTGACTCTCAACTAGTCATATCATGTATCAATCATGCTGGATTTATGTTGCATAACATTACAGAGAAGAAAGTGAAAAGCCTGCAAAACCTCACCTATGCCTAAATAGAAGAGAAGTATATATATTATTGCCTTCTAAGGTTTATAATAATTGCAAAAGGAAAAAAAATAAAAAACACTAAAATAAACATGGCAGTGCGAACTAACTTGCAAAGGAAATTCTAAACTGATGGAGTGACTAGATTCACTATCTGTAACTTTCAAGCGACATCTTTACTAACCGAATTTATCAACACACTAAAATCTTATCTGATCAAAAGATAAACAACCTCAGCATAAATCATATCTCTAAAGGACCGGCGACCGCAACCACTGATGCGGCAACATAGAGGGTCATTTCAAAATGGCCTAAAAAGGGTCCCCATACACTTTTGCATTAGGTCCTTTTTCGATGCCGAAATAAGATATGCAATGATGGATATGAATTTTTCTCCTTGAAAAGTCTTGGGATCCATGATTTGGTAGAACATCATATTTCACCTACAAGGTTATTTATCTTATTCCGAGAACAATGAGGTCCGAATAAAATATTTGTTCTAGACATCGATCACACTCCTCACCTACCAAATACTACAGGGCCTAAGTTTTAAGGGGAGCAATGGCCTTCAAGCATTTGGTCCTTCACAACTAAAAACAGTGCAGAGATCAACTATCTTTCTAATCCATCAGCTATGAATATGATCAGATAATTACCCTACCAACTCTATGGATAAACATCAAAGACGAAAATCAAGACCACAGGCAATCACTTCTCTCAAGAAACACAAAACTATTACTAAACCGTCACAGCACAACCATATACATCACCATGATCAAAACAACCATCTTTTTTGAAATGGAACAACCCTAATAACTAAATAAGGAAAAGCACACAGGAATCGAGTGGGGTATATTAGAAATTTAGAACTCACTGAGCTCCGAAGACGACGGCCGCTCATACGCCGCCGCCGTATCCCCCTCAGGGCGCTCCGCCGCCTCCGGTGCCGGGCGCTTGAGGCCGCAGCGGCGGAGGGGGAGGAAGACGGAGCCGACGGAGGGGTCGGAGATCTCGTCGGGGTCGAGGGCGGCGTCGTCGGAGTAGGGCGCGGTGGCCGCGGCGGCGCCGCACATCTCGCAGGAGGAGGCGGCGGCGGCGTTGGAGAAGGTGCAGGCACGGCAGTTCCAGCGAAGAGACGAAGAAGGAGGAGGAGAGGGAGAAGAGGAGGAGGAAGAAGGGGGAGGGAGAAGAGAAGGGGAAAGGCAAACCTGGCACGAGGATTTCTGAGAGGGAGGGTTTATGAAGGTGCAGCGGGAGCAGGCCCAGGAGGAGGAGGAGGAGGACGACGACGACATTGTTGATGGTGGAGACGAGGGTTTGAGGGTTCCAAATGTACGCAGAAGGGGGGGCGAAGAAAAGAGGGGCGAGAGCACTTTAAAACACCTCAGTCCGGAGAAACACACGGAGAGCATAGATCGGGTTGCGCTCATCAATTCGGCGTGAAGCAAAAGGCTTCGAAGACCACTTGTTATGAAGAGTAATTTGGAGATTATAAAAATTAGAAAAACTTCAAATATTCTACAGTAGTTTTGCGCTTTCTTACAATCGCTATTACTAAACGCGCTTACTTTAGTAATATGTGATTTTATTTTTCTTCTTTTATTATTTTTTATATTAATTTCTTTTTGTTAAATTAGTGATAAAATTAAAATTATAGAATGCTAAAATAAAAATTTGAAAAATCATAAAATACTAAAGTAAATATTTTATAAATCATAGGTGGGATATTTAAAAAAATTTTAATATATAATTTAACGAAAAGTTAATGGAGGTAACGACGAAAAAATAAAAATAAAACTACCTGATACTAAAATAATACAGTTAAACTATATGGTACTAAAATGAAGAAGCACAAAATCACGAGATGATAATTAATATTTGAAGTTTATCCTAAAAATTATTTGGGAGGAAAATCTCCTGTCCTACCAGTGCTTCACGGCCTTGCAGGATTTAAAACGACTACGACAATATTTAAAAATGGTAAATTATTTCATACTCACTTATTAAAAATAAAAAAAAGGCTAAATTACAAAAAAAAAAAAAAAAATCCTATCAAAATCTGATTTTTTATTTTTTTCTCTATCATTTAAAAATTGATATTTTACCCTATTAAAAAATAAAAAATATTTACAGAATTATACGGTATTAATTGTGATGACAAAATGATTAAATTAACCCTCACCCTCTTTGTCTCCTCCCAATCTTACTCATTCACAGCTCTCCTCCATCCTTTACGCCTCCTCGACCGGAGCTTCCACTTCATTCCCTCCACCTGCTCCCTCACTCTTCTTGCACCCTCGCTTCCTCTCAATTGACAATAATAGGGAGGAGATAAGGGTTAGCGTGGACTCAGAGATGGATGGCAGCAAGGGAGAGGCAGCAGAGGGGAACAAGGGCGTGCATATAGGTGCGGATAGAGGGATGGGCGAGAGCGAGGTGGCGGAGGAGGGTGAAGGCATGTGTGTAGGTGTGGATGGAGGGATGGCGAGGACGAGGCGGCGAAGGAGGGCGAGGGGGCAAGGTCGAGAACGTCGGTGATGAGGAAGGAGGCGCATCTAAGATAAAAATTTCAAAAATATTTTGAGTATAATAAAATATATAATAATATAATATAAACAAAATCCTAACAGAACACTGATAGCGGAAAATAATTTTTATTTTTTAAAAAAGCAAAATATAAGATTTTAAATAACAGAAAGAAAAGCAAAAAAATTTCTATAATTTGACCAATAAAAAAAAGCATTCATTATTTTTTATTAAAATTAGTGAATAACTCCACCCTTTTTATGATTTTCTTTAATCTCCTACTAGTCTACTACCCTGGTTGCCCTTAACCTTAAAAAAAAAAAAAAAAAAAGGTCAAATATGAGTAGAATAAGAAGCCTACGTACATTTTTAATAATATGATGTAGTGCAATGTAATGCATTACTATTTCAAAATACCAAAGTAAAATATTTTTTTAAAAAAAGTCAACATTTGATAGAAGTACGAGATCTGCAAAGACATAATTCTACTGCACACCTCACGCTAGAAATTGCCATCAACGACATAAAAAACTAGCATCCAACATATGGAAAATACGCCACTGTTTAAAAGCCTACATCAAACTAGCCATCGGCAAAAATCTGATCAATCCAGACGCCATTGATGCTAGAGAGACCATGGTCAATGTGCTGAATATAAAACTAAGTGATATCTATATATGAACCTCAGTATTGACCTACACAAGTATTGTTCTCAGTAAAGTGTTGTGAGTGGACCCCTCCGTTACTCCGTATACATTCGTGCGTGTGTTGCTTGGACCTATCTGAGAGTGCTTGCGGACCCATCTGTGTGCGCGTTTTGTTTTTTGTTTTTTTTGTTTTTGTTTTTGTTTTTGTTTTTGTTTTTGCTTTTGTAAGAAATAAGTATCACGCTACCCGCTTCATTTATTTCATTTAAAAATAAACTTAGCTAGAAATATAAATCAACTAGGATTCGAACTTGAATCTTGAATACCAACCAGGCAACCACCAAGCCCTTTGTCACTTACTCTAGGAACGGTCGGTAAAATGTCATAGAGTTGAGTAGTGCTATGCTCCGCCGATTCAGCGGGTCAAATCAGCAAGCACCACCCGCCAAGAAAATTTTTATCCTATCATCAATAATATATCAGTCATATTTCTTCTTTAAAAAAATATATAATAAAATATTTTTAATAATTATGATGCTCAGATAATTCTAAAAAAATTATTTGATTGATTAGAAACACCACGTCATCAGTATACCTGACACCTGACGTACTCTAAAATTTTTCCCACCCATCCGGCAGGGATCATGTGGTACTTGCGCCTTCCGCAAAAAAAAAAATTTCCTCACCAATTTAATTTCAGTTTTTTTTACTAACCCTTTCTAACACAAATGACAAAAAATTATAATTAATACCCAAAAATTTAAGTTTGAAACTTAATTGGTTTATATTTTTAACTAAATTTATTTCTATAAAAAAATGAGTATAATGGTAAAGCAGACTACCATTCTCTTAAAGGAAAAAATTTTCGTTTTAGAGAGAAAAGAGTAACGATTTTCCGAATGCCACCATATATGAGTAGGGGTGGCAATATACTCATATTCCACTCGAAATAAGCTCGAAATCGAATCGCTCATTTAATAAACAAGCCAAATACTAGCTAGGATCAACTTAACTTGTGTTCGGCTAAATAACAACTCGAATACATATTATATATATATATATATAATACACATTTTTATTATTTAATTTTTAACCCAACTCAATTATAAAAAAATCCATTTATGTACAAAATTTCAACCATTAGATCAAAGTCTAATGGATGAGATCTCGAAAGTTTATATCTTATATATATCAGTTTTAAACTTTTACGATTTTGTTTGTGAGCCGGTTCATATTGGGCACATTAATAAGTTAAATACGAGCTAAATTTTTCGACTTAATATTTTAATGAGTCAGCTCGAGATCAACTCATTTATGAAGCGAGCCGAGCACGAGCCAACTCCAGCTGCTCGTGTTCGGCTCGTTGACACTGCTAATGAGAAGTGTTAAAATTAATGGCCTAAGTTTATACTTTGAATAGAATTTCTTATTATGTGTTGGGCATGGACTAGAGCCTATATTGTGTCCATAAGTAGTTGTTCAGCAGACTCGCATTGATGTGGGTCTCTCGTATTTATTAGTAACACAAGAAAGAGAGGTAAAAGCATGGCAAACCTCAATGAGCCCTAGTTTTCTTTTCCCACTTAAAACCCCATCTTGTTTCCCGGCTTGTAAGCTCCCAATCACCTGCCAAATCAAAAGGAGATAGATAAAAGGCAAAAAGGCGACACGATAACGTTACAATGAAAAAGTTTCAAACAAGCTTAATGTAAATAACCAAACAGGGAAATAACAAGTAGATGGAAGTTAACCTCCGCAATGTACGACCTGAGCATGATCTCGAACTTTTAACCTCAATGAAGATCAGCGGCAAAATAAGAAATACGAAGTTTCAATATAAGTTGCACTCTCTGAATTCTCTGAGAAAACAATTTAAGCACCATCTCTCCCAATACCCAGGATTTAGTTGACTAGATTATGAGAATCTAGAAAGGAGAATTCTTACACGTCTTCTAAGCCACACCTCCCAATAACCCAAAGAATAACCAAATGCCATTGCTTTCTCAACTGTGCTAAACCTTAACTACCATCCGGATGAGGCCAAATTACACCAAGCTTAATCATTCACCTCTTAATATAAATGTTTTTGAGCACTCATTATACATGAACAGTCCAGAATATACTACAGTAAATGCTAAGCTTCCAACGGAAATATATCTTGAAAAAATGAGCTGAGATCACCTTTGCATGCATCAAAAGCCAACATTTTCGATACAGCATCCTACAATTAGTTAAGAACAATTACCTGTCAAGTTATTTTTAGCACCAGGAGAGAAGAAAAAGAAGCTTTTTTAGCAATTCTATGTTACTCAATTTGTTCAACAAGTAAAATTATAGTTAAATGATTTATCTAAAGTTGGTAACAAAGATACTATTGCCTAACTTTTTGATGATTGAAGAGAAAACTTCTACCCTAGTTATGTTGTGATGAACTGGCGATCATACCTTGTACTGCTGGTCTCTAGCCAATAGTATCTGGGAATCTAAGCGGCTAATAGGCTTCTTAAAATTGAAAGCTTCTAAAACAACTGTAGCCCTTTCAACAACACCGTCAGGTACCCCTAAAAAGAAGAATGTCAATTCCGCCTGCATCTTCATTCAAAAAATGTTGTAGTAATTTATGGGTTACAAGCCTTGAAAATCTGCTGCACATATTTTAATGAACATATGAATTCCTAGTTAAATGATACCACTGAAAAAAGGGCAAAAAAGATTGTTCCCTTAAGTTTCATTGATGTGTATATATAATTACAAGAGATGTATATATAATAACCATCGTTACCATATAACCTTATAATATATTTGGAATATACTCTATATAGGTTCCACTATATATGTAATATAATATATACATGTTAAATATATCCTAATATGCTAAATATATCCTAACAACCACCAACCTAACTAGTATCATTCTAACCTGCACTTTTTTTTCACTCATATTGCCTGCACCGATATGTAAAAAAAGGGAGGAAACTATTTATGTTACTTTCGGGATTAATTAAATAAACAACCAGAATTATATGTAACCTTGTAAAATTTATCATGTGTCACTAACATAGCAAGATTTTATGGCATTCCCAGCCGTGCCAATGACTGCCAATCTTTATTAGTTTACATCAACTTGCTACTCTACAAAGTCCAACCAAACTTCAAACTTCTAAGGCATTAACTTTACAACTTCTGGAGGCATCATCTGCCATACGGAGAGTAGTGTAGAGACAATCAATGAGCTCCATATCAGCCTTAGAGGCTTAGACAAAGAAAAACCATCGATGAAGAAATATGAGGAATCAGGTAATATCGCTATGGAGAAGTTGTTCTGCACATTTGTTCAGGAGGACGCGAATTTATAGATAACTCCAGATTGACGAATGAAGAGATTACTATATTTCAACTCTAGTTACCACAGACATCTGATCTAAACAACTGTTGTTCATTTTATATTACATACCATTCATGAATGCTCTTCAATTTTTTCCTCAATCTCCAGTTTTTAGGATAAATATCTTACGATACTTATATAACTGGAAGCAGTAAGAAAGAGGCGTGCATACACTTGATCAAACAAGCAAAAAGCATTCAAGGAATCAATTCCCAACTTTATGTCAGGAAAATAGTAAGACAAACACTTAAAATGTTGAATGCAATTAATAGAGCTGTGGCTTTATGAAAGATACGAAAGATGTACCTGCAAGCCGTGCACAATGCAAGCCTGTATCATATAACTTTTGTTAGATCCAGAGTAGAATTTTTTTTATTAATAGGCTTAAAAAAATATTATAATTATTAAAATAGTTCAACAAAAAATTCATTTATAAAATTAGGCCTTTGCCGTCAATGAATTGCCGCTTTCTGAATGCAGCAAAGTATTCACCACTTTTTTCAAAATATTTAAAATTATTTTTAGAGTTTAATACTGTACATTTTTCAGAGTTTGCATGTGAAGAACATATAAGTTATGTGCAAGCAGTGAATGGTTTACCGCCTTTAGAAAGCGGTAATCCATTCACCACTTAAGTCTACTTTTATAATGGAAGTTTTAGATGTCTATTTTTACAATTAAAAAGTTCCGTATACTTAGTAGCCCAAAAAGCCCTTCAGAGTAAGTTAAGAGCATGAACTAACATATATACTTGTATAAGTAAACAGGTATGAGTTCGGCTAGATTACTTTCAAGCATAAAAGTGATGTCAGAGCATGAGATAGATATTATGGTATATATGCAAAAACCATGTTCCATGTTTAGCATAGATCATTTCTAACCATAGGATCTTCGAGAGAGAAAAAGTAGATATCAAGAAACAAATATTTCTAAAAATAGCTTAGCTTATAAAAGTAAATAAGCACATTCGTATAGCAAAAGGTAGAGAGATTTGGTAATAATGCACCTAGATACTTTCACATACCATAGCTCATAAGCGCTTGCCCAGGTACAAGTCTTCAAAGAAGAAACACTCAGATTAGCAATGAAGGACAAAAAAGAATCACCACAAAAACAGGAAAAGAGAAACAGTGCTTGCCGGTAAAGAAAAATGACGTCTTCACCGCTCATACAGTTGCTGTCAGGTCTCAACACACTCATAGTGTAAAACTTGATATGTTCAGACTACAACATTTCCTTGGATTAACTTAGAGAATGCAAAATAGGATAAATTGAACAAAGAAAAGCCCAGTAGATTCTTTTCAACCTGCGGTAAGTAATTTTCAGTAAAGATCTCTGTCAAATGCGTGCACAAAAGCACCTGCAAGTAAGGAGATACAGCCATATTGCCAAATTGTCAGATTTATCCAAGGATAAGATTCATTATATGATTAAAATTCAACTTATATACATCTAAAATACTTGTTAAATCACCTTATTAGATAATTATTCATTATTTGCATTTGTTTATGAACACCGCAACCCACTATATTGTTGATGTGCTGGCAACATGCATTATTAAACCCTAAACCCTAAATCCCATAATGAAACCCTAAACCCTCCACACGTATGTGCCAACACGTCAACAACATAATAGAGGAAGTGTGAGGGCCCAACGCATTTTTCTTTGTTTATTATGTATTTTAAATACGTAGATTAAAATTGTCACCGGAGTCCCCATTCATTATGCCCCATATCCTGACCATCTCCATCTCCAGCAAAATGTCATGTCTTTCTCATTCTCTAAACGTGATGGTTTCTACACTTTCAGCAGAACTCCGGATGATATTTGTGACTGAAGATCATATAGGACAAAGCATTCCAATATATGGAGTACATACAATCATGATTAAATAAAGATCTCTGTTTTCTCTTTCTAACCTTTGGAGGATCATCATAGCTAGCAAAATAGTTGATAGTTCCTCCAAGAAGCCCAACTCCATCTACAAAACTTTTTATCAGTATACAAAGCGCATAACTTATGCTAACCATGGCCTTGAAATGGATATTGTGTCAAGTAATACTTGCTAGAATGTTTTAGGTACTAACCTTCAGTCAAAGTACCCTTGCCAAATTCGTCCAACAAACATAAGGATCTTGACGTTGCATGTCTATAAAATTCATTAACATTTGTTTATATTTTAAAATAATAAAACCAAACTAAATCTTCTAGACAACATCATGAGTACCTCAGCATCATTCCAACTTGATGCAGATCGATCATGAAAGTTGATTGTTCACTTGTCATGGGTTTGCTTCCCATAGCGCAAAAAATCCTGTAAAATAAATGCAAAATTCAGCATGTGGGTGGGGGGAAATAGTATACTTTACCCGCATAGATCAAACCTGTCAGTCATCCCGACAATAGCAGAATCAGCAGGTACGAAACTCCCAATATGGGAAAGAAAAACCACTAAAGCAACCTGAAAAAGATTGTTCAGGTAAGTATACAATGAAATGTACATATTTTAGTTTCTGCTGTTGTACAAAGAAGTATATCAGAGAAGCAGCTCGTCTGCAGTAAAAGTTCACAAAATCATGTGACCATTGGATAGATCTTATCGGACATTTTTACACCGATGAATGGAAACATTATTTAGGTCAGTTTGTATCCTTCAACTGTGAAACCTTGTTTGTACTTTGTAGCACCCATAAGCAATGCACAACCAAACGTTGTTTATACTTTGTAGCACGCATAAGTACGGTAACCAATACACGTATATGATTCAATGGAATTAAAGAAATAGGATATTAAAGCCAAAGTTTTCTGTGCCTTGGCCTTTGGCACAGGGGCATGCCTTAGCATGCGCAAGCACAACCATGTGGCTTTTTTTTTTGGGCTTTCCGCCGTGGAGCCACAAGAAAATTTCTCCACAAAACAAAAGGTACCTGAAACTATCCCTATCTCACTAGAAAATTGAGTCCTTTTCTTTTGAGTCGAGGTAGAAAGCCCATTGGCATAACATTGTGGTCCATGTATCATGCTAGCTTGAATGATTTTGGCACAGGTATAGTGACGCCCTAAGCCGAGCAGCAAGGAGGCACGGCAATCTATCATGAAAAATCTTCATGCAGTATCTCATGTCAGTTAAAGATGTGAAAGCTCTAGAAATGAACAAGTTGCTCTTAAGTTTCCTTACTAATGCCACCAAACATTGCCATCACTGTAGTCCTGTTACCTATCATTCCTCCGTGTCTTGGGAAAGGACGGTAATATCGCACCCTCTTGGTAGTAATATACATCACATTGGCATTCACATATTTGTCTTGTTCTTCCTCTCTTGATGCACTAGCCACTAATATTCCCTTTGCTGTTTTCTTATTCTAACTACTCAATTGTGCAAACACATCTCTCTTTTTTTCTTTTTTTCTTTTTTTTGTAAGTGGCTTATTTTCTCACAAGAAATGCCTGGCCTAAGATTATCATATTTGACAAATTTATCTCAATTTGGAGATTATAACTAAACAAGTTATAGGACAATCCATTCAAGTTTAATGCATATACTGATTTTAATATATCCCTTTTACATATTATTAGATGAATCCCCATTATTTATAAAGAGAAATATTACATTCATCTGATTCTGGTTGCTGAAAGGTAGAGGGACACTACAGTAGATCTATGGTGACCACCTGTCAATTTCATTAGAACACTTGTACTTGTTAATAATAGATGAAAAGTTTTATATCTATATCCATGTCAATAATATACTTTGATACTCTTTTAAGCATTTTTCTCCCTTAGAATCAAAATAGTAGAGTTTTTATAGCCTCCTTATAAATGTAAAATGAATACTGCTAGACAAATTCAGCTCACTTCTCAAATTCAGCAAAAGATGATTTTAAACTGGAATTGAATATTTGAGCATGAATATTAAAAGTTACTTAAATAGTTGAACAAACAACAAGTAATAAATCAAGGTCATACCCCACAAGGAAATGTTCTCTCAACAATGAATAATTCAAGGCATTGCTATAAAGATGGTTAAATATCTCGTAAATCACATGCAAAAGTTACTGAAACAACATATCAACATTAATCCAAGATACGATTTTGATGAAAGAAAATTCACCTGTTTAACATAAATGCTTTTTCCTGAGTAGTTTGGACCAGTTATGATGTTTATTCTTCCTGGAAAAACCCACATCAAAGATTTGCTGAGTATTTTTTTCAACTGTTGGATAATTATAAATTTACACTCCTGTTACCATTGTTAAAAATCTTTGTATCGTTTGGAACAAAAGTATCAACCGTCATTTCCTGCAAAGCATGTCTGCTAGCTGACTTAGTTCCTATCTAACACAGAACGGTAGGTAGAAAAAAAGACTTCAGCTTTCTTCATCAGCTCTTCACTAGAAAGGAGTACAAACCTCCCATTCTCTATATCAAGCAAGGTATCCTCTGTCAAGATGGGTCGAACGTAATTGTTCTGACGAGCAACTAGAGCCAATGACAGAAAGCTAATGAAATGCCAAGGAAGGACAAAAAGGTTAGAGATGCTAGAATACAGGCAGATAATAATTGGAATGAAGCAAATAAAACACCGAAAATTTATACACATGAAATCAAGAATACCAATCAAGTTCTGCTGCAAAGTTCACTGCCTTGACTAGTTGTGGGACGAAATGAAGCACCCGAGACACCAGGTCCCTAATAATTGCTCTCTCCATGTCTACAAAACAGCACACATAAACCTTGAGAATTTTTTTTATTAACCTATAGTTATAAAATCAGATGAAGAGGAACCTGTCACTAAAGGATGTTTTGCAGAACTTGAAATCTAGTGGCTTGAAAACCCCAGTGGACTCATTTTCAGATGACTTCATATTGTATTCTAATAAAAGCTTGTCCATATAAAACTTGTAATAACAAAGATTATAAAGTTGATCTTCTTAGTCATTGCTAAGATGATCTCAAGATAATGGCCTAAACTACAAAGAATAATTTAACTTGAAGGAATAACCAGTGTTTATGAGGATACAACGGAATAATCTGAATACCAAGAATTTTATGGTAAATATCTCCAAGAAGATTGTCCAATTCTCTAGTCTTTGAAGTATGATAGAAGAACTTCTTCTCATCCCCATCTTCTGAAAACTGCTCAGATAACATGTTATCATAATGTACTAATACCTAAAGTTGAGGATTAAACTGCTACATACCGCAAAGTCAAAATCTTTAAGTTTCTCCAACATGTCTTCATTTAGCTTCTCATCAAATATGCACATCAAGTATCCTAAAAGCATTGGGAGTAGAATGAACCAAAAAAACCACAATCAATCAGTTTTCATTCAGTAGTACTAGAGATGAAAGAACTTCCTCAACTAGTTTAGTTAAAAGAAAAAAAATTTCTGCTTCTGACTTGCACTAGTACAGAGAAAAGTTAGAAAAGGCGATGAATGTAGTAAATAGGAAGCAAGTAGGAAAATGTAGTACTAATATTAACTACAACCTCCTCAAAAAGATCATATTCCACAACAAGGGTAATATGTGAAGCTCTACTAGCATGCTTTGATAAGACTTTATTATCTAATATCTTCTAGAACACAAAAGAAGAGGCATGGCTGCATGAGAACTATATTGGCTTTGATACAATCAACTACCAAACTACTGAATATAAGATATAAAACAAATCAAAGAACATAGTCTATGCATTCAAACCCAAAGAGAAAGATGGAGAACGATCTACCTATTTGATGGACATAAACAATGCATGGAGCTCTTTTACTCCCGTTCAAGAAAGGAAGGGAAGCAATTTCCTTAGACGACACCTAGAATAAAACATAAACTAGAATTTCTTAAGAAAATAGTGGAATGGAAACTAGAGAATTCCAAATTACTACCCCTATAGAGAAGCATTTACCTGCTCTAGAAAATCTGGCAATCCTTCATATACCATTCGCAGTTCATCCAACTGAGTTAAGAGCATATTATATTAAATTCAAAAACTATGCAAAGCAAATCCTAAGGCAAGCAATAAATTCAATCTTTCTACAGAAGAAATAATGCATATCACAAAAGTATCATTGATTGGTTTAAATATAGATGGAAGTGGTTTTCAGAGAAGAGGTTCTAACCCCTAGAAAAGAAAAAAATTTCCAATATAAGATAGCAA
Source organism: Aechmea fasciata (assembly GCA_025177825.1). NCBI lineage: Eukaryota > Viridiplantae > Streptophyta > Magnoliopsida > Poales > Bromeliaceae > Aechmea > Aechmea fasciata. The sequence goes on along the minus strand of CM045932.1, from coordinate 8,681,481 downwards.
GAATGAGTTTTTCTTTATATATAGAGAGAGAGAGAGTCCGGCTACAATGCTATCAATAGCATCAAGCACTTGGTGCTACCAAGTTTTCCGCTATTAGATCTACCCCCATTTTCACCCGTTAGATCATACAATTCAACCAACTACTCACTCAACCCTTAGGGACCACTATCATCCTAACCGCACATCCCTTCATCCAAGGTCAAAAACCTAATAGCACCAATGACTTTGTGCTATTAATAGTACAGTAGCCTAACCGACCGTCCCTAGAGCAAGTAGCAAAGGACTTGGTAGTTGGTAGCCGAGACCCAAGTTCGAATCCTAGTTGATTCACATTTCCAGCTAAGTTTATTTCTAAATGAAATAAATGAAGCGGGTAGGCATGCTACCTTTCTCTCAAAAAAAAAAAAATAGTATAGTAGCCTAGTTCTATATATATATATATATATATATATATATATATATATATATATATATATATATATATATATATATATAACTAGGCTCCTATACTATTAATAGCACCAAGTCATTGGTGCTACCAAGTTTATATATATAACACTAGAAAGATTGAAAATTTCCAAGATAAAACAGGAAGAATGAGTTTAATCAGCAAAATATAGTAAATCAATAGGTTAGACAAGAACAACATACAGGTATTTTAATGCATTTCTGTTATGCATTTACATGAACAAAACAGAAATCAGAGAGTCCAAAATACATTGCATAAACTAAAACATAATTTATTGGAAAAGAATGTAGATCTCGATTGTGAAGGTGTGCTTTAACATTCTGACCTCCTCACAAAGCCCTTCTTTCACTAGTGTGTCATATCCTTTCTCCTTACTTCGCTGAACATCAACAACACCGATTACCTACATAAGCATTGTGATTAATTCCCGCCAGGAAGTGATATTACCGGACACAAGATTGCATAACAAAAAAGCCATGCGTTTGGGTGAACACATCAGATAATCATGTTCTCCACATAATATTTCAGCCTAAAATCGAAAAAGCAAGAAAGCCATTCCCTATTCCAAAAATTGTAGGTTGATTACTCCTGAAGAAACTAGACACCTAAGCATCATATGATTGGTTATGACAGGTGCCATTTGATCACCTTACTGTTACATGATGGAACAATTTCGCAGGCATGGTTCACTGGAACAAGTGAAAAATAGTGCTTCCAGCTATTTAAGTATCTTATATAATTTAAATATTTAAATCAATAGGAGGAACTTCATATAATTCACAAACTAGGTTAAACTATGATCTAAGAGATGAAATGAGACACAAACAACAAAGAGGGAACAGAAAGAAAAGCAAAGAAAAGAAAATATATGGGTAGTTCTTCTCTAATAAGAGCCTCTATTAGTTTTAAACAACTTTGAAACAGACGACAAAAGGGAATGTTTGCTGACCAGATCAAAGACATAAACCATCTCATTCGTAATAGAAGAACTTGCCTGGACAAATTCGAAACAGAAACAAGAAAATAAAGTTAGTTTGACAAAGTACGAAGTCCTCATTCGGTTATTTTATATTTAAGAAGCACTCAACTTGTTCAGTTCTTTTTTTATTTTTAAAAGCACCAAAATGTGGACCCATCTGATTCTTACTATATTATAATAAATTTGACTGACACGGTTAGATTACCTTTTCGAGTATGGCCAACTTTGAGCATTCCATTCTCCCCTGAATGTATTCAGGTATTCCTACTTCAATGATCTTGTTTATATGCAACAAGGAACAAATGCACTGCAGATCAAGCCAATAAGAAGAATTGTTAGTTACAATGGTTGACTCTCGAAAAAACAAGCAGGCACAATATATCTTAGGTTGTGATCACTGGGACTTCGGTTTTGGCAACAAAAAACATTACCAGAACTTCTAGCCTCGAAAGAAAGCTGGTATAATTGGTAGCATGACTCCTCACAGAAGGTTAGCTTACACAAGGAAATGAAACTTAGGAGTAAACATGTAGAAAATGAACGAAAGGATGACACTGCAGCAAACTCCTAACAAACATCAGGAATTTTGGATGCAAAATGAACAGAGGGATGGCATTGCAAACATTAGGTAAGGCTAGAGACTAATCCAAGCAAAAAGTTTTGGAGCAAATCACAACAAGTAAAATTTAAATATTAGCCTTGCACTTATCCTCCGAAATATTCTTGTTAAAACCTTTTTGTTTATATCCAAAAGCAGCTTCCTAATAACATCCATTGTTCATATGAAGTACTCCTAATCTATTAAGTGTAAGTTGAAAATACAAAAACTTTGGTAATACCTTCAAAAATGTGTTCCAATCACTGCTGGTACAGAAGGAACTCGGGGAGTTGAATTTCTTCAGGAAAAACAAAAGTTAGCATAAATCTTTTCCCAATTCTAAAAATCCATTTCCAGTAGGCTAATTAATCATGAGTGGAAAGAATCAACTCATGATTCTTAGTTATAACAAAGGAAAAAATAAAAAACCTCCTTTAGAAGATTTTACCTGCACAAAAAAAAAGAAGAAAAAAATTCAAGACATATTGTAGAATGACTGTATTATAAAAAAAAAAAGTAGTGAATTGCAGCTGAAGCAGCAAAAACAACCAAGATTAAGTATATTGTGAAAAAGAAATTGATAAACTCTAACAGATCAGAATAAGAAATGTCTGCTCAAGAATCAAGATAAATATTAGTATCAATAATCAAGATAAACTCTAAGGCTCTGTTTGGATGAATGAATATCTTGTTCGAGATATCTCCATAATTTACTTGAGAAGTTTATAAATTTGGTAGATAAGGAGTGTGATCAAGTTTCTAAAATTAGATATAATATTTGGCCTTCAAGTTATTTTTTCGAATAAGATAAATCACCTTGTAGGTAAAATATGCTATCCTACCAAATCATAAATATCAGAACCTTTCAAGGAGCGAAAATCAAACTTTCATTACAATCACAATAGAAATCCTTATACCATATAAGTTATTCATGGATAACTCAATTCAACTTCCAAACAAGGCCTAAATGACCTACAACTACTACTCCAAGGGTGTTTGCAAGATAGGGAAGCATGTCTAGTATGGATATATGCACATCGTACTGTTTCTTTCATGGAACAGTACAAAGCAATTGCCAAGTATACAAAATCATTAAATGGTTACAGAACTCTATAGAGACATGAAAGGATCTGAAGAATCAAGAATGACAAACTTCCAAACAACCCACTAAACAGCCCAATTTAACTCTGAAAAAATGCAGAGTATTTGGGATTTTTAACATATAAACCTCCATAAAGGCCCCCTTAAATTAGGATTTAAAATATTTGCTGTTCAAAATTTCATTAATTAATATACACTACAAAATATTTGATGTTTAAGTATATATACGTGCATATTTTTAAATCTATATACCTTGCAAATTTTCAGTTACCTATAAAATTGCCATGATCATAACTAGGGAGGTCATCTATACCCCTAGAAAATTTACTATTTTATTTACATAAATGCACCCTAAAATTAGATATAGCATTCCAAATTCCGACAGAAGTGCGCTGCTTAATCACAGAAGTAAACCAATTTTACTATCATACGATCTTCAAAATTTCACGCTTTAAGCATATATCTGCCACATTCACGGGCCCTGTACTAGTTTGTAAATAATAGAGGAAGATCAACAGTCGATGATAGCAGGTGAAGGATTCACACCTTCAGCATGTGATGAATGTCTCTCACTGACTTCAACGCCTCACGTAAAGCAGACATTAATTCTTCACAGCAGAGAAAAAATGATATCTTCCTTTCTTAAGGAAAAACACTCAGAATTTAACCTGGTAATATGGCTTAAAGCATAAAAAAGTGACAACTTCAAGAAATCTGAAGAAGGATACAGTGTCCAAGCGATTATTCAAAATTTCACAATCAAGTATTGGCCTCAAGAACCAGGTCCTAAAAATGAAAAAGAAACAAGAAGGAAAAAATCAATTATACTGTACAGTTCGTTGTGCTGTAGTAATATTCCTCTGATGACACTGAAAAGGCTAACCTCAACAGACGCCTTCCCATAGGTGTGACACACTAAGCAGTAAAACATTAGTAGTCAACAAATTATACTGCTACTACTAATTAAAGAGGTAATGGAATTCTCATACCTTGTTGAACATTCCAAAGACTGAAAATCTGCAGAACATTATTAGCAAAGCTAAGCAATCAATCAGTGATTTTTGTTTGGCATCAGACAAGGAAACCAATTACCCTTCCTTAGATCTTCCAATTCCCATGTGACTTGGGTGCTTGTCTACCTGAAAAATCTGCAGCGCCTCATGTGCAGCTGCATCAAGTTTTAGATACTTGTCTCTGTGCCTGGATGTAAGGACTACAGCAAAGTGCACAATTCAAACCCCAAAATATGCTAGAATAATTGTGTAGCTAATATTTCAAGCTAATATTAATCACTTTTAATTAATCGATGGTAAATGACAAAAGCTTGATATTGTGATGCTTGAGATCACAATAATAAGCTGGAGAAAAGCCTGGATAAGTCAACGTCATCAGCATAAGAATTTGATATGAATTCATCTCAATAAAGGCTATAAGCAGCTCAAAATAGGCTCACATCTGGCCGATTTCATACCAAGCTAGATTAAGACAAACTCAACTAGGAAACAAGCAAGATGAGCTTACTTCCAAGCTTTAACATTTATGATCAAAACTAATTTTGAGTTTCATCTAATCTAAATTCAAGCTAGCTCAACCTAGATAAATTCCCAGCTAGAGATCGTAGAAGGATAAAATGAGATTTGAGTCACACAATCTATTGCTATTGATGGGTTTCCACAGTCCTTTTGTTCAAAGATATCAACAAGCCTCTCATTCTCTAGTATAGCAAGGAGACCTCCAGCAGCACGAACTTGGACATCACTTCCAAGATCCATCATAGAATTAAGCTGCAAAAAAATAGCAGATCTCTCCAACACAAATTAATAACGCTGTTAAATCCATCAAGAAATAAAAAAACAAAAAACATGGCAGTCAAAGAAAACATATAAAAGAATGAGAAGATTCATTTATCAAGACTAAGAAAGTATCCTTCGCTGTATATATCCATCAATATCTATCCATATTTTTATCTTTCATAATCCTGTGTCTATTTCTATCTACTCTTATATGTACTCTATACTGTTGTAATAATGTATATATATTTTATCTATGTAAAATTCATTGAGGTTGGATGAAAGTCGTTCCCGTCAAAATGCGGGAAATCCTCCTTTTACACCCTTTTCCTCTTCATTTAAACAAATGGACTCAGCAACTTCCAAAATACCCTCAGAATCTCCTAGAAATACATTACTTTATTATATTAGCAATTTATTTATATACCCCTCTAACATTTCATATTCCATTTAGGCCTTTTAAAATTATTTACATACATACTCCTATAGAATATCATTAAAATTGATCAATTAGGAGCATGAACAATTATTAAAAGAGTTACTACAGAAATTCCAAGTTCGTTCACTAGAAAGTAAAGAAAAGAGTATATCTATTCTACTAATCATACGTTAACAAGAGTATATCTATCCATGGTTATGCACAATTTAGAAACAACATATGAAATCATGCCTCGTCATCGATCAACCAAGGTGATCGATTGAATTCTCTACAATGTTCCTCGGAGAGTATCATCAGATGCTGCATCAGTCTTTCCAGACATGCATAAAATTTTAAAGATATTGTTGCAGTGATGTCTACAAAAAGTATCCACGTTATGGCCTCAGTAAGGCACCATCTTTATCTTGTAAAGGACACACTGACAACCCACAAAACAAACAACCAAAGAAGCAAATATGTTGGGAGAAGGGGTGAACCAATTTGTGAATCAGTAAACACTAAAAGAAACACTACTCATAAAGATGATGTTCCTAAATACTTACGAAGCAAATTCTCTCCTTCACACCTAAGCCTTCATCCATCCCAGCAACTCTTAGATATATCAATCTGCAAATTCAAGTAACAAAAAAGAGATACGTTAAGGAAAAATAATAACAAAAGGAAAGTGAGTAAAGAAGCTGTAAAGAAAGGGAAGAAAGGAGCTAATAAAGATATAGCAAGGTTAGGCATATAATTGTAACTAGGTACACAATCCATGATTAATTGTGATAGAAGCTCAAATGAGTTATCTAGTTTAGGAAGACCAAAATAGAGATAATTTTAAAAAAAAAAAAAAAATGAGGATTGTGAAATTCAATTGTGGCCAAAATAATTCACAGCAAAAGGCATCTCAACCATCCATCTTTCTCCCAAAGAAAGTGGGGTAAGGAAGAACAGCTCCAAGTTGTGAAAGCTCAACTAAAATATCAAGCATATTCCCCAGACATTTATTGACCCAAAAATCATTCTGATTTCTAGCAAAAGATGAGGCAAAGATAAGATCATAAGATGTTGCATCCAGACCTATAAGACTACACTGGACAGGACTTTTATCTTCAGGTGAAGAATCATGAAACCTAGAAAGAACCATTCAGAAGATTCTAAGTAATAACAGGGAGTTCTCTTCAGTTCTGAGGCACAAATTAGCAGTAGGATTAGAATAGACATGGTGCCTCAAGATCTTGCTTAAGGTAAAAAGTTGGACAGCAATTCTGAATACGGTCAAAGGGTTCCACTTCTCTATTTTGCTCAAGTTTTAACTCTGCGTTGGTCAAGTTTCTATTAAAAGCATCTACCAAGAGTCCAAACAGATGCAAACCTGTGCCAAGCTTGTTCATAGCTGAATATTGAACTTCGTATGAGCTTCACTACGGTGACTTCATCTCCATCTGTTCAATTCATGCAAGGTCAGCAAGAAAACAATCAAATTTAGTAATACTTAAAGTTTACAGGTCAAACCATTTTGTTGTAATGCAGATAAAAGTGCTTCATCTGTTTTCGTGCTTGCATATATTGTCATAGGTTTTGCTTGATATTTCACTGATTCAACAATTGAGCAGAAAAAACTGTCAGCTGCAAGATTTTCCTCCACCCTCTTTATCTTTAGCGACTAGATATCAAGATTAACTAACTACATAAACAAGAACATACAAAGAGAGCCAAGGAGGTAACAACCAAACATAACAGAGTTCAAGAACTTTTGAGACAAAACAAAACAAAATAGTAAAGAATAGTGTGTCGAAGATTTGAGTAAAATGCATGGATTGTCCCTGCACTATCCTGACATTGCACTTGTCCTTGGAATTTTTCATTTAAACACTTGGTCCCTGAACCTCCACATTTATTGCACTTTAGTCCCTTCCATTAAAAAAAATATATCCTTCTTTTTTTTCCTTTAGTGAATAACCAACTTTTCTGGTAGAAAAAGGAACTTATTCCAGTCCACTTCAAACTGAGTTAGAAAGATCATCTTACAACAAGAGTTCGATTTTTTTTTTCCCCACAATCAAGGACTATACTGCAAGATATGTCAATGTTCACAAACTGAAGTCTTTAAGTGAAAAGTAGAGGAACCAAATTGCAGTATGAGGATAGTACAGGGACTATCCAAAATTTTACCCTTAAATCGTTCAAAACTACATACCAAGGTCAATCAGAGGAAACTCCTCATTCCCATCTTCCCAAACTTCTAAAACAAAAAGTTGATGGATACTCGAGTCATAGTATGCAACACCAACTCTGAAATCACATAAATATTAGTTGAACAAAAATGAATCGGAAACCAACTTGCCAGTTATCTCAAGTTACTTCAAATCTAGCTGTCATGAAGTAGATCATTATACCAACTAATTATTTATCTCAAATCTCAACATAAGAAAGATTGTCATATTATATTGCAAATTAGCATTTTTTTTTTTCTTGATGCAACCGCCTCCCAAATGTGAAAGGTAAGTAATAATTCTCAGCAAAAATACTGCATGTTGTACACTATAAGAAAAATCATATAGACACATAACAAAAAGTGGCAATGAAATGTTAAGGCAAGCATATGACTTTGCAAAACCTAGGTCAAAGGAGTTCATGAGAAGATGAAAGAAAAGAATTAGCTTCACGATATATCTTACCCTAACGAGATAAAACATTCGATTCTTTTATCTTACCTATGACCTTGCATTACACAAGCCATGTACACCTGAAAAGAAATCAAATGGTGATTGGTCACCATGTGAATTGAGATATACAAACTATATATCTTGTGACATATCATAAACCATTAGTAATATTGCTATCATGCATTAATTGCTCGCTAGCTGTTTCACGGGCTAGCTGTTTCACTGCAAACCTTAAAACATACCAAAAAGGATGTGGCAGAAAGATTTGATTATTTCTCTGAAGAACTTTTGAACAGATTGAATAACACAGCACAGGCAGGTTAAATCATTTGTGAATACAAGACATGAACAGTAATTCTTTCTTCCTTGCATGAGTCCATGTGTATGTGTTAAATGCTTTTACACTAGGAAACATCACAAAATAATCAACAAGAGGAAACATCCATGTCCTAGAAATCAACTTTTGATAACAATTTACAATGCATGTAACTGCAATTAAGTGATGAGTGGTAATAAGTCATGCTAGCAGTTAAAGTGTTAAACTCTCATAACTGGAGATGTTTCTTGATGGGTCACTCATATAGCAAAATCATCAATGTTGAGATACCATGAAATACGGAACAATTAATTGAATCCAGCAAATAGGAACAAAATACTAGAAAATCTTAGCATCTTCTACTGTACAAGATCAGTCTTCAAGCTAATGAAAATAACCGGATGTTCACAGAGACATACAATAAATTGGAACTGGAACATCCAAAAATTGTGCCATGGAAGAAATTCAAGACCATCTTGATCTAAAAAACTGAGACCTAGAAGGAAGAAACCAAGCTACAAGAAAAGTACCAAACCACTATCAGAAGGCAGAGCACAAGATAACCTTGGTCTAATATCAACTTAGTGAATGTTCTTAAAAGTCTACATGACCAATATTACCACAGCAATTTCCACCAAGTAAAAGCTGGAACAACAGATTCGTATTCTGTGGAAGAAACTCGAGATCACCTTGATCTACAGAGACTGAAACCCAGAAAGAAGAAACTGGTCTACAAGGAAGGCACCATTCCACAATCCAAAGACAAAAAAGCTCAAGATAACCATGATCTATCAACGATCAAGAAAATCCTCAAGCATACAAACTCACAGGATGTTCTTAGCGTCTACATTGACCAATCTCATCACAGCAATGTACAACAAATGAGAACTGGAACAACGGACACATATGCCATGTAAGAGACTAAATATCACCTTCACCTATCGAGACAGAGACTCAGATACTGCGCTGCAAGAAGGCACCGGTAAGCTATCGGACGGCACAAAAAAAAAAACACAAGATCACCTCGATCAATCAAGAAATAAGACAAACTTCAAGCATACCAATCTACATCGACCAATGTCATCACTGCCTTGTACAATAAGTTGGAACTGAAACTACAGATTTGCGTGCCGGCGACGAAACTCGAGATCATTTCAGACTAAGACCTAGAAAGAAAGATACTATGCACAAAAAAGACACCGATACACTATCTGAAGGCGAAAGAAATTAAGATCGCCTTGATCTACCAACAATCAAGAAAATCGTCGAGCATATGAACCTACATTGACGGATATTATCACTGCAATATACACTAAATCAAAACTGGAACTACGGATTTGTGTGCCACTGAAGAAACTCAAGATCACCTTCATCTACAGAGATTAATAACTAGAAAGAGAGACATTAGGGTGCAAGAAAGACGCCGATCGACCATCGAAGGGCAAAAAAACTCACAGATCACCTCGGTCTATCAAAAATCAGGAACAAGACCAAGAAAGGAAGAGATTAGGGTTTGAGAAAAGAAATTGAGGTAAAATGAGAGCAAAAACGTGATTAGGAGACGAAACTAGAAGAATTAGGTAAAGGATTGGGTGGATTTCACCTGAGATTCGGCTTCGACCTCCTCCTCCATCTCCTTCGTATGGAAATCCGCTACAAGAGAGAGAGAGAGAGAGAGAGAGAGAGAGAGAGAGAGAGAGAGAGAATGGGAGGGGATTCGGGTGGGGGGAGGCGGAGGTAGAGAGAAAGAGAGAGAGAGAGTTAGAGAGCGGGAATAGAAGGATAGAAACAATGGAGTGTGTCGTGCTCGCAGAGCTAGGGAGGGGGGGCCCTTATATAGTGCAACCGCCGCACGTGCGGGACCTTTCGTCTTCTGGAAGCCGCCGAGGAAATTAGAAGGGAATTTTGCATCTTAATCCCTCAAATATGGGATTTCTTTCAAATAAATAAAGAACTCTTCGGCCCAGGCCGAGAACCAGGCCCAGGCCCAGGCCCAGGCCTAGGCCTAAGCCTAACTAAAATTTATCAAAAGGGCCTGTTCTTACAATTATCCTCTGAAATTTCTAAAGTTGGAAAAGGCACAATAATGGGAATTGCAAATGGCCAAGATGATGAGAAAGAAACGCAAGAGTCATTAAGATGGATACAATAGAGTGATCAAGATGGTGAGAAAGAAACGCAAGAGAGATTAAGAGAGAGAGAGAGAGAGAGAGAGAGAGAGAGAGAGAGAGGGGGGGTGGGGGGAGGGGAGAGAAGGACGGAAACAATAGAGTGTGAGGTTGGGGGGACCATAGTGCAACCGCCGCACGTCGGCACGTGCAGGCCTTTCATCTTCTCGAAGACGCTATCCATTTCGTTTATTTTATTTTAAAAATATAAATTAACTATGATTTGAATTTATGATTTTAAATATTAATCATCAAATTTTTTACCACTTACACTAGAAACGATCGGTAACCTGCCGAAAAAATTAGAAGAAAATTTTGCATATTAATCCACTCAAATATGTGATTTTTTTTTCGACCAAGGCCTAAGTCCAATTAAACTTATGCAGTTAAAGGGCCGAAGGGGTCTCTTCTTGTTATTAATTAATATTTAATTATCCATCACATATATCCTGATTAAAATGCATGCTAATTTGATTTAAAAAAAAAAAAAAGAGATATCGAAATTAAATGTTTGACATTATATGCAGCAAGCAAAACTAAACTCATCCATTTGATTTTATCGTAGCAGTGCGTGTTGAAATATTTAATATTTGAATTGGTCATGATAAATAAAAATTTAGACTTTAAAATATTCATATAAATTACTAAATCGAACCCTCTTTCACTCTCAGCGTTGCGGGCACTCCACTCCCTAAAACGCTAATACCATATCGAAAAATAATTATTAAAAAAATAATGGACCTTGTTGGATTTTATATTATTTTTTAAACGAGGCTGGGATGGTACAATTTTTTTAAAAAGAATTAAAAGCAATGATACAGCGTGGATTGGATCCAGAGTCCACGTATACAAGTTTATTAGTAGTGCTTCACTTACTTCTAAACCATTTTTATGCATGTATCCATAAATAAATAAGTAAAAAATGTGTTTCTATAGGGCTATAAAATACTTTGTATTTGGGAGTAGTAGTCAAAACCTTAGACAATTTCAAATGTTCTCCTCACCAATCCAAACTACTACACGGGCGTAAATTGAAGAGTTCCCCTCTATGCCTCTATGGCCACTCTCTATATTACCCAGTCCCCTCCTCCCCTTTGATCCACAATCCCCATTTCCCCCCTTCCAATGGAACCCTCCTCCTCCTCTTCCTCCTCCGCCACCGCCGCTACGTCCACCGCATCTCTATCGCTGGTTTCTAGGGCGAAAACGGCGCTCCACTCCGCCGCGGCGAAGGCGGAGAGGGTCTTCACTGACATCAAAGCCGATCTGAAGAGCGATCGAGGTATCTTTTCTCCGCCCCCCGATCCTTGTTGTTTGGGATCTCATCGGGGTTCCTTTGATAGTTTTATCGAGTTTTGTGCTTAATTTGGTGTAGATCGTGATGGACAAGCTCAGAGGGAGATGAGGAAATCGACGGATCGAGAGATGGTTGTATCTGATGCATCTAACGAGTCGGAAGAGGAGGTTAGTGAATTTAAGCTCCGTTTTCCATTGATTTTTTGCTTCTGAGGTTCATTATGCATCAGTTTTCATCTCGCTGCGATGAACAAATGTAATATGTTAGTCCCGATATGTTAATCAATTAGTCGTTCAATTGATTCGATTATCCACAGCATGATTAAGGAAGCATTACCTGATAAGAAGCTTGTTAATTTGTTTAAGGATGAGTTGCTTCTTATGGACCATGGTATGGATAGTATGGTTTCTCTGTATTTCTAGCTGGGATAGAGATAGAGATGGTAAGAGTTGATTGTGTGTTCAGATTCCTTTTCATCATAATAAGAGTTGATAGCGTAGTAAACCTGTCCATTTGCGATCAACACATCTGAGGAACATATGGAAAGACTAAGACTACTAAAGATAGTTTTAAAAATGAGTACTTCTATTTGTGAAAGTTAATTTTAACACTTCATCTCTTAGAAAAAGTATGAAACAGGATATACGAAAATTGTGACCTGTACCACAAATAATATGAATTCATGAAAACATCAAGTTATCTTCTTGAAATAAGAAGTCAAACTATAACCTAAGATGCACCATCATTGATCTATCTAGTCTTCAAACAACGATAAGATTGTTTTAAGTGGTGGAATTGTCTATGAGATAGCTAATCACATAAGCAGGAATTTTGATATCTACTTCTACATTCTAATTGAAGTGGGCATGAATTTCTTTTTTCAGTTTAGAACAATGCTTTCCTCAGAAATTGTTTTCGTAACTTCTAGACGTTGATATCTATCCTCATTTTCTTTCTTTCTTTTCAAATGATATGAAATTCTTTTCTCATTCTGTTTGCCTCTTGCACTTTTAGATTCCAGAATTGAAATCAATGGACGAGGGTGGCTCAAATTTTCAGAGAGAACCTACCTTTCCTCCAGCTTCTGTAATTAAACAGTTGGCTTTGGCCATTGAGTAAGTTTTTAATATTGTAAATTGATATTATCTTATTTTTATTTATCATGCAATCTGCACGCCTTTTAAAGTAATAGCTGTATTCCTTACTATTCGTCTTTGACTTCATAGTGTCATGAAGTTCAATCCTTCATGTTATTCTTCACTAGCTTTTAATGGATAACAAAATAATAAATTAAAGCTTCCTAATTCTGTTATCTTGTTTCTGGGACAGTTAGTAAATGTTGAATCGAGTACCTCTGAAATCTGTTGTGGCTTAATGTAGGGAGATCATGATGTGGGTTAACAGAATCACAAGGCTTTGATTCCTAGGATAGAAAAGAACAGGATAACTATCACGGATGCACGATTTTGTATATGTAGAGGTTTATCAAAATTCGAATCTATTGGGCATGACATCTTTTTTCTATGAAGTCATCGGGTGACCTTTGGGGCCTGAAATACTTTCAATACTGTCTTTGCATTTCATCAATCTGTTTAAGAAGACATCCTTAAGTGATTTGCATCTGATTCATGTCTTTTCATCTGTCACCTCTGAAGATATAGATGCGATTTATCATGACTTTATCATTAAAGTTTGTGAAATCTGTCGCTTCATTTGTTTTTGAGTTTCGTAATTTTTTAACAGAACCGGAAAGAACTGCAAGACTATGAATGATCTTTTCAGATGTTCTGGCGATTCTTCATCTGTCAAAGAGAAGAGTAGCTTGAACTTATCCCTTGTTAAATCACTAGTTCGTCGTGAAAAAGAAGATAAATCAATCTCTGGGTTCTATGGGGATGAGGAAGTCCATTCTTTGGCATGCTCTTTATTTAACCCAGGTATGCTAATTACAACTAGTGATCTTAACTTACATTTTTCTGTTGTATCACATCTTTTACTTCCATATTAATGCTTTCAAGCTATTTGCAGGGGACCATTTTCTTGAAAGAAAAAATGAAAGTAACTCGTCTGCACTTGGTCAAACTTCTTTATTAAAGGATCTTCATGGTGTCCCTCCAGAAAGCTTTGTTTTTCAAATCTCTTTGATTATTGGTGGCATGAATTCCCTACAAAAGATGGCCTCCTTCTGGCACTTTCTTGTCCTTGAAGTAAGTTCATGGCTTCAAAAAGTTTTTTCCTCATTAGAAAAATAATTTATTTGTTATTGGCAAGATTTTATGAGTCTGTTCAGTGGCTTCATGTTGGAAAGTGCACTACTAACTAAACTTGTCAGGACAATAACTATCAATTGATTGTGCCGATGATGATCATCATCATTGTCCTAACATTTTTGCTACAATACCTGCAGTTGAGGAAATTATGGTCTAAAGAGCAACCAATACCTCGAACGCCACTAGATGCCGTACCTGATTTGAATTCCTGTCTCTTGCATCAGCAGTTCCAAGTGATAAATTGCTGTATTGCCAGGAAGCAGAGAAAAAAAGCTGCTAAAGAGTTACTGGATTCTGTTCTCAAGCAAGCAAGTCTTGAGAATTCAGATTCAATCGATTCTTCTTCAAATCTGTTATATGCTAGAAGTAGCAGTGGAAATAACGTCCTTCGACTTGGTGCAGATCATCCATCTGAAAAAGAATTAACGATGTTAGAAACTGGTGAACCCATATATTCCCCAGTTACACAGGTATATTGTTGATTTTTTTTTTCCTTTTCTTGTTCACTTCCCTTCATTTGGATTTTTTTAATTTTTTTTAGTGCAAATTCTGTGTGATTGGATGCACAAGTGGATGAACTTCTCTATTATTCTAGTTGTTGGTTAGTTTGTGATAAACCCTGGCTTGATGCTAGATGGCATCTTCCCTGAAAAGCAAAACGAGTTACTACAAAATTTTTGTTTTCTGTTGCCAAACAAGCACCATAGATGTATGAATCACAAGCAATGCACAATTTGCTCACACGCTATTGCCCGCTCACACACTCTATTGCATGAAGTTTCTTTTTTTAAAAAAAAATCATAAAACAACAACGATTTATTTTTCTTTGCATTTTCATTGTATATCTTGGATTAATGGGTATCATCTATATGCAGGAGGGCCCAGTTCTGACAGAGGAACTTATCAAAGAAGCAGAAGAGTTGGTGCTGAGGACTGGAAGGTCTGTAGACAGCTAATTTTTGTTAAAAATCAAACAAGCTCTTGCATGTAAATTTATAGAGAGAGCTGAATTTTAAACAATTTGCTTTACTATCTGTAGCTAGTTAAACTCAGTCGTGCAATTTGTTTTGATGGTCTCATACTTCTAATTCTCAGTGTTGGTGCCGGGTGCTCTCAGCTCTTGTCTGACATGCAGGCTTTCAAGGCAAGTCTTGAAACCCTTCAGGAACAAAATTATTTACAACTAATGTCTAATGTAAACAATAGAACTATTATGTAGATATTATGTGTATTATGTAACTTGAAGAAACATCTATTTATGTATCAGGCAGCAAATCCTGGATGTGTTCTCGAGGACTTTGTCAGATGGCATTCCCCACCAGATTGGACGGCGGATGATCGAGATGATGGTTCAGTAGATGGAGAGGGCTCATCTAGACGTGGTCGACTCAGTAGACGAATGCAGAAAGAAGGTATATAGGTGCATTTACATGAAAACACAATCTCATCTTATAACCTTGAAAAGTGTTTACTAGTCTTACTATAACGGTATTTTAATCCTTGTATATAAGAACTTGTTTACTATAATGGCATTTTTATCCTTGTAAATAAGGACATTGTTCCTTTAAAGGGAATTGGAGTGATCATCTGGGTTATTTTACAGCTTTCCCTCATCTTCCTTCATGTCTGCCAACAAGTTTTTACCGGTATTTTGGGTTACGAATTGTTATCTATTAAAATTATTTACTCCCAAAGTTGTTAAGCGTTGTGTTCTCTCTCTCTCTCTCTCTCTCTCTCTCTCTCTCTCTCTCTCTCTCTCCCCACGAAAACATGCATACCTGCCATACTGGTCTATCTACTTATAATGAGCCCTTTCTTTTGAAGACTTAGTTGAGGTAAGGTAGTCATGCTAAAACTTCATAGGCTGCGAGTCATATATTCAATATTTTCAAATTGTTTCTGACAATCAGTACATACTTTGTATAAATTAACCTGGACCTGCTAAGTTGGTATAGATTAACTACTACACGCCCCGTGGCCTACTTGGAGTATTGGCTTGCTTGTCTGGGGAAAATTATAAAACAAAATTTAAATTGACTCTTGAGAACGGCTTTCTGAATTGAGCTGTTTGAAAAGGCACTATCGGTTTGTTAATTAGAAACACCTCAAGCCCTCGACTACTGTTGACTGCAAAGAGAAGCTGCAAACTAACTTTTCAGCACAAAATCCTCATTTTGGCTTTATGCCGCTGCAATAGCTCTAAACTATTTGCCGAACACTGAGCTATTACTTCTTGAATTGGAGTTGTTCAGAAAATGAGGCCAAACAGGCCATTTCTTTCCTCTTTTTTGTGCTTGCTTGATTATGCAGGAGGTTTGCTCATAATGTCTTTCTGATATGACCTATCTTGACCAATAATAGGTAACCTGTGGCGGGAGCTGTGGGAAACAGCGAAAGCATTGCCAGCTGCTGAGCAAACTCCTCTCTTTGATGAGGACCTAGCTGTGTAAGTAGAGAAATTCAATTTAGATCAGGAACGGTTGCCTTTTTTTTTTTTTTTTTTTTTTTTTTTTTTGCATGGAAGCTTATTTAAGCTGTTTGATGTTGAAGTGAAAGCATCTTCACTGAATTGGAGGACATCTCACCAGCGAAGTTTTTCGAACAGCTCTTTGTCTCAATTGTAAGCTCCTTTGCTTCTCGGGTTTCACTTTGTCAATTTAGTACATTATCTTCTTAGTTCTGTAAGTATTTATAATTTTCTCTATGATATATGATATTTGAGCTTTGACTTGAGATTTTTTTGGTCTATTTTTCTGATCTCATATTGTGAGTCTGATTTCTAATTACATATCGTTTTAAGCGTAATTAAACCGTTTGATCTGAATGTGTTGGAATGTTACTAACTGTAAGATACCATTTTGAAAATACCAGCTTTCTGTGGGCTTTGCAGTAGCAGAAGCAGCACTTCCTGCAGATAGTAACTTGTCGAAGCTGTTCTATGAGTGCAAAGACTATATCAGTGCTGTATATCAAGCTGATTTGTGGAATGAAAAGTTAGACGATATCTGCAAGGTACCTTTCTGTTTAACAATGCATAATCAGACTGAAATGGAGAAGGGATTTTATTTTTTACATTTTTTTTTTTTTCTGAAATCCACAAAAAGCTAGATCAAATGAGCTCGATCTTATGTTTACTCTTCTCGATTTTTTTATGCATTGACCTATCATGTTAGGTTTATGAAACCATAGAGGCAATAATGGTCCATCCAGAAGAAGCCATCATGATTACCGGACACCCAGATGAGACGAATTGTGCTGAAACAAAAAGCCGGTTCAAAAAAATTAACCTCAATTTCATCAACAAAGACAGACAACCATTGTGGAGAAGAGCTGCAAAAGATGAGAAGAAGTCGGAAGAGAAAAAGCAAGATGAGAAGCACACGCATATATTTTCACATATATTTGATAAGAAGGTATCTTTATTCTCTAAAAAGAATCCAAAAGCGGATGCATCTTCATCTCCTTCACCAGCTACCTTGGATGAAAGCGAGTGGACTATTGTTTAATAAAGTTTCGGATATGCGAGTCGAATTGTATAGAGAATAACTGTATATAACTTGTAAATGATTGATTCAATTCATTGCTCCATTCAAATTGAAACGAAAAATGTAAGTGCTTCATTGATCACCTTACTTCAAAGTTCATACCACCCACCATTGGTTTCAAGCCAATAAGAATGTCACGGTTTGTCGAAACTGGCATTAATGCATCTATGTAGATATAGTATTACCCTGATCTTCAGCAAAAAGCGGCTAATTTGATCGAAGATAATTTATTTTATTATTTATTTACTAAGATATGTTTCTGTCATGCCTTTTGAAACTGTTCCCTATCATATATCCGTTCCGCATAAACTGTAATTATAAGCCAATCACGCAATATCATCTCTGGCTTATTTGAGTGGTATTCAGAATATGACAATTCTAAATACAAAGATGGTGAAAGAAACACACTGCCAAAGAGTTTTTTGTGTTATTGTGCATTGTATGATTGGAAGCAATATCCTGCATGTTTTTTTGTGTTACATTACATAGAAAACTCAATTGTTTTCTCGAGGGTACAATTCTATTTTCTTTTCATGGGCCTTTTTCAAATTTAGATGCTTTATCATGTATGTTTCTTATCATACAGTGCTAACTGGAAACACAATTGAATGAGGTCATAATTTGCTTTTTCATGTCACTGAATATATATCTTCATAAAAAAAAAATTTATCATCGCCAAAAGAGTGATTATTACTGCGTTTAATGAAAAAAAAAAAAAAAAAGGGGGTCATCCAATTGTAGTACTCTTTTCGTTTCCTCTGTTCATAACATTTCTGGTTGGTTTTTGCTAAAAATTCCATCTTTTCTTCAGCTTTTACTTGTTTGCAGCTTCAGCTTCCTCCCCTTCTGCTGTTCCTTGTTGCAGGTCCTTCATTATCATTTCTGGCACCACGAAATTGGCGATCCAATAGACCAGTAACAACACTACACTGCAGAGATAAATTTACGAAAATATAAAATTAATACGATTGCTTTTTATCTGGGGGAAGGTAAAAATCATCATATTTAGGATGTTAAAACCAAATCCTCAATCCTGGTGTTAGAATCCCAAGAGGAGTGTTATACATTAGCCAAATTTAAGCAATGGCTTTTTTTAGTAACCAAAAGGTTCCATTCACAAAGTATCACCACCAACATTGCATCATAAATTACCAACCGTATGATGTTACAGAAGAAGTTGTAACGACCCGACTCGTTAGCAATAATAATTCGTTGGATCAAACCACTGACCCAAAATGCTTAAACACAGTTATTATTACTAGTGTGTCCGTTATTTATAAACCTATCAGACTATCCCACATTATCCGATGTGGGATTATTAGGATGTCACAGAAGTAACTCTCACCTGATTGGGATCAACACCGAGACGTCGCCCCCTGCGGCCGGAGAGTTGGTGGCCGCGAGGATAAGACCGTCGCCGAGAGCCGCAGCACGTAGACGAGGATAACAAGCTAAAGCATGTGTTAGGTTGGCTCCTTTCTTGGGGAAGAAAAGCAGCGGTAGATTTGATCTTAGCTTCTGGATATTTTGGCTTCTCAGAGGAGCAGATGAGGAGGGACTACAGCATATAGCCTTCATAGTTATCTCTTCAACTGTATGGGGAACTATACTTTGTTGTATAGGTTGGGGTTTTGGGCTTTGTAGCTTTATTAAACAGTACGTGAAGGTTTTGTGGATAATGTTACATGCGAGTGAGTGGTTCATATGAAGATGTGTCGATCCATTCAATTTAAGAATGGTCACAGCATAAATTGCAAAGCACTAATTCTTATTAATAGTATTTTTTAAAATACTAAAATCCACAACAAGGAATTGGCTCGATTCTGACCTTTTTTCAGATCATAGACTTAACGTACATTTCTCAATAGTAAAAGACAAAAAAGTAGAAAAGAAAAAAATTAAAGCGTAAATATATAAGCTTTTTTGCTCTGTAATCTGCTCATGTTGCAAACTAGTAAAAAAGTTTTTGAGCTTCTGCTGCAGCGAAAAAACGAAATAAAATCAAAAGTTTTGGTTAAAAACAGATGATTATGCATCATTTTCGTATTATCGTTATTTCTTTATTTTCTTACACACAAATAGTAATAATTGAGTGTGAAGATGGATGGTAGAGGACGCAGATAATAAAATGTTAGCCCTAGTTTTTTTTATTATTAATTTTTTAAATAAGAAAAAGAAATTTCGGTATCCTGACAAATTGAATAATAAGAATTAAAAACTACCGACCGTCCCTAGCGCAAAAGACAAAGGGCTTGGTGGTTGGTACCCGAGACCCAAGTTCGAATCATAATTGATTCACATTTTCAACTAAGTTTATTTCTAAATCTCTCTCTTAAAAAAAAAAAAAAAAAAAAAAAAAAAAAAGAATTAAGAACTTTATCCGCCAATTCATTTAACCGTATATAATATTTATTTGTAGAAATAAAAAAGAGCAACATTGACAAACAAAGTCAGCTGCAGATAAAATCATAGAAATTATTCGAAAATTCTATATACACAGTACTTTTCTTATAACACAATTCAAAAAGCACTTCATAGATACGCATAGTATATAACGGACCATCCTTAGCATAGGTGGCAAAAAGTTTATTAGTGCTTCACCCCTAAATTTGAAACTTAATTACTTCACATTTTCAATTAGATTTATTAAAAAAAAAAAGAAGAAGGACGAAGCCGATACCATGCTATATATCTTTATCATCCATGCAAAGAGTTGTGGACATAGCATTGCCCGTGTACACATGCCATTGTGCTCATCCACTTGACCTAGGGCAAAACCACCGTGTCCAAACGATCTCCATGAATTAATCCATGGAGTTAGTAGTGTGAGATCAACGACATGCATGCAAAAAAAAAAAGTCTCCATGGAGTTAGTAGTTGGCCCTTCATTAACTCCCCTCACACAAAGTACATCTTTCTCTTTCGAATCCCATTTAATCCTCCCCAACGGTCCCCTTCTTATTCACACCCTATATAAACCCCCCCAATCCTTATAACACACCACTCCTTAACTTAATTACACTCTTAAGCCCAAAAATGGCTAAGCTTCTTCTCCTTGCTCTCCTCGGTGCCCTTCTTTTCACCACCATCAATGGAAGGATATTAGTTGGAAACGAAGCCTTTGAGGATCAGAAGTGGCTGCACCACGGCGGCGGGCTCGGCGGCGGCGGCGGTGGAGGGCTCGGGGGCGGCGGCGGGGGCGGGCTCGGCGGTGGAGCCGGGTTCGGTGGTGGAGCCGGGTTCGGTGGTGGCGGTGGACTTGGCGGTGGCGGTGGACTCGGCGGCGGCGGCGGCGGAGGTGGGTTTGGCGGCGGCGGAGGAGGAGGGCTCGGCGGCGGAGCCGGCGGGGGTTCGGCGGCGGAGCGGGCGCCGGCGGAGGGTTGGGGTCTGGGCTCGGTGGTGGTGGTGGTGGCGGTGGCGGCGGCGGCGGCGGAGGCGGCGGAGGCGGCGGATTGGGCGGCGGGGCCGGCGGAGGGTTCGGCGGCGGGGCCGGAGGTGGTGTTGGTGGTGGGATACCTTGAAGTGTTAGTTTCCGACCGTTGATGTCTCATTTGTGTTTGAAATTTGAAATTTCTGTTTTAAATATCGTTAATTGTATGGTATGATGCTGGTATTTTGTGTTTGTGTTTATCACATGCAACTTAATTTGCTGTGGTTTGTTCACGAGAATAAAGTGCAATGGATAATATGTGGGTTCTTAATTATATTCCTTACGTACCTTCTTGGATTTTGTACGTACGTAGGACTACGCATGGTTACGCATGGTTACAAAGCTTTTTATTGTACTTGGGGATGAGCTCAATTAATTGATGTACGTGGGAAAACAAAAAAAGAAAAAGTAAGGCACCATACTAAAGTTCAAAAGCAAGAGGGTTACTGGATACAACGTAACACAAGGACCGACTGGACACTATACGTTGGCGATGGTCGACCGATGGAGTTTTCTCGATTAAATCGGCATATTCGATGTTGAACGACAGGGGAATGAGGGATGGACGTATTAACAGAATCTAGAATCTTTGTATATCTCTTAAGGTTAAAGTGTTTTGTTGGCTAGTACTCAGGAGGAGGATTCTAACAGCTGACAAAACAGAATAAATTATTATTGACTTAATTTTTTTTTTTTTTTCTGGCATTCAAACAGAATAAATTATTATTGACTTTAAACTACTTGGCATGCATGGTTGGCATGTATATATTTGAATCACATGCATTTATAACGGCCAACTAAGTATATATAATGTGCTCGCTATCTCCTCAACCGTCGTAAAAACGCGGCTAAGTTATTAGTCCCAAAAACCATGTAAATGCGTCCTGGCTACTTATATAAAGGGAGAGAGATATTGTGGGCAAGGCTAAATTAAGCATTCGACGTAGAAAAAACAAAACCTCCGACTCTTTAAAGAGTTGAGATGGGTTCCTCAATGAAGCCTCTCTCTCCTTGTTGCTTTCGCTTCTTCTGGGTGCGTGTTGCCACTCAGTTGAGTGTTGTGAGAGGGGATTTTGACGGTGGTGGCGATCGAGTGCCGATACCGGTTCCGCGGGTGTAGACGCGGTTTTGGTGGCGATGGTATTGGTAGCGGTGGTGGCGGCGGCTTCGGAGGTGGCGGTGGAAGTGGCCATGGAGGAGGATTCGGAGCTGGAGGAGGTGTTGGTGGTGGCACAGGGGGTGGCGTCGGAGGTGGTGGGGGATTCAGAGGAGGTGGTGGTGGCGGCGGCGGCCTCGGTGGTGGAAGTGGTCAGGGCGGTGGATTTGGAGCTGGAGAAGGTGTCGGCGGCGGCACAGCGGCCGTGGCGTCGGAGGTGGTGGGGGATTCGGAGGAGCTGGCGGCAGCCTCGATGGTGGAAGCGGTCAGGGCAGAGGGTTTGGAGCCGGAGGAGGGGGAGGATTCGGCGGTGGAGGCGGCACCGGAGTTGGAGGCGGCTTGGGACAGGGAGGAGGGTCTGGTGCTGGTGGTGGTGCGGGAGGCAGGGCTAGGCAGCGGGGGAGGAATAGGTGGGGGAGCGAGCGGCGGCCATGGGATCGGAGGCGGTGTCGGAATTGGCATAGGAGTCGGCATCGGTGTCGGATTCGGAGGCGGTGGTGGCGCCGGAGTAGGCGGCGGCGGCGGCAGCGGGGGGCCGGAGTAGGCGGCGGCGGCGGGGGCAGACGTTGAGCATTGTGCCAGCTCTATTGCGGCCTATTTACACTATTGTGGCTAATTATCTATAATCTTCTCTTCCTTCGAAAACCTTCGCAATTGATTGCGAAATACAATTGGTTTGTTATGGAATTAAACTAATTAGTGTGAAAATTTTGCTGTGCACTAAATAAAAATTAACAAAAAAGTTATTAGACATTGGACCATTCCTTTATCCAATCAGGCTAAAACAAGCCATTACATGTTATTCCTCACATATTTGTAGAACATGCAATGCAAGTTTCACGAATAGATTATCCACATATATAGGAGGAACTTTCATTTTGACAACTATACCCGCTAAATTTTATCAAATAAATGTTACTTACTATAGCCTTTTTAACAGCAGAGCCCCAAAAAAATTCAGAAACTCACAGTACAACTGTACAAGTCGAAAACCAAGCAAACACAAGAAAAATAATAATATAAGAGACACTATATATAGGACTCCACAAATAGGAATACATCCCAAAACCATTTATGAAGATTGATAAAAAAAAAAAAAAAAATCAGCACAAAACTTTTACATAATTTTTAACGGCCTAAAGAGTTACAATAAATTAATTAAATCAGAATCAAAACTGGGATTGGATGGTACAGAAAGAGAAGGCAAAACATTACAAGCCATGAGGAACCGACAATGCGGTTGAGTCCTTGAGAGTCTTCCGAGCGCGCCAGTAGACGGCATTTGCCGTCTCAGACGTCCCCGCCTAGTACAGCGAAAAAAAAACACATCAAAATGTGAAAACAGAACTAAAATGAGCTATGTAAAAGAACTTAAAATACATGAAATAAAAAGAAGAGGCGAACCTTCATTTCCATTTGATAGTAATTTCTCCACAGCTCCTTGTTTTGATTATAAAAGGATAGAGCTGATTCATACAACTTGCGGGCGTTTGCGAGGGCATCGCCGTTTCCCATTGATGCGAGGTTCCATTCGAGCTCTATACAGTGTTTAAAGAACTTGAGGCTAGGGCGAGGTAGAGCTAGGAATCTGTTCGCAAGTGGGACACAGTTAGGAATATAGCATTTACATGTAACTCGAAATTACAGAATAGCGTTATTGCGAAATGTGGTGATTGATCCTTCATAAGAGAAATCCATAAGAAAAAGATGAAATAATATCTTCGTACATTCCACAGACTTTGCACCATGTCACAAGCTATAAAATTTTAAGTGCCTTGAACAGAGAAATTTCAGCCTCAGCTTTATTCCTAAACATTCAAAAAGTCCTAATCGCATCTATTCCTTCCGAAAGTCTTCTCTCCTTTATAATCTAACATCCTCTTATAAGTCACTATCGTTTATCGAGTTGGGCTCTGGGCTCTCCTAAAATAACATTACAATTCCTACATGTCGAATTATCTACTCAACTGGCAAAAAAGGCTGTTACTCCCATACACATTGATAATATTCACATATTCTTCCTAATGTCATTACACAGAACCTAGGTCCAAAGTCCGATCTGAAGACACATGCCTGAACAAATAAAGGCGGTCTGAAGATGAAGATGATTCAATGCTGTTAATATGCAAAACTTGGGTCAAGGACACCTGTTAAACACTGAAGGGAAGCATAGCGACAAGTAGACAAATCAGAAAGCCATTTACTACCATCAATACAACCTAAGGCTTTGTATTAATTTATTTTGTCCATAATATAGCTAACAATTTCCTGTCAGAACAAATAAATCCAGATCCTGAACACAGTCCCAACAACCTAACTTATCGGTCACCCAATGACCATAAGCTAAATGAATGCAAGTTAGAGAGGAATAGAATAATGCAATTTATTTAAACTTGGAAACCAGTCGAAGATCAAATATTAAAAAAGCACTACTATGAAATTAATAGAACTCGAGTTGCACCAAATTACAACATTTTAAAATAAAGAGATAAAAAAGCGCGCCAATGACTAGTCACTTGCAGAAAACAAAGCTGAACATACCGCTTGTACGTCTCTCTTGCACGCTGAATGCCATTCCTCTGAAGAACCCAGTTCACGACAGCAGAAGATATGGTAGCAGCACAGTCACTGCCACCATCTTCTGCCACAGATAGGATGATAACCTTTACCAACTTCTCAAAATACTCCTTGTTATTAGAGAACAACTTCATGGCCTGAATATAACATGGCGTTAATTAAAAATAACGATCCAGCAACTTAGAAATAATCACCAAATAGCTTTAAGCAGATAATCATCATAGCTTTAAGCATTATAGCATACAGACTCAACCTGATTTACTGAAGTATAAAGAAGCTAATTATTCAACAGAAGTTATCCAAGCAGACAATCAAACTTGATTCATTGTTGCAATTGTTGAAAACAATAGGATCAATTTATCTTCTCACTTGTGCTTGCTTGAGCCAAACTAGAATAAATCACATTCTTTTTCATCAGTTCTAGCTCTTTTATGATTCCTATTATCCAACTTTTTGAAGGATTTCTATGGTCAACTCCCCATTTTAGTTACAAGTCAGTTTTTAAAACTCTGACAAAGAAGTCTTCAAACCTGAAACTTAATAGGTTAGAATTCACAATAAAATGGCCAACGTAATTATCTATACCACATCAAATCTGTCAGTAGTAATACAAATAGTATGTGATACAACTATAAAAAACTCCAAATTACTTGAGAGAACAAGTCAAGAGAATATGTGAAAGCAGGGTACCGTTTATTAAATAATAACTATATATCCCAATGACAATAGCAGAAAATGGACAAAAAGATGATACTATAGCACAATGTACAAATACGCCCCCACATCCCCCCCCCACCCGAACCAACACACATATCACAAAGAGATGATTACAAGCATTTTTTGGCAACTTAATATCACAGTCCACAATAAGAGCTCCAAAACATGCAGGAAGATAGATAAATGAGTGTGAATTGCATACCGTAAGCCACAAGCTCTCAGCTTCAGAAATAGACGTGTTAGTCAATGCACGTTTCAGTAGATTAAAGAGTCGGCTCAAGTTGTCATTGCTCAGACAAAAAGAATTCTGTGTAAACCACTTCAACTCTATGGAACTTCTGAGAGCCCACAATTTTGCAGCATCCGAAAGTGGCCCATTGCAAAGCTTCTCTGCAAGATTCCTTCCTTCTTCTAATCTCTCAGTTTTCAAATAAAACAAAACATACTGGCAAGCAAGTTGTTCAGATAAGCATCCATTTAATTCGGCCTTTTCATATAACTTCAGTATAGATGAAGTGAACTCTGAAGCATCAAGCCCGACATTATTGAGGAGGGAAACAAAATCCTCTTTGTCGGAAAATAACATATCCGACCAAAACTGTGCGTAGAAAGAAAACATCTTGATGGTAGGCAATACTTTCAGGGCCTCCTCATACACCTATAACATTCAGTAGTAAGAAGAGTTGTACAATTGATCTCTTACATTTATATTGACTTTCTTAAGAAAAAAAAAGAATTACGAATAATGCTGACTTAAATGAATAAATTAGACCAACGAGTACGCTTACTTTTCCTTAAATCTAAAAATGGAGTGCAAACAGTGAAATAACAAATAACTACTAGAAATTGTAAAGAGGCTGTGGAAAGAGACAATGAAGGAATGAATAACAAACAAATGTAGACTGCCGGACATCAATGCATTGATATTAGAAATTGATATGGAATTTTGTAAATTTTTACATATTAAATTATATTACAACTGAAACAATGTAGTCAAAGCCCTCCCTCACCTGAACTGCTTTGTTCAACTTGGAAATAACTTCTTCTCTAGATAAATCCTTGCAATTGAGGACATCACCTATCTGAAACCTAGCAATCCAATCCCAATAGTCTTCATCATGAGAAAAATCTTTCTTCAGATCATTCAATACTTCCACCTTCAATTCATCAGAATGCGCCAAGTCCACACTATCCAATATCTCCAAGAACTGCTTCCGTAAACTCATACTTGTTGGAATTGCCTCTATGGCACCATGATATATAGTTTGAAGAATCAACAAACCTTGATGCCAGAACAAATCCTCTTTCTCCTCCAACGTGCCTTCTTTTGGAAGAGCCTTGCCCTCCTCATTTAGAGGCATGAACAAATCCTTGTTTTCTTCTTTCCACTGATCAGATTCATTACTATTCTGACCCAATGTTTTCACATCCTCTCCAAGAGCAACCTTTCGAGCCTTCAACTTGTTTAAATAAGTGAGCTCCATGCGAAGATACTCGATCCATAAATCCTCCGACTTTGGACAAGCCCTGAGACCACTTTGCATGAGAGCACGAGCTGCAGCTACGTTTAGGTTCTGATCAAACTCCCATGCTGAAGCATATATCCAAAGTCCAGGAATATTAGGATGGAATCTAATTGCTTGCACTAGCACCTGCCGTTAAAATCCAAATCATAAACTAGTAATAAAAAAAAGGTTCCAATAAGTTGAATTTACCCAAAAAGAGAAGGATTTATTTTTACGGCTACCATCGAGCAATAAGTAAAAGAAAATAGCTGTTAGCATGAAAAACACCAAAAATAACAGTCAAACAATGAAAAAAGTACAGTATACAATAAAATCTAAAAATTCTCACCAAATAAAAAGCAATTCAAAAACTATAATAAAAGGTACAAATGTGTGGAACTTTCGTGAACTATGGTCCACTTTGGAATGACTACCAACCTTTAGAAACTTTTATTTTGATATCTAACCTTTCAATTGTTCCGTTTGAATCATTCGAGGCTCTTCTATTATAAAATTTAGGTGCATTGCTTGCTTCATCAGAAATGTAGTCACGCGAATCTTGTTAAATACTCTCAGTCCGTTAAACTAAAATAATGCCACCAAATTCTGTCTCAGATCATATGCATTGAAACGTAAAGAATTGAAATCAAAACTTCTAAACCTAGATAGTTCTATCAGAGTGGTGATACTTCGGTTAATTTCCATAAAAATTAAAACGATTTCATCAATAACAAGCAATTCAAAGTCATTTCAGCTAAGAAAGTAGCTCCATTTCTATCAATCTCAAACTTGAACAAGCAATAGAAACCCTAAAAGCTCGCAACTTTCCATACCTCCTTCATCCGCCCATGTCGCCGCTCCCTACAGAACTCGAGATACTGAAACCAGAGATCCAAATCCCCCTTGTATCTCATCGTCGCCAACCTAAAAATCCCCAAAATCCTCAGAACCCCGGCGATATCGGACACCGACTTCTTCCACTTCTTACCCTTCTTCCTCTTCTTCCCCTTCTTCCCCTCGCCCTCCTCGTCCTCGTCCTCCTCCTCCCTGCGGAGCTCGCCGAGGATCCGGCGCTTGCGGAGGTCGCGGAGCGCGTCGACGCAGCGCTCATAGTCGATGTAGGCGAGGTAGTCGTGCTTGAGCGGGGAGGGGCGCTTGAGGCGGAACTCGAAGTCGCGGCGGCGGCGGACGATCTCGTTGAGCTCGGCGCGGGAGAAGAGGCCGCGCCGCTCGAGGTCGTCGAGCTCGTCGGCCATGCGCTCGAGCCGGAATTGGACAACGTCCGCCATTGTCGAGCTCGGTGGTGCGCGCGGGCGCTAGGGTTTCGTGGGAGCAAGACGAAGTGGCGGTGGAGGAGGATGAGCAGGGAGAGAGGGTTTTGGGAGGAGGGTTCTGGGACGAGGGTTTTGGATCCGTCGAAGTGTTTTAGCGGGTGTCGACTGTCGACTCCATTTACAGTAACGGGTCGGGTCTATGTTTAGTTGTATCCGTTTGTACCCGGTAAATGTTGCAGAAATGGTCGCCATTTTTAGCAATTCGATACGTTTGGTTTTGGTTATGAAATTTTGAATTTAAATTTTACTTAGCACCAAAAAAATGTGTGAACTCAAAGGATTTTTTTTACAAATAATCCGAACAAATATTATAATTGGCTATGACCATACTAATTAAAAAATATTGTATGTTATTGTTTATTGAAATTTTTATATAGTTATTAAAATTATATATAAAAAATAAGATAAAGTGAAATTATTAGGATTGTTTGTGAATTATTTGAATTTTTATTTGATTGTTAGTATTGTGTGGATAGATTATTAAAAAAATTTATACTGTAAATATTATATAGAATTATATATGAAAAATAGAAAAAAAAGTATCTTAATAATAAAAGGACAAGAAATGATTCATCGTTTTTTTTTAAAATTTTGAAATTCGTAAATCGTTTACCGCTTTTTTAAAATTTTTGGAATGCGGTGAATTGTTTACTGTTTTTCTGAAAAATTTGAAATGCGGTGAATCGTTTACTGTTTTTCTGAAAAATTTGGAATGCGGTGAATCGTTTACCACTTTCGTGAAGACGGTAAATGATTGACTGTCTTTATGAAAAAAAAAATTACCGGATCTCCTACACGGCAAAATGAGGATTAATTTGCTAAAATAAATTTCATAGAATTATTTACTTAATTAGAAAATTTTATAGAATAATTTCGAAAAAAAAATCTGGATCAGGATATATGAACATCTTAATGTAAAGAATAAAAATAAGAAAATTAAAAACATGTTACTTACAAGAGGTTACCCATAAGATTACATAAGGCATGTGAACATGCACTTGGGCTGCGTTTAGTATTCAGAATATTCCGAAACAACACGGGATAGTTTCGAAGTTGTAACCAAACGATGGAAAAGAGGAAACAGGTTATTCTGGTCGAAACAGATTGTTTTGAATTGTTCTGGAACAATCCGTTAAAAACGTACGTGTTTCCAGAAAAACTGAGAACAACTTTATTTTTCTCTTTTTTTTATTAGATAAATAGATATATAAAGAAATATATTAATATAAAATATTATATTTATACTTAAATTTTATCCAAAGACTATTCATCTAGGCCCATTCCAAAATATCATATAAATGTATGTATCAATAATAATTAATTATATATATGTCAATATTTAAGAGGATCCAAAGTATTAATTACAATGTGAACTCACTTCATACACTATTTCATACACTCTTTAAACCATTAATAAAGGAATGTTCTTTCCCTCTTGTTTCACCCTTTCTACATCAATGTCTATTTCATGTTTGTTTATTTAAATAATTAAAAAAAGTCTATTTCATATTGCCATTGGACTAATCTCACAATGTGAACTCACTTCGATCTATTTGTTTTCTTTTTTTCCTTTTATTGTAAAAAGTATGGATTAGCTTCTACTAAAAGCTAGATCCTTTTTGAATTTGGTCCCAATATTCTCAATCAATTTATTCAAATTCCCCATCACCTTAAGTTGTAGAATAGTAATAATTAATATATATATATATATTCCCTACACACATATAGTATTCTTGTATACCATCAAATTCATATGCTCGATCGGTTTTTTATTTCACCACTAGCGTTAATTCTAACATATACACACCTCCTAATTGCTTTATATTTTCAGCTCGATTTAGTTTTAAAAAAATTAAATGATCGAAGCGGATAATATGCTATCTTTCTTTAAAAAAAAAAAAAAAAAATAAATAGGACGTTATATTATCATATTCTAAAAAAAAAAGAAAGAAGAGAAGATGGTATTAAGATTTATTTCTATATTTTTTAATTTTTCAAGTACCCACTCTAAGCTTTCTTTAATTGTAAACAATTCTGAGTGCTCATATTTTAAACAATGTAATATTAAATTTAACTGATTAAATTAATTATATGCATAACCTCACCACCAAGCCATATTTATCCCTTTCCTTTTGACTACTTTGGCCAAATATAACGACTTTGGTTTCATACGTATAATAATCATCTAAAGCATGCATTTCATGCAAATTAAAGTTACATACATACTTTTGACACTCGTAGCAATTGGAATTTGAAAACCATTGTAAGCTGAGGCATGGAGATATATAAGCAAGCAATTCACTAATGCTAGTTATCAATGATGGATCACATCAATATATTTTAATAATAATTATCTTAAGAGGGTTCCTTAATTAGTTTATTGTTTAATGGCTCTTTTGTTAATTTTTAAGACTAATATTATTTCTTTTCAAGTCTGACACAGCTGGCGGCAATCTGCTCGGTCGTTTGGACGGAGCGAAATAAGATCATCTTTTGCGATGGGTCTCCCAATGCCTATCGCGCTATCAAACGAGTGGCTCTGATCAACGATTGGACCGACGGTTTGTTACGTGATATAAGTTTTCCTCTGTTTTCTGGATTTTTGTTTCCCGTTTGACGGACTCGTTTTTGGTTTTTTTTTCCTGTTTTTCTGTTTTTTTGTTTTCTTGCAGGGATTAGGAGGCCTAGTTGTTTCCATCATGTTTGCCTAATTCATTCCTCTTAATGAATGATGCCATCTATTTTTCAAAAAAAAAAATTATTTCTTTTCTTACTGCATGCATGCATGTGGCATGATTCATTTGTTCACCATCATGCACACATATAAATTAAAGTATTTAATTAAATTATTCAAAACGTACATTATTTTCCTACGATATGAATCTTATGTTATAGATGATATAGGTTGCATAGGCAATTAAAAGAGAATTAGATCATGATCACCTGAGTTAACTTAACCCAAATGGTCGAAACATGGTTGGAGTTGTGAGAATCAGCTTGGGTCTACATCAAATGAGCTCACTTAGTCACTTTACAACTAAGGTCCAATTCTATGGACCTTTTTGAGATTATCATGCCAATCCTTTTCCCTCCCATCCCCACACAAAAATTAATAAAGCTGTTTGGAAGCTGGAAATTGAATATATCTAAAGTGAGGAGAGGAAAAGATGATCGAGCCTAAGAATTTCTAAAGGCTAATTTGCTTCTTAATCACACCATGAAATCCATGGTCCTTGTTCTATGTTATTGACCTATGTGTATTCATTGATTATTATTTTTTTTAAGAGAAAGATAATATGTTATTCGCGTCGTTCATTTTTTTAAAAAATAAATTTAGCTGAAAATATAAATTAGAGAGGGAACCCTACGAGGTGACGGATAAATCAATCGTTTATTGCATATAATAATGTGAATTTTAAAGCATGGATAAATAATTGATTAAACCACACTCAGTGAAGAGGCTCCAGTGTAATTTTTTGGTTCATGGTACACCCTGTCTACCTAGCAATATTGTCCGCGTAAACTCCACTTCAATCAAAGAATACAATTCCATTTCTCTCACTCCCTATATAAAGCTCACTAGCTACACTAGACTCTTCAATCCCATGCATCACCAATACAAGTTTTAACCATATAACCCACCCGTAGTGTACGCATGGCAACCTCAGTCCATTTCCTACTCTTTATTATTATCCATGCAACACTTTTTATCTCAACAATCCCCTCTTTATCCCATGCAAGAACCCTACCTAATGCTAACAACGACAACAACAACTCACTCAATGATAGTAAGCTCTTCTCCTTAAAACCCGGTGGTGGCGGCGGAGGCGGAGGCGGCGGAAGAGGTTTCGGGGTAAGCGTGACCCATAACGGGTCGGAGATCACTATCGGTGTCGGTGGTGGCGTCGGTGGAGGGATTGGCACGACCCGCGGTGGCGGAGTTAGCGCAGGAGGCGGAGCTGGTGGGGGGATCGGAATCGATGTCGGAAGACACGGGGTGGATATCGCGGTCGGTGCCGGCGGTGGCGGTGCGGTGAGTGCTAATAACGGGAGCGTAAATGTCGGTGGAGGCGGTGGGGGCGGTGTCGGTGTGCATATCGGGCGGGGCGGGGTGAGTGTTGGGAGGGGGGGCGGCGGTGGAGGCGGCGGTGGAGGCGGCGGTGGAGGTGGCGTTGGGGGTAGTGGAGGAGGCGGGGCGGCGGGCGGCGGGAGTGGAGTCGGTAGGGCTGGGGATGCTGTCGGGAGCGGTGGGGGTTACGGGAATGCGAGCGGAAGTAGCGGAGACGGTGGAGGAAGCGGAGAGGGATCAAGTGCAGGGACTTCTGGCGGCGGCGGCGGTGGTGGCGGCGGCGGTGGAAATTAATTAATATATTGTAGTATACTAAAGCTAAAAAAAATATATAGAAAATTTCTAGATAAAGAGGCAGTTAATTAGGTTTGATGATATGTATGCACGCACCTAGAAACTTCAAATAGTTTTGATGATAAAATTAGTAGTCTCCATGGTTGTATGTTGCAAATTGTAATGTACCTTTCGACATGATGCATGCAGTGAATGATCAGCGAGTGATTTGTGCTGTGAGTTTATATTATTAAGGCATTATAGTTTTTCCTCACTTATATAAAGAAATCATAGATATTAAGATCTTTTGAGGCGCAAATATTAAATTCGTGATTTTCAATAACACAAAACATTTTCATATCAAAAACACATTAGATTGAATACTACTATATTATAAGCATCAAACATGATCTTAATTTAAGTATGACTTCATTGACAACCATTTGGCATATATACACTATACACCAAAATTTTAAAACTTCATTTCTCAAAAAAAAAATAATAAAAAAAAAAATTAAACTTCTTTCAAATTTAAATATCTTTTGTTCGAATTGAAGTGTGGATTTAGCTGGGGAAATTGCGAGTGAGAATGAGATGCGCCTTAGACCTTAAATTATTTTTCCAATTATATATTTGATTTTTAATGTAAAATGAATGAATGCAAAGTAAGTGGGGTATGAAGAGTGATAGTAAATAACATTACTATAGTTTAAATTTTCTTAGTCTCTTTATAAATGATGAATTTTCTTACTCTTTTGTAAGTCATCTTTGTCTATTTTCTGAAATTGTTTGGAAGCATATAGTTAGTGTTATATAATAATTTTGTACGTGTAGCCATTTCTCAACAAAAAAAAAAAAAAAAAAAAAATTTGTGTAGCCGATTCTATAGTTTGCTATATTTAGAATTGTATATGAGGATTTTTTAACAAAATAACTATCTAAAATTTTATAATTAGCCAACTAATCCTATCAAATTTGTATTTGACAAATTAACTTTCAAAACGCGGTGAATCATTTATTGCATTCTGACCCATATGAAGAAGCTCAATTCCAGCAAATAAAAAGTCTAAAACAGTATTAATTCTCGACAAATTATTAATTAGTATTACATAATAAACCGTATTAATTTGCAAATTATATGCTATGCGATCCGAACCAATCTGACGCAACCTGACCCAACCATGGAACCCAATCCCAATTCTGGTTTTAATTAAGCACCCAACAATGAGATCCGATCCGATTCAATCGACTCTTCAAATTGGCTCCATCAACTAAACCAACCAAACCACACGGCGGTGCGAAAGTTCCCGCCGTTTCACTAGCACTATATATATACACACTCCCCAATAAAAGGCGTCCGAACCCTCCTCAAACCCACCCTTTTCACTCCCTCTCTTCTCTTCGCCCCCTTTTCCTCTCCGACCCCATTCGCCGCCATGGCTCGCCGAGCTCGGAACCGCGTCAATGGTGCGTCCCCCAAAACCCTAGTCTCCCTCTCCCTCTCTCTCTTTTCCTCTCTCTCCTCTCATTTCTCTAATTCGATCGTAATTATTGATCCCCTGCAGGTAGAGGGAAGAGGAAGCGCGGAGTCAAACCGTACCAATCCTCCGATGACGAGGGTTTGTCTTCCACCTCCGACTCCGATTTCGTCGGTGACATCGACGAATCCGAAGAAGACGAGGACGATGATGTGGAAGAAGCCGCTGCTCCTCCGCCCCCGCCTCCACCTATAATCAGGTATCGTCGTAGAGGAAGAGGGGAGAGGAGGAGGAGGAGAGGCGATGACGAGCCTCCATTGATATGGGAGGCGTGGGCGGAGGAGAACTCGAAGTGGATCGATGAGTTTGAGCTGGGAAGAGGCGGCGCTAGCAAGCAATCCACGGCCGAGACAGTCGATCCGGCTCGGGATGTCCTCCTTCCCCTTTTGAGGTTCCAAAAGGAGTGGCTCGCATGGGCTTTGAAGCAGGAGGAGTCCAACATTAGAGGGGGAATCCTTGCGGATGAAATGGGGATGGGTAAGACGATCCAAGCCATTTCCCTTGTTCTTACTTCGCGTTATCTGCGATCCGAGAGCATCGGTGTAGTAGCAAACTCTGATTTGCCATCTACATCGTCGTCCTCACTTCCGAGGACCAAATGCACGCTAGTTATTTGCCCGGTAGTTGCAGTGATACAGTGGGTGGGTGAGATTGAGAGGTACACTGAGAAGGGGAGTGCTAGGGTTTTGGTATATCACGGCGCGAAGAGGTCTCACGCATATGGTGATTTTAGTGACTATGATTTTGTATTGACTACTTATTCTACAATAGAGTCTGACTATAGGAAGTATGTTATGCCGCCTAAGGAGAAGTGCGAGTATTGCGGGAAGAAGTTCAATTCTAATAAGATGAGAATTCATTTGAAATATTATTGTGGTCCTTTTGCTCGTAAGACAGAAAAGCAATCTAAACAAGTGAGTAAGAAGAAGAAGTGCTCGGTGAAACAGAAAGGGAGTGCTGTGTCGGTGAAGAATGAGAAGGGTGGAAAGAAGAAAAATAAAAAGAAGGCCAACACGCATGATGGTGCACTTCATCTTAGCTCAGAAGAAGATGTTGACGATGGGGAGAAGGGTTCTGAGAAGCCATCTGAGCCACTTAATGATAAAAGGCAATCGGTTCTACACTCGGTGAGATGGGAACGTATTATTCTAGACGAGGTAATTTTTTCGATAGCAATATTTCTATTTATGCTAGTGTGGAAAATCTCTGATAGCATGTTGCCTTGCCTATCTATCATATTTTTGTATCTTGATAAATTATTTTGCCTAATGGTTCATAGCAATAAAATCAGGGCAGGTATACATGCTGGCTAATATATAGGCCATTAAGCGTGCATTTTACTTTGCCTATCTCTTCAATCACCTTGAAGGATTTGTAAAGCTGTGAGAAATCTTGCCAAATTTCTAGTTTCGGTTCTTAATTCCTGATATTGGCGTAATGTATTAGTGCATTTTATTTTATTATCTGAGCAAATGAAGGGGACTTGGGTGGTAAGGAAGTTTTACAAATTGAAAAAATCTAATCTTCACCACTGACAAGAAATAAGTTCTTATTCTGCGCTCATTTGGGCCGTTGGTTGTCATTTGCATTTGCACATATTATTGCTATCCCTTCATTAGACTGAAATGCTTTGCTTTTGATTTTGATCCATATATCGTGGCGCTATTTTTTGCACAGCTTGGTTTATTGAACTTCACCTAGTTCACGCTATTTTTCCACAGCTTGGTTTATTGAACTTCACCTAGTCCATGTCGCTTAAAATAACTAGTTTTCCTTGTGCATTCTGATGCAGGCTCATTTCATAAAAGACAGGCGTTGTAATACTGCAAGGGCTGTTTTTGCATTGGAATCTCAGTATAAGTGGGCTCTAAGTGGCACTCCTTTACAAAATCGAGTTGGAGAACTGTATTCTTTGGTCCGTAGCTATAATTTTGAAGCTAACAGCAATTGAAATCTTTAATCTTATGAATTGTTGATGCTATTTTGACAGGTTCGATTTTTACAAATCTTCCCCTACTCCTTTTACTTCTGCAAGGATTGTGATTGTAAAGTGTTGGACTATGGGTGAGTCTTTCAATTTCTTCTTGACTAGTTTTTTTGAAAGAATTTAGGTTAAATGATTCTTATCTTCAGTATTGAATCAATATGTGACTTTTTCGAGTGCGTTGTGTTTCTGTGTATCCTTCAGTGTACTTGCTTGACTCTAAAAGTATGAAGGAAGCAATTTCTACTCTGTTGATGTTGAGTTTTTAGCCAGTTATAATATCTGCTTCTTCATTAGACTTTTCTTGATATCATTTTGTGCTTTTGCTCATGCTATGTTGCTGGCAGAAGGCTTATATGATATTGATGATAATGATGTTCTAATCTTGATTCTTTTACTATCAGAGATGCATTGAACCTTTAACTTCTTTTTGTGAGCGTTTCTCCATAAGGAATGTTTTTTGCAATATATCTTCCTTATTAATTTCAATGTGCTAGCTAAAAAATTTAAATGAGAGTTTGCTGGATTATTGTATGCACATATTTGGTTTCTGTCTTTCCTCAAAGGAAGCATGTACAAGATAATCGCGATTAGACAACAGAAATTACTTGGAACATTTCCTGAAATTGTGTCTTTTTTAAAGTTTCAGATTGTACGTGCACCTGAAATATGATTAAAGTAATAATTTGAGATAATGCTAGATATCAAGTCTACCACAAATCTTTTTTTCTTAATCTTTATATTCTTTGTCAAGTGGACACAAATACAGTTATATATTGTTAATTTTTCTTTTTCCTCCCTCTCTCTCTCTCTCCCTCCCCCTCTCTCTCTCTCTCCCTCCCCCTCTCCCTCTCCCTCTCTCTTCTTTTGGACATTATAAAAGAATGATT
This sequence comes from Aechmea fasciata, assembly GCA_025177825.1. NCBI lineage: Eukaryota > Viridiplantae > Streptophyta > Magnoliopsida > Poales > Bromeliaceae > Aechmea > Aechmea fasciata. The sequence goes on along the minus strand of CM045932.1, from coordinate 8,644,385 downwards.
GTGTTTTTTTTTGTTTCTGCAGTGCTTCAAAGGACTGTGTCAACTGTCCTCATTCTTTCGTGAGGCACTTCTGCTGGTGGAACAAAGTGAGCCTTTCTTTTGGGTTTCTTACTGATTCAGTTACAATAATTGGTTTTCTGATTGAGATGTAACCCTACCAGTACATATCCAATCCAATACAATGTGCATCCATGGCTCCTGAAGGCGGAAGAGCCATGGTTTTGTTGAGAGAAAGACTTCTAAAGAATATAGTGTTGAGGCGCACAAAGAGTGGGAGAGCTGCAGATCTTGCTCTTCCACCAAAAATTGTAAGTTTGTTAGTTTCTTATTTCATCTTTTAGGAAAAAGTATTTGCTTTTACTCAGTTTCTATGCCTTATGAATAAATCATAACAATCACTCATTTGAATGGTTTTGCTAATTTTATAGGTTACTTTGAGGCGTGATTCTCTGGATGAAAATGAACAGGAATTCTATGAAGCATTGTACACCCAAAGTCGCGTACAATTTGATTCGTGCGTTATACCTACCTGTGTTCATTTTTATAACATATAAAATAGAATGTTAGAATTATTCTTTATATCTGTTGGTGTTACTACTCTGGAAATTAGATGCAAAATATGTTTTAAGCAGCTAAAATGTCACATCTTGGTCAAGCAGAATTAAGATTCCTCATGTGATTCTCTAGAGAATCCTTTTTTAAACTTGTGAGACTATTGACTTTTTTGGCCTATTTTTGATAGATTAAATGTACATTCATTACTATGTAGATGCAATGTAGTATTGCAGATCTGTACTTGACAGAAACAATTTTCTTTAAGACTTTAAGCCATAATACTTATATGATGGTGATTGATGTGACATCCTAACTTACGTTTTTCCAAGGACGTGAAGAGATTTTGCTTTTGGTTCATACAAAGATTTTGATTTCAAATTTTCTTGGCTGCATGAGAAGTGGAGAATGGTGCTGGTTACACCATAGATTTTGTCCATAACAAGAGTCGGAAGGATCAGGGAAGGGCAACGCTTTCTCATCTCTCTGTATAAAAGGAACTCGGCATACATTCACGTATTTTATTCTGATAGTGGCAGGTCGGTAGAGGTGCAGCAGTATATTAGATGGGTAGGAAAAATGGTTTTACTATTCCGAAGTTTTCTTTAACTGGATACTGTTGAGTAGCAGCTTTAGCAATGAGGCATCAGATATTTGAAACCATTGACAAAAGCCTGGCTTGTACAAGCTGGGAAAATTTTCTAGTGAGGTTCATTCTCATGATTGAAAATTTGAAAAGTGAACTGAATAACTTACATCCGGTAAAAGATAAGTACTCAAAGAGGAGATTATGTCAAATTTTATGTAACTCATCTTTTAGGAATCCTCCTATGCAGAAACCATACGTTCTTTGTTCTGTCCTGAACTTGATAACAATGGATTCAAATTGCAATGTTGAGTAGCTTTTGCTTTAATTTTTTTCATTTGAAATGAATCAAGTCTGCTGACATCTTAACTTCCCTTTCCAGATATGTGACGGCTGGAACCTTGATGAATAACTATGCCCACATTTTTGATCTTCTTACTCGGTTGCGACAGGTGTGATGCATAAGAATGACTGTGCTTAGTTTTGGAAATATATTGATGATTATTTTGTATGCTTTAGGTTATGTTTTTCTTTTGGTTACTTTTTTTGGGGGGGATTGTCATTTTTAATTTTCAGAAAGTTGTCAACAGAATGCCTATTACATTAAGAGAGGGATGCTTATTTATACTGGCTAAGAAATCTCATCACTGTAAAGTGAACATGGTAGTAATTCTTATCTTATGATTCCAGGCAGTGGACCATCCATACCTTGTTATCTATTCTAAAACTGCAGTACTACCTGATGGAATTAAAGATAATGATGCTATGAAAAACACTTGTGGTCTGTGTCATGATCCAGCAGAAGATATAGTGGTGAGAACATTATCATCTCCTGTTACAAATTGCACTAAACATGTGTCTTAAAATAATGCTGATATTTAACCAGCCAAATGCTTTAATCCCAAAATCATTGTTATTGCATCATCTTTCTCGTTCAGGTTACCTCTTGCGAGCATGCATTTTGCAAGGCTTGTTTGATAGATTATTCTGCACGTCTGGGGAATGTGTCATGTCCCACTTGTTTAAAACCCCTTACCGTTGACTTAACAACAAGAAATTCTGGAGAAAAGCTGTCAGTGCCAGCCATCAAGGGCTTTAAGCGCTCGGGAATTTTGAGCAGGTTAAATAATATTACGGACTTCAAGACAAGTACGAAGATTGATGCTTTGGTAAGATACTTCTTTCTCCAACCCGCCTTCTTGCTTATTTTTTATTGTCTATTTTGTGTTTCTCCCATGGTAGTAAATGCATGTACTTTTTAAGAACCTGCAACTGCTCAAGAGGATGAAAAGTTGTATATTTGGTAGATTAAGCTTCCAAAGATAAATTTTTCTCTCCTTTTACTGAAAATAGGCCCAAGTTATATGATGCTATGCCATATACACATCATTAATGACTAATGAAACATGAGCTCTCGTTTTTTTTTTTTCCTGGAATAAGTTTTCTCTTGGTCTTTTTTCTTGATGGCAGAGAGAGGAGATAAGAAACATGGTTGAAAGTGATGGCTCTGCAAAAGGAATTGTGTTCAGCCAGTTTACATCGTTTTTGGATTTGATTAATTTCTCTCTGACAAGGGTAACCGAACTATCATTTGCCACTTGTTCTTTCATTTTCCGTACATGCTTGAACTAACGTTACATCAACTTTGCAGTCCGGCATCAAGTGCGTTCAGTTAGTGGGAAGTATGACCCTTTCCGAGAGAGAGAAAGCAATAAGGGCCTTCACTGACGACTCCGACTGCAAAATTTTTCTTATGAGCTTGAAAGCTGGTGGGGTAGCTCTTAATCTCACTGTGGCATCTCATGTGAGTTAGTATCTTTGCTATGTGGATCTATTCCTGATTGAGTGAAAAATGGAGTTTCTCCTAATATTTTTAGCTCCCCTATTATTTTAAAGTAGTTGTATTTATTCTGACACGTTTCATATTGTGAAATGTGAGGAACAGAGTACTTCTAAACCATTGACTTTGTGGATTTTTGCAGGTTTTCTTGATGGATCCATGGTGGAATCCGGCTGTCGAGAACCAAGCTCAAGATCGAATCCACCGCATTGGACAGTATAAGCCAATCAGGTGCTTAATAAAAGCTATGCATTCTCATAAACTTCCCTTCCCTTCTAGTACTCTTCCCCATAGTCTTCAATAATTCTATTTGCTTCATTCAGAAGTGTGAGATTTGTAATCGAGGACACGATCGAGGAACGGATTCTGAAGTTGCAAGAGAAAAAGGAGCTTGTTTTTCAGGGGTAAGACTGAATTGCTACATACTAATGACTTCACTGTTGATTCGTAATTCCCTGCGTATCAAGGCTGATATAGCTTTTGCAATGTTTATCGTGTAGCACTGTTGGCGACTCAGTGGATGCTATGGCAAAGCTGACTGCAGATGATCTGCGGTTCTTGTTCCATACCTAATCAGTTCAGTTGGAACACAAAAGATAAATGGAAGAAACTAACAGGAAAGCCTCCTTTTGGAATATAAATGTGATTTGAAAATGGTAATGCAACTATCTATGAATTGTCATTGTTCATCCAATGTCGGCCTAAAATGCTTATATTTCTAGGCCAAAATGTTTTGCCGATCTTCTAGTATGTTGTTAACCAGGGTAGGATATGAATGATAAAATCCTTCTATTCAAAGCTTACCCTTTTGCCGTGGCTCTTTATCAGAAACTGTACATAAAACAGTTTCTTTTTCATTTTTTGGTTTCCTGAAAATTATCTCTGGAGATCTCTTTGATACTCTTTAATCGTCAAAAGTAGTCAATAAATCTCTTTTCAACATATTGCTGGTTCTTGAATTATACCACTTCATTATTTATTTACATCGATCATATCTAGCGAAATTGGCTCTAAGTTTGATGCTTGTTATTCAAGGCTTTAAGTTTGATGTTTAATTATTTTGCGTCCTTAGTTGAGTTTATTTTTTAAAAAGTAAAATAAATAATTAAAGTAGTCGACTAATTGAAAACCACCCACCTAACCGATAATAGGGAGAGCATTAATTAGACTCACCGGACAACGTGTGCACATACGCATATTCTCGAACAATTCTCTTTGTTGAAACTTCCTTTTTCTTCTTTTGTAAGTTTTTTTTATTTTTTTGTTGTTATTTTTTTTTCTTCGTTTTTAAGTTATTTTTTTTTTTTGGAGGCTACGTTGCCTCACTGTTTGTTGCTAAGTTCATTTTCGAAATGAATGAAACGGATAGCGTGTTAATTTTTTTTCAAAAAAAAGAAAAAGAAAAAAAACTTCTTTTTTTTCTCTGTTTTTGGGGATAACCTATTATTATGCGAGAAGGCTGAAGGGTCGAGCCTTGTAATTAATTACTATGCACGTGCGGAACTCAAACTAGTGCAGACCAATAATTCCCAAGGATAAGAAGCACTGTTGAACAAATTGAAGGTCCAAGACATTGAGACAAATCCACGAAGAGCATGTTTCCACGTCTCTGCAGATCTCTATCTTTCACAATTTGCGAGTCATCATCGTCGTCCAGTGACAAAACAAATTGCAGCTGTTCCCTGTTCACACACATTTTTTTGTCCTAGCTAGGTGATGCAAATTAAGCTATAAATTTTGAGATGCAACACCACCTAATAATTGCAAAGCGTGAATTCGAGTTACAGGGAATTAATTAATTGGGATTGAGCGTTAGATGATTGTATATTAATTAATTGGATTATATATAGTCCTTCTCAAGCCTATATTAATTTGATTTCTCTTAGGACTTGTTTGGCCTAGCTAACACCTGAGATTAACAACTCTATTCCGTCGAAAAAAACCGCTGATATTCGAGAAAAAGCATGTTAATTACACTATATATCTTATGTGAGCATATTGTAATTACAACATAAACCTTTATATCTGAGAATGTGTTCGTATGTTGTTATTAAAGTTGTATTTCGAGATGGATTATGCATGCATGAGAGCATGCTCATGTATATATATATATGTATGAATAGCATTGCTCTATTCAAAAACCTATAAATTCCTTTCCAAGTTTACCACTAATTATAATTAGACGAATATATATACGAACACACGCGTAGATGTTGCTTTTCCATTGGCTTATTCCTTCTAAGGCTTCGTTTGGTATTCCCGGGAGATCGCGTTACATGCGGTGAGAAAGTACGTTGAAAAAATATTCTGTTTGTTTCCGTACGTAATATTGCGTTCCGTATATCGCGATGAATCAGTTACGCTATATTTTCTACGCGCGGTCTCACCGAAGAACGCAGAAGTATATTTCTATATATTTTTTTTACAACTCTATTTTATCTAATAGTGTTAGATAGACGTCAATACCAAACTAAGTCTAATTAAGTAGCTTTTGGATTTCCCCAAAAGCACTAGTAGTATAAGAAATGAGACGAACAGCAGGTTCCACTTCATCTCCATCAAAAGCATTACTTACAAAGCTGTCCAAAGAAGCGACTCCCCTACAAATTGATGTCCTTTTCTTAATTTCCATGCACACTGAGTGGGATTCTTCTTTATCTTTCTTCTTCTCCACTCTTCTTTTTAAGTAATGCTTGACATTTATTTATTATTAGAAGTGTGAAAGAGTATGAACTAAAACTAAATGAAAGGGGGCAACGCTTGGACCCACCCATATATGCCGCGTTACGTTTATATTATTCGCCGTAGCATGTCCACTACTCAGATCCTCAGATGTGTACGTACACACACTATTAACTAAACTACAGAGACTATTGCATGCATCACGTGCACCCGTGTATCGCACTCGTAAAACTCTAGCTATCATGGAGACCAAAAAATATTGAAAAAAAATATAGATTAATTAGATGTAATTATATACTCTTTGATATATATTCAAAAGACCTATATATGTACATGATGCATGACTATTTTACAAATTCTTTCTAAAATGTAGAGTATAAATATTTAAATGTTCCGATTTCTTATACTTATAAAAGTTGTAGATCGTATTTATCGAATTGTGTATTAATGATAAAGATATATAATGGCCATCATTTACTATGTTTGGTGCATATATAAGATGGACAGATACATAAGGACCAGGTGCATGCAATAATTTCTCGTTTCTCTCTCTTGGACCACACTTTCTCTCTCCTCTCGTTCTTTAAATCCAGGAGTAGTCCACAGCAGCTACCGTAGTGAATATTGTGTGTGTGGGAGATTGAGAATCTCATTCCATTCTCTCTCTCTCTCTCTCTCTCTTAATGGCTTCTAAGTTAACTTGTAGTTGTTTGGTGTTACTTGTTTTAGTATGCATGGGGTGTGGTATTTGTTGCTATGGTGAGGGGATGGTCCCAGCAGTGTATGTCTTTGGAGACTCACTAGCAGATGTAGGCAACAACAACCACTTGGATCTCTCCATAATAAAAGCCGATTTCCCGCACAACGGCGTCGACTACCCCGGCCGCAAGGCCACCGGACGGTTCGGCAATGGCAAGAACTCCGCCGACTTCCTCGGTACAGAACTTCTATACGATCTTCTTCTTCTTCTTTTCTTTTTTTTTTTTTTTTGCTAGTTTTAGTTCATGAAATATACCAAGATATATATAGATACTTTTCTCTAAGCACATAATCTTGTTTATCGAACTAATCGAATCGTAAACACATATATAAATATATAGATCAAAATGATTAGATTTAGTGAATTGATCGTCGATCTACATGCCTCAATTTACATAGTAGGGAAATAAATGACACATGAAAACATTGACTTCTCTCATCTGAGGTCAAAGAGTCCTAAGTATGGGAGAGGCTGCAGGTCATTAATTCTACTCTTTTTGGGGTCAGAACTAATTGAGAAGCAGAGAGGACTCCTCTATTGAAAGCAAAGGGAGAGGATGCTAGCTACAGTGGAGGATGCAGGATTGAATTGTATATATATATATATATATATAGAATTGGTAGAATACTTTTAAAGACCAAAAGTTGGCTTCTAAGTTTTTAACCCTTAGATCTACTTTTTGATTACTTAATAAATTTAGATCTAACACTATTCCACCTACCACCACCTATCACATCAACCACCACCTACCACCATCATCTCAATCCTACATCTTCCCATCCAATTAAAACTCAAAAGACCACCCTTTTGCTTTGAGTATTCTAAATAACTCTATATATATATATATATATATATATATATATATATATATATATATATATATATATATATATATATATATATATATATATATATATATATATATATATATGTGTGAGTGTGTGCATGTTTGCAAACAAGGAAAAAAGGTTTTTTTTTTGATCCGTACCAGTGATTCAAATATATGATCCAAAATAAACTAATTATATCGACAATCTATGATGATATTAAATAATCGAGTAAAGCTATACCTGCTAACAGTTTCTACGTAAATCATCAACATGCATACGTGGCCATAGTTAAAGAGTCTGGTTATAATGATAGTATCAAATACTTGTTGTTACGTACCAAGTTTTTCGCTATTAGATCTACTCATCTTATCATTTTTATCCCTTAAACCATATTATTCCACCAACTACTAACTAAACTCTAGAACACTATTATTATATCTCTTCGTCTAAGGACCGAAATTTAATAGGACTATCGCGCTACTAGGAGTATATCGCTTTTTGCACTTCTAAATTTCTAGTCATCCATCAATTTTAATAAATGGTTAGGATGAGAGAGAAAAGAGAAGAGAGAAATTGAAAAGATATTTAAGGAGAAAAAAATTGAAATACTTAATTTTTTTTTCAAATTTTTATTCTCTTTCATCTTAATCATCTATTAAAATTAAAAAAATAATTAAAAATTTAGAAGCACATAAGCTGCTATATTTTTAATAATACAGTAGTCATGCTCTCTCTTTCTCTCTCTCTCTCCCAATATATATATATATATATATAGAGAGAGAGAGAGAGAGAGAGAGTTGGGCTAGAATGCTATTGATAGCAAAATATCATTTTTGCTATCAAATATTTAGCCATTGGATCAACTCTTTTCATCATTTCTAATCATTGGATTAAATACTATAAACCAGTAGCGACCACTCAACCCTAGGGGGACTACTCAACTCTAACTGACTAATATCATCCTAATCCTACAATTTCTCATCCAAAGGTTAAAAACTTGATAGCAAAAAGAACGTTTTGCTATCAATAGTATTCCAGTCTAATTCTATAAAATGACGTAGAAGTTGCTAGTAAATACACTATTTCTGTAATAAAAAAAAAATTTGAAAGTTTATTCTAAAACAATATCGAATTAAAAAGATGTTACAATATATTTATTATTATTTTTTTCCTATTCAGTGATAATATTGAATTGGATTGGTATACAAATATATACCATATAAATTAAGTAGTATAGCATTTATTAAAGATCTTTCGAGAGAGAGAGAGAGAGAGAGAGAGGAGTCCAAAATATCAAGGATTCTATCGGTTCAGGGACGTAACATCACATCACTTTGAAGTCCCCAATTTATCCACGCGTTTCATTCATTAGTCCAGGTCCCAACCTGCAGTGGGAGATGGAATCAACAAGTTTGTAGACAATTCCCTCAACGAAATTTCTTATGCCAAATGTATTCAACACTCTAAATTAATGCCTTTTTGAAGTCCAAAACGACCTCAAAAAGCATCCTTACAAGTCAAAAACCAATGATAGACTTTTTCGTCCAAAGCCATATGATATCTGTTGCTTAACCAGAAAACACACGGTCAGCTGTTGTTTTCATTACTTATTATCTAGGAATCAATGCATTTGTAAATATGAGCCAGTTTAGCACATATGATTAAATTTGATAAGATAAAATGATACAGTAATGTTGTCTGAGAGTTACGATTTAGCAATGCAGAGAGGTGACAGAAAGATTTGGTGGTGGGATAGGACGAAAACTTTTGAATCCGATTCCTCATAAACCCAACTTCTCATGCGGAATTCGATGATTCTGTGATACTCATTCCCAACCCAATTAGGTATCTTGGGATTCCTATGGCTATTAGAAAAAATGAAGTTGTGGAAAAAACATATAGGGATATGCTTCTGCGTTTTTCGGTGGGATCGTAGAAAATATAGCGGCGACATGCGAAACGCAATATTACTTACAGAAACAAACAAGATATTTTTCTAATGTATTTTCTCACCGTAGGAACACAATATTACTTACAGAAACAAACAAGATATTTTTTCAACGTATTTTCTCACCGCACGTAACGCAATCTCCCCACAATATCAAACGAAGTTTTCTCACCGCACGTAACGCAATCTCCCCACAATATCAAACGAAGCCTAAACCTCTTTTTCTTCTAGGGTCAAAGGCCCCCCCCTAAAAAGTGGGTCCAAGTACTTGAATTTGGGCCTTAATTAGAAATCGATCAACATGGACCTTACATGGCCCAATTATGTACGGATTAAATAGGGCTACATCCACAGGCCAAAATTTGTCATTAAGGCTGCATTATTTCGGCCGATTCTTCAAGAAGTTCTGCAAGTTGGAAGCCCAATAAACTATAAACTCGAATCCAAATCTACCAAATCACTGTTTCAATTTTTCAGAAAAGAAGAAGGAAAAAATCAACTCATTGTTTCAATTAATGTCACTTACTAGGATTTTGAAATTTCACAAATTAATCACATCCAAGCTTAAGGTATGCTTAGCTCCACAGTGCATCAAACTGTCTATCACATCTGATCAGTACACCAGTCCGCTTTCGCGTGCCGCGCTGCAATACCAAATGCAGGTCCAAATTAGGCTCTTAATTAATTTATGTAGGTATAAGTAGTGCAATGTTTTATTGCTCGCATCATGTAATGTTCCTAACTCTAGTAATTTGGTGTGGCAGCTGAGAAGCTCGGACTACCGACCTCGCCGCCTTATCTCTCCATCTCTTCTAAATCAAATGCTTCTGCCTTTGTCGATGGCGTTAACTTCGCCTCAGGGGGTGCTGGGATTCTTGATTCCACAAACTCAGTAAGCTCTTAATACAGTTTGATTCGACAAACTCAGAAGCATCTGTTACAGAACAATTCGAAAAATAAGCCACTTGTATTGCAGGATCAGTGTCTTGCACTGAACAAACAGATAGATTACTACTCAACTGTATATGGAGCTTTGGTGCAGCAGCTTGGGAGTGACCAAGCCCAAAGCCACCTAGCCAAGTCGATCTTCGTCATCGTGATCGGGAGCAACGACTTGCTCAACTACGTTAAATCGAGCTCGCAGAACAAGCTCAACAATCCTCAGCAACAATTTGTCGATTCCTTAGTTTCTTCACTTGATGGCCAACTAAAGGTATAGAGTTCGTCGTGTAAGAGATTAGAACTTGCATGTGTTTGACGCGATTGTAGTTATAGCTTGTTATTAACGAATTTCAAATCTCGATTTCAGAGAATATACAACCTCGGCGCCCGTAAGTTCGCGTTCGTTGGCACTGGCCCGATCGGCTGCTGCCCGTCGATGCGGAAGCAGAACAAAACCGAGGGCTGCAATCCGGATGCGAATTATATGTCAGTTCAGTACAATAAAGGAGTTACTTCTCTTCTTCAGAACATGGCAACGGATTTCGGAGACATGAGCTATTCCTTTTTCGATACCTCACTTGCATTGCTCGAATACATCCAGCAACCAGCAACATATGGTACGAAAACAATCCGGTTCGCAGGTTCCTGGTTTCAATCAATCAAGAACTTCGAAAGCTCGTATCTAACCTTACTTTCTTTGATGATAATTTATAGGATTTGCAGAGGTGAAAGCTGCATGCTGTGGTCTGGGAGATCTGAACGCGAAGATCGCCTGCATTCCAATCTCGACTTACTGTGCGAATCGGTCGGACCACATCTTCTGGGACTTCTACCATCCGACAGAGACCACCGCCGGCATGCTTACTTCGACTGCATTCGACGAATCTGCGCCTTATGTTTATCCTATGAATGTAAGGCAGCTGGCTGCTCTCTGATTTGGATTTATGAGAATTGAACAACACCTTTTTTTGATGCACCAGCTAGCTTTCTCCCCTCATGTAAAACACAAGATTGAAGTACAAAAGATCAATGTAATGTCATGTATGAATATATAGATATACCAATACCATCCACTACCATACAAATTTATGGCAATTGCAGCAACAGTTTTATTGACATGAGTTCAACAATCTTTTTTTCTTTTCTTTTTTTTTTTCGAGTTTCTTTTTTTATAGTTTTTTAAGACTCGGACTGGGTGTTAAATGAACAGTACGTCGCAATTCTGCATTGCATTGATTTAGGTTAATTTGTCTGAGAGACGTATTTTCAGGTCAAAAGCACAACATAAACCAAAACAAAAAAAGTGAATTTTTTTTTTTTTTTAGAAAAAGGTAGCACGCTATCTGCTTCATTTATTGAAAAGATGAATTAGACTACATGAGTGAGACATCTAGGGTCTCGAAGGAAGGGCGTAAAAAAAAAAAAAAAAAAAAAAAATATCACACGAAAGTAGGGCGGCTAGAAGTATGTGCACAAAGCTCCCAAGATTTCAGCAAGTCCTTCATCCTGTACACCGCCACGAAGGGTCCAGTGGTATGTCTCGAAAAATCACATCGTTTATAGCCTTCCCAATAATCCACCAGCACACACTCAATTCAGAAAGCCTGTTCCTCATATTCAGCGGCCCTTTCATAACCATCCACTTATCCCCGATATGAATAACATCGTCCCCCAGCTCCGTCCCATGAAAACTCTCTACCCCCATCACTAAGATAAACTTAGTGAATACATATTGAGCAAGTAAATGGTTCAACGTCTCATCGTGTGACCTACAGAGCGTGCATGTCATATGCGAGAAAGCCAACAAAATGAAAACTTTAATGTAGTTCAATTTCAGTTCCATTTTGTTTCAAACTGTTAATTCCAAACTTGATCTACTTGTTTTAGTTTTTAAAAAATAAAGACACAACTGAACTCTGTCACCATTTTTCTTCAAAGCCAATTATGCTAAGACTTTGTTATGGTGCTAGAGAGATATTCTGCAGGAGGAAAAGAAGAAGAAGAAGAAGAAGAAAGAAAAAGGGAAAAGGAGCAAACTATGAAAAGCATACGAAACTCACTTGTCGACTCTGAATCAAGCTTGTACTTTGGTGAGGTTAACAGAAATTTGCCCCTATATGGAGTATGGCCCACCACACAAATATCTCATCTTACAAAATTAAATCAAAATATTGTGAAAACTTCAAATCTATCATCCTAAAGTAGATTTAGTGTAAGCTACAAACTTAAAATCTTCGTATGGTTATTTCTAAGGAAGCGACTACCCACTGCCGATAGACTGACGACACGAGGCATGATAGTGGACCAACAGTGTGTCTTCTGCATTTTTTCCATGAAAAACTGCGATCATATTTTCTCCACTTGTGTCTTCACACGTTGGCTTCTTCTTACCTTTACGAGGCAGGACACTCCGGCCGACGTTGGGGACGCTCGTCAACTATGGTGCGTATTTGGAAACATCGCTGATGCCGCCTCGCGATCGAAAGCTCTAACATGTTTAATTAGCAAGAATTTGGTGGGTGGTGTGGACAGACATAAATAACATCGTCTTTCGGGCAAAGCCACACAACGCCCTCCGATCATCTGAACGGTTGAATCTTCTGCTGAGAGACTGGACTGAGCACCTCTGACACTCAACTCCCCTCTCGACGCCTTTTCGTTTTATTTTGCCATGTTTTTGCTTTCCTTTTTTTCTTGTCTTTTGTTTCACTTGCTTTTCTTATTTTTCCGCAGGTCTTAGCTGTCTTCACTCTGTATACCCTATATGCCTAGTTCATTTTTCTTAATGAATGAAGTAGGTAGCTTGCTACCTTTTCTCTCTCTCAAAAAAAAAAAAAAAAAAGCTACAAACTTAAAATTAATGCTACCTCTCGCAACCGAAAATAAAATTCTTACTGATTAAATACAATCCCCTTTCATTTTGAAACTACTCCAGAAGTTAACTTTTCGTTCTTTCAAAGTTATACTACCTGAATTCAAATTAACATTTACTTACAAAAGCCAATTCAGAAGAAATATAATCTCTAACGGATTTTTTTTTAAAAAAAAAAAAGAGAAAAAAAACCTATATGAAAAGCATGCATTGAAAACTCACATCCCCTGCCTAGCAACTTACCATCCACACAATGCCTCTTCTCACCAAAATCCATGGATTATCCAAACAAACCTCTCTCTCTCTCTCTCTCTCTCTCTCTTCTTCCCCTACACTCACTCTCCTTCCATGTCCAACCAATCACACATAGTACCCTAATAATAAACTGCTAAACTCCTTTCATCCCCTCCAACACTTTCCCACAAAACCTCCCCCAAACCATGCTGCTTAACCTTTTCATCCACCCTTACCCCTCTTCCCCTCCCACTCCCCCTTCCTCTCTCCTTCCCCCAAACCCTAACCCTAAAAATCTTACTCCCTCCTCCCTCTCCCTCCACACTATAGTTTTCCCCAGCAGCAGCAGCAGCAGCAGCAGCAGTCGTCGGCGGCAGCGGCGCCGGGTGGTCGCAGGGGCGGCGGCGGCGGCGGCGGCGGCGGGGGGATTGCTGGAGGGGGTGCAGTCGGTGGCGGAGGCGGCGTCGGTGCTGGCGGCGATCGTGCTGGTGCACGAGTGGGGCCACTTCGCGGCGGCGGCGGTGCGGGGGATCCGCGTGAGCCAGTTCGCGGTGGGGTTCGGGCCGGTGCTGGCCCGCTTCTTCTCCCGGGGCGGCGGCGGCGACGGGGTGGAGTTCTCCGTGCGCGCCTTCCCCCTGGGCGGGTACGTGGCCTTCCCGGACCCGGACCACCCCGAGCTCCCCTTCCCCCCGACGACCCCGACCTCCTCCGCAACCGCCCCCTCCCCGACCGCCTCCTCGTCGTCTCCGCCGGCGTGGCCGCGAACGCCCTCTTCGCCTTCCTGCTGGTGCTCGCCCAGTCCCTCCTCCTCGGCCTCCCCTCCCGCCTCCCCTCCCGGGCGTCCTCGTCCCCGACGTCCGCCCCTCCTCCCCCGCCGCCCTCGCCGGCCTCCTCTCCGGCGACGTCGTCCTCTCCGCCCCCTCCGTCGGCGACCTCGTCGACGCCCTCAAGCGCAGCCCCTCCTCCCCCGTCCCCCTCACCGTCTCCCGCGGGGGCCAGACCCTCCGCCTCGTCGTCGTCCCCGACCCCGCCCCCGACGGATCCGGCCGCATCGGCGTCCAGCTCTCCCCCAACTTCCGCCTCACCCGCCTCCGCCCCGCCTCCCTCCCCGACGCCCTCGCCCTCTCCTGGGCCGAGTTCGCCCAGCTCTCCCTCTCCGTCCTCGACGGCCTCAAGAACACCTTCCTCAACCTCTCCGAGTCCGCCGACAAGGTCTCCGGCCCCGTCGCCATCATCGCCGTCGGCGCCGAGGTCGCCCGCTCCAGCTCCGACGGCCTCTTCCAGTTCGCCGCCGTCATCAACCTCAACCTCGCCGTCATCAACCTCCTCCCCCTCCCCGCCCTCGACGGCGGCTCCCTCGCCCTGCTCCTCGTCGAGGCCGCCCGCGGCGGCCGCAAGCTCCCCCGCGAGGTCGAGCAGCGGATCATGTCCTCCGGCGTCCTCGTCGTGCTCGCGCTCGGAATGTTCCTCATCGTCCGCGACACCCTCAATCTCGATTTCATCAAGGAGATGTTGTGATGTGATGGAGGGACGTCAAAACTTTTTAAATTTTGGACTGAAGCATTCATTGAAAGCACTGAAGTGGTGGTTCTTGGTTCTTGCTCGCGGGATTCGAATTCGGATTCCGCGGGCGAAATTGGTGATCAAGCATTGCTAAACTCTTGATCCTCTCCCTGGTTTGGTTTGCGCTCTGCAGTGGCCGCGGATAAGCTGATCATGTAGAATAGTAGTAGGATGTTTGTTAAATTGTTCGCGCATGCTCTCCTATACCAGAAAAACACAAGTTTTTTTATGATTTCGCTCTCAAGGGTAATAGAATTACATGTCAAATTATTCTTTTCTCCTCTCTATTCTACTACTGATTGAACAGTAGAAATTGCTGGGATTCGTCGGATAGTGCTTACATATAGCTAGCTAGCTAGCTATTTTTATATTTGATCTGTTTATATGAAGCTGCAGCATCTATATGTGGTTGTTATATAGTTTTAGTTAATATTTTAACTATTTGAGCTTGTTACGAGAGCCGATCCCTTTGTACAGCAATAACCTGCTCTGGATGCTATTGCAAGATGTACCTTGATTCTTTGCGCTGAATGAGAAGGTCCTTTTGGTGATCCGCACCAAAAACATAAGACCTGCTTGGGCTTTTGTGTGTTTGGTTCAATGCGTTAAGCTGGGTGGGTGTCTAAAAGATGGATTTGAACCTGCTTGGTGCGTACCTTGTTTTTGTGGTGTATCTGCATGGAAGTTGTAGCTGAATACAGTGGTTTGCAACTCGGAATTTCCTACATATTTATGTAAGAACCCAAATTTTTTTAAGGGGCTTACTTCTTCCCAAGACATTTCACTTCGTTATGATGGTGCCTCCATGGTTTGGCTTCATTCCAATCCTACTCTATATATCAAATGTTTCTGCTGCCTTTTATCAGTTGTTTGGCTGGTTAGGCACCTCTCTTGCAAGTAAGAGGCTGCCACTTGAATCGGTTTGGATGCATATATGTGGGCCTATGGACGTTATTTTTTGAACAACAATGCTAATGGTACACTTAAAAGTGAATATAAATACCGACCATTCTTAAAGCAAGTGACAAAAGACTTAGTGATTGGTATTCGTGATTCAAGTTCGAAATTCTAGTTGATTCACATTTTCAGCCAAGTTAAAGCCGACGATATGATCGGGTGATATGGAAGACAAGAGATCGCATCCGGAGGTGTTATATCATTGATAGGAATTATGTAATGTAACCGGACGATTCGCGACCGCCAATGATGAGAACTTGCTGAGGCCGGTATGGCGGAGAGGATGATGGGAGCTTCCTGATGGTAATTGAGAGATAATGGATTGCCGGAATTGATAAAGAGAGGAGCAGAGGGGGGTTGAGAGAGGGAAAATAGAGACAGGATAGAGATTAGAGATACAGAAGTTGATAAAAAATTGGGATAGAGAAATAGTAGAGGAGGAGGGTTTGGAAAAAAAACTTTTGGGGAAAAAAATAGACTAATTAATTTCATTCATTGATCTCCTGTTTACAACTTTAGTTGATATTTATACATCTATTAATGCATACTGAACTGTAAAATTAACTTGTTAAGAGGGCTACATTGCAAAAGTGAAAAATAGGACTACAGGCAGTTGGGCTGCAATTTCGGCAGTAACTTGGGCCTTGGTTTGGGCCTTCCCCGTCCAGTAGACTGATTATCGGGTAAACGGGCATCGGTTCCACTCTTCTCCGCACTATCCGCGAACTGAACCGGCGGATACTGGGTTCGCCAAATCCACCCGACCCGCCCCTAGGTTCATCGGGCGTCGGCTCCGTCCTTCATCGCACCAATCCGAGAATGCTCTTCTTCAACGTCGGCCCTTTCATCACTGAATTCAACGGCCAGCCTTACGCGGCCGCGGTGCAAGAGCTGGAAGGAGGAGGAGGTCTCTGTGGCTGCAGGCCTTGTCGACCTGCCAGGATTTGTTCCGACGGGAATGTGGAAAATGTGGCCTAGGCCACTCTGGGTGTTGCCTTCCTCATGAGTAAACATTCGTGCATGCTTGCATATTTATATGTATTCTGGTCCTGAGAGCATCTCTCTTTTGTCTTATTTCATCATAAACTGCACTATCATGCTGTGTTTTTGGTTTGCAGTGGTCTAATGTTATAACAATTAATGGTCATTGCCGAAGAATTTAGTATTTTTGATTGCTGAGGAATTTTGGCATTTTTTATTGCTATTATGTTCGTTTTGTCCTCTAATCTAAGACAATTTTTTGGAGTAATCAAAATTTGGGCATGTTTGTTTTTTCGAAATTAGTCCATGGGACCTTAATTTTCAGTAAAATAAAAGACTTCTGAGCTTGGTTGAAGGTGGTAAAACTCAAAGACGACAGCCATTTGTGCATTCTTCGACTGCAAGAGATTGGTTTTAGTGGGATGCGGCTTTTAGCAGATTCAATTCTTCTTCAGGTTTGAAATTGATCTTTCCTATAGTGTTAAATCTTATATACCACATGCATTTTATGTATTAGAAACTGGCATATCCGTGAGAGTTATAAACTAAAAATGGTGCGAGGCCTTGTTCTTGATTCTGGATCAGCTTTTACCTTTATATTTTCAACTCTTCATTCATATATCTTTATAGTTCACCAAAGACCTTCTGATAATGTTTAATCATGATGAGAATTTTTGTTTTATACTGATCTTAGCGTACGCTGAATATATTACCCTTTGCATTCTTGATATCTACTAGTGAAGGATCCGCCCTTTAGTAGAAGGCGGATACACACATATTGATGCATGTTAAAAGTTCCTTCGAGGAATCAACATTTTTGTCGCTACATAGTAGATGCTACAAGAGGGACATTGTATATTTGGTTGTCAATTTCACAAACTTTACTAAGCCAAGTCAAACTGGAGCAACACAAAACTGGTAATCACAGCAGAAATCAGGATCCAAAAGGTATCAATTCATACAAAATAAAGAATTATGGATTGTAAAGAGCACTTCAGAAGAACTGTAGCAAAGGAACATAAAAAATTCTCGGAATTACATGTATTAACTCACAAAAAAGTATTAATGTACTAACCGTCATAATGTGAAGGATTTTGATTGGTAATGTATGCATTCTACAAGTGTCATATGAATATATTAACATATTAACAACCCAAAAATTTAGCTTTTTTTTTGGGGGGGGAGGGGGGCACAATTCTCTTTGTGTGAAGGAATTTCCAATCTCTATTAGGTACCTGATTCTTGTTTATCTGCACAAAGCATTCAACTTTCCACCGTCCAAAGCATTATTCTTTGTCATGATTTTTTCTGTAATAGTAAATAGAAAGAGAGACTAAATTGAAACAATTTAAGTGACCCTCGCTCTCTTAGATTGAGATAGATGTTGACAGAGCAACATAAAGAGCACACGTTTTTATGAAAAAGAAAAAGAGACAGCATAGTACAATAATTGGTGCTATTCAATTGATCAATAATAGATCAGAGGTATCCACACATAACTCGAAATAGTTGCTATAGTTCTTGTATGTTGTTATCTTCAGCAACTTAGGCAGCTGAGTGAAAGAGAAGAAGAAAAGAACTCACATATGGCTGCAGGATTTGTTTCTTCCATCATCAAATGGACAGCCGAAAAGTTTTCTTCTTTGATTCCTGCACAGACGGCCGGTTGTTTAACATTCGAACCTCATGCTCGCGCCATCGAAGACTTCGAGATGTTGCAGAAGACGATGCTGTCAATTCAAAACACGCTCGAGAACGCAGACGAGAAGGACGTGCAGAGTTCCTCCGAAAAGTACCGCCTGCAGGAGCTGAGTGGAGCCGCTCGCGACGCAGAAGACGTGTTCGAGGAGTACGAGTACGAAGTGCTGCGGGCAAAAGCCGAAGCTCGGAGTCGGAGACAAGTAGGCATCGGCCAGAAGCGCAAGCTCGAGGAGGTATGTGAAACCAGCACTGATGATATTCCTGCACTAGTTCCCGTTCCGAATGATTTAATAATTAGAATGAAAGAAATCAAGAAAAATTTTGACGCGATCACGAAGGAATGGGACACTCTCCGTCTGAGAGAAAGCGACGGGCGGCGGCGGCGTAATGATCATGCGTGGACGCCGAAGCCAACTAGCTCCCTTGTGCATGAGCCTAATGTTCATGGCAGGGAGGATGACAAGGAGAACGTAATACAAATGCTTCTCGAAGACGATGAGAATAGCAGGAATTCGGTTTCCGTCTTGCCTATAGTCGGAATGGGGGGGATCGGTAAGACTACGCTCGCACAGCTTGTGTACAACGATCCTAGAGTGTCTCATCGCTTCCGACAAAAGGGATGGGTCTGCGTATCTGAAAATTTTGATGTGCTAGAGTTAACAAGAAAGATTTACACCTCGATCACCAAAGGAAGTTGCGACTATACTGAAATAAATGAGATTGTGGATGCTCTTAGGGAAGAATTGATGGGTAAGAGGTTCTTACTAGTGCTCGATGATGTTTGGATTGACAACCCGAATCTCTGGAATCCCCTGAGAGACCTGCTCTTTGCTCTAGAACCCGGGAAAGTTATAGTAACTACCCGGAATGAGTCGACAGCTGCGATCATGCAGACAATGCCACTTTATAGGTTAGACTGCTTGGGCTTTGATGATTGTTGGTTGATCTTTCTGCAACAAGCCTTTGAAGGTCGAGATCCAAATGCACTTCCGGAATTGGTAGAAATGGGTAGAAATATCGTCGTGAAGTGTAAGGGATTGCCTTTGGCTGTGAAGGTACTTGGCGGCATCCTTCGCTTTGAAAGTGAGGAGTGGAAATGGATTGATATTTTGGACAGCGAGTTATGGGAATTGGATGAAGAGGAGGATCAGATCCTTCCAGCGCTGAGACTGAGCTACGATCGCATGCCGCCAGCTTTGAAGCAGTGCTTTATGTACTTCTCCTTGTTTCTGAAAGACTATGATTTCTCTAAAGATGATATGGTCAAGCTGTTGATGTCGCAAGGACTTTTCAGATCCGACGGAACAAAGCTAGAAGAGGACATTGGCAGAGGATTTCTTGATGACTTGATACAAAGGTCGATTCTCGAGTATCATCCTGACTACGAGAGTAGAGAATTACTGAAAATGCATGATCTAGTCCACGATCTTGCACAATCTGTTGTAGGGGAAGAATTCATTAGAGTAGACGATGGCAAGCTATGCAATCTCCCCGGAGAAGTTAGACATTTATCATTGGTTTGGAGCAACTCCATCTCGGATTTGAATCTTCTGCCATTAAAAAAATTAGATGCTCTACGGACGTTCATAATTATATATAGGAATGGTATAAAGCCAGAAGTTCGTGTTGATATACTGAGTGATCTCTTTCGAAACTTGAAAACACTACGAGCTTTAGATTTGGGATGGACAAGAATTGGAGCGTTGCCCGAGTCAGTCGGGAACTTGAAACTTCTACGCTACCTTGATGTTCGATATACTGATGTTGAAAGGGTTCCAGGATCGATATTTAGTCTCTACAATCTACAGACGTTAGGGATAACATATGAACCCTTGGTGGAGTCATCAGAAGCCATAAAGGAGTTGGTCAACTTGCGACATCTTCTATTTGATGGTAACGAATATGAAAACTGCCTCCCATCAGGTATCAGACATCTGACAAACTTGCAGACATTGATGACTATTCCTATAGGAAGAGATCCTAGGCACTTTAGGATACAAGATCTAAAGAACTTGTCCCACTTGAAAACAATGCGAATTTTAAATCTCAAGAATATTGACAGTGTTGAGGATGCTCAAGAGGCTAATTTGAAGAGCAAGAAAGACCTCAAACTCTTGGATTTATCGTGGAAATGCAGTGACAAGCTGTACTGTAATACAAGCCAGGGGCAAAGTTCTGGAGAGTCGTCGAACGTTCCTTCAGAAGCCACTAGTTCATTGTTAACTGCTGATTGGTTTGAGGAACGGGTACTTGCGAGCCTTGAGCCACATACTAACCTCGAAGAGTTCTTTGTAAGTTATTACAGTGGTATTAGATTCCCGCGATGGGTTGGCGATGTTTCCTTCTCTAAGTTGGCCAAAATAATACTAATGTATTGCCAGAAATATATATTGCTGCCGCCACTGGGTCAACTGCCGTCTCTGACGTACTTAAGTATGTCTAATATTGAAAGCTTGCAACATATCGGGTGCGAGTTTTATGGCAGCGGTGCTACAGCCAAGGGGTTCCCATCACTGGAGAGATTGGCAATCTCCTCAATGGACAATTGGGTGGAGTGGGGAGGTGGCGGAGATGGTGACTTTCCTCATCTCCGAGAACTTAATATTGCTGATTGCCCTAAACTACAGAGGCTTCCGCAACATCTTTATTCCTCACTGACCAGATTAGTTTTGTGCAATTGCGAGAAACTTGATGAACTTCCCATGCTCCCTTCACTGACTCATTTAACTCTGCGAGGGGACTTTGATGAAAAGATTCTCTCTTCTTTGCGTCTCCATTTCCTTCATTTTTTAGAAATTACAGGCCTCAAGACTCTTCCTGTTGAATTTCGGAACCTGTACTCCCTCAAGAAATTATGTATTTCTCAATGTTATGAATTGGAAAAAGTGGTGAGCCTTTCCGAACTCCCTTCTCTCGAGGAATTATCAGTATGGAGTTCTCCCCAAGTGCAGTTCCGACTTCATTCATCTGAAGATATCATAACCGGAAATTGCCCTTCGCTGCAAGAGTGGTGCAGAAGACGCAATATCGACTTGACTTATTCAGGTACGATCCTCTACAAGAATTCTATGGAGTTCTTGCACCTTATTACTAGTTTATATATATGTTTCCCTTAGATTTGTTTTTGTGTTTTGGAAACAGATTAACATGGCAAGAAAGAATCTCCTAATGGAAAAAGCAGCAGCATAGCCACACTTAATGAATATTGAGTAGATTAAACAATGCCTTGCAATATGTAATGCAGTTAAGAGGATCAATCTGAGTTCTATGGCTGATTTAAGTCATATCAGACTCGTGGTTTTTGATCAACTATGAAAGTGCAGAAGAGAGGGAACTGGAAGGTGCTAATTTGGTACTTCTAAGTGATTGTCTGCAACTCCGACGCGGAGTCCGTCGTGCACATTGTGCATAACTGCACTTTTACAGCTTCTCTATGGACTTGGTTCAAGGGCAGACTCCCTTTCATCCTAGTATGGAGGAACACCACGATGGAAGGTCTTGCAACATGATGGTGTCGAATGCGGCAGTCGGTATCAGGAGAAAGCCGGACCACACTCGACCTCGGAATCGCTGCAGCTTATTGGGAGATCTGGAAGGAGCGAAATAGAAGATTATTCGACAATCGCCAATCCCGACATGACACTCTGGGTACAAATATAATACAAACTGTATCTTCCTGGAAATTAGCTTTCAATACCTCTGTCAACTAGGTGTGCTAGTTGTGTTTGTTATTGTGTCCGATTTGGTGTACCTAGGATCTGCGATGTAAGGTTGTCTGGGGGCGTGTTCGGGTTCTTTTCTCGACTGTGATTGTGTCTGACATGGTTTTCCAAGGAACTGAGCTGTATGCTGTCTGGGGGCGGGTTCCAGTCCTGTATGGTGTTTTGGTTCTATTCATGCTGTAAAATAGGGTTTATCCATGTTTAATAAAAAAAAAATTTATGTTCCAGAGATTGCCTTATTATAATAATTAATTAGCTTATAATATTCCAGAGATTACCCCCAACCCTATCCGGTACTTGGAACGGGTCTCTCCACGTTGATTTTGCTGGATTTTTGTTGATTGTTTTTTGTTTCTGTTCTTTGTTTTTTTCTTACCTTTGTTTTGATTTTCTCTTACTCTTTGTCGATCCGTGTGAACCCCGGATCCGCGCTACCCCGGATCATTCCTGCTCGCATCTCTACGTAAGATTGAGACAAATGTCGACAGAGCTACGAACAGAGCATCAGTCCTTTAAAAATAGAAAAAAGTCAACACATGCATTTACAATCATTGGTGCTATTTAATTCATCAATAATAGATTAAGACGTATCCGCACATGACTAGAAATAGTTGGTGCAATTCTTATAGGTTGGTTTCTTCGGCAACTTCTGCATCTGAGTGAAAGAAGAAGAAGAAGAAGAAGAAGGAAAGAGATCGCTAATGGCTGCAGGCTTTGTATCTTCCATCATTAAGTGGACGGCCGAAAAATTTTCTTCTTTGGCCCCTGCACAGAGTGCTGCCGGCTGTTCAACATCCGAACCTCATGCTCGCGCCATCGAAGACTTCGAGATGCTGCAGAAGACAATGCAGTCGATCCAAGCTGCGCTCGAGAACGCAGACGAGAAGGACGTGCAGAGTTTCTCCGAAAAGTACCGCCTGCAGGAGCTGAGCGGAGCCGCTCGCGACGCAGAAGACGTGTTCGAGGAGTACGAGTACGAAGTGCTGCGGGCAAAAGCCGAAGCTCGGAGTCGGAGACAAGCAGGCAGTGGCCGAAAGCGCAAGCTCGAGGAGGTATGTGAAACCAGCACTGATGATATTCCTGTACTAGTTCCCGTTCCGAAAGATTTAATAATTAGAATGAAAGAAATCAAGAAAAAGTTTGACGCGATCACGAAGGAATGGGACACTCTCCGTCTGAGAGAGACCGACGGGCCGCGGCGGCGTAATGATCATGCGTGGACGCCGAAGCCAACTAGCTCCCTTGTGCATGAGCCTAATGTTCATGGCAGGGAGGATGACAAGGAGAACATAATACAAATGCTTCTCGAAGACGATAAGAATAGCAGGAATTCAGTTTTCGTCTTACCTATAGTTGGAATGGGGGGGATCGGTAAGACTACGCTGGCACAGCTTGTGTACAACGATCCTAGAGTGTCTCATCGCTTCCGACGAAAGGGATGGGTCTGCGTATCCGAAAATTTTGATGTGCTAGAGTTAACGAGAAAGATTTACACCTCGATCACGAAAGGAAGTTGCGACTATACTGAACTAAATGAGATTGTGGATGCTCTTAGGGAGGAATTGATGGGTAAGAGGTTCTTACTAGTGCTCGATGATGTTTGGAATGACAACCCGAATCTCTGGAATCCCCTGAGAGACCTCCTCTTTGCTCTAGGACCCGGGAAAGTTATAGTAACTACCCGGAATGAGTCGACAGCTGCGATCATGCAGACAATGCCACTTTATAGGTTAGACTGCTTGGGCTTTGATGATTGTTGGTTGATCTTTCTGCAACAAGCCTTTGAAGGTCGAGATCCAAATGCACTTCCGGAATTGGTAGAAATCGGTAAAAAGATCGTCGTGAAGTGTAAGGGATTGCCTTTGGCTGTCAAGGTACTCGGCGGCCTCCTTCGCTTTGAAAGTGAGGAGTGGAAATGGATTGATATTTTGGACAGCGAGTTATGGGAACTGGATGAAGAGGAGGATCAGATCCTGCCAGCACTAAGGTTGAGCTATGATCACATGCCGCCAGCGTTGAAGCAGTGCTTTATGTACTTCTCCTTGTTTCCGAAAGACTATAATTTCTATGACGATATGATGGTCAGGCTGTTGATGTCGCAAGGGCTTTTCAGATCTGACGGAACAGAGTTAGAAGAGGACATCGGCAGAGCATTTCTTGACGACTTGCTACAGAGGTCGATTCTCGAGTATCATTGCACCTATGACCGCACGAGATTACTGAAAATGCACGATCTCGTCCACGATCTTGCACAATTCGTTGTAGGGGAGGAATTTATTAGAGTAGACGATGGCAAGCTATGCAATCTCCCTGGAGGAGTTAGACATTTATCATTGATTTGGAACAACTCCATCTCTAGTTTGAATCTTCTGCCTTTAAAAAAATTAAAAGCTCTGCGGACATTCATATTTATAGTGAGGGATGGTATTGCCATTTACCCAGAAGTTCATGTTGACGTACTGAACGATCTCTTCCGGAACTTGAAAAGACTACGAGCTTTAAATTTGGGACGGACAAGAATTGGAGCACTGCCTGAGTCAATCGGGAACTTGAAACTTCTACGCCACCTTGACATTAGGCTTACTGAGGTTAAAAGGCTTCCAGAATCAATATTTGGTCTCTACAATCTACAGACATTAGAGATTGAATATGACGCCTTGGCGGAGTCATCAGAAGCCATAAAGGAGTTGGTCAACTTGCGACATCTTCTATTTGCTTGTGATAAATATGCAAACTGCCTCCCATCTGGTATTAGACATCTAACAAACTTGCAGACATTGACGGCTATTCTTATAGGAAGAGATCCTAGGCACTTTAGGATACAAGATCTAAAGAACTTGTCCCACTTGAAAGAAGTGCAGATTTTGAATCTCAAAGATATTGACAGTGTTGAGGATGCTCAAGAGGCTAATTTGAGGAGCAAGAGAGACCTCGAAGCCTTGCAGTTATCGTGGGAACACTGTTACGCCCTCTACTGTAATACAACCCCTGGGCAAAGTTCTGGAGATCCATCGAAGGTCCCTTCAGAAGCCACTAGGTCATTGTTACCTGTTGATTGGTTTGAGGAACGGGTACTTGCTAGCCTTGAGCCACATACCAACCTCGCAGAATTGTTGATATATTGTTACGGAGGTATTCGATTTCCCCAGTGGGTCGGCGATGTTTCCTTCTCCAAGTTGGTCAAAATAACACTATTGAATTGCCAGAAATGTATATTGCTTCCGTCGCTCGGTCAACTGCCTTCTCTGACGAACTTAGATATGTCTTATATTGAAAGCCTGCAGCATATCGGCAGGGAGTTTTATGGTTGTAGTTCTGAAGCAAAGGGTTTCCCATCACTGGAGATATTGACATTCTCCTCAATGGACAATTGGGTGGAGTGGGGTGGCGGTGAATATGGCGACTTTCCTCGTCTCCAAGAAATTAGTATTGCAGGATGCCCTAAGCTACAGAGGCTTCCGCAACATCTTTATTCCTCATTGACCCGATTATTTTTGTTCAATTGCGAACAACTTGATGAACTTCCTTTGCTCCCTTCACTGACTCATTTAACTCTGCGAGGTGAGTATGATGAAAAGATACTCTCTTCTTTGCATCTCCATTTGCTTTGTTTTTTAGAAATTACGGGCCTCAAGACTCTTCCTATTGAATTTCGGAAATTGTGCTCCCTCCAAAAATTGCGTATTTCTTTCTGTTACGGATTGGAAACAGTGGTGCGTTTGTTCGAACTCCCTTCTCTTGAGGAATTGTCAGTAAGTAATTCTCCTCAAGTACAGTTTCGACTTCATTCGTCTGAAGATGTCATAACCGGAAATTGCCCTTTGCTGCAAGAGTGGTGCAGAAGACATGACATCGACCTGACATATTCAGGTATGATCCTCTACAAGAATTCTATACTGTTCTTGCGCCCATTTACTAGCTAGTTCATATGTTTCCCCCCTCATATTCGTTTTTGTGTTTTGGAAACAGGTTAACTTGGCAAGAAAGAATCTTCCAGTGGTAAAGCAACAGCATAGTCGCACTTCACTGAATATTGAGTAGATTAAACAATGCCTTGCAATATGTATTGTCGGTAAGAGGATTAATCTAAGTTTTACGGCTGATTTCAGTCACTTCACACTTCTGGTTTTGAAAAAAATCAGAATGTGTAGAAGAGGATGAACTGGAAGGTGCTGATTTTGCAATTAGAGTGATTGTTGTTTTCAGTGATCGTCCTTTCTTTTTATGTTTTTTCCTGTATTTTCTAACTTTGTAATCTTTTCTTCATGGCTGCTGAACTGAACATGAATTGAGTTTGGCATAAGATAAAATTATATTTTTACTGGTGAGTCTTGTTATTGTCCTATGCAATGTCGCTCAGGTATTTGCAAAGTAAATTTACGACACTGAGTGATTCTGAAACTGTATCTTAGAGGAATTTTGATCTTCACTGTGCTCTGTACAAACAATGATTAATAATCAGGTTTAGAGAAGTAGCAGTATCCATCTTAAGATCACTTTTGCATTTTACTCTTCTAAATGACAAATTAAGAAGTCGGAATTGTTGCTATGATGGAAAATTGAAATGAGATTATAAGTTTTCAAAGCCCTGAACTCTGATTTATACTTTGTAAGTATGCTATAAACTATAAAGATTAGTTGTTGAAAACTTTGAGTACTCCGTTTCGCATAATTATGTGAAAACTCTAATTTCGATTGGTAAGTCGCATTACCTCGCTGAAATGGCTGGCCGCTCCTATTCAGTGACACATCGATTTGGCGAGAAAGACAGCATGCTATCCGCTTCGTTTATTTCATTTAGAAATAAATTTAGTTGGAAATGTGAATCAATTAGAATTCGAACTTAGATCTCGGATGCTAATTATTAAATTCTTTTGTCACTTGCGCTAGGAACGGTCGGCAGCACAACTCAATGTCCACTAGCATTGCAGCAGGCCCTTATGCTTTTTTCGTGTGTCGCAATCAAGATTTTAAGTGCCCGTCGGTACGGGCCGTGTTTACCGTGCTGTATCGTGCCAACAAGATACCGGCACGATACAGACCCCGTACCGATGGCACAGCTCAAAACCGTAAGTAATTTTCTCAATAATGTTCAAAAGATGTGATAAAAAGACATAATAAATAGTTAGAATATTTTGTTGCTAAAGAAAATAAATATTTAAATGCTATTATGTGTCAAGACACGTTAATTTTTTTGACGATGCATCGGCACGGCTCGCATGTATCGCATCAGACGGCCAAGCTTTCAGACGATCCCGCCACGACACTTAAATTCTTGGTCGCAATCCAAGAAGCAGGAGGCAGGAGCCCAAATTTAAATCTGGTCTGTCAGGAAGATTAAAATCTCTGAACTCTCTTAAACTGTTTACACACGAAAGTGCAGACATGAAAATCCCAGAGTGGAAGTATCACGGTCTCTATGTATGGCAAGCGACAACGAAAACGAAAGCTCGGATGCTGCCGCACATAGTGACTCTCCCATCATCTGCCGCTGCTCCTCCCACCTCCTCCTCTTCTTTAGTAGAGCCCCGTACAAAAATCCAAAATAAAAAATAAAAAATAAGAAATACACCGAAATCGAAAAAGCAAAAGCAAAAGAAAACAAAAAGAAACCAACAATAAAGAAAAAGGGGAAAAAAAAAAAAAAAAGGACAAAACAAATAAAATAAAAGTAGAGAAAAAGAAGAAATTGGGTTGGGGCTTCCGTTTTTATCGCTTCTTTGGTTACTGGGAGGAGAGAGAGAGGAGTGAGTGGAGTGGGAGTGGGGAGTGTGATGGGAGAGGAGATGAGGACGGAGGAGGGGGTGAGGATATCGGAGTACGCGCACAGCCCGGCGCACTACGCGGTGGCGGCGGGCGACGCGGCGCGGCTGCGGCGCGTGCTGGCGGCGCTGCCGCGGCTGTCGCACCCGTCGGAGATCGCGACGGCGGCCGACGCAGCCCGCGAGGAGCGCCGGGCCGCGCGCGTCGCCGCCGCCCTCGACCGGCGCGACGTCCCCGGCCGCGACACCCCGCTCCACCTCGCAGCCCGCCTCCCGCGCGCACCCGCGCTCGCCGCGGCGCTCGCGGCAGCCGGCGCCGACCCCTCCCTGCAGAACGCCGCCGGGTGGACGCCGCTCCAGGAGGCGCTCTGCCGCCGGCGCCGGAATGTGGCGGCGCTGCTCCTCCGCCACCACCGCGTCTCTGCGTGGGCGAAGCTCCGGCGCCGCCTCCCCGCTCTCGTGGCCGCGCTGCGGAACGTCCCCGACTTCGCCCTCCACCTCTCCTTCCACTTCGAGAGCCCCCTCCTCCCCTTCCTCCCCCGCGCCGCCCCCTCCGACACCTACCGCCTCTGGAAGCGCGGCGCCGACCTCCGCGCCGACACATCCCTCGCCGGATTCGACGGCCTCCGCGCCCGCCGGGCCGACCACTCCTTCCTCTTCCTCGGCTCCGGCGCGAGCCCCGACCTCCCCTCCGGGTCCCTCCTCGTGCTCCACCGCGGGAGGAAGGAGGTGCGCGACGCATTCGACGGCCTCGGCCTCGACCTCGACCTCGACCGCGGCGGCGGAGGCGACGACCCCTTCGACGACGACGACGACGACGCGAGCGCGTGCCGCCCCGGGCTCGACATCACCGGCGCCGAGCTCGTCCCGCGCACCAACTGGCGCCGGAGGGAGAAGACGGAGACCGTCGGGGAGTGGAAGGCCAAGGTCTACGACGTCCACAACGTCGTCTTCAGCTTCAAGACCATGCGCGCCGCCGCTGACGTCGCCGACGCAGCCCCGGCACCGGCCCCTCCCGGCGACGTCGTCCCCATCCCACTCGAGATCCGCGACGATGACGAGGACGACGGGTTCCTCGTCGCCGAGATCCCCGCCCGGCACAGCTGCTACGAGCCCTCGCGCGCGCGCAGAGACGAGGAGGGGTTCACATTTCCCGCGGAGGAGCCGAGGCGGAGGAGCGTGCACGTGCCGCAGACGTCGCGCGTGCCGAGGAGGGGTGAGGGGGCCGGGGCCGGGAGGTGCAAGGAGAAGGAGATGGTGAAGAGCCTGCGGCCGACGGTGTGGCTCACGGAGGATTTCCCGCTGAAGGTGGAGGAGATCATGCCTCTCTTGGACATTTTGTCGAGCAAGGTGAAGGCGGTGCGGCGCCTCCGGGAGTTCCTCACCACCAAGTTCCCGCCCGGAACCTTTCCTGTTAAGGTACAAAAAGGAATCAAGCTTACAAAATTTTCTACATCTTCAACTTTAGATATTTGCTATAATTGGTATTTGGTTTTGTTGATAGTTAGCATTGTTTTAGTACTTGTTAATTTAATGGTGCCAAATGTGAATTGAGAGATGGGATGTATCAGTGTGGGGCTGGGATAATATAGAGGTAAAAATGGAAGCTTACAAAACTTTCTCTCTCTTGATCTATGGAACATTGCTAAAAATAGTATCATTTTGTTGCTAGTTAGTATTTACTCGAGTATCTCTTAATTTACTGGTGGAAAAAGCAATGTAGGAGATGGGATGGGTAGGTGTGAAATTTGGACAACATATATAGATAGTACATAGGGGCTTTGGATCTACATATGAGAGGCAGTGGAAATGCAGTGTGCTCCTTTTTTGGCTGTATATCTTGAAGGTATTTTGAATGAGGGATTAGTACATTGTGAATTTGACTGTAGCTTGTCTCGATCTTTCGTAGAAATAGGTACTGCTTTGGAAGGTGAATTTGCAAAGGATGGTGAAGTGAGAGTATTTCATTTGATGTGCGTGTTTTTCGGATAGAAATTTAACTGCAGTATCAAAGTAACTATAGAGAGAGAGAGAGAGAGCGAAAGATAGAGAGACCTGTTTAATTTCTGCCACCTGCTAGAGCGTTGAAATAGCTTTCTTATCTTTCATGACAAAATTAATCTGTAATGATTGACCAATTCAACTCGAGCAGATCATGGAATATCCATTTCTACTATTATTGGTCTATTCACCTTGCCTTTTAGAGGAGTTTTACCAAGTTATTAACATTTTGTAGCACCAAAATTGAATCAATACCAACTAGTGAATTTCCCACATTTAGTAAAGCTATACCATAGATAAGCTTTAGCTCAATGAATTATATGTTAACATTTGTTAATTGGTGGCTACTAATTTCAAGTAAAACCTCTTTTGCAGGTTGTAGCTTATATATGTTGGTCCATCTATTTGCTTTAACATTCTTCACATGAATAATTCTCTTGTAGCTTTTAGGTGACCTTTCTTGCATACAGTGGTGGCGATATGCCTCACTTACTTGCAAACTTGATTCGAATCACAACCAAAACATCAGGTTGCAATTGTAAAAAATTATACTCAGTGCTATCTGATACATTTCTGGGTTTGAGTTTCCCCCAGTTTTCAATTTAATGGAATTATAGAAACTCAAATATGCCTGGCATGTCTAGTGTAGGCTTTTTGTTGTGCGCTTTTCTTGTTATCATGCGTTCTTGCCAACTTTTCTCTGGAAATGCCACTGTTGTTGGGCTTAGTTGTGCTCATTCCACCTGCTCACTGTACTAATTCTTGTTTGTTGTGCAATATGGACTTTGACCTGTCCTTCAATCTTTATCTGAGTGGTTTGCTTTTTTGGTTCTCGGACTTTTTCATTTACTTTGTTTTTGATTCTGGTTCAGTAAGTAGGGTCATTTACTTTGTTTCTGATTCTGGTTCAGTAAGTAGGGAATCATATAATTCACAGGTTGAAACTTGTTTTGTGCTACAAAATGTTTTCTTGCAAGGACATTTTTTGCGAGTATAAGGGTATTACATATATATAGGAAGCTAGGAACTCAAGATGTAAATTGAAGTTCCAAATTTACAAGGGTGTGTACATAAATAGATAATTCTGTAGGGATACATGTGAATCTCTTGATATTTTTTTTCCCTTTGTTGATCACCTTTTATCTCTCATTTTTGTATATTGCAGATTGCCATCCCTGTCGTTCCCACAGTAAGAGTTGTGATCACTTTCACGAAATACGTTCCTCTCCAGCAACCTGAGCAGTTCTTCACTCCACTCTCGAGCCCGAGGCTGTTATCTGCCCTCGAAGAAAAAGAGAATGTCGCAAACAACGAGGAGGAAGAAACGCGGAAGGCAGATTCGAACAAGAGCTCTTGGCTGAGGTGGAATAGCTCTACACCCAAACCCTCTCTTACTAAATCAAAATCTTCGAGGCCGTCTCAACCGTCCGATCATTCTGACCCCTTTTTGATTCCGAGTGATTTTACTTGGGTTAGCGCCAGCTCCAAGAATAGAGAGTTGAAAAAATCAAAGTCGAGGAAGGGTAAACAGAGAGACAGGGTCAGTGACTTTGCTGGTTGATAGCATAGGTGTGAGGTTTCATACTGCGAGAAATGTAATTAGCTTACTGTTTGTAGATGCTTCTGCTCTTGAGGCTTTTCTTGATGGGTTAGAGAAGTTGGTGCTATAGTTGTAAAGCTTGTAATTCGAACTTGCCTGTGAGAAAAAGCCTGTGAATTCCTATTAAATCTGCAGAAATGTCCCTGGATTCCCCGCCAGTGCTGCCCCTCTAGCGACAATCTCCAGTGCTTGGATAGGCCAAAGGAGCATTTGGATTCACACAGAGTACAACTCGCCTGTATTTCAAGTTCATTGGGAGTAGAAGCATTACTGCAACACTGAGGAATATGTCGTATGTTGTGTCGAGGGAACAAAAGATTTCCTCTCATTGGTAATCAAAATGCTGAATGGCTAATGTTTCTAAGCTTTCGATGAACTTGTTGCTGAACTGTACTTATCAATCCAAGCACTCTCAAAGCGTTCTTCGATTACTCTGACTTGTTATGTTGTTGATTTTTGTTGGAATTTTCTCTTGGTGGATTAGCAAAGTGATATTTTCTGTTACTAGTTACTATACACTGCAGCAAATCAGCAGGTTCTTAGAAGCCTACATAATAATTCAAATTGTCTCCCCTTTTTTACCCATTGAAATGTCTAACCTAGTTTTTCCTGTAACTATTTACTTGCTGCACTCTTTTTCTCCTTTTTTGTATTTTCAAATCAAGATTAGGAATGGTAATGTGACTGGGTTTTGGGCTAGACCCTCCAAACCAGGCTCGGTCCGCTATTTTGTTTGTTGCATTGCAGGTATGCATATTCAAATTCGATATTTGGTTTGATGCATTTGAGTCTATCTTTTGCAGTTGGAGTTGCATGAGAAAGTCCAATTGTAACAGTTTTAACTACATCTGAATTGGCCACAACTCCAACTACAGCACTTAAAAAGAGTAATTTTAAATATAAAGTGAGTTTACCTACCTAGACACTTTTGAATATATATATATATATATATATATATATAGGCTGGGGCTATTATACTCATATGAGTATAGAACTTTTTGTACTCATAATTTTTTGGCCGTTGAGATAAAAAAATGTGTGGCTAGAATGTGAGTGATTATGGTTAGGTTGATAGTGGGCCCCCTAGGGTTGAGTGGGTGGTTGGTTGAATAATATAATCTAACGGGTAAAAATAATTAAAGGGTGGATCAAACGGTCGAAAACTTATGAATACAAGAGCCTCTATACTCATAAGAGTATAGTAGCGGAACTCTCTCTCTCTCTCTCTCTCTCTCTATATATATATATATATATTATTTTATATTTTATATTGTAGGTAAGATCATCACCACATATATAAAGTAATAAGATTTTAAAAATATGCTTTTCAACTACATGCAACAAAACAAATTATTTATATTTGCAGTATTTTTTACGACATCTAACTAAATAAGATGCATATAATTATAATTACTGTATTTTCAACTGCATGCATATATTTTCAACTGTACGGTATTTCATGCAACATGATCCAATTAACCACGAGTATAAAGATGCACAACCTAGCTAGTTTTGCTGTTCGAGCCCCAGACCATAGCAAATTAAGGAATGAAGGATCTCATTAGAAGCATATATCTTCTATTTTAACCATTGGAATTCAGTTTGAACAAATGGAAAATTGTTCTTTGTGCTTTTGTTACAGGGCATCTTTAGCTTTTATCATTTGGTTGGGGTTGGCCAGTGTACTATATATATGCTCTTATTGGATCATTTTTGCTGCTGCAAAAAGCTCAAAGCACCAAAATAATGATGCTGCGAGGGAAATGCAGAGTTGAAGTACTACGTACAGCACCTTGTTAGGGGATCCAAGTGGTATTGTTAGGTATATCTTGGCATGTTTTGATGTCGGAACAAAGTTATGTCGTGATAATTTGTGTTAGATATATGGGGGTTGGGTGATTATAATATTTATACTTTAACTTAACCTATTGAGACAATCAAATGAGTAAGATTTTTGGAGCTACAGATCCGTTTTGCTATTGACCGTCCCTAGCGCATGCAACTGGCAAAAGGGCTTGGTGGTTGGTACCCGAGATCCAAGTTCGAATCCTAGTTGATTCACATTTCCGGCTTGGTTTATTTCTAAATGAAGTAAACGAAGTGGGTAGCATATATACTACCTTTCTCTCTCAAAAAAAAAAAAAACAAAAAAAAAGTTTAGAGAAAAGTATACGAACTCATCAATTTCTTATTTCAGAATAGACATGTAGAACGCCGACCGTCCCTATAGCAATTGGCAAAGGGCTTGGTGGTTGGTACCCGAGATTCTAGTTCGAATCCTAGTTTTTTTTTTAGAAAGAGGTAGCACGCTACCCGTTTCATTCATTGGAAAGATGAATTAGGCTACAACTGTGGGGCAACCAGGCTACAGCTGTGGGGCTAGTTCGAATCCTAGTTGATTCACATTTCTAGCTAAGTTTATTTCTAAATAAAATAAACGAAGCGGATAGCGTGCTACTTATCTCTCAAAAATAGAAGAAGAAAAAGGATAGAGATGTAGAACTAAACAAAAAGAGGTATTGCATGGGGATGAAAAAACAACACTCTAGTCAATAGCCCAGCCTTTGGCATCCCACTCCTTGTGGTTAAGGTAACAACTTCGGGCATGGCCAGCTCCCATAGTGTGACGGGTGGTGTGTACAAGGCTCGGGAACGAATTTACCACCATATTGGTGACCGACTAGCTATTTAGCTAAAATTGAGATCTCATTCAAAAAGAAAGATAGCGCAAATATCTGGAGTTTTCTTAATATATAGGTCAAATGAATCATTGTAAAAAGACTAATCCGACACAAGCTACTTCCATGTAACAATTATAGTGAAGGCTATATAGGTTATTGTGCATAAGGTCAGGGGTTCGATCGATCCATGCTCGTGCTTTCGCCAAATAAGTCTTGTGCCCCTGGATTCCTGAATTAGAAAAATAGTATGCGTCTTGGGGGTTAGTTCGAGATAAGTAGTGCATAGGCAAACCCAGAAAACATACAAATAGGCTTGACCTAATTTGGCACAAAAATTAAATAGTGTTTTCTTATATTCATGGATGTGTGTTCTTTCATAAAAGTTCAACTTTTTGTAAATTGCAAGATGGAACAATTAAGTAGTTTTGGGATAATATATATACTTTAGTGTACTTTCACACCATTAAATGTTGGAATTATATATCTATTGCTTCTCACCCACTTTTAGGTAGATTAATAAATTATCTTGAATATGATTTTATTTCGACTGCAGTTGCTTACAAGGTTCTTAGAATCACAATATATTTAACAGAATACATTTCACCTATATATGAGATGATTTATCATATTTTTTTTTTTAACTAAATGAGATTATTTCTTCTTACTCACTTTTTAAGTTTCTTTTTCTTCCACTCAATCGTACAAGAAGACATGCCCAATCAGTTATTCTTTTGAGAGAAAGGTAGCATGCTATATACCCGCTTCGTTTATTTCATTTAGAAATAAATTTAGCTGGAAATATGAATCAACTAGCTAAACTACAATAAAATTAGGTTATAGGGACACATGTTTGGGATACCGTTTATACTAAAACTTAAAAAAACATCTTCTAATGCCTAAATATAAAACTCAATCCAACCAAAAATAAAAGATTACTCTACTCAACCCACGACGCCCAGCCCATTTAGCACGATTACAAATAGAAATGAAAAAAAAAAAGAAAAATCGATTACCATCTTCCCTCCTCTTTTCACTCAATCCACTGAAATTTTAGACGAAGAGCCCTTCATGTCGTCCTCCTCTGTCACCGCAGCCAACGAGATAGAGTTTCGGCGGTTGCTAAATGCTTAAATAAGTGTTGGTAAATTAGCAGCACTCTTTTAAGTTATAGCGATACTCTTTAACTGTCACTATATACCTAGCGACCCCACATATATAGCAATACTTCTTAAAAGTGTCAGTAATTTAGCTAGCAGCACTTTTTTTTGACCTGTACGTACCTATATTTAAAAGTGTCGCTATAGACCGTTTTTGTTGTAGCATAGGATTTGAACTTGGGTCTCAGATACCAACCACCAAGCCCTTTTGCCACTTGCGCTAGGAACGGTCGGCCCCAATCAGTTATTCTAATATCTAAAAATGCAAAAAAAAAAAAAAAAAGTGAGCAAGAATGCAAGATTGTGTCTAATTGTATTCCTGATTGTGCATGGCATGCAACAATAGTAGCATATGTTAGTATGGTTAAGAAAAATTAACTAAAAGTTGAGTGATTAGAAAACTATCTCAAAGATTAGCCAGCTGCACCAAGTTTTGAGTAAAAACAACAACATGTTGTAGAACTACTTGAAAAAAACTTTCAGTAATATAGAATCAATTAGCAATAACATGGTACATACGTACCTAGGAACAAGAGAAGCACTGTCCTAAAATGTATTTCCGTTCTCGTCATCTCTTATAGGAGTAACGAATTAGGAGAGTGCTCAAAGGTATGAGTAGGAGTAAGCATGCATGATCATGGAAGAAGAGATGAAGACTTTTTCAACATCCATTAATGATAAGAAAGTTAGAGACAAGTCATGTTGGGATAAGTTTTGGGATGATCATATTTTTTTGTATCAATTTTTTTTTTGTGTGTAAATGGAAAGGAGTTAGATTTTTGCTCCTTAAAAGTCCCGGCATCTATGATTTGATAAGATAATATATTTCACCTATGAAATAATTTATTTAATTCCGAAAAATAACTCTCGAATTAAGCCTGAATATGTTATTCAATACTAAACATTTGATCGACCACACTTTCAGCTTTTCAATTACGATAAAAAAATTCTCATGCCGAATAGAATATTACTAGATATATATCTTATTCCGACATCCAAATAAAGACTTAACAACATTCACCAAAATGAAAACTTCTCAAATTACAGGTGCACTATAACATTTCAAAAGCAAATATACACTCACAGAAGATCACCCTAGCTATGTCCTTCAGTCAAAAGAGGAAAAATAAAAAACAGTTCAAAAGCACTTGGCCCTTTGGATTAATTCATTAACAATAAGATTTGTAACAATTAGCTACTAAAAGATCCAAAGTAAGATTTTGCAAGAAAAGGAGATGGCCTAATTAGGTTAGAATCAGCTTGACTAACATATCCTGGTATCTTCCCTTATCTGTCCATAATAATGGGGGAGTAAAAGCACATGTAGAGAGTGGAATTGCACAAAAGACTCAAACTTTAATTTGAAGAGAAGAATGCCTAGAGGAAAAGGAAAATTTAGGTATGTTTGTATATATCTCACCATACACTCATTATAAACAGCTCATAATAGTTGAGAATTCATTTTCCCTTTATTTTTTTGCTTTTTTGATAAATTAATTGTTGTAGGTTCAAATTAAAGCCCTATAACTTTCATTAAAAAGGAGTGGAAGGATAAACAGCACAGCAACTCACAGAGAAACCATTTGAATTCATCCATAGTGGTACTAAACTGCACTGGATTTTGTTGTACTGCATTAGGCCACCATTTTCTCTTTACCTCCATAGTGATAAAGCATTTCAGGTACACTAATTAGTGTACTACATATAATATTTACAATAACAACAATATATATATATACTATAAAAATTTAGCAAATATTGGATGGCGATATTAATATAAGGTTCTCCTAATCAAGTGTAGTGTGGTTTTGATCATCCAAATCATGATCTTTATTCTCCTCCTGAAAAATTCATAGGTGTTTCTGTTTTGTTCTTCTTTTTTTTTTTGGTTTTTTTTTTGAGAAACATACATGCTTAAGGTTTTCAAATTGAGAAGTAAAGAGCTTTACCATATGACTCTATTATTGGTATAGTTAAAGGCATCATTCAAACTTATCATATATAATTATATATGTGTGACTACTACGGCCACCAAATTATTGGGGACAGCTGAGTGTAGGAATGTTATCCCTTTGAACAACACACATGCATGAATTGAGAAGGTATCCTATATATCGATCCCTATCGATCGTATTGTCGAACTGTAACATTTACAGTTAAAAATTGTAGTTCAAATATGTTACCTTTGTTTTGTTTTGTTGTTCTTTCTCGATGATCAGTACTATGAAATATAACCATGTGTACGAAGCTTCAACCAAAATAGAGAGTAAAATAATTAGAGGTGTAACTATTGGGAGAAGGTTAGATTAATTCAAAGAGCCATGCATATATTAATTGATATAGCATAATTGTATAAGGAATAAAGAAAAATATGGGGATCAATATATACCTGGTTTTCTCATAGATAGTGAGCTTTTTTGGAGCTGAGGGAGATATTGACGCGGCTCAATCCAATTACAAGGCTACATAAACTGATCACTTTAGCCATGTCTTCGAATTGAGGCACGCCAATATCTCCGCATCTAATCTATCGGTACCTTCATCGTTCAGTTTCACGACGATGATCGCCGACAACCGCAATCGACGTAGGGCAAAAATTCAACATCATGTAATTGATCAAAGCCTTCTTGCAAAGAGCTTTAAGATAAAAGCAACACTAGCTATTGAGAGAGAGAGAGAGAGAGAGAGAGAGAGAGAGAGAGAGAGAGAGAGAGAGAGAGAGAGAGAGGGGCTATGGGAGGAGGGACTATATATATATATGTTGGAGAAAGAGTTGATGTGGATTTCTCTATGGCAAAGAGGCATCTTCTACTGTGATAGCTTTCTCCTTACAAAGACATGCTATTCTCCTGATTCCTCTTTTTACATGGCTCTAAATTGCTGCTTAAAGAGAAGCAGAAAAAGTAGAGGAGGGGGTTGGGGGGAGGGGGGAAGGGAAGAGAAGGGGGGGGGGGCCACACTCCAGTTTGTGTATGATAGAGTCAATAACTCTTAAAAAAGAGACCTTGTTTTGTAATAAGTTGGAATAATTATATATATATATATATATATATATATATATATATATATATATATATATAGAGAGAGAGAGAGAGAGAGAGAGAGTGAATTTCTTATCTTATTATGAGTATAGGCATCTTTATAAGTTTTTAGGCGTTTGATCTATATTATTCAACCAACCAACTATTCAACACTAGGGGGCCCATTATCAACCTAACCGTAACCACTCTCATCCTAACCGCACATTTTTTCATCTGAACGGCCGAAAAGTTACGAGTACAAAGGGTTCTATACTCATACGAGTATAATAGCTCCAGCCTATATATGAGTCCGGCTACTATACTATTATGAGTATAGAGCCTTTTATACTCATAAGTTTTTGGCCGTTTGATCTATCCTTTAATTATTTTGACCCGTT
The DNA here is from genome assembly GCA_025177825.1 of Aechmea fasciata. Lineage (NCBI taxonomy): Eukaryota > Viridiplantae > Streptophyta > Magnoliopsida > Poales > Bromeliaceae > Aechmea > Aechmea fasciata. Next base: position 8,605,596 of record CM045932.1, on the reverse strand, counting down.
AGATTATACTATTTAACCAACCAACTACTCAACCCTATCAACCTAACCGTAACCACTCTCATCCTAACCGCACATTTTTTCATCTAAACGGCCGAAAAGTTATGAGGCTAATATACTATTAATAGCACAAAGTCATTGGTGCTACCAAATTTTTGGTCATTGGATTAAAAGATGTGCGGTTAGGATGATGTGGGCTCCCTAGGGTTGAGTGGTTGGTTGGTTGAATAGTATGATCAAACTTGAAAATGATCCAAATGGTAGATCTAACAATGAAAAACTTGATAGCCAAGTCTTCGTGTTATTAGTAGCATAGTAGCCACTCTCTCTCTCTCTCTCTCTCTCTCTCTCTCTCTCTCTATATATATATATATATATAACTTAATATTATTATTGTTATTTGGAAACTTGAATAGTTTGTACACCTACCTTGGTTAATTGTTCTCTTGGAAGTCGCTTTGATGCAGCACACTATAAATATATACTTTATTCACACTTCACAAATTAATCACCAAGAAATTAAAGAAGATGCTAATTATTTTTAGCTGTGTGGGCAATAATGGCTCCAGAACTTTTAAGTACACTTACTCTATCACATGTCAGCAATGAAACTAACCACTTAAATTGATTATATGCGATAGGTGAATAAAAAGAAGCTAAGTATAAATTAATGATAGCTAGCTTGTAATTATTTTTTCATTTTTTTTGGAAAAACTTCAAATACCACCACTATAGTTTCACATTTTTTCACTTTAGTATCTTGTAATTTAAAGTGCATTAATTTAGTGCCCCGTGGTTTTATTTTTATTTTTACTTTTTTATTATCGATTTTACTAATTTTTTTCGTTAAATCAGTGACAAAGTTAAAACTAAAGAGTACTTAAAGTAAATATTCGATAAATCTAGATGAGATATTTGAAATTTTTTGTGCATATAATTTAACAAAATATTGACGGAAAAGCGGACAAAAGATAAAAATAAAGCCACAGGATATTAAGTTGTTATATTTTAAACCATATGGTATTAAAATGAGAATTTGCGAAATCATAGGGGGTGGTATTTGAAGTTCACCTTTTTTTTCTTCCCTATTAATTAAGTGGTTCAATCAAACCAAATATTTTATGAAATAAAATGATGGACTTTTTAAGTTAATGCAGCTGTTGATTTTAACTAATCTTCATTAAAATAAACCCACACTTATCCTAAATAAAATTTTTGAATGATAGTAGGGCCCTTCTTAATTAACATAACATTTTGAAGGCAATTAGAAGTCAAATTAAAGATTTTGAAACATTCAACATTGGAAGGCCAAAATAATGCACCAAAGTGCTCTTAAATGATCAAATATACTCTTAAATTTCCAATAAAAATCAGTAAAAGGCTGAGGTTTACCATTGACAATTAAATCTTCAAAAAAAAAAAAAAAAAAAAAAAGAAAAGAAAAAAAGAAGAAGACATTCCAAGGTCAAATATATATAACCAGCTCATTAAGCTTTGGCTAAAAAGTCAGCAACCAATAATCTAATATTGGAGCCATGAGAAAAACCTTGTTTTAATAAAATAATAATCTCTTCTTTCCCTTATTCATATCTTTGATGAGTACATAAAAAGTCAAACATATGTTATTGTTCATAGTAAGAATCAAAAATGCTTTTTGTTATCAAATTATTACCATAGTTTGTATAATCTTTAATTAATGTTATTTACAAAAGGAGTAGGATAGGAAAAATGCTACATATGTGCCATATAAGGTAAGCAAATGAGAATCTCCCCTATAGGAACTACTTTATAAGGCCAAATTAATCATTAGGGTTTCTAGTGGTAAGATATGGGGATCAAGCAAAAGCTTTGTATCTTTAGTTCCACTTCCATTGGAGGGACTCAGGGTTCTAATCATTAAAGTATATTATATTAATTAATAAAAGAAAAGTAATATCAGTAGGGTCAATTCCCTAGAGGGCAAGTTAACTAGATTCAGTAAATATGATGAAATTCAATTTGTAAATAATCGTCATATTTAATGAATGTATCTATCAATATCAAAATTAATTATCTACATCAATGGGATGGTTGTATGTATTATCATAACCACTTTCTCTACGTACAGATCTAGATGAGATTTAGCAAATTTGATAAGTTTTAAACAATAACCAGACTCAATAAATCTATCTGTCCAAAGTAAGATTTTTTTCCCATATTAATGAAATCAACCTAAGTAGAAGGTACTGTGCCCATATCAATAATTCAGAGACTGCTAATAACATATGCATGTATTGAATTTGGCCGCCGCTGACGATAACTAACCAAATTCATTATATATAGAGAGCAATACTATCTATGCACCTATAAATATGGCGTAAATCTTATAATTTGAACATCCAAAGGAACCCAAAAGAGATATTTTAAACAGTTAGTTACCTAATGAGCTGGTATAAATAGGATTTTTCTTATGCCCGAGTTATGTATAGTAAATATAGATATGCTTTCAGAAATAAATTTAGCTGAAAATGTGAATCAATTAGGATTCGAATTTGGACATCAGGTATTATTTATCAGACCCTTTATCACTCACTCTAGGGACGGTCGGTAGTAAATATAGAGATTTTTTTTTTTTTTGAGAGAGAGAGAGAGAGAGAGAGAGATAGTGCTTGTGTATTTATAGTTTTGTTTATTTCGTTAAGAAATAAACAAAATGCAGTATAAACCTGTTAGAATTCAGCTTAGATACAAATCTGCAATGGCCGAGTGCCTGACTTACCTTTCTGCAGGAACAGTCGGCAGAGATATGTTAATGTCACGGGGAAGATGGAAGTTAGAAGATGGAAGCATGAAAGCATTTTGACTGCAATGATAAAAAGTGAGAGGTCATGGACTGAGGATAAAACTGCATGGAATCTTTGATGGATGGAGCCAGCTTTGTGGTGGGTGAGGCAGCAATAACTGCATTTGGTACCTCCCCCTCTCTCTCTCTCTCTCTCTCTCTCTCTCTCTCTCTCTCTCTCTCTCTCTCTCTCTAGTCACTCTTTTCTCTCTCTAAAACTGGGGGGGGGAGGGGGGGCCTGGGAAGCTTTAAGAGCATTAAATTTCTCACAGGCAGTGGCAGGTAACGCACCACTGTCATGCTTAGATCTTCAGTTTTTCTTTTTAATTTCTTTAACTTACCAACTTTGGTGGGCTCCTATATATATATGTGTGTTTACTCAAACTTAAATGAAGCCATTTTTTTTTTCTTTTTCTTTTTCACTGAAGAAAAGAAAAAACAAGAAGAATTAATGAAATCATGGAAGTGCTTACGAAGAGTGCAGTGTTAATAGTAGAACTGATATTGATGTTGATAGATAAACTTTGTCGAATCTAATCACTATTTTCAATAATTTAATTTGGTCGCATTAGATAATTCAATGTTCACTCAATAAATACAGATGACAAACACCACTGATTAGTCAACATCAATTCCTATGCACTTATACGAACAATATTCATCAGCAACATTAGAGAGAAACTCGTACGTACAACTCGCATTGCATTATCATTAATTAATAAGAGACTTACACAAATCGGAAGACGATTGGCTTAGTTTGGTAATACGGTGGATAAAAATATTATTTTAATATTATAAAAAGTCTAAAAAAAATTAAAAATATTTTCAATTTTTTCTCCTTCTATACTATAAAATTGGCATATGCTTTCTCTAACACCGGTCGCAATTATAATTTTAAAATATTAGGCATGCAGAAAAGAAAAAGATTGTAATATTTCATGAATTGAGATAGAATATTTTTAAAAGCACTAATTCATTGATGCTTCTAAGTTTCTAATCCTTGAATCTACTTCCCAATTACTAGTATCTTTTGAATCAAACACTATTCCACCTATCACCACCTACCACCATCATCTCAACCCTACATCTGTCCATCCAATGATTAAAAACTCAAAAACACACTGATAATTAATCCCTTGAGCAAACGGCCGACATTTTCGACTAAGTTTATTTCTAAATAAAATAAACGAAACGGATAACCTGCTATCTATCTCTCAAAATAATAATAATAATAATAATAATAATAATAATAATAATAAATAACTCAAAAACACCGTCCTCTTGGTACTTTTGAGAGTATTCCAGCTCAACTCGAATGTCATTATATAAAATTTGAGCTTTTAGTCGTGATATTACCAAACTACGCAACGGTCCAGTAGAAACGGTCGCCTTGCAATAAATTTTAATCTCATCTACTATCGGGAGTGGAGCGGTGGTTTTAAGAACCTGCGATACTGGTCCATCTTATTCATTCATACATATATATATATATATACAAGAAATTAAACATGGGCAAGGAAGGGGCCGGGGAGCGAGGATGATAGGTAGTGTGAGATGATCTGTTACGAACTCTTTGTCACTGTTTGTTGTACAAAATTGGAGGCAGGTTCAAAGCGAGCGAGGGGGGGGTGTGGATCGAAAACCAACATTAAAATGGCGGGCAGCAGGGCGGGCCCCAGTGGGAAGGGACCGCATTTAATGAAATCACGCGAGGTGTTATCCCCTCCGGGGCACACTCAGCTAATCCCCTTGGCCGTATTATTGCCTCATCACTTGTACACTTGTACCCTAGCACCCGCATTGCATCAACCACACGGAGGTGGTGGTGGTGGTGGTGGTTCATACGCATTTAATAATCTCTCTCTTTTCTCTCTTCTTTCTTCTATTTTTTCGGCGCAGAATCGAAAACGCTAAATTCAAAGTTTTAAAAGAAACTTCGGAACATTTTTTTTGTAATTTTCATTTTAGTACCTTGTGGTTTAAAGTGAATCATCTTTCAATTTTATCTTTTCAACAGATTTTTCATTAGTATTTCATTAAATTATATATACAAAAATCTAGGTATCTGGAGTTTTGTAATTTTTCGCTTTAGTACCTTGTGGTTTAAAATGAATCAATCTGGTGCCATGTGTGGTTTCAATTTTATTTTTTCGACAGTTTTTTCGTTAATATTTCGTTGAATTATATACAAAAAAAAAGTTTAGATATCTATCTAGGTTTATCGAATATTCATTTTAGTATTCTTTAATTTTAATTTTATTACTGATTTAAAAAAACATAATGAAATTGATAATAAAAGAAAAAAAAAATGAAACCACAGAAAGATCAAATTAATATACTTTAAACCATAGGGTACTAAAGTGAGAAAGTGCGAAACCACAGCGGGAGTTTTTGAAGTCGACTGCTCTCTTTAGCGTGATCGGATATACAAAATTTAAAATTCGAATTTCATCTTCCCTTCTTGTTATGCACGCCGAGACTCAATTTGAAATTGCAGAAAACATGCATTGTGTAGAGCAAAAAAAAAAAAAAAAAAAAAAAACTATGATAGAATAACATCTTGTTTGTTTCTATAAAAAAAGCAATTTTTGTAATGGCATAAATTTTGTTAAGAGATCATTTCTACAATTCTATTATACCAAACGAGCTCTAATAAAAGTTTTTTTTTTTTTTATAGAACATAAGGTTAGAGATTGATAAAAGCAAAAAAATAAAAGCAGGATCAACCAGATGGGCCCATAAATGAAGAGCCATCATTTAGGTTTTGGTTGGTGAGGCTGGTTATGACTTCACCTTCCCCACTTATTTCGTCCTCTTGCTTCAGGTTGTTGCGTTGAATATCTGTTTCTTCCTCCCTTTCTTTTTTTTTTTTTCTTTTCAATAGAATATTTTTTTCTTGCTATATATATATATATATATATATATATATAGAGAGAGAGAGAGAGAGAGAGAGAGAGAGAGAGAGAGAGAGAGAGAGAGAAGTAAGGGCAGATCTGTCATCGCCTTGCGTGATTTAGTCTTTAGTAAGTTTCTAAATGCCCAGATTAAAAGATGTCTTGGCTAGAATGATGTGGGAACTCACTGAGGTTTAGTGGGTGGTTGGTTGAATAGTATAATCTAAGGGGTAAAATTAATCAAAGTGGTTAATCCAAGGGTAGAAACTTACTAGCACCAGATTCGTCGTGCTATTAATAGCATACCAGCCGAACTCTCTCTCTCTCTCTATATATATATACAAATAATGAGGATGTTTGCAAGTGATGGAACTAACTAACTTTGACTTAAGTAGGAGCTTAGTAGAGTGTGGGGTGGACATTCCCCAATCTTTTCATATTAATAAATAGATAAATATATAGTGGGTATCCTGGAGTTGGAGATGAAAAACTTGAGGAACTCAAATGATGAGGAAATGTGACATCAAAATTGTGGATAAGGAAGCATCATTCTGTAGGGGATCGGCATGGATCACAAAGTTGATCCGATGATTGCAAAAGTAGGAACACAGGGGCTCCGTGATTCCAAAAGCATTACATAAATCAACCTCTTAATAAAGCACACCAATATTTAAATGGCAAAGGGCTTGATGGTTGGTACCCGAGATCCGAGTTCGAATCCTAGTTGACTTATTTCTGAATGAAATAAACGAAGCGGGTAGCGTGCTACCTATCTCTTAAAAAACATTTAGATGCATTCAGTGTAAAAACTACACATACCCTAGCTACCGTTTGATTCGGGATTAAGAAAAAACTAGCTATTCCAGGGATAGTGTTAAATTCAGGATTAAGGTGGGGTTAGAGTATTTTGTATTTGGTTGAAAGTTGGAGTTAGTCAAGAATAGTAAAAAATAGTATTTGGTTGGAATAGATGGAATAAGAAGGATAGTGGATTATTATGAATAAAAAATAATATTTAGTTGGAGTTTAGTGGGATTAGATGGGATTAACTAAGCTGGAATAACCCATTTGAGGTGGGATTAGCTAACCCCACCTATTTTTGAGGGTGTTTGGGAATAAAATGGGGGTTAAGGAGTTATTCCACCCCTTAACCCCCAATCAAACGGAGGCTATGGTTACATTTTTATCTTTTTATTATCGATTTCACTAATTTTTTTCGTTAAATAAATGACAAAGTTAAAACTAAAGGATGATAAAGTAAATATTCGATAAACCTAAATAGGGTATTTGAAGTTTTTGGTATATAATTTAACCAAATATTAACGAAAAAGCTGACGAAAAGATAAAAATAAAACCACAGTAACTTGGTACACTTTAAACCACAAGGCACTAAAGTGAGAAAGTACGAACCCACATCGGTGGTATTTGAAGTTCACCCTAAAAAAATTAATTTTCTAGCCGAGAATGTCAACAAGGATCCCTTATGATAATTGCTACATAGTATCCAATTGAGGTTCCACATCTGATCATCTGTTAAAATAGCGAAATAAGAATGCTAAAAGAATCAAAATTTTCAGACCCACAGGGATAAAATAACCTAGATTAGCACCAAAAGCATAAGCATACCTTAGACTTTACCCTAATAACCCGACGATTTAGGATATAACACACCGCTGTACACAATGAGTTCAAGGCGCAGATTTTGTTCTAATTAGAAGCTCCTTCAGCTTCATTCTAAAATCATCCTCACTTTTTCCCTTTAAAGGCATGATTTGCAAAGAAGAACACAGGACCAAAACATTTACTCCATCTATCTCTTCGAGAATATTTGGATTGCGATCATAATCCTGGTCAGAAATGGAGGATAAGAACAATTAGAGAATGCTCGCAGATTAAAAGAATGACACTAATAACAATACCTTCTCTGTCACTACAACAACTGTCTCCTTATTATATTCAACAGCAAGCTTTGTAGCTTTCTCTCTGATCAATTGGATATCCTGGAATGGTAACTCACTAATTAGCTCAAAAAGAATCATCAAATAGCATCATTTATTTCAGTAGGTAAGAATCCTCTGCGCTGGAACCCTTAAGAAATATGGTCGCTTTCACAATTACGTCAATTATATAATAGTTTCTTTCTTGCACCATAAGTTTGTTAATTAGTATTTGAGAGATAAAACTCTAGTTTTTAAGTTCTCAAAGGATGGAAATAGTGTTCAGATTAAGTTCGGTTGGTTAATTCTTCTTTTTTTATTCCGACAAATTAAATTACAACTTAACACCAAATGAATCTTGAGTGGCTTTCGCTAGCTTCACAAAAATTAAGGATGTTTTTGGAGAAAATTTAGCCAATATATTAATGGCTGATTACTGATAACAAAAGCAGTTAACAAAGTACTCACACTAACTTTAAAAGGATGATGGTCAAGGAACTCCAGTCTACCAACATGCAATGCTCCAAGCTGCAGCAGTTGGAATTATTAATTAAACTCCATACGCAACAACATGGATGTTACAAATGTTGCAAAAAAGATAAAGGAAATACAGCTGGCGATCAATCATAAAGAAACAATATATAAGAAAACCATGTAGATATTCCATAGAGGACACACAAGTATCTTTCTGATTTAGACAACACATATTCAGAAAACCAAATATCCAGCTAAAACGTTTTAAACCATAAAAAGGTGATATATATTTTTTAAAAAAAATAGAATTAAAATTTCACTGAGAATCACCGTGATTAGAATAAGCCCCAGAAATATCAGCTTTAAGAATAAGGGCTAGTCCTTCTGGGAAGGATGAGGCGAAAGTACAGTAGTAGAAGACGGACCATCCGTGGTCAGCCATCCAATCTGCAGCTATTAACTTTGCAGTAGACATGGGAAAGAGGTGTTCTAACTTGATTTAAAGAAGAACGTTCGAGAGCTACTCAAAATACTATTTCACAAAATTACTTACTTGACTTAGGCAGACTCCAGAAATTGAAATTTAGATACAGAAAATATCCACGCAAAATGGAAAAAAAAAAGGAAGAAGATTACCTCTCTAACTGCGTGGACAAAGGCATCTGGGAAGCCAATTCCAGATACACATAATACAGCAGAATTATTCAACATATTTAGCGGCAATCTTGAATGAGGATTCTTAACTCCGAAGAGATGCGACGGGACTAATCTACTGAAGAACATTGGCAGGGTAGCACATATATCTAGGACTGTTGATTCAATGATTTTAAGTTGCATATCAGATACCTGTGAAGAAGTAAATGCAACAAAAGAATAGTGTTTACTACGTTTAGTAAGAAGTACTGTTATTCATTGCATCTTAGAGAAAGCTTGCAATTATTTGAATCATGTAGAATATAAATGATAAAAAAAACAACCAACCAGAAGTAGCTCACATGTAAGAAACTTGACCCTAGATACTACAACAAGAAGTTGAAGTCGGAAACTACACAACATTTCCTTTCATGATTGAAATTATTCATAGATGAGGATTCAGTACAAGAAAAGATGCATGTCAAAGAAAAATTAACTATCTCTGCATACGAAAAATGACTAATTTCCGCAGAAAACGTACCAACTGTCCCAGCACTATATACAAGTCAGACAATAGAACAACTTAAACGTACCAAATCCGCGTGATGGATAACTAAAATGTCCGCTCGATCAAGTGCACTTAATGGTTCCCTCAAAGGTCCACGTGGGATAAGGTGAGAGTTCCCCCATGGCATCATGCTATTTAGCATAACAATTTCCACATTACGCAACAAACTCCAGTGCTGCCTACAACAACAAGATGAAGATATGGTCAAGACGAATACTGTGCTTCAAAGGGTCCACAGGACATCAAGTACAACAAAGACAATAAACAGAAAATGAAGGGAAACTCCATTGAATTTCAATCCTGATCAGATATTAGCCATTATTTTGTTTTTGGAGATGAGACTTTCGATCATACAGTAACATCTAGTTAATGGCAATAACTAGAGGTAATAGTTTTGAACATGAAGAAAGGTTGTCAAAGGAAAAGAAAAGGCTAGGCAACATCACTATAGCTACCAATTGTGTTGCTAGTAATAGAAACAGCTTCGATGCTTCACACTGTTACTTATAATAGCATCAGCTCACAGAACAGGAAAACATGAAGGTGGTGATACATCGGGGACAACACTTCCATTCTTCTGCTAATAATTTAGGACAGACTATTGTGGATATACAAAGAATAAGCACATGGACTCATGAGCAGTCAAATAACAATAATAAAATTGATCACAGAAGTTGGAAGCACATGAAAATCAGATCATCAAGAAGGTCAACCTATCACCAATTTCAACCCACTTAAAAAAAATAAAAATAAGAGCTCCTATAATAACAATTTTAAATTTTGCATTTGACACCAAGAAGTTAAAATAGCTACAAATATACTTTGCACAACTACAAAGGCTATCAGATGGATAAATACTATTCAGCACCAACTAAAGTCTTGTCCAGTGGCAACTAACTATCATAATATACTTAATTACCTATTATCCAGACCAAATAAAAATTCATGAGAGTATATATTCATTGTTTAATACCTGCATCCCATCATCCAATATTACCACACCAACTTTTCCGTTGTCAGAGTGAGGTCCGAACTTGTGTGGCAATGTATGGTCCTCCATACATAACATACGAAAAGCATCCGTATAACCATGTTTATTGAGCAAAGAAGCAGCAGTAGCTGCCCTGTTAGCACCTATGCCAATTATTGCAGAAGTATCCTGGAGGTGCCTTTTCAGCATTTTGGCCTCGTCACCACCTGCATAACCCTATGAAAAAAAAATTTGCGGACAATGAAGAGACTACTCCATCCTGTTTATTATAATATCTTCTAAGCAAAAACATAGACATAAATATGCATAAAGGAGATCTCTGATTTCAGAATTTTGATCAATAATGTTATGCTATGAGAAGACGAATTTGCAAAATCAGAACATATCTAACTACATATGTAACATTTTCCTTGTGCACAGGCTACAGTTTAAGTTCCATTAGACATTTCACCAGCAGATTTACCGAAGTCCATAAACATGTTAAAGTTGGAAGTTCATAGACAGCTGTAACAATCTTCGGTTGATATATGTGTTAGAGAAGAGAAAAGAGAGGAAAAATCATTCAGTCTTAAGCTTGAATCCATGTTCTAAGATACCGAAACTGCTTTGTGATGTTGAATTCCTGACAGTAAGGTGTCGCACGAGATAAGAAATCATAGTAACGTCAAGGAAGAAGGATAAAAGCAGCACAATATCTGCGTTACAGCTGGGTTGGCAATAATGTCTAATCTTTGCCGAGGGGCAATCAACGATCGATAGTTCGAAGGTGCCGTCAACATCAACAGTTGTAGCAAACCGCATTACTCTGCTCATACTAAAAGGGGGACGTACAAATCTTCTATGTGTAGAAACTAAGTTATAATTTACTCTTAACAGTTTATTGCTAAGGCTACAAAACCAAGGAAACATTACATGGAATTGCAATGATGATATTAAACACATCAGGGATATCAGAAACAACTTCTATGCTCATGTTTTAAAAGGAAAATTGTTGGCACAACATGAAATGGTGTCAAATCTTTCACAGGAATTAACAAGTCGTAAAGTTGTGAGGATGAGAGGTGTGATCGCGCAAGGTAAAGTTGTCGCTCGTATCAGCTCCAATTCAAGAAAAAGTTGGGATTTTTAACGCAGCATCGGCTAATCACAAACATCTAAAAAAAGAAATTTGCGATATAAGGTCGTGGCACACAACATCTGTCTATAGAGAAGGAGATAGATACTCTGGTAAGGACGAGGGGGGTTATCCCGCATTCGTCGAAGAATCGGGTGATGAGCTCCACCATGGGCGTCTTTCCATTGCCGCCCCACGTCACATTCCCAACGCTTATCACCGGCACCGGCAACCTAGAAACCCTAAGAGAGAGGGACATAAGCTAGAAACCCTAAGAAAGAGACAGAGGAAGGGGGTTTGCTTAGGGTTAGGGTTTGTGCCTGTGGGGGGAGAGAAGGAGGCGGCGGCAGTGGCGGAGGAGGATGGAGAGGCGATAGAGGGCGGAGGCCGAGGAGATGAGGGGGAGGAGGAGGCAGCGGTGGACGCCGGGGAGCTCCGAGAGGCGTGCGTCAGGGGTGGACGCGATTCGGAGTATCGCGCGCTTCAAAAACTCCATTGGAGAGAGAGAGAGAGAGAGAGAGAGAGAGATGAGCGGAGGAAGAAGACGACGACGACAAAGCGAAAATCTACTGCCCAATAAAACTTAAGTTTCAAGAATTTTTTTTTTCTTTTTTTTTTTTTTTAAGAGAAAAAGATGGCATGCTATCGTTTTTTTTATTTTATTTAAAAATAAACTTAGTTGGAAATATGAATTAACTGTGATTAACTTGCCTTGATACCAACAACTAAGCCCTTTCACTTAAGGCAGAATCGGTTTTTAAAAAATATTTTGATCCGAGAGAAATACTACTTGTACACTCAAAAAAAAGGTGTAAATCTTACCAGTCACACTTCCAAATATTTTAAAAAAAAATTTCTTTTTCAATATTAAAAAATAAAAATATCAGTAATGAGTTAGGTATAAAATTTGCTCTTAATTTTTGGATGTACAGATAGTATTATTCTTAATGTAATGAAATTTACAGGACAAAATAAGGGATTTGTATTTTTGTTGTTGTGAATATTGGAGGTTGAACTTGTGACTTTGAGAAAGCGATAGCTATCGATGTTTATTTCCGCATCAAAGCAACGATATCATTCAAACTCTCGCTCATAATTATATTGAGATCGATCTTTCGGCTTCAGTGGAAAAGGAGCAAAATCGAATTCGCGAAACTTATAAGTCCCTAACCCCATGGGCCTAAATACCGGTTTAGATGAAGGCCCGTATTGGGGGAGGCTTTGGGCCAACACAAACTTCTAACACCCACCCCTCCACACTCTTTCTTTTTTTAAAATAAATAAATAAATAAATTTTAGCTAGAAATACAAAACAACTAAATTTTTTTTTAACCACTTACACTAAGAGCAGTTAGTTGCATTACAGCTTATTTGATTTATCGCTTTTTACATATTACGCTATCGATCGGCTCTTCACATGCTTTCCTCAAAAAGTTTAACATCTCTAGCTAAGTTTAATTACCGATCATCCCTAGAGCAAGTGACAAAGGATTTGGTGGTTGGTATTCGAGACCCAAGTTCGAATCCTAGTTGATTCACATTTCTAGCTAAGTTTATTTCTAAATGAAAATAAACGAAGCGGATGGCGTGCTACCGATCTCTCTCTCAAAAAAAAAAAAAAAAAAAAACTCAAGATTAACACAACAACCAAAAATATTCAAATCGAAAGGATCTAATTAATTAATACATTTCATCAAGCCCATGCTCTACCAAATAAATAAAGTTTAAATGAACAAGCCAATTTAGTTGCAGGTCACATCACCCCTGATGGATCCTTAGCTCTTATTATATGTACTACTTCAACTCTTGTTGGTGCATGTGATGTTCAACCAATACCATGTAGTGGAAGTTGCCATACACCTACTACCTACATATGATCAAATGTGCAAGTTTCTCCAAATTAAATGATCATATGGAGATCATGATCCTCAAGCATATATCTTCTCAAAAGATTTAGGGTAAATTAAACTTGTGAGCTCGAGTTTGCGTAGCTCGCGAGTTCAGAGAATCCGACGACCTTTCACTCTTCAAGACGAAATCGCTCTTTCACGCCGTACTGGATCACTCCACCACTTTACTTATCAGCATATGTCGCGATCTTTTTCGCGATCCTAAGCATATACTCTTTTGCTATTCACAAAGTACTAGATTCATTTATTGAAACGATGTCCTCTTCGCGTGCTCTATGGCATGTACTAGCCTTAATTTGTTTTTACGGTAGTTTGATACGTAAAATTTTTCTTTTTTGCATATCGGACGATCTCACTGTCCATTTACCGACAAGATGCATCTCAAGAGCTAGTCCCGTTAATTATTGAATCAATCGCAGCTAATCATAAACTACCACATCATTCATTATATTTTATATGAGTAATAAAATTTACCACTTCACGAATTCATCTCACACAATAGAACATCAGCTAGCTAGAAATATAAAACAAACAAAATTTCAAAACTTATGAGGCACAATCAATTATTAGTCTTATATCCATCATTAAACATATACAGGTCCAAATTCAAAATTTTTTTTATAAGCAATTAAAATAATCTAGAACTAGTTCTCATATTAATTACTATATTATTTAAAAAATTAATTTGATGGAAAACAATTGAGAATAAATTCACAAATTTATATAAAAAGTTGGGTGAACACGTGAAGTGAAAGAAATTGCTTGGTGCAAGTTTGCAACTCCATTATTGAGGGGGCAAACTCAATAATTAAAGTTCATCATTAAAAAAATACATTAATTAAATTAAAAAAATATGATTGACTTATTATTTCTTCCATGTAGCGTGTGGATCATGTGATCTAGTAGAAGTGCTCGTACAATTTCCATATATATATATATATATATATATATATATATATATATATATAGAACCAGGCCTACATTATTAAAGTATTATCAAGACCAAGTCATCGTACATAATGCTAACATTTGATGAGAGTGTACAGGATGTGGGTTAGGATGATGTGGGTCCCGTAGGGTTAAGTGGGTGGTTGGTTGAATAGTATGATCTAACGGGTGAAAATCATCAAAGGGGTGGATCTAACGGCGGAAAACTTGGTAGACCAAATGCGTAGTCTTATCGATAGTATCCTGACTCAATATATATATATATATATATATATATATATATATATATATATATATATATATATATATATATATATATATATATATATATATATATTGAGAGAAAGGTAGTGTGTTCTTCGCTTTATTCGGTTAGAAAATGAATTAAGGTATATGGATGAGACGGCACGAGCTTCAACAGATGATGGGAGAAAAAAAAAACAAAAAGTTTACAGTTGGAGCACCTTCTAACGTTCGCTCTTTCCATATTCTACCCTACTTTTTTTTTTCACCATATTTTTAAAAATATTTTTAAAATCAATGAATTAAATATGCAAGTTTATTTTAAAATAAAAAATTAAAATGAGGTTCGTCAGTATTGTAGAGCTTCTGCTTCCGATAAAAATCAACCTAACAATAATTTATCGAATAACACCATTCGCCGCTTTTATTTATATGCATTTTGCCTTCCATGGCACTAAATTTACTAAAATAACTCTAAAATTTTTTCTTCGGTTTCTCCATCTATTGCTTCTCAATCTATTTCAAATCAGTTAACAATTAAAAAAGTATTTTTCCAAATCTCACTGTCCTAACATTTATTCTGTATATTTTTAGAAGATTATTTATTTATTTTTTAATAAATTGTGGGGAAAAAAGAAGAGGGGATGAGATTTTTATTTTTATTTTTTCAATTTCTTTTTGGCTCACAAATGAGCTTTTTTTTTTTTTTAATAATTAATTTGACTTGACTACTCCTCCACATGCAAAGCATGATCCGGAGCGTTCAAGGATTTTTTAGTTTCAATAAAGCCCCCTTAACTATAGGATATTTTGCAATGGGCCACTCATTTTATTTTATTCTCATATAAAATGATAATTTTTTAGAAAACTTCTTAATTGTTTTGATTTAAAATTTTGTAATTGATTGTATGAATCAATCGGAGGAGTCGAGTTCAAATGGAATATACGTGAGGGACCTCTATGCATTTTTATCAAAAATCAAAAAGAAATAAACCCGTAGCTCCAAAAGGGGCAAAATTTACCTTCAAAATCACATATAATAATCCAAAAATTCCTCTTTTTCTCAAAAGAAAAAAAGGGAAAATTCTAAAATTTCCTACGCTACTAATCGTTGCATCTCCCCCTTTCTTTTTCCTACAAAGAGAAAAGCAAGAGAGGAAAAAGTTTGAAGTTTTAGACTTGTATCGAAAAGAAGCAGCCAAAAAAAAGCAAAAAAAATCCCATTTTTATCTCCTTTTCTTTTGATTCCTCTACAATTCCAATCTCTTATCAGCAGTTAAAGAAGACCCAGGAGCCCAATTGCTCCATGGAGCAGTTCCCCTTTCTCATAAATGAGGCTCCTTTATGGAGTTTGAGATGGGTGTTGTGAATAGGAGGGCTCCAAATTTTGATCCTTTGGGGATCTAAGGGGGGAGGAAGAGAGGGGGGGTCGAGATTGTAAATAATGAGCTTTAAGAGTAGAGGAGGAGGAGGAGCAATTGGGGGAGGAGAGGCTTCTTCTTTTCGGGGCACTGTGTCTAGGAAATGGGCCTTGTTGCTTTGCCTCGGGAGCTTTTGCCTTGGCCTCCTCTTCACTAACAGGTTCTAAAGTTGCCCTTTTTTTGTTTCATCCAATTTGCGCCTGTTTTGATCTCAAATGTTGTTATTTGTGCTTAATTTGATATATTTGTTGCTTGTTCTGGTGAAACTTGAACTGGGGATTTGGGCTTGTTCAGATTTTGTTGACTTTCTATGATAAGAATGTAGGTTTAGTTTTTTTTTATCCTTTATGGATCAGTAAATCATGTTGCCCCTTTTGTTTCATCCAATTTGCGCCTGTTTTGATCTAAAA
Source organism: Aechmea fasciata (assembly GCA_025177825.1). NCBI lineage: Eukaryota > Viridiplantae > Streptophyta > Magnoliopsida > Poales > Bromeliaceae > Aechmea > Aechmea fasciata. The sequence goes on along the minus strand of CM045932.1, from coordinate 8,589,235 downwards.
TGTTGTTTTTTCTGCTTAATTTGATATGTTTGTTGCTTGTTCTTGTGAAACTTGAATTGGGGTTTTAGGGGTTGTTCAAATGTTGTTGATTTCTATGATAAGAATGTAGATTTGGGGTTTGGATCCTTATGGATCAGTAAATCTTACATAAGGGTATAAAAGATCTTTTTCTTATATGGATTAGTAAGTTTGAGTCCTTGCTCCCGGATAGAGAGGGAAGAGTCTACTAATGGAGGATCTGGTGAATTGAAAGGTGAATTTTGCTGAGTTTTGTAGCACTTTTGTTCAAAGAGGAAGCACTTCTCAGTTGATGATTTGATAGCACTTGAATTGGGTTTTTTTTTTGGCTTTGTTACCACAATGAAATTAAGATATGCATTTACTCGACTGCGTAACAAAAATTAGGGATTCGTATATTTGCAACTTTTTATGCATTGCAAGTGGTATATGTGCTTCGACTTATTTGCATTAACTGTTAGGGGAATGAAAGTGCAATTTAGCATACTAATCTTCAAAAGGTGGAAACAGGATGTGGACGATCCCCGAACCAAAAGATATTATCCGGAGAACAGGAACCGAAGGGGAGAAGATGAACATCGTAGCTGGCGATTGTAGTGCAAAAAGTGTGAGTTTTGTTAGTTTTTCTATTTTTATTCATCCAATGTTAGATTCTGCCGAAGAATTGGTTTGTTTATATCATGATGCACAATCGTCTTGTCTCTGATCAAAAATAAAGTTTATGTGTAAATTAATGTTTAGTGCTCCCAAAATTTGGTTTATTATATATATATATATATTTATAATTTGATGGTTTATTTTGTTTATTTTTTATTTTTTTTGCCGCTTGTTAGATTGACCAGAAGCGAGAGCACAAGGACATTCTCGGTGAAGTTTCAAGGACCCATCATGCTATACAGTAAGATTTTTGTGTTCAAATCGACTTCTCACTAAGTTGTTAGTTATCTTGAATAATTACTTGTTTCGATCCAGTAAGCAATTATAATTTTTATATGCAGGACACTCGACAAAACAATCTCAAACCTAGAAATGGAATTAGCTGCCGCAAGGGCCACACAAGAGTCCATACTCGGCGGTTCCCCATTATCGGAAAATGTAGATGCTCTCGAATCAACCGGGAAGCAGAAATTTTTTATGGTTGTAGGCATAAATACTGCTTTTAGCAGCCGCAAACGAAGAGATTCAGTTCGTGCTACTTGGTTGCCTCAAGGTTCGAAACTTTTCCTTCACTTCTTATTTCCCTGTCGCTTTCCTCATTTAACGCATCACCCAAAGAAAATTGTGATTAACTAAAACAGGCGAGAAAAGAAAGAAGCTGGAGGAAGAGAAGGGCATTATCATCCGCTTCGTCATCGGTCACAGGTGTTAGTAGTAAAACATTCCAGCTTGCTGTTACCATTTTTGTAGAACGTTAAATTTGTAATATGTATTCTGATCGTTTGATATCTTCACATAGTGCAACTCCAGGTGGAATACTGGATAAGGCAATCGAAGCAGAAGGCAGGAAACATGGGGACCTCATGAGACTGGTAAAATTTTCTCTCGGTTATTTGCAATACTAATCCCTGAGCTTTTAGTCCAGCTTCATTTCGATCCTGGCACTTTTAATTTGGACATTCGATTTCATCTCTAACCATACTTATTCGTAAGCTTCTTTAGGATCATGTCGAAGGGTATCTTGAACTATCTGCGAAGACCAAGAGATACTTTGCTACAGCTGTGTCCATGTGGGATGCAGAGTTCTACATCAAAGTAGATGATGATGTACATGTAAATATAGGTGTGAGACCAATTAGCTTTCACCAGCCTCTTCATTGGCCGATTTAAGTTTTTTTTTGTTTATAGATGCATCTGATTTGTATCTAACAGATCGATTCTGCATATCCAACTGATTCTTATTATAGGTTATTCTCCAATCTAAATTTCATAAGAATTTATCAATGCAATATTAAAACTCAGCACCTTACAAATGCCATGCCATGCCACTTGAACCAAATTTCTACCAACTTTTTCTCTCGATGTTATATCACTTCATTTCCAGTGGGTAACATCGCCTGTCGCATGGTTATTACTTCCAGTTTCTTACCAACTGAAATGAATAACCTGCGAACAATCAGATCTTCTAATTATGATCTGTTGTATTGGACCATATCTGTAAACTTCCGTAATGCTTTTATCCTTACATACTACTACTTCCACTTGCTCAACCATTGCAGCTACTCTTGGAAATACTTTGGCAAGGCACCGTTCAAAGCCTCGTGTTTATATTGGATGCATGAAATCCGGTCCTGTTCTAGCGCGAAAGTAAGCATTTACCACATAATGTATATGTACACCGAATGATGTAGAGTTGCAAATACTATACATTATGTGTGTATATTTATGTTTAAAGCCTTGTTTTTATGTGCGCAACTTTTATTGATCAGGGGGGTGAGGTATCATGAACCTGAGTACTGGAAATTTGGAGAGGAAGGAAACAAGTATTTCCGCCACGCTACTGGTCAGCTATATGCAATTTCAAAAGATCTGGCGGCATACATATCCAACAACCAGTAAGCTTTCTTTAAGAATATGTTATTTATCGCTATAACAAAAAGTACTAATTGTTGTTCAATTCACCTCAGGCATATGCTCCACAAGTACGCTAATGAGGATGTGTCGTTGGGGTCTTGGTTTATTGGATTAGATGTGGAACATATCGATGACCGGAGACTGTGTTGTGGTACTCCGCCTGGTAAAGTGTTAAATCTTTCATCTAACATGTTTAAATCATCTTTAGCAGCTGTTTCGAGTAAAAACTCGGAAACGTTACGAAACGAGGCTGTTGTTCTCTACGTTTGAGAAAACATATTGAGGAGTATCTTTTCTGCTTCAGGAACAAAATAATGCATCTGCCGACAATCTTGCATTGTCGGCTAAGCTATAAATATCGTGTGATTTGTTATTATTCGGCCAATAAACCGTAACTAATCGAGAAAACAATACATGCCTCCAGACTGCGAGTGGAAAGCTCAGGCAGGCAACATCTGTGTTGCCTCGTTCGATTGGAGCTGCAGCGGCATATGCAACTCTGCTCAGAGGATAAAAGAAGTTCATCAGCGGTGCGGCGAAGGTGAAAGCGCTCTCTGGAGTGCAGTCTTCTGATTGAAAAACGTCGAGCAGAAATTTTTGGAAAGAAAGCATCTCGAAAAGTCGTACTCTTTATAAGGTCAATGTGCAAAGGCTAAACTGCAGTTTATTCCCCGGGATATATCTAGTTCTGAATGCTGACAGGACTTCCAATCTGCACTCAGTAGGTCATTTTGCGCGCATAGTTTTGTTACTGTCGGCCCCTACGGATGCAATTATTGTATCATTCAGTGCGGTAAAACGCTTGCGGATATATCTGAAGGGCTTAAACTGCATTCTAGCCATGTGTAAATGGTATACAAGGTGTATGTATTTGCTGTTTTTGTTTCCTGTTAGAGAAGATCCCTAGAAGAGGAAAAGAAACAGTATAGAAATAGATATATAGAGAGGGAGAGGGAGAGGTGGTGCTCTTCCCCCACATTCTTTGCTCATTGATGGAAAAGCCATTTTTATGATCAAATTCTCATTGAAGATTCTATTTGATGGCTTATTTGTAACACAATTAATCCTAATTTCTCTCTAGATTCTTTCTTTTCTTTGTTTATGAAATGTGGAAGTTTCTTGGCCCATCTAAAGCTAATGTAGAGAGCCAAGATTGCTGTTGTTGTTGTTGTTGTTGTTGTTGTTTTAATTAATTTTAGTTTACAAAGTAATAAGCCCTATCTATAGTTCTATACACACTGCACTAATCTCATGTTTGGGTTTAGCATAGAGGATTAAGCAATTATCATATCCAATCTCAAATAAATGTATATACCACATAAAATTTATATCCCAATCAATTTGTTTGAATCATATAAAATAGTAAAAATGTGATTAAAAATAATTTACATTAAACTGATATAAAAAAAAATTTATTTTATGTTCTAAATATTTAATGATATAATATTATTGCCATAAAAAATAGCTGTTATTATTATTATTATTATTATTATTATTATTATTATTTGGGCAGATCTCATCCCAAAACCTCTTCATCAGATATATAATTTTTTTTCTCAAGAAGTGGGGATTAAATTATCCCTTTTCTAGTTTAGTTCTCTTGAAAAAAAATCTTAAAAAATAATTTATGACTGAAAAATATATTTTTATAAATTTTTTTAAAAAATAATTTTTACAAATTTTTTAAGAAACAAAGTACCTCTTCAGGAAATGGACGCACAGAAAATCAAAATCCAGCCCCCCTGGTGAGGTAATTCAGGTACCAACAAACTACATTATTATACTATTATAAAAACAATTTTTTCTTTTTTTTTTGAGAGATAGAAAGTTAACATGCTCTCTACTTTTTTTTTTTATTCCTTTTATTTTTTAAAAAAAAATAAATTTAGTTGAAAATATGAAGTGCTTAAATTTTGAACATGAAATTTTAAATATCAATTATCAAATTTTTTTTTGCTGCTTATGCCAAGATCAGTAAAAACAAATAATTTCACCCTAACACTATTGAATTTTGAGGGTGCATAATAACACTTGCCAAAACACCAACCGTTCTTAGCGCAAATGACAAAAGAGTTTGGTGGTTGATATCTGATATCAAAATTCAAATTTTAGTTGACTCTTATTTTCAGTCAATTTTATTTTTAAATAAAATAAACGAAACGGATACATATGCTATGTTTCTCTTTAAAAAAGCAAAAAAAAAAAAAACACTTGCCAAAACATTCCTTGGGAAGTGTGCAGCCAGCATCCACCTTTCTGCATAAGGAGATGCCACACTGCACACTGCATAATTGCTCCTGAAAAAAGCCCTTTCCCCCACTTTTAGTAATAACTCACACCCACCCACCCACCACTTTTTCTGCATCAAACACTCAAAACTGCTTTTAAAGAACCCACACCACACCTTTCCTCTTAACCCTTTTTTTGTACACCCTTCTTCTTCTTCTTCTACCACTTCTTTCTCTCACTTTGATTCTCTTGGAGCTTAACAAAAAAGAAAAAAAAAAAGAAAAAGATGAAGGATGAAGCTAATGAACCCTTCAAATTTGTAGAGATGGCCCTTAGGATTTGTGTAGTCCCACTCACTGTGGCCTCAATACTTGTAATGGCTACAAATAAGCAGAAGAGTGATACATATGGGAAGGTGGAGTACAACAATCTAACAGGCTTCAAGTAAGATCCACTTACTAGCTACTCTTTCCTTTTTTCTTGAATCTATTTATTAGTATTATTTTCCCCTTTGATCTTCTCATGTTCATGCATGTCTGCAAGCAGGTACTTGGTGTGCATCTCTGCTATTTCTGCTGGCTATGCTCTTGCTTCCTCTCTCTCCTCCTTCCTCAGATTCTTCTGCAAAGAATGGATCTTCTTTCTCTTAGACCAGGTTGGGCTCAAAATCTATCTCTACCTTGCACTACTGTTACTAGTCCCTGTACCTGCAGTTAAAGTTGAACTTTTAGTACATCCTGTACATCTACTGGGAAAATAAATTATGTCTTTCATCCATTTCATCTCATACTTCAATAGTAGATTTGTCGCGCATGGATGTCCAGATGGATTGGATGTGGGTTTAAACTTGTGCTCTTTTTTTTCCTTCTTCTCTGTTATATATAATTGCAGGTGGTAGCATATTTGATGGTGACATCAGGGTCTGCAGTGGCTGAGGTGCTCTATCTAGCAGAGGAGGGAGATAGAGAGGTTTCATGGAGTGAAGTGTGCTCTTACTATGGGAAGTTCTGCTACAAGACCAAGGTCTCACTGGCACTGCACTTCATGGCTTTGGTGGGTTTCATTGCTTTGTCTCTCATCTCAGCTTATAGGCTGTTCAGCAAGTTTGATGCCCCTGCAGTGGCCTCCACTGAAGTTGGGGAGGAAGGGAGGTAGCTTTTCTATGTTGCTGATTGATTGTAGAACTTAATTGTGATGGTGGTGCTTGGATATGTATGGTATACAAAAGCATCTTCAGAATCTTTGACAATGATGCATTCTCTTGCTTTGCTGAAGAACTGCATATTTAAGTTACAGATCATGTCCTATAGATTTAACTTCCAAGTTTAACATAATACTATTACTAAGTGTGGTGTATGCAATGTGCAGATATAGGAGGTACATGCAATAATTTCTCAAGTAGAGTCTAGAGGTCATGAGTCAATTCAAGGGAAGTGTACAGTTTCAACAGAATTGATTGAAGCATAATATATAAGAAATAAGAAATTTGGTGAGGGAAATTATTGGTGGGAAAAAAACAAAAAAAATCCAAAAATAGAATGCATAAGTTGCACTTTCATGAAGGTTACCAGGAACAATAAATATGGCAGTAGAGCTTGGTGTTTAGTTGCTGCTGTAGAGATATATTATCGGGTCGGATCAAGATAACCATCACCTGCATTGCAACTAATTTAATTGGCACATCATCTCAAGAGTACAAAAAGAAAAAGTTAAGCATCACATCATCATTCTCAAGGTGTCTGTACAAAAACAAACAAAATTTTCTGGAAATTTGTGAACACTGCAGTTTCATTCAATCCACCATTCACTTTTAACAAATAGAATACTGATGAAATTAAGTGATCTTCAACTCAAACTATCACATCATTCTCAGGAAGGTCAGGGTAAATATGGCATTGCAGCTAATCTAGCCTGGGCTTCATCTCAGCAGTATAAAAAATTAACAATCACATCAGTCTCAAGGTGCCTACAAAAAAATTTAAACAAAATTTGCTGGAAATATGTTAACAGATCCTGTGTGAGCACTGCAGGATTGTCATTTAATCCCAGTGATATCTTTTGGTCACACTTACAATTCACTTATTAACAAATACATCTAGAAGTATAATAACAATCATCATAAACTACAAACTAGAGATTCTGCTCTTGGAAAGTGAAAATGTATGCAAGCCCCTCAACTATAGACTATTTCGAAATCAGTTCTCCATCTTTTTATTCACTTCACTTGGGCTGAAATGGAGTCACATTGAAATTAACAACTCTATAAACTATTAAACCGTTAAAAGTTTCGTTAAGTAACTCTACTTAAAACATTCAGAACAATAAAATTTGAAGAATCAGAACCCTCAATTTAATTGTTAGAAATAAATATGGCCTACAGATAAGGGAGGTCCCTGAACTTGTCAACAACCCTATACAAAGTTTGCAATTTTCATAGACTCACCAGTATTAACATAAAAACACAGAAAAGTAAAGAGTCAAATCATCATGAAAATCTACTACAAAATTATAGTATTAAATAGTTTCAAGTTATACTATAGAAAGATTTCTACAGCTGAGACAACCTAAGAAGCTAAGGTGACTAATGAAGAATATACAAAACTATTGCTATTATTATCCACTAAACTACATCCTATGCATCAAGGGGAACCGAATGTGTTTTCGCCGCTGTATGTCATGTAAAGAAAACCATCTTCATCTTTGTTGTCCTCATAAATTTTAGACATCGCTGCGGCTGCAACAGAAAGTTGAGTTAGAAAACAGAAAAGAACAAACTATATGACAGTATTTGAATTCTTTATCGTTTCTAACCTGCGGGTGGCAACGTATCCTTCACGAAAATAAAGATGGCTTTCCCCGAACTAAGCTTAATCCGCATCCGCACGACGTGGACAAACTGGCCAACAGTTGTATCTGCAGGAATTAGGAACCTAAGTAGCCACAAATATGTTAGTCTAAACATCAAACTGTGAATACGCAGAAAGTGCGGAGTAATTATACACTGAAGCCAACATTTATGAGTTAAAGAGTATGAAATTTCTTTACGACATTCGCACCAATATTTGATAACTCACACAGTCAAGTTACAAGAATGTAAAGTTTATACTATGAACCAAAATTTGTACCAAACATTTTCTTATTCTAATTCACTCCATATGTACTGCTATTTTTGAGAGCAATGATAATCTAAACACATTGTTATCGTATAATATTCCGAAAAAAAAAAATGCATCAGCTATAAACCAAACATCTATAAAAGAACCATTCATATTCTACACAAAGTTACTTGTATTTTAATTCGCCAATTGACATGACTTCTCAAAGGTTGCTGGCCAATGGATATTTCACATTCAATTCAATCACCTTTAGTTACATAAATCTAGTTTGCTCTTCTATTAATTTGAGAACTCCAAGATTAGATGATAATAAGTACAAAATTCAAATGGAAGTGTACTGTTATATAAAGCAGTTCATGGCTCCGAATGAAGTCAACAGATATTGGTTCAAGCTGCTGCGCAATCAAATTCATAGCAGACAACTACCGCAATCGAAGATAACAAGGAAAGGCAATTACAGCATCACAACATCTCCCAATTGCTTGCACAACAAAGAAAACATATAAAGTTACATGAAAGCAAAACAAGCAACTTCAATCATAACCTCTAACCAGTATGCAGTCTACAACATACCAACTTTTAAAGCAAGACTAAAGATAAAAAAAAAAGAAGATTTAATACTAAGTCTTAGGAGATGGTCAGAACAAGTTATAATATAGAAAAGAACCTACTTTTTCTTAATGATATCCGGTACGTCGCTCCTTCCAGCCTTTTCGAGAATCACCTACAGTAAACCATAGAAATTATATGTATAAGAATCACATACAATGTCATTAAAAGAAGGTTCTTCTTCTTCTGAACTCGCAAAAAGAGAAAAAAGAAGGTTCTTACAGGAATTCTACCAGGATACCTCTCTCTGATAAGAGCAGCTTCTGTCACTCTCCTTTCTGAAATTAAACACAAAGTTTAAAGTCAGCACCAGAAAAGTTACTCAATTACAGAGAAGACTCATTTTAATTACATAAATCAAATTTGATGATGATTCATCTCATGTTAAAGAAGTAATCTACAATATGAAAAGAGCCTATATGCAAAATGTCATGACTTTTAAAAATACATAACTTAGACATCTAGTAGGCCTAAAATTCAGCAAAATTGACTGATTAGTAGAAAATAAAATTTCAAAATTTATGATTTCTAATATAGACATCATAGAACAAATCAAATGATTAAATTCTAGTTTCAAGACTTATATGATAGGATTTTGAGGGCATGGTGCGCGGTGAACCAGTCACATACAACTTATCTATAGTTGAGGGTGTCCCTGTATATTTATTTATCATAAAATGCGAAAAATATATAAGTCTATTCATAAAACACAGATTTAGAAGACACAACACACACACACTTATATAAGTCTATTCATAAAACACAGATTTAGAAGACACAACACACACACACAGGAAAAAAGAAAAGAAATTATGCAATAAATCATGTAATAAGGTGACCATTTAAGATTGGTTAATACATATCTCTAACCCCAAAGATTAAATCATTCATTATAAAACCCTAAATTTAAATTCGTGTGTTTACTATACGAACCAACTCATGGAACAAACCCTAAGATTCGAAACTCTATACAAACCCTAAGATTCAAAACTCTGTAGTGTTTGTTCAACAGATGAAATCTTTCATGACAAAGCCCTAAATTCGTGTCTTTTGTTATACGAATCAACTCATGGAACGAAACCCTAAGGTTCAAAAATCCTGTAATTTTTCCTCAAATTCCTAATTGAGGAAGGAAAAAAAGACAAAGATCAAATATTTCATTACAAAACCCTAAATTTCTGTGTCTGTTATTATACGAATCAATTTCATGGAAACAAAAACCTATGATTCAAAATTTCTCTAATTTTTCCTCAAAACCCAAATGTGATGATTAAAAAAAAAAATCGAAAAGGGGATGAAACGTACCAAAGGGATGCTCGATCTTGTACGAACTCATCGCCATTGCTCGATTAATTCCTGCAGCGATTCCCCAAAAACACAATACGATCACAACATTAATCCAAGAACCAAATAATATAATCGAAAAAATAAGGGGAAAAAAGGAAAAGAAGTAACCTAATTGATCGATCGAAGAGCGATTTTGTTAGGGATTTTTAGAAACGGGGAAGAGAACGCACCGATCAAAGAAGAAAAAAATATCAAAGATTATTATTAATTAATGAGGAAAAAAAAAGTGAATGTTTAGGGTTTATATTTTTTTTTTATTGTTAGGAATAATATATAGAGAGATTTTTTTTTTTTTTCGGATCATATCCTTATCCAAATAAACTGGTAAATAGATTATCTTTGAAATTTCAAAATTAAAATCTTTTAAAAGATTAAATTAGACTATCATGTTTTTTTTTTTTTTTTTGTCTCGATCTTTTTGTAAAGCCCAATTCAAATACAAATCAAATTTGAAACTACTAGATTCCAATTTGAATTTCTAGTTTAAAATCTCAAATACAAAATTAGTTCAAATAAAATTTCAAATCGTTTTTTGTACCTATTAGTGTTTGTGTCTACGAAAAATCTAACCAAGTTAAAGACCAAATTGGAAAAAAATAATTATGCAAATCACAAAATAATTACCATCATAAATAGCCCCCTAAACTTTAAATTTTTCTAATTAGCATTTTCTTAAATTCCAATTTCTTTGATTCAACTTTTTCTAGCCAATTAATTTACAAATATTTTATAATTTTATAAAATTTTTAGTTTTGTCGATAAAAATCAATTAATTATAAAAATATTTTTTTTAAAAAAAAGTAGAAAAATGTTAATTTAAAAAAATTTGAAAAAATTATTTGACAAATAACATATAATTCTAACAAATTTACAAAAATTTTGACAATCCCTAATACAAACATAACAACTAAATAAAAATTTATACATCGCACGTAAATTCCATCAACCCATCTAAATATTCCACAAATGACAAAAATAATTATTTTTAAAAACGGTGAATAATATTTCTATCAATTTAAAAAATCTGATTGAGCATAGTAAATAATTTATCATCTTTTACTGTTTTGAAAATTGAAAACATGACATAAGAGATGTTTTATTACAATTTTATCAAGCTTTTTTTTTTATAGATTTTTTTTTGTAATGAAGATTTTTTTATTTTAAATATTGACACCAAGCCCTATGCAGGGATGGTAAAAGCCCAAAAACCTCTTCTTAAGAAAAAGCCCTTATTATAACTTAATTAGGAGCTACAACTTACATAATAATATATCAATTAATTTGGCTTGTGCACACTAATTCTAAGTTAAATAAATTAATCTTAGCACAACCTTATAGAGGGGAAGGGTTATGGAAAAGTAAAATGTTGTCCACCTAGTAGAGTTGATCAGACTCAATAAATCTCTTACTAATTTAGAATTTTTGTGAAAAATAAGTAGATTATCTATATTCTAATCTTATTTAGGCGTTATACGTACTATAAGATTCCAAAAGGAAAAAACGTAGGTAAGATGTGTTAAGCAACAACAACTAGTATCAGCGCAGCTATCGAAAGCTCAATTTGCAGTTCTTTATTATTGAAGTATCTTTTCATGCACTCCCACAAATTTTTAACAAATCTTTATTGAGAAGCATTTAGGTTTAGGTTTTTTTTATAATTAACTCAAATCTTTGATTAGCTGGAGAAAATCAAGTGCATGTTCCCTTCCAAAGTATTAAATACCCATTCCACCTCCACTTCATATTTGTTGGTTGGTGACCAACACATGGTTTGATGGTAATTAAAGGAACATATATAGAATCTGAATTAATTTTTGCCGACACACCGACCGTCTCTGGTGAGTGTTGAAAGTGGGTTAAAGTGGTTTGCAGACTTAGATCAAGTCAATTCAAGTTGATTCACATTTCCAGCTAAATTTATTTTTAAATGAAATAAACGAAGTGGGTAGCGTGCTACCTATCTCTCAAAATAAAAAAAAAAAATTTTTTTTTTTTTGCCGACACCGAGTGAAGCACAAGAAAGCAGATCACAGATGCACTTTTTTTTGGACTTTAATTTTATCTTATTTTACTTTTATTTTTTAAACTTCTTATAAAATTTTCTCTTTATTTGTATTTTTTTTTTCTTACCTTTTTAATGAAAGGATATGACAACTTGACAAGAACCTTTGGTTATTGTTTTACTTCAAAAGAAAAAATTAGTTAATTAGCTTAATTATTTTTCTTTCGTAGCTTCATATTTTTTCATATCAAAATTCCTTCTTAATACAGTGATGAAATTTGTTCGTACTATTCTCTTTCTGTTTCTTATCAGATCGATTATTAATCTATTTAAAACTTGTGCGTCTGTCGCATAATTGTATAACTTTTTACTTATTATTTTTGTAGTTTCTTTCATTACTATTCCTGTTTCCAACTTATATTGATCTTTTTTAGTATACAGCAGATATTAAGGCGATGGATTTAATTAAATTCAATTAGTAAACAATAATCAGATCAAATTAATGCATCTCTCTTAGAGTTTAGTTTATATAGTTAATCTTTTTTTAGTAGATAATTTATGTAGTTAATTAGTCAGATATTTATCCACATGCATGGGCTTGCAATTGAAGGCAAATATTGCCCTAGTTAGGAAGTTATCTTTATGAATATTATTATATATTATTATTATGACAGGGAGGAAAAATTCATTTTATATACATGAAGAATAATTAATTAATCATGTTATAACCTAATCATTGGAATCATCAGATAATAAATAAATCTACACATAGCATGGCTAATATTTTATCAGTTATTTATGTACAATTCTCAACATTCCATGTAACAAGTTGCTTAATTAGTAGAGTATTTTATGTATTTGTATTATTCTAATGAATAGAGTATTCAAATCTGGTAACCTGAATTAGTTGTACACCAGCAAAGCCACTCCAAAATATTATTTAATAGTAGTAATATTTTTTAATTATTCCTTGTAATTAGATAATAATGGGCTCATTAATTATTCTAAATTATTTTATTAGTTGAAACCATGCATAATTGGTACTTATGGATCACAAACAGATTGATTAATTTATATACCTTTTTTAAAAGTGTTTGCATACCGAACGTTTCCAGCACAAGTGGCAAAAAACCTAACGATTGGTATCTGTAGTCTCGAACTCGAATTCTAATTGATTCATATTTTCAACTAAGTTTAATTCTAAAAAAATAAATGAAGCGGTTTGCATACTACTTTTTTCACCAAACTAGAGTGCTTATGTTTGTTGCGTAGACTAACGGATTCGGATTGAGAAGATTGATTCGTATTGAATCTGCTTAGCCAAATTTTGTTTCAAATTCATTCCAAATTCATTTTGAATAAATATTTAAAATATACAATAAATATTTTAAAAGGTGAAATAGTGTTCGATCCAAAGGCTATTAGTAATCAAGGAGTAGATCTAAGGGCTAGAAACCTAAAAACACCAATGGAGTGATACTACTAAAAGTATTCTAGCTCAATTATATATATATATATATATATATATATATATATATATATATATATATATATATATATGTTTGAATTTGTATTTTAAAAATTTTGATTTAATACAATATATTTTGAAATATTGAAAAGAAAAATAATTATTTTCAGTTCGAGTTTCGAATTTTCGGACGAGTTAGCGTTTGGCTATGAATTTTTAAGATCCATTGGATTTTGGATCGAATTCGAATTTCAAGTTTGGGGTCAGATTTGAATTCTAATTTTTGAAACTTTGTTCCGAATTCAATCCGTTGACACTCCTAGGCATCGTTTGGTTAGGAGATAGAAATAGGAATAGACCCTTATCCTCCATTTTATATCCAAACGTTAATTTTTTATCGGAGAATAGTAGTTCTCGATTATCCCCACCAACACCTCCATTTTCTATATAAAACTATCTAATATTTTTTTTTTTATCCCCAGAAGCAACCCAATTTACATCCGAACGTAAACTATTTTTTTTGTTTCCATATTTGTATCTATTTCTGTAATAACTAGTTCTTACTTATACTCGAAGCGAACGATACCCTAAGCGAACGATACCCTAGAGCGCCCACATAGATCCGCGCAGTTTGCATTCCTAGAGAGCTCCAGAGAGAGCCAGGTATGGGAGGAGGGGGACTGCACAGGGAGGAGTGATGGGATGTACTTAAAACTATTCTCTGCTGCTCAGTAGGACAGTGTTAACAGTAAAAAATATAAAGAGAGAAAAGAGGAAGAGAGAGAAAGGAAAGAGACAAAGCCAACACTAGAAGGAGAGATTGTTACCTAGACTTGGTCCACTGTAGCCTGTAGGCTGGCTAGTTTTCTAAAACATAAATTTACTGGTGTGAAGTTAAAAAAAAAAAAAAAAAAAACCAAACAAACAAACTTCAGAAACGTTTTTACTACCCTCCTGGTGTTGAAAAACTGGCAACGAAATGAACTGAATTTTGTCGAGTTTAGTGATATCTTCATATTTTGAGTACTCGATTTGACGTTGCAATTGTCTTTTTTTAACTTTTTTACTACGTACCCTCCTCGTACCTTTTTTTTAGATTTTTTTTTTTATTTTTATCTTCTCTTGAGGCCTCTGCTCGCTGACTCTATGTAGCTAAATTTATTGTCTGAATGAATGAAGCAGGTAGCGTGCTATCTTTTTCTAAAAAAGAAACCTTTATGTGATTTCATACTTTCTCACTTTAATATTCTGTGATTTAAAGTATATTAATTTATCTTTCTGTGATTTTATTTTTATCTTTTCGATAGCTTTTTCGTTATTTTGTTAAATTATATAAAAAAAAAACTTTAGATACCAATATAAATTTATCGAATATTCACTTTAGTACCCTTTAATTTTAACTTTATCACTTATTTAAGAAAGAAATATAATAAAATTTATAATAAAATGAGAAAAACGAAACCGATACACTTTTAAATTATAGAGTCTTAAAGTCGGAAAGTACAAAATTATAGGGAGATTTTTTTGAAGTTTTTTCAAAAAAAAAAAGAAGCTTTAATAAATGCTTGTATATGTTGTTTATATAGCATTTACCACTAAAGAGTGCACTATATAAAGAGATAATGATTGATTACTAACCCTCACAATTTCATTTGTATTCAAATGTAGAATTTATATTACGATTTTTTTTTTTTTTTTGTATATAAGATGCAACACAAGTTACAAAAAGTTTGAATTAAATTTGAAATTTAATTATTTCATATTTATAACTCAATTTATTTCTTAGAAAAAATGATGGAAGTAGTTAACATGCTATATATTTCTCTCTAGAAAAAAAAAAGAAAAAAGAAACTTATTTTACTAGTGCGTTTTTCACGTTAAATTGTAACCCAAAAAATCTAGTTTTATTATTGCTTAAAATAACTCTCTCACACTTCTAATTTTTAAATTATTTAATATTTTGATTATTTTTTATGTTAAATTACATCCAGTGGCTCATTTTTAAGTTACATTTAACTTGATATTGAAGTAAGCTATATATATTGAAATAAATTATATGATATAATTAATATTATATTGTTGATACCAAAATTGAGCCGACCTAACCCACGTATGAGATAATAAGAACACGTGGTACGAGAGTCGGCAATAAGGCTGCTGAAGGACAAGAAGGCGGGAACGGTTGAAGATTGGAGCGTAACTTCCATGAGAAGTTAATGTAACTTCCACGGGAGTTAGTGTAACTTCCACAGGGCGTAACTTCCATGAGAAGTTAGTGTAACTTCCACGATGATGGTTACAACCACTTCCTCCCTTCAACCAACCAATAATGCAGGCTATAAATAGGAATTTTGAAGCCTGCAATAGGGGTCTTTTGCCCCTGCGCACAAAAGACCACCCTTATTCTACCGCATCTTTCTTTCCTGCATTTACTGCTTTCCTAGGAGTAGCATGTAACCTAGAATTTTGGAGTCCTGTCGCTTTCGGCATCACTCCCGGAGTCTCTGCTTCGGTGGCATCACTCCGCTCTTTGTTGTAATCTTTAGAGTCCTGTCCGCCTTTAGGCATCACTTTTGAGGATTACCATCCTTTGTATTCCCAAGTATTTTCTCAATATAAATCATTACTCTACCGATCCTCGCCGATCGTTTAAGACTTTTTCTAGCCATTCGCTCTTACTTTGCTTGATCTTTTACTTGTCTTGGCTATTCGCTCTTTCCGCGAACCGAAGTGAGAATAGAGCTTTCGAACCCGATCGGTTTGATCCCTCGCCGATCGAATCGTTTGAAGATCAGAAGGGCGCATTTCTCGAGGGTCATCAATCTGAACCGCTTTCTATCCCGACGCACTTCCCGAGGAGGATCTAGTACCGGTTCTGGGATCGGGAGAATTTTGGAGACTAACAATTTTGGCACGCCCGGTGGGACTCATTCAGGTTTTTCTAATCTAAATTTTATCATATGGCCGACGATATTGCTATGAACCTCCGGAATAGAGCCATTCCCAGGCCTTCAGGGAATGACCAAGCTAGTAGCGCCGAAAATGCGAATGAGAATCAGGCGGTATTACCTGTTGGAGGAGAGACTAGTGGACAGTCGGCTCATCAAGAGCCGAATCTAACTCAGGCACTCGGCCATATGAGCCGAGCCCTGCAGACTTTAGATGAAAATATCCATCAAAGTACCGCTCGACTACGTGGCGTCGCCATCACGGCCTATAATGAAAATATTGTTCGAATCATACAATTATTTTTCCGAAACGAGCAACCATATGAGGGGCAACAAGGGCCACAAATGTGGTGCAACAAAATCCGATCGTGTCGGCGGTTCAAACATTTATAGGCGGCAAATATAAACGCGACGCGATCGGAGATTGCATCGGGTTTACCTCCTATACCAGCTTACCAACTCCAAAATGTAGGGGCTAGAGCTGGGGGGCAAGCTCCGAATATGCAAGGAGTTAACTCTATTATACCGAATTTCGGTCTACTGCAAGGACCGAATGTAGTACAAGCACATGTTCCTTTGCAGGGGAACAATAATGAAATATACGCACAAATTGAAGAAGTCATCCGAAATACTTTCGGACTTGGCGCGAGGTCGGCAGTGCGGTCTGTATTTAGATCTCCATATCCCGCGAACATCGACGTGGAGCATCCGTATCCGGCAAACTGGAAAATGTTGAAGTTCGACAAGTTCTCAGGCGATGACACTGAGAATACAGTCGAGCATATAGCCCGGTTCACGGCCCAATGTAAAGAAGCGGCCGCTGACTCATTTTTGACAAATTTTCAGGCGATGAGACCGAAAACACGGTTGAACATGTTGCTCGGTTCACAGCTCAGTGTAGGGAAGCCGCAGCCGATCCATTTTTGAAAATGAGATTATTTAATACTTCATTAACTAAAACGGCTTTTACGTGGTATACAAGCTTGCCGGCTAATTCCGTCCGAAATTGGGACGAGTTAGAAGGGAAGTTTCATGAACAATTTTATAGGACCGAGCCGGAACTATCAATCGTAGACTTAGCCCAGTTTAGACAAAGAACGGGAGAGTCGATTGATGAGTATCTGAACCGATTTAAAACGGCTCGAAGCCATTGTTTTATAAGAATGCCAGAATCTGAATTTGCGAAAATGGCATTCAACGGCATGCATTTTAAAATCAAAGATCATTTTGAAGATAAGTTTTTTCCAAATCTTTTCGATTTGGGAATCCGAGTTGCTCAATATGAGCAATTTCGGAAAGGTAATAGTGAGGATCGGCCTAGATGGAGCCGAAATAAAGATTGGAATAAGGGAAAAGAGAAAAATATTTCTTTGCTTGAAGAGTCTTCGATTCATGAAGAGCCGAATTCACCTGAAGAAATGGATGATTCGGTTGATAAAGCCGAGATATATGCGGCAGAGATTATAAAGAGCCGTTTTCTTTAAGCCGACCAAGACCAGCGAAAATAAAGTTTGGGTCTCGGCTGAGCAGTCGATTTGGCACCAATAGTCATCCGAATGTTCATTCGAAAGACTATTGGGGGGGCATTGTTGATACCAAAATTGAGCCGACCTAACCCACGTATGAGATAATAAGAACACGTGGTACACCAGGAGTCGGCAATAAGGCGCCTGAAGGACAAGAAGGCGGGAACGGTTGAAGATTGGAGCGTAACTTCCATGAGAAGTTAATGTAACTTCCACGGGAGTTAGTGTAACTTCCACAGGGCGTAACTTCCATGAGAAGTTAGTGTAACTTCCACGATGATGGTTACAACCACTTCCTCCCTTCAACCAACCAATAATGCAGGCTATAAATAGGAATTTTGAAGCCTGCAATAGGGGTCTTTTGCCCCTGCGCACAAAAGACCACCCTTATTCTACCGCATCTTTCTTTCCTGCATTTACTGCTTTCCTAGGAGTAGCATGTAACCTAGAATTTTGGAGTCTGTCTGCCCTTCGGGCATCACTCCTGGAGTCTGTCTGCCTTCGGTGGCATCACTCCGCTCTTTGTTGTAATCTTTAGAGTCTGTCTGCCCTTTAGGCATCACTTTTGAGGATTACAGTCTATCCTTTGTATTCCCCAGTGTATTTTCTCAATATAAATCATTACTCGGCTGATCCGGGCCGACTGTTTAAGACTTTTTCTAGCCATTCGGCTCTTACTTTGCTTGATCTTTTACTTGTGCTGGCTATTCGGCTCTTTCCGCCGAACCGAAGTGAGAATAGAGCTTTCGAACCCGATCGGTTTGATCCCTCGCCGATCGAATCGTTTGAAGATCAGAAGGGCGCATTTCTCGAGGGTCATCAATCTGAACCGCTTTCTATCCCGACGCACTTCCCGAGGAGGATCTAGTACCGGTTCTGGGATCGGGAGAATTTTGGAGACTAACATATATAAATATATTTTATACTTGTATAGTCTACAGAATTTATGTTTAGTCTATTGCGAGGTCTCAAAATTCTAATCTTTTTTATTTCTGTCGAAGTTAGTTACATATATGTTACGCGTCTTAAGTCTATAAATTTTTGTATGAATCTAAATAAATTAAAAATATACTAAATAAGATGTTCTTGTACTGCACCAAGATGTGATTTTTTTTTTTTTTTGTGGCTAATAACGACAGGATGTTAATAGGTAAAGATGCCCGAAATTTTATTCGAATTCAAATTTGAATAAAACGGATATATTCGATGGCTATGGATATGGATTCGGATATAAATATCAAAAATAGAAACCTGACGAATATGAATTCGGATATGAATTTTAATTGAACCCGAACCCGATCTGAATCCGAATTTATTTTGTATTATATATATAAATTTGATGTTATATTTGAATTTGTATTTTAAAAATTTAGATGTAATATAATATATTTTGAAATATTGAAAGAAAAAATAATTGTTTCAGTTCAAATTTTTAGGTTCGGGTTTGAATTCGGTTTTGAATTTTTGATCGGATTCAGATTAGGATATAGATATGAATTTTTAAAATTCGTAGGATTCGAATTCGATTCGGATCTCGGATTTGGAGTCGGGATCGATGGATTTTTAAAAATTCGCCCGAATCTGATCTGTTGATCTCTCTGGTATAAGATGGATTGGGTCCGGGGAATTATTTCTCCAAACAGTGGAGAGAGTGAGAGAGAGAGAGAGAGAGCTCCAATGGTTTAATTTAATGGCCCCAATCTCTATCTATT
Organism: Aechmea fasciata; assembly: GCA_025177825.1. Lineage (NCBI taxonomy): Eukaryota > Viridiplantae > Streptophyta > Magnoliopsida > Poales > Bromeliaceae > Aechmea > Aechmea fasciata. The sequence goes on along the minus strand of CM045932.1, from coordinate 8,569,689 downwards.
CTCAGTCTCCCATAACACTTGTTAATCCACACAGATATATAAGAGAGAAATAGAAAGATAAACCATTTTCCTCTCTCGCTCTCTCTCTCTCTTCTTGGGTTTGTCAAGGAAGTGACAACAGCTCTGCAAGTCCAGTTCCGGAAGGGATAAAAGTTGCAGTTCCTCCGTACTCACTTCCTCCAATCCCTTTCCACCACCTTTTTCTCTCTCTCTCCTCCCTCTCTCTTTCTTATTTTTTCTGCGCGCGTCTAAAGTCTACTGTATAATACTTACACTGTATTATTAGTAACTAGTTAATTATATATTTTCTTAAAAGATATATATATATATATATATATATATATAATAAAAAAATATTTTTATTAATTATGGTGAAACTAATCGTGAACTCGAAAAGAGTAATTTTATTAATAAAAAATATCACGTCAGCTATATAACTAATGCATTTCGAACTTTTTCCCTCTCTCTCTCTCATGCCCAAGACTCTTGGGAGCATATGGTTGGTTGTTGGAGTTTTTCACTTAACTCATCTCACCCCTCCTCTCTCTCTCTCTCTCTCTCTCTCTCTCTTTTTCTTTTTCTCTTTCTATCTGTGGGCTAATAAGAGCCTGAAAACCAACTCATCAAACTTTTTCTTTTCTTTTCCCTTTTTTTTTTTTTTTTTTTTTTTTCTAAGTGTTTTGGGGTTTCTGAAACCCACATCAAATCATGCATCGCAATTGATCGATGTGGGTGTGGCATGCATCCATTTCATTTCACTTCAGTTTCCAGAGGCATCCCCAGTCCCCTCACCTCATCACTTACTCTCCATCACATCTCTTATTAATAAGTGTTTGAAAAGAGAGAGAGAGAGAGAGAGAGAGAGAGAGAGGAGATTATACGGATTTGATGCGAATATAGAGATACTATTTGGAGGGAGAACCTTTCTACTTGTAGCTCGCTTTTGCTTTTAGATCCCCAAAAAAAGAAAGAAAGCTTTGAGCTTTCCCTTTTGTTGGTGCAGGAATGGCTAGTTGGTATGATGAGGATGATGATGAGGAGTTTGAGGAAGAGGTGGTGTGGGATGTGGTGAGAGAGAGGAGAGATGTGAGCCCAAAAGCCAAGAAGGCCAAAGATCTCTCCACTGCTGCCACCTCTTCTCCTTCTTCTTCATCCTCACCCTCACCCTCTTCTACTACTAGTAAAAGATTTCCCACTTCTGCTAGAATGATCATCCCAAGGAAGACCAGCAGCAGCAGTGGAACGGCCGCAAGACAGTCTGCTCCTGTGAACATCCCTGACTGGTCCAAGATCTACCAGCTGAAGAACCACCCTTCTTCTGCCCATGCTGATGATGATGATGAGAGCTACAACAACAATGTTGGTGGGCTGCAGGAAGAGGATGATGATGATGATGGCAGTGAGGGTGAGGAGGAGGAAGGCAGCAAAGTCCCCCCACATGAATGGCTTGCTAAGAAGATGGCCAGGACCCGAATCTCATCCTTCTCAGTCTGTGAAGGTGCTGGCAGGACACTCAAGGGGAGAGACCTCAGCAAGGTGAGGAATGCTGTCCTCACAAGAACTGGCTTCTTAGAGTAGCAGCAGCTTCTTGATCTGCTGTGAGAAGAAGAAGCAGCAGCAGAAGCTCCTTTTTTGGGTTTATTATATATGCATATGGCTAGCTATAATTAGTAATGTGGATTCAGTGCTGCTTTTGGGCTCACTTTTGTTCTTAATCTCTCTGATCTTTTGTTCTATATATATATATATATATATATATATCTTTCTCTTCTTTGTTTGTTTGGCCATAGCAGTGCTGAGATTTTGTCTTGTAGAATGGTTAGTTAATTAGAGTGTTCATGGATTAGAGAAATGTGGTGATCAGTAATTAGAAGTTCCTTTTTTGTATTGTAAGATAGATGAATGTAAATACCTCCCATTGCTGCTGCCAGGGAGGGGAACAAGGAATGAGTTATCCAATGCTGTGGAATTAAACTAATTATTATTATTATTATTATGATGCTTCTCCTGCTTAATTACTTTTTTATTTATTACTGTTTTGCCTTTGTTGATAGTATTTGAACTTTTACTCTCCCAGGTTATTTGTCCTGCACTCAATAATTAATATTCAAACCTGTCTCTTTATCCATGCAATATTAATGTAAACGCATCAGAAAACATTGTTAATGAGTTTATATTAATTATTTGCAGTATTAGTTGATATATATAGATGTTTGAAATTTTTAAGTAGTAATTAATGTTTTTTTTTATGAATACTGCATGCTATATATGTATATATATATGTTTGCATAATAAATTAATTAATATGTGACACATTAATAATTATTAAGTACATGAAAGGAGAATAAAAACTAATTAAAGTTACTAATAAATCGTACAAATGCAAAGATAATTTGTCAATGGAATTTGGACAGATAGATAAGGAGGGTTCTGTAGTATTACTATTGCCAAATTCTCTCTCTCTCTCTCTCTCTCTCTCTCTCTCTCCTTCTGTTATGGGGTCAAAGTTATAGGTGTGATTGCATTAGAGCATCCATCAGTAGTTGTTAGGCTAATTGCTAATCATAGATTAATTGAGACTACAGGCTCCTCCCACAAAGGGTCCCAAGGATAAGGACTCCCACTACAATTTAAGGGAGATTAAAGAAAAAAAAAAGAAATAGTGATGGTATATAATCCTCAAATTATAAAGGGGCTTGATACTTTATAATTTCTAGCTTGAATTTTTTAGATTGCCCTAATCAAATCCTATAAAAAAATTTACTGAACGAAATAGTGATGTGTTGCTGAGGTAGCAGGGATTGATATATATATATATATATATATATATATAGAGAGAGAGAGAGAGAGAGAGAGAGAGAGAGAGAGAGAGAGAGAGTCCGGCTACTATACTATCGGTATCGGTAGCACGGAGGCTTTCGTGCTATCAAGTTGTTTTCGATGATGCGGCTTCCAAATCGACGATCGGCTCTGTTAGACTTGATTTACACTATTGAAAGTATTTGAAAACTAAATTTAAGATTTTTTTCGACATCATTTTACAAGTAATTAAAAGATCTCAAAATTGATAATTTTAATAGTTGATGTGGAGTGTTTGAGAGTTTACCGGTGTAAAACAATTCAAATCCGATGAAAATTTTATAAATTTTTTTTTTCACTATTTAGAGAATTCTTTTCACTATTCAGAGTATGATCAGTATACTTGAACTTGAATTTAAATTTTTTATCATCATTTTTTATAAAATTTTTATTTTCAACCGTTTAATTTTAGACTATTTGTTTGATAGGTAAATAATATCAAAAAATTATAAAATTTAATTTCTATATATACTCTTAATAGCTAGATCGTCGATCTAAAGAGATCGTCGATCGAAACAACTCAGAAGACGGAGACCTCCGTACTACCGATAGTACAGTAGCTTAGCTCTCTCTCTCTCTCTCTCTCTTTCTCTCTCTCTCTCTCTCTATATATATGTATATTAACTGTGGCAGTGTGGCATCAACTTGAATTGTACCTTGGGATTTAATTGCAAGATTCTAAATAGTTTGAATTAAAAAGTTGTACCAAATTCTAAGTTATAAACTCAAAAGTACAATTTAGACTGAAAAATATTGGCCAATAACTTGGGATTTGTTTTTTAGTTCAAGGTTTCCTTCAACTACTAGGGGATATGGTGTTGACAAAGACAAAGTATATAACCCCTCCTCATCTTTTGCACTTTAATCATGTTTGGTTGGCTTTGTGGGGGCCAGAGGGCATGTTCTACCTGAAGGCAACCACTGCAGAGTTAGACCCACCAACCAATGCCCTCCCCATGATCTAAGTATCAACTGTTTGCTACTCTTTGTATGGGCCTCTTTTTAGTCCCACATACTCTTGCTTAATTGGGTTCCTTTAAAGGGGATGGGCCAGGGTTGTATGGTAATAGCTAGATTGCACACCTAGGGATGCAAGCGGGGCGGATCTCGGAGCGGGAGCCCCGCCCCGCCTCCTGCCGTGACTAGCAAATTCTCGTCTCGCTTCCCGTCCCCCGAAGTGACAGGTTGAAAAATATATCCTATAATCCATCCCGCCTCGTAACCCACTTTCCGCCGACGTCCCGAACCGGCCCTGCCAACTAATATTTTTTTATAGAATTATAATATTATTAATATTTTTCAAAATATAAATTAATAATTTTAATAATATCAATTCTAAAAATTAAAAATATCAATCGCAATTTAAAGCAAAATTCAAAATTTTCAAATACATGAGAAATAAGAGCACTAAATTATTTCTGTTTTGAATTTTTTTTGTAATTATTCTTTAGAAATATTTTTTTTAAAATATAAATAATTTTCAGGACAGGACGGGTCAAAATTTCTCCCGTTTCTTATCCGAAATTCGTTTTGGATCATAAAAATTATTCCGTTTTCCGCCCTAAATCCGTTTATTTTTTCCCATTTATTGCCCCATTCCGGATGGATCTGGACGGGCGCTCCACCAACCCGGATCCGTTTGCATCCTGTTGATACCAAAATTGTGCCGACCTAACCCACGTACGAGCCAGCAAGGACACGTGGTACACCAAGAGTCGGCAATAAGGCGCGACAAGAAGGCGGGAACGGTTGAAGATTGGGGCGTAACTACCATGAGGAGTTGGCATAACTTCCATAAGGAGTTAGCATAACTTCCATGAGGAGTTAGTGTAACTTCCACATGGTTACAACCACTCCCCCACTACTTTCAACCAACTTTTAATGCAGGCTATAAATAGGAACTTTGAAGCCTGCAATAGAGGTCTTTGCCCCTGCGCACAAAAGACCACCCTTATTCTACCGCATCTTTCTTTCCTGCATTTACTGCTTTCCTAGGAGTAGCATGTAACCTAGAATTTTGAGTCCGTCTCGCCTCTTCGGCATCACTCCCGGAGTCTGTCCGCCTTCTGGCATCACTCCGCTCTTTGTTGTAATCCTTAGAGTCTGTCTGCCCTTTGGGCATCACTTTTGAGGATTACAGTCTATCCTTTGTATTCCCCAGTGTATTTTCTCAATATAAATCATTACTCGGCTGATCCGGGCCGACTGTTTAAGACTTTTTCTAGCCATTCGGCTCTTATTTTGCTTGATCTTTTACTTGTGCTGGCTATTCGGCTCTTTCAGCCGAACCGAAGTGAGAATAGAGCTTTCGAACCCGATCGGTTTGATCCCTCGCCGATCGAATCGTTTGAAGATTAAAAGGGCGCATTTCTCGAGGGTCATCAATCTGAACCGCTTTCTATCCCGACGCGCATCCCGAGGAGGATCTAGTACCGGTTCTGGGATCGGGAGAATTTCAGAGACAAACAATTTTGGCACGCCCGGTGGGACTCATTCAGGTTTTTCTAATCTAAATTTTATCATATGGCCGACGATATTGCTATGAACCTCCGGAATAGAGCCATTCCCAGGCCTTCAGGGGATGACCAAGCTAGTAGCGCCGAAAATGCGAATGAGAATCAGGCGGTATTACCTGTTGGAGGAGAGACTAGTGGACAGTCGGCTCATCAAGAGCCGAATCTAACTCAGGCACTCGGCCATATGAGCCGAGCCCTGCAGACTTTAGATGAAAATATCCATCAAAGTACCGCTCGACTAGACGCGGTGCTGGCCGCCATCACGGCCTATAATGAAAATATTGTTCGAATCATACAATTATTTTTCCGAAACGAGCAACCATATGAGGGGCAACAAGGGCCCCTAAATGCGCCGGTGCAACAAAATCCAGTCGTGTCGGCGGTTCAAACTGTTTATAGGCCGGCAAATATAAACGCCGACCCGCAGTCGGAGATTGCATCGGGTTTACCTCCTATACCAGCTTACCAACTCCAAAATGTAGGGGCTAGAGCTGGGGGGCAAGCTCCGAATATGCAAGGAGTTAACTCTATTATACCGAATTTCGGTCTGCTGCAAGGACCGAATGTAGTACAAGCACATGTTCCTTTGGGGAACAATAATGAAATATACGCACAAATTGAAGAAGTCATTCGAAATACTTTCGGACTTGGCGCGAGGTCGGCAGTGCGGTCTGTATTTAGATCTCCATATCCCGCGAACATCGACGTGGAGCATCCGTATCCGGCAAACTGGAAAATGCCGAAGTTCGACAAGTTCTCAGGCGATGACACCGAGAATACAATGAGGATATAGCCCGGTTCTTCACGGCCCAATGTAAAGAAGCGGCCGCTGACTCATTTTTGAAACTTCGATTATTTAGCACGTCGTTGACTAAGACGGCATTCACTTGGTATACGAGTCTACCGGCTAATTCCGTTCGGGATTGGGACGAATTAGAAAGAAAATTTTATGAACGATTCTATAGGTCGGAGCCACAATTATCGGTCGCCGACTTATCTTTATACCGACAAAAGCTAGGTGAAACGGTCGAAGAGTATTTGAGCCGTTTCAAAATAGCCAAAAGTCGGTGCTTTACGAGAATGCCGGAATCAGAGTTCGCCAAAATAGCGTTAAATGGTCTACATTTTAAAATAAAAGACCATTTTGAAGATAAATATTTTTCTAACATATTTGATTTAGGTGTTCGAGTTGCCCAATATGAGCAATTCCGAAAGAAAAGTGAGGACGATCGGCTGCAATGGAGCCGATATAAAAATAAAAGAAAAGGCAAGAAAAAATCCTTACTAGAAGAACAGTCGGTTCAAAAAGAGCCGAGCCAATCAGATGAAAGTGAAGAATCGGCTGATGAAGCCGAGGTATAGCCACTTTCTTCAAGGAGAAAATCTTTGATAGAAAAACATTCGGTCCAAGAAGAGCCGAACCGATCGAATGAAAGTAAGAATCGGTTGATAAAACGAGCCGACCAAGACCAGCGAAACTAAAGTTTGGGTCTCGGCTGAGCAGTCGATTTGGCACCAATAGTCATCCGAATGTTCATTCGAAAGACTATTGGGGGGGCATTGTTGATACCAAAATTGTGCCGACCTAACCCACGTACGAGCCAGCAAGGACACGTGGTACACCAAGAGTCGGCAATAAGGCGCGACAAGAAGGCGGGAACGGTTGAAGATTGGGGCATAACTTCCATAAGGAGTTAGCATAACTTCCATGAGGAGTTAGTGTAACTTCCACATGGTTACAACCACTCCCCCACTACTTTCAACCAACTTTTAATGCAGGCTATAAATAGGAACTTTGAAGCCTGCAATAGAGGTCTTTGCCCCTGCGCACAAAAGACCACCCTTATTCTACCGCATCTTTCTTTCCTGCATTTACTGCTTTCCTAGGAGTAGCATGTAACCTAGAATTTTGGAGTCTGTCTGCCCTTCGGGCATCACTCCTGGAGTCTGTCTGCCTTCGGTGGCATCACTCCGCTCTTTGTTGTAATCCTTAGAGTCTGTCTGCCCTTTGGGCATCACTTTTGAGGATTACAGTCTATCCTTTGTATTCCCCAGTGTATTTTCTCAATATAAATCATTACTCGGCTGATCCGGGCCGACTGTTTAAGACTTTTTCTAGCCATTCGGCTCTTATTTTGCTTGATATCGCTCTTTCTATTCCAACCGGTGAGAATAGAGCTTTCGAACCCGATCGGTTTGATCCCTCGCCGATCGAATCGTTTGAAGATTAAAAGGGCGCATTTCTCGAGGGTCATCAATCTGAACCGCTTTTTATCCCGACGCGCATCCCGAGGAGGATCTAGTACCGGTTCTGGGATCGGGAGAATTTCAGAGACAAACACATCCCTAAGATTTGCACCAAAAGTGTGCCTATATATAGGTTTTAGTGCTCAAGCACCAAACTTTTCTATCTAATCCTACCCAACCTTATCAGAAGCAATTCAAATCCCACTTCAGATAAAAAGTAGTACAAGATTCTTGGGATGATCCTGATGGGTGTAGTACATGTTACACTGCTATTAGGATTGACATCTAATAATTAAGATTAACAGAAAATTATTGCCTAGCATCAGGTGTTATATATCCATTAATTACAGCCAATATTTGATAATTAATATCTTAAACTTGAAGTAGAATTTAATAAAATATGATCTACAATACCTAAAAAAAGCTGTTAATTTTGAAGCTTAATTATAATCCAAATACCAAGTAGCTAGTCCCTGAAGATTCAATGATATTTTAAGAAGTATTATTCATATCAAAGAAACTAGAATTCAAATATATGATTTTTAACATTTTTTGAATGTCATAAAATATATTCAATAAATTAGATTATGATTTTGAGGTACCTCTGTGGTACAATTCAGGAATGTGGTGCATGAGATGTGAGGATACACAGATAAAAGCAATAAATTTTTTTTATTGAAAAGCTAATTAAGGAGTGTTATTCTAAAAATTATTGCTTTTTAGGCTTGGCAGTGGATTAGTGTTGGATAGCTATATCACTGATTTTGATTAATTAAGTGATTAGTCTACTAAAATTAAGTTTAATGCTGTACTTGTTGACATCATGTTAATACCAAGATAGCTAATTAAAAAAATATATATTAGTTTGAGGTGATTGCTAGTTACAAGAAATGCCTACTGAGAGGTGATTGTTAGGTGGTACTTTTAGTTAGAAAAATATATGCTACTAAATTTAAACTCCACTTATTCTAGAATTTATAAAACTTTTTTAGGAATTTTTTTTCTAAATAATCCTAGAAAATATTATAATTGGTGAAATGATCCGACTAAAAAGATGTTTGGGTAAATAACCCTATATTTTTTTTGCCATGTAAACTCCAATTATTAGAATTTTTATTTGATTGTTAGGATTGTATGAATAGAATATTATAATTTTTCGTTATTAAGATTGTATGCTATAATTTGTTGAAATTTTTATATATGGTTATTCGGATTATATGAGAAAAAAAAAACAATAAAAGAGAAAGACATTGAATGATTCATCGCTTTTGTAAAAAAATTAGAAAATTAATGAATAAAAAATTCTACTGTGGCTTCTACATGATAAAAGAAGAGTTAGTTTGCTCATTATTTTTTTTTATAGAATTATTTATCCAATTATTAGAGAATTTTATAGGATTATTTTGAAAAAACTCCCTTTTTTAGGTTATTACCATTAAAAAAAGTAGATAAAATTAGCGGAAAAACGAAGGGCTTGGTGGTTTATACCGGAGACCCAAGTTCGAATCCTAGTTGATTTATATTTCCAGCTAAGTTTATTTCATTTTGCAACGATTTGACACGCTAGCAACAATAACTCGTTGGGCTCAAACCATCAGCCCAAAATGCTTAAGCCCAGTTATTATTATTAGCGCGTAGGCCTCATATAAACTGATCGAAATCAGTATCCCATCCGATATGGAACTGTCGGGAACATTACATATTTGAAAAAAACGAAGCGGATAGCATGCTACTTTTCTCTAAAAAAAAAAGTTGATAAAAATAGTGGGTAAACAATGATCTTAGTAAGATATAAAATTTACACATTTAAAATAAGCAAAGAGATAGCATTGCTCTAATACTTATCTTCTCAAATAATAATTAATAGAGGTTAATGGTCACTATATTTCCTTGTCTCTCTCTAGATTTAATATGTGGAGTGTGCCATATATATAGTAAATTGAACTGTGCAAGGGACCTGGTAATTATTTTTTGAGAAAAGGGACCTGGTAATTATTGGGGCTCTATTTCTCACTGTTTGCTATAACATGACAACTTGAGCAACAATCCCTGGATAGGATTCTAAAATGTTGCCATGTTATGTTGTTTTATTTTGTTTTGTTTTGTTTTTTTTTTTTGAAGAGACATGTTAATTAATTATTAAAGTTTTGTTGAAAATATAGAGTTTGATTATATATAAGAATACGGTTCTAGAAAAAGTTTTTTTTTTTTTTTTTTTTCCCAACAAATCTAAGCGATTTTGAGCGCTTTCCTAGTTTAACCTGGTTTAAACCCTGATGTGAGCACTTTGGTTTAAACCCTGATGTGAGCACTTTGCCCAGTATAGTGCCAAAATATTTAAGCCCCTCAAGCAATAATAATTTATTGGGTCCAAGCAACCAGTCTAAAATATTTAAGCCCAATTATTATTACTAGTGAGTAAGGCCTCATATATATTAAGAAGAATCATTAATTGGACGCCGCCGCGTATACGTATTGTGTCGGTACCTGAATAATACTAGACATCAAACAGGAATTGTTTTATGCCGTTAAATATTAAATGTAGGAATTGAACTGAGTACAGATTACTAAGTAGGACAGATCATAATCTGCGAACTCTGATCTCCAATCACTTCAAAATTTCTGAGAGGATGAATCACTTAGCACATCATATTAATTCCATGGTACCTAATATAAATGCTTGTAGGTAAGATTTATAAATGGAGGAGCCTCTAAGTCCACAAAGATTCCTAGCTATGATTTGACCAACAAGTAGGCAAATTATGAACATATTACTGTAACTTTTGAATTCAGTATCAGCATTATTATAATTGTATAAATGCTGAATAAAGTTGGTAGCTATTGTAGGTAAGATCTATAAATATTGGAGTTTGAAGTTGATAAGGATCTATCACTAGCTATCAAATGGCCATGTAGGCAAATTATTAGCACATTACTGTGGCATTAATTTGATGTCAATATGCTGTTGATGTGTGATAGATACAAACATTCATGGTTAGAAACAAGATTAATCTCTATGGTTTGTAGGAGAGCATCTAGAGTAGATCTCATATTATCTACACATCCTCTTGGTTTTGATGCTTTCTCTTTTTATGTGCACTTGAAATGCATGCAACATGTGCAGGAAAATCAACCTTTTTTGTTCTCTGTCTTGCTGGCATATCTATGGCAGCTGCTGAAGCTGTTTAAATAAACAGAAACAGTAAATTCAATCCCAAATCCTGTTGTTTGAACTCCAAATCCTTATTTTTGTTCTCTGACTATCATTTATCAGAATGTGTACACTCAATGATCACGCAATCGCTTCTTCACCGACACCGTTTGGAGATGAGTTCATCAGGATTTTGGCTATTGAACCCCAGTTTGGCTCGACGAAAGCTCGAAAATCGACTTTGGAAGTTGGTAACCTCATGAACAAAGCTTCCTTTATGTTTCTCAGCATTCCCTTATCATAAGGATTCGGAGACTTCGCGTATCCCCCTTTGAAATTCTCGCGAGCCGTCTGTAAAGTTAAAAAGAAGAGTCATGAACATTTGATTAAAGTAAACATTGAATGAGTATCAAGAGTACTGCTACATGTACTTGGTAATGTTACTCTAAAATATTGTTCATGAGCATTAATTGGTATCTGAAGTTCGAAAAGTTGAGTTGTTCTTTGAGGTACACGAAGCATTATATAGAAGAACAAAAAAGGCGAAGCGAAGTAAAATAGGAATACCTGATTGATAGTTATAAGATAAGCATGAAACACCGACAGGCCTGCGAGAAAACATACGGCCACGAAGCTAAACAATGCTAATGCAAATGTTTCAGGAGCACATCCTAACAATTTGATCATCCCTGAGCCACTCTGCGCCATCTCTCTCCTAATTCTCCACAATGAGAAGGCACATACATATGTAAAGAACACCAAAGCCGAACCGACGAGCATCAAATAGTACCGACAGTTACGCTGCCGAAAGAACCCAGAAATCAGAAATAGTAGTTCTAATCCAAAACAAAAAGTAATTGCAAAATGAAGAAGGATAAGCAACTTTCATACTAATCCTATGCATTGACCGATCCACGGGCAATGGTGATCGAACTTCTCTACGCAGTTGTCGCAGACGGTGCAGTGGCAACTTCGCGGCGGCCGGAATATGTTACAAATCCTGCAGTACTTCAACTTTATCTGAACACCATTAATGCTTATTCTCCTGCTTCTGCTTCTGCTTACACTGGTTCCAACTTCTTCTAACTCTGGCTTCTCATTCCTGGGGATAATTCCAGGGTCTTTTGTACCAGCCATTACCAAGGTAACAATAACCTGGTAATTGGAGTAGTGATCAGCTACTTACTATGTAAAATTTCTATGAATATGTTTGATTAAGTACTTGAATAGAGATATATACTAACAGTTAATGCCAATATCATGGAGAATATTGCTGTAAAATCGGAATGCTGCGGCGGAGCAACAGTTATGTAGGAGCAGAAGATCCAATCTGAAAGAACAATGGAGATTGATGTCAAGATGAAGCCCCGCGGATCCGGGCCGCAGACCATTCGCCCTCCGAAGAAAAAGACCTGCATATACAAGAAGCTATGGGAAACAATCCTAATGGCCTACATTTCGATTTAGCGAAAATGTTCATCAGTCTTTCTAAGTTGAGCACAACAATTTTCTACTTAATCTTCTTGAGATCGTTAACGGAGATTATTAAATTCAACTAAAAAGAAGATTAAAAACATTGTTTGAACCGAAAATCTAGAATCAATGTTAATTGCAGCAGCATACATGTGCACTTACAAATTGTATTCCTCTTTGTTAGTTCTATGTTAGATCTTAGTTAAAAAGCTTACATTTTTTCCAGGCCACACTTGATAAACTCTGACGCGAGGGCCGTCCGACAGTGAATCGGAGAAAAGACCGAAGCAATTCGGGATTCGTAATTTGCTGTACCTTGACAGTGTGCTCAGAACAGAACTAATAACATCTGAATTAGATATGCTCGATGAAATAATGCCGAATTTGTTTACGCCATTACTCTCATGATCAGTTGCAGCATTTTGTACATGCTGAGGAGCCATTTATGCATGGCTTTTGGTGGATTTAAGGAGTTTAATTATGAAAATTCAATAGAGACAGAGGGAATAGGCTAAAGAACTAACTCTGAACAAAACAGGAACTACTCTGGGGTAGTTACTTCAATAATTTGAAACATCACAAGTGATGAATAAGTAGTACTTAGTGAGATGTTGCTCTCCTGGGCCAAAAATGGGCTTAGATAGATCAAAATTCACATTCCGGGCCAATTTTGCGTGAAACGGGTCGGATTTTACATATCCATCTCAACTACCTTTCAAATTCAAAAGGCTAAATTACAGAAAACCCTCCAGTAAATACCCGCTTTTTCACTTTCTATTTCTGACTTTCAAAAATCTACATTTTACCTCGTTTAAATTTCAAGTTGCTGCATTTAGCCCCCTTCCGTCAGGGTTCTATCACTATTCCATCTATTTTTTTGTAATTTATACTGAAAATATTTTTCAAAATAACAAAAATATATAAAAATATTTATTTATTTTTCTTATAGAAGAAGGACAATTTGGTTATTTTGCCTTTTCCATTAACACCGTACACCTTTGAAAATATTTCTGAAATTTTAAAAGGCAAAATATAGATTTTTAAAAGCCAGGGAGGCAAAGTGAAAAAGCAGGTATTTATAGAGGAACTTTTCAGACCAAGTTTAAATTTATTTTACCGAAACTGGAGGGAGTAAAATTGTTTTTTTTTTTTTTTTTGAGAGATAGGTAGCATGCTACCCGCTTCGTTTATTTCATTTAGAAATAAATTTGGCTAGAAATGTAAATCAACTAGGATTCGAACTTGGGTCTCGGGTACCAACCACTAAGTCCTTTGCCACTTGCTCCAGAGACGGTCGGTAGGGAGTAAAATTGTTTTTGGTCGTAATCCATTGTTTTGTTGGCCGTAGATTAAATTTGCCCGTTCTCTACTTTTCGAAAAAAAAAATTACAGAACTTGCTTTTAGTAGGGATTTCAACGGTTGGGTTTGAGTCGGGTTTTTAAAAACCCTGAATTCAAACCCGAAAATCAAATTAAAACCCGTATCCGGACCCGAACCCGGCGGGTTCTAAAAATCCATACCGGTGAATGAATCACTAAAATCTCAATAATTAAAAGTTAAGCTAAAACAAAAAGAATTATTATTCACTAAACATACTTCGAACTTTGATCGAGCCAAAGAGCCACCTCGCACACTTGTTTTATTTGAAAAATATCGTGGTGAGATGTAAATACATTTTATTATAGAACTATAAATGTTAATTTAAGAGCATAAAATTCATGAAATAATTAAGATTCGGAGAATTATTTGGACAACTTAATTGTTCATGAACTATTTGCGAATTTTCCAAGAAAGTAGTGATGTTAATTAATTTTGTTATAATGAATTCTCGCTACTTCTAAAGCGCAAAAATTAAAAAGGAAATTAAATGCTAATTAAGTATATATTGTAATACATCAATTGATCAAGATACTTAATTATGACCATGGCGAAATAATCTTCAACAAAATTGTGATATATTAATTAATTAAACATATGATGAAACGATAATTTGGAAAAAAAAATGCACCTAAATATAGTAATAATCGTAGGAATAATAACACTCCATGTAAAATATATTTCCATGTACTTATAAGTATACGTACACTTATTACCAATTAATTCGAGATCATGTAATAATTTTGAATTATTACCATATCTAGTTATAAACACATGTAGCTATATATGTGAGTATGTGACCATGCATTTACTAAACCAAAATTATATTTTTGCGAAAATTATTATACAAAAAAACATATGGCGTTGAAGCATTCAACTTTGATTGTTCTCGTCCTTTGCTTCCTTTTTTTCGGAAAAAATACAAGTAATTTTTTATTTTCTCTCCCTATATATATATCTCTCTCTGATTTTCTTTAAGTTTTTTTGTTTTATGTTGAAAACATATATATATATTTCTAGTATTTCATTTGCATGTTTGCATGCAAATTGCAGCTATTATATATTCTTTTTTCTTTTTTTGTGTGTTACAATTAAATCTACTGCTTCTTCTTTTTTCTTTTAAAAAAAAATGATTTTACCATAAACTCCTCAAAAATATTTTATCAAGTTTTATTCAAGTTTAATATTTTGTTAAAAATAACATATGTATTCTATTTAGGTTACAACACATTTCATCAGAAAATTTTAAAAACTGTTCAAAATTTGGATTAAATCAAACACAAAACATTATTTAAGTTTAACTCAAATTCGATATAGTTTTTTTCTTCTCTCTCACCTCCCCTACGGGTGAGACACGAGTTCGAACCACTGTAGTGGCGTGTGTGGGGGATATTAATAGTTGGAGTATGATTTTCCATTTTTGCATGCAATTTGTCACTAAAGTTATAAATTTAAAAGTAAAAGAACATCTATTTTGACGACTTTTATGTCATCAGATTTTTTTTAAATCCGCACACAGCATTGATAAAAAGATTTACGAGAACACATTATTAATAGTGTTAATTTTTGTGCTTTTAAAAGTGTAGAAACTTGGATCTCTCTATACGTACATATATGGTTTACTATTTGATGTCTGATCAGTTTAATTGATTTACAGGAGCGGACGACTGCCACTACCTTTGGTCTTCATGCAGGGACAATCAGGACTGCAGGGCGCAGTGCGACGCACAAGGCTACAGATACGGCGCGCTCTGCGTGCCAAACCCGAGTGGGCAACCGCCAACCCACTGCTGCTGCATTATTTCTTCCCGATCAGATCATGATCTTAAGGATCCATTAACATCACCACCCCCTAACTAGGATAATAAGTTGTTTTTTTTTTAGCTTTAATCTGATATTCATTTATAGTTGTGTTGGGCTTTTTTTTTTCTTTTTCTTTTTAGTTTTGATTTTGTTAGCTATGTAGCTGAGAATCAGTTATCCACCGTTCATTGGACTCGATCAGGGTGATGATGCTAAATTTTGAGATACATTTCCTTTTTTAATTAATTCGAATGAGTTTTTAGTTGGAATTACTACTATATGAAGAATTAAAAACAAAATTATACCAAATTTAGGGAAAAAAAAATATTTAGCCACGTGACTCACGTGGTTTAATTATACCCTCGACACGTGTGCGGTAGCGATTAATTGTTCCTATATATTCGGGCTCCGCTAACCACTATGCGGAATCCGCATAAAAGAACGATACGGGCCTTTTCCATTTGTGAGTGGATTCTCCACGTAATGTTGGTGATGCTCACCGACCGTACGATCTTAATCCTACGGTTAATTTTTTTCGAAGACCTAGATGCACGGAGACTATTCTACAGGACAATTTCAAAAAAGCCCTCAAACTTTCTCCTTTTTCAATCATATTCTTTTAACCTTTTAATTAAATTACTAATTTTTTATTTAATAAATCCATTAGCTATTGTCAACTAATTAGTAACAACTATAATTTCATCAACACAAATTGAGTAGCATTATATGATTTTATACTTAATGCTAATGTGGCATTTTTATTAAATTAATAAAAATTTTGACGGAGAAAACTTTAGTTCAAATTATTAATAGATGTTAGAGAATTAAGTGTAAAAATCAAAAAATTTGAGGAATAAAGTATTATAATACGTGCATACTTTTTTTTTTTAATTTAAAAATGCATAGATCGAACTTACCTAAATTTTAAATAATTTTGAGTTTACCGTCTAACCTTTCAAATTGTTGGATTTGAGTAAGTCAATAATATTTTTAACTTCAAAATTTAAGTTAATTTCACACTAATAAATTTATGCTTCTAAAAATTATATAAAATATACTATTTAAATTTGTAAAGAAATTACACATTTAGCTTTTAAAGTAAAAAATATTATTGACTGATTCAAATTAAGAAAGTTAAAAACCTAAATAGTAATATTAAAATTTTAAAAGGTTGGATGGTAAATTTATAGGCTATGTTTTTGCTAATAAATAATACAAATTTATTGTAAAAGGGGCTGTTACAAATTATTTCATACTTGTGGTGGCCCTTGGTAAATTTTACATTTTTTTAGGGCTCTATTTATAAATAGTAAATTAGAGAGGGAGAGACGCGAAAAGTAAACGAAGACCATCCAAAAGCGTATTCTCCGGAGTCGCATTTGGGCGAAAACTAATCCTCTCTCGATTCGACGCTAGGGTTTCTCGGAATCGAAACAAAGGTGATTAATCCTCTCTCTTTCGATTATTTCTCTCGTTAAATTCATGATCTTTGGGTTGTGCTTGATCCGTTCCCACCGATTTCTAGCGTTTGAATAAATGTGTTATTGTTTTTTTTTCTTTTTTAATTTAGTTTTGCTCAATTTGGTAATTGGTGGGTTATTGATCAAATTGTTAGAAGGGAATTGATGACAATCGCTTCAATTAGGGTATACTTTCTGCTTTTTTTTTTTTTTTAATCTGTGATCTGTTTCTCATTAAATTTATGGTTTTTAGGGTGGTGCTTGATCCGCTCCTTCCGATTTCTAGAGTTCGAACGTCTTGTTGATGAAAAAAAAAAATAATTTTGATAGATTTTGTAGTCGATGGTTTCTGAATCAAATTGTTAGATGGGATCGCGTCAATTAGGGTTTCGTGATGTCTCCTTTTGAGACGGGAATTAATAATTATCGCTAAATTAATTGTTTAATTTGAGTACCTTTATTTTTTATGGGATTATCCTTACGTAATTCTCTGTGACTACTACATGTCTCATTTGCAAATACTGAGATTAGTGTATCGTATTGCATTAATTACCGCAACCATTATACATATAACTCATGGTATAGTACCAAGCTGTGATCTTGAGATGTAAAGGTGATATTTTTTTCATAGTCAAAATGGGCACTTTTGGCGTTTCTTTTGTTCTGATTCTCTTTTGTGATGAAATTAGTTCTTTCTAGGGATCTTAGTCAACAATTCGACAAGATCTTTTGGTTAATGGGACACTTTTTCCTTTTTCCCTCACTCTTTCTCACTGTATCGACTTTCGCCTGGGTTGGGCTGAAGTAAGTCATGGTATTTTTGGGAGTTTGAGTTTCGATCGAAGATGAAGTTATGCTGAACCAAACAACGAAAGTGGGCATTTCCGGCCGATAACTACTTCACCCCTCTCCACTTCTGGTAATACAAACACACCCTTAAGGGAGGGTACATGTAGTATTGTATATGTTGTTGTCTTCTTGTGGGAGTGGACCATTTTGATTTTCTCCAAACAATGTCATGTCGGTCTTATTATTCTGACTGCTGAAAGCTACCTTTGTGGGTAATTGTTGTTGGCTTGCTAACTATTCTCAACTTTTTTTTAATTCTTTGTAATACAAACTAATCCCCCTTTTTCTCTTCTTTTAGAATACCTATTCGTGCTTTTAAGATCTGAACAACTAGAATAAGGACTTGTGCAACATCAGCTTTTGGCTTAAATTGAGACCTATTTGCAACTTGGATGGCAACCAGTAAAATTCTCTCATTAGAATCATATTTATCGTTACACGTGCTTGTTTTTGTTTTGTTTGATTCAATTGTTAGCTGGATTAGATTCATTTATTGCGAATCTGAAATATTTAGGTTTGGAACATGCAATTTTGGTATCCAAATAAGTCATTATTTCACGTCACAGTTGTGGTTATGCCATTCTTCTTCTGTTTGTACTACAAGGCTTGGTTTTTCTATAGTTGTTCTTATCCCTGTTTCTCTTGAAGGGCCAGATTTTTTGCTTCTTTTAAAATATCACAACATGTTCGGATTGTAAATCATCACACATACTGTCCAATGGTAGATAATTCTGCTTTTTGAATAGATTGCTCAGTTATTTACTTATTCAAGTAAACGTGCTATTATCATATTTCGTTGTATACTTGTATGTGATTCTTTTGTATAATAGAAAGTAATCATGATTTTCCATGCAGTTTTTGGCGCATCGTAACAGAAGTCCGAGTAAAAGCTCGATTAGTTTCGTCTCAACCTTTAACTGCCAAGTTTCATGTCTGATCACGACCTCCAAACTCCCACTGCCTTTGGTATGTCCTTTATTGCAAATTTTGAATAACAGATTAGTTAGTGATTTTCATGTACGATGTTTTTCTCAGCGTTGCTTCTTAAGACTTGAAGACTAAATTTATCGAAATTCCTAAAGATGTTTGTGCTAAATCATGTGTATATTTTTTGCTTACTGTCATGGTAGACCCATTTGCCGAGGCAAATGCTGAGGACTCTGGCGCTGGGTCGAAGGAGTACGTGCACGTGCGGACACAGCAGCGTAACGGGAGGAAGAGCCTGACGACCGTTCAGGGCTTGAAGAAGGAGTACAGTTACACTAAGATCCTCAAGGATCTCAAGAAGGAATTCTGCTGCAATGGTACTGTCGTCCAGGATCCCGAGTTGGGTCAGGTATGTGTAGATATTACCTATATGCATCATTTCACCTAAAATCCCATACTCTACTTGCAAGTGACGAGTAGTAACCCTTGTTTGCAGGTTATTCAACTTCAAGGGGATCAGCGTAAAAATGTTGCCACGTTCCTAGTTCAGGTGCTTATTATACCCATCAAAGAGGCTAAAAATACAGGAAACTCCCCACAAATCTCGTGGTTTTCACATTGTTTAGCTGAAATAATAGGACCCCTATTTCACCATACTGATTTGTAACTAAAAGTAATAATACATATTGCCTGATTTGTAGTTTAAGGGTCGTGCTCACCAAAATTTCAGGGTTCTAAGGTGAAAACTGCAGTCATTGAGGGGTTTCCTGCATTTTTATCGCATCAAAAGCTATGTTTCCGTGTGTGGTGATCAATCTTATTTTCTCTGTTTGACGCTGATTCCCGATCTCTTTTGTTTGGTCCAGGCCGGTATCGTGAAGAAGGAACACATCAAGATACACGGATTCTGAGCAACATACAAACGCTTCTGCGTGTTAGCAACGCATAATTCCTATTTATGCAAGCTTTAATGTTTAGATTGGCGACTGGGTGCTTTCGTCGTGTATGTTTAAGATCAGATGAATAAGATATAGTTGTGTTTCCCGCGTATGCTCCGCTCTAAGGCGAGTTGTATCTCTGCCGGTGTGCGCATGCGATTTGATCTATGAATCATCGGTTGTATCTGCCAGTTCGTCGGTAGCAAACTCCTCGGTCTTTGTTTGCCTATAATATTACTGTATTACTGTTCTGTTCCTATTTCAGTGAAAAATTCCAACAAAATTTAGTAGTGATTTTTGTTTCTTGGGTTTTTTTTCCTGTTGTTTTTACGCGAAGTTTTGTTACATCGCGATTTGCAAAGCATATCATATAAAAAAAAATAATTAGTTTGTCACAACCGACTACTTATATCAACCATTTGGAATGGAAAAAAGGAAAAAAATTACATTTTGGGTTCTTAAATCTTATTATCTTAAAATGTATATTTTGTTTCGTATTTGCTAGTATTTGCAGTAGCAAATATCTCAACCCAGTTTAATTCTCATCTCAAATATTCAAAAACTTATAGATTACGATGTGAACGATGTTCAGAGGTGTGGATTTGATCCAATGAACGACCAAAACCCCCTCTCAATTCATCTTTTCTAAAAATAATAACAAAAAAATTTCATTTGATTAGAATAAATGGTTCTAAAAAATTTAAAAATTTAATATTTTATAATTATTTTTATAAATTTTATTTTTAAAATCAAAACATTAATTTAAATAGAAATAATTTGCTATTCATATTTTTAAAATTTTTTTAAAAAAATTAAAAACTTATAGTGCCGGCCCGTGCCGTTCGGCCGAGACCCATGTTGGCCCGGAGGCTTGCTAGCTCCGGCCCGGGTCGCATTTGAAGCCGGGCCGCCGTGCTCGGCCGGCCCCTAGCTCGTTTTGGCCCGGCTAATTGTACGTAAGGCGCAAGGAGCATGGTGGCAAATGTGCAAGGACCGTCGGCTCATCGTAAGTAAGGTTCATTTATTATATTAGAACTTAGCCACTATTTTATATATATATATATATATATATATATATATATATATATATATATATATATATATATATATATATATATATATAGTTTGTATCTTATTAATAAAGACGACGAACTTAGTCTAGTAAGTTTTCTACCCTTGGATTAACCCCTTTGATTAATTTTATCCGTTAGATTATACTATTCAACCAACCACCCACTCAACCCTAGGGGGCCCACATCATCCTAGCCGCACATCTTTTAATCCAAGGGATAGAAAATTTACTAGCACCAAGTCATTGGTCTTATTAATAGTATTAAATTTTAGTTCTATATATATATATATATATTGCGGCAGAAGAGAAAAAGTATAAGTGTATTTCTTGAGACTAATATTTTATGAGAGAGACATATACATTTTGTAGACTATTGTTGTAATAATCATAATAAATATAGTTAATAGTTATGGTGGCTAAAGAAGTATCATAGTACAATTAAATCAAACTCACATGCTTCACACCCCAATGGATGTTACATGAGGATTAGGGTTCTATATATTGGTTGAGAATGTGCAATGAATGTAGGCTAACTAATCACTTAATTGTAAGTATATGATTCATTGTTTTGCCAACTTGTGACTTTGACATAATTGGAACTGCCACAAAGTCCACCTTTTTATTTTTTTCCTAAAATGTATCCATCATTAAACTTTTTTATTTAATTATCACTAAAATGGAGAAGGTCCAAGAGCTATTTACTATTAACAAGATAAAGTCTATGTACAATGCAGGCATTTTTATGCCAAAAAAAAAAAAAAAGAATTTAAGAAAGATAGTTTTATTTGTGAATTTTAAAAGATGAATAAATTTTATCCCATTATAATTATCTAAACTGAGAGAAAAAACACGAAGGATTATAGTAGCTAGACTTAGTTCGATCAACTTGGTTTATCAATCAACAATTTGATTAATTTAAAATTTTAATTACACGGGTTGATAAAACCTACAAAAATACTTTAAATATTAGGGATAATTGCCTATATACCCTTCATGCGTCTGAAAATATCCGATATACCCCTACTTTTTTTTTTCTTTCTAAAATGCCCTTCATACGTTCCACCGTTATTGCAAAATACCCCCGCAGTTATCTTCTATTAAGTTAATCTGGGTTAAACGTGAGTTAAGTATCTACCATAGTTAAAAAAAAATAAAATACCAATTTTGCCCTTAACTTAAGGGCAAATAAGAAAGATTGGTGACGGTAGATGGGTATATTGGAAAAGACCAAAAGTCAAAATACTTTTTGTGCCCCTGACTTTAAGGGCAAATAAGAAAGGCAGTAATAGTAAAAGGGTATATTTGAAAAGGGCAAAATAGTAATTTTACAGAAATAATAGAGTTACTTAACATATTTTAACTCTAAGGGTATATTAGAAATAGGTTGGAACGTATAAGGGGTATTTTCAATATTAGCCTTCTAAGAGGGGTAAATCGAAAAATCGGAAACTTTCCAGGGGTATATAAGCAATTGCCCCTAAATATTAGATTGTTGTAAAATCTATATTTTATTTTTTGAATGTACAAATTATTATTATATTTACTTTATTTGCGTGAAACTCGGAGACATGACGTGTAGGTGTGTATACGAGCCGAACACTAGCTGACTCGTTAAAGTATCGAACTGAAAATTCAGTTCATGTTCGGTTCGTTAACACGAGCTGAATCACGAACTGGTCAACGAACAATAAGTTAAAATGATTAGATTGGATATATATAAAAAATAAATGTATAAAATATTATCCATTAAACTTTAATCCAATAGTTGAAATTTTACATATATCATTTGTAGATAGGGGTGTAAACTAGCCGAACACGAGCAAGAAGGTAACAATTGACGATGCTCGACAAAAATTGGAAAACTATCCAGAACTAGTTCGATCATCTTCGCTGATTCTTCGGCTTTGCAACGACTAGCTTAGCGACTTACACAGTAATTATATATATAAGCTCATGCTCTCTCTTTATTCTTTCTTTTTTCTTTTCCTTTTTCCATGATATATGCAATCCATATAAAGAGTTTCAAAATATATATGGTTTCCACAAAAATAAGGGAAGCTTATTTGTATAAGCCTGGACCACAAACGTACTGATCCATTTATCTTTCCCTCTCTCGATCTCTCTCTCTATCTTTTCCATTAATAGGAATTAAGAGAATATTCGTGTTTATAATTGACACTATGATAGCAACATGAAAGAGTGCTATATATTAACACAAGTTACTGATCAGTAAACGGGAAAAAATATGGTGTAAGAGAAAGTGATTATTTATATATGGGATGTAAAGAATAAAAATTTGTGAACAAATCTTAAGCTCTAAACCTTTACAAAAAAAAAAAAAAAAAAAAAAAAAATTTAAAACTTAGTAATTTAATTAAGGGTTATTTACATACAGGTCCCTGCAAACATAGTCAATTGCGGGAATATCCCTGCAAAAGCGAAACTAGGTGAGATGTTC
Organism: Aechmea fasciata; assembly: GCA_025177825.1. Lineage (NCBI taxonomy): Eukaryota > Viridiplantae > Streptophyta > Magnoliopsida > Poales > Bromeliaceae > Aechmea > Aechmea fasciata. The sequence continues at coordinate 8,546,558 of CM045932.1, read as the reverse complement.
CTACAAAAGTCCAAAATTATGCAGATATGTCCCTGCCGTGCCTTTTGCAGGGACATATTTGCATAATTTTAGACTTTTGCAGGGACATCTCACCTAGTTTCGTTTTTGCAGGAATATTTCCGTAATTGACTATGTTTGTAGGGACCTGTATGCATTTGACCCTTTAATTAACTTGTATCCTATATGTGCAGGTGGAGCGGGAGAGAGAAGAAGTATCAGGTCAAGTCCTTGTTCCTGGAACCCATAACTGTGAAAGGAAGTGAGGGATAAACTTGTGTACGTACAAGAAATTAAGTTCTTGCATGTATGATATGTTGTTAACTTTTGTAATAGTGTTGTTCTAAATAGATAAGGAAAATGTACAAAATGAGTTGTGGGAAATTTGATTCCTAAGAAAAATATTACACCACCTTTTCTTCTGACGCTAGAGTAGATTAAATCCTATAGATTAATAAGTGCTCTTTTTAAATCTGTCTCTCTTTCTTATTCTTGTCTCCCGACCTGTCCACGTGGCGTAGTCACTTGTGCACACATACTCAACCAAGTGCTAGATCTTCTCACTCTGCTCACTTATTAGTTCAAACTTTCACCGTACGCAAACACCTATAGTGCTTATAAATTTGTTACCGTTAGATCTGCGCTTTTAATTATTTTTATCCGTTAGATTATACTATTCAATCAACCATGCACTCACTCAACCCTAGGAGGTTCACATTATCCCAACTGCTCATCCCTTAATCTAAAAATCGAAAACTTTTATATTTGGTTTAGATTTATAGTTACCTAAGTTAATTTGGAGTTAAATCCTAATTATCTAATTGAGATTATATAATTTGGCGTATATAATGAATTGGCACGGCAATATTAATTTGAGTCTGACTCAAATTAATTTGGCAGTATCCGACTCCAATTAACAACAAATTTAATTAACATAGACATATTAAAACCGTGTGCGTAAACAATTCCATTATTAGTACAACTTAAATTGACTCGCTCGATCCACGTTTTTGTTGAACATCAATTAATTAACTCATTTTCATGGAAGTTTGTGGGATGGCATATATCTTGTTACGTTGTTACTTTGACTTCTCATGAGATTTGTAATCTAATGGGTTATCAATTCCATTTTTTGAGCTACGTGGAGGGCGATGGACCCGGTCACCCCATTGATGGTGAGTGAGAGAGAGAGAGAGAGAGAGAGAGAGAGAGAGAGAGGGCTTCATAGTTTTACATAGAAAATAGAGGTATTGGTGGTGATAACCGAAAATTACTATTCTCAGATAAAAAATTAGCGTTTAGATATAAAGGGGGGATAAGGGTCTATTCTTATTCCTATTCCCTAACCAAACGATGCTAGGCACCGTTTGTTTCGGGGATAGGAATAGGAATAGGCCCTTATCCCCTTTTATACCCAAACGCTAATTTTTTACCCGAGAATAGTAGTTCTCGATTATCCCCATCAACACCTCTATTTTTTATATAAAACTATCTAATATTTTTCTTATCCCCGAAAATAACCCAATTTTTATCCAAATACTATTTTTCTTATCCTCATACTTGTACCTATCCCTGGAACAGCTAGTTCTTACTTATCCCCGAACTGGTAGAGAGTAGGGGTGTTTTTTTTTTTTTTTGGTCCCAGTGGGTGATTTTTATAATAAAAAAAAAACTTTCTATACCCACTTGCGAATAAAAAGAATTTTTTTTTTTTTTTTTAAGAACGTGCATATATGTTGAGGTTGTGGAGTACGTGAGAAGTTAATAATCAAGTGCATTTTTAGTGAGGCAGAATTGCTACTTGCGAGATGATGTTCGTATAAGCAGAACTAGATCAATTTTGTTTGGAATGAGAATTGTGTTGTTCTTAGGAATAAGATAAATAATGTTTGGATGGTTAGATTGGAACAAGAGGAATAAGAGTTATAATTTGAAATTAAAATTATATTTTGTAATTAATTAACATCAAAATATTACTTAACAATAAATAAGAAATTAATTATTAATAATTAATTATAAACAATAATAATAATGATTAATAATAATAATAATAATAATAATAATAATAATAAATTTTAACTTTTAAATTTTTAAAATTGAAATTAAAATTAAAATCAAATTTAAATTTGAAAGATATAAAATACCAACCAATATATTTAAAATCTAAAAAATTAAATTTAAAATTTATAAATTAAAAATATGAAATTTATAATTTAAACATTAAAATTTATAATTTAAAAGTCTAAATTTAAATTTTAAAACTTTAAATTTAAATAAAAGGGTGGAACAAGCTAGTTCGGTAACTAGCTTGTTCCACCCCAACCCGGGTCTTGTACCCGGGTTACCCCTTAGGCTTATAAATAGAGAATAAGTTGTTGAATCTCTGAAGCACAATTCCAGTGTTAAGAGTTACATATCAAACAGTAGTTTAGTTATGAAAATGGCGATTAGTAGTAGTGTGTTGTTGAGCAATGGCTCGGTCATGGCGGATTGGGTCCGGTGCACCGCCTCTGTCTCACGTCCGACATTCGTACACGCGCATCTGTCACCACCGCCACCGCCACCGCCACCGCCGATACGACGGTCGGGAAATTACGAACCGAGCTCATGGGATTACAACTCGATTCGATCACTGAAGGATGGTTGTTTGGTGATTAACTCTTACCCGTAACTTCGGTTCTAAGTTTATTTCGATTATTTCGCTTGTATTTAAGAATAAACATATTAGTTCTGCGATCGATTGCTTGCAATATTCAAAACAGCTTAATTTCACTCTAAATGATCCAAACGTAGCATTGAGTTGGCCATAGATTAGAACTAAGATAAATATAAAATGTTTTTTAAGGTATATAATTTGTTTTTCTCTCAAAAAGGTATATAATTTGTTTTTTAATAATTAACCACAAACGTACTGTATATAAGCTATAAATTAAAAACAACTATTAGATATAATAGATTGAAAAGAAAATCAAAATCAGGACCAATTAATTAACTAGATAATTAGTCTAAAGAAACAGAAGTAAAGCTTCGTTTTATTCGCAATCGAAAATTAATTTTTCAGTTTTTAAACTAGTCAATATACCTTAATTTGTAAATTAATATGCCATATCACATTCAAGGATTAATTGTTGTAGCTGTACTAGGCATTTTTCTTATATATATCATGAGAATATTGTTTATTTAGGCACATGGCTTCTTAATTAATTAGGCTACTCGCTAATTAAGCACTTTAATTTGCAACAGAGAATGAATGCAAGAAAATAAAATTTTCAGGTATATATGAATTAAAAAACTAACTTAATTTACTAAAGTGCATGTTCGTGCAACTTTTTTGAATATTTGCATAAATATTAAAATAAAAAACTATTATTTTTCAAAACTTGTTGGCATGGAAATTAAGTAATTTTCACCCTAGTTAGGCCTAAGCTCAGTTCTTTTTAGTTACTAGCTAGCATAAACCCCTCCTTAAACATGATGTTAGTAGATGTGTTAGCAACTACTTGAGCATTTGCTTCAGCAATGTGCCTTCGAACGTCTCCTGGGCTCTCGAACGTGTCGCCGTGTTGATCAAAGCCTGGAACGAAGCTCTTCGACCCTCTCCCGTGTCCTGGCCTCTGTTTCCCTTTTTTGTTAGTTTTGTTTTTTGCATCCCCTTTTAATTGTTTGCTTTGTCTTTTCCCTTCACTGTTGGGTCTCTCGGACCTGGTTTTTTCTCTTGTTTAATTTAATAAATTTGCTCCCACTGAGCCTCTACCGCCTTTAATATATGTGTTTCCTAAATTCATTTTCGCTTAACGAATGATCTAATCCTAATCTAGGCCACTCATTTCTCAAAAAAAAAAAAAAAAAAAAACTACTTGAACATCATATATATATATACCTATAAGACTACACTAATCTCTTTCTAAGATCTAACTATATATAATTATCAAAATCATCCAGCAGAGCGAGGCACAAATCACGCATACTGCGAAGTTGAAGGAGAAAGTAAAGCAGCTCATGCACAAGGAAGCTGAACCAGCAGCTAAGCTTAAGCTAGTCGATACCGTGCAACGTCTCAGCATGGCTTATCACTTCGAGGAGGAGATCGAAAATATTCTGGGCTCAATATCCATTGACAATGCAAAAATTGCCTTCGAAAATGATATCTTTTCTATGGCTTTACTCTTTAGATTGCTTCGACAGAATGGCTTTTCGGTCTCTCAAGGTAATTAATGACCCTTGTAGATCTTATTTTAGTTTATGCATGCGGTGATGATATTAACAGAATAACTAAGAACATATCAAATGTATTGAATCTGATAAAATATATGCATATATACCAACTTATAAGTTTAATTAATGTTACTTGCTCTATTCAATGATAACTTGGTTAATTATCATTAGCTATAGCTAGTTGATCAACTTGGCCTTGAAATCTAAGTTGCATATGAAAAGAAAAAAAAGCTCTAAAAATATATCTTGTGATCAATGTTTGTTGAGGAACATTCTATGACTAGCTAAGAATTGAATGGTTGTGATCGTTCCTACAATTAAACCAAGCATATATCCAGTACTGTTCTAGATTTTATAATAAATACTTTGCAAGAATCCAAAATTACAAAGTTTGTGATTGGTCACTTTGAAAAGAATAGGTAAGACAATTGGAATCTCTATATATGGAAAGCAAAACCCTAGAATTTTTCCATCCAATCAACTCTTTGTTAAAAAAAAGAAAAAAAAAAGAGAAGAGAATGAAGTTCTAGAATGATCCAACCTTTGTTGAATTTGTAATTCCGTTATTATTAAATTTTATATGCTCAAATTTATCATTTGACTAATAATTTTGTTGTAACTTCGATAAAATTTGTATTTTCGTGAATTTGGTCATACGTGTGTTAGTCATGCCATCGCAGGTGATCAAGTCAGGGTTTTAAAATTCTACTACTGGCTTTTTTTCTATTGCCAAAAAAGAAAAAAAGAATTTATAATTATAGAACAAATACACTGAGAGATTATTTCTAAAGTAGTTTTAGTAATATTAATTCCATAGCTATCATATTATATTATACTAATGTTCTTAATCTTTGTCAATTTTGCTAGGTCCTGAGTTCAATCGTATCAAATCCTTCATTTAATAGAGTAAAAATATCAATGACTAAATTACACCAACTTGGCTAATAATTAATATGATGTAACCTACATTACTTGTATACAAACATAAAATTTCAGATCAGGTCATTTTATTAAATTTTTCATAATTCTGCAATGAAGCAGTGAGTTCAATTCAATTTTTCCTTACAATGTATGCGAACCCAATGTAACAAGAAAAGTAAACAAAACAAACTCCTAAAATAGATAAATCATGTAATATATATATATATATATATAGACTAATTAATCCTTGATGCTTTGAACTATCAAATTCTACACTTGTTCTATATTTAATTTGGAAGTATTGTGAGACCAACAAGATGGGTTAATCATACTAATCTTCTACCTGCACAAGTTACAATCACTATAATAATTCTCTTTTAGAAACATATATATATATCACGCTGTAAAAGAATTCTAAAATATATATTGTAGCTAAACGTAATTCATTAGATTGTAAATGGTGTAGTATCAAGAAAATTAAAGCATTGAAAAATGAGGAGAGTATTCATGTTAAATATAAAAATGTTTAAACACCATTCTTTAACAGCTTAAGCTTTTAGAGTACAAACGGTCGTTACATTTGATATCAGGGCCGGTTCACCAGCTGGACATGTGTGGCGAGTCTCGGCTGAGCCAGGATCTAAATGACGGGCTAGCGAGACGAGTCTCACATTGCTAAAAATATTTAAACACCGTTATATATCTAGCAGTTTAAGCTTTTAGAGTACAACGGTTGCTTCACATGGTATCAGAGCAGGAGGTCATGAGTTCGAGTCACGCCAGGTCCCTAGCATATTAATTTCCTCCCATTTAATTCAAACCCACGTCATGGACCGACTAAAAAGTCTCGAGCCCAGACGTGAAGGGGAGTGTTAAATATAAAAATGTTTAAATATCGTTCTTTAGCAGCTTAAGTTTTTAGAGGACAAATGGTTGTTTCATAATTCAAGCAATAGTTCTTTTCTTTGTCGAAACTTTGAAAATGCAAAGGTTGACTGAAACTAAATCAAATAGAAGCAAAATATAATTTGACAATTAAATATTTCAAATCCCAGATCTCTTTAGTGGCTTTAAGGAGGGAGAGAGCAAGTTCAAATCATCCCTCAAGGGGGACACAAAAGGATTACTCTCTGTTTATGAAGCATCATATCTAGCCTTTGAAGGAGAAGAGCTATTAGATGAGGCAAGAATTTTTGCAACTAAGCACCTAAATGAGCTCAAACCACACTTGGATCCACAACTCAGAGGCAAAGTGGCTCATGCATTAGAGCTTCCACTACATTGGAGGGCTCCAAGGTTGGAGACAAGATGGTTTATTGACAAGTACTATGGGAAAGATGAACAAATTGATCCTACAGTACTGTTGCAACTCGCGAAGCTCGACTTCAACAATGTGCAAAGCATCCATCAGGGAGAACTTTGGAGGATGTCAAGGTACGTAATGCTTATACAATCAATATATATATATATAGCTCCCGACTATTTCATTAAATCTATATAACAAATTAATGTTTGTAAAACTTAATGAATTAGGCTAGTTAATCGACCTTTCATTCCTTTTGACACACGCATTTTAGGTGGTGGAGAGATATCGCACTTGGGGAGAAACTTCCTTTTGCTCGAGATCGTCTAATGGAGTGTTTCTTCTTTGCCACTGGGATTGTACATGATCCTCGTCTTGGATACTGTCGCGAGGGCCTCACTAAAATTTGCGCTATAATAACTACCTTAGACGATTTTTACGATATCTATGGAACCATAGAGGAACTTGTGCTCTTCACCAATGCTATCGGAAGGTAATTATATTAGCATGGGCTAATATATTCTATACACATCCAATTAGAAATTAAACATCTTCTAATCTAGTTCATTTAAATTTTTGATCTTCTTCTTAGGTGGGATATCGACGCGGTAGAAGGGCTTCCGGAGTATATGAAAGTGCTATATTCCAGTATATACAACACAAGTAATGAAATGGCATATGACATGCTAAGGGAAGGGGGTGTAGATACACTCCCTTATCTCAGGAAAGTGGTAAATTTCGCCTACTTATTTCCTTATGAAGCCATATATATATATAGTATGCAATCTCATTGATAAATTCTCAAGAAAAATAAGGGGGCATTTAACAAAACAAGAAATTAATTAGCATGTGCATGGAAAATGGTCTACAAACTAAGTTTATACGCGAGGATTAGATAGACACCATATATTTGAGTGATGTGTGGTCAAAAATGTCGACGTATGATTAATTTCTAGTTATTTTCCATAATCATTCGCAGTGGCATGATCTGTGCAAGGCTTTCCTAGTGGAGGCAAAATGGCATCACAATGGCTACAAACCAACCACACAAGAATATTTGGTAAACGGTTGGATGTCGTCGTCGGGAAATGTTATACTTGTTCATGCAATCACCTTACTGAGGGAGAAGGTAACAAAAGAGGTGTTGCAACAGTTAGAAAACTACCCTGTGCTTGTTCGATCTCCTTCGATGATCTTTCGACTTTGCAACGACTTAGCAACTTATACGGTATGTATTAATTTCACAAGTTCTTGGTTACAGTAAGTAACTACTTTTCATGAGTTGATAGAAAAATTGAAGTTAAAATAAAGGCTCTAGTTAGTTCTAAAATCAAATGTAACGACCTGCCCCACTAAAGAATAATAACTCATCGACTCCAACTCGTTTACCAAACGCTAAGCCCGCTTATTTATTGCTAAAGGTTTGTTTCCTTATAAACCTAATCGACAATCCCATTCCTATCCGATGTGGATATGCCCGACGTCCTCGGCTACCCAATCACACACATACCAAGATCACTGTGCTATGTGAGACTGCCTCGCTAACCCGTCATCCGCACTCCCGCCACCCGAGACTCGCCACACATTGCCCGGCCTCTGCGGAACTCATACTCACGTAACGATCTGTTTCATCAAAGAATAATAATTTCGTCGTACCCAACAACCAAATTTCCAAATGCTGGGTTCTACTATTTGTCAGAAGTGCACTGTTTCAGCCTCTTATAAATCTAATCTATTAACCACATTCCTATCCGATGCGACTACGTGTCATAATGTTTCTATATATGCTACAAATTTGCAGGCGGAGAAGGAGAGAGGGGATGCTCCCACATCCATAGACTGCTACATGCGAGAGCACGGCTCGACCGAAGCAACAGCCTGCGAGGCCATAAGAGATCTGGTCATTAACACATGGAAGAAGATCAACGAAGATGCTTTCGTTCGATGTCGGTTTCCTCGATCCCTCGCCGACGCGGCAATGAATCTCGGTCGCATATCTCATTGCATATACCAGGATGGGGATGGAATAGGTTCTCCTGACCAAGAGAAAAAGAACCAAGTGAGGCTTCTGTTTCTGGAACCTTTACAGGACCTGTACCTGTAAGAAGAAGCCAAAAGGACTTCGGAATTGTTGGGGCCGGATAAGCTATATAGCTTGTTTAAAAATTTGTAATTTTAATGGTGGATAAGAGACGTTTTTTCGTTTAACGGTGTAAAGATATTCAAATCAATTGAATTTTTGTTAGAAAATTTTTTAAACTATTTAAAACAAGATCTATACTCTTGATCTTGATTACAAGACTCCTATCATCATTTTTTAAAGAATATTCATTTTCAACCATTCATTTTTTGTTCACTAGATGGATAAAAGAACAATATAGAAAGTGCGTGAAATTTGATTTCTAGATAGTTTAAAAGGTTTAGATCATATTTAACGGAGCCGATCGTCAATTTGGAAGTTCTATCATCGAAAACAACTCGATAGTAAAATGCTCCGTTTACTATGAGAGTATTCTAGCTCAACTCTATATATATATATAGAGAGAGAGAGAGAGAGGGAGAGTTGAGCTAGAATACTTTCAAAAGCACCATTGAGGTGGTGCTTTTGAGTTTTTAACCAATGGATGGGGAGATGTAAGGTTGAGATGATGGTGGTAGGTGGTGGTTGATGGGATAGGTGGTGGTAGGTGGAATAGTGTTAGATCCAAAGGTTATTAGTGGTCAAAAAAGTAGATCTAATGGCTAGAAACTTAAAAGCACCAAAAGTTGGTGCTTCCAAAAATATTCTAGCTCAATTATATATATATATATATATATATATATATATATATATATATATATATATATATATATATATATATATATATATATACTATTATGAGTATTGGAGACCTACTACTTATAAGTTTTCAACCGTTCGTATAAAAAAATGAGTGATTAGGATGATAGTGGTTACGGTTAGATTGATAGTGGGCCCACAGGTTGAGTGGGTGGTTGGTTGAATAGTATAATCTAGGGTGAAATTATTTAATAGGTAGATCTAATGGCAAATAATTTATGAGTACAAAAGGCTCTATACTCATAAAAGTATAGTAGCGACTCATATATATATATATATATATATATATATATATATAGAGAGAGAGAGAGAGAGAGAGAGAGAGAGAGAGAGAGAGAGAGAGAGAGATTAATAGCACAAAGCACTCGGTGTTACCAAGTTTTCCACCGTTAGATCCACCCCTTTGATGATTTTCACCCGTTAGATCGTACTATTCAACCAACCACCCACTTAACCCTAGGGGGCCCACATCATCCTAACCGCACATCTCTCAATCCAAATGGCTGTAACTTGGTAGCACCAATGACTTGGTGCTATTAATAGCATAGTAACCTAGTTCTCTCTCTCTCTCTCTCTCTCTCTCTCTCTCTCTCTAGATATATATATATATATATATATATATAGAGTACTATATTATTATGAGTAGTAGAGCCCTACTACTCATAAGTTGTTTTCGATGATAGAGCTTCCGAATCGACGATCCACTCCGTTAAATATGATCTAGAGTATTTAAAACATCTAGAAAATAAATTTCGTAATTTTTCAAAATCATAATAAAGTCCATCAAATGGGCATAATATGAACGGCCGAAATCGAACGATGTCCTAAAAATAGATGATCGGATCCTTCAATTTAAGATCGGAGTTATTGATCTTTATCTAGGTAGTGAATAGAATTTTCTATCAAAAATTCAACCTATTTCAATTCTTTTACACCGTTAAACTACCAAGTATCCCATATCGGTTAAAAATTGTCAATTTTGTGAGCTTTTGATCGTAAGGTAAATGATTTCGAAAAATTACGAAATTTATTTTCTAGAAGTTTTAAATACTCTAGATCATATTTAACGGAGTGGATCGTCGATTCGGAAGCTCTATCATCGAAAACAACTTATGAGTAGTAGGGCTCTACTACTCATAATAGTATAGTAGCCCTACTCTCTCTCTCTCTCTCTCTCTCTCTCTCTCTCTCTCTCTCTATATATATATATATATAGATATATATATATATATATAGTCCGGCTATTATACTTTTATGAGTATAGAGGCTCTTGTACTCATAACTTTTTGGCCATTTGATCCACCCTTTAATCATTTTTACCCGTTAGATTATACTATTCAACCAACCACCTACTCAACCCTAGGGGGCCCACTATCAATCTAACCGTAATCACTCTCATCCTAGCCTCACATTTTTTCATCTCAATGCCCAAAAATTTATGAGTACGATGGCTCCAATACTCATAATAGTGTAGTAGCCGTGGCCTATATATATATATATATATATATATATATATTTCCAACCTTGCTTTTAACCCGTAATGATCAACTTTTGCCTAATTCTATTGTACCTTCTAATGTTCTTATATTTTTTTCATTCTCATACATTGTATGGGCATATTATCAAATCTGGCAGATTGAATTGAAGTCATTTTTTCAAAAATGATCCAACATAAGAGAAAGCTTATCAAAGGGAATCAATGTAAGACTAGAAGCTACAACTGATTAAAATGCATCAATTATTGGGACAGCTTGATATAATGAAGATTCAGCTTCATGGCCCTTCCTCTACTAGATCTTAAGAGGGTGGGTATATGTAGGATTTAGTTATGGGGATTAATGTATAGGTATAGGTATAGATATAGATATAGGTATGGTATTTTAGTTCTTAAAGTTTAATTCTTAACTTTTACTGTTGCTATAAATATACTTTATTATTTTTAAAAAAAATTTCTTAGTTTTTTTTTTATCCTTCTTATCTTTTGTTCTTATATTTTTATTGCTAGAACTGTAACTTCTATTTCAGTTTCTTCTATTCTTATTCTTTTATTTATTTTTTACTCTTTTTTATTTTTTTAATATTTTTTTAACTTTTTGCAGAATCGATTCGTCGTAACACGATGCGTTATATAGTTATATATCTTTACATTGTAAGTAAATTGGTTTCGTATTTCTAACAGCTCAAGTTTTTGGAATTAATGGTTAGCGTCAACGATCCGATGAATGGTATTAGAGTCAGAGGTCATGGGTTTGATTTTCTCATGCTGTAAATATGTGTAGGTGCTGGAGGGAAGATTGTTGGCCCTGTGGCGGGGTGGCCATATTCGGTCGAGTCATATTCGAAGTGGCGAGAAGCTGATTAGACTGAGTCACAGTCGAGACACTGCACTAGTATAATAATAAGGTTAAGGTGCAAATAAGTATATGGTGGCAAATGTAAGAGTACTATACTAGGGTTCTGGTGGTCGTGAATGTGCGAGGAGTATAGGCCAATTAATAAATTACACGTAAGGTTTATCGTACGGTCACGTATCACTTTCATATATTTTTATTTGTGAATTTTAAAACATTAACTAATTTTTTTGCATCATAAATTAGCTAAGCACACAGAAAAAACATAAGCTTCCCTTTGACTGGGGTATAAGGAGGAATTGCTATTCCATTCCTTAACGGATTATCATCCCTTAATTAGCACCCGTTTGGTTCGGGGTTAAGGGGTTGAAGTTATTTCCAAACACTCAAACCCCACCCCACTATTCCAACCAAATAAAATACTATTTTACCTACTATATATCTTTTTTATTCCACCTACTCTGACTAAACACTATTTTATCTATATCTGAACTAAACCCAATTCTCAATCAAACACAAAATTACTCTAACCCCACCTTAATCCTGAACATAACCATATCGCTGAAATAACAAGTTTTTACTTAACCCCAAATCAAACGGTGGCTAACAGATTATTTCGAGATAACCTGTTAAAGGGTGAGATTAGCAATCCCACCCCTCCCAATGAAATAGGTGTAGGAATAGCTATTCCCATCTCTATTTAATTTTTAAATTTAAAATTTAAATTATATGTTTTAAAGCTTCATAATTTGTAATTTTAAAATTAAAATTTATAATTTTAAATTCTAAATTGATATATTAAAATTTTATATTTCTAAATTTAGATTTGATCTTAAATTTAAAATTTGAAATTAAAAATTTAAAACTTTAAAATTTTGAATTTGAGATTTTTAAATTCAAATTTTAATTTTGTATTTTTAAAATTTAAGAATTATATATTTAAATTTAAAAATTTTAAATATAAAATTTTAACTTTTTTAATTATAATATAATAAAAAGGAAATTATTACTATTTTCTATTTATAACCACTTATTATTCTTCTTATTATATTTACTCCAACCAAATATTATTTTACTTATAACTGGACTAAAACCAATACTCGAACAACCATAAAATTATTCTATACCCATCTTATACCTCATTTTATGTCTATATCTGAAACAACTAGTTCTTATTTATACTTGAACCAAACGAAGTCTAAAGAATTATTTTAGATTTAGTTCAACTCGACTGATTTGTTAACACTTTAATTAATTTAAAATTTAAAGCATGTCCATTGATAAAATTACGGTGTAAAATTTATGTTTTGTTTTTGAATATATAAATAATTTTTTTTATTGTTTTACTTTTATGAAATTTATAGACATGACATGTTGGACAATATATTTAGGTTCACATGCGATCCCTATGCGGACAAAAATTTGATGGGCATCGTGCCCAAACAATTTGTTTCCAAACAATTTGTTTGGGCACGGTGCTGGATGGGTGCCACGTGTGTAGCTGCACCGATCGCACTACAACAAAATATGTTTTAGACGACACTTTTTAAACGACGCTTTCTTCTAGTGTTTTTAATATTTAGTATTTGCCGACACCATAATTAAGCATCGCCAATAAATATATTTTTATCAAATATTTATATTGATTTTTCGACGCTATATTGAAACGTCGGTACATTTATCCCGACATGTTTATTTAATGATTCTTTACACGGCGCTTTTACAAGCGTCAGGATTATTTTTACCGACGCTTTAAAGTGTCGCTAAATATCATTTAAAGTATTCTTAAATGCAAGATTTTTTTGTAGTGTTGCGATCCTCGAAAAAATAAAAAAAATGGTAGGCTCCGTTTTAAGAGAGAGAGAGAGAGAGAGGGGGGGAAAGGGGGCGGTGGTGATGAGCGTCTGTACACACGCGGCGCCCATCCGGCACCGTGCACAAACAAACAAATTTGTTCGTGCACGATGCCCACCAAATTTTTGTCCTCCCTGTCCACTCGCTTTCTCTTTCGCAGTACTATATTTCTTCCAATTAAGTTACAATGATTGAAAGTGAAGGAATATGACCAGGTACTCTAAAATGGCGATTAGTAGTAGTGTGTTGAGCAATGGCTCGGTCATGGCCGATTGGGTCCGGTGCACCGCCTCTGTCTCACGTCCGACATTTGTACACGCGCATATGTCACCACTGCCACCGCCACCGCCCTCACCACCACCAAAATGGTTTATATATACGGTTCCATAGTTTAACGGTATAAAAATATTCAAATTAGATATAATTTTTATAGAAAATTATTTATACTATCTATAACAAGATCAATATCTCTGATCGAAAATTTTAGTGTTAACAACATAATTTTTTGTGCGATTTTTATTTTCAACTGTTGATTTTGAATTTTTTCGATCACTAGGTACATAAATGATATCGAAAAATCGTAAAAAATATTTTCTAGATAGTTCAAATACACTAGATTAAATCTAACAGAGTCAATCGTCTATTTGAAAGTCCCATCATCGATAACACACAAGTTTTATTATATATATATATATATATATATATATATATATATATATATATATATATAGAGAGAGAGAGAGAGAGAGAGAGAGAGAGAGAGAGAGAGAATTTTGCTAGAATACTATTATTAATAAACGACTCGATTTATTACTGATTTATTTTTCATGCATATTATTTTTTATTAGATTTGCACCTCTCGAATAGCTGGATAACGTACATTAATTGAGTGCATACAGATACGAGCAATGCTATATATATGTTTTTACTGAATTGAGTTAGAATACTTTTAGAAGCACCAACTTTTGGTGCTTCTAAGTTTCTAGCCATTGGATCTACTTTTTTAATTACTAATAGCCTTTGGATCTAACACTATTCTACCTACCACCATCTATCCCACCAACCACCACGTACCACCATCATCTCAACCCTATATCTCTCAATCTAATGGCTAAAAATTCAAAAGCACAATCCATCCTGCTTAGCTTCTCATTCTAAACTTAGACTACTTTTATGCATTAAAATTAGGTAGCTATATCAAAATGTCTTTTATTATATATTTTGTACTTTTTGTGTAACTAGAATTAATGTTCATTAAAAACGTGCGGGGTACATGTATAAAGTATTTTGACGTACTAAAAAACGTGGTGGGACCGACCGTTCCTGAAGTGGGCAAAAGACTGGTGGTGAAACGAGATCCTGTTGATATAGTTGATTCACATTTCGAATCTGCAGTGATTCACTATTTCAAATGTTTTTATTTCTTAAATGTCATATATATTATTTATTTATTTATGTAAAATATAAAATATATAAAATATTATAGTAAAATATTTAATTATGTTTATTTATATAACATGAATGTATTTTGATTGTATTTTATTGTGTTTTAAAATTTTGATTTTTTTATAATATATTTTAAAATATGATAAAAAATTCATTATTTTGGGTTTGGGTTTTCGGGTTCGGTTTTCGGAGTTCGGGTTCGGGTTTCGTTTTTGGTCGGGTCCGGATATGGGTATGGATTTTTAAACCCGTCTCGGTCGTTATAATTGTTCGTATAAGTTTTATAATCGCTCATCACCTGTACGGAGCGGACGTGGAAAACAAATTTAATTAACGTACACTTATTCAAAACGTGGGCCTAAACTATTCCATCATTAGTACAGCTTAAATTGACTTGAACGTAGCGATGTCAATGGATATAGATATTCAAAACATTATTCGAATTCGAATCCAAACGGGGCGAGTTTACCTGAGCTAAACAGAATATAAAAAATAAAAATCCGACAGATATGAATATGGATATGAATTTTATATTTGATCCAAACAACCTTTTATTTATTTATATAATATATAAAATATTTAATAATTTTTATCTCTTAGATTTTTATTCAACGGTATGGATTTTTAAAGCCCCCCGGGTTCGGATCCGGATTCGGATTTAAGGTTTTTGATCGGGTACGGATATGTGTATGAATTTTTAAAACCCGTCGGGTTCGGATCCGGATACGAATTTTAATTTGATTTTTAGGTTCGGATTTGAATTTTTAAAAATCCGACCCAAATTAACTCGACCCGTTGACGTCCCTACTCGCACAGAGCGTACGTAGACAACAAATTTAATTAACATATATAGACTTCTATATTAAAACAGCGGGCGTAAACAATTAATTCCATTATTAGTACAACTTAAATTGACTTGCTCGATCCACGTTTTTGTTGAACATCAATTAATTGACTCATTTTCATGGAAGTTTGTGGGATGGCATATATCTTGTTACGTTGTTACTTTGACTTCTCATGAGATTTGTAATCTAATGGGTTATCAATTCCATTTTTTGAGCTATGTGGAGTTGCTTATTAGAAATTATAAATTAAGGCATTATAGCTTTTGGTTTAAGAGATGTAAAAAATAATATGTAATTTGTTCGTACCATTTTGTAGGAAACACTTCAGATCTCGCGTGTATGTCCAAAGGTAATACGTACGTACCCAAAGCTATAGATATTATAAGCATCAGCTCATCAATGAAAAATCAACAATGTTTACGAGGGACTTATGGTGGCGCGTACTCTAATTTTGAAAGTACGAAGCTCTTTGTACTTCTAAAAAAAAATATCGCTGCAAAACTCCATATATATATTGTGAAATTTAATTGATAGTTATTTAGAACAATATTGCGTATTTAAAACGATGAGTATTTCTAGTATGCGCGGTTTAGATGGATGGAGTGTAAAATTTGTATTATTCTACTTTGAGAATACTGGTGAATGCGTGGTTTAGATGGATGGAGTGTAAAATTTGTACTTTCTACTTTGAGAATACGGGTGAAATCTCTCATTTATCTCAACTTCACGGTAACTGGTGACATGACATCCTAGTGATTTGATTCCACGTAAGATTAACTTATATGTACTCACTCTCTCTTTCGTGATGATGATGGATTGAAAATGAAAGGATCCCTAGAGCAAGTGGCAAAGGGCTTGGTGGTTGGTACCCGAGATCCTGGTTCGAATCCTAATTGATTCACATTTCTAGCTAAGTTTATTTCTAAATAAAATAAACGAAGCGGGTAGCATGCTACCTATCTCTCAAAAAAAAAAAAAAAGAAAAAGAAAATGAAAGGACGTACATATATATAGTCCGAAACTGGATGGGGTCCATTCGATGAATGGGGTCCTACCATGCATAAAAAGTGCCACATGTGATTCTCGCGGTTTCAGCAATTGCCAATTTATCATATAGCACTATACACTATGCTCCCGTTTGGTTCGGGGTTAAGAAAAAACTAGTTATTTCAAAAATAGTGTTAAGTTTGGGGTTAAAGTGAGGTTAAAGTATTTTTATGTTTGGTTGGAAGTTGGAGTTAGTCGAGGATAGTGAAAAATAGTGTTTGGTTGAAGTAGGTGGGATAAGAAGGATAGTGGGTTATTATGAATAGAAAAATAGTATTTGGTTGGAATTTGGTGGGGTTAGGTGGGGTTAGCTTAAGCCGAAATAACTTTTTGAGGTGGGATTTGCTAACCCTACCTCTGTTTGGTGGTGTTTGGAAATAAAATGAGGGTTAAGGGGTTATTCCACCCCTTAACCCCCAACTAAACGGGGGCTATAAGTAGAGAGCAAATTGGTGTACTATTCTATCTCTAGAGTTAGTAAATACTAAATAGTACTAGTTTAGTAAGGAAAATGGCAAATAGTACTACTGCTGCATTGTTTGGGTGCTATTCACCATGCAGTGTGTTGAGCAATGGCTCCGCCAAAGCAGGCCGTGTCCGCCGCCGCTGTACTGCTTCTCATGCCTCACCTCCGACGAATGTGCGCGCACATGTTTCACCACTGCCACCGCCACAACCACAACCGATGCGGCGGTCGGGGAATTACCGACCTAACTCGTGGGATTACAACCTGATTCGATCGCTGAAGGGCGGTTATTT
Source organism: Aechmea fasciata (assembly GCA_025177825.1). Classification (NCBI taxonomy): domain Eukaryota; kingdom Viridiplantae; phylum Streptophyta; class Magnoliopsida; order Poales; family Bromeliaceae; genus Aechmea; species Aechmea fasciata. The sequence continues at coordinate 8,528,981 of CM045932.1, read as the reverse complement.
GGTGATTATATATATACTTATTAACTTTGTTTCAGGAGTTATTTTGTTTCTTCGTCCGTACTTAATTAAGTCATGTTAAACAAGAATAAAAAATATTAGTATAAAAAAGAACAAAATGTAGTGTTAAATATAAGAATATGTAAATATCATTTTTTAACGGTTTAAGATTTTAGAATATAATGGTTGTTTCATATGGCATCAGAGCAGAAAATTCTAAGTTCGAGTTATGCCAGACTCGTTTTTAGAGTATAATGACATCTTGTTTCACACATGTAGCGCATCTTACTTATAACTGATATTGTTATGGTGTAGAGCGAGTCACAAACCACACGTATCGAGAAGCTGAAGGAGAATGTGAAGCAGCTCATGTACAAGGAAACCGAACCAGCGGCTAAACTTAAGCTAGTTGATGCCCTGCAACGTCTCGGCATAGCTTATCACTTTGAGGAGGGGATCAAAAATATGTTGAGCTCAATATCCATCGACGATGCAAAAGTCGCGTTCGAAGAGGATATTTTTTCGATGGCTTTATTATTTAGATTGCTTCGAGAAAATGGCTTTTCGGTCTCCGAAGGTGGGTAGATATATAGTGATATTGACAAAATAATGTTAGATGTGTTGAATACGATAAAATCTATGTATAAATGCTGACTAAAGTTCAATGTACTTGTTCTGTTAGTAACATTATTTAGCTATATACGTACGTACGCACTAATTGAATTGTTTGATAGATCTCTTGAGTGGCTTCAAGGATATGATCAAGGGTAACAACATCAAACCCTACCTTCAAAAGAAGGACATTATGGGACTTCTATCTCTATACGAAGCTTCGTATCTTGGCTTTGAAGGAGAGGGTATATTGGATGAAGCAAGAATTTTCGCGACCAAGCATCTAAATGAACTTAAACCATACATCGATCCAAACCTTAAGGCCAAAGTGGCTCATGCGCTAGAACTTCCACTACACTGGAGGCCTCCGCGATTAGAGGCGAGATCGTACGTAGAACAATACGAGAGAGATGAAGATGTTGAGCTCGTAGTTTTGCAACTAGCTAAGCTCGATTTCAACAGGGTGCAAATCATACACCAGGAAGAACTTAAGAGAATTTCAAGGTAAGGCACCATGAAACCTACTCAATTCTCAAGCCTCATTGCAAACTCTATGTACTAAAATTTTTTTTTGCCCTTATTAAAGTGGTGACCTATATCTATCCCTCCAAGTGCCGGTCACCCTCTTTTAGTAAATGCATTATTACAGTCCATTTAAAAATTTTTAATGGTTGAAATTTGTTCGGTGCATAGGAGCATCCCTCTATATATTATCATTTGTAGAGTTGCATATGCCTTTTTTTCTTTCTTTTTTTTTGGTATTTTGTAGTGATTTAAAGCACTAGATTTCTTTTTATCTTTAGGTGGTGGAAAGATGTGGCTCTTGCAGAAAATTTATCTATCCCTCCAAGTGCCGGTCACCCTCTTTTAGTGGATGCATTATTACAGTCCATTTAAAAATTTTTAATGGTTGAGATTTGTTCGGTGCATAGGAGCATCCCTCTATATATTATCATTTGTAGAGTTGCATATGCCTTTTTTTCTTTCTTTTTTTTTGGTATTTTGTAGTGATCTAAAGCACTAGATTTCTTTTTATCTTCAGGTGGTGGAAAGATGTGGCTCTTGCAGAAAATTTGTCGTTCACCAGAAACCGCATAATAGAGTGCTTCTTTACTGCCGCTGGGGTTGTATTTGAGCCCCAGTTGGGACATTGCCGTGAGAGCCTGGCTAAAGTTTGCACTTTTATTACGGTCATAGACGATGTTTATGACGTCTATGGAACTCTGGATGAACTTGTGCTATTCACAAGTGCCGTCGAAAGGTAAGCGTGAGCCAATCTTTATACATCCATTTTAGAAACACATTTGTGGAAAATAACCTACAAATCATAAACCAATTAATGCTCCATCTTTTCTTCTAATTTGAGTTTATTATGTTTCTCTTTTTTTAGGTGGGAGAATGATGCAGTGGAAGGGCTTCCAAATTACATGAAAATACTGTATTCCACTCTATACTACACAACTAATGAAATGGCATGTCACATGCTTAGAGAGAATGGTTGGGATGTACTCCCTTATCTTAAGAATGCGGTAAACGTCTACGTTTAGTAGAAACAAGTTTACTAGCAAATAATTTCAATGAATTGAGATCCAGAATCACCCATAACGCATTTTGAATACAATTCGTGAGCTATCATTAACTAAATGAATCAATTTGATGAGTATGATTAAGATGTTTGGAGAATTTAACCATCACTGGATTTGGAATGGCTAATTTCTGCTTATTTGGGTAATATATCACCTACAGTGGCATGATCTATGCAAGTCATTTCTAGTGGAGGCAAAATGGCATCACAATGGCTACAAACCGACTCTACGCGAATATTTGGAGAACGGTTGGATGTCGTCGTCGGGGAATGTTATTCTTCTCCATGCATTCGCGTTGACGGGGGAGAAGGAAGCGATAGAGGCTTTACGGAAATCAGAAAACTACCAAGGACTAGTCCGGTCGTCTTCGTCGATTCTTCGACTTTGCAACGACTTAGCGACTTACACAGTAAAACATTCTCTCCTTTTCTTTCTCTACTCTTCTCTTCCTTTCGCGAGATTGTATACACAATCCATAGCTAAGGGTTTGAACAGATCTTAAGATCTAAAGTTTAAATGCAAAAGCCGAATTGCGAGACATAATATCTGGTTTTCATCCTACATATGCAGGCGGAGCGGGAGAAAGGTGACGCTCCATCATCGATAGATTGCTACATGCAAGAGCACGGCACAAACGAGGGAGAGTCTCGCGAAGCCGTAAGAGATCTAATCGTCGAGACATGGAAGAAGATGAATAAAGATGCTTACGATCGATGTCGTTTGCCTCGATCCTTCACGGATTCGGCGATGAATCTCGGTCGTATATCGCATTGTCTCTACCAGAATGGGGATGGCATAAGTGCTCCAAACCAAGAGAAGAAGTATCAGATCAATTCCTTGTTTTTGGAACCCATACTTGTGAAAGGAACTGAACATTAACTTCGAAAAAATTTGGGGATCAATAAACTTACTACTAAACACACATTAGTTGTTGTATTTATGATCGATAATAATGTTGTTCTAGTTCATTCGGCGTGCCTTATAAAGTGCTTAGTTCTTCAGTACAAATAAATGTTCAACATTGTTTCCTTGTATTCCAAGTGATCAGCACGGTCGCGAAAACGAACAGATAAAAATGAATATCCTAAAAAAAGAAAAATTGCAATTCCTGTATCCAAGATCGATCAAGATGGTTGATCTTGATTCAAAGAGCTCAAACTGATAAAAGTAAAACCGAAAAATTCATAAAACTAAACCAAATCGTGCACTCGTCCAACCACTCTATGGGTCGAACCGGGCCGAGTTCGAATCAGGTCACCCTAATTCCGACTATGGTGCAAATCAATTTAGACGTTGACTTGTGGTTGGACTTCGGGTCGAAATCCTCCTACTTAGGGCCATGAGTAAAGTAAAATTTCATATAAACATATATAAATTAGTGCAAAAAAAATGAAAAAATATATGAAAAATATATCATTAATTAAATGGTATAAAGGTGTAAATTAATGTGCTTATCGGGCCTTGATTACGTACCTTTACCTTTTTTTTAATTAAAGCAAATTCCATATGCTTAAACATTAATATATAAACATGAAAATATACTGTAGCATATTAAAAAAATGATATAAAAAATTTGGCTAAATTGCATTTACGGTCCTCGAATTTTGAGACGTGTAATACTTTAGTCGTTAAATTTTAATTTATTATCATTTATGCTTTAAATTTTCTAAATTGTTATAATTAAGTCTTACGCTTCACTCAGATAGTCAGATGGGATGAATAATGATATATGTTTCTAATTAATATAGTAGGTGTCTTATTCGATAATATGTGGCAATTACTAAGTAGCCATATCACTACTACATTAGTTAAACTAGACTCTAGGATTTAATGACAACAATTTAGAAAATATGAGTAAGAAATTATGAAAAACTAAGATTTTAGGACCAAAGTGTCACACACTACAATGTTTGAGGACCAAGAAGTGCAATTTAGTAATTAACTCTAAATATTTCCTTAATTAAATTATATAATAAATAACAACGAATGAATAAATTTTAAATCTGGGCCCAAATAAGGGCCGGCCCAGTGGCCCATATTTAGAAGGGTAAATTCGAGAAGGGGTGGGGAGCGGGAGAGACGACCGTTAGCGCCGCCACCAATGGAGTTCGAGAAGCGAAAGGCGGCGGCAATGGCGGCGCTGTCGGCGGCGGGGCCCGACAAGTCGCCGAAGGGCGGCGTGGACGCGGCGATCGCCCCCCTCCTCGCCGTCATCAACCGCCACCCGGCCCTCTTCACCACCAGCTCCTGCTCCGGCCGCATCTCCATCCTCTCCCACCCAATCCCTAACCCTAACCCTAACTCTAACCCTGGCCCCGACGGCGCGAAGCAGAAGACGACGAAGAAGAAGACGAAGGCCGGGGGTGGTGGGTGGGTCTTCGTCTCCCACGACCCCGCCGACCCCGATGCGGTGGTTGATATCCTGTTCACAAACCCTAGCGTCGAGGGGGGAGGAGGAGGAGGAGATCTTGTGCTTAGGTTTGAGCCCTTGATCATTGCTGTTGATTGCCGCGACGTTGCTGCAGCGCAATCGCTCGTCGCCGCCGCTATCTCCGCCGGGTTTCGAGAGTCCGGTGAGTGCAACAAAGGTTTAATCTTTTTTCTTTCTTGTTCATCTCAAACTGTGCCATAATCATAGTTTAATTTGAGATATGTTTGTGTTGGTGTGAGTAGCTTAGCTCCCAGCACTGGTGCAAGATCGAGTTTTGATTCTATTTTGCGTATTTCTTTCCCTGCGAAAGTTGGCATTTTGTTCTTTAGCAACGGACAACTCAACTATGTTGTGATGTATTAATATTGTAGGCAAGAACATGTTTTTCACAAGTGTACTAGTAACATAATGGGTTGTAGGATGGAAGGAAAGGAATGATATTGGGGTAAATTGAATCAGTTAAAAAGTTCTTGGAGGTGGATTTTTTTCTTAAATTCCACATATTTCAGAATCGAGGAGAATTGAGTGGCATAAGTTCAATTTTACAATAAGGTACAAATAAGGATGAAAGAAAGTGGTGGTGCCAAAGATGGATTTTTTGTTGTTTAATTGAGAAAATCATAGCTAGTTGCAATTCTTGGCAGGTATAACAAGCCTACAGAAGCGGATAATGGTTGCCATACGGTGTTCCATACGTTTGGAGGTGCCACTAGGGAAGCTCGGATCATTGGTGGTGTCGCCTGAGTATGTCCGATACCTTGTCCAGATCGCGAATGATAAAATGGAGGCAAACAAGAGAAGAACAGATGGTTTTCTTGCTCTTTTGCAAACTAAGGTACAGCTCATATGTATTCCTATTATTTTTCTTTTTATTATCAGTATTGACAACTTAATCTTATTGCTTTGCTTCCATATCGCTGATAATGATAACCAATTTTTGTTAATTTCAAGACTCTTTTTTTTTCTAAGTCGGTGGTTTGCTCTTTCCTTGTTTTCTTATTTTTATGTATTGGTTTTTGGCTTTAAACGAGAATTTCTTTTGAAAAAATAATTATCTTTGTATACATATTATTGTAGGGATGTAATATGCATTTCTTCTTCCTTTTATAATGACATATATGTGAAATTTGCAGGGTCTCCCAGAATCAACGACTAAGATGCCTGATATGAATACAGCATGTGAGACTCAGTCGGTTAAAGGTGGTTCTGCGTCTACTCAATATTCTGGAGATTACAGAGATGATGGCCTTTTTCGCAAGAATGCACTGAGAGAATCAAATTGTTTAGACGATGGGGAAGTAGCATGTTCGGAGGTTGATAGAAGTCATGTTTCAGGTAATACTGTTGTCAATTTCTTCATGCCCTCTCTGTTCCTTCTCAGGTTATTGCTTATGAATTAGTTATTTACTTCCAATTTTTCGAGGTTGCGTTATACAATATGTACTTTTCTATCGTTAAGAATGGCATTTTCTTACCAATTCTCAAATTGCTTTTCTAAAGAAAATTTACTCTAGACAACAAAATGTAGATTTCTTGCTGCATCCGTTTTCAGTTGCAGGCACATATGATTTAGACTGTAAGTTAGTTACCATATCATGATGCATTTGCACAATAATGACTCGTATTTTCTCTCATTTGAGTACATGTAGTTCCGAGTCCAAAGAACTAGCTTTTATGTTAGTGGTATGCAGAAACTCAATTTGAATTTTTTTATTTTTTTTTCTAGGAGTTCTGTGAGCTTTTTTTTTTCTTTTTCTGTAGGCGGGCGGGCGGCCGCCGGGGGGGGTGTTGATTAAACTGAAGAAAAGGAACAAATTTTGCTTAGAAACTAATTTTTATCATCAGAAATTAGCTCGTACAATAGAAATGGAACGTGTTTCTTAATCACAGAACCTGCCATTATGACTTCTCCACTTATAAATTTGCCACATTCCATCATCAATTTTACTTTGTAAGATCCTTCTTTCATTTTAGTTTACTTTGTATTTAAATTTATGATCACCTCCGTTGCTACATTCAGATGATTAAAGCTTGTTAAATTTTTCTTTTTCTCTAGATTAAGTTGCAATTTATCAACAGAGTCTTCAGACATCCACAATTGCTCTCTTGAAGTTTCCTTGCTGAAGATTGTTGACGAGCCAGTTGAGAAGCTCTTCTTGTGGGGCCAATCAGCTTGTGTACTAAACAACAAAGAGAAACAAGTTTTAATATTTGGTGGTTTTGGTGGCTTAGGCCGGCATGCCCGAAGGAACTACACGTTAGTGCTTGATGCTCAATCTGGATTACTAAGAGAGATGGATGCTAAGGGATTACCAACTCCTCGTTTGGGCCATTCAGCTACAGTTATTGGGACTAATATGTATGTTATCGGAGGAAGAACTGGCCCATCACAAGTGCTAAATGATGTTTGGGTTCTGCAGACTACTGAAAGTAGATGGTCACAACTAGAATGCACTGGGGATTCATTCAATCCCAGGTAACTTGCTAATAACTTAAAGGGTCTTGTCCACACGTCCCTGCAAAAATCATCAATTGCATGTGCTTCAGGAAGAGAAAAAAAAAACCCCTCATCTTATGTTGATGAGTCATCAATTTATGGAGGGGTGGTGGTTTTGTATCAGCAAGTGTTCTCAAAGAGGGGTACTTCTGCAGGTACCAAGCTATATGTGAGAACGCAAGTTCTTGAATGGTTATGAGAGTTCAGATTTCGTAGGCATATATACATAACATCAGGGACACTGCTATCTCTACTTGAAATTCTTATTTTTGTGTACTGCTCTTACATGCTTCTTAATAGTTGAACAATCTGAAGTAAGATGCCAAATTATTGCAAAATTTGTAGTTTGTAAGTAGTAGCAGTTACAGAACTACAAAATAATTCTGCAATGATACTTATATTGCCTATAAAGCATGCTGATATTTTTGTACTTTCTAAATCGATGTCTATATGTACAGGCATCGACATGCTGCTGTGGCTGTAGGCTCAAATATATATGTATTTGGAGGACTTAGTAATGAAGTGATCTATTCCTCCATGACTGTCCTCAACACTGAAAATCTACATTGGAGCGAGATTCCTGTGGAAGGTGAATGGCCATGTGCTCGCCATTCACATTGTATGGTGGCTAATGGTTCACAATTGTTTATGTTTGGAGGTCATGATGGTGAAAAAGCACTTGATGATCTCTACAGTTTCGATATTACCACCCAGCAGTGGAAAATCGAATGGTTTTCTGGAAAAGTTCCCTCTCCAAGATTTTCACATTCGATGTTTGTTTATAAAGATTATATTGGGATAGTAGGCGGATGTCCTTTTGTACAACATTGTCGTGAGCTGGCTTTACTGAACCTAAATCACCGTGTCTGGAGAAAATTTGATATTGTCTCTATAAGTGAAAACATCTGGGTTCGTAGTTCAGCTGTTGTGGTTGACGATGACCTTATTATTTTTGGTGGTGGAGCATCATGCTATGCATTTGGGACAAAGTTTAATCAACCAACAAAAATTAGTCTGCATTTATTAGAGTCTTTGCGTGATCCCAATTTTAATAAGGAAAATAAATCAGTGGGAATATCGTCTAAGGATCCTATTTTAAGTCATATAACGGACATTTCTGCTAACGGACATAGTAATGTCACAGATTCTGAACATCGTGTTTTACAGCTTGAAAAAAATTACGCCAAATTAGCGAAAGATGTATTGAAAAAATTTGGGTGGTTGGATCTTACTAGGAAAGTTGTACCGAGCCAAGATGGTGGTTTTATCCGTTTTCCAATCAATAAAACCTTCCATGCCTTATTTTTGGAGGAGCAACGTAAGCCAGCAAACGATTTTGATAATTTGGATCAACTTCATCAGCTTGGACTGGTGTTAGGAAAAGAATTTAAAGTAGATGATGATTCTCGTTGTAGAGCATTGAAGGTTTTGTTGTTGTGTGGTGGTGGCATACTAAATGACGATGTGCCTTGCAGCAGACAGGTTTCTAAATCTCCTCAAAGCATTATGAGAGAATCAATACATAATCTATTGAGAAGAAAAGGGATGGCTATTCACCTTTTGGTGCAGCTGCCCACAAGGTATGTTCTTTACCTGTTTCCTACTGCTGTAATTCTGTAACTAGAGAGAAATTGAATCTTTTATGTTTTTATATTTATTTCTGTTGGATTTTCTTCTTGAATTTTTAGTTTCTGTTGTCATCTTGGAGACAGGATTATTTTTATTGATAAATCTTGTCTTTATCTTGTGTTTCGAATATCTGGTCTGTAAATTAGGTGGGAGCATCTTGGGGATATTGTGGTTCTTCCAAAGACATCTTTCAGGGATCCTTTGTGGGACTCCATGGGGGATGAACTCTGGCCCTTAGTTGCAAAATCGCTTGGTGCTCAGCGGCTGGCTCGCCAAGTAAGTAACGGCTGAGCTTTCAAAATATCTACCAAATGATTCCTTTGTTTAATTTTCATTCTTAGTTAAGCTGGAAATGTATTCCTTTGTACTTCTACAAGAATGTCAATGCTGGGGGGAAAAAGAGAAAGGGATAGTCACAAACTGCACAAAATAATTTTCCTGTAGATATTTAGGAGACTAGTTATATTACGTGTCTTACTGAGCCCACAGTGCTTAGATGGAATTAGAGGAATTTCTTGATCCATCAAGTTCACCTTAGGTTATCGTTTTTGAGTCTGTGACATAAGTATCCAACTCATTTGATCCTTTGTGTCTTTTTAGTTGATTCCATTTGCATTCCTATTGATATTTTCAGTTATTGCGTTATTTTTGAGTATCCGGCAACCTTTTTATCAGGGGAGAATCTTGCCTACTGGGACTAGAGACAGCACATTAGAACTTCTGGTTGGAGATAATGGCTGGGTTACTCATCACGAAAATGGGATTCTTTATTCATTTGATTCCACGAAATGCATGTTTTCTTCTGGAAACCGTTCGGAGAAGCTTCGCATGGCTCGACTATATTGTGAGAACGAGACAGTTGTGGATCTCTTTGCTGGTATCGGATATTTCGTGCTTCCATTTCTTGTTAAGTATGTCCATCTTTCTTTGACTTTGATTCAGATGATTCTTGATCTAGTACGGTTTGTCAATAACAAAATTATTTTTTCAGGGCTAATGCAAAATTTGTTTATGCCTGTGAGTGGAATCCCCATGCTTTAGCGGCTCTTAAACATAACATTCATGCCAATTCTGTGGCCGATCGGTGTGTCATACTTGAAGGAGATAATCGTCTCACAGCACCCAAAGTATGTCTTATTTCTCTCTCTAGGAGTGCCGATAAAAGCCATGTCATGTTGTTGACATGCAACAAAATAAATTTATTATACAATATGCAAAAAATGAAAAAAGCCAGTAAATAATACTATATTTGCACAGTATGTTTCCTTAGGTTCTACTTTTCATTCTGTCGTATTTAGCTACAGGATAACTCGCACAGTCCCTCATTCTCGAAGAGTCGCTTGTTGTAGTTGACAGTCTGTTGCTTTCGTTACATGAGTAGATGAAGTCATAACAGTTGCTAGTTAGGAGCTATCAGATACTAAGGTTTACTAATGTTCATTTCTACTGATATGATTAGGGAGTTGCTGACCGTGTTTGCCTTGGTCTCCTACCGTCAAGTGAGTGCAGCTGGACTACTGCTGTTAGGGCTTTAAGGTGAGAGATACTCCAGTTTCGACTTGATTTTACTCGCAATGTTTTGGACTCGATAGTATAAATACCTACTAGATCCATTATATACCACATTCTAACTAATGTACCGATGAAGTCCATTATATGGTTTTTGCACCTAATTCTTTTTGCCTGTTGAGCAGATATATATGCCTTCTTGTCGAGGCATCTCAACAATAAGTTTTCTTCTTCTTCTTCTTCTTCTTCTAATGATTCTAGACTATTGGCTGATTTGTAGCTTTAGGAATTTTGGTACAATTTTTTTTTTTTTTTAATTTGTGTGATGATGCTGATTGCATACTGAGGAATAGTTTTAAGCCAGATATAAATTCAACAGATCAAAAAAAGCCTCCATTTTTGCTTTTTGGACTTGATTACTGTTTGGTACGCACAAGTATGCAAACAAAAAAAATTTGTGCACTCTACTTATGGTAGTTGTCTTCTTGATGACATTAATTCGTAGTATTACAATAATTTATAGTAAGCAAGTATTTGAAATGGTTTTCATCCCTCTTATCTTATTACAGGGCTATAGGTGGTGTATTGCATATACACGGGAATGTAAACGATTCCGAAGAGAACTCGTGGTTAGACTATGTTGTCCAATCAATCCAAAGCATTTCAGAGTCTGAAGGTAAATTATGATCTTAGTATAATCATCGGCTATATCCTGTGGCTACTCTGGTAAAAGAAAAGCAAATGAGTTATATTAATTTCTTTATATTGTAGGTTTATCTTGGGACGTTTCGATAGAACACGTAGAGCGCGTAAAATGGTATGGGCCGCACATTCGCCACCTTGTTGCTGATGTCAGGTGTAAGCAATTATAGAACCATCAGGTTTTGTTAGCTATATGTGTTAGAGTAAATTACAGGTTGGTTGGAGTGGTATTTGAAGTTATTGGAAAATTTGCTAGCTTGATTTCCACTGAAATGAAAAACTTTCAGGTGCTTTCATGTGCGGGTGATCTCTGTTTTACCTGCTGCACTGCTTCAGAACCTCTGTAACTATTCTGATAACTTATTTGAGGCGCTTAATGCATGTTTTAAGCATGCATGTCGTATGAACTCTCTTTTGCATAATGAAACTTTTCTTTGGCATTGAGATCTAAATCCTCTTTTTTTGAATACGTAGATTGATCTAATGGTATTTGCATCATTTCGCTCTCATAATACTAATGATTGCCGGAAAAAAAATGGACTTAAGATTCAAGTGGCTAATTGCATGGATGGATTGTTTGGATGGTTAATACTGGCTTCTTAAAGTTGGATAATTATCTGCAAATGTGCTATTGTTTAGGTGAATCTTATGGATCGGTATTCTTTATCTATTCGAGAATAAGGATTCATTATACATCAACACATGAATTGTTTTAATTTCTTGTTATGTATGAATCAAGATGGACTTCAAGCAAACTGAATACACAGATGTTTCTTGGAGTATCTGCTTTTCTACATTTCTTTTAATTTTTCTAAATTAGAAGTTTTATACAATTGTCAGAATAGTAATTAATTATTTTTTTTAGATTGTTATTAAGTCTTATATTTTCAGTGATCAATTTTTATGAATAGGTTATAAATCTTACACTCCCTGACACACATGGGGCCAACTACAACATTCTATGCTTAGTCAGCTTCAGCATTCTATGCTTAGTCAACTTTGGCAGGTAAAAGCAAAAAAGAAAAGGAATATTATATAAGAAACTACAACACTCTATGCTTGGTCAACTTTGGCAGGAACAAGCATACACTTTTGAACCAATGTATATTTGTAAAAAAAAAATGAATTTAAAATTTGAAAGTGCACCCACATATAATATCCTCTTTTTTTTTCTTTTTTTTTTTGCTTTTTCCTTGCCAAAGTTGACCAGTGTTTTAGTTGATAATATTTGAACTGAGTAATGCTATATGTAAGTATGGTATAAATCCTACACTTTGTCCATTCAAATTAGCAATTTTTTCATATGATTTTTTTTAATTTTTTTTTAAAATTCCTAGTTAGGTGAGTGTGAGATTTATAGCATATTCATAGAGTGTGATTGGGATATTTCTCTTTGATTGGTCGGATTGAAAGGTAGAAAAAATTTATATATAAGAAGGATATTTTGCTCTTTTTTTCTATAGAAAAATTTCAAACAGCCATTGGAGTATTGTTGTAGTCTCCTTCCTCCCCCTCCTCCCTGTCTCACTGCAAAGCAGCAAGCAAGAAGGAAGAGATGGAGCCGGTGCTGGGGTTTTTCGCGTCTGCCTTCATTTCCGTGATGGTCACGAAGCTGGTCAACAAGGGCCTCACTTTCTTCCCGAACCGCAAGCACCTCAAGCAGAAGCTGGACCGGCTGAATCAGCTCCTCCCAACCATCCAGTCCATCCTCACGGCCGCCGAGCGGCGACGGACCTATCATTTCAGTCAGGAGCAGCAAGCTCAGCTGACGGAGCTGAAAGATGCTATTTACTTGGCGGACGACGTCCTCGACAATCTCGAGTGCAAGCTTCTGGAGCGCAAATCTCGCAAGATCAAGGTTAGTAATTTCACCGCCGGTAATTTTTAAGATCCTCAAAGATTTTCAGTTATTTACTTATTTCATTCATTTTTCTCTCTTTTTAAGCTTTTTCATGGGAACATTGGCATTGATATGTTGGAAAAAACTGTCGATAACCTTCAAGGAGTTGTTAGTAGTTTCATTAATACGTTTCATTTCCTAAGTTCGGAACCAGAACACAGTGACCAGGATACCCGGGAGACGAGCTCACTGCTACCTCTAGCAGGCATGTTCGGGCGAGAAGGTGAGGTGCGACAAATACTCGAAATGCTCGAGCGAGGAGAAAATTTCCAGTACAGATCAGGTTTTGGCGTCCTTTCCATTGTAGGCACAGCAGGAATCGGTAAGACCACCCTTGCGCAGATCATCTACAATCACGAATTTGTCAAGCGGGAATTCCCGATGAGGATTTGGGTTTACGTGTCTGACAAATTTAATGTCAGAAAGCTGACCGTAAAGATGATACAGAGGGCTTTGGATGGAGAGCAGCTGCTGCCTCGTAAGGACTACGACAGTTTAGAGGACGCGCATGCGGATCTCGTCCGTCTGTTGACGGGCAAGAGGTTCATGCTCGTCCTCGATGACGTTTGGGAAGAGATTTATTCCGAAAATTGGGACGACCTGTGCAAGCCCTTTAAGTTAGCAGCGAAGAGAAGCGTAGTTTTGCTGACTTCACAGATTCAGTCTGTGGTGAAACAAATAGAGACGATGGGACAGGTGACGTTAAGTGGTTTGGATACTGACGATTATTGGCGGCTGTTCAAACACTGTGCGTTCGGAGGAGACGACCCTGCAGAGCACTCTAACTTGGGAAAGAACGTCGATGGGACGTCTGACAAGGTTAAAGAGAAGTCGAGGTTGGAAGAAATAGGTTGGGAGATTGCCAGTAGGCTGGACGGCTCACCCTTGGCCGCCAAACTACTGGGAAGTGTGTTAAGGCGAAACAAAGATGAGGGCTACTGGAATAAAATCCGGCAGAGTGATTTGTGGAGCATAGGTAAAAGAGATAAGAATATCATATTCCCCTCCCTTTGGTTGAGTTATAAGTATCTAAATGGACAGCTAAAGCATTGTTTTGTTTACTGCGCAGTGTTTCCTCAAGGTTACATTCTCGAGAAAGATAAGGTAGTCCAAATGTGGGTGGCACAAGGCTTTATCCCTCCTAGAGGTGTGGAAAGACCGGAAGATGTTGGGAATCGCTGCTTTGAGGAATTAATTGATAGATCATTCTTTCGACCTGTTTGGAATGATAAATATATGATGCATAGCTTGATCCGTGAATTGGCACAATCAATTGGTTCCAATGAGTTCTTCACATTTACTGACTGGCCGTGGGGAATCCCGTCAAGAACAGCTCGTCATATAACTGTTAGGACTGATGATCTACTGCAACTAGAGCATGCACTAGCGAACAATTATTTTAATCTAAAGCATCTGCGCACTATTTTATTTTTCGGTGGGTATAAAGATTCTATCCGATTCTGTGGTCTTCTCGACTCCATATTCCAACAGGTCAAAAGCATAAGAGTGCTGGATTTATCTCATACATGCATGACAGAGTTGCCGAGCTCGATCGATAATTTAAAACACCTGCGATACTTGGATTTATGTGGTAACAGAGTAAGGTTGTTGCCTCAAGACCTATGCTCACTTTACTATCTGCAGGTGTTGAATGTTAAATGGTGCCCTCTTCAGCAACTGCCAGAAATGATGAATAGACTGATTAACTTGAGACACATTAGTGCAGACATTGTGACAATTTCAAGAATATCTCAAATCCTAAAGCTTACAAACCTTCAGGAGCTAGAAAACTTTCCTGCTGGGAAGGGCAACGATTTAAACACCCTCGCGTGCATGACCGAACTTAGAGGTGTTCTCCATATTTCGGATCTCCATCTTGTCAAGGTTGAGGAGGCTAAAGAGGGGATTTTGGAGAAATCAAAGCACCTGACTTCACTGTGGTTATCTTGGGATTCTGAGGGACGAGGCATACGACAAGTAGATGATGCACAAACTACTCTGGACGAGAAAGTCCTGCAATGCCTTCAGCCACATGACAATCTTAAAGAGCTAAGAATTGATAGTTATGTCGGTCTTAGATCACCCACATGGATGCTGACAACTAATCGTCTTTCCAACATAAGATCCATGTACTTAATTGGTTGTGTTAATTGGCAAAACCTCCCACCTTTGGAGCTGCTGCCCGAACTTGAGATCCTAGAGATTAAAGGTATGCATGCATTGGAAAAAGTTAGCTGTCAATCACTTGGTCATGACTCAGTTAAAAAAGGGTTTCCAAGGTTGAAGAAACTTTCGATCGATGACCTGCCAAATTTAAAAGAGTGGACGGGGGTACAGGATGGTCAGTTTTTTCCTTGCCTTTGTGAGTTTGTTGTTCGAAATTGTTCCACTCTAGAAAGATTTCCTTACATCCCTCAACTTGAGAATGTCATTCTAGAAAATGTTGGGCTGGCTTCTCTTACAAAATTCTTCAATGCATCCTGTTCGGAGGTCTCACTACCAGAAAGCAGCAGTAGCAGCAGCAAAGGGAATCCATTGGCATTGCCAACCATTTCTTCCATGTACATCAGCAAGTGTCCGAAATTAAGAGTTCTTGGGGAAAGCTTAAATCAACTATTTCTTCCTCAACTCTTTGAACTCGAGATAAGAAACTGCCCGCAACTTTGTTTGCTACCAGATCTTCCCCCTACATTAACAAAATTGATTATTGAAGATGCTGGACTGGAAGAACTTCCAACAATATGGAATGAGGGCTTGACAGATGATGTCCGGGTGGTGGGAACAGGTTCTTTTCTCTCAACTTTGTATATTAGTAGCTGCCCAAAGTTGAGTACCCTAAGTATAGGCTTGTTTCAGCAACAAAAACTCCTAAGACGTCTTGGAAAATTATCGCTCAGGAACTGTGAAAATCTCAAATCTGATCTGGCCAAAGGGTTTAGAGCACTCACTGCACTAAAAGAGTTGACTATTTTTGATTGTCCCAAGCTGCTTATCTCTCATTTTTACGTGTCTCTCAAGACGATTGAAATCAGCGAGTGTTTTATTACTCAGGGTGCTTGGTCCGATGATCAGAATCCAATTCTCCAGGCTATTGAGATTGTAAAGATAATTGGTTGTCCACATGCAAATTTTGATGAAGATCGCAAACTGAATCCAGTGGACTCCTTTAAGCACCTTACATCTGTCGATCGCCTTTATTTGGTGAACACGTCTGTTCTCACACTTGATCTATTTACAAAACTTCACTCACTGAGAATTCTGGATATAGATGGTTGCCAGAGATTTCTAACCGATCAGCTACAGCTTTTGCACTTCAGCAAACTCCAACATTTGAGCATCCGGAACTGCAAAGAGCTCCCATACCTCCCTGAGGATCTAAATACTCTTAACTTCCTCATGGAATTATGCATTGAAAATTGTCCTTTGATAACTTCTCTGCCTCAGAATGGTCTGCCACCTTCACTCGAAAGATTGTCTATACATGGATGCAATCCACTGTTGAAGCAAAGGTGCCTAGATGACAACCATGACTTCCCAAAGATTTCTTACATCCCTGCCATTTGTATCGAAGGAGAAGTATTAAAATCAAAATGAGGTAAAGGCTACCAGCTGCAATTGCTCCTCCACCTTTTCTGTTTATTCCCATGGCATATACTTGATTTCACTGTTTTATGAGTCAGTCAATACTTGGATGTTCATTATGGCCTATTAGATTCTGTAGAACATTATATTACATATTTTATCCTCTATCTTCATTGATTTCACTGTTTTAATGGTTCGTTCTGATTATGTGTGTTTATGGATGCATTCGAGTCCTTGGTAGTGTGCTTATTCTCCAAAAAAAGAAAAGAAAAGAAAAGAAAAGGAGTAAGGAAAATTATGGTATGTTTTAATGGGTCCTTCAAGCTATGTGTTTATTTAATGTTTTTAAGTTTGTTTTGGTGCGTATATTCTCTGCACACACACATAGGGGAGTAATGTGGGGCGTACCGGGCCGGCACAGTCCACATTAGTGAGGCCGAAAAGGGCCATAGGTCGGCCCGGCTGGGCCCGTTTTAAAATCCGGGCCGTGCCATGCCGGGGCAGAGCTAACCAGCTCTTGGCCTAGCACGGCCCTTCGGCCCGTAGTCACACAAAGCGCCGAGTCGGGTCGCCGCTTCTGCCGCTTAATTTTAATTTTTAAAAACATGTAAGATTTAAAGATAATAATAATAAATTATTTCTATTTAAATTGGTATTTTGATTAAAAAATTTAAAATTTATAAAAATAACTATAAAATAATAAATTTTAAAATTTTCTTAAAAAATATATAAATTATTAATATTATTATTGTAAAAAAGATAAGCTTTTGATCCAATAGACCAAAATTCTTTGGCCCATTGGACCAAAAATCACTCAAACCCCAAGGCCCAAGGCAAGGGCCTTGGGATCCGGACCGTGCTGGCCCGGCCTAAGCAGATTGGGCCGCTCGCCTCTCTTCGGCCTAGCACAGCCCAAGCACGATTCAGGCTGTGTGTTTATTGCTGTATTTGTGCCTCTGTTAAGTCCTTCGTGATTTATTTTTCTGCGGAAAAAAAAGAGAAAAAGATTCTTTTGTGGTGTGTTTCAATGGGGCCTTTTGATTCATTATATTTGCAAGCCTTTGCCTTTATAGATTATTACATCCCATCCTTTTTCCTTCAGGTTAACAGTAACATTCAGACAGCTGAACAGCATAGGGCTTGTGAGCAAGGTTTTAAGTGCCCGTCGGCACGGGCCGTATCCACCGTGCCAACAAAATACCGGCACGATACAGACCCCGTACCAATGGCACAACTCAAAACCCTTTATTTTTTAAATTAGTAAGTAATTTCCTCAATAAAGTTCAAAAGATATGATAAAAAGACAATAAATAGTTAGAATATTTTGTTGCTAAAGAAAATAAATATTTCATGCTATTATGTATCGACACACAAGAATTTTTTTCACTGGCACGCATCGGCACGGCTCGGCACGCGCCGTGCCGTACCATGCCAGCAAGTTTCCGGCACGACCCCGTGCCACGGCACTTAAATCCTTGCTTGTGAGCTTTAGCTTGGTAGAAATCTTGAATTCTTTACTCTGGAGGTTATTCTTATGAGATGAGTGGGTTCCAAAGCAACACCAGTGTGTAATTTAGTTCTCTCTCAAAAGGTAATCTTTATTGTTATTTACTGTTTTGGCAATCAAGTCGTTCTGAAATAGATGATATTATTTGTCTTTTGCAGAATAGGACTCGGATTCAGATCAACAAAGTCGAGGTATTCGTTCTTTGTCATTCCCAAAAGCACTAACAACTTTCTCATTGATATCCTCCACAATAGTTTCATCATACAAAATACACAGAAGTTCAGACTAGAGTGTCTATTGTTTGGGCCCGAAAGATTATTTTGGCTTCCGATCCATTTTGTTTGTCAATTTTTTTGGAGAAGGAAGGCTGTTCGATCTTTTCCAAACTGCAAACCCTTTTTACGAGTACCCTTGCTGATTGGTTTACAGTTTGATAAACCCATTGATTTCTGTGTAATCTGAGTAGTGGCCTGTTTAAAACTTAGGAGAGAAGCTACTAAGTGATAAAATATCTCAATGGTGCTCTACACATGCATCTTGCCTACAAACAGAGCAAGATCCATGTCTCACTAGCGATCTATGCAGAGTGTATGAAACAAGTGCCGACATTTTGGCATTCTCCTTGCACTCTCTCCTTTAAGAAAGTCCTGCACATAAAAAATTAGTTTGCATGCATCAGTATGATGAATAACACATGCCTACTGGTATAGATTTGTTCATGTCAAAATTCCAATTAGTTAGGAGTTATTAGATACTAAGGTTTACTAATGTTCATTTCTACTGATATGATTAGGGAGTTGCTGACCATGTTTGCTTTGGTCTCCTACCGTCGAGTGCAGCTGGACTACTGCATGCTGTTAGGGCTTTAAGGTGAGAGATACTCCAGTTTCGACTTGATCTTACTCTCAATGTTTTGGACTTGGTAGTATAAATACCTACTAGATCCATCATATACCACATTCTAACTAATGTACCGATGAAGTCCATTATATGGTTTTTGCACCTAATTCTTTTTGCCTGTTGAGCAGATATATGCCTTCTTGTCGAGGCTTCTCAACAATAAGTTTTCTTCTTCTTCTTCTTCTTTTAATGATTCTAGACTATTGACTGATTTGTAGCTTTAGAAATTTTGGTACAATTTTTTTTATTTGATGATGCTGATTGCATATTGAGGAATAGTTTTAAGCCAGATATAAGTTCAACAGATCAAAAAGCCTCCATTTTTGCCTTTTGGACTTGATTACCGTTTGGTACCCACTAGTTTGCAAACAAAAAAAATTTGTGCACTCTACTTATGGTAGTTGTCATCTTGATGACATTAATTCAGTATTACAATAATTTATAGTAAGGAAGTATTTGAAATGGTTTTCATCCCTCTTATCTTATTACAGGGCTGTAGGTGGTGTATTACATATACACGGGAATGTAAACGATTCTGAAGAGAACTCGTGGTTAGACTATGTTGTCCAATCGATCCAAAGCATTTCAGAGTCCGAAGGTAAATTATGATCTTAGTATAATCATCGGCTATATCCTGTGGCTACTCTGGTAAAAGAAAAGCAAATGAATTATAATAATTTCTTTATATTGTAGGTTTATCTTGGGACGTTTCGATACAACACATAGAGCGCGTAAAATGGTATGGGCCGCACATTCGCCACCTTGTTGCCGATGTCAGGTGCAAGCAATTATAGAACCATCAGGTTTTGTTAGCTATATGTGTTAGAGTAAATTATAGGTTGGCTGGTGGAGTGGTATTTGAAGTTATTGCAAAATTCGCGAGCTTGATTTCCACTGAAATGAAAAACTTACAGGTGCTTTCATGTGCGCAGTGAACTCTGTTTTACCTGCTGCTTTGCTTCAGAACCTCTGTAACTCTTCTGATCACTTATTTGAGGCGTTTAATGCATGTTATATGAACTCTCTTTTGCATCATGAAATTTTGATCTAAATCCTCTCATTTTGAATATGTAGATTGATCTAATGGTATTTGCATCATTTCGCCCTTATTATAATACTAACAGCTGCTGGAAAAAACTGATGGATTTAATACTAGTGGCTAGTGACTAATTGCATGGATGGATTATTTGGATGGTTAATGTTGACTGTAGTTGAATAATTATCTGCAAATGCATATCTTTATTACATTAACACATGAATTGTTTCAATTTATTGTTATGGTATAAATCAAGATGGACTTAAATGCATACTTCATACGCAAGATGTTTCCTGTAGAATATCTGCTTATCTTACGTTTCCTTCAATTTTTTTCTGAATTAAAAGAGTTTTATCATTTTGTCAAAACAGTGTTTAATTATTTCTTTTAGATTGTTATTAAGTCCTATATTTTCAGCGATCAATTTTTATGAATAGGTTATAAATCTTATACTCACCCATCTCGTAGTTCAATTTTTTAAAAAGAGAGGATTTATACCATTGGATGTTGAGATGTAGGGTTGAGATGATGGTGGTAGGTGGTGGTTGGTGGGGTGTGGTGGTAGGTGGAATAGTGTTAGATCCAAAGGCTATTAGTAATTAAAAAGTAGATCTAAGGGCTAGAAACTTAGAAGCACCAAAGGTTGGTGCTTCTAAAAGTATTCTAGCTCAATTATATAGATGTGCGGTTAGGATGATGTGGGGCCCCTTGGGTTAAGTGTGTGGTTGGTTGAATAGTATAATCTAACGGGTGAAAATGATCAAAGGTGTAGATCTAACGGTAAAAAATTCACAAGCACCAAGTGCTTGGTGCTTTTACAAGCACCATAGCCGGACTCTATAGAATTGAGCTCCTATGCTTTTAAAAGTACCCAAGTTATTGGTGCTTGTAAGTTTTTAGCCATTGAATTAATAGATGTGCGGTTAGGATGATGTGGGGTCCCTTGGGTTAAGTGGGTGGTTGGTTGAATAGTATAATCTAACGGGTGAAAATGATCAAAGGTGTAGATCTAACGGTAAAAAATTCACAAACATCAAGTGCTTGGTGCTTTTACAAGCACTATAGCCGGACTCTATATATATATATATATATATATATATAAATATATATATATATATATATATAGAATTAGGCTACTATACTATCTATAGTACGGGAGCTCCCGTACTATAGTGTTGTTTTCGATCTTAGGGTGTTCAAATCAACGATCCACGTTAAATATGATCTAGGGTATATGAAGTTCTTAGGAATAAAATTTTAGTTCTTTTCGATATCATTTACTTAGTAAATAAATTATGTCAAAATGGACGGTGGGAATTGAATACTCTTTAAAATTTGAGCATAGGACTTTTAAATTCAAGATCAAGAATGTTAACCTTAATCTATATAGTTTAAAGTATTTTCTATCAAAATTTGAAGAAATTTAGATTCTTCTACACCGTTAAACTCAAAACTCGTCGTAGTAGCCATTGAAAATTGACAATTTTGAAATGGTTTGATCATAAAGTAAACTATGTCGAAAAAATATAAAATTTTATTTCTAAAAACTTTAAATACCTTATATCAGTTTTAACGGTGTGGATCGTTGATTTGAACGCCGGAAGATCGAAAACAACACTATAGTACGGGTGCTCCCGTACTATAGATAGTATAGTAGCCGGACTCTCTCTCTCTCTCTCTCTCTCTCTCTCTTTCTCTCTCTCTATATATATATATATATAGAGTAGAGTTAGAATACTTTTAGCTATTATGAGTATAGAGGCCGTGGCTACTATACTATTATGAGTATTGGAGTCCTCGTACTCATAAGTTGTTTTCAATGATAGAGCTTCCAAATCGACGATCCATTTAAATATGATCTAGAGTATTTGAAACTTTTAAAAAATAAATTTCGGAAATTTTGGAAATCATAATAAAGTTCATCAAGTGGGCATAAAATGAACGGTTAAAATCGAACGACGTTCTAAAAAAGGATGATCGGATCCTTCAATTCAAGATCGGAGTTATTGATCTTTATCTATATAGTGAATAGAATTTTCTATCAAAAATTCAACAAATTCTGATTCTTTTACACCGTTAAACTAGCATGTATTCCATACCAGCCGTTAAAAATTGTCACATTTGTGACGTCTTGATCGTAAGGTAAATGATGTCGAAAAATTATGAAATTTGATTTCTACAAGCTTTAAATGTTGTAAATAATGTTTAACGGTATGGATCATCGATTCAGAAGCTTTATCATCAAAAACAACTTATGAATACGAGGGCGATCGTACTCATAATAATATAGTAGCCAGACCCATATAGGCCGCCGTGGCTACTATACTATTATGAGTATTGGAGCTACTTTGTTATTAATACTATTATGGCTACCCTATATATATATATTTATATATATATATAGAACTAGGCTACTATGCTATTAATAGCACCAAGTCATTAGTGCTACCAAGTTTTTTTGTTGGATTAAAAGATGTGCGGTTAGGATGATGTTGGCACAGGGTTAAGTGGGTGGTTGGTTGAATAGTATAATCTAACGGGTGAAAATCATCAAAGGAGTGGATCTAACTGGAAAATTTGGTAGCACGAGACCTCCGTGCTATTGATAGCATAGTGACTCTATATATATATATATATATATATATATATATATATATATATATATATATATATATATATATATATATATATATATATATATATATATATATATATATATATATATATATATATATATAGAGAGAACTAGGCTACTATGCTATTAATAGCACCAAGTCATTGGTGCTACCAAGTTTTTGGCCGTTGGATTGAGAAATATGCGGTTAGGATGATGTGGGCCCCTAGGGTTAAGTGGGTGGTTGGTTGAATAGTATGATCTAACGGGTGAAAATTATCAAAGGGGTGGATCTAACGGTGGAAAACTTGGTAGCACCGAGTGCTTCGTGCTATTGATAGCATACCAGCCGGACTATATATATATATATATATATATAGAGAGAGAGAGAGAGAGAGTATATAGCATTATTATACTATTACGAGTACGATCGCCTCGTACTCATAAGTTGTTTTCGATGATAGAGCTTCCGAATCGACGATCCACACCGTTAAACGTTATCTAGAGCATTTAAAACTTCTAGAAATAAAATTTTATAATTTTTCGATATCATTTACCCTACGATCAAAAGCTCACAAAATTGACAATTTTTAATGGCCGATCTGGAATACTTCCTAGTTCAACGGTGTAAAAGAATCGAATTTGTTGAATTTTTGATAGAAAATTCTATTCACTACGTAGATAAAGATCAATAACTCCGATCTTGAATTGAAGGATCCGATCATCTTTTTTATGATGTCGTTCGATTTTGACCGTTCATTTTATACATGCTTGATGTACCTTATAATGATTTCGAAAAATTACGAAATTTATTTTCTAGAAGTTTCAAATACTCTAGATCATGTTTAACGGTGTGGATCGCCGATTCAAAAATCCCAACATCGAAAACAACTTATGAGTAGTAGGGGCTCTATACTCATAATAGTATAGTAGCCCTACTATATATAGAGTCCTATTACTATTACGAGTACGATCGCCTCGTACTCATAAGTTGTTTTCGATGATAGAGCTTCCGAATCGACGATCCACACCGTTAAACGTTATCTAGAGCATTTAAAACTTCTAGAAATAAAATTTTATAATTTTTCGATATCATTTACCCTACGATCAAAAGCTCACAAAATTGACAATTTTTAATGGCCGATATGGAATACTTCCTAGTTTAACGGTGTAAAAGAATCGAAATTTGTTGAATTTTTGATAGAAAATTCTATTCACTACATAGATAAAGATCAATAACTCCGATCTTGAATTGATGGATCTGATCATCCTTTTTAAGATGTCGTTCGATTTTGACCGTCATTTTATACATGCTTGATGGACCTTATAATGATTTCGAAAAATTACGAAATTTATTTTCTAGAAGTTTCAAATACTCTAGATCATGTTTAACGGTGTGGATCGCCGATTCAAAAATCCCAACATCGAAAACAACTTATGAGTAGTAGGGGCTCTATACTCATAATAGTATAGTAGCCCTACTATATATAGAGTCCGGCTACTATACTATTATGAGTACGATCGCCCTCGTACTCATAAGTTGTTTTCGATGATAGAGCTTCCGAATCGACGATCCACACTGTTAAACGTTATCTAGAGCATTTAAAACTTCTAGAAATAAAATTTTATAATTTTTCGATATCATTTACCCTACGATCAAAAGCTCACAAAATTGACAATTTTTAATGGCCGATATGGAATACTTCCTAGTTCAACGGTGTAAAAGAATCAGAATTTGTTGAATTTTTGATAGAAAATTCTATTCACTACATAGATAAAGATCAATAACTCCGATCTTGAATTGAAGGATCCGATCATCCTTTTTTAAGATGTCGTTCGATTTTGACCGTTCATTTTATACATGCTTGATGGACCTTATAATGATTTCGAAAAATTACGAAATTTATTTTCTAGAAGTTTCAAATACTCTAGATCATGTTTAACGGTGTGGATCGCCGATTCAAAAATCCCAACATCGAAAACAACTTATGAGTAGTAGGGGCTCTATACTCATAATAGTATAAGAGCCCTACTATATATGTAGTCCTATTACTATACTATTACGAGTACGATCGCCCTCGTACTCATAAGTTGTTTTCGATGATAGAGCTTCCGAATCGACGATCCACACCGTTAAACGTTATCTAGAGCATTTAAAACTTCTAGAAATAAAATTTTATAATTTTTCGATATCATTTACCCTACGATCAAAAGCTCACAAAATTGACAATTTTTAATGGCCGATATGGAATACTTCCTAGTTCAAGTGTAAAAGAATCGAATTTGTTGAATTTTTGATAGAAAATTCTATTCACTACATAGATAAAGATCAATAACTCCGATCTTGAATTGAAGGATCCGATCATCCTTTTTAAGATGTCGTTCGATTTTGACCGTTCATTTTATACATGCTTGATGGATCTTATAATGATTTCAAAAATTACGAAATTTATTTTCTAGAAGTTTCAAATACTCTAGATCATGTTAACTGAGTAGTAGTGGCTCTATACTCATAATAGTATTGTAGCCCTACTCTATATATATATATATATATATATATATATATATATATGCTATTATGTTATTAATAGCACCAAATCATTGGTGCTACCAAGTTTTCGTCCATTGGATTGAGAGATGTATGTTTATGATGATGTGGGCCCACAGGTTGAGTAGGTGGTTGGTTGAATAGTATGATCTAACGGATGAAAATCATCAAATGGGTGAATCTAACTGCGGAAAACTTGGTAGCACCGAGTGCTTCGTGCTATTTATAGCATATCGGCCGGACTCCACTCCAATGTCATAAAATTACGGTTCGAAAGTCCACTCTTATATAATATTCTTTTCTTTTTTTTTTTTTTGCCAAAGTTGACCAAGCGTAGAGTGTTGCAGTGGATTATATTTTAACGGAGTAATGCTATCTATACATGTGTACACAAGTATAGTATAAATATAATATTTTCTTAATACCGACCGTCCATAGAGCAAGTGGCAAAGGGCTTAGTGGTTGGTACTCGAGACCCGAGTTCGAATCTTAGTTGATTCACATTTGCTAAGTTTATTTCTTAACGAAATAAACGGCGGTGGCGTGCCACTCATCTCTAAAAAAAAAAAAAAAAAAAAAAAAAAAAAAAAAAAAAAAAAAATATTTTCTTAATGAATGAAACAGGTAGCGTGCTATTTATTTCTCAAAAAAAAATAAATGTAACATTTTATTCATTGAAAGACTAATATTTGTTTACTAGTCTTATCAATATTTTTTAATACAAGTACTTTTTTAAAGAAAAAATTAAACTCGTGGATAGGTGGGTGTGAGATTTATTAATTTCAAATAGCCATTCACATTCACATGTTGTTATAATTGTCTTCTCTCCTCCTCCTTCGCCCGGCTCTCCATGCAAAGCCGCAAGCGGAAGGAAGAGCAGACGGATGGAGCCGTCTGGGGTTTTTGCGTCGCTTTCATTTCCGCGACGGTCGCGAAGCCGGTCAACAAGTGGCCCGGCTTTCTTCCCGAACCGCAACCACCTCAGACGGCCGGACCGTCGAATCGTCTCCTCCCAACGATCCCCCATCCTCACGCGCCGAGCGGCTACCGAGGGATTTCACCGAAAAGCGAGCACGATCTGTTGACAGAGCTAAAAGATGCAATCTACGCCGCGGACGACCTCCTCGACGATTTCGAGTACAAGCGTCTGGAGGCCAAATATCGCATGAAAAAGGTTAGTAATTTGTTGGAAAACTTTCTCATCTTTTATTATAATATTTTTTTTAAAAACAAATCGAAAGTGTAATTTCAGTTTTAGAAGAATTTCGAAACGAAATTAAATAAAAATAATGTAAAGATAAGTATTAGAAAGGGGCAATTGCTTATATACTCCTGAAAAGTTCCCGATTTTTTGATTTACCCCTCTTAGAAGGCTAATGTTGAAAATACCCCTCCTACGTTCCAACCTATTTCTAATATACCCTTAGAGTTAAAATCTGTTAAGTAACTCTGTTATCTCTGTAAAATTACTATTTTGTCCTTTTCAAATATACCCTTCTACCATCATTGTCTTTCTTATTTGCCCTTAAAGTCAAGGGCACAAAAGTATTTCGACTTTTTGTTTTTTCTAATATACCCTCTACCGTCACTCAATCTTTTCTTATTTGCCCTTAAGTTAAGGGCAAAATTGGTATTTTAATTTTTTTTAACTGTGGTAGATATTTAACTCACGTTTAACTCAGATTAACTTAACAGGAGATAACTGCGGGGGTATTTTGCAATAACGGTGGAACGTATGAGTGGCATTTTAGAAAGAAAAAAAAATGGGTAGATCGGATATTTTCAGACGCATGAGGGGTATATAGGCAATTATCCCTATTAGAAAAGCCCTGTGAATCAAGACGTGCAGAGCACTATCTTATAAGCGAAATTGCCTCTTCACGTGCGAGGCTTTCCGGCAATTACTTCCGGCGATAAAACAATCACGTTACACCCCGTCGATACGCTTCCAAGGCGACGCAAAATAAACACAATAAACTTCAGATCCAGCAAAAAAAGCTCGGCGAAAATTGGTGCAAAAGATCAATGCCAAAAATGCAGGAAAAAGCAAGGTAGCGTTTTTGGTTTAGCTCGTAGTAGGTATGCTCGGCTTCTTGTTGAACTCTTGCAATCTCGCCCAATATTTATAATTAAGGTAAGAATCTTGTTTCATCGCGTCAAATCCGTGTATAATAAGATAAGCCTACGATTACACCGGATATGAATTAGCATTAGGATTAAGATAAAAAAAAAAAAAAAAAAAACCCGGGTGTATGGACCGCGCTCCGTGCATGCATGTGTTTAAACGAGAGCATTACTCCATTTTCTTCCAAGCAACTAGCTTGAGAACAAAGTAATATATAACTACCATCAACACCCTTTTAGTTTCTACTGTGGTACTAAACATCACACATGAAAACTTTAGTTGGTTTCCCAAGTAAGGCCCATTAATTATTCAACTCCTCAAGAGACCTATCAAGTTTTAAATCACCAAAAATCTAATAAAATCCAATATTCTTCCACATGATTTAAAACTTGAAATAAAGAAATCAAATAAACTGAAATTCAAAACAATTGAAAAGAATGATAGATCTTTTATACCACGTATTCGGCAAACGTACCCTTCGGATTTGAACCTTCACTTAGTGCTTGTCCATATACATCCGAGGGTACGATGGTGGATTACACCTTGAATCAAGACCGGTGAATTAGATTTCCACGAATAGCATATATGCTACAGCTGTTTAGGTTCTAAGCGAATGAGCGATTCTATGGCAATGCGCCAGTATCGTTTCGTATGTGTTTTAGGGAACCGCCATCTCCCCATAGTCGCGGCCTCACGACTCCACACATATAGTAGATCCTCAAAAGGTATCTGTACGGTCACACCCTGCCTTATAGGCCTCGGAGCCATTCAGAGCCAACGCCCTTTTTATCCATTTGCAAATATGAGTACTGTCGCCATAGCGATAAGGATATAAAAACAGTGCTCCTCACAGCTACTTGTTTGACTTATTTCTACCCATTGAACTTGTAACAAGTTGGGTTATCGTCGCCGGTAACTTTTATTGCGGGCTAAGCCCCATCACCCTCAACAATTATAGGATTACTGTTCTAGATAATTTCTTCGTAAGCTAATCAACCAAATTCTTTGTACATTTTACAAATTCATCTAATCACATTTTCTTTCAAGTTCTGTCGAATGAATTTATATCTCACTTTCATGTATCTATTTATCTTAATCTCCACATTCTCTTGGGTACATTTATCTATTGCAGATCTACAATCACAATGAATATATGTAGGTGCTAAAGGCCGCTACATAAGTGGCAAATCATAAAAAAAAACTCTCTAATCTACTTAGTTTCTGTTATAGTTGTATCCAAGACTATAAGTTCAGATTCCATAGTATTTCTAGCAATCAAAATTGTTTAGTTGACTTCCAAGAAATAGTTGCTCCTCCTAAAAGAAAATCAAATCCAGTAGTCGACTTTATATCAATTGTATCACTAATCCAATTAGCATCACTATATCCTTTCAATACTGCAGGAAAATCAGTGTAATATAATTCATAAGATACAGTCCATTTCAGATATCTTAAAACTCTTTTTAAGGTATTCCAATGCTTTCTATTTGGATTATGGATATATCTTCTAAATCGGTTTACAATATAAGCCAAATCAGATCTAGTGTAATAACAGAAGCATAAACATCAAAAGAATGTACCACAAACTTCTGTGCAAATTCTTGTACCACTAATCTAGCCTTATACTTATGCACAGATCCATCGAGTCTCAACTTCTTCTTAAAATTTCATCTATAACCTATAAACTTATATCCTAAAGGTAAATAAGTTAACTCCCAAATATGATTCTGTAGAATAGACTGCATCTCAAAATTAATAACCTCTTTTCAAAACGATGCATTTACAGACTTCATAACTTGATCAAAGGTAATTGGAGTATCTTCTACTAGTAGGACACAAAAATCATCTCCAAAAAATTTTGCTACTTTAGGACGCTTACTTCTTCTAAGTTCAATCTCTTCTATAGGTTCACTAATTCTAGGTCTGCTAGAACTACCTACAGGTTCAGCTTGCATAGGTCTATCTACTCTAGTTCTAAAAGTAAAGACATACTCAAAGTATACTGCATTTCTAGCCTCAATAACAGTGTTGTTAAAAATCTTACTAATTTCATAATTCACCACAAAAAATCTATTTGCATTGCTATCTTGTGCATAATCCATAAAAACTGTATGCACAGTCTTAGGTTCAATTTTTCTCTCTCGATTCTCAGATATCTTCACTTTAGTTAGGCACCCCCACACTTTAAAATAATTCAAATTAGACTTCCTTCCTTTTCAAATCTCATAGGGAGACACATTAGAATTTTTATGAAAAATTCTATTTAAAATCATACATACATAAATCAAATCTTTCCCCTATAAGTTCTTGGGTGCGCCTGAACTAATAATGATCGAATTCACTATATGCATCAAAGTATTCTTTTGTTCAGTAACTCCATTAGATTGAGGTGTATAAAGTGCAGTCACTTGATGCACAATTTCAATCTCTTGACAGAAAGCAGTCTTTTTGCCTGTTGAGCAGATATATGCCTTCTTGTCGAGGCTTCTCAACAATAAGTTTTCTTCTTCTTCTTCTTCTTTTAATGATTCTAGACTATTGACTGATTTGTAGCTTTAGAAATTTTGGTACAATTTTTTTTATTTGATGATGCTGATTGCATATTGAGGAATAGTTTTAAGCCAGATATAAGTTCAACAGATCAAAAAGCCTCCATTTTTGCCTTTTGGACTTGATTACCGTTTGGTACCCACTAGTTTGCAAACAAAAAAAATTTGTGCACTCTACTTATGGTAGTTGTCATCTTGATGACATTAATTCAGTATTACAATAATTTATAGTAAGGAAGTATTTGAAATGGTTTTCATCCCTCTTATCTTATTACAGGGCTGTAGGTGGTGTATTACATATACACGGGAATGTAAACGATTCTGAAGAGAACTCGTGGTTAGACTATGTTGTCCAATCGATCCAAAGCATTTCAGAGTCCGAAGGTAAATTATGATCTTAGTATAATCATCGGCTATATCCTGTGGCTACTCTGGTAAAAGAAAAGCAAATGAATTATAATAATTTCTTTATATTGTAGGTTTATCTTGGGACGTTTCGATACAACACATAGAGCGCGTAAAATGGTATGGGCCGCACATTCGCCACCTTGTTGCCGATGTCAGGTGCAAGCAATTATAGAACCATCAGGTTTTGTTAGCTATATGTGTTAGAGTAAATTATAGGTTGGCTGGTGGAGTGGTATTTGAAGTTATTGCAAAATTCGCGAGCTTGATTTCCACTGAAATGAAAAACTTACAGGTGCTTTCATGTGCGCGGTGAACTCTGTTTTACCTGCTGCTTTGCTTCAGAACCTCTGTAACTCTTCTGATCACTTATTTGAGGCGTTTAATGCATGTTATATGAACTCTCTTTTGCATCATGAAATTTTGATCTAAATCCTCTCATTTTGAATATGTAGATTGATCTAATGGTATTTGCATCATTTCGCCCTTATTATAATACTAACAGCTGCTGGAAAAAACTGATGGATTTAATACTAGTGGCTAGTGACTAATTGCATGGATGGATTATTTGGATGGTTAATGTTGACTGTAGTTGAATAATTATCTGCAAATGCATATCTTTATTACATTAACACATGAATTGTTTCAATTTATTGTTATGGTATAAATCAAGATGGACTTAAATGCATACTTCATACGCAAGATGTTTCCTGTAGAATATCTGCTTATCTTACGTTTCCTTCAATTTTTTTCTGAATTAAAAGAGTTTTATCATTTTGTCAAAACAGTGTTTAATTATTTCTTTTAGATTGTTATTAAGTCCTATATTTTCAGCGATCAATTTTTATGAATAGGTTATAAATCTTATACTCACCCATCTCAGAGTTCAATTTTTTAAAAAGAGAGGATTTATACCATTGGATGTTGAGATGTAGGGTTGAGATGATGGTGGTAGGTGGTGGTTGGTGGGGTACGTGGTGGTAGGTGGAATAGTGTTAGATCCAAAGGCTATTAGTAATTAAAAAGTAGATCTAAGGGCTAGAAACTTAGAAGCACCAAAGGTTGGTGCTTCTAAAAGTATTCTAGCTCAATTATATAGATGTGCGGTTAGGATGATGTGGGGCCCCTTGGGTTAAGTGTGTGGTTGGTTGAATAGTATAATCTAACGGGTGAAAATGATCAAAGGTGTAGATCTAACGGTAAAAATTCACAAGCACCAAGTGCTTGGTGCTTTTACAAGCACCATAGCCGGACTCTATAGAATTGAGCTCCTATGCTTTTAAAAGTACCCAAGTCATTGGTGCTTGTAAGTTTTTAGCCATTGAATTAATAGATGTGCGGTTAGGATGATGTGGGGTCCCTTGGGTTAAGTGGGTGGTTGGTTGAATAGTATAATCTAACGGGTGAAAATGATTAAAGGTGTAGATCTAACAGTAAAAAATTCACAAACATCAATGGTTTCTACATGCATAAAGACTATAATGGACTTATATATATATATATATATATATATATATATATATATATATATATAGAATTAGGCTACTATACTATCTATAGTACCGGAGCTCCAGTACTATAGTCTCATTTTCGATCTTAGGATGTTCAAATCAACGATCCTCACCGTTAAATATGATCTAGGGTATATAAAGTTCTTAGGAATAAAATTTTAGTTCTTTTCGATATCATTTACTTAGTAAATAAATTATGTCAAAATGGACGGAATTGAATACTCTTTAAAATTTGAGCATAGGACTTTTAAATTCAAGATCAAGAATGTTAACCTTAATCTATATAGTTTAAAGTATTTTCTATCAAAATTTGAAGAAATTTAGATTCTTCTACACCGTTAAACTCAAAACTCGTCGTAGTAGCCATTGAAAATTGACAATTTTGAAATGGTTTGATCATAAAGTAAACTATGTCGAAAAAATATAAAATTTTATTTCTAAAAACTTTAAATACCTTATATCAGTTTTAACGGTGTGGATCGTTGATTTGAACGCAGGAAGATCGAAACAACACTATAGTACGGTGCTCGTACTATAGATAGTATAAGTAGGACTCTCTCTCTCTCTCTCTCTCTCTCTCTCTCTCTCTCTTTCTCTCTCTCTATATATATATATATATAGAGTAGAGTTAGAATACTTTTAGCTATTATGAGTATAGAGGCCGTGGCTACTTTACTATTATGAGTATTGGGGTCCTCGTACTCATAAGTTGTTTTCAATGATAGAGCTTCCAAATCGACGATCCATTTCGTTAAATATGATCTAGAGTATTTGAAACTTTTAAAAAATAAATTTCGGAAATTTTGGAAATCATAATAAAGTTCATCAAGTGGGCATAAAATGAACGGTTAAAATCGAACGACGTTCTAAAAAAGGATGATCGGATCCTTCAATTCAAGATCGGAGTTATTGATCTTTATCTATATAGTGAATAGAATTTTCTATCAAAAATTCAACAAATTCTGATTCTTTTACACCGTTAAACTAGCATGTATTCCATACCAGCCGTTAAAAATTGTCACATTTGTGACGTCTTGATCGTAAGGTAAATGATGTCGAAAAATTATGAAATTTGATTTCTACAAGCTTTAAATGTTGTAAATAATGTTTAACGGTATGGATCATCGATTCAGAAGCTTTATCATCAAAAACAACTTATGAATACGAGCGATCGTACTCATAATAATATAGTAGCGACCCATATAGGCCGTGGCTACTATACTATTATGAGTATTGGAGCTACTTTGTTATTAATACTATTATGGCTACCCTATATATATATATTTATATATATATATAGAACTAGGCTACTATGCTATTAATAGCACCAAGTCATTGGTGCTACCAAGTTTGTTGGATTAAAAGATGTGCGGTTAGGATGATGTTGGCAGGGTTAAGTGGGTGGTTGGTTGAATAGTATAATCTAACGGGTGAAAATCATCAAAGGAGTGGATCTAACGGTGGAAAATTTGGTAGCACGGAGGCCTCCGTGCTATTGATAAAGATAAAATGACTTATATATATATATATATATATATATATATATATATATATATATATATATATATATATATATATATATAGAGAGAGAGAGAGAGAGAGAGAGAGAGAGATATATATATATATATATATATATATATATAAAGAGAGAGAGAGAGAACTAGGCTACTATGTTTTTAATAGCACCAAGTCATTGGTGCTACCAAGTTTTTGGCCGTTGGATTGAGAAATATGCGGTTAGGATGATGTGGGCCACAGGGTTAAGTGGGTGGTTGGTTGAATAGTATGATCTAACGGTGAAAATTATCAAAGGGGTGGATCTAACGGTGGAAAACTTGGTAGCACCGAGTGCTTCGTGCTATTGATAGCATACTAGGACTATATATATATATATATATATATAGAGAGAGAGAGATATATATATAGATAGAGTCTTATTATACTATTATGAGTACGATCGCCTCGTACTCATAAGTTGTTTTCGATGATAGAGCTTCCGAATCGACGATCCACACCGTTAAACGTTATCTAGAGCATTTAAAACTTCTAGAAATAAAATTTTATAATTTTTCGATATCATTTACCCTACGATCAAAAGCTCACAAAATTGACAATTTTTAATGGCCGATATGGAATACTTCCTAGTTCAACGGTGTAAAAGAATCAGAATTTGTTGAATTTTTGATAGAAAATTCTATTCACTACGTAGATAAAGATCAATAACTCCGATCTTGAATTGAAGGATCCGATCATCCTTTTTTAAGATGTCGTTCGATTTTGACCGTTCATTTTATACATGCTTGATGGACCTTATAATGATTTGAAAAATTACGAAATTTATTTTCTAGAAGTTTCAAATACTCTAGATCATGTTTAACGGTGTGGATCGCCGATTCAAAAATCCCAACATCGAAAACAACTTATGAGTAGTAGGGGCTCTATACTCATAATAGTATAGTAGCCCTACTATATATAGAGTCCGGCTACTATACTATTATGAGTACGATCGCCCTCGTACTCATAAGTTGTTTTCGATGATAGAGCTTCCGAATCGACGATCCACACCGTTAAACGTTATCTAGAGCATTTAAAACTTCTAGAAATAAAATTTTATAATTTTTCGATATCATTTACCCTACGATCAAAAGCTCACAAAATTGACAATTTTTAATGGCCGATATGGAATACTTCCTAGTTCAACGGTGTAAAAGAATCAGAATTTGTTGAATTTTTGATAGAAAATTCTATTCACTACATAGATAAAGATCAATAACTCCGATCTTGAATTGAAGGATCCGATCATCCTTTTTTAAGATGTCGTTCGATTTTGACCGTTCATTTTATACATGCTTGATGGACCTTATAATGATTTCGAAAAATTACGAAATTTATTTTCTAGAAGTTTCAAATACTCTAGATCATGTTTAACGGTGTGGATCGCCGATTCAAAAATCCCAACATCGAAAACAACTCATATACTACTCTATATATAATAGTATAGTAGCCCTACTATATATAGAGTCATTACTATACTATTATGAGTACGATCGCCTCGTACTCATAAGTTGTTTTCGATGATAGAGCTTCCGAATCGACGATCCACACCGTTAAACGTTATCTAGAGCATTTAAAACTTCTAGAAATAAAATTTTATAATTTTTCGATATCATTTACCCTACGATCAAAAGCTCACAAAATTGACAATTTTTAATGGCCGATATGGAATACTTCCTAGTTCAACGGTGTAAAAGAATCGTAATTTGTTGAATTTTTGATAGAAAATTCTATTCACTACATAGATAAAGATCAATAACTCCGATCTTGAATTGAAGGATCCGATCATCCTTTTTTAAGATGTCGTTCGATTTTGACCGTTCATTTTATACATGCTTGATGGACCTTATAATGATTTCGAAAAATTACGAAATTTATTTTCTAGAAGTTTCAAATACTCTAGATCATGTTTAACGGTGTGGATCGCCGATTCAAAAATCAACATCGAAAACAACTTATGAGTAGTAGGGGCTCTATACTCATAATAGTATAGTAGCCCTACTATATATAGAGTCCGGCTACTATACTATTATGAGTACGATCGCCCTCGTACTCATAAGTTGTTTTCGATGATAGAGCTTCCGAATCGACGATCCACACCGTTAAACGTTATCTAGAGCATTTAAAACTTCTAGAAATAAAATTTTATAATTTTTCGATATCATTTACCCTACGATCAAAAGCTCACAAAATTGACAATTTTTAATGGCCGATATGGAATACTTCCTAGTTCAACGGTGTAAAAGAATCAGAATTTGTTGAATTTTTGATAGAAAATTCTATTCACTACATAGATAAAGATCAATAACTCCGATCTTGAATTGAAGGATCCGATCATCCTTTTTTAAGATGTCGTTCGATTTTGACCGCTCATTTTATACATGCTTGATGGATCTTATAATGATTTCGAAAAATTACGAAATTTATTTTCTAGAAGTTTCAAATACTCTAGATCATGTTTAACGGTGTGGATCGCCGATTCAAAAATTCAACATCGAAAACAACTTATGAGTAGTAGGGCTCTATACTCATAATAGTATAGTAGCCCTACTATATATGTAGTCCCATTACTATACTATTATGAGTACGATCGTACTCGTACTCATAAGTTGTTTTCGATGATAGAGCTTCCGAATCGACGATCCACACCGTTAAACGTTATCTAGAGCATTTAAAACTTCTAGAAATAAAATTTTATAATTTTTCGATATCATTTACCCTACGATCAAAAGCTCACAAAATTGACAATTTTTAATGGCCGATATGGAATACTTCCTAGTTCAACGGTGTAAAAGAATCGAATTTGTTGAATTTTTGATAGAAAATTCTATTCACTACATAGATAAAGATCAATAACTCCGATCTTGAATTGAAGGATCCGATCATCCTTTTTTAAGATGTCGTTCGATTTTGACCGTCATTTTATACATGCTTGATGGACTTATAATGATTAAAAATTACGAAATTTATTTTCTAGAAGTTTCAAATACTCTAGATCATGTTTAACGGTGTGGATCGCCGATTCAAAAATCCCAACATCGAAAACAACTTATGAGTAGTAGGGCTCTATACTCATAATAGTATAGTAGCCCTACTATATATAGAGTCCTATTATACTATTATGAGTACGATCGCCTCGTACTCATAAGTTGTTTTCGATGATAGAGCTTCCGAATCGACGATCCACACCGTTAAACGTTATCTAGAGCATTTAAAACTTCTAGAAATAAAATTTTATAATTTTTCGATATCATTTACCCTACGATCAAAAGCTCACAAAATTGACAATTTTTAATGGCCGATATGGAATACTTCCTAGTTCAACGGTGTAAAAGAATCGAATTTGTTGAATTTTTGATAGAAAATTCTATTCACTACATAGATAAAGATCAATAACTCCGATCTTGAATTGAAGGATCCGATCATCCTTTTTAAGATGTCGTTCGATTTTGACCGTTCATTTTATACATGCTTGATGGACCTTATAATGATTTCGAAAAATTACGAAATTTA
This sequence comes from Aechmea fasciata, assembly GCA_025177825.1. NCBI lineage: Eukaryota > Viridiplantae > Streptophyta > Magnoliopsida > Poales > Bromeliaceae > Aechmea > Aechmea fasciata. Next base: position 8,492,274 of record CM045932.1, on the reverse strand, counting down.
TTTTCTAGAAGTTTCAAATACTCTAGATCATGTTAACTTATGAGTAGTAGGGGCTCTATACTCATAATAGTATTGTAGTATCTACTACTATATATATATATATATATATATATATATATATATATATATATATATATATATATATATATATATATATATATATATAACTAGGCTATTATGTTATTAATAGCACCAAATCATTGGTGCTACCAAGTTTTCGGCCATTGGATTGAGAGATGTATGGTTAGGATGATGTGGGCCCCCTAGGGTTGAGTAGGTGGTTGGTTGAATAGTATGATCTAACGGATAAAAATTATCAAATGGGTGAATCTAACGGCGGAAAACTTGGTAGCACCGAGTGCTTCGTGCTATTTATAGCATATCGGCCGGACTCCACTCCAATGTCATAAAATTACGGTTCGAAAGTCCACTCTTATATAATATTCTTTTCTTTTCTTTTTTTTTTTTGCCAAATTTGACCAAGCGTAGAGTGTTGCAGTGGATTATATTTTAACGGAGTAATGCTATCTATACATGTGTACACAAGTATAGTATAAATATAATATTTTCTTATTGCCCACCTCGTCCATGAGCGCAGCGCAGTGTTTTTGTCACATTTGACTGGACTCCGAGTTCGAATCTTAACTGATTCACATTTTCATGTTTATTTCTTAACGAAATAAACGAAGCGGTGGCGTGCTACCTATCTCTCAAAAAAAAAAAAAAAAAAAATATTTTCTTAATAAATAAAATGGTGGCTATTTATTTCTCAAAAAAAATAAATGTAACATTTTATTCATTGAAAGACTAATATTTGTTTACTAGTCTTATCAATATTTTTTAATACAAGTACTTTTTTAAAGAAAAAAATTAAACTCGTGGATAGGTGGGTGTGAGATTTATTAATTTCAAATAGCCATTCACATTCACATGTTGTTATAATTGTCTTCTCTCCTCCTCCTCCTTCGCCTGGCTCTCCATGCAAAGCCGCAAGCAGGAAGGAAGAGGCAGACAGGATGGAGCCGGTGCTGGGGTTTTTTGCGTCTGCCTTCATTTCCGCGATGGTCGCGAAGCTGGTCAACAAGGGCCTGACTTTCTTCCCGAACCGCAACCACCTCAGGACGAAGCTGGACCGGCTGAATCGTCTCCTCCCAACGATCCAGTCCATCCTCACGGCCGCCGAGCGGCTACCGAGGGATTTCACTGAAAAGGAGCACGATCTGTTGACAGAGCTAAAAGATGCAATCTACGCCGCGGACGACCTCCTCGACGATTTCGAGTACAAGCGTCTGGAGGCCAAATATCGCATGAAAAAGGTTAGTAATTAATTTGTTGGAAAACTTTCTCATCTTTTATTATAATATTTTTTTAAAAAAACAAATCGAAAGTGTAATTTCAGTTTTAGAAGAATTTCGAAACGAAATTAAATAAAAATAATGTAAAGATAAGTATTAGAAAAGCCCTGTGAATCGAGACGTGCATAGCACTATCTTATAAGCGAAATTGCCTCTTCACGTGCGAGGCTTTCCGGCAATTACTTCCGGCGATAAAACAATCACGTTACACCCCGTCGATACGCTTCCAAGGCGACGCAAAATAAACACAATAAACTTCAGATCCAGCAAAAAAAGCTCGGCGAAAATTGGTGCAAAAGATCAATGCCAAAAATGCAGGAAAAAGCAAGGTAGCGTTTTTGGTTTAGCTCGTAGTAGGTATGCTCGGCTTCTTGTTGAACTCTTGCAATCTCGCCCAATATTTATAATTAAGGTAAGAATCTTGTTTCAACGCGTCAAATCCGTGTATAACAAGATAAGCCTACGATTACACCGGATATGAATTAGCATTAGGATTAAGATAAAGAAAAAAAAAAAAAAAAAAACCTTGGTGTATGGACCGCGCTCCGTGCATGCATGTGTTTAAACGAGAGCATTACCCCATTTTCTTCCCAGCAACTAGCTTGAGAACAAAGTAATATATAACTACCATCAACACCCTTTTAGTTTCTACTGTGGTACTAAACATCACACATGAAAACTTTAGTTGGCTTCCCAAGTAAGGCCCATTAATTATTCAACTCAAGAGACCTATCAAGTTTTAAATCACCAAAAATCTAATAAAATCCAATATTCTTCCACATGATTTAAAACTTGAAATAAAGAAATCAAATAAACTGAAATTCAAAACAATTGAAAAGAATGATAGATCTTTTATACCACGTATTCGGCAAACGTACCCTTCGGATTTGAACCTTCACTTAGTGCTTGTCCATATACATCCGAGGGTACGATGGTGGATTACACCTTGAATCAAGACCGGTGAATTAGATTTCCACGAATAGCATATATGCTACAGCTGTTTAGGTTCTAAGCGAATGAGCGATTCTATGGCAATGCGCCAGTATCGTTTCGTATGTGTTTTAGGGAACCGCCATCTCCCCATAGTCGCGGCCTCACGACTCCACACATATAGTAGATCCTCAAAAGGTATCTGTACGGTCACACCCTGCCTTATAGGCCTCGGAGCCATTCAGAGCCAACGCCCTTTTTATCCATTTGCAAATATGAGTACTGTCGCCATAGCGATAAGGATATAAAAACAGTGCTCCTCACAGCTACTTGTTTGACTTATTTCTACCCATTGAATTTGTAACAAGTTGGGTTATCGTCGCCGGTAACTTTTATTGCGGGCTAAGCCCCATCACCCTCAACGATTATAGGATTACTGTTCTAGATAATTTCTTCGTAAGCTAATCAACCAAATTCTTTGTACATTTTACAAATTCATCTAATCACATTTTCTTTCAAGTTCTGTCGAATGAATTTATATCTCACTTTCATGAATCTATTTATCTTAATCTCCACATTCTCTTGGGTACATTTATCTATTGCAGATTTGCAATCACAATGAATACATATAGGTGCTAAAGGTCGCTACATAAGTGGCAAATCATAAAAAAAAACTCTCTAATCTACTTAGTTTCTGTTATAGTTGTATCCAAGACTATAAGTTCAGATTCTATAGTATTTCTAGCAATCAAAATTGTTTAGTTGACTTCCAAGAAATAGTTGCTCCTCCTAAAAGAAAATCAAATCCAGTAGTCGACTTTATATCAATTGTATCACTAATCCAATTAGCATCACTATATCCTTTCAATACTGCAGGAAAATCAGTGTAATATAATTCATAAGATACAGTCCATTTCAGATATCTTAAAACTCTTTTTAAGGTATTCCAATGCTTTCTATTTGGATTATGGATATATCTTCTAAATCGGTTTACAACATAAGCCAAATCAGATCTAGTGTAATAACAGAAGCATAAACATCAAAAGAATGTACCACAAACTTCTGTGCAAATTCTTGTACCACTAATCTAGCCTTATACTTATGCATAGATCCATCGAGTCTCAACTTCTTCTTAAAATTTCATCTATAACCTATAAACTTATATCCTAAAGGTAAATAAGTTAACTCCCAAATATGATTCTGTAGAATAGACTGCATCTCAAAATTAATAACCTCTTTTCAAAACGATGCATTTACAGACTTCATAACTTGATCAAAGGTAATTGGAGTATCTTCTACTAATAGGACACAAAAATCATCTCCAAAAAAATTTGCTACTTTAGGACGCTTACTTCTTCTAAGTTCAATCTCTTCTATAGGTTCACTAATTCTAGGTCTGCTAGAACTACCTACAGGTTCAGCTTGCATAGGTCTATCTACTCTAGTTCTAAAAGTAAAGACATACTCAAAGTATACTGCATTTCTAGCCTCAATAATAGTGTTGTTAAAAATCTTACTAATTTCATAATTCACCACAAAAAATCTATTTGCATTGCTATCTTGTGCATAATCCATAAAAACTGTATGCACAGTCTTAGGTTCAATTTTTCTCTCTATTCTCAGATATCTTCACTTTAGTTAGGCACCCCCACACTTTAAAATAATTCAAATTAGACTTCCTTCCTTTTCAAATCTCATAGGGAGACACATTAGAATTTTTATGAAAAATTCTATTTAAAATCATACATACATAAATCAAATCTTTCCCCTATAAGTTCTTGGGTGCGCCTGAACTAATAATGATCGAATTCACTATATGCATCAAAGTCTTCTTTTGTTCAGTAGCTCCATTAGATTGAGGTGTATAAAGTGCAGTCACTTGATGCACAATTTCAAACTCTTGACAGAAAGCAGTCATATCATTAGAAGTATATTCATTACCTCGATTATCTTTAAATGATACGTCTCTACTAGGTTTACATAACAATATTTTGAATGATCATTTATAAATGTTACAAAATGTTTATTTCTATCTCTACTAGGTCTTTCTATCACAAACATCACTGTGCCCAAATTCTAAAAGATCACAATCTCTATCCACAAATTCAAATGATTTTCTAGGCTCCTTAGTTTGCACACATATTTTACATCTATAATCAGATAAATAAGATTTAGAAATCAGATAAATAAGATTTAGAAATCAAATCAAAATGCATCAATCTTTTGATAGTATTAAAATTCACATCCCAATCTTCTACGCCAAATATTAGGAGAAATAACACTCATCACAATAGCGCTTTTATTAATAAAAGGAGAAGATATAGATAATTTAAATAAACCATCACTCAAAACTTTCTCTCCTACAAAATTCACTTATTTTGTTATAACTATCATATTACATTCAAAAAGTAACTTAAAATCCCGCTAAACTAAAAAAGAACCATTAATCAAATTCTTTCTAAGGTCGGGAACATGGTGGAATGGCTTCTTCTTAAAGTTCCGATAAGGCTAAAAGTTTCTACCTAGGGGTGTAATGTGGGCCGTGCCACATTTTTCGGGCCGAAAGGGACTAGTGGTCAGCCTGGCCCGGCCCGGATTCAATTTCGGGCCGTGCCGGGCCGGGGCGGAGTAACCTTGTCCCCGGCCTGGCACGCCTTCGGAAAGCACGGGCGCTGGCCTAGCCGTGCTTCGGCACTTTTAAAATATTTATTTTTTAATTCTTTTAAAATTTTAGTTTAAATTTGATTAAATATACTATCTATAGTTTAAAATTTAGTTTAAATTTTATAAAAAATAATTATAATATAGTAAATATTTAATTTTTAAAAAAACTAAATAAAATTGTATTTTTTTTTTTTTGAAAAAAAAAATCAATGGAAGGTTTTTCGGGGGAGAGGTGGGGGTTTCGCCTTTCCGGAATGAGTGGGTCTCGGATGAGGGTCGAGGAGGAGGTGCGGGCGCCGGAGAGGAGGCGGGAGGTGGAGTAAGACGGCCGGAAGGAGTGGGCGGGCGGACGTGGTCGGGGAGGTAGGGGCGTCGGGGCGCGTCGGAGCGAGGGGCCACGGAGGGCGGCTCGGGGCGGCGCCGGGGCCGTAGGCGGAGGCGGCGCAAGAGGCCATGGGTGCCTGCTCCCAAGGTCTAACCTTGGGAGGCGAGCTCTAGGAAATCGGGCCCCAAGGCCCAAGCCATGGGCCTTGGGGGTCTAGGCCGCCCGCCTCCCCTCGACCGGCACGACGGGCCCGTTTTGGGTCGTGCCTTGCCGGCCGTCGGGCCTGAAGAAGCGGCCAGCACGGCCGAAGGCTCGGGCGGGCCGGCCGGTGCACGGTGCTACGATACCGTGTCGAGGTGCACTTGGCCGTCTTGCCGAGCGGCCCACGTGCCGCCCGACCCGTTTTACACCTCTATTTCTACCCTTATTTTTATGATTCTCTACTAGGTTGACTTGCGTTGTAGATTCACTGGGCTTCTTATCCCTAACTCGGTTCGACTCTTATATCCTAGTGGATCTTAGGACATAATTCAGGAATAACTCTCTCTGATTGTGGTTAAGATCGTTTGCATGGTTCGACCAATGGAATGACAACTTATCTATAAGGGCGGCAATTAAGAACTCTTATCAAAATCTACACCACTAGATCTAAGCTGCTCAACTATGTGCTCAAAATTATGAAGCTGATCAGATATTGACTTATTATCTATCAATTATCTACCAATTTAAACTTAGTGAGATTAGACGCCTGATATCTCTTCTAGGTAGGATTAGCCTGACCATACTTATTTTCTAAGGATGTCCAAAGTTTTCTAGCTGTCTTAGCACTACAGTAGATGTCATATAATTTATCGATATGGTACTTAGAATCCAATTTAATTAAACAATTATAGTTAGGTCATGTTATGGTCAACGAGTGGTACGGTTGTAGGTGTAGATGTAGTTGCAGTTTCAGTGGTGGGAGGAGTGGATCCGGTCTAGGCTTGGCTTCGAGTAAGCCGTATGTTAACTACATTCTGGGTTGCACCTCCAAGTGTAGATCCACTGGCATTCTCTGCAGAATCCGAAATAGCAGAAATCAGCTCGAGTGTGGTGAGCCAAAACCTCATTTGGTTCTGCTATCTCTTAAAATTATGACCATCAAAAGTAAAAGGTTTTGCCGAATCTTCCATAATAAAAAGTCCGTGGATCGAATAATCCTATTATTATGTCAAAAAAAAACAGTTTGAATTTCAGAAAAATAACAATAAGATATTCTATATTTTATTCAGAGAGATTCCGAAATATATATTGACTTGTAGAAAAGAATTATTTAAATTACTATAATAAAATAAACAGAACGATTAAATCAATTTTCGCTTCTAGATTGTTGGAAAACTTTCTAATTTTTTATTATAATATTCTTTAAAAATAACTCAAAAGTTTAATTTTAGTTTTAGAAAAATTCCGAAATGAAATTAAATAAAAATAATGTAAAGATAAGAATTAGAAAAATCCTGTGGATCGAGGCGTGCAGAGCACTGTCCTAGAAGCGAAATTGCCCATCCACGTGCGAGACTTCCCGCCAATTACTTACAGCGATATAACGACCACATTCCATTCCGTCGCCACGCTTCCAAGGTGGCGCAAAATAAACCCAATAAGTTTCAGATCCATCAAAAAAAGCTCGGCGAAAATCGAGGCGAAAGATCAATGGCGAGAATGCAGGAAAAAGTAAGGTAGAGTTTTTGGTTTAGCTCATAGGTATGCTCGGGTTCTTGCTGAACTCGTACAATCTTGTTCAATATTTATAATCAAGACAAGAATCTTATTTCATCGCGTCAAATCTGTGCATAACATGATAAGCCTCCGATTATATGGAATACGAATTAGGATTAGGATTTGGATTAAGATAAAGAAAAAATTGAAAAATAAAAATAAAATAAAATAAATTGGGTGCACGGACCGCGCGCGCCGCCGCCCGGCCCGGCTTGGCTTATGCTTGTGGTTGTGCCGTACGTGTGTGTGTGTGTTTAAACGAGAGCATTAATTACTTTCATTTTTCTTTCAAGCAACTAGCTTGAGAATAAAGAAATATATAATTACCACCAACACTTTTTTTAGTTTTCAATGTGAGGCTAAATATCACATATGAAAACTATAATTGAGCTGTCATGTAAGGTCCATTAATTATTGGGGTCCTCAAGAGACCTATCAAGCTTTAAACCACCTAAAAAAATCTAATAAAATTCAATAGTAATTTCTTGGATAATTTTTAGAATCCTCAAAGATTTTCAGCTATTTATTTATTTATTTATTTATTTTTCTATATTTTAAGTTTTTGCCCGGGAGCAGCGGCGCCGTTGATAGGTTGGAAGAAACAGTCGAGTACATTGAAAGAGTTGTTGAGGATTTCATTCGTACGTTTCGTTTCCTATTCGGCGAACAACCTGACCGGGATACCGGGGAGACAAGCTCACTGCTACCTGTAGCACGCGTGTTCGGGCGAGAAGGTGAGGTGCGACAAATACTGGAGATGCTCGAGCGAGGAGAAAATTTCCGGTACAGATCAGGTTTCGGCGTCCTTCCCATAGTAGGCACCGCAGGAGTCGGTAAGACCACCCTTGCGCAGCTCATCTACAACCACGAATCCGTCGTGCGGGAATTCCCGACGAGGATTTGGGTTTACGTGTCCGACGAATTTCATGTCAGAAAGCTGACGGTGAAGATGATAAGGAGGGCCTCGGACGGAGAGCAATCGCTGCCTCGCAAGGACTACGACAGTTTAGAGGACGCGCATGCCGATCTCGTCCGCCTGTTGACGGGCAAGAGGTTCATGCTCGTCCTCGACGACATTTCGAAAGAGATTAATTCCGAACATTGGGACAAACTATGCAAGCCCTTTAAACTAGCAGCGGAGAGAAGCGTAGTTTTGCTGACGTCTCAAATTCAGTCTGTGGCGAAACAGATAGCGACGATGGGACAGGTGACTTTAAGTGGCCTGGAGATGGACGATTATTGGCGACTATTCAAACACTGTTCGTTCGGAGGAGAAGACGACCCTGCCGAGCAGTCTAACTTGGGAAAGTCGAACGTCGGCGAAACATCCAAAACGGTTAAAGAGATGTCCAGATTGGAAGAAATAGCTTGGGAGATTGCTGGCAGGATGGACGGCTCGCCCTTGGCCGCCGAACTACTGGGACGTGTGTTAAGCGGAAACAAACATGAGGGCCACTGGAATCGAATCCTGCAGAGTGATTTGTGGAAAATAAAGAATATCATTCCCCCCTCCTTTTGGTTGAGTTATAAGTATCTAAATGGACAGCTAAAGCATTGCTTTGTTTACTGCGCAGCGTTTCCTCAAGGTTACGTTTTCGAGAAAGATAAGCTAGTCCAGATGTGGGCGGCGCAGGGCTTTATCCCTCCTAGCGGTGACGAAAGGCCGGAGGATGTCGGGAATCGCTGCTTTGAGGAATTAGTCGATAGATCATTCTTTCGACCTGTTTGGAATGATAAATATATGATGCATAGCTTGATCCGCCAATTGGCACAGTCAATTGGTTCCGATGAGTTCCTCGCATTTACCGACTCGTCGGGTGACCCGATAAGACCAGCTCGTCATATAACTGTTAGGACTGATGATCTACTGCGACTAGAGCAGAAGCTAAAGAGCAATTGTTTTGATCCAAAGCGTCTGCGCACGATTTTATTTTTCGGTGGGTATAGAGATTTTGTCCGATTCTCTAATCTTCTCGGCTACATATTCCGACAGTTCAAAAGCATAAGAGTGCTGGATTTATCTCATACATGTATGAGAGATTTGCCGAGCTCGATTAATAATTTAAAACACCTGCGATACTTGGATATATGTGGTAACAGAGTAAGCTCGTTGAATCCAGGCCTATGCTCGCTTTACCATCTGCAGGTGTTGAATGTTAAATGGTGCCCTCTTGAGCAACTGCCAGAAAAGATGAATAGATTGGTTAACTTACGACACGTTTGTGCGGACGCTCTGACAATTTCAATAATATCTAAAATCCTAAAGCTTACAAACCTTCAGGAGCTAGAAAACTTTCCTGCTGGGAAGGGCAACGAATTAAACGCCCTCGCATGCATGACCGAACTTAGGGGTCCTCTCCATGTTACGGATCTCCATCTTGTCAAGGTTGGGGAGGCTAAAGAGGGGATTTTGAAGGAATCGAAGCACCTAACTTCGCTGTGGTTATCATGGGATTCTGAGGGACAATGCATACGACAAGTAGATGATGCACAAAATACTACTCTGGACGAGAAGGTCCTGCAATGCCTTCAGCCACATGACAATCTTAAAGAGCTAAGAATTGATAGTTATGTCGGTCGTAGCTCACCCAAATGGATGCTGGCAAATAATCGTCTTTCCAACGTAAGATCCATGCACTTAATTGGTTGTGTTAATTGGAAAAAACTCCCATCTTTGGAGGCGCTGCCCGAACTTGAGATCCTAGAGATTAAAGGTATGCATGCATTGGAAAGAGTTAGCTGTCAATCACTTGGTCATGACTCGATTAAAAAAGGGTTTCCAAGGTTGAAGAAACTTTCGATCGATGACCTGCCGAATTTAAAAGAGTGGACTGATCCGGTACAGGATGCTCAGTTCTTCCCATGTCTTTGTGAGCTTGTTGTTCGAAATTGTCCCACGCTAGAAAGATTTCCATACATCCCCAAACTTGAGAATGTCATTCTAGAAAATGTTGGACTGGTTTCTCTTATAGCATTCTTCAATGTATGCCTTTCGGAGGTCTCGCTACCGGAAAGCAGCAGTAGCAGTAGCAGCAGCAGCAGCAAAGGGATTCCATTGGCATTTCCAACCATTAAGGTCATGCACATCAGCGAGTGTCCAAAATTAAGATTTCTTGGGGAAAGCTTAGATCAACTATTTCTTCCTCAACTCTTTGAACTCGAGATAAGAAACTGCCCGCAGCTTTGTTCGCTGCCGGATCTACCACCTACATTAACAGAATTGATTATTGAAGATGCTGGACTGAAAGAACTTCCAAGAATACAGGAGAATGGCTTGACAGGTGGTGTTGAGATGGAGGAAACAGGTTCTTTTCTCTCAACCTTGTATATTAGTAGCTGCCCAAAGTTGAGCACCCTAAGTATAGGCTTGTTTCGGCAACAACTATTCCTAAGACGTCTTGGAAAGTTAACGCTCAGGAACTGTGAAAATCTCGAATCTGATCTGGCCAAAGGGTTTAAAGCACTCACTGCACTAAAAGAGTTGACTATTATTGATTGTCCCAAGCTATTTATCTCTCATTTTGCCGTATCTCTCAAGACGATTGAAATCAGTGAGTGTTTTATTACTCAAGGTGCTTGGTTCGGTCATCAGGATCCAATTCTCCAGGCTATTGAGACTGTAAAGATTATTGGCTGTCCACATGCAAATTCTGATGAAGATCCCAAATTGAAGATGCCGGACTCATTTAAGCACCTTACATCTGTCGATCGCCTTTATTTGGTGAACACGTCTGTTCTCACACTTGATCTATTTACAAAACTCCGCTCACTGAGAATTCTGGATATAGATGGTTGCCGGGGATTTCTAACCGATCAGCCACAGCTTCGGCACTTGAGCAAACTCCAACATTTGAGCATCCGGAACTGCAAAGAGCTCCCATACCTCCCTGAGGATCTAAAAACTCTTAAATCCCTCATGGAATTATGCATTAAAAATTGTCCTTTGATAACTACTCTGCCTCAGAATGATCTGCCACGTTCACTCGAAATATTGTCTATCCGTGGATGCCATCCACTGTTGAAGCAGCGGTGCCTAGATGATAACCATTACTTCCCAAAGATTTCTTACATTCCTTCCATTTGCATTGAAGGAGAACTATTAAAATCAAGAGGTGAGTCTACCAGCTGCAACTGCTCCTTCACCCTAAATTTTCTGTTTAGTCCCATGGCATCTATATATATATATACTAAACTATGAATCTCCAATATCTTGCTGACGTGGCGTGACCTCATTATCTCAAAATTGATCCCTTCTCATCTCCCAAAATTGCTTTTCTCTCATCTCCCAACCCTCTATACTAGCTGACGTGGCGTGATCTCATTATTCCAAAATTAATCCCTTCGCATCTCCCAAAATTGATCCCTTCGCATCTCCCAAAACTGCTTTTCTCTCATCTCCCAACCCCTGAGACCCTTGATCTTCCAAAACCGCTCCCTCCTCATCTCCCAACCCTCAAGACCCCTCATCTTCCAAAACCGCCCGCCACCCCTTCCTCATTCCCTCATTCTCAAACAAATTGATAGTAAGATAAATAAATATCTTTATATGATTAGTTAAATGTGATTTGAGTCTCTTTAGTTTTTCTTTTATTATTTATTACCCTTCATAATATTTTAAATATTTCTTCTTCTTCTTTTTTTAACGTTTTTATTCGTTTGCTAAATCTGTAGACTGTAGATTTTTACTAAATCATTTCTACCCGCCGCATCGCGCCGGTTCCTACGCTAGTTTATATCTATATAACATAGTTCGATCCACGTGGCATGCAGAGGGCAAGGGTGCGGGTAGGGATGCAAACGGGCCGGATGCGGGCGGGAGCCCCCGCCTCGCCTCCGCCCGATTAGTAAAAATCCGCCCGCCTCTGCCCGAATCCATGACGGGTTAAAAAATACATCCCATAACCCGCCCGCCTCGTAACCCTCCTCCCCTGGCGCCCCCGCCCTTAAAAAATAATAATATTATTAATATTTTGTAAAATATAAAATAATAATTTTTAATAATATTATATATATAATTTAATAATATTAATTATAAAAATAAAAATATCAATCACAATTCAAAATAAAATTAAAAAATTTTAAATACATTAGAAATGAGAATATTAATTTATTTGTATTTTGAACTTTTTGATAAATACATTACTTTTTAAGAATATTTTTTAAAATAAAAATGATTTCGGCGGATTCGGGCGGATTCGAGGCGGGTCAAAATTTTTCCCGTTTCGCCCGAATCCGTCTCGAATTGTAAAATTTGTCCCGTTTTCCGCTCCGAATCCTTTTATTTTTTTCCCATTTATCGCTCCTATCGAGGCGGATCGGGCGGGAGCTCCACCAACCCGGATCCGTTTGCATCCCTAGGTGCGGGCGGGGGTGAGGGGGCCAGTTTTTCCTTTTTCCTTTCTCTTAAATTTTTCTCTCTTCGGATATAGAGAAGATGATTTGGAACTTTTTTTTTTTTTAGCCCAATCTAATTCTTTATTTTTTTATTATAAAAATTTTAAATATATAAATTTTTACGTATAACTTTTAAATAGTTTAGACTGTTTGTATTAAATATAAATTTTGATTTTATAATATTGAGCATTTAGATATAGATTGTATAATAAAAAATAAAATAAAAATTGATAGAGTTTAAGTTAATTTTTTATTTTACCAAATTTAGTTGCGAGAATCGCATAAAATATACTAACTAAATCGGTAAAATTAAGCGATGCATTCAAATTTTGAATTTAAAGTACCATTAACTTACTCAAATCTAATATATAGAAAAGTTGAATAATAAAAACAAAATTTTGAAAGGTTGGATAACTAAGTCAAAATGGTTCATAATTCGAGAAAAGTTTTATATATTTTTATTTTGATTTTAATGCCAAACTTCAATGCCATATTTATAGTCGATAAGCAATCAATTTTATATTTAAAATATTTTGGAATATCCAAAATATGATTGGTCGATTTTTATTTTTAACAATTAGGCTTTCTAAAATTCATTCGATAGTTTAACATATTCTTTTCTCATATGAAATCATTAATGAAACAAAACTGATAAATGCTCAACTCTGACTTTGTTTGGAAGAAAAACAAAACATAAAAAAAAGTATAAGATGCGTGAAACTTTATTCCTCAAACTTTCTTGGGTTACTATTTCTTGCTCAAACTATAGGGGACACAATCCTGTAGTCCTCAAATTTTAATTAGTTGTAATTTCTGGTTCGAATTATGAGACATATGATATTTTAATTCTCAATTCTTACTGGTGTTATAAATATAATTCTTCTTATAGTTTTTTTCTTTTTTTAAATACTTTTATATTTTTATTCTTATATTTTTACTGTAGCAATTGTTGTTTCGTCTTCAGTTTCTTTATTTGTATTTTTTTTTTATATTATTTGACTCTTATTTTATTTTTTTTCGTTGTTTCTTCTTTCTTTAGCTTTATTTATTTATTTATTTATTTAGTTTTATAGAATCGACCCATCGTAAAGCACGGGTGCATTCACTAGTAAAACTTGATTTCACTGTTTTGTGAGTCAGTCAATACTTGGATGTTCATTATGGCCTATTAGATTCTGTAGAACCTTGTTACGTATTTTATCCTAGGGGCAATTACTTATATACCCCTGAAAAGTTTTCGATTTTTTGATTTACCTCTCTTAGAAGGCTAATATTGAAAATACCCCTCCTACGTTCCAACCTATTTCTAATATACCCTTAGAGTTAAAATCATAAGTAACTACATTATCTCTGTAAAATTACTATTTTACCCTTTTCAAATATACTCTTCTACCATCACTGTCTTTCTTATTTGCCCTTAAAGTCAGGGGCACAAAAGTATTTCGACTTTTGGTCTTTTCCAATATACCCCTCTACCGTCACCAACCTTTCTTATTTGCCCTTAAGTTAAGGGCAAAATTGGTATTTTAATATTTTTTAACTGTGGTAGATATTTAACTCACGTTTAATCCAGATTAACTTAACAGGAGATAACTGCGGGAGTATTTTGCAATAACGGTGGAATGTATGAGGGGCATTTTAGAAAGAAAAAAAAAGTAGGGATAGATCGGATATTTTCATACGCATGAGGGGTATATAGGCAATTATCCCTTTATCCTATATCTCCATTGATGCATGAGTGAATTTGGTAAAATGTATATACCTCAAAAATAATTTCTAATAAAGGTCGATCCATCAAAACATTTTTATTTTAGTTTGTTGGTATAAAGTGGGATGAAAAACCTACTTCATAGGTACAATTGTGCTCGATAAGCTCTTGATAAGTAGTAAAACAGAGTCTAGAAGAGGTTTTCTTTTTCTTAATAAAGTTTCCTTATGAACTATTTTGACTCGGTGATAAACATTTTACTGCAGAGAACCCATGATATCTAGCTAGATAGAAATATAGAATTGTTTGCTTTCTTGTGAAGATAAATATGTTCCCAAAACTACAACTGTGTTATTTACTAATCAATCCGTTTTGAGCAATCTTGATTTTATTTTTTGCTGCTATGCATAGACTCTGCAATGCTACATAAATTACTTTTTCTACATTTTGCTTCAATTAATTTATATTACCTAAAGTGATTGAGATATCTCATCCCAAGGACTTAAGCATTAGTACTTATACTCTTGGTTAGGGGATAAGGATAGGAATAAGTCCTTATCCCCGCTTTTATACCCAAACGCTAATTTTTTATTCGAGAATAGTAGTTCTCGGTTATCCCCACCAACACCTTCATTTTTTATATAAAACTACATAATATTTTTCTTATCCTCGGAAACAATCCAATTTTCATCCAAACGCTATTTTTCTTATCCCCATACTTGTACCTATCCCTGTAATAGCTAGTTCTTGCTTATACCCGAACCAAACGATACCTTGGTAACTTTGTGAGACCCCAGATAGTCCTATATATGAGATATAATAGGGCTAAACTTTTAACCCGGCTTAAGCATTTTGGTTGGTGGCAAAATCCAAAAGGTTAAGAGAGTTAAGCGTGCTAGGTTGGGAGTAGTCCTAGGATGGGTGACCCCCTGGGAAGTTGGGGCGTCACAGACTTCCCGTGAGCTAACTAACCACTTCAAAATAATCTCATTCTAGATTTGCGGCATCCAGGACTGATCGGTGATGAAGTTTCAGATTCAGATTGATCGGAGATTTGGTCTTGCATTTTGCGCAAATTGACAGAATTGGAGGTATATTGTTGTGGTCTATTTTGTTTAGCGCAATTTTATGGTTCTGTGCTCATTAACCTTTTGGCGTTGGTTTTTTTTACAGGGGTCTCTTGTCAGCCTCAAAAAACAACAAACACAAAAAAAAAAAAAAAAAAAAACAAAAAACAAAAAAAAAGAGAGAGGGAAAAAAAAAAAAAAAAAGAAGAAGAGAAAAAGAAATAGTGGGAAAAAAAAAAGTGGGAAAAAAAGTGTGCTTAGCATGGCCCTTGCCCCCAACTTCCTATTGCCATTGAACCAGGTTTCCATGCATCCATCTAACTAATCTGGTGGTCTAGGGGGGAAAGCCCTTGAGTCAGTGTGCATGTTTATTCAATATATTTAATTCTTCGGTTGTGTGTCTACTCTCCACCATATAAAAAAAAAAAAAAAAAAAAAAGAGAGTTGTGTTTTTAATGGAAAATTATGTTATGGTTTAATGGGTCCTTCAAACTATGTGTGTTTATTTAATGTATTCAAGTTCCAAGTTCGTTCTTTTTTTTTGAGTAAACAGGGATAGACCCTATTTCGGTACAGTATCATAAAACAAGGCAAACAAAACATCAAGTCCATGGGCAGAACGTGGTCCCGTACACAAGGACCCGAGGTAGTAGCTCATTACCCCAAAACTAGCAAGAAACAAGTGAAAGGAAACAAAAACGAACGAAACAGACGAAGAAGAGAGCAACACAGCGTGTAGAAGATGCAGTAGATTTCAGCTCCGAAGAAGAGAGCAACACAGCGTGTAGAAGATGCAGTAGATTTCAGCTCATGGTCACAGAACTCCAAAGCTTCACCGTGTAGAGAACCCCTTTTTCCTAGTTCTTCACTCCGCGTCAGTCGGTCATTGAAAATTCTCGCATTTCGGTGTTTCCATAATTCCCAGCAGGTTGCTGCAAGTTCCAAGTTCCAAGTATTTCGGTGGTCCCGTACACAAGTTCCAAGTTCGTTCTGGTGTGTCTATTCTCTGCATACAAAAAAACAAAAAGAAAAAAAGAAAAAGAAAAAAGAAAAAAAGAGTTAGTGGTATGTTGTACTTGTCCTTCAAACTCTGTTTACTCGATATATTGAAGTCTTTTGTGATATGTTCAGTGTTATAGTGGAGTCTTCACACACTGTGTGTGTATGTTGATGTATTTGTGCCTTTTTAAGTCCTTTGTGGTGTATTTTTCTTCCAAAAAAACAAAATAAAAACAGAATCTTTTGTGGTGTGTTTCAATGGGGCCTTTTGATTCATTATATTTGCAAGTATTTGCCTTTATAGATTATTACTTCCCATGCTTTTTCCTTCAGATTAACATTACATTCAGACAGCTGAACACAATGCGACCTGTGAGCTTTAGCTTGGTAGAAATCCTGAATTCTCTACTTCGGAGATTATTCTTATGAGATTAGTAAGGTTCCAAAGCAACATCAGTGTGTAATTTAGTTCTCTCTCAGAAGATAATCTTGATTGTTATTTACTGTTCTTGGCAATCAAGTCCAGGTTCTGAAATAGATGATTTTATTTGTCTTTTGCATAGTAGACTCAAGATTCAGATCAACTTAGTCGTGGTGTTCCTTCTTTGTCATTCCCAAAAACACTAACAACTTTCTCATTGATGTCCTCCACAATAGTTTCGCCATACAACATACACAAGTTCAGACTAGAGCTTCTACTGTTTGGATCCCGAGAGCTTATTTTGGCTCACTTCCGATCCATTTTGCTTGTCGAAGTTTCCGGAGAAGGAAAGCTGTTCAATCTTTTCCAAACAGCAAACCCTTTTTATGATTACCCTTGCCAATTGATTGATAGTTTGCTTTGTAATCAGAGTAGTGGCCTGTTTAAAACTTAGGAGAGAACTACTAAGTCATAAGATATCTCAATGGTGCTCTAAACATGCATCTTGCCTACAAACAGGGCAAGATCCATGTCTCACTAGCCATCTATCTATGCAGAGTGTATGAAACAAGTGCCGACATTTTGGCATTCTCCTTGCACTCTCTCCTTTCTTAAAGTCCTGCGCATAAAAAATAAGTTTGCATGCATCAGTATGATGAATAACATATGCCTACTGGTATAGATTTGTTCTTGTCAAAATGTCTAAGCACTTTTAGTTCTGAAAGTTTCAATTCAGTGTTTCTGATTCTATTAAAGAAATAATTTGCTGAGTCTAATTTGTATAATTCTTTTTCTACAGCACTGCCCTATAGTAGAGTCAAGCATGTCCTAGATCCAGTGCTTTTGATTGATGCAAAGGTACAAGTAGATGGAAATTGCTACAAACATCAACTTACTTTTGTTGCTACTTCAAATTACATTAACACACTAGGTCTAAAGATAAGGCACTTTGGGTTTAACTTCATCCTTATCATAAATATATTATAGTGGACCAACCATATCTAGCTACTAATTTGAGTTATGATTATTTCAAAACCTAGGATCAACTTGTTTACATGGTCCCTCCCATGAGCTACCTTGTGCTTCACTCACAACTGACACTCTCATAACAGTTAACACATCCTAGTCACCCTGCATTTGGCTCAGCCACCTTATATAGTGCATGCATGTGCACCACATTCATTGCTCTCAATACATAACTATACAGTGTGATATTTTGCAGTAAAAATTATAAAACATAAAACAAAAAGAAAAAAGAAAACCTTTAAATCCCCTTCAAAAGTGTCAGTTTACTTATGTATCACTGTAAAGTCAGATGATCTCATTTCGTAAACTCGACTTCTTATGTATATAAGACAGTGTTACAGAGATCAGGTGTATTAAATCTAGCCAAGTTTACTAAATGAATAACAACTCGATTCAATATACTTTATCAACCTATGGTGAATTTAGTTTTGTTACTATCATTTTCCTTATGCTTATAATCATACCCTTCTCTGAATAATCATGTTTTTAGGACAAAACCAACTAATACATATATTTACATATGAGTTAAAAAGCCTAAAAAAAGCCATGTTGGGTTTTACTGAGGCTTAATGGGCATACCTGCAAGCAAATAGCACAGGAGATCATCTCCCCACATGAATCCACAATCTCACCACAGCTGATCTCTAACTCAGGTAATTTTCTTAAGATCTCCGGCAATAATCCAATTTCGCGATCAACGCCAATAAAATCGAAATTATCTCTGTCACTAACTTCAATTGTATTCATCTGAGATCATAGTTTCTACAATCAGATCACAAGATTGACAGAGATATATTTGTAGTAGAATTAATATAGTTAAACATATATCCCCCTATTTCGACGACAGTTCGTTCTGAAATAGACCACTGATTATCTTTCTAAAGAATTTTGTCACAACTAACAAATTTTATAAGATATCGATCGGGTATTGGAATCAGTATTTTATCAGCTAAAAAACTCGTAAAACAATTACATTTGATAAAATTAGTTTAATGTGAACAACTAGAAAGAAAGTTAAGGGGTCTATTTCGAAATAGGCAATAGTTGAGGGATGTCTCCATTTTTTTTTTTTTTTTTGTGCCAAATTTTCAATTATTTACCAACCTGCCACTGGTAGGCCTTGAGAATTGCTGGGCTCACCCACTCCCTGAATATTTTCCCATTTAGAAGGCTCCCAAAAATGGCCACCTGTGTGCATGCATTCAATCAATACATAGATGAGGAGTAAAATTTAAATAAACTATCCTATTCCTATTAATGTATATAATGTAGGTGGTGAATAGGGACCATGAATCAATAATATGTTTATGTTTAGAAAGAGGAATAAATTTACAAAACGAAAAAAAGAAAAAAAGAAAAAAAAGATTAGGGAAAGTTGTTCTAGCTAGTCAGATCAAGTGTTCTAACAAAAGATCTTAAAATTTCCCAAATCATGTCATTGTTACTTTGCCCTTACTTAAGTTAGTGACACAGATATCTTATTAATTCTTTTTCAATGTCATTATAGTTACTATTCAACATGTAAATTGCCTTCTATATGTTCTTCTATTTTAGCATATTAGAGAAAGAGAGATTAGAAACAAAAAAAGGAAAAAAAAGTTAATGTGATTTGATTTGATTTGATTTGATTAATAAAATTAGGCATACTTTGGATAATGGTTCTCCCTGGAGACATGACTCGAGAACCTCTAAAGAGACAACTGCACCAGCCACAGCACCAATTCCAGCTCCTCGGATGAGCCCGGTCTCTGTGGTTTGGCCTTTGAGTGCACCTGATATTGACCCTATGATGGCTCCACCTTATAATATAATAAACATGATTATAAATTAATTGTACTGAGAATATGTAATTACTTCTTTAAAAAAAGGGGGGAAAAATAACCAAAAAAAAGTTCTAACCTAGCTAACCTTTGCTGGGAACAGTGAAAATTATATACAAAGAAAATATTAGTTTTCTTTGTGTTATCTCCACCTTAGAATAGTGAACAGTGTGTGTGTGTATGTAAGAGAGAGAGAGAGAGAGAGAGAGAGAGAGAGAGGGAGAGAGAGAGGGAAACTTACAAAGTGCAAATGTGCAAGTGAGACATGCAAAAGCTAATTTTCTCAGAGAGCTCATGCAAAGGCCAAAGATAAGACCAGGAAACTCACTCCAAAAGCCCTCCATTCAAAACCCTCTCTTTCTCTCTACTTTATTAGCACTAGTAATTAGCTAGGAAGAGTCTTGTTAGTGTGAAGGGATCATATACTATGAGAGAGAGAGAGAGAGAGAGAGAGAGAGAGAGAGAGAGGGGAGGAGGTAGAGGTAAAGAGGTAGATAATAAGTAGGGGTTGGTGCAGGGCAATGGAATCCATATATATATAGCATGGAGAAGTGTGTGGAGAGAGTGGAAGCATTTAAGAGGGTGAGAGAGGGAACTCAGTACCCCAATGCATGCATAATACCATTGCCTACACTTGTAGCCTATCCTTGGTGTAAGTTTTTGATGTGGGTCTTTAGC
Organism: Aechmea fasciata; assembly: GCA_025177825.1. Taxonomy (NCBI): domain Eukaryota; kingdom Viridiplantae; phylum Streptophyta; class Magnoliopsida; order Poales; family Bromeliaceae; genus Aechmea; species Aechmea fasciata. The sequence goes on along the minus strand of CM045932.1, from coordinate 8,472,129 downwards.
TTTGGACCATTCATGGAGGAGCTCATCTAATTTGGAAACCCTAAAACCACTTGCACCAAAGCAGTGGGCTGGTATTTGGGATGAGTTGATGATCCTGTATATGAGAATAAATATTAGACATTGAATTTGAATTCTTTTTTTGAGAAAGAGGTAGTGAGCTATCCGCTTCATTCATTAAGCAAAATGAACTAGTCTTACAAGGTGGAAGCAGCCAAGGTCTTCTGAAAAAGCGGGAACAAGAAAAGCAAAAGAAAAAGAAAACAAAAAGAAGAAAGGGAGAAATTAAGCAAAAGATGTCCAATCAGTGATCAGGTTAGAAACGCACTCAAGGACCCAGATGGCGTTATGAAGGTGCTCTTGGAAGATAGTGCTGTTACGTTCTGTCCAGATGACCCACCAGATTGCGAGTCATTGTAGAAAACTAAATATCTCTACAAATGTTATCACTTATTTGGCCATCTTTTCTAAATGATTTGACGCTTGACAATTTTCTCTAAAATCTATTAAAACTTTTTTTTTGCTTTTGCTTTTGCTTTTGCTTTTGCTACAATAATATATGAAAGTGTTGGAAGCGTGATTTGTACTAATATCAATTGTTGGGAAGCGTGATTTGCTCTGATATTAATTATAGAAAACGTATTTGTATTGAGAATTGAGCTAGAATATTTTTGGAACCACCAACTTTTGGTGCTTCTAAGTTTCTAGCCATTGGATCTTCTTTTTTGACTACTAATAGTCTTTGGATCTAACACTATTATTACCTATCCCATCAACCACAACCTACCACCATCATCTCAACTTTACATCTCCTCATCCAATGGTTAAAAACTCAAAAGCACCACCTCAATGGTGCTTTTGAAAGTATTCTAGCTCAACTCTTGTATTGATACCGATTATATAACTTAAGATCTAAAATAAAACAAAATAATATGAAGAAGAGATATTGGAGGAGGCAGATAAATAAACTAATACTTTATTCATAAAAGGCAATTAATTACATCCTATGCAGCCATGTCTATTGTGGCTTATTCTTCTAATTAACACACGTTTAGCTATATATAGCTATCAAATCATAATAGATGATAAATCCAAATTTACTTTGGATAACTACAAATCTTAATCATAATCAAATAAAATATTTAAACTTATCTGTAACTCTATTTTAATTAAGTTTGAATTATTATTTCCTACAGAAAGCATGTCGAGAAGATTTTAGCAAAATTTTTTAATTTTTTTTTAAACAACTCTACTCAAATATGAGCACTCGTGCAGAAGACGAATCATTGGGGGCTGAACGTAACATTGAGTAGATGGATAAATTGATGTTTCATTAATATATTCAAAATATTTAATGCCATTTGCAATTTGTTTCCATGGCAAATGGCTCCACATTTTTATGATAATAATAATAATAATAATGTCCCCATCTTTATATAAGTTCCAAGAATTAATAAAGGGTTGTCTTTTTATTAAAAAGTAGGGACATGCTTTTTTTTTTCTATTTTTTTAAGAAAATTCTTCCTTGATGTGTAAATGAGAGTACCACTTAGGCTTTTTGCATGCATGGAAATAAATGGCTCAGCAAACATTTATTATTTAATAGTTGCCACCATTCCAAAAGGGAAGTACAAAAATAAGGGAATTTGGCTTTTACCTTCATTATTTTCTCTCTACTTTGGAACAAGTTTGGAATAATGTAACTGCTGTTAAATAGTGGACACAATCAAGATGAGGAGGTCACATGACTCACATCAAAGGAATTATAGTAATTTTAAAAAGTAAAAAAGATGGTAAAAATATAAAATTGTCAACAAATAGCCATTCTGAGTAACCGAAGCGGATTAAACGAGTCATGAAAGGGAGCAATGATTGATATACGGAACCCAAAAGTTCGAATTATAGTTGATTCACATTTCTAACTAAGTTTTTTTCTAAATGAAATAAATGAAGCGGGTAGTGTGCTATCTATCTCTCTCTCAATATATATATATATATATATATATATATATATATATATATATATATATATATATATATATATATATATATATATATATATATATATATTAACACTGTGGCCCATTCAAGGCCCAATCTGGCCCAAAAAACCCGAAGATTAATTGGGCTGGATTTTTATTTAATTTCACAAAAATTTAAATTTTCGCAAAAGCCCAAAAAAGTTGTCTCCTTTTTCTCCTTTGCGGAGAACACCCCTGCAATTTGCGAGAGCGAAACCCAAGCCCTAAACCCATTTCTCCCCCGAGAGAGAGAGAGAGAGAGAGAGAGAGAGACGATGATGGCGTGGTGCGCCGCGAGGTCGGCGGCGGCGGCGGCGGCGCCGGGGCCGACCTGCGCGCGCTGTGCGCGCGCGCCCGTGGCGGCGGCGGGGCTCTGCTGCGTCTCCGTGGCCGGCTCCCTCCTCCGCTCCTCCTCCTCGTCGCACAAATCCCACAACCCCTTCGCCTCCCTCAACGCGACCCTCTCCTCCTCCGCCACCGCCGCAGGTACCGGAAGAAGAAAGAATTTGTAGGGCTTGTTCTCTTGTTACACTGTCGCTTCGTTTTAACAAAGTTATTGTGCAATTGGTTTTCAACGATTATGATTAGATGTTTACAACTGCGTAGTGTATCCGGCTTGTTAGAAAAAAAAAATTCTGCAAAAAAGGAGAACAGATCTGCGAAATGTGACTATTTAGAGCTTCTCTAACTGTGTAAGTGGTTAGCCATTTTTCGTAAGGGAGAATCATGAACCATCCGGTATGCCGGGAATTAATCTTTATACGATTAAGCTAATTGTAAGTAAAATTCTTGAAATTTTGAATCATTTTAGCTGTCGTAGTGTCGCTTGTTTTTGATAAGTCAATTTTTTGTTTTCTCGCATTCCTATGTGCATTGTTCGTTATGTTGAAATCTTGACCATTAAATTTGAGGTTTTAAAAGAAAAAACAATGCGAAGCATTCATTGAGTATTCAGTATTAGAATTTTATGAAAAATAGTTAGCTCAAGCTTTGCAATCTGATGCCCTGTTTTTAGATAAGAAGGAGGCTGTCCAGACAGAAAAGGCGCCTGCCGCATTAGGCCCGTACTCGCAGGCTATCAAAGCCAATAACCTTGTTTTCGTCTCTGGTGTTCTGGGCCTTGTTCCTGAGGTTTGTCATCTCTAGTTCATTGGCTTAATTCTAGAAAACTAAGTGCATTTGCGGCAAAATAGCATTCTTTCGATTTCGAATTGGTGCACTTTTTGTGATCCGTATTTTTGTAGACAGGAAAGTTTATCTCTGATAGCATTGAAGAGCAAACTGAGCAGGTAATCAAGTCGAATTTGATTAATCCGTAGATTATCAGTTTCATTTCGGAGTTTTCTTGTTTTGCAATTTGCTTGTCTCTTTAACAAGTACTAGAAGCGATACTGACCAAATGAAAGTATAGTAAACATAGCGTGAGATGTGAAATGCTTATGTTTGATGTTTATATTGACACTGCATTCACTTTAAAGTATGAATCTGTTTGTTTTTATGCAAGCTTTTAATGATAGTAATGCACATACAGAACGCCTGATCATATGTGGTTATGTACTGGATCTGCAACACGTGAAAAGCCTTTTAGTTTTAAGATGCTCATATTAATGATAGTAAGCAAACTTTTTGAAAGTATCTTGTAAGCACTCTTAAAATCCTCCGGTGCGAAAGATAGTCAGCTTGATAGGGATATGTTTGGGCCTCAGGTTTTAACATTTTTGGCCCGAATGTAGCCCTATTGATTGAGCACCCCCAGGCTGTGATGTTGTCACAAAGTCAATAGGTGTCTGACTTGACTCTAATTTAGCATAGCTTTTATTATGGCATGGGTTGGACACTCCAGGTTGGGACTATGCCATTTGTTTCAAACCCTCCCCTTGCCAGATTAGGACGTGATACCAGCCCAGGACAATATTCATCGCAAGATGTGCTGAAAATCTTGATTTTCAACCTATTTATCGAGTATCATCTTATAGTCACTGACATGAAGTGTCTTTTTGCCTTGTCTTTTGAATCAACTTTCATTATGGGAAACAAAAGCCGGGCATTTGACGAATAGATAATGAACTTCACTGAGAAGCAAAAGTCAACTTTTGAACCCCATATACAAAAGATTCAATTTTGAATTCTCTTCCAACTAAAGCCATAAGATGTTGGGGAATTTAGTCAGCTGTTGGGGCTTCTTGAAAAGCCATACACGGACGCACCTTCACAAGCTTAAGACAGCCAAACATGCTTTCATACCTTCTACGTTGAAGCTTAATTGTTTTAGCCAAAGGCTGAAAACGGTTCCGTTTATGTCCCACTTTTTCTCTTTGTTACGTAATCTAATTCTTCTGTTAATCATCCACCTTAAGAAATTTGGAGATGAAAAACATTAATTTTCTAATCCTTTTTTATCACCTTTTCTTCTTTGGACTTTAGGGTGCTTTTCTGAATTAGATGATCCCTTTATGCATTTGGTCAAATTATATATTATTGTCAAAACTTCTGATAATCGTTTGGCACATATTCTTGTGATAAATTGTTACAAAAATTTATGTTATGGCCATTTCAAGTTACAATTGAGGGTTCTTTCAGAATATGTAGATCAGTTCGCAATTTCTTATTTTATCTTACCAGTTTGTTCTTATATTTCAATATTTTGCCGCAGCCTTTCGAATTATTTGGTCTCTTGACATTTTGGATAAATGATCTAACAGGTTTTGAAGAATATGGGGGAAATACTGGCGGCAAGTGGTGCCGGCTACTCTTCTGTTGTTAAAACAACAATAATGTATGCTCTACTTCTTTCTGTTGTTATAAGCTACGAAATCATCTTCTAATGGTTGGAACAGAAGGGAAATTTTAGCAGAAGGGATTTTTGTTGTCATTGTTATGGCTTAGGTTACTTTGTGCTGTCTTGTTTGTTTTTCGACATAGATATTGTTTGTTTGGAATTCAAGTTTTATTCCTGGAAGAAGTATGATAGTGACACATAATATATTAAAACTTTGCATTCGATGTGTCACTTCATTCTGTTGAACAAAACACCTTATTATAAGCCTCATTTCAACCTTATTCTCCAACTTTTTGCTCACTGCTAAGAATCTTTCCCTTCCGCAGGTTAGCTGACTTGCAGGATTTCAAGAAAGTGAACGAGATATATGCGAAATGTAAGTTCCTAAACTTTTAATATATCTTGGATTTTTTGTTTGTTCTCAAAAAATTAGCAATAAGTGCATTGACTTTGAATGAGGTACTTAGAAGAATGGTTATTCTTTATTGCTTTGAGGATTGTTCGCTATTTCTGCGATATTGTATGAGATTGTAATTGATGAGATTATAGAAAGTACATATCATTGGAATTGTACAAATATATCTTGTATGATGTACCCTTGTTCTGTAGCAATGGAAAAAAAAGAGGCTTTTCTGCATTGATTTGTATATTCGTTGTGTTACTAATTAATTCGTGGGATGATTGATTTCTGAAACTCTTGGTCATTTATATTTTGAGTTACGCTGCACCTTATTTTGGAGCATTTCAACATTGTAGCTGTCTTAATTTCGCATACATTCTGATCTGTTTAAGAACATGCATATCTGGTCATGTGTCTGTAAATCTCTCGGTCTGTCAAGTGTTTTATAGCTACATTATAAAACAACAATTTTGTCATGCAGATTTTCCAACCCCAGCCCCAGCACGTTCAACCTACCAAGTGGCAGCCCTACCAATGAATGCCAGGATCGAGATCGAGTGCATTGCTGCCCTCTAGAATTCCTCTACTCTCAATGCCTAAAAGGCTTTATCCTGTTTCTAGATCTTTAATGAATAATTGCATCAGGATGCTTTGGTCACCTTGCTATTGAACTTGAAAGGTTCAACCTCTATTTCAGTTAACCAATGCTTGCTTCACTGAGGCGTGTGGTGAAAACTACTTCTAGAAACAAGATTGTAGTTTTTCTTATTTTGGGAGAAATGAGCAGGGCTTTCTGATATGAGAAATTCGGCAGGGTTGATATGGATGCTGAAACAGGTTTATGATGATAACTTTGTTTTTTGGGATTTTCCTTTGTGGTTCATGATTTCAGTGCAGGAGTTCAATAGAAGCTATGTTGACAACCTGAGTGTCCGATATTCCGAATAGTAGCTTCAATTACAAGGTGATTTATCATATTCCAAGTAAAAGTGTAGAAGAGGCCATATATTCTATGCAATTGTAGACATCTTCTCGTACTCCCCATGAATGAATTACCACGAAGCCCTTTAGGGTCCATTTGGGTACACGAATATCTCGTATATCTCGTTTAACGTGTCCTTTTTGTTTACTTATGTGGTTTTCGTAATTGGTTTGGTAATTGGTTTGATTGGGAGTGGGTAAGAAGGATGTCTGTAGCATGCAATGAATGTATAGCCTTTTACTTTTTTTTTCAGCAGAATATGATAAATTAATCATGATTATGATAATTCGTCAAGTTCTAAAGTTGCAGTCACAAAAGAAATTCTCTATCATTCGCAAGGTTTGTCCAATTAAGTCATTCCAACATTCAAATTGGCCCTTAAATGAGCCCAAATATGTCTTAGGCTATTTATTGAAGCATGCATATCCTACCTTTCACCCACCCACCATCCTTATTCAGTGTACAGTGAATAAACATGAATAGTCAACTTTGTATGATGTACGATACTTTTCGTTATACATATTGAAGTAGTAGTGCTTATATAATATTCAGAAATATATATATACATGTGCAAATCAAGCATCACATATATAGGAAAATAACATGATGGTATTAAATATAATAATAAAGGACAAGGTTTAATTCTAGTTATATCCATATTCTAGTTGCTTCCATGTGCTTCTTATTGTGGATACATTGCATGAGATTAGATGGTCAGCTTTGTTCTTAATTAACTTATTTACATTACAAGTTGTGGATATCCCAGTAATGTTTCTTTTCTTTCGGAAATATAATAAGGTTTCTGCAGTCAATGCTACAGGACTGAAGTAACCAATCTACCGCGCTTGCGAGTTGCAGTTCCTCTTCTCAGGTGTGAATTGTCGAATCTGTGGATCAGAAAACTGGTAAGTTAACTATCATTGTCATATCTAAACCTGTTATTAAATGTTACTCTTATCTCTTCTTTCTTGTTTTTCCATCTATGTTGTTTCCTTGCATTTGAGCATGTGACATTTCGCAATTAATTGCAACCTTCCAACTTTCAGCCGCCATGACAGTTGTCTCCTTTACGTGTCCAGTGTATGAAGATTACACAGTAAGATCACAATGGTATATTTGTCTATAATCAAAGTTTCATCTTGCTGTCGCTATCACGAAGAAGAAAACTAAGAGAACATGTGAGAAACACGAAGGTAGGGTAGTGGTTCCATTCGCGAATGCGAGTCGCTTTCGCGAGGACTTGTTATGCAGATCCAACAAGGGTTACAAACTCATTGCTTTCTATTTATGTAGTATGTTATGCGAAACTTCCACGATTGATCTCGACATGCTGACTTGTCCCGTGCCATGTGTACAATCCTTGATGCTTAGTATCTCTTTCTCTCTCATTTCCTAAAGGATGTAGATAATTGTTGTTTATTTGTTGGAATTATTATAACATTATGATAAACCTTCTTTTTGAACTATGTATTCTTTTGAGATGGTTCCTTTAAAACTTGTAGCCAACCCAACATTGCATGTGATTGATCCATAAAATAAGTGCCACTGCTTTTAGGAATACCATAGTTATGGCCCTATCACTACCAAACTCAGTTAAGAAATTTTTTCATTAGTAGTACATAATGAAGTAACAAAACAAACAATGGGAGTTGATCATTCACTCTCTTAAGTGAGTTGAAACCATGTTTTCTTACAGATTATTTTTGGAATTGGACAAGTTTTAGCAATTCTTGCTTTACCAACTATTTTCATGCCAAATTTTCTTCTTTGTTTCTCTACATCAAAATCTTAAAATACCCAATCATTTTCACTGCTTCCCAATTCTCTTGTTGACCAACATGAGCACATTAGGGTTGGTGAAGTAAATGGCAATAAATGAAACCCTAACTTTAGCCAAGTGATGCTTACACTTGGCACCCTAAAAAAAAATGTGTTGTTAACATTTTGGTCCACAAACTTTAATTGTGAGGAAAATACAACCACTCCTATACCACAAGTGAAATTTTACACCTTATCAATTTGAAATTCTTTTCCACATGCTTTAATGATAGCTATGAGCATCAAATCTACTTGGAAAATTTTTGTGAATAGATATATGAACTCTTCTTTGCCATTAGTTCTTATAGTGAGCACCAGGATATAACATATCATCTAAAGAGATCATTGTAGCAAACATTTTTGAGTCACTTTGATGTTGCCTATGCCCAAAAATTATTATAGATATTAAGTCTAAAAGCAAAAATTGAACTCCTATTTTTTAATAACAAAACAAATATATTAACATCAAATAAGTTATCTAAGGATAATTTATTCCGACATCTAATAGAGTCGTAGAGAAAAATAATTGTTTTATATTATTTTAACATGGTATTAGAGTCGGAGAATATTGAGTTTCAACTTCACCAGATTCCGAAACCTAGAAAGTCGAGTCATCATGAGTATTAAATAGATAATAATAAATTATCATATTGTAGTAACTTATGTTAATATACACCTTTGGCTCGTTTTTTGACTAGAACGTTCTTCTTATTCTAAGCTCCTTCATTTTGTTAGATCTTGATTTAATTCTTAGTGTGTGTGTGTGTAGAGTCTGACTAGGATACTATCGATAGCACAAATTATTTGGTGCTATTAAGTTTTCTGCCGTTAGATTCGTCTCTTTTATCATTTTTATCCGTTCGATTATCCTATTCAACTAACCACGTTCGCTCAATCTCAGAGGCCCACATCATTCTAATCGCATATTTTTTAATTCAATGATAAAAAACTTAATAGAACCAAGTCATTGATGCTACTAATTGTATTCCAGTCTAGTTCTATAAATATATTTGAGCTTATTTTTTATGATATTGATTTTTAAGGTAACAAGTAATAATACTTAAAAAGCTTCTCTCTCTCTCTCTCTCTCTCTCTCTCTCTCTCTCTCTCTCTCTCATCTACTAGTAAGTGTAGTACTCACATAAGCCAAGTTTTTCTCCAACAATCTCTCTCTCTCTCTCCCTAATATGTAGTACTCAGATAAGCCAAGTGTCTCTCAAAAGACACTCTCTCCTATTCTCCAATGCAATTTCAACACCTATATATATTTATTCACATGTTAAGAAACAAGGATTAAAGTGTCGACAGGGTTGGCTAAGTCTAAGATTGCCTCAATCTATCGAGTCACACTGAAAACGCTTTTTGTCCCCTTTTATATATGTACTATCGATTGGTCACTAATTATTTCACCAGCTTCTTCTTTTTTGCTAAATTAAATAATTCCTGTTTTAATTTGAATCTGCTTCGTCTAGCTCAAACAATCATCCAATAATTAAATTCAATTATTATAATTATTAGGATGCGAGACTTCATGTATCGCGCGCGATGTGGGTGTTACGAATTTTAGAGAATTGCAAACGAAGTTCTCGCTTTTGCATTATGCGCTTCTCGTTGCTTCTTTTTAGTTCTCTTGATGAGCCTCGATAAAATAAAATTAGAAAAAATAATGCTCAAATAGAATTACTCGAAGAAGCACTTCGGTTTCGAACTTTATGTGATTAATCTCAAAGCACTTTTAATTGCACACATCTACAAAGCAATTAAAGAACCCTCTAATAGCTAGCAAGCACCCTACCCTGGAAAAAGCTCCACTAATGAAGGCCAAAAAGAAAAAAAAAAAAAACAAAGCAAAAGAATCAATGGTACGATCCTCTTGCCGATTCCTTATAAGCAACAGTAAATTGGGACCACTACACCCACTCATGCATCATGAACTATAGTATGCAAAGGACTCGTGTAATTAAAGTAAAAGTGAATTGGTACAGTACTACGTACAGTGGGGATGGATCTCCTATATACTCCTCTCTCTCTCTCTCTCTCTCTCTCTCTCTCTCTCTTCATGAGATGATATGAGTTTTCCAACATCTAAAGCTCCTCCTCTCCTTTTTCCAACTGCTTCATGGAAGAAGCACATGTCAATCATTTGATCTCTTGTGTTTGTTCAGGTTCCTTTTATATATTCACGAGTTTGCATGTGCTCACAGGTTAATTATAATCTATAGTACTATATATATATCCCGACATTTCAAGTCCGTTTCTATTTGGATTTATATATATATATATATCCAAATATATAGCAATTAGTAGAATGATTAATTAGATGTACATATATAACACCACACTATATATATTCGATCTTTATTTTCTTAGAATAAGATATATCTTTCCGTAGGTAAAATTAATACACTATATATACTGAGATCTTATGTAGACCTTAAGTAGGAGATTAAATGAAAACCCTCATTGCATGCGCATATATTATCAGGATCGTAGATGACATATATATTCTGGTATCGAAATCTATAAGCGCTTCATTTACACACGCACTTTGGTCGCTAAACTCTAATGCTTTGTCACTCTAATTAATTAAGTATGAAATTAATTAAGTTGAAAGACTAATTAAATGTTTTGAGTTAAAATGTATGAGGGACCAATTAATACTTGCAATATGATCAGGATATGCACAGTAAAGTGATCATACACTTCACAATATATTCTCTCTACCCCACTCAAAGGTGTTTGATTGGGTTCCATGAGGCAAGGGGACTGAGCAACTTTGAGGGGACCATGCATTAGTTCACAAGAACAAAAAATGGCCGACCAAATTATGTGTGAATGGATGTGACACATTAACAACAAAGTCAATTTGGTGGTAATTTTATACACTTTACAAGGGTTTTTGTGACAACACCAATGAATGGTTTTATTTGAAAAGGTTGATGGATTTGGAATATTCTATGGTGACTTTTTTTGTGTAGAGGGGGATGTATATTCAAATTGAATCTTGCCAAAGATATATACTAGGGAGATTTTGTTTTTGGATTTGTATTATATGATGTTTGTAATTAAGGTATATATATATATGTACAAGAATGTTTGATTTTTCAAAGGTGGAAGCTTAATAATAAGCTCAAATTTATGGAAGTGTTGTTTTGGATATAATTAATTCTTATTATTCGAAAATTAAGGTAGGTGGATGGTTAATTAGGTTCGAGGTTCGATTATGGTGGCGGTGGTTGGGAGTGGTGGAAATGGTGGAAATGTTATCGTACCACTATATTTGGTCCCGGAAATTGACAGTAAAGATTACGACAAGCGATTGCAGCAAACTAAGCACTGTAGTAATTGTCTCTTATCGACGTCTATTGGTAGCGGATGCGGAGGTTGAGTGACAACACCTCGATAACAAATGTAACGGTAGTAATTCGCGGCCCGTGCTACAGTTGATGGTTGTGTGGAATGTTTTGAATCATGGAGATGCAAATAATGCATGATAAATGGAGTGGGCACTGGTATATAGTTGCTAATTAACTACTAGGGCTGGTGAGGGTACTTGTAAACTACCACTTAATTAGTATATGTTTTGGGGCTTTGAGCTCTTTTACCTTATTCTTCTTAAGCTAAAATTAGATCTTATAACTATATATGTATCTCTTCTCGATCAATTTTATACGATGTAGAACAAACAACTAAGACAAAATGAAATGTGCAAAATTCTAATTATTTTTTTCTTAATGCTAGTATATATAGTTGACAAAGATACAAGTTTCTCTAGGCTCTAACGAAAAGTTAAATTAATGTACGTAGTATAAGTCATCTAATTAACTAAAAACATAATGTAAAATCAATGAATTGTTTAGGAATTGAGTATATGTAACACTTGCTTTCAAGTTATTGAGCATATGATCGATCGATCTGTCTCAGAAAATGTTAATTATCAACTTAATGCATGGTTCTAAGTTAGTTTTAATATATTCCTTTTGGTGCACTTTGTCCTTGATTTTTTTTTTTTTTCTTTTTTTTTTGCTTTTTAGTAGGCATCATACTATTTATCTCTACCACCACATGAAATAGCACTTTGTTTTTTGCCCCCTTTTGCTTTTTAGTTTCTATATAAATTTGCACAAAAGATATTTATATTTTACCTGTCTCCATTGCCCAATTTAATGCATGCGCACCATCATTAAATTATATTTGAATTTCATTAGAAGTAACCATGCCCTATATAATAGCCCTATTAATTTGGAGGGAATTTTGGAAATGCTTTGTCTCTGTTCTTTTCTTCTTTTTTTTTTTTTTTTTTTGAGGTAAAGCAAAATTGTGGATTCCATAAACATATCCCTAAAGAGTGATTTGTCAATTGTCAAAATGAATTATTGTGTGTTGAAAATTTCCTATAGAATCTTATCTTTATGTGAGCAGGAATATTACTATATTATTAGGAGTACAATAGCTCTTATACTCCCAACTTACTAACCATCTATCAAATTTGATGAATGATTAGAATGAGAGAGAAGAAAAATTGAGTGGTTCAATTTCTCTTCTCTTTGAATTTATTTCTAATTTTTTCTTCTCTCTCTCTGATCGTAACCATTCATCAAAATTGATGGATGATTAGTAAGTTAGAAGTATAAGGACTACTGCACTCCTAATAGCATAAAAGTCCTACTCATCTAATTAATGTAGTAAAATTCCTTTTCTCTTTCGCTGAATGTAGGCTATAAACAACCTATGATTAGTGACCAGGTTATTGTATAGCTATAGCAACCACAAATTTTATATACATAAACATGCATCTTAATTTGCAAGTTGTGGGACCAAAGGTCTATTATGTCATAGTTTAGTTTTTTCATTGCTTGATTTAAATTTAAAACCCTTGTGATATTGAGAGTCATCTAACATAATTAGATCAACAGGAGTTAGCACAGAGGCGCGCATAAAAAAAATATTTTTTTTTGCTACTTTTCAATAAAATCACAAAAGTTACCTCTTAATGAAAAAAATTGGTGTGATATGTACACATGTTATTTCACTTATTTATTATTATTATTATTATATTATTATATTAATTTTTTTATTGCATGTAAATAGTTTCAACAGAAGCTTTAATTAATTAGTTTGGTGTTCTACTTTTCCAAACCCTTTTTTTTTTTTTTTTTCTTATTCATGGTGATCACCCAGCTAAAAGACTAGTTGTTGCTGAGTGTATATTGACAGTGACTACTACTTCAAAAAGGTTCCAAATACCCAAAGATACATTGTCTTGGGAATATTCTTATCTCTAATCTAATTTAGCAATATCCATCCTATATTTTTCCTCTCAATAAGTGAATATTCTCCTTGTAGTAAAAGATTTCCCATATATATATAGAGTCTGGCTACTATACTCTTATATACTCTTATGAGTATGATCGGCCTCGTACTCATAAGTTGTTTTCGATAATAGAGCTTCCGAATCGACAATCTATACCGTTAAATATTATCTAGAGCATTTAAAATTTCTAGAAATCAAATTTCATAATTTTTCGACATTATTTACTTTGCAATCAAAAGCTCAAAAAATTGACAATTTTTAACGGTCGGTATTGGATACTTGCTAGTTTAACGGTTTAAAAGAATTACAATAGATTGAATTTTTGATAGAAAATTATATTCACTACCTAAATGAAGATCAATAACTCCGATCTTAAATTGAAGGATCCGATCATCTATTTTTAGGACGTCGTTCGATTTTAACCGTTCATTTTAACGGAGTGAATCGTCGATTCGGAAGCTCCATCATTAAAAATAATTTATGAGTACGACGGCTCCGATATTCATAATAGTATAGTAACCACGGCATATATATATATATAGTCCGGCTGCTATGCTATCAATAACACGAAACACTTGGTGCTACCAAGTTTTTCGCTGTTAGATCTACCCCTTTGATGATTTTCACCCGTTAGATCATACTATTCAACCAACCACCCACTTAACCCTAGAAGGCCCACATCATTCAAACCGCACATCTCTCAATCCAATGGTCAAAAACTTGGTAGCACCAATGACTTGGTGCCATTAATAGCATAGTAGCCTAGTTATATATATATATATATATATATATATATATATGCTAGGGCTACTATCATATTAATAGAATAGGAGCACTTGTCCTATCAAGTTTTTAACCATTGGATGAGAAATTATAGGGTTAGGATGATATTAGTCGGTTAGAGTTGAATGGTCCCCCTAGGGTTGAGTGGTCCCCACTGGGTTATAGTATTTAATCCAATGGTTAGAAATGATGGAAAAAATTGATCCAAAGGCTAAAAAATTGATAGGACAAGTGCTCCTATCCTATTAAAAGGATAGTAGCCGAACTATATATATATATAGTTGAACTAGAATACTCCTAAAAGCACCAAGTAGTGGTGCTTGTGAGTTTTTTAACTATTTGATGGAAATATATAGGGTTGAGATGATGCTGGTAGGTAGTGGTAGGTGGAACATTGTTTGATCCAAAAGATATTAATAATTAAAGAGTGTATCCAAAGGTTAGAAACTTAAAAGTACAAGAGGTGGTGCTTCCAAAAGTATTTTAGCTCCACTCTCTCTCTCTCTCTCTCTGCCCCACACACGGGGAGGGAGAGAGAGAGAGAGAGAAATTAAATCAAACTCCACACTCATTTGACTAAGTGAAAAAGAAGATTATGATGGTGTCTCCAATTCATGTTTCCCTTTTGTACCAAAGATTCCATTGGTGTCCTAAACTTAAACTAATGGGTTTTCTTTTTAGGATGCACATTTTGACTAGGAATAAAAGATGGTAAAGTAGTGTCTACAACATAGCCCCACCATAATAAGGATCAGTGCAAGCAAGTGAAAAAGAAGGGAAAAAGAGGCCATTGTTACATAATTTATTACACCAATAAAGAGTACCATGCATTTGTTAGTGCAAGAGAATGATGAGGTATGGGTTCAAGGTAGCCTCCAAGAAATATCCCTTACTTTTCTATTTGTCATTTTTATAATATTTTTATTTATTTGAGAAATTAAGTTTTATCTGTAACAGTTATTTTATACGATATTTCTATTAAATTAATTTCATTTATAACGCATAAAGGATAAGAAGATGACGATATTTATTTAAATTATTGGTAATAAGAGGGAAAAAAACTTTACTATCTCAAAGAAGAAATAAACTTAATTTACTAAGAAAAATAGAAAATTCTTGCTAGAATGGCAAATTGGAAGTAATTTGTAGTTTGCCAAAAATGAAAACTTTAACCTAAAGCCTTTATTTCTAGCTAGCTTTCAACAAGTTATATACTAGGAAAATTATAATAAAAATAAAAATACTATTAAAACATTTCCAAACATTTTTTTCCTGTGTTGTTGTTTTTTTTACCAAAACAATATTTCTCTAATAACCACTATATATGTTGGTCACAAGTCATAGGGAGTCCAAAATTGACTTATGAACTAAAATATCTGGCAATTTAAAAAAAAAAAGAAGCTAAAGCTCCTGCTATAACCGAAAATAAAATAAGATTCTAAACTCCAAAAAAAAAAAAAAAAAAAAAAAACTTTGAGTAAATTCAAGTACCACCTAATTGATGGATACTGCACCTTACAAATTAAATAATACTATAACTAATAAATAACATAACTGAAAGTAAGATCTGAACTGAATAATTAATTCTTTTGACGTTCCGTAAAATACAAGAATCTGTAATCATTACAATAAATCTTATATTAAAGGGCACTTTAAACAAAAACTAGGGACGCCTTCAAGCAGCAGTAAGAATAATCTCGACAATCATAAAAGCATCGAGCAATCGAGCAATGAATATTATTAAGTAAACATACCGAAACAAATATGCCGACGTTTTAATATCGTGTCGAAATATTTTTATCAGTAGTATTTGATAAAAACATATTTCTGGACGGCGTTTAATCATAATGTCGACATATGTCATATACCAAATATTGAAAATAATATAATAAAATGTCGTCTAAAATATAATTTGTAATTATATAATCTTTGCCATATACAAAAATTTCCACCCATAAGTAAAAATAATCTCTCAATTATTATTATTTATTATTATTTTGTGAACCACTAGTGCTAAAACCCAAAAAGTGTCTCTTTCCTGAAAAAGGTAGTGACAGTAAAATGCCGCCCCTCTCCCTTCCCCCACTTGTGTGCGTCGCCACTTGTGGGGCCCCACCCCCGCCCCTATTGTGGGTCCCACAATAATTTCTGCTTCAAAACCCCTTTATTCCTCCACTCCAATTATAAAATATATCTATTTATATTTTTAATCTTTTTTATTATTTGTTTGTTAAAATTTAATACTCCTTGTTGAGTAGTGGATTGTTTTTTATGCGACTGATCTTTCGAATAATATAGTATCAGTTTCAATTGAACGCTCCTGCGCTTTAAAGAGTACTGGGTTTCTATAAAAGAAAAAAAAAAATATTCTCAAAGCAACTTTAGGATAATTTATTTAATTTTAATCGAATAAAAAAAGAATAGAAAATAATTAGACCATCATAGAGAATTAATTATTAATTATATTTATTATTATGAAATGACACGATAAGCTCAATGGCGACATCATTTGATTAAGCCTCCAAAGTCCACGTGGCCAAATCACAGCTAGAATAAAAATGAAGAATATAATTTTTTTTTTCTTTTTTTCTTTTTTTTTATCCCCGAGGTGTCCGGGCCGGTCCGGTTCGGTTCATCCGAAGAACCCGGTTTGGCTCCAAACGGCGTCGCGGACCCGGCTCATGTCCCGGCCCTTGAGCGTCCGCCCGACCCCTTCGAACACCGACGCCGCCACCCCGCGCGCGTGCTCCCGCGCCACGTACACGTGCGGCGGGACCCACTCTTCGTCCTCCGCGTGGACCCGGTCCGTCTCGGGCTCCTGCGCCGGAGTCTGGTTCCCCTGCGCCCGGAGCATCAGGGGCCAATCGGGCACGCTCACCGGCGCCGACGCCGCCACGTGTCGCTTCCTCGTCGGCTGGCGCACGGGCGAGCCGTCCTCGAAGGCCAGCGAGAGCCCGCCCACGTGGCGGTCCTCGTGCGGGGCCCACCGCCGCGCGGTCCGGTCCGGTTCGGCGTGCCTGGCCCACGGCTCCTCGGGCTCGGCCGTGGACCACACCTCCTCCTCGCCGAGGTCCGGCAAATCCGCGCCGCTGACGTGGCCGCCCCCGTAGCCGTACGTCCCGACGAGGAGCCGATCCGCGCCGTAACGCCTCCCCTTCGCCATCGGGATCGGCGATCTCCACGAGCGGAAACTAATTTAAAAAAAAAAAAAAAAACCCCAAAAATCGGGTGACGTGGCGTGCGGCGGGGGTCGTATACGGACGCTATGGGCGCATAAGAGAAATTACGAGGGCGCGGGGGGGAGTGGCGGGGGATGTATATATAGGGATTCGAGGAAGGGTAGTGTTTCATTTCATTTGGGTTTCATTGGGCCCCACATTTGTGGGTCGTGGCGTAATCGTGGGGCCCATTAGGGGGGGTAATTTGACTAGGGGTGGATCCAAACAGGAGGGTGGGGGGCCCACGGCCCACGTGACTACGTGGCCGCACACGGCCCGTTCTGGGCCCCACGTGGGTTGTCCATTTCGTGAAACTAATCGAACCAATCGGACACCAACACGTTCCTCCTCGATGCGGTTTTCATTGGGTGGTCTATGGAGATACGACGCACTCGCTCTAGGGAAACAAAAAATTATCGGCCTCGATCATCCTCTTGTGAACGACCACGTGTTAAGTGGGCCCAAGCGATCCAACCCCATTTGTACCACGTGGCATACGGATGGCCGCTCATGGGTAGGGATGTCAATAGGTATGGATATCCGAAATATTATTCGAACCCGAACCCAAATGGAGCGGGTTTATCCGAGCTAAATGAATATTGGATTCGGTTATTGATACAGAAAATAAAAACCCAACGAATATGTATATGGATATGAATTTTGTATTTACCCGATCCAAACCTGAACCCAAACCCGAATAAATTATATATATGCATAATTTATTTTTATTTATTTATATAATATATATAATATTTAATTATTTTTATCCTTTAAATTTTTATTCAACGGTGTGGATTTTTAAAACCCGCCGGGTTCGGGTCCGAGTCCAGATTTCGGATTTTTTATCGGGTACGGATAAGGATATAAATTTTTAAAACCCGACGGTCTAAATCCGAATACGAATTTTAATTTAGTTTTCGGGTTCGAATTCGAATTTTTAAAAATCCGATCCAAATCCGACCGGTCGACATCCCTACTCATGGGAGTGAAGAGTTTCAATGGGCACCCCCTGTTTTCCGTTTTGGTATATAGCAGCAATGATGATGATGATGGGAAACCACTGCTTTTGCTGCTCAGCTGTTACACAAAGTTGCTTAAATCTCCCACTTTCCTAAAATAGAAACTGTCCAAACCATCGTCGCCAAAAATTTGAATTCAAAACTTGAAGTTCTTCCCAATTTTGGAAGGATTAGTCAGTAAAAAAACTCATAAGAAAAATAAAAAAACACAAGAACTGTTGTAGCTGTCGCGCCACTGATTAGAGTAATTGTTGGGTATCTGTTCGAGCACCGGATTCGAATTCTACTTCGTGCGAAAACAAAAGCCAAACTTAGTGCATAAATTAGCGTTTAATTGGTCTCGCGTCGAATGAAAAGCGAGATTGCTTCGCGCGTGAAAAAAATTCCGCTCACGAGCCTACAAGAAATACATATATATATCATAATCTAATTTCGTGATTTTATTACGATCATCTGATTTTCTTTTAGTAGGAATTGAAATATAAGATGAAAGGAAAAAGCATCTTCCGACGCGCCGTATGTTGCTGACTCGGTGCACCAGGTGTAGGGCAATGATTCGTGGCTTTGAAATGACCCAATATGGGACCAGAAAACACAAACCTAATAAGTGGGTCCCTTGTAAGTTCCCTCTTCTATGATTGTAGTTCAATTATTGAGGGTTTTGAGCTGGGTTTTGTTATTATTTTGCCTTAATTGAGAGTGGATGATAATTTTAGAGTTGATTTTTTTTGGTGTGATTAATTAGTTGTTAATTAATTTCAATTGGATGGGGATGAAAAGAGAGGTGAAGAGCACATTGGATGGTTGAGAAAGAGAAGGGGTCACACCATGATTTTGAGACCCACCATACATTGTCCACAATAAGCTAAAACAAAAGCCCCTATCACTATCATGCTGCATCATGCATGCCCTCTCTTATTTTGTCCACACACACACTCACACTCTCTCTCTCTCTCTCTCTCTCTCTCACACACACACACACACACACACACTCTCTCTCTCTCTATCTCTACTTATGGTACACTATCTTTTGGTGCATCCAAAACTATGGAGAAATTAATCAGCTGCTCGAACCTGGTCCACTAGACAAAATGAATCAGTATGCGACATTTACTCTTTGAGCGATCGGCACCGGCGAACATTGTCTAAAGTATTTGAAGGGTTTACTATCTTTATTTGAAACTCTTTCTCTCTCTCTCTCTCTCTCTCTCTCTCTCTCTCTCTCTCACACACACACTGTCCACCATTTTTTGGTACAACCAAAACTGTGGAGGGGTTAATTATTTGCTTGGTCCTAGTGTAGTAGGCCGAATGAATCAGAATGCGCTTTAAGCGAAAGGGAAAATCTCATGTGAATCAATGCTCGGCACCATTAAACACGACTATGAGATGCGCACAAATATATATATATATATATATATATATATATATATATATATATATATATATATATATATATATATATCATTTTATTGTATTTTGACTAGTGCAACAACTAGATGATGCAGTAGATAAGGTATATATATATATGTGGTAATTTTTACGAGCAATTAAATCGTCAAATGAAATCGACACATTTTCTCAATCTAAAATAACTTTTGTTATTCATAGATTAGTGGATAGTAATTTATAAGTTAATTTCTTGGATTTCCACTTAACCTCATCCATTCATGCTTCACATCAATTTAACAACCATGTTCGCGACAAATTATGATCAAATTAAGATGTAATAAAATAAACACAGGAGTTTGCATCAATTGGTATTGAACTAGCTAGAGAGATCACTCCTAACAAAGAGTTAATTTGCATCCGTGCTACACCTTTTTTTTTTAAAAAAAAAAAGTGAAATTGAACTAGAGAGAGTACCTATCTTATAAGAGACTAAGATAATACAAGTCGTTTTGTTTTTATTTTTCCTTTTTTGCTTTTGTGTGTGCATTTTTTTTTTTTTATTTCAAGAAAGATATTTTTGAAAAAATGGTCTATATAAGCATTACAACAAACGTACAAACGAAAATGAAAATAATGAATACGAAAATAAACAAATCACAAGGAGAAAATAGAAGAAAATACATATTTAATTACGTGAAAAAAATTTCGCAGGAACTACAAGCGAGAGAGGAGAGCTCCACTATCGAACAAAAAAGAAAATACAAAGTTTAGAGTACAATCAATCTGTTGCCTCTCCGGCAAAACGAAGAAACAAATTCTTAACGGATTCCAGATCCAATCTGATCGGGCTCAGGCCTACCGTACCGAGTTCTCCGCTACCCGCCACAAATCTTTATTTTTTCTTCACAACTTATTTTTTAAATTAGTTGCACAGCAAAACTGTCGACGAGTTAGAGTCTCAAAACTAAAGTCGATTACCTATTTCAAGGTACATCTAACAACAAATTAATAACAACAAATTAATTATATATACAGAGAATATAATTTAGTGGTTAAGAGAATATAATTAATTATACATCTAACAACAACAAATTAATTATACAGAGAATATAATTTAGTGGTTAAGGGGTAAAAAGAAAAGAAAACGAAAAGTTGAAAATAGGAACATCTGTTTTAGTTTTTACTGTAGGGATTTGATATCAGCTGTCATATCGCTTGTTGAAATTTTCCAAAAAAACAAAATATATTGTAGCAATAATATGTCTGCATTCCCAAGATACATGAAATAATACAATTTGATTTTTCGATATGTGTGTAAAGATCAGTTGTGCATCCTTCAAAGAAAAAAAAAAAAAAATTATCTGTCCTGAATGAATGATCGGAGCTACTATCGATAATATTTCATATATATATATATATATATATATATAGTAGAGTTCTTGTCTTATTAGAAATGTGATCGCTTATCTTTCTTAAGTTTTTAACCGTCCATCAAATTTGCTGGGTGGTTAGAATGAATGAAAAAAGAAAAATTAGATTTTTCAATTTATCTTCTTTTTAAATTTTTCTTCAATTTCTTTTCTTTCATTTACCTTAACCATCCATCAAATTTGATGGGCGGTTAAAAATTTAGGAACACAAGGGCTGCTGTACGTGCTCCTAATTAACATATTTTAACTCTAGAAATATATTAGAAATATATTGGAACATAGAAAGAGTATTTTTAATATTAGGCTTCTAAGAGGGGTAAATCGAAAAGTCGGGCACTTTTCAGAGACATATAAACAATTGCCCCTAGTATTTAACGGGTTATCACAATTTAGGAATGCAAACGGGGTGGATCCAGAGGGCAGGAGGGTTCCCCCACCTCCAGCTCTAGCTCCAGCTCCATTTCTTGTCGGAACGGGATGGATTCGAGACGGATTATTTTTTATTTTATTTTTAGCTCCCACTTACCGCCTCATTCGACATCGGGGGGTGAGAGCAATTTTTTAATAGATTTTGACGGTTTAGGACATATTGAAGGAAGAAAAGGATCTCCACTTGCTCTATTTACTTTGCAGATTGGAGCGGGAGCTCTACCATGCCAGATCCATTTGCATCTGTGATACCATGTTCATCATGTATAACATCGATATTTTGGGTAACAAGAAATTTTCTTTCATTGTTTTTGTCCCCTTTCAACAGTCCAAATAAAAAAAAAAATTTAATAAAAAAAATTTAAAAAAAAAAAACTAGAAAAAAAAATCCCTCAACTAATACTAAACATGCACATCCAAAAAAACATGCATATAGAGCCGCGGAATAGGTAACAGTCACTTTTTGGTGACCGCGACCAATTAATTAATAATTAAAAATAAAAATAAAAACAACAACAAAATATATGTACAAGTTGTGTGGGCCCCACGGCCCAGTAACTGTCAACTGTTGATGGGCCCCGATTGGCGCCACTACATTATTGTGGGCCCCGCGTTTCACATCACCCCGACTCCGGGGAAGCCCATTAAGGGCCTACGAAAACGGTGGGTCCCACACAATAGCTAAGCTACACTGTATTGCGCCTGTCGCTGTGGGGCCCACCCCATAATTCTCCGCGAGATTCCCATTGGTCCGGGCCCGCAAAGGATGTATTATGTTGCGTGCACCAAATGCATCCGTACATTTCATGCACCGCTCTTCATGTATTGTCCTTTTCTTTTCTTTTTGAGAGGAAGGGAGAGATACAGAGAGACAAAGGCAACACGTTAACTCCTTTCGATAAATTTTTTATGTAAACAAATTTAAATGAAAATATAAAATAATTAGGTCTCGAAACTTAGGACTTTTAGTTTTATTATGTTTTATACAATATCTAAAAATTTTTACATATATTTATGGTGGAACTAGAATACTATTAATAGTATTAAAATAGTATTTGATATCAACTTGTTAACCAATAGATGTCTATAGTCTAGTAAGGGTTGGTGGAATAGTGAAAAGTTGACGATAACCATTATTTATATACTTTTAATAATATATACTATGTAATTAAACTCTCTCTCCATATATATATATATTGTTTAATTTTATAAGGGGCTCAAAAAGTTCTATTATGTATGTGTGGATGTTTTGAGTGTCCTAAAATTATTAACTACGTTTAAAGGCCGCAATCGATGTGATAGGAAACAACTTAGAAATGATTTTAGTACCTAATCTTCGATCATCGATATAAAAGTTATCAAGAAAATCATATATACCTTGTGAATTGAATAGCTGAAGCAGGAATGGTGCACCGGGTGCATGCAGTAGCTTCATTATAAAAGATAAGCTTGATGTGGGACCCATGCACAAAGGATCTCCACAGGAGGTGGGTCCCACAGGGGTGCACCAAAAAGGAAAAGGTATAGAGAGAAGTGGGGCCCGCATGGTTTTCTGGAATCAGAATCTTACCTACTAGAGGGCTCCCTAAGAACTCATAAATTAATTAATATTAATTATATTACTAAATAATAATAGGGTTTACTTTAATACATCTCTCTAAGGTTCTCAATTGTAGTTGTCTCCCTAATTTAGCTATTAATTAAGTACATTGCATTATCATTTTGTACTTTGGAATCATTCTTCTTATTAGGGTTTTGTACAGAAAAAGATATGGTATCAATCTTTTTCGCGTGAGATTGTTGTAGTTGATATCGAATGATTATTATATTAGAATCAGATTAGATTCATAGAGTGCGTTGGGTGGAAAATAAGTGAACTATATGACATTAGAAGCCAAATTGGATTTTTATATATTTAGTTGTACAATGATCTTGTTTGTTAAGAAACATAATTGTTAGGTAGAATACAAGATACTTACCATGTGATACAAATGGATGGAGCATGAGTAGAATTATTTATTATAAACACTCTTTAAATCATTTTTCTTTGCACATAAAAAATCCTCTCATACATTGAACCTGAAAATCCAGATTACTTTAAATTGAACCTGAAAATCCAGATAACTTCAAATCTTACGATACCTGATTCTGAACTCTTGGCTTGTAATCAAAAAAGAAAATACTCGTACCAAGATAACTTATCACCAGAGATTTTTCTCAAACATAATCATTTTCGCAAGAGATGTAACGCCTCCAATAGCCCCATATCGAATGGGATACTGATTTCGATCAGTTTATATGAGGCCTACATGCTAATAATAACTGGGCTTAAGTATTTTGGGCCAGTGGTTTGGCCCAATGAGTTATTGTTGCTAGCGGGTCGGGTCGTTACAATTGATATCAGAGCCGAATACCAGCCGAAAATGTTAGAACTAAGTGCTATGCGGGACAAAGTACTACACCAACGGATTTGGTGGGAGCCATCTTTTGAACCTAGTCTGTCTTTGATTTGGTTTGGACCCGACGAGGACGTCAGGGTCTAAAACAGGGGGAGTTTGTAACGCCCCCAATAGTCACATATCGGATGGAATACTGATTTCTATTAGGTTATATGAGGCCTACGCGCTAGTAATAATAACTGGGCTTAAGTATTTTGGGTCGGTAATTTGGCCCAACGAGTTATTGTTGCTAGCGAGACGTGTCGTTGCAGAAGACACAAATATTAGTCTAGTGCATTTTAATGAAGTTTTTTTTTTTTTTTTTTTTCTTCCTGTATTAGCCTTGTTTTGTTTTATTTTGGCTTGATTCTTTCTGTTTTCTTAGATTGTATTTACTTTTCTTTTCGTAGGAACGAAGCTCAATTGCCTCACTACTGTAGTTAAATTCATATTTTATATGAATAAAGTAGGTAACACGCTATTTCTCCTCCCCCCCCCCTCCCCAAAAAAAATTTGCTCAAACATACAAATGAACTATTTGGATCCAAATTAACCCAGTTGTTAAGGTGGGATTAGCATGTGATTTGGCTATTTAGAAGGGTCCATTGAGCCATCAAGTTGTCATACACTCATTTCTCTTTGATAGAGTGGGGTTTGATTAGCTGTACTCCATAAATGCATGGAGAGATATTAAATGAAAATTAAAAGGACATAAAGTTACATGTTTACTCAAGAGGGCACAAGTTCAAAGTATTCAAATCTTATAAATCTTCCAATCTAATTTTTTTTTTTAATTTATTTTTTGAACAGAGTTTACATATACTTTTAGCTATCATATTACCAAACTAGATCTAGATGGGCACGTAGGCGAGGTATTAAACTCCCGATTCGTTGACTAGCGATCCAGATACCAACCACATGCACTAGATAGTGATGTTTATATTTTGCTCTTGAATGAAGATTTATTTTCGAGATTTGCACTTTTCAATCATCTTTTCCTGCATTAATTTGATGGAGTATAGGTTCTTAACAATACAATAAGTTCATATTTGGTGTTGTATACGTGTAGCAACGTTTTGATCTGACCTTAATTCGACTAGATCAGATCATCAGAAACAATTTGGACTTTTCTCTCAAAAATAAAAGAAAAGAGTGAAAAATAAGAATAAAAGAACCCCATTTGGGCCAATCCATTAGCTCAGCATCTTGAATCTTCAAAAACATATCTACTAGAGGCCCAACTTTACCTGAAATAGGGCTAAGATTTGAGTTTAGGTGCAGGCCATAGTAATAGTAATTGATTGGAGAGAGAGAAAAAGATAGAGAGAATGCTCTTATTCTGGTTGGCCGCACTTCTTGTGATGCCCCAACTTTCCAGGGGGTCACCCATCCTAGGACTACTCCCGTCCTAGCACGCTTAACTCTCTTAACCTCTTGGGTCTTGCCACCACCCAAAATGCTTAAGCCGGATTAAAAATTTAGTCCAATTATATCTCATATATAGGACTATCTAGGGTCTCACACTTCTACTTCTGCTTCCAAAAAAAAGGAAAGAAAAAACTTAACTGAGTATAATTGATAGATAGAAAATTATAATTTTGCTGAAAAAAAAGGACAAAAAATGAGATTCTTGGTCTCAAACTTATATATAACGCTTCCCCTTATATTCTTAGATCGTATTTTATCAAACAACACTGTGTTCTATAATATGGCCAAACACATCATGAACTCTTGAGTATTGATTATTGAAATCCTATTTGTGTATATATCCTATAGAAAATTTCCAATGACTATTTGCAATTCTTTTATTTTTCGAGAGAAAAATAACACGCTATGCTTTTCATTTCTTATTTTAGAAATAAATTCGGCTAACAATGTGAAACTAACTAGACTTCAAACTTGAAATCTCAAATACCAATAGGCTAAGTCAGTAACATAATGTCAATTTCAAAGGTTAGAAACTGTAAAAGAGATAGAATTAACAAAAGAAATGTATGCTAGGAGCCTTGGACCACAGAAATGTAGCTTGGAGCTGATTCTTTTGCCTATGTTTTTGTGAAAACAATGCTTCAAGGCTTAAATGAAATCTCTACCACTTCTGAATCCCCCACAGTTTGGATCACAAGCAAGTAGGTGATAAGTTTAATCCCACAGCAAATAAAGAGCTCATTTGCACTGAAAAAGCGCTTCTACAGAAGTGGTATTTGTGCAAAAATGCCCGAAAAAAGCACCAGTACAGCAAAAACAGCTGCTTCATATGTAATACCAATGACATACACAAATTGAAAATAATTTACCTCAAGTTATAGGGAGTACTCTTCTTGTTTGTAATGAATAGCAAGGGAGAGGTGGCGCGGCCACAATCCCGTATGGATAAGCTACAGTCGTCGAAAACGATAACACGACTCACTAGGGATATGACAATGGATGTACAGACATGAACATATGTGCACAAAACTACATGTAGAAAGAGATAAAGATAAAGATACAGTGATAGAGATATTCATTCAACACGCCTCGGCACGTCGGTAGGACACCTGTGTTTACAGCTATCAATTTATTCTGCGTTTATCCGTTACCGTATCCGACATGAATACACAACTAGAGTGCGGGAATTAGTATGCGGGCGCCATGGCTTGTTTATATATTGAACAGCATAATGAGAATAGATTACAATAGAAACTACACTGCTGCTAACTTCGGTAGAAGATACAACTAGTTGGTACCAGGATAAGTTTTACAGCTGACAAAATGTTTTTATCATTGCTAAGAAATTATACAATGGTTAAATAATACAACATATAAAAGAGGTGGTTAACAGGGTACTCAATTTTCTTACCAAAGCTTCGAGAGGCCGTATAAGCGGCATTAACATCCAATGTACAACAGCAATGTGTAGGTGGTTCTCGCCCTTCTCAATCAACTGCCACAGCTGTAGCCTCGTAGAAAAGAGCATCGCCCTTCGGATGCAATAATAACTATATCTTTTGTTTAAGAACTTGGCGAAGCTGAACCTTTTGGCCGTCCATCCTTGCCTCTAACAACTTTGCCTTCAAACTGTGCTTCTGCATGCCACGTCGCCATTCGATACACCCCTTCATCCCTTTGGCTACATTAGGATTTAAAGAATCCGGCGAGCTCAACTGCCCTACACTGGGTGAGCTCATAATCCCATCACCTAACTTAAGATCGGGAGATAGTGTCACATTCGATATCCTGCCATGCAAAACCCTCCCGTTGTGCAACTCTGTCGCCATTTTCTTGCAATTTTCACCGTTTGAAGATCTCCACAGCCTAACAATAGAAGACCCTTTCTTTCTAGACTGTCTAGTATTAATAGAACAAACCTCACTAATTTCATCGGTACCGCTAACCGATGCATTATTATCGGCATAGACCCCAGTAACTGATGGGTCGCTCCCTTTAGGGGAATTACTCGAGCCCTGCTCCTCCACATGGCTCACAGTCTCCCACCCGCTATCTTCTTCCGCATCTTCGTTGGTGTACCTCCTTGTTGGTTTCTCTAAGAATATATCAGTCTCAGGGCTAACTGTGTGGATTCTCGACGCATGGCTTGTCGCAGGGCTGAATCCATAGCATTGTTCGATCTCTCTTTCATTTGCATCTTCTCTTGGCTGTAGTTCTTCAAACACAGAGAAGATGTCCTCCGAAGCAGGCGGGGGCTCGTAAGTGAATTCCTTCATATCGTGAATCCTAATTGTGCTGATGGCTTCCCTGAGCATTTCTGCTTCTCTAAATGCTTCTGTGTCGGCACCAGTACCAGTTTGTGCTGCTAAAAAAGCCTCTAAATCAGCTTGCAGGTTGCTAAGTTGCGAATACTTGTGCTCGAGGGCCAATTTCGCATCAACCAACTTCATCTGTACTCTTTCTTCACGCCAAACCTCTGCCATTTGCAACATCCTTCTCTCTTCCTCGACCTCCTCTCTTATCTTCATTGACTCCCTCTTCAAACCCTCCACTTCGGCTTTGTCTTCTCCGATTTCCTTGGCCAGCTCATCGCACACTTCTTCCATGAGCTCGCGTGCCTTTCTCTCTTTCTCATAGTCATGCAAGAATTTCTTCATGGACAATTTGGCCTCGGTTAATTCATTTACCAATTTGGAATTTACGATTTCCAATCTTTGCCTACCTTTCCTCTCCCTGTTGAGATCGTCCTTCATGGAATCTATTATATTGCGGACCTTCTCATGCTCTTTGATCCTCCACAATGCTTTTTCCTCGGCAACCTTTTTCAAGAAGTGATCGAGCTTCTTCTTCGACGATTTCTTCTCAGCCTCGAGCCCGATAATGCGGGTTCGGGCCTGCTCGAGCTCCGATTGGAGGGAAGAAACAAAGGAAACCTCCGCGCCAAGTTTATGGAATTGGCGAGAGTTGTCCGAAGCTTTCGAGATATCGGCGTCCCATTTGGTTGTTGTCTCGATTGTGATATTGGTTAAAGTTTTACAATCTTCAAGCTGATAAAAATACATAGAGTAAACAATAGATCAAACAGAATCAACGAAAAGAGCCAATTTTAACGCCTACCGAACTTGAGAAGAAATTGTGAGTACCTTTTGCAAGATGCCATTCTTTCTATCGCGAGCCGTAATCGGCATGTGGAGGTGTCCGGAATTGGACTGTAAGAGAGAAAATGATTCTTAATTAACGAAAAGTACACAAATTCTCAACAATATTATATGGGCCCACTTTGATTAACACTCAATAATGGCTAAAATCAACATCTTAATTGGATAGTAGGACCACAAAATAGAGAGATATCACATCATTAACCAATAGGCATAGCAACATAGATTAAAAATATAGAAATATAACATCGTCAACCGTAGATCGCCTCAATAAAAAGTACCATATCAACATCATCCATTTACATTGGTCCACCAAAATTCGTTTTAAACATAACATGCGTCCAAATTTTTCCACAATTTGACATCACGAGTATGTTTAGCTAACAAACATATTCAGCAACCACCAATTAAACATTTGCCCCCAATAAAAAAGAATTGCAAAAGAACACACAAAACTGCAATTCTCTTTTTACTGAATCCACAAAAACAAAAGCATGCACCTAAATTAAGATGTGTAGAGATCTTTGCACAATTGGAGACCATGAATCAATTTATTTAGCTAACAATTAATCCAGTAATTGCCTAAATACATTTCCCTAAATTTAAAAAAAAATTGCGAAAAACACATGATTTTTAACATTAAATTGCCACCAAAATGCAATTTTTCTTTAATGTAGAGATCTTCGCACAATTTAGCTAACTAAGAAACAAAGTACAGCAAAAAAAAAAAAAGAATTTTAACGAGAAAATGCTCCCCAAAATGGGATTTTTAAGCAGATTCCAGAAAAAAGTAGTGCATTTTGGACCTGGAAAAGGGTAATTTCGTAAAAAAAGGATCGAAAAAGAGTACAAGAGGAGCAGGGATCTCGCACGACCTACCTCAAACCCTAATCTAGCCCCCCTTCGCCGCTCCCCTACGCCCCCACTCTCCGGGGGCAGCGTCCGCCACATCCCCGCCGCGAGCTTCCTCGCCGACAACGTCGGCGCCGCCGCCGCCTCCTCTCCTGCCGCCTTCCAGCGCTCCGCCTCGGAGGCGCCGCGATCCGCTTCGTGAAGCTTCCACTGGAGGTGGGGGGTCGCGGCGGCCCCACCCCACCTCCGCCGAGATCCGCCACCGCCGATCCCCGGCGCTCGTACGCGGCTGCGGCGTCGTGGGACCGATGCTGCCGCGGCTGCCGCGGCGCCGGGGGACGATCGCCTCATCGCACCTTCGCATCCAACACCATTGGCGACGCGAGAGAGAGAGAGAGAGAGAGAGAGAGAGTAGGGA
The DNA here is from genome assembly GCA_025177825.1 of Aechmea fasciata. Lineage (NCBI taxonomy): Eukaryota > Viridiplantae > Streptophyta > Magnoliopsida > Poales > Bromeliaceae > Aechmea > Aechmea fasciata. The sequence continues at coordinate 8,442,253 of CM045932.1, read as the reverse complement.
TTTGGTCGAATGGGGAGGAAAAGGAGGGATACGTATGAGGAGGAGGAGGAGGAGGGGAGAGAGAGAGAGAGAGGTAGAGAGAGAAAGGGGTTGTAGAGAGAGAGAAAGAGAGAGAGAGAGAGAGTGTTGACTAAGATCTACCCGAGGGGTCCGGTCATGTGGATGTGGACGGGTAAAAAGATGGAGGTTGAAAACTATACTGAAACCCCCTCAACTATAGCTATTTACTAAAAAGCTCCCTCCCAATTATTTTTTTTTCCCTTTTATTAATTTCTCTTCATGTTTGATTATTTTTTTATTTTTTTTAGAATTGGTTGACTTTAGTTGGATATAGATTGAAGATAATTTTGAGTACCAAGTTATTTTAGCCAAAAAAAAAAAAACCTTAAATACTTTATCAAATTTAATAATTTAAACTATTTTCAAGCAGATAAAATTAGACTAATTTACTGATAACATTTAACATAATAATTAAATTTAATAAAATATTTTACCAAACTAGTTCGAATAATAACCCAAATAAAGAGGAAAATATAGTTAAATGAATGTTTGACCTCAAGGGTAAAGGTAAAGGGTCTATTTAGCAAATTATATCGTTTGAGGGGCCTCCATGCAATTTTACGTGTTACATTGACTGGTTTCTGGGGCCCACATGTTAGTGATACATAAACGTGATATTACGCCGTAGAGTTCTCGGGTGATGCGGGGACGAGACGTATCCGTACGTAAATATTTACGCGGACCAGGTCTATAGACCGGACCAATAGCATGCTGGTATACCGTCGCACCCAACACCGATTGCATGCAAACCCGAAGCATGCGGCGTATACAACGTAGTATTCCATGCTTGTCGCAATTACGTATCCTTGTAAAGTTATAATAATAATAATAATAATATAAACATATTTGTTACTATAAAAATTTACATTTTGAAATTATAGTGAGAGATAAACAAATATGTTTATATTATTATTTGTAAATATATTTTGAAACCATCAAATTAAATAAATTAAAAGAGTGATCAATAGTAAAATTAAAATTTTAAAAAATTAAATAACTGATTCAAAATTATACATAATTCAGATAAATTTGATATTTTTTTTAAAGTAATAAATAAAAAGGATTTAAATTGAGAGGTGCAAAAGGTGGGGACAAGCACCATCAACTATCCTACACAACTGTAACCCTTTTTGGGGCCACAATTTGGCATTTTGCTCGTGTCCGTAGTGTTTTGTTCCCTTCAATGTATATCTCAAGCTGTAACATATGGAGGGTTAATAATGAAACATATGTATTGGGATGTAAATGGATCCGGGTTAGTAGAGCTTCTGTCTCGTTCCGTTTTGAATGAGGCAATAAGTGAGAATAAAAATTATAGAAAAATATAATCGATCTTGAATTTGTTTTAATTCGCAAAGTAAATAAAGCGGGAGGCAGGAGTCCCTTTTCTTTCTTTAATCATCCTCCGTAATCTGCCAAAATTTCTCTCCCACCCCGATCAATCCCGAATAGGGCGATAAGTGGGAGTCAAAAATAAAATAAAAAATAGCCCGTCTGGAATCTGTTCCGTTTGTATTCCTACATATGATGCCCGAAAAGTAGCACAAAATTAATAATAATGGTAATGGTTATAATTAATTAATAACTATATCTTGTTAATTCTTCCTAGTTTTGAGGAAATAATAGAAACAAACTATGGGTTAATATTTTTAACAAATTAAGGGATGGAACTTGTTTATTTATGTAGTAGGTATTTGCACCTGCATCACTAAAAAAATTTTTATTTATGTAAAAAAATTAGGATATTGATCGAAAATAACTTTTATATAGCTAGATATCTATTGCAGAGCAAATTAACACACAAATACGAAAGATTTTTATATGCATGCATGTGTCACGAAATAGAAACCGTACATATATGCATATTTTTAGGGGTATATATATATTTACGTGCAAAACTCGAATTATTTTTCTTAATTTTTACTAATTAACCTTAGTAAAGCTCTAATAGTTCGAAAATAATAATCAAGAGTCCTACATATTAGAGATATATTTATGATTGTTTTCAGATAGCCAAATTCGATCAACATCTCGGGTAATTACTTAAAAACACATTACTATATATGATTTGACAAAAAATTTCCAAAGCATACATATATATATGATCGAATTAACTCATTCAAAGTCCACACATATATATTTTACTTCTTTTTTGTTATTGCATTGATTGAAAACACGAAAATTCTCACATGAAAAGGGAGGTGGGGGGGGGGGGAGATCGAGTGTGTGATCACATGACTCTGCCCCTGTTGGATAGAGAGGGGGTGGCTTGTCCTTATTACATTAAATTAAAGGAGCACATAGCATGGTGTGGTGTGGTGTGTTGTTCTCTTCCCATCCGTGAAGGGAACATGCATGTAGGCGTTTTCTTTTATTTCATGCATGTTCAATGCTATATATATAGCTTAATTAATAATTGGAGGGGATGGGTCACATTTGTTTGTTTGATAAGTATTATATATGATTGTTATTTAATTACTATTTTGGATGGTTTATATTAATTTGATCAGGTGGTTTTGAGGTTGGATGTATATTTTAAGCTCACAATTCGAGCTTGTAAGACTTATAAGTTTGGTATTGAGGTCTAACACTTTTAAATAAAATGGAGTTGAGGAAAAAGTATATAGGGATATGCGGAAAGCAATATTACGTACGAAAACAAACGCAATCTACCCGCGCGCAATCCAAACGAAGCCTGAAGATCGTTTAATGTCCAAATTAAAGGCTTTAAATGCTTACGGAATTTAATTATTTGTTGCTCGTGTTACATATATTCTGTTTTGTTGTGTTATTTTTATGTTAGCTAGACAGTTTTGTGTTACGCAGATATTGAATCTCCCTCAATAACTATAATTAGGACGTGTTTACTCAATCTATCTCAATAAATTAAATTCGAGCTCAATTTGCAGTTTGAATTTTCGAATTCAAATTCAATTTGGTTGTTTAGATCCAATGTTTTTTATCTAGACTGAATAATCTGGTTCGTGTTTGAAATGGTTTGACATGTTATTAATTGCATCCATATTAAAATAGTTTTTTTAAGATAGGTATCGCTATTCCCGTTTATTTCGTTTAATAAAGAAACATGAAATATTTATATTGTTTTTATCCAACTTATTTAAACATTTAGCAACCAAATCGTGGTCATGTTGATTGACCACATGGTGACGGGCCATTCTAAGCTCAAATGATCGGTTCGGTAGAGAATATGATAATTGATTTTTCTTTTTTTTTTTCTGTTTATAATCCGGCCAAATGGACTGGATGTGGTGGGTTGAGTAGAGTAATCTTTTTTTTTTTTTTGATTGTGCTTTATATTTAGACATTAGTAGATGTTTTTTTAAGTTTTAGCATAAATGAGACATTTACTCAAAAATGTCCCAAACATGTGTCTCTATAACCTAATTATGTTGTAGTGGTTTTGATCTAGGCTGAATAATCTGGTTCGTGTTTAATTGAAATGGTTTTACATGTTATTAATTGCATCCATAATAAAATAGTTGGTTACATAACTAACATACCTATCTTATGTGCATGGTTAGTGACCTAAAAAACTAGGGTTGTTAGCTCACATGGCATGCAAGGCCAAATGAAGAAGTTAAAACTCAATCCATGTGCCATATATAGCTAGGTTTAGCATATATAGGAAGGATTAAGTCGAAAGCAAAATAAATTTAGCTTAGGCATGTGATATGAGGGGTTTCATATTAATTTGCACATGCAGGAGTATATATATTAGAAATTAAATTAATGGTGAAGGGATTAGAGAGAGATTAATCAAAACCACTTCTAGTAATTTGAGCCATTGGGAGGAAAAAAAAGTGTTCATGTTTGGATGCTTTGGATACCATGTATGAAATAATTGATATAGCAAAAATATTGCACATTATTGTTCTTTTGTATTCATTGGGAACATGTACAACTCAAAGGGTTTGACTTAGTTGAGGGGACAAGATGTGGAAGAAGCAAATAAATGTATGAGCTTTATTTTATTAATTTATTTATTTTCCCTTTCTTTGCTTCATCAAGTGTTTCATATTGAGATGTGAGTATGTTTCTCACACACAAAGGGATTGAGTAAAAAAAATTACTTTTATAATCTTCTTACCCTAGAATCTTCTTTCACCATTAATTAGACTAATAAGTATTTATAAATGTAGATTAGTGGATAATTAACTTGGTTTTGCATTATTCATTGCATATGAAAGTGCATATATATCTTCTTCTTCTTTTTTTCCTTTCTTTTATAATTGTATCTTATAACTCATCTAATAGATCTTAAAAAAGAAAATAATGAAACCCCTTCTCCTTTGATAGTAAGAGTGCGAACAGACAATAGATTATTGCTATAAGTACACCAAATATTGCCCTTGTGAGCTGATGATATATTGGCATATATAATGTAGAGAGTTTCAATTATTTTATGCATATACACTGTCACTTACGTCATATTTATTTATCGATATTTTTTTACATCATAGCGTTCTAAAATTACTATTTTGTATCCATTAATTTCTTTGTTTATGGCACAAATGAAATGTTTGTTACCTTCATATATATGGCAATTCATGTGCAAGCTAAAACTAAATCATCCCTCTAATGGGCCGGGCCCAACAGAGTCATCATTAGGCCCAAATTAGGCCCAAGATATAAACTCGGGCCGGAGCCAAGCCCAATATGAGGTTAAATTGTGTTGCATTTTGGGCTTGATGATTTTTTTTTTTTTTGGCACACAAGTAATTGAGAAATAGGTTTACCTCCTACATTGTGATTTATTTGATACTCAAGATAATTTGTGTTATAAATAAAAGCATGAATAAAGTAGAATATTCCAAAAGTTTACTAGATTAAGAGTAATTAATTTTCATGGATTCACTTTTTTGTGCACATTTTCTTCTAGCCTTTTATCTTTATCTTACTAGCCTTTTCTTTCTTGTATTATTATTATTATTATTATTATTATTATTATTATTATTATTATTATTATTATTATTATTATTATTATTTTACTTCACTAGCTTTGTGAAAAGTAGCCTAGTTAATTTGGACACTTTTTGCCTAATCTTTAGCAAAAATATACAACTTCTCCAAGTTGGAAAATAAAAATGCAACTTCAGGTTGGGGACCAATTACCCTCAACTCATTTAAAATCAATATTTTATGCAATGATATTGCCAATTTTCTTAGTAATTATCCCTTTCTTGAAAAGAATTCTAAGTCAAAACTCATAGCTAAGAATGGACCAAAGAATCAACTATATTTATCCATATCTCCTTATGCTTTTGCAAAATGATGCTATCATATACTAGTATATATAACACACAAAAAACGAAAAAAGCACCTAAAAGAGAAATATATAATGGTTGCGTCTTTCTCTCCCTCATTCTTTTTTTGATTTGTACGTGTACGTAAGCAGTGACAATAGTACTGGCATCGCTGCCATAAATCATAACAATAGTACATAATTCAGGCATATATAACCATCTACTAAAGAGATCGATGTATATATATATCTGCTACTAAATACAGTCAAAAATTATATCGCACGACTTTATCATAAGAAAAGTTCTAGTTGTACATCCCAAAAGGGGGTTTAAATTTCATACACTTTCATCGTAGAATTCGTAAATTCTTTCATTTGACCCGACAAACATCAAATATTGGCCATTGGATGAAGGGGTGCAAAATTTATACCTTTTTTTGGGGTGTATGGATAGCGTTGCTCTTTTTTATAGTAATTTGATTATAAATTTTCTCACATGACTAGTTCTTCATGTATATATAGAAATTAAGAAAGATGTAAGTAATTAGTAAGGGAGGCCAAGTAAAAAGTTGAACATGAGAAGAGATTTTAATCTAAGATACCTTGGAAGCATAGTTTTCACATTTGAAGTACTAGGAAAGATTCTTTTTTCATGTCCCTTTACACATTGATATATGGGACCATCAAATAGTTAGGTAGCTAGAAACAAATCAAAAATTAATGTTGTGCATAAAACTATATATGCAAACTAATTATGAAGGGTTTTTTAAGTTTCTTTTTTCAACTTAGGTTCTTTCAATTTTCCCACTAATTAAACCTCTCTTGTATTAATATAATTTGCACTCTAACTTAGGGAATTTGATCACACCTTGATCTCTCCACTGATATGCCATGTTCATTCTTTCATGAAATAATACATATATACATCTTAAGAGAGAGAATGATAAAGAAAAATATAATTGATTGGTTAAATATATATCATGTGGACATGCAATTTAGATTTTTGAGATAATACATTAAGTGTTTAGAATCTAATTAGTAAGTAGTGAACTTGAATAGATCAGCACAATAATAGCATCTAGTATGAAAATTCTTATACCGAATATAATATATAATAAAGAGTCCTACTGTATTTTATTTGTTTAAGCTATTAATTAAAATAATCCAATTTTTCACATGATATATCATGCAAGTTCTTTATTTTATTTATATTCTCCAATTATTTTCATTATATTCTCATATTTCATTTAAACAAATCTTCAGAATATATGAAAACATGCAAAAGCTAAAAATTCTATGCAATCTTATTTAAAACAATTAGATAAATAAATTTTTGATTTAGTGATCACGCACGAGAGATAAAAATCAAAGAGAGATTTGGCATACAATAACTAAATCTATATATCAATAACCATACTGATAATATAATTTTATGTACTATATATTATTAAAAATAATAATCATCTCTGCAAATAATCAGATTTTAAATTTTTTATAATTTTTTTACAAACTGATTCATTTTTTTATTATTTTTTTAGTTTGAATTTTTTTTTAAAAAAAATATATCTACATGCAGCGGTAGCACACGGTTTAAGGACTAGTCCGCAGTATATTGCATGCCGACAAAAGTACGATAAAATTAGTTGATTGTAAGTTTCCGTATAGAAACTTCTATGCGTACGTCACCAAAGATAAAATTAGGATTTAGCCAAATCCGACTCATTCTATTTTCTCTATAAATTTATTTGTATATATATCCCTTCTAGAATAATAATAACATTAACATTAACAATCACCATGATTTCGAATATTGTTATAAGTATGTTTATTTATTTATTTATTTTGAACAGGTTAATACCCTAAATTAGGAGAATTAATTAGCGAAATATCTAAAACACATTAAAATACGTACCCAGTAAGTTATTTTTATGGAGTTGTCACTTAGTAACCTAGCTTGTTTACTGATACATCAATAATATTTTCGATAATATGAACAATATTATACTATTGTAAATAAAATTGAAATCAAATGAAGAGATCACTAATCAATAGACTATTTTGCGGAGAGTACTCCTGAATTGTCACTTTTGTGTTATCATCGACCGTCCCTCGTAATCAAGGTGCGTCGACTAAACATTAGTTTCGTGTTATAGTCATAGATTCTGGGAAGAAACTACGTTCACACTTGCCACGTAAAAGGAAGATCCTTTCGCTGGCTCCTGTTTCACACCATACAATTAATTAATCATTGTTACATTTAGCTTAATTTAATTAATTTACTTGGTTTTGTTCACTTACCAATTATACAAATCCATCCCACTGTTTTCTTTTTTTAAAAAAAAAATACTGATCCACTAGAATTAGAAAATGAGAGGTTTTGAGAAGAGTTATTAATAATGGCTCAAGTAAAGTTTATCAAACGACTTATTAATTTTTGCTCAAATTAATTGACATGGTCTTTTTTTTTTTTAGAGAGATTAATTGACATGGTCTTGGTATTGTTAATTGGTCATTTTTAGTGAAAGGATTATGGGCTAATTATTAAATAATTATATTAATAGATTTAAATTAAGGGTAAATTTTAATTTGCTCTTCTTATGGTATAAAATATTTTCACTTTGCTACTCTTCCAACGTAAAAATCTAAATTTTTAAAATCATAAGGTGCTACATGCTTTAATAATAAAGTTTTAAAATAAAAACATTAAGTAAAATAATAATTTTTTAAACTACGACATGACAAGTTAAAAATACACAAAAGTAAAATAAAACATTGCCCTTAAAAAAATTTACTTTACCCTTAACATATTTTTTAAATATGTTAATAAGCATTAATTTCATACGGGTTATGAATGGCAAATATACTTCTACAAAATTCAACTTTTATATATTATTTGTACAAAAGTTATGTTGCTTTTAAATATGTTCCTTTAGTTTGCTACCATTAGAGAACCATTAAAAAAATATTTATACTTTTAATGTTGCTATTACAAATATATTTTCCTTCAAAAATAATAATAATAAATATAATATAAAAGAAATAAAAATATCAAAAACTAATCAGAATTAAGTATTTAATTTATGAATAATTAAATTTTTCTAACGAATTCTAACGCTAAGAACATATTTGAAAATATCATAACTTTTTATAAAAATTATATATAAAAATTAAATTTTGTATAAATATATTTATCATTCTCAGTATCTGCAGTATCTATATAAAATTAACCCTTTATTAATAAATACGCGTACAGTGCGTAATATCATCTCACGAGTATCCACGTGGCAATTGAAAAAAAAAAATACTAGTGCGCGCGCAAACACATGCGGGCCACGTGTCACGAGGCGCATCGGACACAAAGATTCCCGACAAAGATCCCCGTTCACACGTATCGCGATCCCCCGCGCGGGGCGGCGCCGACGTGGCACCTTCGGTGTGAGCGCCTCGGGGTGCGTGACGTCGCACTGGGTCTTTAATTAGTAGGAGATAAATTATTAATATTTGTTGACACCTAGGATCCCGATTAGCCGTCCCACGTGGCGTTGACCGTTGAACCCCCCCTCACCACCACCTATAAATACGTAGCCGATCCCTCCAACTGAACCTTCGCCGTAGCACTAAATAAATTCCACACCAAATAAACCCAAAAAAAAGAAAATTAAAAAAAAAGAAGCAAATTGAATCGTTCTAGCGAGGGAAAGAAGAGATTAGGTATGGGGAATTGTATCGACTCCCGAGGCGGCGCGACGTGGGTCGACGACGACGACTGGGGATTCTCCGTCGACGAGGATGAGCGCAAGAGGAGTCCGTTGTTAGGAAAGAAGGGATCGGCGGCGGCGACAGAGGCGGCGGCAGTAGGCCCGAGAGAGGTGAAGATTAAGATCACGAAGAAGCAGCTGCGAGAATTGTTACGAAAGGCCGAAGGGAGAGGGCTGCCGGCCGACGAGGTCGTGGCGGAGCTTGCCAGGTTCGTTGAGTTCGACCGCGAACATCGCGAATCGCATTGGAAGCCCGCGTTACAAAGTATACCGGAGATCGGAGAGTAATGAAAATGAAAAGAAAAAAATAAAAAATTTGTAGCAGTGAGGATGATAAGTTTGGTTCTTTGATTCTTTTTGGACAATTTTCTTTTCTTTTCTTTTCTTTTTTTCTGTTTTTAGTAGCATTTGTGGAGTACGTACTGCTTTTTAGCAGTTTGATCTCCTTTAGATTTGCATGAGGTGGGTGTAAATATATAGATTTGGACGGAGAAATGGGGAGGGTCGGGAATATGTTGGTTTTCCATTGTATAGATCGTAGGTTGGTATTTATGTATTACGAACATTTTTATAAGTTTCGCGGATCCATGTCGGACTCATGTTCGATGTGGGCACTTCTTAGACGCGCGCGTTCAGTACTTATCTATGACGCTTACATTTTAAAAATATATAAATATATATATATATATATATATATATATATATATATATATATATATATAGAGTAGAAATTTCTTATCTTATTATGAGTAGTAGAGCCTCTACTACTATAAGTTGTTTTTCGATGATAGAGCTTAGAATCGACGATCCACTCCGTTAAATATGATCTAGAGTATTTAAAACTTCTAGAAAATAAATTTCGTAATTTTTCGAAATCATAATAAAGTCCATCAAATGGGCATAAAATTAATGAACGGAAATCGAACGATGTCCTAAAAATAGATGATCGGATCCTTCAATTTAAGATCAGAGTTATTGATCTTTATCTAGGTAGTGAATAGAATTTTCTATCAAAAATTCAACCTATTTCAATTCTTTTACACCGTTAAACTACCAAGTATTCCATATCGTAGTTAAAAATTGTCAATTTTGTGAGCTTTTGATCGTAAGGTAAATGATTTCGAAAAATTACGAAATTTATTTTCTAGAAGTTTTAAATACTCTAGATCATATTTAACGGAGTGGATCGTCGATTAAGCTCTATCATCGAAACAACTTATGAGTAGTAGGGCTCTACTACTCATAATAGTATAGTAGCCCTACTCTATATATATATATATAGTCCGTCTACTATCCTTTTAATAGGATAGGAGCACTTGTCCTATCAATTTTTTAGCCTTTGGATCAATTTTTTCCATCATTTCTAACCATTGGATTAAATACTATAACCCAAATGTGACGATTCAACCCTGTAGAGGACCATTCAACTCTAACCGACTAATATCATCCTAACCCTATAATTTTTCATCAAAGGGTTAAAAACTTGATAGGACAAGTGCTCATATCCTATTAATAGGATAGTAGCTCTAGCCTATATATATATATATATATATATATATATATATATATATATATATATATATATATTACCTTTCTTATGCATATATATCTTATCTAAGATGATTAATATATATTTTAGCTTTTTTTGATGAATATATAAAAATTATTTTGGACAATATAGATAAATTATATATGATAAAAATATATATATATATATATATATATATATTTGAACTATCAATAAAAATTTTACTAATTTTTATTCATACAAAAAAATATAATAATATTTTATTAAAATTAATATTATATATATAATTAATATTTATTATTATATTAATAATATTATATTTTACTAGCCGTGTACGTACCCGTCGTGTTCCTATTCTAATTTTTTGAAAACTATCGTCGTGTTGGAATCGTGTTGTATTCCGTATTAGTGCTCGTCGCGTCTAGATTGGAATAAATGGAGTATAAAAGTACTTTACATATCTCCAACAATCATGACAACTTATTATTATGGACTTTCCATTTAATCTAATTTCTACTTTCAATCTTTATTTAATGTAAATATCCTTCAAATGGAATGGTTAAATGGGGATTAAATGTTGCACAAGTCATGTGAAAAAACTTTCTAGAGTCTCCCATTCAGCACAAATTTAATTTCTACAACTGCAGTATACAGAAAATTTCTACACACCAGTTGATCTCGTAATATACGAGAATATAAAATCGATCTCACCTTTCAAAAGAGCGGCGAAATTAATAACCAGAAGAAATTTCATGCACATCGAGTACGTGGTCCCTGGTCGACTCCATATTTAAGAGCTTTTCAATGGATTTTCAAAGAGCCGGTGCCAATCTTGGGGTTCTTGTCGCCGCGAACTTGTACGAGGACTTTGATGCAATCTAACAAGGTCTTAGCAAAATTTTCCGAACGAAACAACATAGCAGGTGCGAGCCCGATCACCGCAGAAGAGATCGTTGTCAAAATCAGTGTCCACAAATATGCAAATGGTTGGTGGTTCTGCACCAAATTTAACAGTAAAATGACATTGGCGCGAAGACGACATATCGATCGGTTGAACAGCGATTTCCGATCAGGAGAAATCACGAGGCTTACGCAGTTAAAACTTAACCGCCATACTGAACTTTACATTTGCTCTCAACCACACTATTAGATCTAAAATTGGTTCTCTCTATACAGTGCATTATTACATATATAGCTTACAAGAATCATGTTCCATAGATATAGAATGTTAATTAAGGACTACAACAAATGAGCTTCTTCTACAAGAGATTGCTGATCATTCTAGGCTTTTCGAAACCTTTTCCACCGCCGATCATGGGACCAAAATGCTGAACCATTCCTTTCCGTCAATGTACCGAGTTAAGGACTAGATTTGTTAACTTGATTGCATATTCCGCGGCGCATCCGTGCACATATAAGGTAATGATTATAGAGGCTCGAGCTAGCGTTGTACGAGTATTAGAAGAGACATAAACAAAGACATAAGCAGTGGAAGCTTTATATCCATTACATAAACACCTGAAAAGCAAGAAGAGGAGGTAAGGTGATGAGCACGATAAAAATAATTGTCGAGTATAATACGCAAATCAGAGAAATGCAGAGGTTGTTTGCGATCAATTTCATTTGTGTTTTTTCGGAATTGTCATAGTATGTGCTCCATCTTTCTCTAACTTGGTCAGGTTAGTTTCAACTTTCAACCAACTAATAGCTACGTGCAATGATTTTAAATTTCAGGTGGTAATTGTTCCAGAACAGTAACCTAGATCAGGTAATAACTTTAATGAAGAGAAATTTCTATATGGAAATCTAATTTAAGAAGTATTATAACTACAGTTGCACCAGAAGAAAATACATTAAAGTTTTTATCCAAGGGTATGCAAGAGGAAAATTATATCATATGAAAAATACATTCTATGCTCAAGAATCCAAGTAATTAACTTACCAAGTTGTGCAGAAGTTGCAGCTGGAAGTGCAGGAAAATTAGTCGCTGAAAAGATAAGAAATATCAAAGGTTACAGCCCAGACAGAGAGAATGAAAGTAGAAACAAAAAAAAAAAAAAAGATTAGCAGAGCTGTAGAGGATTTCATCATTCTTAACCATGCCTATTACCTACGGAACTCATGCTAGGCATATATGCATGTGCATACTGTAGATTAGTACATGTATGAAATTTGGAATTTAGGTGAAACTAAAAAAGGGATTGTGCACATTTAAGTGTGAGTATGAAACATGCTAGCGAATTAGGCACACAAGTTTAAAGCAAATAGAGAACAAGAAAAAGGTAATATCAAATGACGACAATTATGACAACATCTCTGGAGAATGCCAAAAGCACACCATTTATATTTCACTTAAATGGTAAAAGATACTAAAAAGAATACTAGAATCTGAGCCCTTTCAATTAAGGGCCTGTTTGGCCGGCTATAGCTTCTGCAATAGTCTTGCTTGAGTAGGCTCAGCTTCTCGCTGCAGCAGAAGCAGAAGCCCAGAAAAGGAGACTTTTGGGGCTTAAAAGCTTACTTTAACTTCTTGCCACAACAAAAGATCTAGAATATTGGTTAGCCAAACGCCTCAATTCCAGAAGTTTTTTGCTTTTCGGAGGAGTGTAGCGATTCAGAAGCCAAAGTAGAAAGGCACTAAGATGGAATCTTTTTGTTATTGTACTTGAAGATGCAATAGTTATAAGGGTAAATAATTAAGTTGAGGCATAGAGCAGTGACATACACTTATTGCACGAAGAGGTAGATTCTTGAGATGAAGAGGGCCAAGGAGCTGCAATATTGTCATTTAGATCGCAAGTGAAACTAATCCCAGAAGAACGGTCAAATGTGGCATCAGACGGCAAACTTGGCAAGAGGCATCCAGATTCTGGAGCAAGATATTGGAAATTATAATGAAGCAAATTAGTACGTCATTTTAGCATCAGAATTTCATAAAATCCCCAAACCAAAATATAAGTATGAACACTTAAAAAAAAAGGTAAGAGCCCCAGTGTTGTTTGTTTACCTTTGTCCTTTTATACTCTTGCTAAGAAAGCCTATGAATCCTAATTAATTTCTTTCCCCCAGAATGTAAATTCTCCCAATATGTCCAGATTTATGTTTCATATAATGAGCACGAACGACATGGATATAATGCACCAATCAAAGTTCTATATGGTAAAAAAACATGTACTGTTTTGCAATTTTATCAAGAGAAGATTGCTACATCAAATCAAATGGCAAATCAAGAGAAGATTGCTACATCAAATCAAATGGCAAATTATCTCAGTTAGAGCTACTTTGCTTAAAGGACAAAAAAAAAAAAGGAAAAAAAGAGAGCTGTATTACAGAAGTGCATTACATGGAAAACCCGTAAGTAATCTGGATCTTGCTCAAGTAATAAAAGGATAGTGTAGATAAAAGCAAACCATATGACAAGTAAACACCGATACCAATAAAAGCATAACATTTTAATAGCTTTATTTACCTTGAGAGCCAACTGGTTGACAGTTCCGATCAATTGGCAACAACCGCGAAAGAAAGGAAAGAAGAAGAAGAAGAAGAAGAAGAAGAAGAAGAAACAATCAGTATATTAATTTGATAAATTCATAAATCACCTATAGATTAATTTGATAAATTCATAAATCACCTATAGAGAGAGAAAAGCCAAATAATTGAGTTCGACAAGGCTAACCTTGGAGAGAGAAGTCCTTAAGAGTTATCTGGCACAAGCTGTAAATGTTTGTGCTCACATTCATATCTTGCAACTTTTGACCAAGCGATGACGCACAATCCAGCGCTTGAAGATTAGTTATAAAGCTCTGCCTTTGCAAGTGAGATACATAGCTGTTCATAACATTGCAGCACGAACTATGGTTCGTGGTGCTTTCACCACAAGCTTTTGCAACCTTAGTAGTGTCTGGAAAATCCAATGGACAAACTGCAAAGTGAAATAAACAATTTCAAACAAGACATACATAATCTTAAGTGTACTGAGGCAACTTCACAAATAGATCAGCAGTTTGTAAATTCAAATTATTCAATAGTTCAGGATCATCATAATTTACCTCCATTTACGTTACAGTTAGATATCTGCCTAAGTACTTGTTTCGCTGACGAAGCACCGAGCCTGCTCGACAACCATCTGAGCACAATGTCTCTGCAACTATCAACTACAGATGAATTCTGAAGCGTCAAACCACCATCGCTCAAAGCAAGTTCCTTAGCCGATTCATAAACAGCATTCTGACATATTTGGCTACAGCACTCATTGACTGAGTCAACTTTCCCACAAGCAGCCAACAGTTTTGAAGAGTCCACAATGCTCTCAAACCCGTTAATATCATTTACAGGGCAAGACCCCTTCGTGAGGTTTGAGAAGTTAATCGAGCATACACTTTGGAGGTCGCTGCTGCCGCCTTGGCTTGCTAGAAGCTGTTGAATATCCGAGAGGCAAAAGTTTGCATGAGTAGAATCCAAGGCGAGCAATCCTGTACTTTTGCTTGATTGCCCAATAAGAATTGTTATCATCGCCTGAAGCTGGGGGCAACAAATTACGTTGGCTAAGAAAGGGGCAAAAGAGGCAAAGCAATCAACTGCAGTGGTGCTCATCAAACTGTCGACAGCTGTGAAGTTTAACGAGCATTGCCCTAAACAAGAAGCAAATAATGGTCAGTTCACATGTCAACAAGGTTCTTTCTTCACAGTATACACCCCTGCATATATGCAAATTGCATGAATAGCTAGACAAAGTAGGTATTTGCGTGCATGCCTCTGCTAGAGGTATCTATGCAATAACATTTTTCGCATGTACACTCCCAAACAAGGCACGAATGCAAATAATTATGGTTTCCACGGGTGAGTACACACACACCAGTTGCAAAATTCACATATATTGAGGGGTTATTTTTGCTATTTTTTTCGGAAACACATGTATAAAAATAATTTGTTTGTAACTTTTTTCTTTAATTCCATTAATGCAACTCTACCAAATTGTTTTCCCTCGGAATATGACCCCAACCTGATAATTTTGGTGTGCTATTGTTGAAAAATGGAGCCAGGGGCGCAGGTGCAAGAAGAGGAATGAATGGTTGAGGGGCATTGCTTGGAGAAATTTCAGGCAAAAGGGGGGCATCTGTTTCTCTAGAGGAGTCCACAAGATGCACTAGAGGTAAGCTGTGAGCAACTGTGTTTTCAAATTTGAAGAAGAGTTCTTCAAAACCTGAATGGTAAGTAAAAGCACGATTATTAGAAGTAAACAAAATAACATTGTGATCTAAGAGTATATGTATAAGCTAAACAAATGAGAAAATCTCTCCATAACTGCAATGAAAAATAGATTAATCATACAAGACCTCACACAGGATAAGATGTACCACATACAATTCTAGACGATGAGAAACAGAAAGAATGCAACACATCAAAAGTAGTAATCACACTAAGATTGGAGTGATTCAACAATGCGTTAATCTTCTCTTATTTCTAGCAGTATTACTGTATCAAGAAAAGCCCATATAACACATTTATCCTTTCGCCACCCAATTTCTCGATATTGCCATACCACAAGATGGAAAAGAACCTGATTTCTCTAATTTTCCGGTTTCTTCCCCAGTTATGCAACTCTGAAGAAGCACCAAATTGGGGATGACTTGTGCACTAAAAACGGGGACTTGGTAAGTTTCCGTTGCAGGGATTCTAGTTTACCTAATTCTGGTGTTTCTAATCCATCTTTACCCTGGAGTTCTGATGGGCGCAGCACAAATCCTAGCTTAACTTACTTTCATATTTTGGGACTCTTACTACCAAGTTTAGAGAGTTGCGATAGGGTTAAACTCTAAAAAGAAATGATCTATTTAAAAGTTAGTAACACCACAATGTAAAGCGCATATAAACGAAAACAAAAAATTATCCTAGAGAGCTGTTATGGACAATTTCATCACTAATTACAGGAAAGGAAAAATACCCCACAAGCAGGTTACGGAAACTCAACAACTACACAGCCTGAAGTATCAGGACACCATGCGAAACTTACTGATACTTTTACGAGGCAAGATTGAACACCATAAACCCTAAACAATGTGGAAACCAATTTCGATCTCTGCTAAAAATCGCATCTTTTTAGCTACAATTGATAGCACAGGAATGCTGACCTAGATATTTAAGACCTGGGAAAGTACCCAATACACGAATTCTTCACAACTAAAGTAAATGAAACAGGTGAGCTAAACCATTAGAAACCACACGTAAACTCACATTGGCACCAAAATCCCGAAAACCCATATCTTAGTTGCTTTAATCTCTTCTTCTCGAGCTCCATAGTGTACACCACAAACCCTAGAACACAAATGTCTCAGAAAAATCCCATCTTTTAACTAAAATTGACCGCTCAGGAGTATCAAACCCTAGAAATTTAACACTTTGGAGCGAACCAAAGCAAACGAAACCCTAATTTCACTGATCAAAACCACCACAAAACACACTTAAAAGAACCCAACAATGCCCACCAAATCCCCCACGACCCACCTCCCAAAACCCACCAAATCACCCGAAAAACCTAAAATTTACGCGATTTACCCACGTCCCAGGTGACAAAACCCACAGATCAAGCTAAAAAACATAATCAACACCAACAAGTACCAAAAAAAAACCCAAAAACAAATCCATAAAAAAAAAAAAAAACAAACAAACTAATACTCACATAAAAGGAAGAGAAGGGCACCGAGGAGCCTCGGAGTGAGAGGAACCATCGTTTTTTACCCCCTTTTTCTCTTTTTTCAAACAAATTCGAGCTCAAAGTGTTATGGTGGAGAAGCTCAGAGCGAGAGAGGTGGAGGTGGTGATGGGGACTCCACCCTCCCCCCATTAAATTCGGTGCGTTTTTTATTAATTGCGGCGGTTATTTGACACTCCCCCACTGTTTCTCAATTTTTATTTTTTTATTTTTTGAAAAAAAAAGAAGTGTCAAAGTGCTATTAATAAGTGTCGCAATGCTTTGACTTTTGCTTAGATTTGTGATAATTCAATTAGTTTATTAATCATCACTATTATTATTATTGTTTTTTTATTTTTTATTTTATTTTTTTGGGAACTAAAGTGTTTTGTTACTTGTCCTTGAATAAAGGATTTGGGATAACACTCTTTATTTGCTAATTCATTGACTCATTTATATATATTTTATTAAACTTTGTGGACCAATATTAATAGAAAATTAAAGTGAGTAATGCTATGATTATAGAGATAAAGTCTATCTATGTTATCTTACAATTTATCTAATTGAATAATTAGATTTTGTTTTTATTTTGTAAATCAATATGCCTATATCATTTTAACTTTGACCACAATTGTGTTTTCGTAAAATAATGTAGAAATTACTATTTAGCCACAAAAAAAAAAAAAAACATTTTTTGCATAGTATGATGATGATGGTTTACAAGGTAAAAGTAAAAACAAATTAATTACTTCACATGGTTTAAGGGGGATAAATAAGTTCCAAGTGCTTATTTGGAACTTATTCGAATGCAAAGCCAAAAGTGGAAGAATATTTTGAGGCTTCAAAAGCAAAAAGATAAAAACATAACTATCAATGCACAACTTATTCTGGTACTTGAATAGACTCTTTTTTAGGCCTAGTTTTGCCGGAACAAGTTACTTAGTAATATTATATTCGATATGAAAATATTTTTTTCTGATTAAAAGCTAGAATTGTGATTAAATGACTCGAATGAAATATGTTATCCTATTAAATAATGAATATCATCGCCCTTTGAAAAATAAAAAGTAAACTTCTACCTTCCAATTACAGAAAATTCTTATATTGAATATGTTTTCATCGAATAACTTATTCTGACATCTAAAAAAAACCCTAAATTCTAGACAAAATTCGAGCACATTCACAAACATGTGCATTCATTGGACTACTCCATTCACAATTTTATGAAATACAATTTCCTCATAACACTTTTTTTTCCCCCTTTTTTTCAATAAATTA
This sequence comes from Aechmea fasciata, assembly GCA_025177825.1. Classification (NCBI taxonomy): domain Eukaryota; kingdom Viridiplantae; phylum Streptophyta; class Magnoliopsida; order Poales; family Bromeliaceae; genus Aechmea; species Aechmea fasciata. Next base: position 8,423,675 of record CM045932.1, on the reverse strand, counting down.
AAACCCTTTAGCAATGATAACACTGAGCTCTGATCTAAATCCAAATGAGTAAATTTTGGGGCCACAATGTAGTCCTCAATGAGTTGGCATGTCCATAACACAAAAGTATTATCACTATTATTATAAGCTTTTATTGCATACACAACTAGTCACAAGAATATAATGGAAAAGTGTAGGAGTTGTTGGGCTAGGAGAATTTTTTTTTTTGTACAACAAAAATTTTACTATATATAACTACCAAAATATCAAATGAAAGCTACATTTGATAGAAACATAAGCAAGCATATACATGCATGTTTCTTTTAGTGGAAAATTTATCATGAATTTAGTTTATTTAAAATGAGTTTTTATGAGGGCATTAATCATCAATAAGGATGTTTTATTGTAGCTTGTGGCTTTTCATTTTGCCTTTTATTGAATGTAACTCAAAAGATTTATACCATTGACAGTATTTTTCTTTCGAATATTTGGAAACCTTTAATGTCATTTTTTCTCGCTATATTTTAAATATTATTTTGCCAACAAAATCATATAAAAATCCTCATATTTGGTGTTTATCTGATGTTTTGCGATGGGGTTTTATATATAATAACAAAATTAATCTAAATTGTTAATACTAATTTGCTTTTGAGTCTCCTTTTTCCTGATCAAAAACGAAAACTCCAAATTATTAGTAATTAAGTAATTAATTTATAGAAAGTAAACTCATTCTCATTTTATACTTTACCATGACTTATATATATATATATAGAGAGAGAGAGAGAGAGCTAGAATACTCTTAAGATGCATTTTACTCTCGAGTTGTTTTCGATGATAGAGCTTCCAAATTGATGATCGGCTTCAGTTGAATATGATCTATACCACTTAAAGTGTTTAGAAATCAAATTTCAAATATTTTCGACATCATTTGCCTAATGATCAAAGGGTTTCAAAATTTATAATTTTAATGGTGGATAAGAAACGTTTTCTCGTTTAACGGTGTAAAGATATCCAAATCAATTGAATTTTTGTTAGAAAATTCTTTAAACTATTTAAAACAAGATCGATACTCTTGATCTTGATTACAAGACTCCTATCATCATTTTTTAAAAAATATTCATTTTCGACCATTCATTTTCTGTTCACTAGATGGATACAAGAACAATATCGAAAGTGCGTGAAATTTGATTTCTAGGTAGTTTAAATGGTTTGGATCATATTTAACGGAGCCGATCGTCAATTTGAAAACTCTATCATCGAAAACAACTCGAGAGTAAAATGGGCTCGGTACTCTTCAGAGTATTCTAGCTCAACTCTATACTATTCCACCTACCACCACCTACCACCATCCTCTCAACCCTATATCTCTCCATCCAATGATTAAAAACTCACAAGACCATCTCTTTAATACTTTTGAGAGTATTCTACCAACTCTATATATATATATATATATATATATATGCAATAAAGTGCATACAAGTATACAATGCAGCAATGAAAAGCATGAGCTTTAAATACAATGCATTAAATTTATCCACCTAGCTTGATCTCAACACAAGTGGATCGACACCGCAAAAGCCGTAAAACCTACATTTCTAAAAGAGATTTTGTGGTAAAATTTTACGTACACCATTATGGTATGATCATTTAGCAATAATTTTATAAATATGATCCAACTCTGAGAGTCGATAATAACCTAAATACAAAATTAGCATCTATTTCATCCAATTTTTATCTTTTCTTTTAGTTTAAGTTATCTGTCATAGAGTACGTCTTTGACAATTAAAAAAATCTGAAGCAACTGTTGTAGAGGAACGAGAAAGTGCAATATCCAAGCTCGAAAAGAAGAAGCTCCGCAGAAGAGAAACTTATGGGAAACATTCTATATAATGCTTCTCGTAGCAGCATGCACTTCAATAAATAAAAAATATATCTACAGCACGACCAAACAGGCTCTTTATTTTACGAAGTACACAAGGACATGGGCCGCAGTTGAGTGTGATAAATTAATGGACTAGGCCGAAATAAGCCCACTATCAACTTAAAGTACAGCCCAATTTACTGGCCCAATAAGCCCAACCCTTTTAATTTTAGTTTCAAATTTAACCTCCCTTTTTGTTTTTTTATCAAATCTTAAAGGGTGGTGGACCACCAAAATCACACGGGCCAAAGCCATGCAAAACACCGTGGCAACTCCACGTGCGGTGTACGGATATATTTATTCCCATCTGCCACGTGGCATGATCATATCCACTGGTTATGTTGTTGATGGCATTAAATGCCACTCATAAAGTAAAAAAGAAAAAACGACAAAAAAGAAAAGTTTGGAATTTTTCAATAATATTGTTATATAAATACTCAAAAATAATACATTGGAATTGTTATTAATTATCATGATCATGATGAACGAAGAGAGATTAATTATTGTTGATAACAAAAGTACTTTGCTGCTCAATTTTGGGTATTATATATAAACAATAGGCTACAAATATTTAGAGCACATTGGATACTTGGTGCTATATAATATTATTGGTCTAACAAAAATTAATTAGGACAAAAATATATAGATATATGTCTCTCTATTTTTTAATAAAACAGTAGAAATAAAACAATAGAAACCATAAAGTAATAGAATCATTGTAGTGTACCGACTACAACAAAATATATTTTAAACGACGCTTTCTTCTAGCGTCTTTAATATTTAGCATTTGCCGACACTATGATTAAGCGTCGTTAATAAATATATTTTTATCAAATATTTATATAAATTTTCCGACGCTATATTAAAACGTCGGTATATTTATTCCAACATATTTATTTAACGACTCTTTACACGACACTTTTACAAGCGTCGAAATTATTTTTGCCGACGCTTTAAAACGTCGCTAAATATCAGTTAAAGTGTCCTTAAATGCAAGAGTTTTTGTAGTGACGCAACAGGATATCTTTCACGAAAATAAATAAAATATTTTTATATTGCATTGTTCCACCACATGTACGTAACACATTTTTAGAACTTCTATATATATATATATATATATATATATATATATATATATATATATATATATATATATATATATATATATATATATATATACTATCCTATTAATAGGATAGAAGACTTGTCTATCAAGTTTTTAACCTTTGGATGAGAAATTGGGGTTAAGATGATATTAGTCGATTAGAGTTGAATGGTCCCCTAGGGTTGAGTAGTTCTCTTGGATTATAGTATTTAATCTAATGGTTAGAAATGATGATAAGAGTTGATCCAAAGGCTAAAAACCGATAGGATAAGTGCTCATATCCTATTAAAAGGATAGTAACCAAACTCTATATATATATATATATATATATATATATATATATATATATATATAGAGTCTATCTATTATGAGTAGTAGAGCCCTACTACTCATAAGTTATTTTCGATGATAGAGCTTAGAATCGACGATCCACTCCGTTATATATGATCTAGAGTATTTAAAACTTCTAGAAAATAAATTTCGTAATTTTTCAAATCATTTACCTTACGATCAAAAGCTCACAAAATTGACAATTTTTAGAGATATGGGATACTTGGTGGTTTAACGGTGTAAAAGATTTGAAATAGGTTGAGTCTTTGATAGATAATTCTATTCACTACCTAGATAAAGATCAATAACTCCGATCTTAAATTGAAGGATCCGATCATCTATTTTTAGGACGTCGATCGATTTGCTCATTTTATGCCAATTTGATGGACTTTATTATGATTTTGAAAAATTACGAAATTTATTTTCTAGAAGTTTTAAATATTCTAGATCATATTTAACGAGTGGATCGTCGATCAAGCTCTATCATCGAAAATAATCTACTACTCATAATAAGATATAATTTCTACTCATATATATATATATATATATATTCACCGGTTGCAATAGCATTATGGAGATCTCAATATTAAAAAGATCCTTAGTTAGTACTCATTTGAGCTCTTCTTAAATTCGAAATTTTGAATTATAATTTTTTTCCTCCAAATATAAAAATTATTAAACAAATTTAATATAAAATTTATTCGGAAAAGATATTTTGAATGGAATATAGCATTTTTGCACCAACAAAACTATATACACTATTTATATCACATGGTTCATTAAATTAAAGATTTAGTATTGAATATTTGTCCCCATTTTGGGACAATAAAATTAACCACTACATGCATACCTACTTAAATAAATAGTACTTCACCAAATATATATACATTTTTTAACTTTAATATATATATATATATATATATATATATATATATATATATATATATATATATATATATATATATATATATATATAGAGTCCGATTCTTGTCTTATTATGAGTAGTAGAGCCTACTACTCATAAGTTGTTTTCGATGATGGAGCTTCCGAATCGACGATCCACTCGTTAAATATGATCTAGAGTATTTGAAACTTCTAGAAAATAAATTTCGTAAATTTTCAAAATCATAATAAAGTCCATCAAGTGGGCATAAAATGAATGGTCAAAATCGAACGACGTCCTAAAAAAGAATGATAGGATCATTCAATTTAAGATCGGAGTTATTGATCTTTATGTATGTAGTGAAAAGAATTTTCTATCAAAAATTCAACAAATTCGATTCTTTTACACCGTTAAACTAGCAAGGATCCCATACCCGTTAAAAATTATCAAATTTGTGACCTCTTGATCGTAAGGTAAATGATGTCGAAAAATTATAAAATTTTATTTCTAGAAGTTTTAAATAAATAACGTTTAACGGTGTGGATCGATTCTAAGCTCTATCATCAAAAACAACTTATGAGTACGAGGCGATCGTACTCATAATAAGATAAGAGGACTCTATATATATATATATATATATATATATATATATATATATATATATATATATATATATAAAATTGAGCTCCTATGCTTTTAAAAGTATCAAGTCATTGATCTTGTAAGTTTTTAATCCTTGGATTAATAGATATGCGTTAGGATGATGTGGGTCCCCTTGGGTTAAGTGGGTGGTTGGTTGAATAGTATAATCTAACGGGTAAAAATGATAAAAAACGTAGATCTAACGGTAAAAAAATCACAAGCACTAAGGGCCTGTTTGGATGAGTAGTAAAAAAATTTCATGGAGTTTAAATACCGTAGTTTTGGTCCAAATGAAATGGAGTATTCGTAACTCTAAAAAAATTCCACGGATTTATTTTAAAAGTTTGGATACACATTATATAATTCTACGGTATTTACGGTAATCTTTAAAAATTAACCTTGACAGAGTTTAAACTTAAATTATTAGTTATAAAATAACTTTAAAATCTAAAAAATTAAAATAAAAATTTAAAATTTAAATTTAAATTATTAACTATTAAATAATTTTAAAATTTAAAATTCATTAACTATTAGCTATAAATTATTAACTATTTAAAAGCGTGGCGAGATCAGCGCGGCGAGATCCGCCGGCGGCGGCGAGATTCGTCGGGGCGGTGGGGCCTAAGATCTGCGGAGGCGGCGGCGGTGGCGAGATCCGGGGGCGCGACGGCGGCCGAGATCCATGAGGGTGGCGGCGGGGCCCGAGATCCGCGGGCGGCGGCGGCGGCGGCGATGGCCGAGATCCGCGGGCGAGGAGCGGCGACGGCCGTGGTCGAGATCCGCGGGGGCCGGGGCGGCGGCGGAGGCCGAGGTGAGACCGTGAGAGCAGACGGGATGGGAGAGGCAACTCGAGGGCGAGAGACGAGAGGGAGAGAGGATGTTACTTTTATTCTGTTTTTTAGGGTATAGTTTAACTATACCCTATTTTGTTGGGGTGTTTTTGAAGCATCCAAACATTTTTTAGAATATTTTTTCTATACTCATAGTATAGTTATACTTTACTTCAAAAAACAAGCATCCAAATAGGCCCTAAGTGCTTCGTGTTTTTACAAGACCATACCGACTATATATATATATATATATATATAGGACATACTATAGTATATATATATAATATATATATAATATATAATCGACCATATATATATATATATATATATATATAACTATGCTACTATACTATTAATAGCACCAAGATATTGGTGCTATCAAGTTTTTGGCCATTGGATTGAGAGATGTGTGGTTAAGATGATGTGGGCCCCCAAGGGTTAAGTGAGTGGTTGGTTGAATAGTACGATCTAACGGGTGAAAATCATCAAAGGTGTAGATCTAACGGCGGAAAATTTGGTAGCATTATGTATATCGATATATCGATATATCCCACTGACTCTATATATATATATATATATATATATATATATATATATATATATATATATATATATATATATATATATATATATATATATATAGAGGGCTTATACTATTATGAGTACTAGAGCCCTACTATTCATAAGTTGTTTTCGATGATAGAGCTTCCGAATCGACGATCCACTTCGTTAAATATGATCTAGAGTATTTAAAACTTCTAGAAAATAAATTTCGTAATTTTTCAAAATTATTTACCTTACGATCGAAAGCTCACAAAATTGATAATTTTTAACGGCCGATATGGGATACTTGCTAGTTTAACGGTGTAAAAGAATTGAAATAGATTGAATTTTTGATAGAAAATTCTATTCATTAACTAGATAAAGATCAATAATTCCGATCTTAAATTGAAGGATCCGATCATCCATTTTTAAGACGTCGTTCGATTTCGGCCGTTCATTTTATGCCCATTTGATGGACTTTATTATGATTTTAAAAATTACGAAATTTATTTTCTAGAAGTTTTAAATACTCTAGATCATATTTAATCTGAAGGGATCGCTGATCTTGCTCCATCATCGAAAAACAACTTATTAAAGAGTGAGTGCCTACTACTCATAATAAGATAAGCACTCTACCTATATATATATATATATATATATATATATATATATATATATATATATATATATATATATATATATATATATATATATATATATATATATTAGCGAATAATTTGCAAGCATCATCAAAGCCAAATCATAATTAAGGTGCTGATCATAATCCCAATATTGATAGGTGTTTACAGGGTAATTGTTTTTCTAATATATATTCATGATCGATGAACACCCCTTGAATTTTGCAACACAAAATATAGTTTTGCGAAAGGGAAATGAGGGGATGGGCCGGGTTAGCTAGGTTAAATTGGATTAATATGTGGTGGAGGATTCGACGTGTGAGTGAAATAATTAATGTATGGACAATTTTGGTGATGAGAGCCATGACCTCAACTTCACGTACAGCAGTTATCTAGAGTACTCAATTTATTTTTCTTTTTTTTTTAACCAAAAAAAATAAAAAAATCAAACTTTCACATGATCGATCACCAAACATTTTCTAATAATTAATTATTCGCGAAATTACTAGTAGTCTAATAATAATGCATTAGTCCATTGACTTTTAACATCAGGATCTACTGGTCTGTGGCGATAAGATATTTCTCCAACTAATTAGGTCCTTATATATATATATATATATATATATATGCTTAAATAAGGAGCTCATGCATTTTTCATGAGATTTTATATAAATAAAAATATAAGAAAGATTTGCATTGAATATATAGATTCAAGATATTATTTTTTGATAGTTTAAATTTTTAAGAGAATGCATACGGTTATTAATTTTATATTAATTTAGTATAATAATATTATAATAGTACGATCCAGCACGAGGGTAGCGTTTATTCCTCATAACTTCAAATTTTTTGGGGGATAACAATTACTTCATATTAATTTAACACTTTGGGCGTGACCCAATAATATTATGTAATTTTCAACATTATTTCTTTTTGTCGCAAAAGGAATGACTATTGAAATTTGATCCGTATAACATATAAACTTTTGCTAATTTAGCCTATATTCCAACTATTTCCCTTTTCAATTTATGCGATTGATTTTTCAAAAAAATTTTATCTGTTTGCACAATAATGTGATTAAATAAATTGATAAGATAAATATGCATATAAGTTCTTAATTTGTTGAGCATTTTTTCTATATAATTTAATTAAATATAGATGGAGTCCTTATCTATGAGGCTTCAAGTTTCAATTGCAGTTCAACTAAAGCTATTTTATATATGTTATTAGTACTTAAAACCTCTACAAAACAATATATATTAATTTGAGTAATGAAAAGATGGACTCGTTTATCCTTCCTAATTCAAATTAAAAACTCTTATTTTTCTCTCTTTGCATGCATTTCCTTGCATCTAGAACAATTTTTTTATTTATAATATAAAAGTTTTCATGAATAATCAAAATTTCTATTACTTCTAGTTACTAATTAATTAAGCTACTAATAATTACCTCAACAAATAAAAATTCTAATTAAAACTACTGAAAAAAAGTATTGTAATGAAATAAATATTCGTGCTTTTTTAAATAGTTCTCATGACCACAGCTGATCTAGCAGTATATATATAGAAGAACATAAGATAGATTCAAATTAGGAAGACCAATAATATTTTTTTGTTTTAAAAAAAATTTGAGAGAGATTTTAAAAAAAATTAAAGCATGCAATTAAGGTACAACCCCAAATAATTAGCTTGGGGAGAAACCAACAATGATTAATTGTCATGTAGCCTCACTTTTTGTTGGAATCTAAAAAGCTAAGCCTCAAATAGCTGCTATGGTAAATCCCAACTCTCTCTCCTACTTTCCTAACATATATATTGAAATAATGCTAATTAATTAAGGACTTTCTTAAGAGCTTAGGTACCCTAAAATGCACCCCATGAGCTAGTATTTTATAGGCAGTGATTGCATTATATCTTTAAATATAGTTGATAAGTCGGCATTATTTTTTAATATAACGTGCTTAATTCATGCATGGATCATTTCTGATAAAATTAATTTTTTGATTAACATGATATTAGAATCAACTCGAAACTCGTATGTACCACTAATTTTTAGCTAATAATATTATCGTCTATTAACTATTCTGTTGTCTCTTCTATTAATCCTTAGGTGATATTGATCTTTTTTAGATATTCAAAAACTAACTAAAAAACAAGTTGAATTATATATATGCATGAGTTAACAAAAAATTTCATATAATGTTTCTCAACACATTTGCCCCCGTTTGGTTGAGGGTTAAGGGGTGGAATAACCCCTTAACCCCCATTTTATCTCCAACACCACCAAAAAGAGGTGGGGTTAGCAAATCCCACCTCAAAAAGTTATCCCGGCTTAGCTAACCTCACCTAATCCTACCAAATCCCGACTAAACATTATTTTTCTATTCATAATAACCCACTATCCTTCTTATCCCACCTACTTCAACCAAACACTATTTTTCACTATCCTCGACTAACTCCAACTTTCAACCAAACATAAAAATACTTTAATCCTATTTTAATCTCAAACTTAACACTATTTTTGAAATAACTAATTTTTTCTTAATCCCGAACCAAACGGGGGAAAGAGTCCATAAAAATAGGAATTCTAGGTAGTCCTAGCTAGCAACACTCTCTCTCTATATTTATTACACCAAAATAACATTGTTTTCCATTTTCCATAGCCTATAATAATAATATAAATACGTTCACATACACTCTACCCTTCTCTCTCTCTCTCCTATCTCATTCCCTCTCTCTCTCTCTCTCTTTTTCAATACCATGGGCTCTCCTGAGAAGCCCTACTCCTCCCCTCTCCTTACACCCTCCACTACTGTAAACCACGACCACGACCATGATCAATTCCCGCCGTCCACGTCGGCTACAACGCACGGCGTGGACGCGCGGCTGGAGAGCATCCTCACCGACGCGTCGCTGCCGCGGGGGCGGCGCGCGTGGTGGGCGCTGAGGATCGAGCTGCGGCTCCTGCTGGCGCTCGCGGCGCCCGCGGTGGCCGTGTACATGATCAACTACGTCATGTCGATGTCGACGCAGATCTTCTCCGGCCACCTCGGCAACCTCGAGCTCGCCGCCGCCTCCCTCGGCAACACCGGCATACAGATCTTCGCCTATGGCCTCATGGTACCTACTATAGCTCTCGCCACTTTATTAAATATAAAAATATAAAAACACCGTTCTCTATTATATTTATTAAACTTTTCGAGAATAATAGTACTAAACATTTTAGATTCTGTATTCGAATCACACGTCAAAATAATTGTTTATAATTTTACATTTCATACTCAATATTATATGTAAAGTTTCTTTAATGGGTGAGTATTTAGATTTGGTTCTTTGTACCTTACCAACACCTGGCATAAGAAATTAAAAAGATTTGACTATTTGAGTATCAAAATTAATCTTTTTGAGAGTAATATATTGCTATATATATGTGAATGTATCTTTGAACGTACGTACATATATATAAGTACGTATAACTGATAAATCAATTTTGTTGAGACAATAATTAACTAGGCTTTATTTGGTTTTATTATTGTATTTTTTTTTTCTTAGCAAAAACTTCATATTGTCCAATCATATATATTTGACAAAAAAAAAAAAAATTTCTAAATTATTTTGAAAAAAAATATATTAAAAAACAGAAATATATTATATACTCAATAGTAAACTATCAAAAATTTCACTCCAAAAATTACATGAAAGATAAAAAAAAAAAGGAAGATAAAAAAAAAGGACATGCATGGGATATATCAAGTTGGCATTTAACTCCCTACTTTTTTTATTGCAATATTGTCTTGTCACATCCAGTTGTTCATGTTCTAGAAACAACCAGAAATTTTATTTTGAATTTTTAAGTTAAAAAAATATTTTATTTATTGTTTTCATTAATGTAATAATTATGAGGTGCCAAATGGAGCAAATCAAACAACTGGGGAGGACAAATTGTTGTGTGTTCTTGTGAGGAAGTATTATTATTACTAGTTGAAATAAATTAATCAGATTTTGTTAAATTTAATATGATTAATTTGGTCAATGAATTAATTATTGGGCAAATTAACTAAACTATCAGATAATATTAAATTTATTTTTTTTTAAAGCATCATCCTTATTCAACTTGTTAAAATAAAAAAATACAGATGCTTCAGTTCAAATATATTCTTAACTAGAACTTATTGAACATATCTTAATAAAAATTATTACCACTCCTTAATCATTAATTATCTATTTGGCTTGTTTTCTAATGTATTACACTTTGTTCTAACGTGCGTAGAACTTTTTTCTGATTAAATTGCAAACAATTTTTTTTATAAATGTTCGCTTTTTAAATTTCTTTTTAATTTTTAAAAATTTATATTTTATCATCTTAATATTTCAAGTTGTTGTATTTATCCCCTCGTTGTCGGATTTTATTACTATTCCATTTATTTTTTATTTTTTGTATAAAAAAATATATTTTTTTTGTATAAAAAAAGTAAGGATAATTTGATCATTTTGTTATTTTCATTAACGCCTATCTCTCTGAAAATATTTTTGAAATTTTAAGAGAGCAAAATATAAATTTTGATAGTAAAAAAAAAATAAAAAAAACAGATATTTATAAAAAGATTTTTTATAATTAAGTTTTTTTTATTCTTTTGTAAGCAAAAAAAGAGTCATTGTATCGACAGATCCAATTTTGATACTATTATATAAAACAAATAAAGTTAGTTAGTATATAAAAGGAAGAGTATTCTTTTTTTCCCCTTTTTAATTACTGCTTAAGTAATTTTTCACCATCAGTAATTTCCTCGCATATATAAAATAAAATATAATATAATAATATTACAGCTAGGGATGGGGTCCGCAGTGGAGACTCTATGCGGACAGGCGTACGGGGCGAACAAGTACGAGATGCTCGGAATATACCTCCAACGGTCAACGGTCCTCCTAACCGCCACGGGGATTCCACTCGCCGTAGTCTACGCCTTCTCCCGCCCGATCCTAATCCTCCTCGGCGAGTCCCCCGAGATCGCCGAGGCCGCATCGGTTTTCGTGTACGGACTCATCCCGCAGATATTCGCGTACGCCGTGAACTTCCCCATACAAAAGTTTATGCAGGCGCAGAGCATCGTCGCGCCGAGCGCGTACATTAGCACGGCCACGCTTGTCGTGCACGTGCTGCTGAGTTGGGTGGTGGTGTACAAAGTGGGCCTGGGCCTTTTGGGGGCCTCGTTGGTGCTGAGCCTGAGCTGGTGGATCATAGTGGGGGCCCAGTACGTCTACGTCGCGACGAGCCCGCGGTGCCGGCTCACGTGGACCGGGTTCTCGTGGCAGGCGTTCGCCGGGCTCGGCGAGTTCTTCAAGCTGTCGGCGGCGTCGGCGGTGATGCTCTGCCTCGAGACCTGGTACTTCCAGGTGCTCGTGCTTATTGCCGGGCTCCTCGAGAATCCGGAGCTGGCGCTCGATTCGCTCTCCGTGTGGTAAGTTTGTGCATCTGTTTAGTCCCACTTTTACTTCTATTTTTAGTACGACTGGTTTGGAAGAACGGTAGATAAGCCCACGATTCCTACCTACACACACTGGCACAAATTAGTTCACTGTACACTATTTATGAATCACATGCAGCTGTTCAAGTGGCATCTCAATTACCATTCCCTTGTAAGTAATAAATGTTGATATCGACTACTGAGGGAAACATGTTGAGGGATATGAATCCTATACTATTTTAAGTAGTCACGTGTCTATACTCTATAGTTGGAATGTACAAATTTATCATTAAATTTCTTTGGAAGATCTAAGAGAGAGAAAAAAAAAAAAGAAAAAGTAAGAATGTGCAAGGACCACCTTAATTGACATTTCAAGATCCTCAACTGCATCTCTTTCTTTTTATTTATTTATTTTTTTGATCTAGTTAAGGAAAGATATAATAAAATTAATAGCAATTCTACAAGTTATAACTATTTTGAATACTTCTTTGATTAATTAGCTCTACGTGGCACTCTGTTTTTGAAAGAGTTATTTATTTTAGAACAATTTTAATTTTAGTGCATGTAACCTTCTTAGCTTTTGGGTCTATCTATCACCGAAAATGCTAGAGCATTTAGAACTTCAATATCCTTATATTTTGTATATAGAATTATTTTAATTTTATGAATGTCACATATTGATATAATGGTTAGTCCACGGAGCAATTAATTTCGACTAATTTTCTCCACAATTAAGAAAAATCAGTTTGATCAAAACAATTGAAATTAAAAGAACATTAACTTAAAAAAATAATAGTTGGATAACTCTTTTTCTTAAATGACATATAGTTGAGAGGGGTCTCCTTACATTTTCACTGGCATAGAATAGGGGAGTGAATGCTCTACAACTCAATTGGCGCTTTTAAGTTTGGTATTTTAATTGTTTCGGATGAAATGAAAATGTGTTTTTGTTAATGTAAGGATAAATTAATTTTTTTCCTTGTAACATATATTTTGTTAATATTAATGCGTTTTTTCTTTTTCTTTTTTTTTTTGTAGCATGACGATATCCGGTTGGGTGTTCATGATCTCGGTCGGGTTTAACGCTGCTGCAAGGTTCCTGTTCTCTCACTCTTATAGCCTTTATTTGCTTTTAATTTGTTATTAGTGCATTTTTATTGTACCCTTGATTAGCATGAACTTATTATCATGAACTTTGATGAAACTTTTGAATAGTGTGAGAGTGAGCAACGAACTTGGCGCTGGAAACCCTAAATCCGCCGCCTTCTCGGTGTTGGTGGTGACGGTGCTATCGTCTATAATATCGGTGATACTAGCGATTGTGATCCTCTGCTTCCGCGACTACATAAGCTATATATTCACCGAGGGCGAGACGGTGGCCCGTGCCGTCTCCGACCTTTGCCCGTTGCTCGCAATCACCCTCATCCTCAACGGAATCCAACCCGTCTTATCTGGTGAGAGGAAACCCTTTCTCCGTTATGTTAATCCTCCTGATCATCTGTAAAGCACTCGTCTACGAACTTTCAGCTTGTTTGGTCCGACTGGAGCTTCTGCAATGTGTATATATCCTAATTGAAAACTTAAATATATATGCTTATATAGCAACAAAAAATCTAGGCCCCAAAATAAAATCTCTTCATAAAATTTGAAAGTTACTACATTTCCTAGATTATAGCATTAAATGTGAGTATTATATATTACTCCATAAGAATTTGCATGGATAAATGGCATTAATTTGCCTCTTCTTTCACTGTTTAATGAATTTGATTCTTATAAATTATTGTGCAGGTGTGGCTGTTGGGTGTGGATGGCAACAATTTGTAGCATATGTTAATGTTGGATGCTATTACATTGTTGGGGTGCCCCTTGGAGTTCTCCTTGGTTTCAAATTTAACTTGGGTGCAAAGGTAACTAATTAATTTACAAAAATTACATTGATTTATTTATTATCCCATCTATTTTACAAATTTGATATATTTTCAAGTTAATTAATTAATTTTTATTTGAAATATTGTTTACACACCCAAATATTAAAATTTTACTTAATTTCAAACTTTAAATTAAAATATTAATTTATATTTGAAATTATGAACTAAATTTAAAATTTAAAGTTGATTTGATAAGCTATTTTAAATCATTCTATTTTTCAGATCGATCTAATTTTTTTTTAGTTAGTTAATTAAGAGATAGTGAATTCTGAATATTTTCAATGTGTGTTGCATAGAGGTTTTCGTTTTTTTTTTTATGAGTATGGAATATTTTTTTATGGGGCGTTTGTGAAAAATATTTAATAGTAGATATTATTTGGTTGAAGAAATTTGAATAAGTATTTTTTTTTCTGTTATCGTAAATGGAATGCAATATTTTTTCATACTAAAAAAAGTCTATCAACAATTATTTTAATAATTATCTCAAATCAATATAAATTTGTTAATCACATTTATCTACAAATTTAAATTTTTAAATTGTAAATTCATATGTTATATTTTATTGAAAAATATCTTATATTTTAAATATTAGTAGATATTTTATTGAAAAATATCTTATATTTTAAATATTAGTAGATAAAATTGAGATAATTTTTATATATTCAAATTTAAAAACATATGATTAAATATATATATATATATATATATATATATATATATATATATATATATATATATATATATATATATATATATATATATATATAAATTTGGAATACTATTAGTAGAAAACGCCTTTTTTATTACTAAGTTTTTAATTCTCGGATGAGAATTGTAGGTCAGATGATATTAATTAGGTAGTTAGCGTTGAGTGGTCCCCCTAGGGTTGAGTGGTCCCTAATGATTTATAGTATTTAATCCAAATGGTTAGAAATAATAATAAATGATCCAAAGGTTAAAAAATTGATAGCAACAATGAGATTTTCTCTCTCTCTCTCTCTCTCTCTCTCAGTCTATATATATATATATATATATATATATATATATATATATATATATATTGCACTACTATATAATATTGCTAAATACATATACAAAACTTTTGTACTACTTGAATAACTTGATGAAGTACTATAATAATGAACATTAATGCACAATTTGATTCCTCATAATATACATTTTCAGTTAAACATATATGCAAGTCTCATTAATTATCTAATAACTTGATGCATATATGGTTTCATGGAAAATTATGTCTTTTACCATCCTCCCCTATAAATTTAATCTCTCTCCAATGCCATAGAGAGTTAAATTGATGAAAATGAATCAAGTATCATTATTTTGAGTTAGGTAAAATTATCGACTAAATCGTGTTTGTTTTTGTATAGGGAATATGGGGAGGAATGATAGGAGGTACATTCATGCAAACCCTTATTCTGCTGTGGGTCACCTTCCGAACTGATTGGAAAAAAGAGGTAATTAAATTCTAGTTCCCTAATTACTTTTCATGCATAATAGGTACAAAGTAATATTTGGTCAGTTAATTAATAGTTCATTTTGTGATTGTCCAATAAAGTTTGTTGATACATCACTTCATCATTAATTAAACTAATTATCTCAACCTAATTACCAAAGCATGACTATATATCTATATATATATAATATTTGGTGAGTTAATTTTGTGATTGTCCAATAAAGTTTGTTGATACATCACTTCATCATTAATTAAACTAATTATCTCAACCTAATTACCAAAGCATGACTATATATATATATATATATATATATATATATATATATATATATATATATATATATATATATATATATATATATATATATATGTTTTATCAAGGTAACCAAACACTTTTGAAAGCATAATGCCCACCAAATCTTAATTGATGTGACATGTCACGACGCAACGGTCAGCAATGACGAATTATTCAAAATATATTTATTGCCAAAATTTGACAATCGTGTTCGACAAACTTAAGCTGATCCAACAATTTGACTAATAATTAATCTCTATTTTATTCATGTACTATATCATTCTACATAAATTAAGTGCTTGTCATATAATTTTGGGAACTTTTAATTGAATTAATTATTTTCTTACACAAAACTGTTGAATTAATTAATAAAACTAAGCAAAAAGAGACAATAAGACCTAGATGTTTAGTTTTATAATATTACGAGAAAAAAAATATATAGAAAAGAATTATATTATCTTCTCCTCTTTTAAATTAAATTGATATATTTCACATATTTGACTCTGCAGGTGCAAGAAGCTTTGAAAAGATTGGACAAGTGGGATGACAAAAAACAACCGCTTCTGTCGAATGATGAGAACTAATAATCGACTAATCGATCAGTGTGAGCTCTTCGATTTGGCATTCACCATCGAGATATCGTCGGAAACGGAGATTATAATTACATGATGTGGTATTTGAGGGATATTAATTACCGCATCCACATTGGATGGAAAAGAATATATGTATAATTTCTTCACCATCGAGATATCGTCGGAAACGGAGATTATAATTACATGATGTGGTATTTGAGGGATATTAATTACCGCATCCACATTGGATGGAAAAGAATATATGTATAATTTCTTCGAAGGAAGCGGAGTATAAGTACTCTACGAGAGATTTAAACATGAGAATTACTATTAGAGTTCGCACTTTGTGCAGCTCTACGGTAAATTTCAAGAATCTAATCTAAGCATCCATTTCATTTTTTTCTTTTATAATATTATCAGAATAATAGTGCAAATGAGCGAAAACTACTATGGGAAGCTCCGTATAGGATTCTGAAAAATTCAAAAAGTTGGTCTTTTTTTAAAAAAAAAAATAATTTGGAGAAGGACTTAAGTATGATCTACAAAATTCTTCTATTAAAAAGGAGATTTTTTGTGTACTCATGAAATAGTACTACTAGGGATGGTCACTAATATATATTTTAGCAATTATCAATGTAATTAAGCTAGAAATTAACCTAGCTAGAATTAATGGTGACACATCTTTTTCTACACGAGAAGCGACTATTTGCTGCTGCTTTTGTATTAATACTCTTTTGTCTAATAATTGCCTTTATGGGGGGGAAAATATGTAGCTACATTTTTGTCCTTATCACCAACTATTTTCAATGATTTTTGTAAGTATGCGCATGCCAAATCGAAAAGTTAGATTCTTGATTTTGACTTCACATTCAACTCCTTCCACACTTCTAACATCCTGATCAAGATAATGGACTCAAAATTCTCTCCCCAAAAAATATACATCACATCTGGTCATGTATGTTTTGTCTTGTTCCTAAAGCTAATTAATATGCTAGTACCTTAATTAGTATCAGCCTCACTGATACTACTTTCCATTTTATATTTTAATCTAGCGTACGTTTGTTTTTCTCTATGACATCGATCTTTGGATGTTTTTATATATACAAAAAATTAATCTTGTAAAAAATAATGATCCGAGTTAATTAACATGTGTATGTAAAGTGTTAGGCGAAAGATATTACAGGTCACCTTCATCTATATTCTATAGCCTATAGGCGAAGCATATACGTACATAGCTGTAGCATCACAGGTCAAATTGTTATCACTACTTTTGAATACATCATTGATTTGTTGTGTTTGCTCTGTCACACTCACTCAGTTCTACTTTTTCCTCCCCCAGTTTTTTTCTGGCTGTTCTCTTCCTACAGAGCATTTTTTCTTTTGGCAGTCAAAAACACATGGCATCTCAGCATGCAGCAGGACAAATTGAATGTCTTTTCCCAAAGTTCATCAGCTTATTAAGCCAGATATTGCTTAACATTTAATTAATGCTAACTTGCTTAATGGGTAATGCTTAAAAGAAAATAATAGTTTTGGGTGATTAGTTGACCTGGATCCTCAAATTAATTAGAAGAGACAATAAGAAAAGAATTGATATATAGGTAATATAGTATATATATATGAAAGCAATTTTGATTTTAATTTTCACATCCATCGTTTAATGTTTCTATATATAAATATATATATTTAGTCCGACTATTATATTATTGATAGTATCGAGTTCTTGATACTATCGAGTTTTCTGTCGTTAGTTTTTAATCATTTTCATCAGTTCAGTTATACTATTCAATTAACCATACACTAAACTTTAGAGAACCACTATCATTCTATCCCTGCATCCTTTGATCCAACGGCCAACAATTCGATAGTACCAAATACTTGATACTATCAATACTATAGAAACATAATTTTATATAAATATATATATTATGTGAAGTGAATTAACAACCCTAGCAATAGATGAACACCATCCTAGCTAGTTAATTATTTTTTGATTATTTTTATCCGTTAGATATATTATACTTATTAACCAGTAGGGCCAGCAGTCAAGCACTTTGGGCCCGCTTTATTTTTTTTAGACCGTATATTTTTTAATAATGCACTTTGGTCCGGCTTTTTTTTTTAGAGCGGTTTTTTTTTCACGTTCAGATGGATATCTTTTGCATTTATTTTAAAATTTTTCTTTAATCATGGTTTTTGGACGCACATGGGACAAGTTCAATTTCGTCATTATTATGTGTACAATATTTAATAAATTGTCTAGGGCGTCATCTTAAAAAAAACAATAAAATTGTTTATAAAAGGCTTCCAAAATTTGAGTTAATTTTGCACGCGGCCTATTCATAAACACTAAAAATAATAAAATATAATAACAATTTATATTTGTCTTGTGAAGTTATTCTAATACTTTATGTAACACTTACCTCACATAAAATAGCTACGAAATTAATTTCTTCGTATTATATAAAATAGCAAAGGATATAATTATATATAACATGATAATATTGTCTTATAAATAAATATATTTAAATATAATTTTAGTTCATATATTTTTGCAATATGAAAAATTGCGAAAAAGGTAGTAAAGAATTTTTTCTAAAGAGAAGCAAATTTTTAACATTGCATTCGCTTGGATTTTTATCCATGAAATAATTTTATTTTTTATCATCAGCAGCGGGGATTAATTCATTTGCACGATAATATAATACTACAGACTCATCGGTTATTTAGAGCATAGTTAGTTAATTCAGATTCGGTAAAAATTCAGTACAGGTATAACACGCAATTCGTTTTCTAATTTTTAAATTCGTTAAAAAATTCGGCGGAAAAACGAATTCTGTATAAAATATAAAATATAAGATAATCTATATTTAAACATAAAAATCATAAGATTTTTATTCAAATTTTCAATAATTCTGAAATAAATTGAAAATAATTCGCGAATATTTTTGTTTTTTTGAAAAAAAATCGTAAACAGGCCGTCTAATTTTGATTTTCAATAATTTGAGAATAATTTGCGAATTAACTATGGACAAATACATACATTTTATTGGTGATAAACAACAAGATCAGTTATTTAATGCAAAAAAAATACATTACAACGTGGCTGATAAAATGATGTGATTATACAACTTTAACCAAAGTGGTTTTAGCACGTACGACAAGCATTAATGGATGCAGACAACATCAAAGCGGGTCCCACCAAAACCCGCAGGAGCAATAGCAAGTTTACAGTCCAAAAGAATTGTTCTATAATTTTATAACATATCCCTCTTAAAGCCAGTTTTAAAGTTTAAACTCACTAGATCTTATCAAAATTTTTTTAATAAAATATGTATTGTATTATTATTAATACTAAGTGTTAAAAGAGGCTGGCTCAATCTAGCTAATTTATTTATCTTAATAAATTATATTGATTGTGACACTTCCCTCTCTCTCTCTCTCTCTCTCTCTCTCTCTGATTGGTGTTATCAAGTTTTTGGCCGTTGGATTGAAAGATGTGCGGTTAGGATGATGTGGGCCCTCTAGGGTTAAGTGGGTGGTTGGTTGAATAATATGATCTAGCGGGTGAAAATCATAAAAGGGGTGAATCTAACGGTGAAAAACTTGGTAGCACGGAGATCTCTGTACTATTGATAGTATAACAGCCGGATTATATATATATGACATATAATAGAGCTAAACTCTTAATCGATCCGAATTAATAATTTTAATTTGAACGATGGTTGGATTAAAAAGATTGAAAGAGTTAAGCATATTAAGATTAAAGTAGTTTTAGAATAAATGATCTCCTGAAAAATGAAACGCTATAATTGGTATGACGTGGCTCCACGATTGATTATTATTGTGGGTGAAGCTCAACTCCTTGTAAGATGAACTAAAGATTAGCAAGATAAGTGGACGGTGGCTGTGAATGTATTTTTGAACACAATGAGACCGTTAGAATTTAAAAAAAAACACTATAACATTTTGCTCATCACTGCATGTTAAAAATAAAATAATTCTAAAGTAAATAACTCTCGAAAAGTGGGACATCACATCGGTAATATGCTATATAGGTAAATAAATTTCTTGCAAAAGAGATAGAATAAAAGCAAAGTATTTCACAATACGTACGGCCGTATAATTCCTCCACCGCTATTACACACACACACACACACACGCACGCACACTTGAAACAAAATTGAACCTATCTAGCTAGCTAGCTCACTGTCTCTCCATGGCGCAGCAGGGAGGAGACGGAGAGGGGAGGGCGCACGCGCTGAGCGCGAGGCTGGAGGGGATGCTGACGACGACGACGGACAGGGGGAGGTGGGCGAGGGCGGTGGCGATGGAGCTGCGGCTGCTGGCGCCCATCGCGGGGCCGGCGGTGCTGGTGTACATGCTCAACAACGTGCTCTCCATATCCACGCAGATCTTCTCCGGCCACCTCGGCAACCTCCAGCTCGCCGCCTCCTCCCTCGGCAACAACGGCATCCAGGTCTTCGCTTACGGTCTCATGGTAACACTAATCCTGAACCGTTTCCTATCGTATCAATCTATATATATATATATATGTTTGATCAATAACACGTACGATAACATATTAGAAGTATCTGTATTTATCTTTTCAGTCAGTGCATGTGATATGATTCATATACTATTCAGTACTATATATTATAGTACAAGTGATTGATCAAGCACAAGTATATATATATGCTAATTAAATCATTATTAACCAAGATATACATAGTAGGATTAAATTTTGCGCACCAATCCATGTTAGTGTAAGTGCTTTTATATATATATATATGAAACCTAACTAAGTAGAAGTAATGATTCCGGGTTCAACTTTGTGTGGGGCAAAAAAAAATAAATAAATAAATAAATTTGGGGATTTTAAGGTTTAAGGAGAGTGTACGGTCATTGTTCAATAAAATAAATAAAGAAAAATGTTATGCGTTGAAGATTAGATTATTAAAATAAAAAAAAAACAAAGGAAAAGTCTATTCTTTTGGAATTTAATATTACATGCACTCGGTATGTACATATTTATGAGGCTTGCATATATATATATATAATAGTAGTGTAGTTTTTTGACAAATCAAATAGTGACTTTTTGTATATATATTATTTGATTTTAAAAATTTCTGAATGCTTAAACAATAAGTATTATTCCAAAACTTGCCATTTTTTATATTTAGACTCTTTTGGCATATTGGCTAGTTGCAGGATAAGAGCATCATCTCCTCATCTAGGTGGGTTTATTAATGGGGAATTAATCCTGTGCCATATATGTGTTATTGTACCTTCTTAAATTCGATTTTAACGTTATGCATGATTCTTTATAAAATTCTATTTGTACACTGGGAAAGAGTCTAGATCTTACACTCCTACTTATAATAAGATTCACAAAATCTAATTAATAAATTTTTAGTATTTAAAATTTTAAAAATTTTGACAAGACAAATATCTAACTAGCTTTGCCCCTTTGGGGTGTATCATGAGCAGCATAGCTCTTATGATCCTTTTGGCTTAATTGCATTTTTCAAAGACACCATCGTTTTACTATATTTTATCAATCTTTACACTATATTTAGATTAATTTTTTATTTTTTTCTATTTTTTGTTCTCATAGATATCACTAAACTTTTTTTCCCACTAATCTCTGCATTACTATTAACAAAATATATTATTTTAGACAAAATCTAATAATTTTATAAAAAGACACTTATTAAATAATAAAAAATAAAATAAAATGAATCTCCATGACGGGCTCTTTAAAATTTTCTGTCAAACTATTTTCAATTAATTTTTTGTTATTTTTTACATCAAAATGATTCGAATATAAGTTTTGCCACTTTTAGTGATCAGTATCGTTTAACAAGTTTCATATAGAGTCATAAGTTGATTGCTTATATATAGCTAGTGTAAAGATTTTTTTTTTTAAAAAAAGGTGGCGCTTTTGAAAAGAAAATATATAGTTAATGTAGAGTATGAAAAAAAACAAAAAAAACCTATAAATTACAATGTAGTATATATAGTATAATCAAGCCTATCCTTTTCCTTGAACTATATATATAATCAGACAAAATATTTGTTTCCAAGGAAAAATTCGTAGGCAAATTTAGTAAACGTTGATATCATGTACAACACCTAGTTATACATTACGACAAGAGAATTATAATGGCCAGTTGAATGGAAAAAAGAAAATCTAAAGAGGAAGAGACATAATTGCATAAATCCATTAATTCCACCTAATTGAAAGATAAAATGCAAGAAAAAGCTCCAAAATTCTGATTCTCATAATCCAAACGAAAAAAAGTACTAAGCTCCAAAAAGATGGGCATCATTAAACCCAAAAAAAAAAAAAAAAAAGATTGGAATACAGAAAATGCTTTGATTCCACAAAATATATATTCCTTATAAATTAAGTAAATTGCCTTGTATTACTATATGCTAGTAAGTTTGTAAAACATTTTGACTTTACGTGAATGAATTAATTACAACTTTTAATGTTTTTGTATATGTATAATTAAGTAAACACATCAATAATTTTAGAATTTGCAACTTACTTCTAAAGTGCATTGAATCAGTACAAAAATATTGTAATAAAATCTACAAAATCCGTATTTTGGTGAAGGAGCGGGTGAGTTCTATAGAGCTGAGAGAAACTGGTGTGAGTCACATTCTTCGTTTTTGTTGCTTTTTTTTTGTTTCAATACCAAGTTTTTTTTTTCTTGTTATTTTTTCGGTTGACTTTTCACTTTTTCAAGGCATCGGTTGCTTTATTTTATATAGTTTATATAATTACTTAATAAATAAAGCAGATAGCGTGTTATATTTTTTTTAAAAAAAATTATAATTTAATCTTAAACACCTCTGCACGTACATGCATATATACAGCTAGGGATGGGGTCCGCAGTGGAGACTCTATGCGGACAGGCGTACGGGGCGCACAAGTACGATATGCTCGGAATATACCTCCAACGGTCAACGGTCCTACTAACCGCCACGGGGATTCCACTCGCCGTAGTCTACGCCTTTTCGCGCCCGATCCTAGTCCTCCTCGGCCAGTCCCCCGAGATCGCCGATGCCGCATCGATTTTCGTGTACGGACTCATCCCCCAGATTTTCGCCTACGCCACGAACTTCCCCATACAAAAGTTTCTGCAGGCGCAGAGCATCGTCGCGCCGAGCGCGTACATCAGCGCGGCCACGCTTATCCTGCACCTGCTGCTGAGTTGGGCTGTGGTGTACAAAGTGGGCCTGGGCCTTTTGGGGGCCTCGTTGGTGCTGAGCCTGAGCTGGTGGATCATAGTGGGGGCCCAGTTCGTTTACATCGTGACGAGCCCACGGTGCCGGCTCAGCTGGACCGGGCTCTCATGGCAGGCGTTCACCGGCCTGCTCGAGTTCCTGAAGCTGTCGACGGCGTCGGCGGTGATGCTCTGCTTGGAGACGTGGTATTTCCAGATCCTGATACTGATTGCTGGGCTTCTCGAGAACCCGCAGTTGGCTCTCGATGCTTTAACAGTGTGGTAAGCTTTTTATTTAAATTTTGCGGCGTCCCCTATATCTGCTGCTGATGTGCTGGTCTATTCTAAAATAGTGCATTAACTAACATGTCAGTATATTTTTTATTTTTCTTTTTTTAACCATAGCATGCTATTAGTTTACTGACATAATGCTATACATAAATAGGCATTTAGAACACGTGTGATAATGGCCTTTGTTGATATTGTTGCTTGACATGTACTACTTATATGTTTCTTGGTGCAGCCTAACACTTGCTGGATGGGTCTTCATGATCTCTGTTGGATTTAATGCTGCAGCGAGGTTTACAATTCCTCTCTCTCTCTCTCTCTCTCTTAATTTTGTAATCTCAAGTGGAGAGACTAAGATCTAAGAAGAACAGATATTATTTTTTATATTCGTCAGCAACAATCAGTACCAACCACTTCATCACTTTGTACTATATTAGCAATTCTTTCGTCAGAAATGTTATTAACAGAGTCATCTTTATTAGGAACGGATCAGATTCATGAAATTGATCGAATTTCTTCGTAGATGGTGAATAAATTCAATCAATATATCTATCCATATCAAAATCAGTTGAGTTAATACTCAATGGCATTACACACTTCTTTCATAGCTCTTTTTCTAAGTAATGAAAATTTCGTAGTTTTTCTTTTTTTTTCCCCTGTAATGTTGTTACAGGGAATTTCTTTTGTTATACATTTACTTAATTATTGAAAGATAATCACTGCTTAACTGTTCTCTACACATTTATTAGTGTTCGAGTTGGCAATGAGCTCGGGGCCGGCCATCCAAAGGCGGCAGCATTCTCTGTAATCGTAGTGACTGCGCTTTCGTTCATCATATCGGTCATATTGGCGGTTATTATTCTCTTATGCCATGATTACATAAGCTACATCTTCACCGAGGGCGAGACGGTGTCGCGCGCGGTCTCCGACATGTGCCCTTTGCTTGCCATCACCCTCATCCTCAACGGCATCCAGCCCGTTTTATCCGGTAAATACTCCATCCTTTACAACAACTTAAGGAAATTTACGTGCAATTGTGTCCTGATCATGAACCTATTTTTGTCTTAGTGTATAGATTGTGAACCTTAAAAAACAAAGAAGCACAAGTAGCATGAAAAATGTAAACATTAAAACTATAACTTCTCTCTGTTTCTGAATGTTCATTACCTCAGAAGCTGAACTCTTATTGCTTCTCTTTGTATCTTTTCTTTTCTAGATTTTGAAATTAATCAGGTTGGTTAATTGGATGTTGCATGAAGGTGTGGCTGTGGGGTGTGGATGGCAAACATTCGTCGCGTACGTCAATGTGGGATGTTACTACATTGTCGGTGTTCCGCTCGGTGTTCTCCTTGGCTTCAAGTTTGGATTAGGAGCAAAGGTAAGTTATTCACTACCTTATATTTCATTATCAATATCAAACTCTTCACTGTATCAGCTATTTGTAATTTGATACTATTGCGAACGATGTTTCGAGCTTGAAATGTTCTTTTGCTCATATACTTGTAGGGCATCTGGGGCGGGATGCTCGGAGGCACATTAATACAAACTCTCATACTACTTTGGGTCACTTTCCGAACCGATTGGAACAAGGAGGTATTGCTCTTTCCTTCTTTGCATCAATTTTTCTCCTCCTAGTTTTGATCCTTAAATACAGGAGTTGATAAAAGTTAGATCTCTTTATGTAACTACATCCTGAATTGATTATTTCGCTTTTCTCGGAAAAAAACAAGAGTTGTTCTTTCATAGTTGGTTATTAATATAGTTATGAAGCCTCCCTCTGTCTTAAAGATCGCGTTCGATCGATTGCTAACTTATATCCCCTGTTTTTTCGAGAGGTATTCAATGATTTGAACACGTTAAAATGATTCATAACTTGTATCTGTAATATAAAAGGGGCCAAAATCAATGTTCTATACATCCTTTACTTGTTTATTTCAACTCGAAGCTCTCCTTATTGCAGGTAGAAGAAGCCCAAAAGAGGTTACATAAGTGGGAGGATAAGAAGAAGCGGCCTCTTCTTTCTGATGATCATGAATAGTAGATTTAAGCAACGTTCGTCGTCGCCAATCGTGACATAAATTTTACGATGAGATTGTTTCGCTGCCAGATCACACGGTCGTCGTCGATCAATGTAGTCTACACATTCACATTATTAATGTAAGTTTATTACTCAAACCACCCATGATTATATATCTTTGTGAAGGGAGTAAAGCACATGTTAAGTTCCTTTCAATGTGATAAATAATTTGGATTATCAAGGCGCATATTGCTTTGATGTAATTACTTGATTTGATGTAATTTGTTGAAACATGATGCAGCTAAAGTATTTCTCTCTTCTGAAACTTTTGGATATAGTTGAAGCCAAAACTGGCCATTGGGCACCAAAAAGAGTACTATAGAACTCCAGGGGAAAAAAGAAGAAGTGAGAACACTATGCTACTTTTTTCGTTTTATTTGAACAAACACTCAACACATTCAAACTACACAACATATCACACATATTGTAGAGAACACTAGCATAGTAATGCTTACATTGGCCAATTATTCTCCTCTCTCTCTCTCTCTTTCTGAGCGAAAAGATACCAAACAAACTAACCGCCTCATTCATTAAGAGAAATGAACTTAGTAACAGATATGAGGCAACAGGGCGAGAAACAAACATTCATATATATGTAGTCTCATCTTGAATTTGTTCTCTTTACTATGCCTTCATTCATTATACATTCTCATCCATTATTGTAAGCTATATTGAGATAAAGATGGACAACATTGTCTTCCTCACCCTCTTCATGTGCCAACCAATCTTGATGCTCTTGAACTTGGGTATGATCACCAACCTCATGATCCGCAGCGATCGCCTTCTCCGGCGGCGGCCGTCGGCTTCCTCTAGAGCTTTGTATATCAAGAACTGTGCTCTTCTGTGCTTTCTGTCATCTGGGTCTTCCTTCTCCAACCTTGAGTAAGAGTGACACCTCAAGAAGCTCATGCCTACTCTCTCCTTTTCCAGAGAGAGAGAGAAAGAGAGATAAGACTATGATGAGATAGTAGCAAGTGGAGGGGGAATGAAGGAACAACTAATGGATAATGCATATTTATATATAACTTTATGTATAAGTATAGTAGCTGGCATATCAAATATAAAATATTAAAAGAGTAGAGCTACTATACTTTCGGAAGTATAAAATATTGGTGCTTCCAACTCTTTGGCTATTGAACCAATCTCTTTGATTATTTCTGACCCTTTGGACTAGTATTTTTGTTTCAGGGAGCCATTATTATCCCAACATTACAATTTTTGATTCAGATCAATCGTTCCAGCACAAGTGGTAAAAGGGTTTGATGGTTGGTACCCAAGACCAAAGTTTGAATTCTCGTTGATTCACATTTCTAGCTAAATTTATTTCTAAATAAAATAAACGAAGCAGATTTCTTGATTCAGCATCAACTCGCTTATATTTTCGAAAGTATAATAGCTCTACACATATTAAAGTATAATTTTTTTAACGACTTAATATTTTTTCTAAGAAAGCATGAAAAATCAGAAAGCAAATGATCGTAAGCATCCACTATAACTTCTCTACCAAATTGTTTCTGAATGTTCATTACCTCAGAAGCTAAGACGCTTTATTCGGCTTCGCTTATTTCATTTGTATAAACTTTTCTTTTCGATTTTGAAATTAATCAGGTTGGTTAACGGATGTTGTATGAAGGTGGCTGTGGGGTGTGGATGAACATTCGCGATGGTTGGTGTTCTCTACCAAACTTAACATATTTGAAAAGATAATTGTTCCAACGGCATTATTGGGCTCATGAAATGGGGTTCAAACCGCATGACGTGTGTGGGGCTACGTGGAAGCGAGCAGGTGTGGAAACTGAGTCGTCTACGTTGATTTGAGAGGGATTGCAAGCGTTGCTTGTAGACGCCGGTTGGTGGAATAATAAAGCCTGCAGTCGTACTTGACGGCTTAAAAGGCACGAGCTGAGAAGAAATCCAACATTTCCGGGCCCGAACCCGAAGTATAAGCCATCAAAGGAAGAATGTGGGAAATGGACAAAAACATTTGATAAGTAGTGTTATCATGAAAGGTACGGAATAATACGATAGAAAACAATATAAATATTTTAACTCATATTTACCAGGGAAGTTATTAGATACCAATGTGAGAATTTCTAATATACAAGTGATGGTTGAGCTTAGGACAATGTCTCTTATATCATGTTATCGAAAAGACGTACATATAGAACGTTTAGATCAGAAGTTTTCTAATGTGATAAATAATTTGGATTATCAAGGCGCATATTGCTTTGATGTAATTTACTTGAAAAATTGCTAAGTAATTAAATGTTGACCAATCATGATGCAGCTAAAGTATTTCTCTCTGAATAAACTGGCTTGTATTATCAGTTTTAATGAAAAGATCTTTAGCGGAGCTTAAGTCTTTGGGTCGGTCACCAAAAAAAAACAAAGAAAAAAAGAAAAAAGAAAAATCAAGGGTCTAAGAGACTCTTTAGTGGAGACTAAGACTAAGCTTGGGCCAGCCCAAACCTAAGTTTGGGCCAAAATTGTTTATGAAATTTAAGGCTGAGCTTCAGCCCAAAATTTTAACAAAATAAGGCCCCTCCAAGAGGCCTAAGACTTAAGAAACTACATCAACTCATGATATTTAGAAATTAAAGATACAACATTTCCAACTTAGAAATTAAAGATATTTAAAAATACAACTGACCGTCTCTAGCGCAAGTGGCAAAGAATCTGATAGTTGATACCCGAGGTCCTAAGTTCGAATCCAAATTGATTCAAATTTTCAGTTAAATTTATTTCTAAATGAAAAAAACGAAGCTGGTAGCTTAAATATTTGCCTTTTTTAAGGAATGGAAACTCCACATGTAAATCGACTATTTCTATTTATCTCGTTGAAGATTTTGTCCGCTGAAAATTAAATAGTTGAAGATTTTGTCGGCTGAAAATTAAATAATATCTGATCATCATTTCCAATCAAGATTCATGCATGCACGAAATATTTGACTAACAAATAAAAAAACTGAGGAGAAAAAAATTGGAATCAATACCTCAGCAACCTTTCACTAACTCAAATGAAATGCAAGCAAAGCTGCCTTTTCCTTATCTTACTATTAACTAATAAAATGTCTATTATTGCTTATATCATATTTAGGTACACACCTTCTTTCTCTCTTTCTCTCTCTCTAAAGCTTTTTATGTTTGGAGTTGACTCCCCACACATTGTGGCATGGACTCTCTACTTGACAGGTAACATCTAAGAAGGAGAAATTATTGAGTGCACCTGATATATACATATATATCATACACTGGGCTCTACTACTATATATATAATAGAGGTCTCAAAATCAGAATCTAACTAATTAAATATATTCTATAACATACAAAAGGCCTATATATGTTAGAAATCATACATGTGACTAGCCATTTGTGTCACGTCTTCCTCACCCTCTTCATGTGCCAAAGTCATACATCTCATGCATACGAAATGTCAACAAAACTTATCCAAAAATATTACTAAAATCCAACAACAGTAGGTATCAGAATAGAATTAAAGCTATAAACTATAGAAATACTGTAGATATACAATCATCACCACACCGATCCTCAAAATGGTATAATATCTCTTACCACTCCAAACCTCAAAATATTGTATATACTATTATATACACTGATAGGTGGTTCAGCTACACAAAAAGGAAACAAAAAAAGAGTAGAAGATGCTAACTATCAGCGATTTTTTTATTTCGATCAGTCGTTGGTGCTGAAGGCTCTGAAAATCACAATTTAAATCATGGAATTAGGTTCTCAAATGTATAATGTTTTATACATAGGTTGTTAGATGTTATATTGGCTACTATCTGACTAGTATTTGCTTTTTAATTAAAACACTAATTATAAAATATTAGGGATGTTTGCTGATACACGGGGTGTAGGCAAATTTTTCTTCAGAAAGGATCAGTATCTGACCTTGATCACTCCATACCATCTGGTGGAGGCATGCCTAGGATATAGAAAGAGTAATATTACTTTCAATAAGTGCTTATATTTTTGTCTAGCTCTAACATCACCAAAGTTGACCTTAATCTCATTAAGTTAATAATAATTTATATGCTAGAGCATGCATTGTGTGTCACACTATTCAACTTATATTCAATTCCAGCTGTCTGATTTTGATCGAACGGTCGAGCGGCAATAAGAAGCTGCCATTTTGTACTGCAAAAGTCTAAATATAATACACACTCATTTACTACATGACGTAACAGTTTGGCTTTTGGATACCTCATAAACTTCCACATTATCCAACTAAAAATAGGTATTAAAAATAGTGTAGGAAAGGCCACAATGAGCCTCCCTCAGTTTCTTATGTTTGAAGACCAGTTGAGACTTCTATATATTTCTCTTTCCACATCTCTTTGACACTATGATGATATAGAACATGATCTCTCTCTTCACCTCTCCATTTCTCTCTTCTTAGCCCTTCTTTTTGCTGCATTACTCTCTTAATAATGATCCTCTTAAGGGCACCATTTTCATACACAAGGGTTGAGGAGGAGGACCCAGATGAGCTTCGGCACCGAAGGGCGCAATATCTTATCAACAAAGTGTTGGAAGAAGCTGAATCTCTTTCGAGGCAATACTACTCGAGGCGACGAGTGTTTAAGGTTAGGGTGAAGGTCGGCTCGAGGCTGAAGAGGCTGAGGCTCGCCATTCAGCGAGCGAAACTTTTCGTGCGCAAAAGGGTCGCGAAGCATTTCAAACATCCGAATAATGTTCTTCATGGCAAAGAGTCACTACTTCAGATGAATGTTTAATTTCGGCATGTTGTGGATGTGGACCTCTCTTTTCACTTTTTTGTCTTTTTTGGTGAGTGTTTCTGGGAAGCTAAAGCATGTTTGGAATCGAACTTAGCAGTATCAGTTGCAGAGGAATGGAGTGTTTACGAATTCGTTCCACAGATGTAATCTGCAACATTTGAAAAATCTGTTCAACTTATGATAACAAATGTTCAAAATGCACACATTGTAATGAATACCAACCTTTTAAATGTCACAAGAATAAGTTAAATTATAATTGTGATGTGTCTGTAATATAATTTCAGGGATGTGTGTGCAGAAAATAATATTTCCTGTACGATTTATCGATATGTGCAAATGAAACTCCGGCGTATAATGCACAGATGGAATACAACTTGCATACAAAATACTCGCTGTGAATGACAGATTGGTGAATGATCTCTATATCAAAACCAAGTAAAAACTAAAATTAATGTATACCATACTGCTCTAAAGTACAGTTTGATCATCCAGCTGTTAATCCTAGAGAATCTTTTGGGCTATTTCTTTGTTGAACATCTAAGTAGAAGAGATTGCCATTTAGGCAACACAACTAAAATGTAAATTATGGAACGAAAACCAAATACCTTATTCTTTGATACATGTATTAATAGGTGCTATATACTATATGACAATAGTTGTCATGAACATTATCACAACACTGGGATCAGAATCTAACCAACTACGACAAGATATGGAGGGAAAAAAAGAAAATAATATAATAACAACCTTTTAATTTGATGTAAAGAAAAGTAGTAAAAATAATAAAAATGAATGGCATATGTTAATCATGATTTCAGATGATCCAATCGATTATCAACTAAAGCACTAAGATTAATCAGATGTAATCATCGTCTAGTATAGTTGGATTTGAATGGCAAGGAACGAAAAAGTTACATACCTAAATGGTAGCTTTAGGAGGATCTATTGCAAATCTATGAGATTGATGCTGCTTTATTGCTGTGCTGTACATTTTCAAGTGTTGTATCAGCTTCAAATTGCAGTTGAAAAGTGCAAGTATTATAGGGCAGCTGGCAGGCTTGGCAGCAAGTCGATCTTAGGACAATCTGTTATTCTTAACTGTAAAGAAGTCGAGCCGCATAACCAAGCCGGCAGTGATCTGAGATTAGAACAGTGTTCAAATGATAGATATCGAACCGATGCGAGGATTTGCAACCATTTGTTAGAATCTTCGACAAATATCAGAGATTCGAGGGAATTCTGGATTTTAAGAGACATGGTGGAGGGCAATAAATTCCTAAAAAATGGAAGTTGGAGAAGGGCGATGTTGTCAATGACCACTACCAGCGGTACCGTGTCATCCTTCCTGCACACTCTGTTGACATACATCAACGGCTCTGTTTCGGTAAGCCTAGGACACTCTAAAATAGTCAGCTCTTGGAGAGATGTGAGTGCCCCTGATCCGCCTAAAGACCTTAGCTCTGGACAATTCACGATATGTAATAACTTGAGAGAAGTCAAGCTACCAAGAAACCTACTCGGAAGGGATTCTATGTGCTGACAACTGAACAATTCCAAGTCCGTGAGTGAGGTTAGATTCTGTAGGCAACTGGGAAATGACTTGTCTAGATCACCGCATGAATTTACATGCAGTGACAAAAGGGATGATGGCAAGAACAGTTCCTCTTGGCTGGCAAGCTTGGGGCAATTTTTTATTTCCAGTCGCTCAAGAGACAAGAAATCCTTAAATCTTTCTATATGCAGCGCCGTTAGCTTAGTGCAATCGACTATGTTTATTGATTTGAGTGCTGGTAGGTAGAGCGGCAACAACCACTTGTAAAGACTTGTTAGATCGGAGCAGCTTTTAATGGATAAGTAAGAGAGGGATGAGCTCTTGATGCTCCTGCTGCTTCTGCCTTCCACAGGTGAATCTTCGTCCCACAATTTGGGAAGCGATTCCCAGCCCACATTTTCAAGTACCAATAATTCAAGGGAACTAGGAAGGTAGCATATATCCTTAAGATTAGGGCAATCTTGAATTCCGACTGAAGTTAGGAAAGGTAACATTCCTCTCTGCAGCCAACTTGGATGTTTGTTGCCATTATAGGATATGATTTCCAATTTTCTGAGGTTTGGATGCGGAGAGAGGCCTTCAAGCACCTTTTCATGAAGAGGAAAGTCATTAAACACTGAATTAGTGTTTCTGTTCAAATTCCAGCTCAGAACCAATTCGTCTAGGTTTTTTTTCTCATATAGCTTAGCTTGACAAGCATCTTCCTGGCTTTCAACGTTTTCAAGACTCTTAATACACAGTGTTCTGCGAAGCTGAGTCAAATCCTTTAGTTCTGCAATCCTATGTCCATTCACCTTCCGAACTTCAAAATGTGGCAAATTCTGAAGAGAAGTTAACTTCCCAATCTCAGCTACCTGAGAAAACAAATTCTCTCGCATATTAAGATTCTGTAAGTTAATGAGCTTAATAAAGCCTTTAGGAATGCTCTGAAGCGGACAACCATCTAGATTCAAAGCTCGTAGATTATACAGGCAACAAAGTGAGTTGGGTAACCTTCCAATAGCCGTTTCAGATATATTAAGGTATTGGAGAAGTTTTAAGTTGTCGATGCTCTCAGGCAATTCTTTGATAGCACATCTGCTTATGTCCAGTAAGCGAATATATCTGAGTTGAGTAAACCAGGTTCCAGTTGCAGGAGCCAAATTGAAATACAAATATGTCGGGGCAAGTCCACAAAAGATTCCGCTTGAAACTGACCGCAGCCTACCATACCTACCTATTTCCTTTAATATGCTTGATTCCAGATATGAGGCAAATATTGCCAAATGGCGAACGGTAGAAGGGCTGCTTCGTTCGCATTTATTATTCTGTATCATCAGAACTTCATGCGCTGAAACAGATTGCGCCAAGTCATGAATTAAATTATGGATCACATAGTATTTTTTATTTGGGTTACTCAGTCGAAGGAAGGACCGGCTTGTCAACTCACTCAAGTACCTGGTTGCTACATCTTCCGGTAGCATGTTATCTTCCGATGTGACGAAGCCTTGCGCCAGCCATAATTCGATTAGAGAGACTTCATCGATTTCATGATCTTTGGGAAAAATGGAGCAAATTGCAAAACACCGCTTTAGATGTGGCGGGAGATATTGATAGCTCAACTGCAGGGCGGGAAAGATGTCATTTTCACCTTGTCGAAGTTTCCACATTTCACTATTCATGATACTCCTCCAGTGTTTGGCATCCATTTTCTCCTTCAATAGCCCCCCTACAGTTTTTGCCGCTAATGGGGTTCCCTTTAACTTGGTAGCAATCTTCTTAGCAATACTCTCCAGCTCTTGATTGAGTTTTTCATTCCCATAACCAAATGCACATGTCTTGAAGAATTCCCAAAAAGAATCATCTGGTAAGCCCTCCAGAAAGATGGAATCCATGGTGCCCATTATATCAGCGACCTTCAACGACCTGGTGGTCGTCAAGATCATGCTTCCCCGATACCCATTCCTCATCGGTGCGTAGAACTTGTCCCACTCCATTCTGTCCTCATTCCACACATCGTCGAGGACGAGAAGAAACCTCTTTGACATTGCTATCTCATTGAGAACCACTTGAAGAGAACTAAAATTCTTGCCACCAGTTTGGTACAAAGTTAAATTCTTGCGATTACCTCGGGACCAGCTTGAATTCTTGCCGTCAGTTTGGTGCGCCGGGTCAACATTGTTTATTACCTCCTTAGTTAGCCTCTTAACATCAAAGATTTCGGAAACACAAATCCAAATTCGCCTCTCAAAGTAGTGTCGGACCCTCGGATCATTAAACACGACTTGAGCGAGAGTAGTCTTCCCCATCCCTCCGATGCCGACGATCGGCAGGACGGACACATTGTCTCTCTTCATTCTTTTAGCAGGAACAGATTCACTATTACTGGGCCGGCCAGATTCATCGCCTGGCCGCAGCAGCAGGGCAACCACCTTCTCCCGCTCCTCGTCGCGGCCGAACACTTCCGGTTCGGTAACGAACGAGCCCGTCTGCCGTCTGCCGTCGCCGTAGCACGTCAGACCGCTTCGGCTCATCGCGAAAGTTTAAATCTACAATTACTTTCTCCAGCGCGGCGGCAGCATCATCTAGCCGGCGCTGGTACTGCTGGACTTTGTCGGGAGCGCGGGAAATTAAATTCTTCACGAAATCGAGAGACGAAGAGAGGAGCAGACTTGCCTGGCCCTCGATCTTCTGCTGCAGCTCGACGTAGTCGAACTCGGCGATGAGGTCCTCGGCGTCGTAGTAGGCGGCCTTCAGTTGCATCAGCAGCTGGTCGAAGTGGGCGTTCTTGAAGCGCCACTGCTCGGCCTTGTCGACGCGGAGACGGGTCGTGAGCAGGGTTGTCCGCAGCACCTCGAGATCGTGATCCAAACAAGGAAGCAGTCTGACCAGCTCGTTCGCCACGACGGACGCCGCGGCTGACTGGACCGCTTCCTTTGCGAATGACAGAAGCCACCCCATGGATGACCTGCCCTCCTTCCAAAATTGTGGGATGAAGATTCAGCTGTAGAAGGCACAAGCAGCAAAAGCATCAGGATGACTTGCAAATTGTAAACTTGACTAAGCTAGTGTAACAACCTGAAGAATAAAGGAGTATAATATTTGCAACTTGACTAAGCTAGTGTAACAACCTGAAGAATAAAGAAGTAGAATAGTTAAAAAGAAGTAGTAGTAAAAGTAGTAACTTTACTAGTTAAGAGAGGAATAGGAGGAAGCGCGCCAAGCTGGACCGGCGGGAGGCGTTTCCGAAGAGGAGGAGATCGGGCGGAAGGGAGATCCGACCAAATCTACAGATTTGGGGAAAATAGTAAGCGGATCGGGCGGTCGATTACCGGGTCGGGCGTAAAACGCAGACCCACTATCCGCCTAATTGAGGATCATGCGGAGAAGGCAGCCGATATCCACTCACCCGATTACCCGATTACTGGATGATCATGGACCGGTCGAGCCCAATTCGAGGCCCACATTCCCATCAAAATTGGCCCACAATTTTGTTTGATTATTTCTTATTAACAATTACAGCTTAGTCCACATTTCTCTGTTATTTACATTTTCATACTATGTATGGAGGAGTACAATAAGCAGGTTGTAAACATTTTTGGTGATCAATGAATGGAATTAATATCTTCTTCCTCAAATCTCTTCTCCTCTGAACTCTTCTTCTCCCAATTCTTCTCTATCTCTAATCCCCACTTCTATCTCTATCTCTATCTCTACCTCTATCTCTAAATTCTCGTCATCGGCGGGTTGCGACGAGTCTGGGGCATTACAGCTAGCATGTTTTCAAGAATGGTTGTTGCCACTCCGCCTACCGGTCCTCAAATCAATTAATATAGTCAATTGTAACGAGCTGAAGTCGCTGCCGACTGACAGATTTAAAGAATCCTCCTTTCTTGAGGTGTTGGACATACAAACTTGCTCCAATCTCACCGGCGAAAGGAAATTGGTCTTGTCATCATCCATTGTTTGTCACTTAAAATAGATTCGTGCGGTGATCTAGACAATTCACTTCCCAGTTGCCTACAAAATCTGACCTCTCTAGCCTCCTTGTACCTATGCAATTGCGAGCAAATAGAATGCCTGCCAGGGAATGTGTTCCATAACTTGACAGCTCATAAGTTATTAAAGATAGAGAACTGTCCAAAGCTAAGGTCTTTATGCGGATCAGAGGCACTTACATCACTCAAAATTGTGAACATTTCAGACTGCCCTGGGCTTACGGAATCCGAGCCATTGATGTCTGTCGAAAAAGTGAGGAAGGAAGATACATCAGTGCTGGAGTTGATCATTGACAACACTGCACTTCTCCGACTTTCATTTTTCAAAACTTTGTTGGCCTCCACCATGTCTCTTGAGATCCCCTGAAAGTCTGTTGTTCGTCGGAGGGGACGAGGATTGGGTGCAAATCCTCGAACCGCTTCAATCTTTATCGTTTGAATGCTGTTCTTATCTCAAATCACTGCCAGCTTGGTTGCACAGCTTGACTTCCTTGCAAGAGTTGATAATAAATGATTGCCCTGAGATCGACTTGCTGCCAAGCCTGCCTACCACCCTGGAATACTTATATTTTTCCAACTGCAATTCAGTGTTGACTGAGCAGCTGAAAATGCACGAAGCAATGATACAGCAGTGTCGATCTCATAGATTTGCGGCAGGTTCTTCCAATTAGGTATGTAAATCCTTTTGTTCCTTGCCACTCAAGTCGACATATAGTAGATGATTCTTAATCTGATTAATTTTTCATACTTTAGATGGAATCATCTGAAATCATGACAACCAATCTTGTAGATTTTAATTATTTCTGCTGCTTCTTTCCGTTACAGCAAATGAAAGGGATGTAATGTTATATATTTTGTACATTTTGTATTCATTCTGTTTAATTTACTGCTTTATTTTGTAAAACGGAAATGTTTTCATACTGCGAAGAGCATGGAGGAGGTTGTATGTTCCATTTGATTTACCTCATTGGCTCAAACTTTATCCCTTTTTTTAATCCCTAACTCACATTTTCTCAATCCAAATTCACAGGTGTGAGAGTATTTTAATTCTCATTTTTTGCCTGGTGTTGCTGAAACATGTTGTTCTGGTTGTAGGCTCGATGCAGTTAAACTATTAAACACAGTTGTTGTTGTTGTTGTTGTTTAATCAACCTTGGTTGGATTTATTGACCACCAGTTTTGCTATTTTGGATGTGGTTATATTTTTTGAGATGCTCATAAAGATATTGAAATAGATGTGCTAAATATACATTATCTTTGGAAACAGAGGCTTTATTTTTCTGGTTCTTAGATGGATATAATTGAAGTTTTTATAGCAAGGGTTTTTTTTTTTCTTTTTCTTTTTTGTAGAGTTGAGAATTCTCTATGAAGTTCTCTAATATATTTATTGTTTTATAATGTGAACAGCAAAATACATAAGCATTTATGCTATATTCATCCTGTAACAATGTTACTTTCATTGTGGTGCTGCTTATATGCTGGCATATGCAGCTGCATATCGCGTATTCGATATGTAGCGGCTTAAGTTGGCTGTCTCCCCGTGCAGGGTTCTTTAGAACATTGACAAGCACAAGAAGAGAAAGCAAGGACAAGTGAAAATGAAGGAAGATTGTTTTGAAGCTGCCAATTAACCCACTTCTGTAACAAAAAGTGATGCTGCAAACACAAATTTCATTGAAGAATGTTTCATCCTTTTAAAGATGGATCTTCAAACGACACTAAGATAACAAATGTTAGGACATCGAAATGAAAATGAAACAAATAGGTAAGATACCCAAAATGACAATTGTTATAAACTACAAAAACCTGAATTTCACGCGGAAACTGCACTAAACTTTTGGCTCTTTGGCAAAATGCAGATCAGTCTACTAATCAAAAATTAAAGAATAGGCCGCTACAATTTAAGCACTTGTCTGAATTCTCCTGTCCTACCATAACCTCTGGACTAAAAACGCATCCAAAAGGTCGCAAAATCTCGCCATTCCATCGTACAAAATCTCAGCTTCATCTTCGGACAAAACTTTCCGCAATAAATCTAAGATAACAATATAAATGAAAAAGTAATCATATCCCCGGTAATGACTGTGACATAGCTCTGAATTTCTCCTCTTTACAGCGCCGTTGATCCCCAATCATAGACTCAAAGACATCCAAAAGATCATCCAAACCCTCCATATCGTTCCCTAGTCCCTTCAAAGCGCAAACTATGCTCTCGATAGTAGACAAGCACCCGGCTTTCGGCTGATGCCTCACTTCACTATACAAGCTCTCCTTCCCTGGATCCAGCTTCAAGTGCGGCAGAAGCTTCAGCCACGGATTCTCGTGGTATATCCGCTTCGCCTTCGCCCACGTACCGTCCAAAACAACCAAATGCTTCACTTCAAAATCCACAGAATCCAAATTGATCGACCTCTCGTAAGGAAAGAGGAGGGCTGATCCCGCAGGCACCGTGATCTCGAACTCCTCAAAGTCCTGATATATCTCAGTGCCACTCAACTGCTTCCTCTGCAATTTTTTGACAACGAACCCATTTGAGATCAATGCTCTGCCGATCGGAGTTCTTAAAATCGAATCGATATTGGGTTTCGCAGAGCGCTCGACAGTGATTTCAAGCTCATTTTGAGAGCATGTTACCTTGCATTTAGCTTTGGTGACTGTGATGCATTCATCAAAATCTAATTTTTCCTTCCGATACGTTACAGGTGTTAAATTTATCTCTTTATTTGATGATCTTGGAGACGTATTTCTGAACAAAACATCAAAAACATCTCCACATTCATCACTGTTGCAACAATTCACAGCTCCCCGATCAAAATCTTCCGATATGGACAAATGAGTCGTCGCAAAATCAGATCTTTCCCCCAAATCTGAGCTCTCAGAGCGATTCCCATCAATCAAAGAATCCCCAGAAGATGAATCAGAACCCAGAGGGCGTATAAAGAACCGGGCTTGGAAATTGACGTCGGTAACAGGGATCACCGCAACATTCTTGAGCCCAATCTTCGCAACCCTAGCGGAATTGAGCGGGTGCTTCGCCTCCAAACTGTGCTGTAGAATCGTAACACCGATCGAGTTGTCGAGAGGTGGGGATTTGAGGCGGGAGCAGAGGCAAAGCTTGGAGGGTTTGGAGCAATTAGGGCAAATGGGTCTCTTCGAAGGGCCCTGGCTCCCCATGAATGGAACTAGGGTTTGGAAAAGGTTCGATCTTTGGGAGAAGAACTCGGGGAGGAGGCGGAAGGGGAGATAATACGGGGCGCGAGGGGGATGGGTGCCCGTGGAGAAGGCGAACGCCATGGGCGAGCTTAAAAACCCTAAAATTTGGGGTTTTGAAAGGGAAGCGGGTGAGAACGGGTCGGGTACGACCCGTTTGACTAAGTTTCGGAGTTCGAGCTAAGTTAGGATTTGGATAATATAGACAAAATTGTAGCAAAATTTCTGAAATATAAATAAACATGTCACAGTAATTCAAATTTCAGTAAAGAGCATAGATGCTACTTATTTGCATATAAAATAATTTCGTATAAAAAGAGTTTTTAACTCATTTAGTTTTATATAAAATGCTTTTCAACAACAATAATAATAATTTTACATATACTTCGAAAATTTAAAAAACACCCTTCTTTTCTCGATTCATATATATATATATATATATATATATATATATATATATATATATTATTATTCAAATTGGAGACATATGTGTGGAAATTAATTTTTATTTTGTCCCCAACTAAATACTAATAAATATAAACTTTTTTTTCTAAGAAATTTTCTTAGAAAACATATTTTATATAGTTTTACTAGAAACCACCATCTTAAAAAAAATTATAATATAATGTAAATTATGTCCTAAGTTAATTATATTGTCCTAGGCGATTTTGCAAAATTCCCAGTCTGAAACAAAAAATACTAGTTTTCAAATTAAAATCATATTTTTTTAATATATTTTTAATACTCTTATTTAGTGTGAAAATATTTAAACTCAAAAATACCATTTGTATGTTAGAGATTATGCCTTCTTTTTATTGATAGATCCTAATTTAAGTTGGAGTCCTAATTAGACTAGGATTGATTTTCATACAAGACTCTATATTCAAGGGATTTTTTGAAAATAGCCTCCTGGCCTTTTATATTTTGCAAAATAATCCTACTGTAAAATAAATTACAAAAATGGCCCTACCTATGCCACACCAGCGCCACGTCAGCGCCACGCGGGCCTGGCGTGGGCGAGGTGTTTAAGTTGAACACGGTGAATGGTTCACCGTGTTCAATTGTATTGGTGCTTGTAAAAGCACAAAGCACTTTGGTGCTTGTGAATTTTTTACCGTTAGATCTACACCTTTGATCATTTTCACCCGTTAGATTATACTATTCAACCAACCACCCACTTAACACAAGGGAGCCCACATCATCCTAACGGCACATCTATTAATCCAAGGGCTAAAAACTTACAAGCACCAATGACTTGATACTTTTAAAAGCATAGGAGCTCAATTGGGTTAACGGAGCTTAACGAAAAACTGACGGAAGGGATAAAATGAACAAAATATTAGAGTTTAGAATGTTAGATGTCCATTTTAGGAGTTCGAGGGGTAAAGTAAAATTTAGCCAAAAGTTCAGAGGTAACAATGCAATTTATTCTATATAAATATATGGACCGGCTGCATGATTTGGGGCGGCCAAAATTAATTAATTAGAGAGTGTAATTAAAAAGGTGGCCGGTTTTTCCTGTCGAGGCCCCTAATTAATTAAGTTCTTGAATAGTGCTTCAAGGTGCGTGGCTTCCACACGCATGCAACGGATTGAAGTCCGCGAAATTGTAGTTTGGATTCTTCGAAGTAATGACATAAAAGATTTTTGGTTAGAGTTTCTATATTTCTCTAATTTGATATTTTTGATTTTACGAAAAGTTTTTTAGGTATTTTTTAAAATTTTTTGTTGGAACAAGAAAAAGATGGAATTCACCATAAGACTATTGATTTTTTATTCAGAGAAGATATAAGGTGTAAACTTGTACTTTTATTTCTTTATATAGTGGAATACATCTGTCTCGCTCTCTCCGTGGACATAGACAACTGTCGAATCACATAAATCTTGTTTTTTTTCTTTTTGCATTTATTTATTTTTACCGTTCGTTCGATTTTTTATATTTTTCGTGATCTTTGTTAATAGCGCATGATGGACGATTCATCCGGTTCCCAACATGGTACACTCTATTGTAAGATATAAATTTTATACAACGTATTATCCTAGATTTTTAAAATTTTTTATTATTCTAAAATTAAAAAAATAATAAAATTTTTAAATTGCTTCCTACTTTGATATAGAATTTTTTAATACCTTTCCACCTTATTTGACACATAGAATTTTTTTGACAAAATAAAAATTAAATTAGAGAAGAGTGAAATATAATTTTTTGGATAACGAGGCTACAGAATGAAATTGATTAGAGCATAAAAAAAGGCCAATTTGAAGTTTACTCATCTTTTATTAATGCTTAGGCATAAATTTATACTTACATAATATAAAAATTAATATTTTCAAAACTAATTTTTTATTGACTGATATTGCATTTCTAATTTGGATTAATTTTATACAGATCCCTCTAAATATAATAAATTACAAATACATCCTTGTAAAGTTTAATTTTATATGTTGTCACTATAATAGTCCTAATATTTTCAAATACGTTCATGTCGTTTGGATCTGTTAAAAAGAATTAGCTAACCATGAGTAAAATACTTAATCTTAGTTAGATATATA
The DNA here is from genome assembly GCA_025177825.1 of Aechmea fasciata. Taxonomy (NCBI): domain Eukaryota; kingdom Viridiplantae; phylum Streptophyta; class Magnoliopsida; order Poales; family Bromeliaceae; genus Aechmea; species Aechmea fasciata. The sequence continues at coordinate 8,381,419 of CM045932.1, read as the reverse complement.
TTTGTGACGATAGAAAAGTAATTTCACTTATAAAATAAATTATATTTTAATAATAACAAATCAGAATAATATATTTGAAAAAAGTTAGAAATTTTTATATATGAAAGGTAAATTTTATAAGAATTGATTTGTAATTGAGAGAGTTGTCTGAAATTAAGGTTTCTAATTTTGTAGGTGTGCCCACCACACTGCGGCACGGTAAAGGATCTCTCTATCTCTGACTTTTTCTCTCTCAACAGAAAATTAAAAAGAATTCAAAAAAGACTTACATACAAACAATGAGATGACCAGATCCTTTTCGGAGATCTAGACTCTGGAGGTGAAGGAGAGTAATTAGAAGAAGAAGAAGAAGAAGAAGAAGAAGAAGGGAGAGGGAGAGGAGATGCACGACTTCTGCTTCACGATCCCGTTCGGGGCGGCGGTGCTGGCGGGCGGCGTCGTCGGCTACGCGCGGCGGGGCAGCACGGCGTCGCTGGCGGGCGGCGTGGGGTCCGGCCTCGCCCTCCTCCTCGCCGGCTTCCTCAGCCTCTCCGCCTTCCGCCACCGCCGCAACTCCCTCCTCGCCTTCATCCTCGAAACCGGTCCCGCTCCACCTCACAAAAACTTCTCATTTACTTAACTTTTTTTACTCCCTGCTTTTCCCCATTCTTTGCCCAAAAATCTCGCATAGCATGTGTTACAGAAGGAAAATAAGCGTATGAAAAGAGAAGATCCCATGATTACCTCACAAAACATATGCTCGATATGCCTCATTATCCTTCTTCTTGATTGAGTTAAATTATACGAGATATCTTTTCATAAGATTATTTCCTTCTCTATATATATATATATATATCTATACAATCAACAAAGGCCCTGTTTAGAAGTCGAGTTATTTGGTATAAGAATTTTCTAGTGTGATCGTAAGGAGTTTGATTTTTGGTACTGATATCCGTGATTTGGTAACATATTATATTTTACTTGCGAGAGAATTTATCTTATCTGAAAAATTGACTTCAAAGCCAAATACAGTATTATAGTCTAGATGTTTGATCATATGTCTCATCTACCAAATGTACAAGCTTCTCAAGTAAGTCATGGAGATATGCTAAACAAGATATTCATACATCCAAATAGGGCCGTAGAAGAAGATGTCGTGCATCTACCAAATGGTTGTTTGTTAGGACTATTTTTGGAGCCATTTACTATTGGACCGATCTTTTAGTTAACATGGTATGATAGTAAGTCCTAGGCTCCTAACACCATAAAGCTACACTAAACGAAGGTAGCTTATCAAGATAATATGACAAGTAAAAATTGCTTGATACTCTTGAATAATGCAAGTGAGCAAGATCAGTACAAACCAAAAGACTCGGAAGATCGATTTGATGGGAATTAGCTTAACCAACTTGGCACCTGCTGGTCTTTTTAATTCACATTTCAAGTTTGTAGCATCTCACTTCTATTTTGTTCCCTTTAGGCACCTTTCTGTTCCAGGTATCTAGCTGGTACAATTCTTGTGCTATTTAGGTCTTGCTACTTAGATCTTCAAGAGTTTTTGTTATTGTTGACAACCTTCTTATATGGGTATTTTTTAAGTTTGAAAACATTCTAATTTGAGACCTGCTAACTTTTAGTTTAAGATCTTCATTTCTTTTTCATAAAATATATTGAGCATGAGCTCCTGAGAATTGCTATCTGCTACAAATGACATTTTGTTAAATGACAGCAAGAGGGTGGACTTTTTAGTTTGGTGAAGATAATCCATTGGACCAAGTTCTTATAATATGTTTTAATCTTTTGTTTTTCCCCAATTTTATTCTCTGTTTGCGATTATATCTCGGGTTCCTATCTCTGGTTCCTTTGTTCTTCTGTTCTTCGTTTGTATCTGTATTCTATTTTTGTTATCTTGTGATCTAACTTTTGGTTACTTTTTGTTATGCAAACAGTTTGTGCACTGGCATTAACGTATATCATGGGGCAAAGATACCTTGAAACTTCAAAGATTATGCCTGCTGGAGTTGTTGCTGCTCTCAGGTCTTCTTTATTCTTCTTTACTTTATTCCACTTTACTTTATTCTTCTTTACAGTATGCACTTAACTTCAGTAGTACTGCAGTATCATAGTAAGCATAGGCTGGTTAATAAATATAAAAGTTAAGATCCCAGTGGGACTCTAGTGGCTCCAGGAAATTGTTAGTAACTGCTAAAAGGCATCTAGATGATCTTGTCATTTCTTATACAAATGGGTCCTCATTTTATGTATTCTTTTACGTCTTTAATGTGTGGGAACCAAAGACGTGTATAGATGTCGGATACGTCGTTCAGTGATAACTTCTTTGGGTGGAATTTCCCTCTTGTGGTTACAATATAGGAGCGTGTTTTTTAAGACATTATGAAACCCGTCGAATAATCATTTTTGAGGATAGTAAACCTCATTTGAGTTGATTCACGATATTCTTCAAAAAGAGGGCTAACCTTTCTTACTCAGTAGACACCTTTTTTAGTTGTAATGTCCACCATCGACCAGCTTGTAAATGGTGAGGAAATAACGATGAATGCTAAATAAGATTTTAGACATCCAAGCATGCTACAAGGGGCATTTCTCATCCTTTGCTACCATAAAGATATGTGTTCCATTACTAAAAGTAATTGTCTTGTATGATATCATATGTTATGCTAATCGGATCCACTTGCAGTGCACTTATGTCTGGCTTCTATCTCTACAAGATTGCGACCGGTGGGAATCACTTCCCAGCCAAAGCAGAGTGAAGTTTTCTCTTACAGCGAAAGCATAGCGAAGGCGGCACCTAAGATTGTCATTACATATTATGTTTAGAAACAATGGAATATTAACCAGGTTCTTTGTATTGTGACTTTGTTGTTGCATCAAATGCATGTCATACCTGCTAGCTTCCATTAGTGACAATGAAGTGAAAATACATTATTTTCGGATTATCCCAAGTAGGAAATACGAAATATCATGCAATTTTTTTTTTCTATTACTCTGATAGGACTTCCTTCTCAAGGAAGTAGTATTTGTTCTTGGCACTTTTCATGCGAAGTGTTGATGAGGAAGGCTGTAATGGATGTTTCCTGGTTGTTCTATTGCTGTGTTGCTTATGATGAATAAGTTTTGAGTAACAGTCGAGAGGATTGGGAACCAAATTATTTCTCCTCAGAATCTATGTTTGAGCTTTCAAATTACCAGTCATGCCATAAGAAATGATGTAGAGTATAGTTACTAGAACAAAAATAGTGGCTTTTCAATGCTTTTATCTTTGTTCTTCGATTTGATAATAACAATGGCTGGTATGAGGCTGTTAATTAGTTTTACTGGTTAAATATAATTGAATGAGTTGAAATTTTGTCTTGAAATATTTTTAGATTACTAAATCAAGGATACTACTGACTTTATTATGTGATGCATTTTATTTTGGTATTAATTACCGTGCCCTTAATTATCCATTTTTGGGATTCAAACAACTTTGCTACTAATTTGAGACTTTCTTACATAAAGAAAAAGCAAAAAAAAATGGTGTAACTTCTTTTATGTACCACTTCGTGTATCTTCTCTTTGATGCATATCTTCGGACAAAAAGTCCACTTTGTTTTGTATTATTGCTATTTTTTTATTATAATAAATAAAAAATTTATATACTTGGATGTGTTGGTGAGTTGACTTTGCTTCGCAGGTCTTAAAACGCATTGTGTGAATATTGTTCAGTTTGGATTTTGGAAATATTGTTGGAATCCGATACTCGTTCCGGTACTAGATCTTGTAAATCCACAACCCGCTCCGATACCGGCTGTGGATCCGGTATCGATACCTCATATTCTGCACAGAGTAACTACAACCCGAGCCCTCTTTCCAAATTTCTTCTGTCATTCTCTTGTCTTTTATTAATCTAAAAGACTACTCGCTCATAGGCGCATATCCAACTCACTATATCTCTTTTTTCTCTCTGGTGGTACGGCACACCCAAGACTTCTACTGTACTTCCATCAAAAGCAAACCCACGAAGAGCTATTTATAAAGCTCTACCAAATCGTACCACAATCCTAATATATTTAGGATTTCTACTCTAATTAATATCTAAATTTATCTTAATTTATCTCTAATAGATTTAAATATTAATCATAATCCAGTTAGGTTTATCCTCTAATTAATATTTAAATCTTAATTTATCTCCAACAGATTTAAATATTAATCTTAATCCAAATAAGATTCAACTACAAATCTAACCAAATCCTAACATTCTCAACTTTTGTTTGATTTGTAGTCTCCAATCGCTGCATCGAGCTCACCATGCAAGCTCCACCTTGAGCTTGTCTCCTCCGCTCGATGTTGCCGCATCCGTTGCTCCGCCTCGAGCAACTGCACCTCCGCGAACTTTTGGAACCCAAACCGTCTTTGCTTCCATTCTGACTATACTCCTGTTCAGAACGTACAAGTTTCCACGCTTGTTCGCCTCGCACACAACCCGATCTCGCTTTCGGACCCTTATAGCTCCACCTGAAGCTGAAATATCACAACCCTTTGAGTCTAATGCGCCTAACGAGATCAAATTCCGCTTCAATCCAGGAACGTGTTGCACACCTGTCAGCGTCCTCACGACCCCATCATGCATTCGGATCTTCACCGTGCCGACTCCCAAAACTTTGCACGACATCCCGTTCCCCATTAGAGCTTTTCCACCCTTAATTGTTTTATAGGTGGCAAAGAACTCCTTCTCTGGGCAGACGTGAAAAAACACGCCGAATCGAGCACCCACGCGGCACCTCCGGTCGCCGCATATAGCATGTCAGGATCGATCATCTCCGATTCTGCCGCCTGCGTCGTCGCTGATACCGTCTTATCCTAGTTCACGAAAGTTTCCTCCTTCTGTCGCTTTAACTCCTTCAAATCATCATGAAGTTTTCGACAATTGCATTTTATATATCCTTTCCTGTGACAATAAAAGCACTCTACCTCAGATAATGACTTTTTCTGTCGGTATCCGGTCGCCGATATTGTCGCATCCTTTTTCGCACTCACCACCAGCCCTACATTCCGAATTTGCATGCCGGACTTCTGAGTCATCTTTCGCATATTATTTGAAAGAAGCGCCGCCGTGACCGCCTCCACGCTTATAGTCTACTTGCCATAAAACAACGTGGTATTTAATAATTATCGGTATTTACTAGTGTAGGAGATAATTAATGTGGCACCCTAATAGTCTCACATCAGATGAGAATGGGTTATGATTATGTAAGAGATGAGAATGGGTTAATGTGGCACTCTAATAGTCCCACATCCGGTTGGAATGTGATTATGATCGGATATATAAGAGATTACTTATCCTTCTATCAACCTCGCGTGTCTATGTCGGACACTCGCTTTTTCCTTGGACGCGCATTTAATGCCAGTCCGTAGCGCAAATAATTAGAAAAAAGATATACATATTTTTATTTTACTCTTTTATGCATTATAAATATAAGATGATAAATATTTTAGCTTTTTATGAATACATATAATTTTTTTTGACAATATAAATAAATGCAGAAAATTTTTCTTAAAATATATGAATTATCAATAAAAATTTTACTAACTTTCATTCACATGAGAAATATAACAATATTTTATCAAAATTACTATTTTATATATAATAAATATATATTATTATATTAATAATATTTTATTTTATTAGTGGTATCCATGTCGTATCCGTGTCTTAATTTTTTGAAAGCTGCAGAATTACCGCGTCCGAGTTGTGTCGTGTCTCGCGTCCCATTTCAATGTCCCTGATACCCAGATAATGATAACTGAATTTAAGCATTTTTGACCTGTGATTTGACCAAAGAGTTATTATTGCTAGCAAAAATCGGGTGGTTACAATTAAAAGTACAAACATTTAATTTATGTTGGTAATAAATATCTGTATAATGGCATTGGCCAAATGTTAGTAATAACATAACATTAATGGTGGTAATCTATTTAAATGCCGTTAAAAGGTTTACCAACACGAGTATAAGTGATATTAAAATTTAAATTCCACTAATAGTTTTTGCAGTATTTTTTTGAAATTTGGACGACAATAATATAATGTTGCTAAATTATAATTTTTTTGTAGTATTCAATTAAGGTGAACTAGTATGTTTGGGTATGCACGACTTGATAAGCCCGCTTTTCTTTGAGTATACTCAGTGGACCATCAGCAATATGTAATCCCTTATTTGATGCATGAGCTGACACACTTGGTTTTCAAGGAGGAATGCTTTATGCTGCAAGGCAAATGTCTTTTACAGTTCGCCATCTTTCAGTATGTACAGAAAATATCGAACTAGATAAATTGAAAGTGTAACGATCCAGCTTGATAGTAATAATAATTCTTTGGGTCTAAACCATCGACCCAAAAATGTTTAAGCTGTAAGAATATTAAGGTGTCACGAACTCCCCCTATTTAGGTCATGACATTCTCGTTAGTATAATCACAAATAGCGCTCTAATACCAAATGTAATGATCCGGCACCTTAGTAATAAAACTCATTCCAAGTTGATTCCAAACCACTTACTCAAAATGTTTAAGCCTATTTATTATATAGGACTATAGGGATGTCACAAAAAGGCCTAGGCCGCAGTACTAAATTGAGATCGTTTATGATTTTCAAAAATACTACGCCAAATTTGAATGTAGCAATTAATCACTAGTTCGATCAATTCAATTATATTTGCTTGTTGAATTTGAGACATTGCAAGGTTGATGAGCTGCCTGAGAGTATTGGCAGCTTAAAACATCTTCGATGCCTTGATATATTTTGAAGTCGTATTAAAAAATTACTTGAGACGTTGTGCCTTCTTTAAAAAATTACAAGTTTTGAATATATGGGGGTGTTCACTTGAGAGTTTTCCCGAAGACTTAACAAAGTTGATTAACCTACGATATCTTGATGTTGAAGAAAGTTTGATTTCCAAGATAACTAGGAACGAAAGCTGACTTCTCTTCAAGAGTTGCAGCAATTTCAAGTCCTAAAGAAGGATGGGCATAGGATTGGCGAATTAAAAGATTTGTCGCAGCTTCGGGAAAGACTGCATATTAAAAATCTCAGGAATGTCGACTCTAAAGAAGATGCTTGTCAAGCTAAGTTGGATAATGAGATATGTGGATGAGTTGTTTCTTAAATGGTCTCCTAGTAGAAGTAACTTTGCTTTTGATATGGAAGTACTTGAAGGCTTCCGACCATATCGAAATCTCAAACAATTGGAAATTAGACACTATGGTGGTGACAGATCTCCTAGTTAGCTGCACTGCAATTTGTTACCTTAATGATTCTAAGAAGATTTAATTATCAATATTTAAAATTAAATTATTGGAAAAAGAAATTAAATCTATATTTATATTAAAAAGGTTTAAATTAAGTCCAATCATCTTCCTCCTTAAATAAGGAGGGTGGCAACAATAAAATTATCCTAATTTTTTGTTTAATAATACAATGTGACGCCCCAATTTCCCAGAAGGTCACTCATCCTAGAACTACTCCCGTCCTAGTACGTTAACTCTCTGAAAGTCTTGAGCCGGAGATAATTAATGTGGCACTCTAATAGTCCTACATCATGTTGGAATGTGGTTGTGATCGGGTATATAAGAGATTACTTACACATCTATCCACCTCGCGTGTTCATGTCGGACACTCGCTTCTCCCTTGAATGCCAACTTAATGCCAATCCGTAGCGCAAACAATTAGGAAAAAAGATATACATATTTTTATTTTACTTTTTTATGCATTATAAATGTAAGATGATAAGTATTTTAGCTTTTTATGTATGCATATAATTTTTTTTGACAATATAAATAAATTATGTATGGTGCAGAAATTCTTTTTTAAAATATATGAATTATCAATAAAAATTTTACTAACTTTCATTCACATAAGAAATATAACAATATTTTATCAAAATTACTATTTTATATATAATAAATATATATTATTATATTAATAATATTTTGTTTTATTAGTAGTATCAATGTCGTATCTGTGTCCTAATTTTTTGAAAGTTGTCGAATTGTCGTGTCTTGTGTCCCGTGTCCTATGTCAGTGTCCGTGATGCCTAGGTAATGATAACTGGGTTTAAGCATTTTTGGTCGGTGATTTGGCCAAAGAGTTATTATTGCTAGCGAATTGAGTCGTTACAATTAAAAGTACAAACATTTAATTTATGTTGGTAATAAATATATTTATAATGGCATTGTTTAAATGTTAGTAATAACATAACATTAATGACGGTGATCTATTTAAATGTCGTTAAAAGGTTTACCAACACGAGTATAAGTGATATTAAAATTTAAATTTCACTAATGGTTTTTGCAGTATTTTTTTGAAATTTGGACGGCAATAATCACTACAACAAAATAGGATTAAAAGAACACATTTTTGTGACACTTTTGTACAAGTGTCCCATTATGTACCATTATGTCCAAAATTTCCTAAAAAGAAAAAAAATCTACCAAAGCTCAAATATAAAGCCCAATCCATAAATAAAAAAAAGGAAAAACTTCAAATACCACCCTGTGATTTTATTTTTATTCCTTATTATTGATTCCACTAATTTTTTTTTATTAAATCAGTGATAAAATTAAAACTAAAGGATACTAAAGTGAATATTCGATAAACCTAGGTGTAGTATCTGAAATTTTTTTGTATATAATTTAACAAAATATTAACAAAGAAACCAACGAAAAGAGAAAAATGAAACCACAATATACTAACTCGATACACTTTAGACCACGAAAGTGAGAAAAGTAAAAAAAATTTTTGAAGTTTACCCAAAAAAAATACTACCCTACTCAACCCACTCCACTCACCTTACTTAGAGTCATCATTCCTTTTGGTTCACACAACCAAAAAATTATTCCGCGGGTCTACAGGAAGATGAAAAAATACAAAATTGTATCAAGAACTATGTACAAAAAAAAAAGAAAATATCCTCAGGTTTCGAAGGAATTACACGTATAACAATTAAAAAAAAAATCGATTTGATCCAAGTCATAATCTATATTGGATTCCCAAATTTATTAATAGAGGGACAAACATGAGGAATCGAAGAATTACAGATGAATGTACAAAAGGAGTTTCATTCTGTAAACCGGAGACTCAACATTGCTGTCACAAGAGTTGAAAAACCTTATGAACAACCTAATATTCTTGCGTTATGGGAAAAAAAAATTGGACTTTAAGGACATATTTTAGAAATATTTTTTTAGAAGTGTTTCATTCTTATCCAAAATTTTTTAGTCCCAAAAAAAAGCCCTTCCCATCACACATCACAACCTTTTAGCCCAAAGCCACAAAAATTTTAAAAAAAACCCAACCACACCTAATGAGAAAAGGAGAAAAATAAAAATAAAAAAAATCCAAACCCACTGTATAGCTAGAAGAAAAGAACAAAAGTAGGGAAAAAAAAAAGAAAAGAAACCCATTAAACCCACTGTGCGCTCCTCTCAGATCCTCCTCCCCACGTCGTCTCCTCCGCCGCACCTCCCTCACGTTCTCCATGGCGAGATCTCGCCACTACCTCACTTCGTCTCCTATGGCGATTTCCCTTATCTCACATCGCAAGAGCTCCGCGTAGTAGCTCGATCAGCACCTCCATCGCCGCAACTCCATCCTCATCACCTCCACTCTCCTCCTCTACCGGCTCATCTTCTGGCCCTTTCCTCCTCATCAACTTTTGAGAAGCTCAAGAACTCGGAGAGAGTGCACAATCGGCTCCCGATCTCAATCTAAGGTTTTTATTCTTCAAATCTTACAGTGGAAGAGAACGTAATTTGGTATGCGATTATATTTTTCAAATTAAGATTCTTATTCATATCATTTTGTTCTTGCGTTTGGATAAAAATTTGATAGATTCCTTCTACATGGGCCTTTGTGTTCTACTTTCTCTAAGTAGTTTAAATGGGTACTTCGTTAGTGAAATTAATTGATAACTCTGCTACTCATTTTGTTTAGATGTTATTCTAATGCCATGTGATGAATGGTTGGTTTTTCCCATTTTCTTTTCCGCTGTTATGAGTAGCTCATGTAGAGGTTACAGTGCATGTGAAGCATGTTATTCTAATGCTAATTGAGAAAGCAATTCTAATTTAATTCCTTCTAATTCTGATCTATAATTTCTACCAACTTTAGTATTCTGTTATCAATGTACTCTACAAGCTATCATTAATAATCAGTTTAGTACTGAACCATTGATCAACATATTATTCTAGAATCTGCATTTTCATTTCCAATAGTTCATAATATTGTTAGTGACCTTAGTTATCTCATGCACTATCAAAAGTGGTTTTTATGGTTTAGATACATCATTGGTTGCTATCCACTTTCCATTGTAGCTTAAGTGCTAAGAATTAATCACTATTTGAGGGGAATCATTACGGTAGTATGTATTTCAACTGATGCATATAATTTTCTTAGTATTCATGAAGCAGTTTATCCAAACTAGTGTTCTTTGTTCAAAATAGATTATTTATTTATAACAATTGTCTATTGTGCTAGGTTGATAGGAGATTTTTTTTCTCTATTGGAGTCTAATTTTGTGGGTTTAAAATTTAGTAGTACAGTAAGTTTATCTTCAGAACCAACTTGGACAGTAGATTTTGGTAGCTTCATATTAAGCTCATTACCAAAGATATTTTAGTTGATATTGTCTTAATATTTAATAAAGAAATTAGAACAATTACATGATTTTTGGTTTCTATGATGTTGAAACATTAAAAGTAATTATTTTTTTGTAAGACATAATGGAAGTCATATATTCTAAGTGTCTTAGTTGTTCTAATACCGTATAACTTATCTCCTTGGATGTGCATGAAAGCAACATCGTTCATGCTTTCTTTACTTATTCCCGGGCTAAGTGCGCCCGGAAATCATATTGATGTCTATTTGCAACCTCTTATTGAAGAATTGATAGAGTTGTGGGAGGTTGGAACAGATACTTATGACTTATTTTGTGATGAAACTTTTCGACTCAGGGCAGCACTTATGTAGACAATTAATGATTTTCCTGCATACAGAAATTTGTCGGGGTGGAATGTACATGGAGCATCCGCTTGCTCTTGTTGTAATATAGATACTTTCTCTAGACGGTTAACACATGGCCATAAATATTGCTTCATGGGTCATCGTCGCTTTTTAGAACCAAACCACAAAATTCGTTATAATAAAAGAACTCTTTTGATGGTACGGAAGAATTTGGCTATGCACCCGTGACACCTACTAGGACTATGATATTGCGTCAGCTGGAAAAGATCACTGATTTTGATAATTCCAGAACATAAAAGAAGAAGAGTATATTTTTCACATTGCCTTATTGGGAATCTAACTTTTTGAGGCATAACCTTAATAATTTGTCACTTAAATAATGTCTTGCTCATTGTCAAATAATATTTTTTTTTAGATGAAATGATTATCTAATACTAGAAAATTTATTTGTTTAGGTTTCAGACGAATCTAGCGTTCGTAATATTCATCCACAACCTCATTGCCCTTCAAGTAAAATTAAACTTATATTAATTGATTTTCATGTTAAAAGATTGTTTGACTAATCTTTTATTAACTTCAGTATTGTTTAATTTGTAGGTTCAACATCTTAATTGCCAAGCTCACTACGACCGGATCTGATATGATATTATTAGCTTTTGTTTTTATTTCTCCTTCTCTTTGGTTGAAAAGTTAGAGATTATTGGTACTGTTATTTAGTGACTAAATACTCGTTTAAAGATATATGGATGAGACATTTTGGTATTAATTACTGTAACTACAAAACTTCTTTTATATGATTTCTTTTTTAATGCAAATCAAGGCGAATAAAATTAAAGATATGCTTAATGATAATCATCATGGAGTGGTATTATATTTTAAAAAGTGTGATGCATCAAGAAAATTTTGAATATTTAAAGAAAATGGAACAGTTATGAAGTGTCGCTGAAATTAAAAAAAAAGTGTTGCTAGAACATTATTTTGCATCACTTTTATGTGCTGCTAAAAGCTTAAATAAGTGTCGGTATATTAGTAGCACTCTTTTTAGGTTCTTTTTAAAAGTGTCACTATATACCTAGCGACGCCACATATAGCAACACTTTTTAAAAGTGTCCGTAATTTAGCTAGTAACACTTTTTTTTTTACCTATACCAACATTTAAAAGTGTCGCTATAAACCGTTTTTGTTGTAGTGAATATAATGCTGCTAAATCATAATTTTTTTGTAGTATTCAATCAACGTGAACTTGTGTGTTTCGGTAGAAAATATACAAACAGAATATGTAGGAACTAGCTATTTGCACGACTTGATAAGCCGGCTTTTCTTCGAGTATACTCAGTGGACCATCAGCAATATGCAATCCCTGATTTGATGCATGAGCTAGCACATTTGGTTTCCAAGGAGGAATGTTTTATGTTGTAAGGCAAATACTATCGCGCAATGTCTTTTGCAGTTCATCATCTTTCGGTATGTGCAGAAAATATCGAACTAGATAAATTGAAAGTGTAACGAACCGGCTTGCTAGTAATAATAATTCTTTGGGTCTAAACCATCGATCCAAAAATGCTTAAACTCAATTATTATGTAAGATTATTGAGGTGTCACAGTCTCCCCTGTTTAGGCCATGACATCCTCGTCACACATAGAGCTTAAGATCACTATGTGATGTAAGACCTGTTTTGCTAGCCTTGTTATTTAGTCATATAACTATGGGTGTAATGTGGGCTGTGCCGGCCTGGCGCGGCCCACATTACCCGGGCCGACTCAGGCAGCCAGGCCCATCCCTTTTATGAATTCGTGCCGGGCCGGGCTGGCCCATTTACTTAAAAGGGAAGGCCCGGTCCGGCCTCTGGCCCGCCTAGTACGAGCTAGGCCCGGTTCGTGCCAGCCTGGATTTTTCCTTTCTACTTTTTTTTATTTTTTTAAAAATTATTTTTTGAAGAAAAAGAGATAAGTTTGATTTATAGTTTTTAATTTATACAATTATGACCTATTTTTTTAAAACTCTTTTAAAAATTTTAAAAAAATTAAACACTAACAATAAATTAAATTTTTTTAAATATTATTAATTAATATTATATAAAAATTTAAAGCCTAGAGATAAATAATTTTCACTTTCAATTTTATAGAATTTTAATATAAATGTTTTAATTTACATTCGTTTGATCCAAAAACCAACTTTAATATAAAATTAATAACTTTTTTTTCATAATGTTTTTGAAGTGAAATTGATATTCTAAACGAAATTCCAAAAAAAAATATAAATTTTGAATTAATCATATTACATAATTACAGTAGAGGAATGTATAAAAATTTAAAAATCAAAAAATTATTTGTTATGATAAATTTTAAAGTTTATAGGAATATTTATAGATATAAAAAAAAAAATTAAAATTTAAAAAAATATAAAATTATTTTAAAATTTTTTGACCAAAATGCCCTCTCTAGTAGTATAAATTGTGAATGTTAGTAAGGACATTATGGTCATTTTGATAAAAAAAAATTTTAACTATTAGAAAAATAAAAATGGAAGGGAAATTAAGTACCGTTGGGCCCATTCTCCAAAATGAAGGGTCTGCCAGGTGCCAGGCTCACATACGATCCTGTGTTCCGAAACTTGAGAAGTATTTTGTTTTGATTCCTTTTAGTTTTTTTGGGCATCAAGCATGACGCAAATGAATGCAGATATTTTCCCTGAACCACATAAGTTTGATCCTACGCGTTTCAAGAATCAATCATCCATACCGCCTTATTGTTTTATAGCATTCGGAGCAGGTTCGCGTATATGCCCTGGTAATGAGTTTGCGAGAATAGAGACATTAGTAGCAATGCACTACATAGTCACTCAATTCAGATGGAAATTATCAGGCGAAGATGTCCGTTGCCGTCGCCTTCTCAAGGGCTTCCTATCAAACTCGAGCCAAAGGGAGATATGTGACTATGCAGGAGTACTGGTGATGAAAAGAGAAGAAATAAACTCCACCTGTAGAGTCATATAATGATTTTGCATTTGCCGTGTTTTATAAGCAATGTAGTTATTGAATTGGCTGAATTGTGTTGAGGCTTTTATATAGCCTGTAATAAGTATGCATATGCCAGTTTTTTTCTGTGTAAATCTTCATAGCTACAAGATAATATTTGAGCGTGTCATAAACATAAGAGGAATAATCTCTTCTTGCTTCTTGCTTCTTAGTTGCTTTTACCTCTCTTACAGAAAAATAAGATAATGAAAAGAGGCCACCAATACAAATCCAGAGTTCCTGATGTTTTAGAATTGAGGCCACAGTATTCTAATTCTAACCATCCCCGGTTTATAGGAAATTTAAAACCTTTCATAAAAATGGTTATAAATCACTTGATCTAGTTGCAGAGAAAAAATTTAGAAAAAATGCCATAAATCAGTCAAATTAGTACACCGTAACAACCAGAATATCAGCTCATCAAATACGAAAATAATCTCAGCAGAAGCCTGAAAAAGGCTGGCAAATCTGCAAAACCGCAAAACAACAGAAACAAAATTATCATTAATCTATTCTTTTACAACCAAGAAGACAAAAATTCACATGATTTAAACATTAGATTTAACCCTTCATCCACAAGATGAGTCGAGAAAAATAATCTTCAAACGAGGTTTACTCCATAAGCCAATCTAGGATCAATTCCAGCTATATGAAACATTTTCCTATAGATAATTAACAATTATTTAAATTCAAGAACATGTTTACAGTCGTCCAGCCATTATCGGATAGGGTGGTATTGGGCCGACACTCGTTTCGGAGGGAGCTTGCGGAGAATGTAAAGGACGAGTGCTGAGGGGAGTATCTCGGTCAGCTGTCAGCACAATAATAAATAGAGTTATAAGCTAACAGCAATCAAGAAGATTTTAGCCAAAAAAGAACTGCCATAAGATGTGGCTTACCACGTAGTAGATGAGGTCCAAAATTGGGTGATCCATAACCTCAAGGGAAACATCAGGATCAAATGCAGACAATGCCACCTATCATCAATGTAACAAGTAAATGGCAATGATACATGGAATGGAGGAAACAGAATGAAACTGATCAACCAAAAGTTTATAGAATTATATAAATATAAACTTCATAAGCTCCCACCTATCATGAATCATTGCTACGACATCATAAAATCACACTCTGAAATAGCTAGGCATATGACAAAATCTCCTTGGGAATAAAATGTTTAATTTCAGTGGCCAAAAAGCTGTTCATAAAATGCAAGCATTAAGAACTTAAAAGGGCGCAGCATGGTTGAAGAAATGATAAATGAAACAGAAGTGGACGAGGCCCTGCAATGTGTTAATTGATTTGCATGTGCCTTTTCCCTTTATTTTCCAATGTAGAGTAGGTGCAAGGCCAATTTATTGGCACCATAACAGACAAGGTATCTAGATATTATAATTCTTCTACGTACATCTCTCCTTTATTACACTTCTCTAATGTCTCAACCATAAGGAATAAGGTTGCCTTTCCCATTGGTTCATCTAGACACAACCAAACAACAGTACAGCGATTGTTACTAATTAGTCATCCATTTTAAATCCTGTTAACTTCTATTCTCTAGGTATATTATGCATGTTGATGTCATCAGTAACTGGCACAATTGCTTCTACTGTTCTACATATTGCTGCATTCAGTGTTAATTGCTATATCCTTTTCCAAATAAAAGTCTCATGGTTCACAATATGAATCTATATGGCTTGCTTGTTTTATTTCTTTTCTTTCTAAGAAAGCAGTAAACAAACATCATACTGAACTGTGAAACAGCAATGAGCATGGACTGCTTGAATAATTGAATACTCACCACAAACAACCTTATCAGGAAGCAGGTAAAACAGATAGCTGTCACAGATCCAACCTGCAGCAATATTCCAGATGGACACTTAGCTTTAGTTACCTCATTGAATCAGTTTTATTCTGTTTTGATAGTAGAGTTATTTCATATTGGTAGCAGATAATTAAGATGGTATGCAGTTTTGTTCAACATGACTGAGAAGTCTGAGATCCTCCATCACATTAAACTAATATAAATAAATTAGACTCAACTTGCCTCAGTCTTGGTTTTTTGAGCAAGAAGCCAAAAATAAAACCTAGTTTATTTATGGATTTTTAACAATCCAAAGCTCAATGTTATCATGTGCTCAGCTTCTTCAAAGGTATGGCAAGTTGAAGTGATCCATAATTCCACCCTCACTTAACACAAAATATCACAAACTACAACAAACCGAATTCTGATTAAATAAAAGGTTATGAAGTATATGAAAATCTTAGCACTGCGAGAGAAAATGCTAACGAAAAATACCATCAAACTAATCAGCCAACATTTTGAAACCAATTAGAAGCCCAAGTAAAAGCCTTACATTTGGACATTACACAGACATGTAATATCAAGAATCTAAAATATAGAATGATGATTTATGGATTTATGGAAGATCTGATGGAGTACTAAATCCCATGCATCATATAAGAAACTCAACAAATTTCGCCTATAAGACATTTTCACCGCTTTTCAAATGATACATATGGTTCTTGGATAACAAGATCATACTAGCTGTGGCTTTCAGGAAACACAGCTGGCACATTCTAATGTTTCAATATATAATATTTTGCAGATCATGATTAAATTTGTCTTATATTAGTTTGATTTGTCATCTAGAGTGCTATGCGAGTGATAACAAAGAAATGAGCACCTCGTGAAGCTTCTTTCTCCGCCCTTTTGATTCGATGGGGAAGCGCCTCAAAAGGAAAAATAGCCTAAAGGATAACATACATCACTCAAAAAAACTCTATAAAGAACAAAAAAATGACAGCACACAAACAAAAACAAGATAGTAAAAGATTATTTCGTACGAACGAACCTTCCTCCATATATTAAGAACCCAAGACAAGCTATAAATGAGACCACTGCATCAAGAGAAAAATAAAGCATAAAGATGTACAGTTATATTATTATCATTATAAAAGTAGGTCAGGGGAACTGCAAGAATGATCAGCTTTACCTGCAATAAAGATCTTGCCAACTAGCTCCACTATACTGTTGTCATCAATCCAGAGATATATCCAAATGCCGATCTGATCAATATATGGTTCTCGTCATTGCTAGAGATTAAAATACAGAAAGAGGGAACAATTACATCATACGCCAAGAAATTTGTACGAGGAATATTTATATAACTTGAGGGCCTATCATCTACATTATGTTTCAGTCTCTTTGGCGGATCTACAGACAAGAAAACTGGCCATATGGGAGGTCAGAATTATTCAGAGATTATCTATGTCACCCATGAGAAGGCGGGTTTCAAAGTAACATGAACTGGTTTTGCTCCAATGGAGCTAGTCAGTTTCTAAAATCACAAAATATCATCTCTCAATAAAAATGAAAAAGATCAGCATCATGTTTTAGAAATTAGGAACTATTGTTGAGAGGAGGGAAAAAAGTAAACCTGGATAACATAAACTAGACTATTCACGGCGATGTAAGCAGCCCTTAGCTTGTCAGTAGGAAGACTCCTTGCCTGCCAATAATCTTTGAAAAAGATCAGAATGTTGAAACACCAAATGAAAATATGACTTGACGTTGTTGTTGGACTTGCCTGATGATATATCTCAGCCCAGAATAAAACAAGTAATGTGTATGTCGAGAAAAACAACAACCCGGGAAGATCCAGTAGTGTCAAAGTAAATACCTGTTTCATTAAAGTAATTAAATTACAATTCAGTCGACTAGATCATACCACTTGAAACAAAATGTTTCTAAGATAGTCCCTACAAGAAAGTTGATGCAACAAGCATGCAAGAACAAGAAGTAACAAATATAGATTGACATCTGCCAGTACTCTTTTAGTTGACAGAGTTTAGAGCTGTAATCTCTTCTCTTTATTAAGCAAATATAGCATGCGTAAAGAAAAATAGTTGATTCATTAATTCATAGGCATGGCTGAGGCAACAAAACCATCATTCCATCATATAATAGAGGGTTCCCTTTCTCTAATATTTTGTTAGCTCTACCTTCATATTTTCATTGTTTTCAATTGTGGGCCCACCTCCTTGAAAAAATAATTCATCTTTTAATGCAAAGATATTGGGCATTGCCAAAAGCCAAATTATACAAATGTTGCAGAGATAAGTTATAGGCAATAAGGTGCTTACTTTTGTGTGGAAAAGAAAAACCTGAGTATGAAATCCAAATACAACAGCACGAACTGCAACAGAGATACGCAATTAGTAATTGTGTATATACATACATACATACATATGTGTGTGTATGTGTATGTATGTGTATATATATGTGTGTGTATATATATAAATGTATGAAACTATAATGACAAACAGTTGTGAAGTTTACCTCCATTCACAACAAAGTTCATAAGATGAAAAACCTTCTGTGTCGTCCAACCAAATTCAGGAACCCGCATTTGAATTCTTATTAGTTGAATCTGAAAAGAATAGAGAAGTCCAAGATTCAACAATACACCAACCAAACTTAAAAGAAAAATAAAAGATCTATTTAAAACATCGAAATAGATCTTATCAAGATTATATCCCAAAAATATGAAGTTGAAGCAAATCTCGTAACAGAAAAGCATAGTTTAGGTAGAGGTAGCTGATTCTTGAGACTTGTCATTAGAGTAGTCTCATGAACATCATTGCAGATGCACTTAAAGGTAGAGGCGTATTGAGCCTTCAGACTTCCCCTTGCCTTGTAAATTACAATTTTTTTATGTTCTAGGCATCATTTGAATATCACCTTCAATTTCTTCAAGTGAAAAAAAAAAGAATAACTATTTCATAATGCGCTATAAAGATCATTTGGAACCAAATATTCGAAAAGGATTTCACGCTTATGCTAATAGAAGAAAGAATTATTGGTACTCAAAGGCAAACATTTAATTGTCAGGCTAGAGATCACAGAGCTAGAAAAGTTACAGAGGATATCTAAGAGTTACCAGAAAAACTTCAAAGCAATAATCACAATAGAACATAAATAATACACTAAAGCAGTAAGGCACCTAAAGCAGCAAGCTAATTTCAATGGAATCGCAGAAAGATAAGAACCACAAAGATAGGGAGTCACAGGCCCATAGTCAATAACAATTTCCACAGCTGATGCCAAAAGTCACCACATTGGTATATAATCCAACATCCAGACTAGGCAAAAAACACCATTAGGCTCCCAAAGTGGCCAATATCCAAATACCGATCTGGCGGCTGACATAAGCAAGAAGCAGCCAAACAAGACAAGTGAACATACACGCATACCCCAGCACAAATAAGAACATCCGCCAACACATACCACAAGAAGTGGAAACCACACCTGCTCTAAACTGATAAAACGACGACAAAGAAAGGTAATCAGGTCCCAACAACTAACAAAAGTTAAAACCCTCATCCAATCTACCTACCAAAATCAACTTTATGGAGCTTTTGGGTTGAGGATAACGAAGCGATAATTCAAATATGGCCTTTTATTCTGCCAGAAGCAACAAAAAGAACCCATTGATATTTGTCACACTCAAACCATGCTATTCTAGGATAACCAAGAAATCACAGTTCCACCAAGCACAAGTAGCACAAATCCTCAGCTTATCCCCTGTTATCCCCATAATTCTTCCACCCAACCTTTATCTTTTATTGATAAGCCCTATAATTCTTTTATAAACTAAAAAAAGATGCAGTTTTGACCTCTTTTTCCGTTATCACAAAATAACACAGCAATTAATAGCTTAGGTTTAAAAATAATATATCCTCGCCCAATTTACTCTCAAACCAAAAATGCCCTAGGGTATAATCAAACTGATTCTCCTACCAAAAAAAATTACAATAAATAACTCCATTTTTCAATCGCCCCTTTCTAAAATAACCCTAAGACGTACACCAACAGCCATCTACGCACCCAATTCCTAGCCGTTTCAAAGCACTAAATTAGCAACTCCACTCTTTCCCCTATCAACGTCGCGATAAACCGATTAGCACCAACAAAATCGATCCTTTAGGTAAACTACAAACAATCACACCCTCAAAGATCACAAATGCTCACAAGATTAGTAGCAAAGCTAGGGCTTATTATACCAGCGCGACGGCGGAGACGAGGGCGTATGCGGCGGAGAGGAAGAAGAAGACCCCGTCCTGCCATTTCGGCGATTCATTGATCTCCGCCCACCAATCGGCGAACGATCCGAGGACGAGGCCCGGCCCGGCCAACGCCAAGTTCCCTTCTGCCATGGCCGCTGCCGCCGCCGAGCTCGTCGCCCTCATCATCGTCGTCGTCGATCGCTCCCCGAGCTAGGGCAAAAAGAAGACCCTAGGGAGAGAAAAAGCGAGAGAGATAGGTAGAGAGGATTTTGTTTTCTCGAAGGATCCGATCGATGAGTGATGATCATGCATGCTGATGATGCCGATGCTGGGGGAGGAGATGGACGGTGAGGATTAAGTTGAAGGTCGCTTTCTCCATGCTAATTTTTTTATTATTTCTTGGTGTTAATTATTTCACAGGTGGAAAGAGAGACGAAGAGAGTGGGACCCTGCTCATTTTCCTTTATTTTATGGATAAATGCAAAGAGTACCCAAACTTTGTCCATAATTTTTTTTATTTATCTTTTATTTATTTGTTTTTTTTTTTTTCTTACAATGGCAATTCAAAGGTCAAACTAGATCGTACTTTAGTTCTACAGTTATATTATCTATGTATATTATAATGCGTTGTTGATATATTAATAATACATCAGTTTTTAATTAACTCTTACTCGCAATTAATATGCTATATAAATTTATTAATACTTTAATAATTTATAAATATAATGTTATGAAAAGTTTGTATAAATGTGAAGTCAAATCCTGTCAAACAAATGGAATTTTTTGAATTTAATAGGGTATAATTTTAATTTTACAAAATATCTGCTAAGATTATTGCATATCGAAGTTTAATGAGGTGGACAAAGTATACGCACAACAATTTCTAAAAAGAAACCGACCATCCCTAATTCAAGTCGCAAAAGCTTGATCGTAGATTTCAAATTCGAATCCGATCGATTTATATTTTTAGTTAAATTTATTTAAATAAAATAAATAAAGCTTGATTAGCGTGTTATTTATTTATAAAAAAATAATTTCTTCAAAGAGAATCCGGAAAAAGATTTTTTCATAAAGCCAATAATTATTAGTACCATAATGAGTTGTGCCACCTAAAGCACTGGAAGAAATATTTGGTACATTTTGCCCGGCTAACTATTTTGCGTAATATTAAATATTTATGATGGATTGGATAATGCCGAGGGCTGCTTGGAACCGGATGCTGTAGGCCACAGGTGCATTTTTACTTATATATTAAAAAACATTAAAATCATATAAGAATAAGATTAGCTCAAACTATAGTTTATGGTCAAAACTTTTTTTTATTTTTTAAGAAAGTTTCTGTTTTGAGTAAACAATAAAGTACAGGAGGACAAAGTTTTTTTTTCTTTTTAGAAAAGTAGTGTGCTACTCGGTTTTTTTTTTTTTAACTTAATTAAAAATGTAAAATAACTAAACTATAAATTTAGAACCTTTTATATTAATTATTAAATTTATTGTCACTTGCGTTAGAGACAATAGATGATAAAATAGTTTATTGGTATAAACCAAATGACATTTTTTTTTTTTTCCTTTACAGCTCTAAAAAAAAAAAAAAAAAAAAGGAATTTTTTTGTCTCAATAGTTGCTTTATTATCCTTCACCACTGTTTTAACTCTATCAAAAAAAAACGACTAAACAGCTGTCCTTCATGGACATGGCTCAAAAAGTTAATAGGCTTGTGGAAAGAATGTTTAGGGCCCAACACGATTAATCTATTCTGAACTTTTTTTTTTTTGCCCCTTTGGTAGTAATTCATACTTTTAATAAATGAAGCAGGTAACATGCTATTTTTTTTCAAAAAAAAAATGAGAAAAAAAAATTAAGCCCATAATTTTTTATTTATTTATTTTTAAAATCTTTTCGGTGGAGTTGTAATTGACACCTGCGGAGGCATTAGAGCAAATCTTTCGGGGCTTCGCCGATTTATTGCCCACCTGTTAGTTTTAAATTCTAACGGTCAAATTTTATTACACGGTTTTTAAGGTTACTCTCACATGTGCAAGCCTTTTAGTTTGCACGTGTCAACTCAATAACTATTTTATAATAATATATATAAAATATATAACCATTTGTGTTTAAAACTATTGAATTTAAAGAAATAAATAGTAGTCTTACAATTGGATCTCCAACCCGACCCACAAGAGAAAAGAATGTCCGGATCCAATTTAGCTGACCCAATCCTTTATTATTTTTACACATATTTTAAATTTTAGTTTTCTTTCAAGTTTGATGATTTTGACTTAATTTAACTAAAAATATGCATTGAGTTTTGGATGATTAAATATGACAATTTTCTATTGTACATAAACAAATTATAGTATGTAGCATTACGCTGCATGCATAACCATTTGAATCGGATCAAATTCGGGTCGAGCATATTTTGGGGTCCAAAGAGTATGATCCAATACTGGTTATGCTTCGAATTGGGCTATTGGCCCAATGGGCCTTGTGTAGAGATCTCAGTGCCGAGTTTCACCAACTAAGGGGGTCTCTATATATTTTATTTTTATTTTAGATGAATAAAATAAAATAATAATTTTTTTCAAAAAGCTTAAGTTCTTTTAAGAATAACGATTGTTCTGTATAATCTAATATTATATCACAATACGTTTTGAGTTCAAATTCTATCAGACAGCTAGTCTTTTTTTAAGAAATCTCAAATTGAAGAATAATTAACATTTTTGAATGATAATTACTTTGCAAAATTTAACAAAGTTGAGCTATTTTCAATAAAAGGATTATTTTTTTTAACAAGTTAATTTATTCGAGGGTGGTGTAAAGTTCTATTACTCGCAAAAATTGAGCGCTCATAGTGAAGCCCCATTTTATCCCTACCTAAAACTGAAAGTGAGCCAAGTTGCTTAAAAAAGGGTCGAATATCACCATAAAAAAACAAACGTCATAAAGACCTTTCTTCGATCACCTCAATGTCGCCGACACGTGGTTCCAGCGTCGTAGCCCGAAAAGGAAAACTCAGCGAGAGCTGAGCTCGACCACCAAAAAAAAAATCTTATCTCAAATTTTTTTCTTTTTTTTTTAATAAAACATTATCTTTTTGTTTATTCTAAGAATAAAATTATAATTATTTTTTTTAAATTTTTTTTATTAATCTTATCTCAATTATTATTATGGTATAGTGTTTGTGGTATATATATATAGATTGTGCTGCCGAGGTGTTTTTTTTTTTTTTTTTTTTCTTCCACGCTATTTTCTATTGACTTCTCGTTTGGTTCGGAATTAAGAGGTGGAATAACCCCCTTAACCCCCATATTATTTTCAAATATTTTTAAAAATAGATGGGATTAGCTAACCCCACCTTAAATAGATTATTCCTGCTTAGCTAACTCCACCAAACTCCAATCAAACACTATTTTTTATTCATAAATACTCACTATCCTTTTTATCCCACTTACTACAACAAAACACTATTTTTCACTATCCTGGACAAACTCCAACCCCAATCAAACACAAAAATACTCTAATCCCATCTTAAACCCAAACTTAATCCTATCTCTGGAATAATTATTTTTTTCTTAATCCCAAACCAAATGGGGGCTTAACTATTCGTCTCAAGTCCTCTCTCTCTCGCTCTCTCTCTCTCTCTATATCTCTCTAAATCCCCCTCTTCTCGCTATCTTTGCTGCATCTCTCTCACAGCTGCTGTGGCCTGTGATACAAGAAGGTACTAATTAATTAAGTACTAATATTATTACAGTGATTTACAACGTTTGCATGTGAACATGATATTGCAATTGCTGTTACTTAATTGGTTTAGTTATACGTACATATATATAGGAACGCTGCGCATGCAGATGTCGGATTCTGTAGATCCGCCGGACTCCGTCGCAGAGCTGCCGGACTCCGACGCAGAACAGTCGGACTCCGACGCGGAATCTGAATTCTCCAGCGAGATGAAGATCTTTGTGCAGTCGGAGGCCGTCCATAGCTACGTTCTTCTGGTGGACGGCCATAACACCGTCGAGGACGTGCTGGTCAGGATTCTCGGCAGCGACAGGGCCGGGCGGGCGCCGGAGCCGAGGCTTCATTTCAATGACTCGGAATTGGAGAAGCAGAAAACCTTGGCGGAATACGGAGTCAAACACGGTTCCGTGCTGCACCTCAAATGCACGCCGCGGGTGTTGGCACGTGCTCACGAGTATGCTTAATTCGCTAATACTTTTATAATTTCGAATTGGTTTCATAATTATAATTATTTAATTAAGCCGCGGGTTTAATGAACTTACTTATATACCTAAGGAACGAAGGATATTCTCGTTGCTGTGGTCATGAAGCTGGCAAAGACAAATTGTGTTAGATCTAGGGCCTTTATATATACATACTCATTTCTAAAAAATATTTATAAATTATTAGAAAATTTATTAGTATTTTTCTAATAATGTTTTAAGTAGTTATGCATGTATCTCATAATAAAATTATAGGATAAAATTATTGATATTTAGACTTTCCGTTAGTACGCAGAGAAGGGAAAAAAGAAAAAAGGCTGAATATATATCAGAAACCGAATATCAGCTGGACAAGATAGCCAGAAATAACAACAAAAACTAATTATCTTTAATTTTGTATGTGGCAAAAGCCATCAAATTTGTAACTTGGTTTTTCTTCTTTGCCTAATTAGCAATGTCAATGTTTGTTACATATATAAGTACAAGGTACATCAAATATCTCAGAATCTTGGTGAAATTTTATACAAATAAACTAATGTGCGTTACGTATATATGCAACTTTGCTAGTCCTACAGAATTAGCAAAGATGGGTTGTGCGGATTCGGGCTCTGCTGTAAGATCAAATCCGGATGGTGGAATGAAAATCTTTGTGCAGTCAGAATATCCAGGAAATTATGTGCTTGAGGTGGACAGCTCTAACACCATCCGGGATGTGCTAGCCACCATTCTTCTCACTCACCGGTTAGAGTCAGAACCGAAACCTGGGCTTTACTTCAATGGCCAAAAACTAGAGATGGCGGAATCTCTGGCGGCCTACGGCATCCAGGATTGCTCCGTCCTTCAGCTCGAGTGCACACTCTGGATATATTGTAGTGCAAATGTGTACGTAGCATATTTTTATTACAAGTTATTTAAGTCAAAACCCTTTAACTGATTACATTATTTATAACTAGTTATCAGCCTATCACTGAGTTTGGAGTTGAGAACATATATATATACCGCGCATTTATCTTGCTTAATTCCTTTCACATGTTATTGTTAGCAAGCGTGCGCCACCTGAATGAATTAATTTTGAGGTTAGAACTTCTTTACTCTGTTTGCAAGAAAATGTATTTATATATGTTAGAACCGGAGTTATATAATGAAGTTATCGAGGGGAAAGACTTAGTATATATCTGACATTTTCAACCACTATGCTCTAGAGTGCTTCTGTATGAGATTTTAGCTATCCTCTAGTCAGTATTACCTTGTGCTTGTTTATGTTCAGTTTTTAATTGTATGCATGATATAAGAGACATCATCTCATGCTCTGTGGAAAATAGACCTGTAAAGTGTTCATTTCTGAGCTCAATTATCTCTTAAATTGACTCCATATTCAAAATTGCATGCTGTACTTTAATCAGATGCGCAGATATGTCACCTTCCTGTTTTGTATTTGTCTCTAATGAACTCACTTTGACAGTTTGTATTAAGTATAATCATAATCTGGGGCTTTGACCCAGAACAAAAAAAAAAAGAAAAGAAAAAGAAAAGAAGAAGACGAAGAAGAAAACATGTACATCATCTTCACCAGTTAGTGAACAAGTTGCATTCGTATGCTTTCTAGCAGAATCAGGACATATTATTTTTGAGAAGAAAAGTAGCATGCTACAATCAAGACATATTATTAGCTGCATACTTTCTTGCCCAGATGTTTTCCTATACTTCAATAGCAAAAAGAATTCATTTATTATGAATGTCATCTTATATCTATCCGTATTTCTCATGTGGTTATGACTTTCTCAATATTTACTAATGGTTATAATTTACTAATAAATGAAGCGGATAGCATGCTACGATCTCTTAAAAAAAAAAAATGTTAATGGTTATAATTTTTTTTCTTTTAAGATCAGAATGTTCTTTATTTCTTCAGCAATAAAATTCTTAAGTTACACGTTTTGATTTCTCTTTTGTGTACTTGTATTTACAGAAGTGAGAGGCCAAGTCCAATTTTGAGCAGGAAAAGAATTAGAATAACAGATTGTCCTTTTACAATCTGGGAAGAGGAGCATGATAAAGTATTGCTTGGTTTGTTGGTAGAACAAATTCGAAATGGAGGGAGAGAGTCACTAGATGTTGGAAAGGATTCGTGGAGTGACATGGCGGCTCGGTTCAATGAATCAACAGGTTTCAAATATACCGAAAAACAGTTGCACGACCGCTTCAATTTTTATGAACGTGAATATCGAATAGTGAACAGCATCAGGAATCATCAAAAGTTTAGTTGGGATCATCATCGTCAAGTAGTAATCGCCACAGATGCCGATTGGAAAGAATTTGTCATGGTATACCGCCATATCACTTTTCGAAATATTTGGTTCTTAGTTTAGTTGATTCTAAACTTTCTATTTAATTGATTCAAACTTTTGTACTTTTACGCAGGAAAACTTCGAAGCGAGGCCCTATCGAAGGAGACGAGTACCATATATCGATTTATTGGAAATCTTGTTCGCCAATAAGAAAGAATCAGAAATCGTAGTTTCCAATGAATGACTCTTTCAGAAAGAACAATGTTGTATTCTATCTGATCTCTAGTTATATATGAGATCTAAACATAACATTGTTATGCTGTATTTTTTGCATGCCATTTCTCGTCAGTTTGAATTTAAATTATCTTATCATACACTATTAATTAAATTGTGGTCTAAGCTTATAACTAATGCTCCTGCAATAATTACATTATTAGGTCATTAGATAATCTAAGTTGAATTTAATTATCTGAACATCACGAGTGTTGCCCTATTGTGGGAGAAAAAGTACTACACATTGATTTATTCAAAATCCCATTTGCTGACAAAGAAGAACCAAAATTTCTGGTCTAATGAGTGACTCTTTTGAAAGGAGCAATGTTGTAATCTATCTAATATTTAGTCATGTGATCTAAACATTGGATTACCTACATCAAAAAGTTGTCCCACATTTAACCAAATAATTTGGATTGTGAGATTTGATTGTAATAATTCTAAAAGTTTGAAATAAAAATTATAATAAATTAAAATATAAAGACGAAAGTATATATCATGCCACACATAGCTTGAGGACCAAAAGTGTAATTTATCCTAATTTGAAATTAAAATTGCAATACGAGTAATACAGCCTACAATATTTAAATACTTTATGTGTATTTAAATTGATAAAAACATACCAAATCTATCTAAACCACGAATCATTTTTAATTAGTTATCTAATTTTTTAGGGTAAATTTCAAATATCCTCTTGTGATTTCATACTTTCTCAGTTTAATATCCTATGGTTTAAAGTGTATCAAGTTAGTCCTTGTGATTTATAGTTTAGATCAATTATATATATTTTTATCTTAATAAAATAAAAGAAAATATATTGTATCACGCGTAAAAAAAAAATACTTATAATTGTACTATTGTAATAATTGTGAGTTTGAGAGGTAGGTCACCTACATCTGTACCATTTTAATAAATGTGTGTTGTAATTAATAGTGATCTGCCCTTTATTTGTCTGTCCAGAAAAAATCAGAACAGTTTTGATTTTTTTTTTATTATTTTAGATTTGAGAGGGTTTTGCACATTTCACCTATCTATCCACCTTATCAATTTTTTTTTTTTTTTTTTTTTTTTTAAGATATATAGCACGCTATCCGCTTTGTTTATTTTCATTTAGCAATAAACTTAGCTAGAAATGTGAATATGAATCAATTAGAATTCAAATTTGAGTCTCGAATATCAACCATCAAATTCTTTGTCACTTGCTCTAGAGACGTCGGTACCTTATCATCTATTATCTCCTCGTCTTATTTGTAGTAGTCAACACCACATGGTGCCATCGTCGTCCTCATAAGTAATTGGCACATAAAAAAATTTGATAAAAACATACGAAGCTTATATCATTTTAATTCAGTTATTTAAATTTTAAAAATTTTAATTTTACTATTTAATCTTTCAGTTTGTTTGATTTAAGTTAGCTAATAATAATACTTTAACTTCAAATTTTAACTTTATTATTTAATTTAATAAATTTATAATTGTGAAAATTATATAAAGTATATTACCTAAATCTGTTAGAATTAATGATGTATTCATATTTTAAAATCAAAATGCTATGCGTTGATCGACTCAAAACAAATTAATAATCTTAAATAGCAAAATTAAAATTTTGAAAGAGAATCAAAATTTGTGTTGTGGAGAATTAATTCATCCCTTGACCCTTGGCTTAATTAGGGACCCGTGAAGGAGAGCTCCCAACATCCGGTCTAGACTTCGATGGGCACGGAGTCAACGATCGTTTTCGGTCTTTACTAAACAATCCAAGGACCAGTTCTCACAATCAATGTCACAACGTGATTCGCATTCTTCTGTCTCAGGCTTCTTTATACAATGTCCCTCCAAAAAATTTAAATTGGCAAAATAATTTTATCAAAATTTTATTTAAAAAACTAACTTTTTTCTTGCCACGTTGGATTTTTACTATAAAGACGATGAATGATTCACCGTCTTTAGATATATATAATGAAGGCGGTGAATCATTCACCGCTTTTATAAATTTGTATTTATCTTCAGTATTTAGATAAATTTCGATAAATTTAGAATATTTTGCACTAAAAGCGGTAGATTATTTACCGCATTCACATATATATTATAAAGGCGGTGAATCATTCACCGCCTTCATTATATATATCTAAAGACGGTAAATAATTCACCGCCTCATGGCAAAAATCTCACGTGACGTCTACGTGGCGAAAGGAGGGTTATTTTTGTAAATAAAATTTTAACGGGGTTATTTCTCTAATTTTAAAATTTTGGAGGGTTACTTTATAAAAAGGCCCTCTGTCTCCGTTGCATTATTTATTATTATTATTTTAGCAGTAATCAACACCTCATCAGGCCATCGTCATCCTCGTATGTAATCCGCACACAAAAAATAGATTAAAACATATAAAACTTACACCATTTTGAATAGATTATTTATCATTTAAAAATTCTAGTTTTATTATTTAATTATTTAATTTATATTGGCCAATAATATTTTAACTTTAAAATTTAAACTTGTTATTTAATTAATAAATTTATAGTTGCGAGAATTATATAGAATAAAATAACTAAATTTGTTAAGGTAAATAGTGTATTCATATTTTATAATCAAGCTGGGACTACTATATTCATATGAGTATAGAACTATTTATACTCATTACTTTTCGATGGTTAGAATGAAAAAATATGCGGTTTGATGAGAGTGGTTACCGTTGGATTAATAGTGAGGTCCTCTAGGGTTGAGTAGTATAATCTAACGGATAAAAATAATTAAAAGGTAGATCAAACAGTCAAAAACTAATTATTAGTATAAAAGATTATACTCATAAGAGTATAGTAGCCGGACTCTGAAAATGAAAATGTTATTGATTGATTTAAACCAAACAAATTGAAAAAAAATTAGATTGCGAAATTAAAATTTAGAAAGTTGAATAACCAATCCAAAATATTTTGCAGTTTGAATAAATGTTATATGTTTTTATTTTAAAAAATTAGAAGAATTGTCTCCTTACAAGGACCTTGTTATTGACAGTGATCGAGTCAGCTAATACTATAAGATGGTTTTTTTTTTTTTGAGATATAGGTAGCCTTATTCTTAGGTTGTTTTTATTTTAATTTTAGAAATAAAAACATTTACAATGTGAATGTTGTTGGGATTCGAGCAGGTGCAGTGCAAGTATGCCCCCTTACTTGCTTAATACTATAAGATGGTTACATCCCGAAAAAGATTGCTAACTCCTCAGGCTCATCAAAGACCTCTCAATAAAGTCCTTTTGGTGGGTCCATTTTAGAAATACTTAGAACGGTGAAATCTTTTTTTGGGTTCTAAATTTTTCACCTGTTTCATTCTAAATTGATTAAAGTTTGGTGGTAGATATATAAGACATTTTTTATCTTTACTCCTGGCTGCTTCTTCTGTAATAGCAACCTTTGATAATCGAAATAATTTGGTATGGGTAAACTCAGTTTTAGATGGATATTCTTACAAATTATAAAACTTTTTAAAAAATAAATCTAATCACTTCAACTTTTATAGAAATGTATCTATTACTCAATATCTTTGTAGCAAGCCATTCGAAATTAATGCTTTTATTAATAACATACGAAGAACGTTTCCAGAATTCTTCACATTCAACTATATATTATTTTAGTAGACTCGCACATATACACTCACATCCAAATTATTTTATGGTAGACTCGATCGAACACACTCACACCCAAAGTTCCAAATGATGACTGGCCGCACACCAACTCTATACTAAAACTATCCACGTACGCTCACACTTTCCACGCTACTACTACTACTCCACGCGGTGTCTTGGGGGCAATTTGTAGGCATCCAACGTCTGTTCGGGCTGACTTAAAAGCTTAGTCGGACACAATTACTAATTAATGCCCAGGATGATAGTAAGGGTAGATGGTGTAGACGGTTTGCAGGATGGTGAGAATGAGAAGGACAGCAGCTGCGAACAAAGAAAGGATGGCCCATGGATTGCTGAAATAGTCCCTCACCAGCTTCGCCCTCCACGAGGGCCAAGGCGAACTGCAGTACTTCCTCACGTCCCGGAACAGTTCGACGAGGTAGTGGTTCTCGGGATCCATGGTGGCGCAGTCGGCGAGCTGGTTGAAGAAGGCCGCCAGGTCCTCGTCGCTCGCCAGATTGTTCTCCAGGATTCCGAGCTTGTGGAGTATCGCCACATCTTCCCGCGTGTTGATCAGGCAGTCCATGAACACCGCGTAGCTCGTCATGTAAGCCTTATCCGGCTCGCACTTGCTGCACTGCTCGAAGGCCACGAGGTTCGAGAACCGAGGTAGGGTGGAGGGCTCCACAGAAAGGAAAGGGATCTCCAGCACCCCATTGTCAAATGTTACATCTAGGAAGGCACTAAGACGTCTCTGATTCTGATTCTGATTCTCCTCCTCCTCCTCCTCCTCCTCCTTCTTCTCCTTCTTCTTCTTCTTCTTCTTCTTCTTCTTCTTCGTCTTCTTCTTAATTGTCACTCCGGCTTCCGCGAGCTCGGTAGCGGATGGAATCGTCCTCGGAAATCTTTTCTTAGCCGGCTCTTGTGACCTGCAATTCTTCAATCGGATACAAGAGAGCAGCAAGGTGATACAAGATGGGAGCAAGGCGAAGATCCTACACGGCCATAACCATTTGAGAATAGTACTGCAGATGGTCCTGCCCGTCGGGTTAGTTTGTGGTTTCGTGACATAGCAGTGGTAGTAGAGATGCAACAAATGACCAAAATCTTTGGCTTCACGGGGCACACGAAGGCGGCGGTCGCGATTGCCTTGCACTTCCTTGTCAGCTGTGCTCTCTATATCTTCCTCGGGGCTCTCGAGGTTTATGCTCTCCAGGAACTTTACAAGAAGCTCCATCAGAGAAGAAGGTATCTTGCTGTCCAAGGTGGGCGTGACGAGTTCGAACAACTTGTCGAGCACGAAGAGGGGGATTTGGTTCTCGAGCAAAAGCAAATCGTCGCGAATGAGCGTCAAGCTCCAATCTGCAGCGAGCAAGTCGTCCTTGTCATCTTCGTGCCACTTGATGAGGAACTCGATGATGAAGTACCCGTCGAGAAGCAGCATCTCCACGAACTCCTTGGCGTTGAGTTTGAAAGGTTCGAAGTAGCACCGCCGCGCCTCCCGCTCCAACTCCCTGATCTTGGTTTTGTAGTAATTGGACTTGTTGCCGCTGTGAGAGTAGAATGACTGCAGGTAGCGTTGTTTAAGCCATTCCATCGCCTGAAGGGAGGGCTCGTCGCGGCGACCGTAGGGGCCGATGGCGACCGTTTGGGGCTCGTACAGGTGCTTGTTGCGCTCCCGGATGCGGGGCGGGACGCGGAAGAAGGTGAAGTTCTTATGATCCGCGGCCTTCGGCTCATCGCTTGAGGCGCCGAGTTTATGCCCGGCGGATATCGGCAGGGCCTCGGGAATATCTATTGCCACTCCACCTTCCAATTTTTCCATCGTCAACTATTATTGCAGAGTTTCTAAAACTCTCACGAATTAATTGGTGCAGAGTTTGGGGCTTATTTATAGCCGCAGACGCAGAAGAGCTCCCTGGATTGGGACAGAAATTATTCGGAGACTTCAAATTCCAACAAGTGTATATTTGAGCCCGTCGAATATATCGCGATTTGGGGGCTAGATTTCGCATCTCGAGTAAAAATTTAATATATATTTAAAAATCACAAAAAAAATAAAAAATAATAAAAAAATAGTTTTTTAGATAAATTTTTAGTTTCATAACTTAGTATCGAATTAATTTTCAAACTCTTTAATTTTAAAAATTTTAAAATTCATTTTTTTCAAAATTTTGTTTTTTAAAATTCATAATTATTTTATGTTAGATATATTTATTTAATTTTTAATGCTAATCTTTTTTCTTTTCTTTTTTTTTTGAAAAAAAGGTAATATATTATACGAATTATAAAATAACTTTTCAAACTTAGAACTTTAATTACCAACCATCAAACTTTTTTTTATTACTTACACGTGCTGAACGGACAGTCATTGATGGATTTACATAAAAATCATTTTTTATCTAAAGCTCTAAAGTCTGCATAATTATTTGTTTCATTAAGTTTTGAAACTAAACATTTCAAATATCTTTCTAGTAATTTTTTTAATAGATATAAAATTTTTAAATTAATTGGTCGAAAAAAGTTTGGATCTGCTTAGTGTTGAAAAGAGCCGGACGCCAATGTTCATTCTAATTAAATAAGGTGTTTCGAAATATGAAATTACTGGACACGGGAAGATAAATTTTACATTCGTAAATTCATAATTTTTTTTAACGAATTGCTAGCTTCCTTCCCTCTCTCCCCCTGCCTCTTGTTCTTTAATTTTTGCTTCCTTTTTTGTTTTCCCTTTCTTTCTTTCTTATATTTTTTTTATTTTTTCTCATCTTGTCTTCAGAGGTCTTAATCGCTTTTATTATATATGTTCGGTTTATTTCTTAATAAATGAGTCGAGATAACTTGATACTTTTTCCTCAAAAAAAAAACAAAAAAATATTTCTAGAAATACTTAAAAAGCTAGTTAGAGAGAACACTTTTATAAATAGTTATTTTTTTACCTTTTCTCTTTAACTTTCAAAAGGCTGTATTTTATCATCCAAATATTTCAAGTTATTGAATTTAACTTCGTTTCGTCTGGATTACATCACTATTCCGTTAATTTCTTATAATTTATATCAAAAATAACCTTTAAATAATAAAAATATATTAAAAATTATTTTTTTTATAGAAGAAATAAAAAAATTAGGTTATTCATCGTTCCATTTTTGAATAATTCATCATTCTATTTTTCATACCAAAATAATTCAATTCCATTTTTCATTCTTATTTCAATAATAAATCAAACATGCCTTCAGTTCCTCCCTCCGCTTAAGTCAACAATCATTTTCGGTCTTTTCTGAAAAAAAAAACAAAAACAATCATTTTCGGTCTTTATTAAAACAATCCAAGGAGCAATTCTCACAATCAATGTCACAATGTGAGTGAGCTTGAAAGGTAGGTATCACGCGTTAAAGAGATATCTATATTTGTACTAATTTAATAATTGTGAGTGTGAAAGGTATGTTATCTACGATAAGTTCTACACTATCACACTTGCACTACGTCATTAATAATAAGTCAATCATATTTATTCTTTTCAAAACAAAGTATAATAAAAATATTTTTTTACAATCATGATAGAACATATATCTCTAAAAAGTGATATTTGATTGATTTGTTACGCTACGTCACCAATATACCCGTTGCATTTTAGAATTTTTCATCATCTACATCTGTACTATATTAATAATTATGAGTTGTAACCGATCGTCCCTAGCGCAAATGGCAAAGGGCTTGGTGGTTGGTATCCGATACCCGAGTTCGAATCTTAGTTGATTCACATTTCAAGCTAAGCTTATTTCTAAATGAAATAAACGAAGCGGATAGCGTGCTACCTATCTCTCAAAAAAAACAAATTTATAATAAGTGGACCGGGTCAGAGCAGGATCTGCGTGAAAGCCTTACAATTGGATCCCAAACCCGGCCCCGTAAGGAGAAAGAAAAATGCTGACATCCAATTTAGGCTGACCCAATCCTTTTTTATTTTTACATATTTTACTATTTTTTTTTTTTTTTCAAGTTCGATGATAAAAGTTTTAGAGAACTTGGCTTAATTTATCTAAAAATATGTATCGAGTTTTGCATGATTAATTATGATATTTTTCTATCTTATATAAATATAGGTATAATATGTAGCGTTACATTGTACGCACAACTATTCGAATCAGGTCAAATTTGGGCCGACCACATGATCGAACGAAGGCCGTAAATAATTTTATATTTTAAATAGTAGCTGGTTCCCTTTTGGGGGCCGAAAAGTATGATCCAATTCTGGTTATGGTTTGAATCAGCCTTTTGGCCCAATGGATCTCGTGTACAGATCTCAGTGACGAGTTCACCAATATATTAATAATATAGGTTATTTTCAAATACTCCTCAACTTTTATTTTTTTGGATGAGACTCCTTTAACTTTTAATGCTTTGTAATTGAATAATTGAACTATTAATTCTAGTTACTTTAGTTGAAAATTGCGTTAAAATTCATAGTTCTATTAATAATGATCGTTATTTAATTTAGTTTTATTTGCTATTAAGAGGTTTAAACTATTAAATTTGATAAAATCATCAATAAATTTGATAAAATCATCAATTTTTCTTTTTAAACTAAAAACTACTAAATTTTGAAAGATTGAGAGTTAAAGGGGTCTGAATTGAAAAGTTTAATGCTAAGACGGCCATTTCAAAATGGCTTATAGTTGAGGAGATCTCTATATATTTTTACCTTTTATTTTTAGGTGAGTAAAACAAAATAAATATTCTTCTCTAAAAGCTTTAGTTTTGGAGCCACATGCAACTCAAAATCTGCTAATATGCAATGTAATACATTGGTTAATTACAAGGTAATTAATATGCAACTCAAAATCTGCTAGTTTGAAACGCCCCGTGATCAACACTTATTTCTTTGATTAAAACCGTTAATAACTTTTTTATATTTGTAAATTCATCAATTTTGATTCAAGGAAAACTTGAAGATTTTATCAAATTCATCAGTAATTTTATAAAATTTGATGGCTTAATTCAATTATTATTTAGGAAAATTAAAGTTAGATAAATTAACGATTAATAGCTAATAAAGTCATCGAATTTAATTAGACGAGAGTAAAAATGCAAACAAGGGAAATTAAAAGTTGATCAGGGGTACACACTTCAAAAAATAAAAGCGGATAGGTCAATTTTAGCTAGAGATGTAAAAATGTATAGAATTTAGCTGAACTTTGGCTTTTTTAAAAGAAATTTAACTGTCCTACCATTTAAAGTTTCGATTTTGGTACACAACACTTCAACTTATTTGATTTGAGCTATTTAATATTTTTTTCGGTAAAATATATAGATACGTTGTTTATTATTTTAATCAAATTGTAGGAGAATGAATTAAGTAAAATGTGCTTTCCTCTTTTTTCTTTCCTCTTTTCTCTTTCTCTTTCGTTTACTTTGGTGTTTTACTTTTGGGATGTAAGCGTCATGCACTGGGCATTTTTTAAATTTAAACAATAAAATTTTATTGCCCTGAAAGTCTAAGCTGTTTTTTTCTTGTACGCTAAATTTATATCTCCTAATGAATAAAGCAGATAGCGTGCTATCTTTTTCTCAAAAAAATAGAAAAAATAAAATAAAATTTTATTAGAAATAATTTAATAAATTTTAACAAAAATTATAAGGAAATAAAAAAATCTGCATCGCAGAATCAATTCAACATTTTATTCAAGTCTAAGCTAAATATTTTATTTAAGTTTAAGCGGCTTAAAGAAAACATAAATAACACACAAAAAAAAAGAAGATAGAATTAAAAAAAAACAAAAAAAAAAGAATTTAAAGAGAAAACAGTTGATGTCGCATTGAACATATAAGAATAAAAGTATAAGAAAGATAAAAAAGAATAAAAAAAATTATAAAAATACTGTATCCATAACTTGTGTTAACTTTTTTTCTTTTAATACTAAAAGAATTTTAAGAAATTTCTAAACCCTATGACTGAGGGCGTAAGACATATATTTCTTTTTATAGTGTATAGTTAGCTTAGTGTTAAAAATTTTGGACCAGTAAATTATTGTTGAATTATTTTATGCAAAATTGATTCGGTAAGTATAAAGAAATAGTTATTATCTAGTAAAAAACAATTCATACGATCCTCGTGATGCATGTTACTATTTTGGGCAATAGGATTCTTTATTTATATATATTTTGAGGGGAGACGAATAAGAATACTGTTACACATGTAATCACAGATCCCAAAACTTTGTCATTTCCTTCTGATTGGGTGATCAAATTTCAATCCAAGCGATTTTTAAGGTTTTTATTAAAAAAAAACAGTTGATTCCAGAACTTTTTTAAGTCAACTTTTACAAGCCTTTGTCCTTCTTCCAACCGACATGAGTTGACTGACAAAAACTCAACGCGGCAACGTGCTGCCGTCATCCTCGTATATAATAGCTAGACAGATAAAAAATTAATAAAAATATATACAACTTAGAGTTAAATACTGTATCCATAACTTGTGTTAACTTTTTTCTTTTAATACTAAAAAATTTTAAGAAATTTCTAAACCCTATGACTGAGGGCGTAAGACATATATTTCTTTTTATAGTGTATAGTTAGCTTAGTGTTAAAAATTTTGGACCAGTAAATTATTGTTGAATTATTTTATGCAAAATTGATTCGGTAAGTATAAAGAAATAGTTATTATCTAGTAAAAAACAATTCATACGATCCTCGTGATGCATGTTACTTTTTGGGCAATAAGAAAGATAGTGATGGTAGAAGGGTATATTTTGAGGGGAGACGAATAAGAATACTTTACACATGTAATCACAGATTAAAACTTTGTCATTTTAACTTCTAATTGGGTATATTACAAATTTCAATCCAAGCGATTTTTAAGGTTTTTATTAAAAAAAAACAGTTGATTCCAGAACTTTTTTAAATTATTGGTCGTTTTGCATTGATTATATAATCTTTCAATTTTTCGCGGCAACGTGCTGCCGTCATCCCTGCATATAATAGCTGACAGATAAAAATTAATAAAAATATATACAACTTAAAGGATAATCGCTATATACCCTCACGCGGCAACGTGCTGCCGTCATCCTCGTAATAAATAGCTAGACAGATAAAAAATTAATAAAAATATATACAACTTAGGGATAATTCGCTTTGCATATACTAATATGCGAATAACCGAAAAATATCCGTCTATCCGATTTTTTTTTTTTTTTAAAATGCCACTAATTTGAGTCTGTCAACTTCAAAATATAAGTTTTCTTATTTAATTTATTAAAAATTTAAAGTTGCGAGTATCGTAAGAAGTATACTAACTAAAATCTAAATACCGTTGACGGGCTCAAATCAAATAAATTAAAAAGATTAGATAGTAAAATTAAAATTTTAAAGATTAAGTACTTGATTTAAAACAATCTTTGATTAAGTAAAATTCTGTTTGCTTTCATCAACTTTAATTCTATGCAAGTATTAAATACAATGGAGGTTGACGATGCCACTAGTGTGTGGTGTTGATTAGGACAATAAAGTACATATCCAGCGGAAACAAAAGCATGTGGATCGCCTCGTGCTATTGGTTGTCAGAACTGGACCTAAGATAAACTCGTAGTAAGGTTTTTGGTAAGACTTTAATTAGAGAAGTTGACTTTAGAAATATTTAATTAAATGACTCCAAGTCTTCTTTTGGAGTCTAAATTTTCCACTTGGTTTAGTCTAAATTAGTTTATTTTTGGTTGTAGATAAGACAACAACTTCCTCTACCTTTTGGCTGCTTCTTCCATACTAACAACATTTGATAATACACCAACCATTTCTGACGCAAGTGGTAAAAGACTTGGTGACTGGTACAATATTGTTTAATATTTTTAATTATTTTTCTAGAGAGACTATTAAACTACAGAAGGATCACTCAACTCTAGAAGGACCACTATCATTTCAACTCTATAATTTTTAATCTAAGAATCAACAAATCAGAAGCATCTAACTCCTTTATACTTCCGAAAGTATAATAACTCTATATATATATATATATATATATATATATATATATATATATATATATATATATATATATATATATATATAAGGGGCAATTGCTTATATCATACGAAAAATTTTCGATTTTCCGATTTACCTCTCTTAGAAGGCTAATATTGAAAATACCCCTCCTATGTTCCAACCTATTTCTAATATACCCTTAGAGTTAAAATCTGTTAAATAACTCTGTTATCTCTGTAAAATTACTATTTTGCCCTTTTCAAATATACCCTTCTACCATCACTGTCTTTCTTATTTGCCCTTAAAATCAAGGGTACAAAAGTATTTCGAGTTTTGGTTTTTTCCAATATACCCTCTACCGTCACCAACATTTCTTATTTGTCCTTAAGTTAAGGACAAAATTGATATTTTAACTCTAGAAGAACCACTATTATTTCAACTCTATAATTTTTAATCTAAGAATCAACAAATCAAGACTAACTCCTTTATATTTTTAATAGACGATAGATATATAACTCTATATACATATATATAGAGAGAGGGAGAGAGAGAAATAGTATCGTGTACTTTAATATTCATTATTATATGACGCCGCATATGTTATGTTGAGAAACAATTTTATACTCTAGTTTTTAGTAAACTCAAAATGAATGATATATATAATTCTTCAATAAAATCTTAGGGGAGTCGACAAATACAAAATATCAATTGTGTGAGATTTTAAATTTGTCTGCAGAGGATTTATTTTTATGCGAGTTTAAAACAGTTACGTGATTCACGACTAGATTTGTCTGCTGGTGATTTTAATTAATTCGTCCGTCGGCTTAATAAGAACCAGGGAAGGAGATCTCCCGATCGAGATCCAGTTCAGACTTCGATCCGCGTGGAGTCAACCGTATTTTTCGGGATGTAACCATCCTATATTATTAAATTAAATAATAAATTTAAAATTTGAAATTAAAGTATTGTAGCCTGACTCAAATTAAATTAATTGAAGGGCTGAATAATAAAATTAAAATTTTAAAAATTAAATAATCGATTCAAAATAGTCTATCGTTTAGATAAATTAATTTTGTATATTTTATTTTTATGAATTGTTGATGCACCTATATTATGTAGGCGGTTGATTTTGCTATTTTTATTCCCCAAAAATATTCATTCA
This sequence comes from Aechmea fasciata, assembly GCA_025177825.1. Taxonomy (NCBI): domain Eukaryota; kingdom Viridiplantae; phylum Streptophyta; class Magnoliopsida; order Poales; family Bromeliaceae; genus Aechmea; species Aechmea fasciata. Next base: position 8,341,802 of record CM045932.1, on the reverse strand, counting down.
CAATAGATCCTAGGGTTTGCCGCGGCGGCTGTTTCTGCAGCTTTCACGCTTCACAATAGGTCCTAGGGTTGTGCGTCTCTCTCTCTCTCTCTCATAGAAATAGTCATCATACTCATTATTCTCTCTCTCTCTCTCTTTAGTCATGTGATGTTGGTAATTGACTTAGTTAATTTAACAAACATACTTTATTTTTTTTAAATATATATAGTATTTTCTATTTAATGCTATGTGTTTTGATGCTACATATATTGATGCTATGTATTTTGGGTAATATTAATACATTGAATTGTATTATGAGATTTTTTATTTATTTTTATTTATTGTTAATTATGAATGGCCGATGAAATTTTTTTCTTCGATGATGATATTGAAGCCGCAGCACAAGTTGTAGCTGTAGCAGCCTATACATTTTTAGTTTGGTATAGGTATTGTTTAAATATTATTAGAGAGTCTGTGGCTAACAGAGAATCAGAACGAAGTATTTATATAAAGAGATTATTATATGGAACCGATGTTGCATGTCTAAATATGGTTCGAACGAGAAGAGATCCCTTTTTTCGACTATCTAAAATTTTCAATGTTTGCGTGGAAGAGCAATAGTAATGTTTCTCCATACAATTGGACATAAGGTTAGGAATAGAGTAGTTAGATATAATTTTATTCGTTCTGGTGAAACAGTAAGCTGATATTTTAATCAAGTTTTACATGCAATTGGTTAGCTTTGAAATAACTTAATAAGACAACCAAGCATGATAGTGCATCAACGAATTGCATCGAACCGTAAATTTATGCCATTCTTCAAGATAAAATTCTCTCCTAAAATACAAAAAACTATAATTTTGTTAAAGTTCATGTCAAAATTATTTTTAATATTATATAAATAATTATGATAGGATTGCATAGGATTACTTGAACTACGTTCCTTTGTCCCTGACTTCAACTACCACACACACAGTACAGAAATCTCCGTCGCGGGTCTGTGCGTTAATGGCCATGCACAATACCTTAATTTTTCATAAAAGTTTCTATGTATAGCCCATTCACATAGCCGCGGCCACATACGGTTACTCTTATATAGGTGGTTTCCTCCAGGGATGTGTGTAGAGTCACACATCTCGCGAAAATTATCGCCTTGGATCCCATTAAGAGCTCTCAGCTCAACCTAAACCACTACACAGAACACTACTCACCATAGGGATGGGATTGGAGCTAAAGCTCCTTTATATAAACTGTAGAAAGTGCTCTTGGCCAACCTGACAGCTTGTTTTTACCACATTGAACCTTCTTCAAGGGATCGCCTATCACAAATGTTGGGTTCCCACTGCAGGAAGGCCCATTATGGGCAAGTCCCATCCCCCTCGATGACTTCAGGACCTTAGTCCTTGTGAGACCCCAGATAGTCCTATATATGAGATATAATAGTGCTAAAACTCTTAACCCGGCTTAAGCATTTTGGGTGGTGGTAAGGCCCAAGAGGTTAAGAGAGTTAAGCGTGCTAGGACGGGAGTAGTCCTAGGATGGGTGACCCCCTGGGAAGTTGGGGCGTCACAGATGGTATTAGAGTCAATTACCGTAGGAAGTGTGAGATGAGTCTCGGGCGACCGGTGGATGACGGGCTAGCGAGACGAGTCTCACATCGCCTGGTACTTGTGAGTCTGAGCCTGACGAGGATGTCAGGGTTTAAAGGTGGGGAGATTGTGAGACCCCAGATAGTCCTATATATGAGATATAATAAGGCTAAAACTCTTAACCCGGCTTAAGCATTTTGGATGGTGGCAAGACCCAAGAGGTTAAGAGAGTTAAGCGTGCTAGGACGGGAGTAGTCCTAGGATGGGTCACCCCCTGGAAAGTTGGGGCGTCACAGTTCTATTCAGGCCTTTCGTCAAGCAATCTGCAAGATTCTGATCAAATCTGACAAAACTGAAATAATAATATCATGAGATGTAAGCTAAACATTAGAATAGACAAAATGAAATCACTAGGGCAAATATAATGTCAAAATTTATCAAATTGATAAAGAGCTTTCCCCACAATTTCAGAGATACACTAAAATTTAAAATCATGAGATTTAATCACGTTGAATAGAGTTTGATTCAATAGCAAATAGATATATTTTAAAAACTCTATAGTAGAACAGTAAAAAAAAATTTCAACCAAAGAGTTTTATTATTATTTTTTTAACTGTAGCAAACTTAATTTCACCCCTTTTGGATCAGTACAGAGTAAAAAAAAAAACAGTACGTAAGAGAGGTAATAAATTGCCAATAAACAATATACAATTAGAATTTAAAAAATACTAATCCCAATTTATTTAAATTTGATTGACAAACATATCATCAAGTTGTCAAGTAAAATAATATACAATATCTTTCTATTTTAAGCAAAATAATAATGCAATTAAATAAATCACATACAGGAGTACGTTAGACTCGAGCAGTAGTGCAGCGCAAGGACGACTTCACAGAACACCAGCAACAAGCTACCGTGGGTGGACACTCCCCCACAAAAAATTAATTTAATATCGAGTTTGGCACATGGCCCACATATATCAGATATTAAACTAACAAGAATAGATACGCATCAGTGAAAAAATATAAATTAATTAAAATGTGAATTAATTGAACAATTAGATTTGGTTCAGCATATCAAGTGCGGCCGATGTGAACTTTTGTTAAATCGTGCTCTAATTTGCAAATCATAAAATTCTTTCTCTTTTTTTTTTCAAAGGGTTTTATTTGCTGTAGAAAAAACTTTAAAACCGTAAAACATAAAAGTAATAATTTTACTGTAGTATTTTTTTTTTAAAATTCCAGTAGATAAAACAGTGAACACAATATATATATGGTTTTGAAATCCATACAAAATCAGCACATTTAAAAAAAAATAGCTACAGTAAAAATATATTTTTAAATATATATATATATATATATATATATATAATATATAGAGTCCGGCTACTATCCTTTTTTAATAGGATAGGAGCACTTGTCTATCAATTTTTTAGCCTTTGGATCAATTCTTTTAATCATTTCTAACTATTGGATTAAATACTATAATCCGATAGGACCACTCAACCTTAGGGGGACCATTCAACTCTAACCGACTAATATCATCCTAACCCTACAATTTTTCATCCAAGGGTTAAAAACTTGATAGACATCTTTCTATTCTATTAATATGATAATTCATATATATATATTTAAAAAAAAACGGTTTTATTTTCTTTTGAAAAACACTTTATTTCCGTGTACAATAAAAAGTGCAAATCCCAAGATATTTGCAATTTAAACTACAGATATACAATTATTAATTTAAAGTGCATATCGTAAGATATTTAAATTTAAGCATTAAATCGTAGTCAGGATTTAAAACAAAAGTAGCACATGTTAGATTTTTAATTACAATCGATTAGCTTTTATTTATTTATTTATTTGGTTTTTAAGTTTATTTTTTTATTTTTAAAATTTTGAATTTTGTGAGGGATTGTTAGAGAAAATTCAAAATTTCCCAACAATTATTATTATTTTATTTTTTATTTCTTTTATTTTATTTTAGTATTTATTATTTATTTATTTATTATTGATTTCTTTGCGGACGTTACGGTCGGGCTTCGGCCCGCCCGCGATGCTCGCGTACGCGCGCACCATGCGCGCGAAGCGTTGTGCAGTGGAACGTTGGTATACGTTTTCTCCTCTGCTTTATAAGTGGATTCTACTGTTCATTCGATATGAACAGAGAAAGTTCAAAATATTGCAGAGAGCTTTGCTAAACAAATTATAGAAAAAAATATTTGAGTTATTTAATTTCTTTTAATTGTTTTGATTTGATCATTTTGTTATGGAGTGTTGAAAGAAGGAGGAACCTCCTTCACGATCAGGAAATTCGCCATACGCTTAGGCGACAAGACGCTCCTGAGCTTATTATATTGGATTTCTTTTTCTACAATTATTTGGGAATTTAGCGTTTATCGGTAAGTTGATTTATTTATTTTTATAATAAAATTAGTTAGATTTTAATCACAATCAGATCTACGCGAATTTTGTTCCAACAAAGAAAAACTTCAAAAGACCTCCCTATGGTTTCGTACTTTCTTATTTTAGTATCCGTTTAAAGTATATCAATAAAGTGCCCTATGAAATTTTTTATTATTATCAATTTTATTATTATTATTTTAAATCAGTGACAAAGTATATTAATTTCGTACTTTTTTATTTATAATAAAATTATTTTGGCCAATAATTTTTATTTTTTTTTATATATTTTTGAGGGGAGACGAATAAAAATACTGCTATATGCAATCACAGATCCCAAGACTTAATCATTTCCTTCTGATTGGGAGGTCAAATTAATTTCAATCCAAACGGTTTTTAAGGTTTTTATTAAAAAAAATAATTAATTCTAAAGATTTTTAAGTCAACTTTTAAAACTTTTTCTGATTATCTCTAAAGTAAGGGCGATGGTAATTGAAATCGAGGTTCGAAGTTTGAATCCTAATTATTTCACATTTCTAACTAATTTTATTTTTAAATTAAATAAACGAAACGAATAGCATTCTACTTATCTTTCAAAAAAAAAAAAAAAAATCCTTTGTCTTTTTTCCAACCTACATGAATAATCTTTTAGTTGGTCTAATTAATTAATCACTCTTGGAGGGTGAAATAATTAGTTTCATGCACCACCAAATGTATTCGTACATATTGTACATAGGGTGTAAATTATTCGCCTCGTTAGGTCAACACTACCGTTGTTTCTGGGCTCGAATTAAACGAATTTCGAACACGAATTCACGAAAAAATTTGGCCGTAATTCTCATTAATAAATGCTCGAACACGATATTTAATGAAATAATAAAATAAAAAAATTAGATTAAATATATTTAAAAAATAAATTTATAAAATCTTATCCATTTATTTGATCTAATAGTTAAAACTCGTATATACAAATGAGTTTTTTATAATTAAGCTCGCATTTATATTTTTATTTTGCTAAAAATTAAATAATAAAAATATATATTATATATAAAAATATAAATTAAATAAATTATATAAATATAAAATATATGTATCGAGCGGTTATCGAGCCGAACACGAGCGAGCGACCCCAACACCAGAGTTGGGCTCGTTATTAAACGAGCCGAAATTAGTCGTGCCTCTGCCTGCGCATCAATCCAGCTGTTCTGATCTCTGAGCCTCATTTCAAATTAACACTAGCCGCATACATGAATAAATAGAAATGGACAAGCAATTCCTAATTGTACACCATATTTGATATTCTCTCCACTAGTATTTTAGAAGTAAAATCTAGTTTAGTACATATGACATGTATTTAAAACTAAATAGCTCCAAAACTGAAAATAAAAATATATACCGGCCATTGGACGCATTTATAAATATTCAAGGCCTATCAATCTTATTAAAAGAATAGGGACCAACATGAAATTCTACAAAATTTCAGGTTGATAGTGCAATTTACTGATTTACCTTCTATAAGTATTTACTTTCACGCTCCTTCCACTTCCATCCTCTCTCTCTCTCTTTCTCTCTCCCTCTCTCTCTAAGTTGAGAACTCTGATTCTTGAATTACTATTGCTGCATAAAAAGGTATGAACTGTTATACTGTAGTGATCTATAAATTAAGCCATTAATTTGTTTGCATTTGATTCATCCCAGTACGTAGGATACCTTCTAAGGAGCTCCACTTCTTTCTCTGAATATTTTGCTTTCCTCTAAAGTTTTGTACAAGTACATTCTACATTTTACGAGGGGAGAAATGTTATTTCTCTCTATAAAAGGAGAAATAAAGTTTAAAAAAAAAAACAATATTGAATATTTTCTAAGAAAATATTTATAAGGATTGATATATATATAAGATTGCATAAAACGTCAGTACTATTAATGATTGGCAATTTTAATTTCGTGCCTTAGATCTTTTGTGAAATGTGAACCGAATATGCATGTCTAAAGATTATTTTTCACAATTTAATTTCTTGTGTACAAACTTAATGTGCATGTACTTTTTAACTGGTAATTTTACAGGAAAATGTCGATATTGAGATCTTTCAGCAAGCGAGTACCCGTTGGCATCTCCTTGGGGGAAAGGCTGAAGCTTTCACTCCGCTTCGGAGGCTTGATGTTGCAGGAAGCTAAATCACTTTCAGACTATGGAATTCATCACCGGTGCATCCATACGAAGTCGATTTTATGTCAAAACGAGTATGTGTGCGTGATGCCCCCTTTCTAATTTTGGATACTCCTCAATATATCCTTGTTTTCTGATAATAATTCGCTACGATAATATAGAACTTAGTATAGAATCTAGTATTGTACTTATAGCTGGGAGATGCCGTTTAGAACGATTCAGCAGCCTTTATATACATGTAGCCGCGTCAATGAACGAGCTTATGTTCGCATGTAATCTCCTAATGGAGTCAGGACATTTAGTTTAGAGTGCCAACCAGCCGAACAAGAGCTAGCCAAATGTGTTTGTGTCTTGCTTATGATGAGCTTCTAACAGCTTACTGCTAAATTATCGTTGAAAAATCCACTTCCAGTATTTGGCCTGCTTATAAAACAAGACGACGAATGAAATGTGAAACTATCGAATGAAAAATTCCATTATTGGCTCACTTATCAATACATGCATCGTTATGAGAAGTACATATAGAAAATAAATTTATAAAATCTTATTTATTTGATGTTGATCCAATAGTTGAAACTTTACATATAAATGATCTTTTAAAATTAGAGTTAGTAAAATTCTTAAATTATAAACCTTTTGGTTCTCTTTTCTCACTTGTACGTACTTACAGAGGTGAGACACCCAACGGAAATTCGAAACAACATTGGCCGAGAGAACAAGATCAGCCTTTTCTATTAATCTGGAGAAACGACTATGACAAAATACTGCTGGGTTTGCTCGTAGAGCACATTCGAAATGGAGGCAAAAATATGCTATATTGTGGAGAGGACTCCTGGTGTGGCATAGTAGACAAGTTCAATGAATCAACGTGCTTGAAGTGTGACTCTAAATATTTACAGAAACGCTTTAAATCCTACGCGCGTCAATACGAAACAATAAACCACATCAAACATCATGAAAAGTTTAGTTGGGATCCTCAACGTCAAAGAGTAATCGCTACTGAGGATGACTGGAATGAATATATCGAGGTATATATACTAACACATTAGTTTTTGAAGTGTTTGATATATATATACTTTTTTTGAACTAATTCAAACCATTCTCCTTCAATGCAGAGATATCCCGAAGCGAAGTTTTATGAAAACATAATGAAATATTTCGATCTTCTGGAAAAAGTGTTCGGTTGCAAACAAGAACAAGATCAGACTTTTCTAACAATCTGGAGAAACGACTACGATAAAATACTGCTGGTTTTGCTCATTCGAAATGGAGGCAAAAATATGCTATATTGTGGAGAGGATTCCTGGTGTGGCATAGTAGACAAGTTCAATGAATCAACACGCTTGAAGTGTGACTCTAAATATTTACAGAAACGCTTTAGTTCTTACGCGCGTCAATACGAAACAATAAACCACATCAAACATCATGAAAAGTTTAGTTGGGATCCTCAACGTCAAAGAGTAATCGCTACTGAGGATGACTGGAATGAATATATCGAGGTATACGTACTAACACATTACTTTTTGAAGTATTTGATACTTTTTTTTGAACTAATTCAAACCATTCTCCTTTAATGCAGAGATATCCTGAAGCGAAGTTTTATGAAAACATAATGAAATATTTTGATCTTCTGGAAAAAGTGTTTGGACGCAAACAAGAACAAGAAACTGTGTGTGAATGACTCTTTGAAAAGAGCAATGTTGTAGTCGATCTGTCTGTTCTCTTTTCATGAGATCTTAATTATCATTGTCGCAATAATCTTGCCTCTTGATTGAGGCGAACATTACTATATTTTTCACATGTTATTTCTGGTCAGTCTACTATGTATTTCGTTAGCATCTGTTAGATTGTGGTGTAAGCTTATTTATAATAATTAATACTCTATGTATTGTGTTAGCATCTACTATTAGATTGTGGTGTAAGCTTATAATTAATGCTCCTGCAGTGATTTCATTATTTCACCACAATACAAGCTAACAATAATTTTACCATTGTAACATTTGATAACATCTCTGTTTGATGTTGTATTGGCTAGTGCTCATGCAGTGGTACAAAGTTTTAGTCAAAGTAATCGCTCCAAATTGAGCTTAATTTTTAAAGAATCAAATTGTTCCTTTTTATTTTTCAGTTCAAATAGTTCTACTACTATTTTTAGGTCATATGAATCCACCATTCATGCCTATTTAAAATTTCAGACAAAGTTTTTGTGATCCTAAGAAGATCAAACGTTTTGAAAGATGAAATACAAGCTCATGCATCAAGTAACAAAGAAAAATCTCTCAATCCATGCGATCTGTTTTATTGCAACGGCTAGCTAGAAGCCGACGACGCCTAGTACTTGCCGACGCTCTTTGAGGTTCGCAGCAGTCGGTAGAGTGTGCGGTTGGGGACGATGTAGAACACGTCGCCTGTGTTGAGCAGCGCGTCGGGGCGGAGGACCAGCCGCGGGTTCTGGAACACCCGGGGGTCGGCAATTGAGTGCCTTGGGTTCCGAGCCATCACCTCCGCCGCGGCCACCGGCTTCCAGTGGACCTCCACGAACCCACCGGGGTGGACGAGCTTCAGCACGCCGCGCTCGCGCCCCGCTACGCCCATGGTTGGAGGTGGTGGTGCACTCCCCCCCCTCCCTCCAGCCACCACTTGCTTAATGTTTGTGAAACTAAGAAGTGATGGGGGAGAGACAGGAGTGCGAAGAGCTCAAACCTACCTAGTGCTTTTTATACTCAGAAGTGCGCAAAGTAAAAAACAATAGGAAGATCACCGGATTTTTCATCTAGGACTTTGTTCAAAGAGTTCTACTAAGAATTTTTTGGCTTATTGATTTTGTCCACCACCCCTTTCTCTGTTAGATTATTGGTTTTCACGTTTCCATATTGCACCGCCGCGTGCGCTCCAAGACAACAATGTCACCAAGATCATTAATTTCATCTGCAAAAGCTTGTCTTTGTTGTTGGCTTCTACTGCTTCATACTTCACTACCCCAACTGATCTTGTAATGGTTCCTAGTAACAGGAAAACATAGAGAGATATGTTTATAACCTCTAGGCATACTTCCTTTGTTAGACACTTTTATTTAACATTACACAGGTTCGAGAGAAATCAGAAGAAAATTTGATAAAGCAAAAGCAGGTTTGCTATTCTTCCATCAGTCTAATATATGATTTCACGACCATTTTTAAGGCCTAAATTGTAGCTTTTACGATTGTATCATCTCCATCATCACATTCTTTATCTGATATTGTTATTGCTATTCTGATTAAGAAACTAATGCATTCAAAATAGCTAATCTAAACAATCCCCATGGTGAAGATCATACAGGTTCGTGGCTCGGAAAACACTCAATGTGAAAACAAAAGAGAGAATACAAATCTACATAAATTTGCATAATGATAATAAATGAAAGAAGAACAGAATGAGAATCAGGGAACAGAACAAAAGAAGATTGAAAATGAAAACATCCTTCCTCAACAGTCATCACAAGTGGTTAAGAGTGCTAAAGGTGCCAATGGATAAACTCACGCATTTTACGATCGTAAAGAACAACAATAACAACAGTTGTAGATGCCATAAGTGTAGTTAAAACAAAGGATGATGCACTACCATAAGTGAACAAACCTATCCTTTTACTAAACTAAACAGAACAAAGATAGGTAACAAACGAAAAATAGTCACTACAATTTGTGTATTTGCTCAAAATCTTTCACCATTACTACTGCAATTCCAGATAAGTTTAAAAATTCGCAACACATAGTATCCGACAACATCCAAAAAAAAATTAATCTTATTACTATCATTGGCGCTGAAGCAAACATCACAACGGCCTTCATCAATGCAAAATTTCACAAGAGGGCTATAACAAGTTTGGCTCCACATAATCTCCATGGCACAGCATGTGAAATAAGCAAGAGTCATACTCGACAAGAATTCATATCTAAGGTAACTTCGGATCATTCTAGGCTCCATACTACCAACACAAGTTCAGGGCGAGAAAGAACGAAGCGTACAAAACTAATACTCTCAAGCTACTGAGGCAATGCCTCTTCCACCTCCTTCCACATATCCGCATTCCCCGAGAACTTCTCCTTTATCTTCTCCACAATCTCCTTAGCCTCCTCAACCTTCGATGAGCTCACGAGCCCATTAATGAGCATCTTCATTGTCGAGAAGCATGGAATCCAGTTCCTCGCCATAGTCTCCTTGCACAACCCCAACGCCGTCTCAAAGTCACCACCTTTACATAGATAATAGATCAAAGTGAAGTAAAACGCGCTATCCCCCACACACCCTCTACTCCGCATCTCCTTGTAAAGCCTCTTCGCCTCCTCCAAATCCCCTTCTTTGCAGAACCCGTAGATCAAATGGTTGTAAGTGACCCAATTCGGCTTCATTCCCTTCCCCTTCATCTCCTTAAGCAAGGCCATGGCTTCGCCGGGGCGCTTGAGCTTGCACAGGCTCTGGATCCGCACATTGTAGGTGGTAAGCCCCGGGCGGTAATCGTGCTTCTTCATCAGCTCCAGAACCTTGTCAACATCGTCGAACCGCTCTTCTTTGTAGAATCCGGCGAGCGCGGTGTAGAATGTGGTCCGGTTGGGCTTGATTTTAGCCCGAGACATTTCGTCGAGCACCGAGAAGAAGGAGCGCGAGGTGCCGGACTCGGAGAAGGACTTGAGGACGGTGTTGTAGGTGTCGAGGTTAGGGTTTATGCCGTGGGAGGCGGGGAGGTCGCGGAAGAGGCGGGGGACTCGGTCGTGGTTGCGGGAGAGGATGCAGGCGAAGAGGAGGGCGTTGAGGGAGGGGAGGTCGGGGTGGGAGTGGAAGGTGTGGAGGGCGTCGTCGAGGAGGCCGGCTTGGCCGAAGAGGACGATGGCGTGGGAGAGGTGGCGAGGCGGGGAGTGGGGCGAGAGGAGGAGGGAGTGGAGGAGGGAGCGGAGGTGGTCGAAGGAGCGGGACGCGGAGAGGGAGGAGACGGCGAGGGAGAGGGCGTGGCGGTCGAGGTGGGAGGAGGGGGAGAGCGCGGCGGCGCGGCAAATGGCGACTATGCGATCCGCGTCGGCGGCGGCGGCACCGGCGTCGGGGGCGGCGGTGGCGGAGGAGGAGGAGGAGGAGATGGATTTGAGGAGGGAGAGGGCGGCGCGGGACTTTTGCTTGGAGGAGAGAGGGGCGGAGGGGTCGGAGGGGTTGAGAATGGCGGATGGGGAGGAGGAGAAGGGGCGGCGGAGGCGGAGGAGGAGGCGGAGGCGGGTGGCGGCGGAGGAGGACGAAGACCACGACATGATTAGGGTTTGAGAGCTCGGGGATTAGAGTTTCGGAGGGTTTTTGGGAAGGAGAGTGGAGGTGGGCCGAAACGGTCCACATTTTCACGGCCAAAACGGGCCTGAGGCCTGGCAGACCCGGCCTGGCTTGTACCAAAATTCGGGTTGAACCGTACAGGTAACATTTCAAGTTCAATATCATATTTTTATGAATCAGTTTTCGTTTCTCGTCTTTGTTTGCAATGTCATTAAATATTAAGTTTGTGAAGAAATAGAAATTTAAGATAAGCAAAGAGAGAATTTGAATTTGTTTATGCATGACTTAATTACTGTATAAATTAGATTTATAGATCACTTCCACTAGATCAAATATCTTATTTTGAGACAAACGTAGTACATCATCTGCTTCATTTATAAAAAAAAAAAAAAAAATACATTTGGTTATAATGAGTGAGATAACTGTGCCTCGAGAGATAAAGTGTGAAATAATAATAAAAAAAAAACCTACAATTGTTGAAATCAACTTGTTCATAGACTGTGCAATCATTGAAATCAATTCATCACTAGTTCACTACTCGCTGCAGTACCCGGATCACATCCCACAACCTCTCTAACCATCGCATTTGAAATGAACCCCTTCTTCTTAGTTGCGCCGTCCTTCGCTCTAAACAGTTCCCAGAACTCGCCGCCAGCTCCAACTCAGATCAAATATTACAGTTGCCTACCCAATTTAAAATTTGAATATACATATCAAACTTAAATTTGGATTTATTAATCCTTCTGAAATCAAAGTTTATTTCTCTTTCTACGGCTGCAAATTGTCGGAAGGAAAATTAATCTTCTTCGAAATTAATGAGAATCGAAATGAAATCCTCTCAAATCAAATAAAGATAATAGAAATCAGTTGTTCTGATTCTAGATGAGCATAAATCTTACATATTTACAAATCCAGAGATCAACAATTTTACACTGGTCTCATCACTCGAGCGTACAAGCAGAGCATCCCCTGAGGCAAACTGCAGAGCATCCATTCCTAGCTAGGACGGTAGTAAGCGAAGATGGAGTAGAAGGTTTGCAGGAAGGTGAAAACAAGAACGAAAACTGCTGCGATCAAGGAAAGGATGGCCCACGGGTTGCTGAAATAGTCCCTGACCAGCTTCGCCCTCCACTTGGGCCAATCGGAATCGCAGTACTTCCTCACGTCCCGGAACAGCCCGGCGAGGTAGTGCTTCTCGAAATCCATGGCGGCGCACTCGGAGAGCTGGTTGAAGAACACCGCCAGCTCCTTGTCGCTCGCCAGCTTGTTCTCCAGGATCCCGCTCCGGTGCAGTATCGCGACGTCTGCCGGCGTGTCGATGATGCAGTCCATGAACGTCGCGTAGCTCGTCATGTACGCCTCCTCCGGCTTGCACCCGCCGCACTGCTCGAATGCCACGAGGTTCGTGAACCGCGATAACGTCGAGTTCTCCACCGAGAGGAATGGGATCTCCAGCACGCCGTCGTGAAATGCGACGTCTAAGAAGGAACCGGAATGATGCTGATCACTCTCGTTCCTTTTCTTTTTCTCGCCCTTCCTCTTAAACGTCACTCCGGCCTCCTCGAGCTCGGTCGCGGACGGGATCGTATTCGGCGATCTTTTCTTATCCGCCGGCGCCTGCGATCCGCAGATCTTTAGTCGGAGATAAGAGAGAAGGGAGGCGAAGATCCTACTCGGCGTTAACCATTTGAGAATAGCGCCGCAGATGGTGGGCCCCGTCGGGTCAGTTCGCGGCGTGGGGACGTAGCAGCGGTAGTAGAGATGCAACAGGTGGTGGAAATCTTTGGCTTCGCCGTGCACCGGAGCGGCGGCGGAGACGCGACTGGCCAGCATCTCTTCCTCGGGCCTCTCGACGTTTCTGCTCGCGAGGTAGTTCACGAGAAGCTCCATCAGAGAAGGTATCTGGTCGTCCATGGTGAACGTGACGAGCTCGAACAGCTTCTCGAGCACGAAGAGGGGGATCTGGTTCTCGAGCAGGAGCAGGTCGCCGCGCACGAGCGGCAAGCTCCACCCCGTGGTGCAGACGCTGTCCTCGTCCCCTTGGCCCCACTTCATGACGAACTCGAGGACGAAGCACCCGTCGAGGAGCAGCATCTCCACGAACTTCTCGGCGCTGAGCTCGACGGGCTCGAAGTAGCACCGCCGCGCCCGAGGCTCCAGGTCCCTGATCTCGGCTATGTAGTCGTCGACGCGGCTGTAGGGGTTGCGGGAGAGGAAGTCCTGCAGGTAGCGCCACTTGTGCTGCTCCATGGCGCGGAGGACGGGGCGGCCGTAGGGGCCGACGGAGACCATCCGGGGCTCGTAGAGGTGCGTGTTGCGTCGCCGGATGTCGGCCGGGACGCGGAAGATGGTGAATCTCTCCGGCGCCATCGGGTCGCGGTTTAAGCCCCTGATGTTCGACCTGACGGAGCTCAGCACGGCCTCGTCGATGTCTATTGCTACCGCCTCTCCCTGATCCTGTGCCATCGCCGGCACCTATCCTGTGCAGTCGACGATCGTCCTCGGTATGTAACCACCCTCCCTATTTTAGTACCTGTTCCAGATCCAGTCGGCACAAGGGACAATAAATAAGGTTCTTCTAAAATGAGAATTTTTCTTTCCCCTAAAAAGCTTCGAAGGGGAAATCTCACGGAATTTATTTGAACTGTTACTTTTTAATATTTTGATATATTATCTAATTTTTAATTTATTTAATTATAATTAATTGATATTTTTTAAAAAAAACTATTGTATTATCTATTTTGTTTATTAAAAAGGTAAGCTAAACCATATTTGCTGAGTATCACAGTGCTATGGAGTCGATAATATATATATTTTTTTAAAAAATAAATAATATACTATTTACTTGTTTATTTAATTTAAAAATAAATTTAGTTTGAGGAAAGACATTAAAGTGCTATGCAAACCATACTATTTCAAGTGCAAAATTTAGTGCTATATAGAGTTTTTTTTTTTTGAGAAAAAAATAGCAAGCTACCTGCTTTATTCATTAAGAAAAATGAACTAGACATGTTAGGTGAAGGCAGCTAGGGCCTTCAAAAAAATTATGTAAAAACAAGTAAAACTACAGACAAGGAGGAAAGAAAAGCTAAAACATGCGAAAATAAAACGAGGAGATGGTGAATGAGAAAGTGAGTGTCAGAGATGGCCAGTCCAGTCTCTCAGCAGAAGATTCAACCGTTCAGATGATCAAAGAACGTTGTGCTGCTTTATCCGAAATATGATGCAATGTTTCCAAATACGAACCATAGATGGCGATTGGTTTTCATTTTCCGGTGGGGCAATGAGCCTTTTAAAATGCAAAGCTTATCCCTTTCCTGTCTGTCCGGACGGACAACACGTACCACGCACGAGGCAGAAAGACGTACCACGCACGGCTCTGTTGCAGACCCATTATTTATATTAATAAATTTATTATTATAAAAATTATATAAAATATATTAAATAAATTTATATAGACCGGATCAAATAATCGGTTTAAATTAAAAAGTTAGCTTAAATTTTGACGTTAAAAAATTGCTGATCGACTCAAATGAAGAAAATTAAAAAATTAAATAGTAAAATTTAAAAGTTAAAACTTCAAATTACCACTTGTCGTTTCACTTTTTTATTATCATTGGTTTAAAATATATATATATATTTTTTTTTGAGAGATAGGTAGCACGCTACCCGCTTTGCTTATTTCATTTAGAAATAAACTTAGCTTGAAATGTGAATCAACTGGGATTCGAACGAGGTTTGATACCAACCACCAAGTGCTTTACTTGTTTAAAATATATTAAGCTAGTACCCTCTGGTTTCGCACTTTCTTACTTTAATACCTTGTAGTTTAAAATATATCAAGTTAGTACCAAGTGGTTTCGCACTTTCTCACTCTGTGGTTTAATATTTTATTAAGAGAAAAAATAAAATCACAGAATACTAACTTAATACAAAAATAAAATCACAGGGTATTAATTTAATACAAAAATAAAA
The DNA here is from genome assembly GCA_025177825.1 of Aechmea fasciata. NCBI lineage: Eukaryota > Viridiplantae > Streptophyta > Magnoliopsida > Poales > Bromeliaceae > Aechmea > Aechmea fasciata. The sequence continues at coordinate 8,326,400 of CM045932.1, read as the reverse complement.
TTGCAAAGTACTAACTTGATACATTTTAAACCACAAGATGTTAAAGTAAGAAAGTGTGAAAGCATATGGTACTAACTTGATACGCTTTAAACCAAATGTTACTAAAATGAAAAAGTGCGAAAACACATGATTTTTTTTTGAAATTTTTCTAATTTAAATTTTAAAAATTCAGATAGCGGATTTAAAATAATGTATAATTTAGATAAATTTTGTATGCTCTTATCTTTTTTTTTATACATAGTTTTCAGAGGAGATAAAAGCAAGTAAAGGCCAAGAGTTGCCATTGTCCATTGATTGTGAGAAGTGGGCCTTAGATGGCTCAGTGCAGTTTCTGGTAAGAGCTTAGAGATGTGGGTTGGGTGGATAGGAGCTCTCAACAGGTCCTTTTGAATGTGGTCGATATTCAGAATATTTTTTTTTTTTTTTTGAGAGATAGGTAGACGCTACTCGTTTATTTCATTTAGAAATAAAAAACTTTTAAAAATGTGAATCAACTAGAATTGAACCGTGATCTCTGACCACTGTCGCTATGGCCTTCTTTGAAACTCGATATTCAGAATACTTAAAATAAGTTGGATTCTTTTTGGGGATTTCAAGTTCTCCACCTGTTCGAGTCTCAAATGGTTCAATATCAATGGTAGACGAGACATCTTTTTCTTTACTATTGGTGGTTTCATGACCACTGATTCAAGAAATCAATGATAATTAAATTGGAATTCATAAGTTGAAGGTACTCTATATGGAAAGTGTAAATTAACGCAGAGCAACCTATATTCCAGCTACGGAAATATCAAATTAAAAATTAAAAAATGGAGGATCAAGAAAGGGGCAGCTACATACGTATTTGCACTACATTATACCCAGTTTGTGCACTCAAGGTGAAGGATGGACCCATCTATAGAAAATTGTGTGAAAAAGAATAGGTTTTTACTTAATTAACAAAAGGAAAATTCAAAAAGAACCTGATGCTGAGATAATCAAATTCAATGTAGAATATCTAATGACTTTACTATGAAATTAATTATTACAGGAGCATTAATTACAAGCTTACATCATAAGCTAATAGCGTATGTTAACACAACACATATTTAAACAGATGAGAAATGACATGTGAAAAATACAGGATAGTAATGTTTGCCTCCATCAAGGGACGAGATTATTGCGAAATGTTTAGATCTCATGAGTAGAGAATAGATAGACCACAACTGCTCTTTTCAAAACAATCATTCATTGGAAACTATGAATTTTTATACTTTTGTGTTGGCGAACAGAATTTCCAATAAATCAACATATGGGATTGCTCTCCTTCGGTAGAGCCTCGCGTCGGGATTTTGCTGTGTAAAAGGAGAAAGGTTTGAATAAATTAGAACTGAGCATCAAATACTTGAAAAGGTGATATAGTAGTGTACCTTGATATATTCATTCCATTCAGCATCTGTAGCAATTACTACATGACGTTGATGATCCCAGCTAAACTTCGGATGATGCCTGATGCGGTTCACTATATGATATTCACGTTTATAAAAATTGAAGCGCTCATACAAATGTTTGTGTTCATACTGCAAACCACTTGATTCATTGAACTTGGGTATTATGTTACACCAAGAATCCTCTCCACCATGTAGTATATTTTCCCCCGCTCCATTTGAAATTTGCTCCACCAACAAACTAAGCAATACTTTATCATGCTCCTTGTCCCAGATTGCTAAAGGTCGACCTGTTATTCTAATACTTTTTCTTCCCGGAATTACATTTGCCCTCTCTCTCCTATAAGTAAACAAAAGAGAAACCAAAACTTGTAATATAAGAAATATACTGCCAAAGAAATAAAGAACATTTTGGTCTTAAAAGAGAAAGTAAATTATAACCAGTAGGAAAGATTGAGAAAGTTAGTTCTAGTTGCATGAGAAATACCAATAGCCTTATGATGACATTCACCATAAATGAATTCTTCATGCCACTGAAGTAAAGGAAAAGTATGCCGCTAATATGTCATGATTCAATTAGGAAACATGCAAACATAACTTGTTCGTTCTGTGTGGAACATGAAAGAGGCTGATCATTTGATCAGTTGATTAAGATGGGACATGCGATTACGAATATGAATTCAATCTAACAAATAATTGAGCTTTGAAATGAAGAGTATATAAATGTTTTTTCAATTGAGCTTGAGATGGTGTCCTTTATATATGTTATGCATATATAGAAACTGGAAGTTAAAAAGCTAAAAGGTACGTTTGTGGTGACCAGTGAACAACTGAACTCTCATTTGGCACCACTCCAGATCAAAGCGAATGAAATTTCATCAAGTAACTTTGGCTGTAACATCACTGATTTATTTTCTTTCACACAGAAAAGAAAAAAAAAAAAGTCTCTAACATTAAATTTCATTTAGGGGGAACTTGTAAATAATAACTTGGAAAAAGAAGCAACAAATTAACTCAGAAGATAACTACATGACATGTTTTCAACTTCCAACTCAAAGATAACAACCAAAGTAATTAATTAGTCCCTTTCTGCAATCCATTAAAAGGTTTTTGGACTAAGGGCCATTCTCATATATATACATGCTACTCGCATGCAGTCCCGTTAACTAATAACATGCATGCTACCAACCGTCCCTAGAACAAGTGGTAAAGGGCTTGGTGGTTGGTATTCGAGACCCAAGCTCGAATCCTAGTTGATTCACATTTCTAGCTAAGTTTATTTCTAAATGAAATAAACGAAGTGAGTAGCATGCTTACCTATCTCTAAAAAAAAAAAAAAAAAAACACACGCATGCTGTACACGTAAGGCATGGGAGCACATAAATAATTTGAATTTTTTATTTGTAGGGTCTAGGTAATTAGTTAATGTATTTTAGGAAACAGCATGGGAAGTCAAGTTTCCTCCTATCACGGAGTTATCAGATGAAGCCCCACTTTATCTACTTTGCAAAACTTTAAAATTTGGCACACATTTCTCTGTTGAATCGTATCCTATGAACTTAATAACACTTGTCCTTCACTTGTACTCTCTCATTTTATAATTTAAAATTTAAATTATAAAAAACTTAAAATTTAATTATAAGTTTAATTTTACAAATTATAAATTTTAAAATTTAAAAATTATAATTTGAAATTTGAAATTTGAAATTTAAAATTTAAAATTTAAAATTTAAGGTTTATTTCTAAAATATAAAATTTAAAATTAGAATTTTAAAAGTACAAAATAAAATTAAAAATTTTTAATTTTCAAGTTTCAAATTTCAAGTTTTAAATTTTAAATTTTTAAAATTGAAAATTTAAATTTTAAATTTTATATTTTAAGATTCAATTTTAGATTTTAAATTTGTATAAAAAATTTCAATTTAGATAAAACTTCAAGTTGTAAATTTTAAATTTATATTTTCAATTAAAATATCAAATTTTAAATATTCGCACAAATTTTTAATTTTATATTTTATTTTTTAATTAAAATTTAATTTTTTAATTCAAATATAAATTTTAAATTATTAAAAAATAAAATTTAGTAAAAAAAAATATTATATGCAAATATCAAAATAATTTTGTCAAATAACTTTACAAAATCATTTTAAAAATTACTTTTCATCTAAAGTTAATTAAACACTATACAGCTTTTAACCAAAATCAATTTTTTTGCTGAAATTATTTTTTTAGAATGTGAGCCAAACGGCTCTATATAAATATATCTTTAACAACTAATTTTCTCCGAGTTTTGCGGTTGACTTGTGAGATTACCCATATGCCTTATGAAACATGATTATTAACATTTAGATTGGAAATACGATAGATTGGAAATATGATATGTAATTTTATTTATTTACATCTTTTACTTTTTTTCTTAGGAATTTCTTCATTCTTAGACAATCAATCACTTGATTGTCTTCCTAAAATTAAGGCTTAGATTAGGCCCTGCTTTATTAAGGCATGTATGTAAATGATTATTTAACTATTGTTGTATCATCTTTGGGATTTATGAAAATAAGCCAAATTCTTTAATGATTGACATGGACTAGACTGAAGTAGAAGAGTGAAGAGTGGTGGTTTCATGACCATTGATTCAAGGAACTCATGTTAACTAATTTGCATTGAATTGTTTAACCCCATTTACATATTGGATTCGCTTTCATCGACAGATAAATTATAAGAAACTCAAATTCCAACCTCAGATTATCATCAAGACTCATTTAATAAAATCCAACCAAATCAGGGAGATCAATTCAAATCATTAATTGGCTAATAAACTTGCAAACAAAGAAGTAAAAGGAAATCGAACTGGAATTCAAGAATATATTAAGAAGGCGTATTCTATGCAGAAAGTGTAAATTAATTTAATGCAAAATAATAATTAAGCTGTAGTCTAGCCATCAAAACATCAAGTTAAAAAACAAAAATTGAAGGACCAAGAAAGGGGTAGCCACGTACTCTACTGAGCAAGGCCTGAACGAGGGCTCAGCTGGGACCTCAAGGTGAAGGATTGATCCATCTTGGATACCGTAGTCGGCCAGAGATTTCTCCCTCTCCATTCTGTGGCCATTGAAATAAAGTTTAGGCTCCGGTATTTCCTTTAACCGCGAGCTAGGAAGAAGGGTGGTTAACACATCCTGGATGGTGTTAGAGCTGTCCACCTCAAGAGTATAATTTTCAAAACGGTGATCTAACTGTACATAGAATGTAGAGCCGTCCGCCTCAAGAGCAAATTTTTCAAAACAGTGATCTGACTGTACATAGAATGTAGAGCCGTCCGCCTCAAGAGTAATTTTTTCAAAACAGTGATCTGACTGTACATAGATTTTCATTTCACCATCCTCATTGGGTCTCACGGTAGAGCCGGAATCTGCAGAGTCCTTCTCGGCTTTTTTTCTAGGACTAGCAAAGCTGCAAATGTAATGCACGTTAACATTAACATTACTTGGGCAAAAAAAAAAAATTTCACAGAGATCCTAAGATAGTTGTATCGTGTACATACATGACAAACATTAACATTACTTGGGCAAAAAGAAATTTTTTTTTTTGAGAGATAAGTAGCACGCTACCCGCTTCGTTTATTTCATTTAGAAATAAACTTAGCTAGAAATATGAATCAATTAGCATTCGAACTTGGGACCTCGGGTACCAACCACCAAGCCCTTTGCCACTTGCTCTAGGGATGGTTGGTATACTAGATAATTTGTTGTTGTTTTTGTTTTTTCTTTCTCTAGCCATCTTATCGAGCTGATATTCGGTTTCTAATGAAAATAATCAAAAAAATTGCTTCCTTTCTTTTTTTTTCTCTTTTCAAGAAATAAAATGAACTTTATCGTCGTACTAAGTTAAAAAGTCTTTCACTAAATATACAGATATAGAAAGGAACTGAATCGGCAGGTCTAACAAAAGGAACAACAAATTTTTTTTTCCTAAATTGACATGTTATATAACAAGGGTTTGACATTTACCTATATGCAGCATTAAAGTATTAAAAAGGAGAGTATGAAAAGTTACGTACTTTGAATTCAAACATGATGCTTGCAGTACAATTATGCTTTACATGTTATAAGAAAACCTAATTCTACTGCTATATGAGAGAGTGGGGCATCTGTTTAATTTTAATCTACTTTTTGAGAAAATTTTGCAATCATCTATTAATATATATGTAGCTGAATGTTCTGCTCCAACTTATAACTTGCTTCTAGTTTCATGTAGACTTCGTAGTTTATGCATCTAAAACAATATCATGGACGAGGACTACATTAGGATAGAGGAGTAGCTCTCAGTTCATGATGTCTTTGTTGGCTTCATGACCATTCATCTCGATGTTAAAGAAATTTACCATCCTTTTGCTCGCAATGAGAATGTGCTTCCATCCTTAGGTAAGATCTTTAAATCTGGGTCTAAAATCACAAGCAAACTAATTTGACACTGCTTGAAATTAAAATCTAAGTTACTTAATTCGGAACAAAAAGGGAAGCATATATACTCATCAGTGCGTGCCAACACCCGCGGCGTGCACTTGAGATGAAGCACGGAGTCGAGTTCGATTCCGTATTCCGCCAGCGTTTTCTGCTTCTGCAATTCCAAGTCATTGAAAAAAAGCCGCGGCTCCGGCGGGCGCCCTGCCCTGTCGCGGCCGAGAATCTCGACCAGCACGTCCTCAACAATGTTATCGGCGTCCGCTAGAAGAACGTAGTTATGGACGGCGTCCGACTGCACAATGATCTCCATCTCGCTGGAGAACTCAGGTTCCGCGTCGGAGTCTGGCAGCTCTGCAGAATCCGCCATCTCCTCCGGCGTTCCTATATATATATATATATATATGACTAAACCAATTAAGCAACAACTACAACAATTGCAATATCATGTTCACAAGCAAACATTGTAAATCACTGTAATAATATTACTAGTTAGTACCTTCCCACGAATCTATTATTGTGAGGGGATATTTATAGAGAGAAAGAGAAGAAGAATAGTAGCGGCGTTTGAAATTGCATAGGGATCTCACATTATGTGTAATTTAATTGCTCCGACAAGGACGAAGTTTAGGGAACTGGGCAGGCCCCTTCTCCTCCTCCTCCTCCTCCTCCTTCCATGTCTCTCTTCTGCCCATCGCCCCCCGCCGCCCCCTGCCTTTTTTTTTTTTATTTTTTTTTCTTGACTTTCAGCCCGCGGTAGGTTAGGATAAACTGAGATTTATTAGAGTTCTATAATAATAATTAGCTGACTCATTAGATGGCTTATCTTGTTTTTCGCTTTTTTTATGTTTGGGGTGGGGAAGTGGGAGGGTGAAAATAAATTTAAATTTGGATACATATTTATATTTTATTCAAATGTAAATTCGAATAAATAAATATATTTATATTATATAATTAAGCTAAAATACTTTTAGAAGTATCATATTCTTGGCTATTGTTTGGTTCGGGGCTAAGAAAAAACTAGTTATTTCAAAGATAGGATTAAGTTTAGGGTTAAGGTGAGATTAAAGTATTTTTGTGTTTGGTTGGGGATCGGAGTTAGTCCAGGATGATGAAAAATAGTGTTTGGTTGGGGTAAGTAGGATAAGAAGGATAGTGGGTAAAAAAGTGATTTGTTTGGTTGGAGTAGTGGGATTAGGTGGGGTTAGCTAACCCACCCCATCCCAAATGGGCTATTTTAGCCCATTTGAGGTGGGGTTAGCTAACCCCAACCTCCAATACTGGTGTTTGGGAACAACTTATGGCTTAAGAGGTTATTCCACCCTTTAACCCCAAACAAGACAGGCTTGGTGTTTTTAAGTTTCTATCCCTTAGATTTACTCATGGATTACTAGTAGCCTTTGAATCAAATACTATTTCTCCTCCTATCATCATCCCAACCCTACATCTCTCTATCTAAGGGCTAAAAATTCAAAAACACCACCCTCTTGGTGCTTTTGAGAGTATTTTGGCTCAACTCTCTCTCTCTATATATAGAATAGGTCTTATGTGCTATTAGGAGTACGTAGACCTCTGTGCTCCTGAACCGTTTTTGATGATGGAGCGTCCGAGTTGACGATCGGCTCCGTTAGATTTGATCTAATGTATTTGAACTATCTAGAAAATAATTTTTGTAATTTTTCGGTATTATTTTCCTAGCGATCGAAAGAGTTCAAAATCAACAAATTTTAATGGTTGATGTATACTATTTGCAAGTTTAACGGTATAGAAGTATTTAAATCAAATAAAATTTTGATAGAAAATTCTTTATACTATTTACAGCAACATCAATATGTTTAATAAAAAATTTTAATGCTATATCACCACTTTTTTTGAGATTTTTATTTTCAGTCGTTAATTTTCAACCCTTTTGATCGTTAGGTAAAAATGATATCGAAAAGTCACCAAATTTATTAAATATGGTAGATTAAATCTAACGGAGCCGATCGTCGATTCGGAAGCTCCATCATCGAAAAAGGCTTAGGAGCACGGAGACCTCCATGCTCCTAATAGCACACAAGATCTACTATATATATATAGGGAAAATTTCAAAAAACCCCCTTGTGGTTTCAATTTTTTTTATTTTTATACCCTGTGGTTTAAAATGTATCAAGTTAGTACCTTATGGTTTCTAACTTTATCACTTTAGTACCATATGGTTTAAGAAAATTGTGTGAAAAAGAATAGCTTTTTACTTAATTAACAAATGGAAAATTCAAAAAAGAACCTGATGTTCAGATAATCAAATTCAATGTAGAATATCTAATGACTTTACTATGAAATTATTACAGAGCATTAATTATAAGTTTACATCATAAGCTAATAAAGTATGTTAACACAATACATATTTAAACTGATGAGAAATGACTTGTGAAAAATACAGGACAGTAATGTTCGCCTCAATCAAGGGACGAGATTATTGCGAAATGTTTAGATCTCATGAGTAGAGAATAGATAGACCACAACATTGCTCTTTTCAGAACAATCATTCATTGGAAACTATGAATTTTTATACTTTTGTATTGGCGAACAGGATTTCCAATAAATCAACATATGGGATTGCTTTCCTTCGGTAGGGCCTTGCGTCGGGATTTTGCTGCGTAAAAAGAGAAAGGTTTGAATAAATTATATCTGAGTATTCAATACTTGAAAAGGAGATGTGATAGTGTACCTTGATATATTCATTCCATTCATCATCTTTAGCAATTACTATTTGACGTTGATGATCCCAGCTAAACTTTGGATGATGCATGATGCTGTTCACTATTCGATATTCACGTCTATAAAAATTGAAGCGCTCGGACAAATGTTTGTGTTCATACTGCAAGCCAGTTGATTCATTGAACTTGGCTACTATGCTGCACCAAGAATCCTCTCCACCTTGTAGTATATTTCCCCCCCCTGCATTTGAAATTTGCTCCACAAACAAACTAAGCAATACTTTATCATGCTCTTTTTCCCATATTGCTGAAGGCTTATCTGTTATTGTAATTTTTTTCCTTCCTGAAATTACATTTGGCCACTCTCTCCTATAAGTAGACAAAAGAGAAACCAGAACTTACAATTTAACAAAAAATAAATTACAATTAGACTGAGGAGAGGGAAGCTACTTACATATTTACTCTACCTCTTCCGACGTAATCGAGGGTTGCGCGCTTAAGGTGAAGGATGGATCCATCCTCGATACCGTAGTCCGCCAGAGATTTGGCCCTCTCCAGAAGTTGGCCGTCGAAATAAAGCGTAGTTGCTGCCTGCCAAATTGGAAGAACGGAGACGAGAACGGTGACTAGAACATCTTGGATGGTGTTAGAGCTGTCCACCTCAAGCGCATAATTTCCATAATATTCTGACTGCACATAGATTTTCATTTCACCATCTCTGTCCGGTCTCATAGAAGAGTTAGACTCGGCGCAGCTCATCTTGGCTATTTCTGTAGGACTAGTGAAGTTGCATATGTAGTAATACATGTTAGTTTCTTTGTAATAGAATTTCACAAAGATCCTAAGATATTTCTTGTACCACTGCATGCATATATATAACAAACATTAATATTACTTAATTAGGCAAAACAGAAAAATTAAGCTACAAATTTGATGGCTTTTAATTGCCACATGTAAAAGCTAGAGATACAGGATAATTTGTTTAATTTTTCTTTTTTTTTTTCTCTAGTCATCTTATCGAGCTGATATTCAGTTTCTGATGGAAATAATCAAAAAAATTCCTTCCCTTTTTTTAATCTTTTCAAGAAATAAAACTAAGTTTTTCTTCATATACTAAGTTGAAGCTTTTACTAAAATACATATATAGATATAGGCCCGTTTGCAAATCTATTTGGTAAGTTTTTCTTTTTTTCTGTTTGCAAATAATAGGATAGAAGAGTTTATGCATCTAACACAATAGGACGGACGAGGACTACATCACGATGTTAAAGAAAGTTACAATTCAAGAAACTCATGCGAAGTAGACATGTAGTTGACCCCCTTTTGCTTGCAACGAGAATGTATAAATTTCCATCTTTAGGCAAGATCTTTAAATCTGGGGCCTAAAATTAATCATAACCAAACCAATTTAAACCCATTTGAAATCAAAATCTAAGTTACTTAATTCCAAAACAAAAAAGGGAAGCATACTCATAACTATGTGCCAACACCCGCGGAGTGCACTTCAGCTGAAGCACGGAGCCGAGTTTGATTCCGTACTCGGCCAGTGTTTTCTGCCTCTCCAACTGCAAGTCATTGAAACAAAGCCTCGGCTCTGGCGCTTGCGCTTGCGCTGCCCTGCTGACGCCGAGAATCTCGACCAGCACATCCTCGACGGTGTTATCGCCGTCCGCTAGAAGAACATAGTTATGGACGGCGCCCAGCTGCACAACGATCTCCATCTCGCTTGCGAATTCAGGTTCCCCGACGGAGTCCCACGGTTCCATGTTGGAATTCGACAGTTCCGCGACGTTGGCCTGCAGCTCTACAGTATATATATGACTAAACCAATTAAGCAACAACAATTGCAATATTATGTTCGCATGCAAACATTGTAAATCACTGTGATAATAATAGTAGTTAGTACGGATCAATTACAGTGAGTCAAGTATAGAGAGATATATACAGAAAAAAGAATAGTGAGATGAGGGGGGGATTTACAGAGACAGAGGACTTAGTGAGGAAGAAGAAGAATAGTCGTGTGATGTTCCAATTTGTTGGATATATTGTTATGTATAATCTAAATAATATATTCATAGATATATTGTTATAATATATAATCTAAATATTATGTTCACGTACAAATTCAATAGGTTAAAGCGTATTAAGACCCATATTAATCGGAGCACAATAGCTTATTTATTAACTCTAGAATTTTTCTAAGCTGGAGATAATTTATGCCTTCAAACTTGACGTCTCTTGGTGTAATATTTCGAGCCCCTGAAAATATCTTATTCTTTAAAAAGATAATCTCCAACACAATTGTTTAACATAGAAAAGAAATTGCATACGGAACTCGCATTATGTGTAATTGGGTCCGACACGTTGACTTGGCTCGCTGTTACAACTCTCTTGCTGAAGCTTCCTTCTCTCTGACATGCCACTGTTCTATTTTCAGCACGTGGATGGTTGGGTGACTTAGAATTTGGTGAAATGCAAATATGGAGCTAGAAATTTAGCATTTTTCAATATATATCTGTATTCGAATTCATATTCGAAAAAAATATAAATATAGAGACACCCTATGAAATATGTTGTTACATTTTATTATGAAATGTTAATTTCTTTGTCATAACTTGTGCATTAAAGATGGCATAACCTATACTAACATTCATAATGCATTCTTATAATCTATGCATGTATTTTCATTCTTATAACTCCAAGCCATTTAATTATTGTAACCTATGGCACCGTTTGATTAGAAAATAGGGATAGGAATAAATCCTTATCCTCTTTTATATCCAAACGTTAATTTTTTACCCGAGGAGATCTCGTCCCAAGGTCTGGGAGGAGTGATTTTGGTCCAATGGACCAAAGAAATTTTGGTCCATTGGACCAAAAACCCATCTCAATTTTTTTTTAAAATAATACAAATATATTAAATAAACTTATATACTTATTATTTTATAATTATTTTTATAAATTTTTTAGTAAAAATATCAGTTTAAATAAAAATTATTTATTATTTATATTTTTTAGATTATATATATTTTAAAAAAAATTAAAAAGAGACCGGCTCGGCACGGCACGTGCCTTCCGGGCCAAGGGGCCGTGCCGGGGCAAAGGGTAGGGAGTTCGGGCCCGGATTTGGTCTCAGGCCGGGCCGGGCCAGGCCCTAGCCTGTTTAGGCCTGGAAAATGTGGGCCGTGCCGGCCCGGGACGGCCCACATTACACCCCTAACTGGGGGCATCTGTTTTTAATCTACTTTTAGGGGAAATTTTGCAATGGTGTATTATGTTGCTGCATGTTCTGCTCCAACTTATAACTTGCTTCTAGTTTCATGTAGACTTCGTAGTTTATGCATCTAACATAATATGATGGACGAGGTCTACATTAGGATAGAAGGGTAGCTCTCAGTTTATGTCTTCGCTGGCTTCATGACCATTCGATTCATCTCGAGGTAAGATCTTTAAACCTGGGCCTAAAATTAATCATAACCAAACTAATTTGAAACCAATTGAAATCAAAATCTAAGTTACACTTTGCATACCCAACTTAAAATTTGAATTTACATATCAAACTTAAATTTAAATTTGGATCTATTAATCCTTCTGAAATCAAAGTTTATTTATCTTTCTACGGCTGCAAATTAATTTTCGGAAGGAAAATGAATCTTCTTTGAAATTAATGAGAATCGAAATGAAATCCTCTCAAATCAAATAAAGATAATAGAAATCAGTTGTTCTGATTCTAGATGAGCATAGATCTTACATATTTACCAATCCAGAGATCAACAATTTTACACTGGTCTGATCATTCGAGCGTACAAGCAGAGCATCCCTTGAGGCACACTAACTCCTAGGATGGTAGTAAGGGAAGATGGTGTAGAAGGTTTGCAGGAAGGTGAAAACAAGAACGAAAACTGCTGCGATCAAGGAAAGGATGGTCCACGGGTTGCCGAAATAGTCCCTGACCAGCTTCGCCCTCCACTTGGGCCAATCGGAATCGCAGTACTTCCTCACGTCCTGGAACAGCCCGGCGAGGTAGTGCTTGTCGTAATCGATGGCGGCGCAGTCGGAGAGCTGGTTGAAGAACACCGCCAGCTCCTCGTCGCTCGCCAGCTTGTTCTCCAGGATTCCCCTCCGGTGGAGTATCGCCACGTCTGCCGGCGTGTCGATGATGCAGTCCATGAACAACGCGTAGCTCGTCATGTACGCCTCCTCCTCCTTGCACACGCCGCACTGCTCGAATGCCACGAGGTTCGTGAACCGCGATAAGGTGGAATTCTCCACCGAGAGGAATGGGATCTCGAGCACGCCGTCGTGAAATGCGACGTCTAAGAAGGAACCGGAATGATGTTGATCACTCTCGTTCCTTTTCTTTTTCTCGCCCTTCCTCTTAAACGTCACTCCGGCCTCCTCCAGCTCAGTCGCGGACGGAATCGTATTCGGCGATCTTTTCTTAGCCGCCGGCGCTTGCGATCCGCAAATCTTTAATCGGAGATAAGAGAGGAGCCAGGCGAAGATCCTAATCGGCATCAACCATTTGAGAATAGCGCCGCAGATGGTGGGCCCCGTCGGGTCAGTTCGCGGCGTGGGGACGTAGCAGCGGTAGTAGAGATGCAACAGGTGGTGGAAATCTTTGGCTTCGCCGTGCACCGGAGCGGCGGCGGAGACGCGACTGGCCAGCATCTCTTCCTCGGGCCTCTCGACGTTTCTGCTCGCGAGGTAGTTCACGAGAAGCTCCATCAGAGAAGGTATCTGGTCGTCCATGGTGAACGTGACGAGCTCGAACAGCTTCTCGAGCACGAAGAGGGGGATCTGGTTCTCGAGCAGGAGCAGGTCGCCGCGCACGAGCGGCAAGCTCCACCCCGTGGTGCAGACGCTGTCCTCGTCCCCTTGGCCCCACTTCATGACGAACTCGAGGACGAAGCACCCGTCGAGGAGCAGCATCTCCACGAACTTCTCGGGGCTGAGCTCGACGGGCTCGAAGTAGCAGCGCCGCGCCCGAGGCTCCAGGTCCCTGATCTCGGCTATGTAGTCGTCGACGCGGCTGTAGGGGTTGCGGGAGAGGAAGTCCTGCAGGTAGCGCCACTTGTGCTGCTCCATGGCGCGGAGGACGGGGCGGTCGCCGCGGCCGTAGGGGCCGACGGAGACCATCCGGGGCTCGTAGAGGTGCGTGTTGCGTCGCCGGACGTCGGCCGGGACGCGGAAGATGGTGAAGCTCTCCGGCGCCATCGGGTTGCGGTTTAAGCCCTTGATGTTCGACCTGACGGAGCTCAGCACGGCATCGTCGATGTTTATGGCGACCGCCTCTCCCTGATCCTGTGCCATCGCCGGCAGCTATCCTGTGCAGTCGACGATCGTCCTCGGTATGTAACCTCCCTCCCTATTTTAGTACCTGTTCCAGATCCAGTCGGCACAAAGGGGCAACAGTAGGGGAAAGGTTTTCTCTAAAAGAAGAGAATTTTTTTAAAGGTTTTCTCTAAAAGAAGAGAATTTTTTTTTCCCCTAAAAAGATTTGTAGGGGAAATCTCACGGAATTTATTTGAACTGTTCCTTTTTAATATTTTGATATACTATCTAATTTTTAATTTATTTAATTATAATTAATTGATATTTTTTTAAAAAAACTAATGTATTATCTATTTTGTTTATTAAAAAGGTAAGCTAAACTATATTTGCGGAGTATGACAGTGCTATGGACTATGGAGTCGATAATATATATATATTTTTTAAAAATAAATAATATACTATTTACTTGTTTATTTAATTTAAAAATAAATTTAGTTTGAGGGAAGACTTTAAAGTGCCATGGAAATGATACTATTTCAAATGCAAAATTTAGTACGATAGATTTTTTTTTTTTTTTTGAGAAAAGATGGCTTTTTGCAAAAAAATTCACTTATTTTCGGATTTTGTAAAACCGGTACCTTTTCGTTTTTTGCGATTCGGGCCGCTTTTTCACCCGGACCAAAATGCCCCTCGTATACAAAAGCCCTTCGCGTATTCCTCGACGTACGTATGCCTCGCCGTACGTAGCCGGCAGGCATTTAATACGCCCCCTCCGCGTACGCTACCTGCCGATCTCTCGGAACCCGCACCAAATCAGCCCCGCCATTCGCCGGCCCCGCTGTTTGCTGTTCGTTCTCAATACTTTATTAAATAACCCCAACATACCGTCGCTGGGAAATATACAAGCAGCTCAACAGGGATAATAGTGCAACGCGAAGAAGCAAGGCCCGGAGAAATGGTGCAACCTCCCAGCTAACAGTTCATCCCTAGCGACGTTCCGGTGCAACCTCTCCATATCTACTCAATCTCAACTTTTCTTTACGACGTAATATAACACAAGCTAATAGAGCAAACGAAGCTGCGCCGCCGCCAAATACGAGCGATTCGTCGGCGGACAAACGATATCGTCGAAACAAGGCGTAATAAATCTTAAACTATTTATGAAAACAAGCGTCGGCGGAAAGGAAGGTCGCAGGGCGAACGGTCGCGAGCACCTGTGTTCGGTCGACGGTCGCGAAAAAGCGTCAGCGGAGCAAGACCGTCAGCTGTCAGCGTGGGGCAGGGAGGTCGATAGGAGCGGCATAACTGCTAACGATCGTTTGAAGAAATTACTCGTCGGCTGGGAAAGAACTTCAGAGAGTGCGGGTATCTATGCGTTAATAATAGTGCAATTGTTTCTATGAAATGGTCCAATGGTCCAATAAATAATATGACTTCGCTTAAAAGTGCAATAAATAGTGCAAAATACATACTTAGTTCAATTCTTGTAACCCTCAATACAATTTGATTCGACTGGCGCGTTGCACAATTAACTTCGACGCTGGTTGCAATACTAAACTCGGTGGCCCTTTTAAGATTTAGTACTACTCTTTTCCCATACAATACACAATTATAAGTTGTTTACTACGGCTAAATTGCAATGGATGTAAGGATAGTGTAATGGATTATAAAAATCGTGCAACGAGAAGCGTAAGCGTGCAATGCAGAGTGTAAATGTGCAAAGTGGTAGTGATACCGTGCAATGGCGTCATAAACATTGTAACGTATAGTAAACTTCGGAATCTATAAAGTAATAACAAAGAGCGAGCAACAGATGGATTTGAAGCTCAAATATGTTTCAGAGTATGTGATAACATGAACTAATAACATGATTTTTCTTTGCAAATTGGTCGGAAGTCCATTAATCCGTGAACTAGAATTACAATACACAACATTCTATACTTAACATTTATCAAAATTCTTCAGATAAATAATACACAAGTATAATCATCTAAGCTTATCTGCAATTCCCGCGCACATAGCCGACGCTAACAGGTACAGGCTGGCAGGGGAGAGTGCATAAGGAGCATGCTAAGAGGAGGCGGCTCGTTCAGAAGGGTACGACCCAGCACAGAGTCGTTAAGATTGATTCGGACTATCTGAAGTGTTTTATATGCCTCAAGCCCTTTGGAGCTCCGCTCTACAATGAAACAGACGGTACAGTCAGCAAAACATATTCATCCAAAAAAATAACATATTAAGTAGATAAATTTAAAACCTGTATGAGAGGAGGGCCAATGGGCTCGTGGCATATAAACCACTGCAGATAGTCCGAGTCAACCTTAACGGCTCATTGCTGGATGGTACCCTTCCGATCGAGCCACCGCCTCCTCGACCTCTCCATGTTGCTGCTGTGGCGACTCATCTATTTCTAAAGGCGATGAGGATAATGTGACGCTACCGTTAATCAAGGAGGAGAAGGCGACGGCCAGGCGTTCCCCTCAGTATGAGGCTCCATCTCATCGAAGCTTTCTCTTGCGGAGAATGCCGTTTGTCGACTCCACCTCCTTCACCAAAGGTAGTGTCGCCGTAGACTGGCAATGCATATGACGAACCAATATTTAACCTAAACAATTCGTCACCTGCTCGACTATAACCTAGAGGTCACTGTTAGTGCCGCCTGTAGCATTTAAAGGGTAGTGGGATTAATGGGGCTACTCGCGATGGGATTATTAGTGTAAAATAGGAGAAAATAGTTCAACAACACAGGTAAAATAATGCAACAACACAAAGCAACGCTAAATGGTGCAATATCCCATATAAAAGTGCAACACATGCCCGATTATGATATTAACAAAATTAGGATATAATAGTACAACTCATCTTATAATGGTGCAATACGGCTACATAATAGTGCAATGGTTTAAGGAAGCCTCACGCGTTGTCGGAAGCGACCCAACGACAAACACTTGGTGTGGCCGACAGTGTGGGAGGGCAACATTAATCAAGCACTTCCACAAAGGTCCTACCCCGCCGAAAGGAAGCCTGTATTAGGCGTGGCCGCCATTCATTTGCTCCATTAGCTTCAGATTGAGTGGATATGGAGTGGTTGCACCGAAACGTCGCTAGGGATGCACTGTTAGATGGAAGGTAGCAGCATTGCTCCGGGCTTGCTTCTTCGCGTTGCACTATTATCCCAGTTGAGGGGCTTGTATATTTCACTGCGACGCTTCGGCTAATTTAATAAGGAATAAAGTATTGAAACCGAACAGTAAACAGCGGGGCCGGCGAATGGCGGGTCTGATTTGGTCCGGGTTCCAAGAGATCGACAGGTAGCGTATAGTGGATGGTGCGCATTATATGCCCGCCGGGCCCGTACGGCGAGGCATATAAGGCTCGAGGAATAGGCGATGGCCTTCATTGCTAGTTGCAGTAGTAAATATAACAAGGACTCTCTACCGACTTGGGCACCCGGCGACGCAGAAACGACGAGGATGGAGGTACACGAGTCATTGGGAGAGATTCGCCGGAGAGGTCTACGACGAGGAAGCTGGCTCGTAAGTGTTCCATCCAGCAACGAGGCTGTAACATTGATCTCAAATAGGATACCGATTCTGACGTTACCATCCGTATCGTCACCGGCGGTCCCGACGTGCTTCAACAGACATACAACGCCATGGATGTCGCCCCGTTGCAAAGTTGCGATGCCGGATCTTACTCGAGCAATTTGACGACGATGAGTTGGATGACGACTTGATCCGGAACAGCGCTACAATCGAGGTAGACGGAGACGTGGAAGATATGGACGATGTCCAGGAGGGCCAGTTCTACAATACTCAAACCGACTTCAAAAGAGCTCTGCGAGCCTACGCAATGAAAAGAGGGTTTGAGTACGCACCAACCAAATGCAACGACCGTAAGATCACCGCGCGATGTCGCGTCGCAGATTGTTCGTGGAGAATAAAGGCCCGTAACGTTCCAGGACTTACACAATGGTGGGTGAAGAAATTAGAGTCCAAACACACTTGTAGCAGGGCATTAGGGGGATTAGGCCATAGAAATCGTGATGCGGCATTTATCTCATCGTTTGTTAGGGAAGCGGTCATTGCAAACGATAAATACACGCCGAAGATGATTCAGACCGAGATTCTGCGGCAACACGGCATCAAAATTTCGTACTGGAAAGCCTACCGAGCCAAGGAAAGGATCTTTCAGGAGCTCCGCGGCGATTTCGAGGGCTCCTTCGCCGCACTTCCTTCGTACATGCGAGAGAGTGAAGAGTAGAGATGCGGATGCATGTCTTCGAACTTCTTTACCAGGACGAGGGTCGCTTCCACCATTTTTTCTCGGCATTCGGAGCGGCGATCCGTGCATTCCGCAACCACTGCAGGCCACTACTTGGTCTGGACGGTATGTTTTTGCACAAATACCCGACGTTCACACGATTATATGACTTCCTTACACTATTATATGTTAAAATAATGCGAAATTGTATTTTCTCACGAATACGCGTTAATAATTTACACGATTACGCAGTAATATAAACTCTTCGTCATTGTTTAGGTACTTTCCTGACGGGTAAATATAGGGGTGCTCTTCTCACAGCGTCATGTATTGATGCAAATAACGGCATTCTGCCATTAGCGTGGCGATTGTGGAGGAGTGAAAATCGGCATTCTTGGAAGTGGTTCCTCGAACGGTTGCGGGAAGGTGTCGTCGCGGATCGCGAGGTTCGAGAGAAAACGGTATCTTAACTATTGTGTCCGACCGTCAAAAAGGTTTGATTGAAGGCTGTATCGAAGTTTTCCGGATGCGAGTCATGGTTATTGCATGTACCATTTGTCTACAAATCTCCCTCACGTGCCAAAAAATACACCTGCTTGGCGAAGATTTTGGGCGGCGGGGCGGGCATACACAGTCGCCGAGTTCAACGAACACATGCAGAAGATGAAGGAGTTGAACCCGGAACAGTACAAGTATGTCGTGAAGCTTCCTCGGCATAGGTGGGCTACCCATTGCTTCCTTGGAAGGCGTTATTCCATGCTCACATCCAACTGTGCCGAAACTATTAACAGTGTTATTCGACACTTAAAAGGCCTCCCAATTACATACTTAGTGGAGGAAACAAGGAAGAAAACGACAAGTTATTATTACTTGAGAAATGCGGTGGGAGAAGATGACGAGTGTTATAACGCCCTATCTTTGAAAAGATTTTAGCGACCTCAAGGAAGCCTCCCGCTTTTTCACGCTTAATCCTTCAACCGATGTTCTATTTCAGGTATGTCGTGAGGAAGTTAAACGATTATAAGGATATGTTGCACCACTTATCAATACTTTACACTATTGATTAAACGTGTTGTTCGATTACAAAGTCCGTTTGCAGAGGATGGCTGGAAGATTACTTGCAGTGGAGTAGTCCATATTGCACTATTTTTCAAACAATTACATATGCGTGATCCACGGGTTATTGCAGGATAGCACGAAGTGGTGGATCTTTCAAATAAGACATGTTCGTGCAACCATTTGGGACATTGACGGCACCCCATGTAATCATGCCATGGGAGCAATGTCAGTCAGGATGCGGGATCCGTTTGAGTTTGTCTGGGCCTGCTTCAAGACTTCAACTTATAAAGCAACATACAACGACTACGTTCCCCCACCAGAGGCAAAGAACAATGGCCTGAATTACCAACTAACGTTGTGCGACCTCGGCCGCCAACCGTGCGCATACAACCAGGGAGAAGGAAAGTTGTTAGGAGAGAGTCCATGTCGAATGGCGCGATAAAGAAGCGGTGCGGGAAATGCCAAAGGTGGGGACACAACAAAAGATCATGCAAGAACCCTCCAGTCGCAAGACAAATCGAGCAGCGAGGGATTACATCTGCAGATCCACCACAGTAATCAGCGGTAATAGTAATAGTGCATGAGCGATTTTGTATGTATTAGTGTTAAACGGAAAATAGTTCATCGTCTCGTCTTGAATAGTGTAACAATGAGTTAAAGATTTGGAATTAGCATTTGTATTTTACTTCGTATATTTCGAACTTTGTGACGGGTTAAGATACGCTCATCACTACGTTTGCAACGGTTTAAGGTACTAGACCATTGTTACCTTTGCATCTTCGGTCAAATATTCTACAAGCATACATGAATCAAGATTAATTGCACTAGTACTGAATAAACCAGGATTAAATGCACCAGTACTGAATTTATTACACTATTACACGTATTAATCGAATAAACTGGTATGTAAAATTGTAATGACATGTTAACACTTACAATAAAAGAAAATAGTATATTGTCTCAATAATGTCATGCATCTTCGCTCAAATATTCTACAAGCATACATGAATCAGGATTAATTGCACTAGTACTGAATGAAACAGGATTAAATGCACCAGTACTGAATTTATTACACTATTACACGTATATTGTGTCAATAATGTCATGAATTATTCTTGGTAAAAATAACGCAATAATTCGGTGCGATCTCGCCTCGTTTCCTCGTCGTATCATTGAGAAGTCCAAGTTCCATCCTTCGCAAGTATTCTTCGTACGCTAAAAGGAAAATTGCGTGATCATTAGATTGATGTTGCAGGATGTCTTCCATGTTACGCCTCTCCCGATCGACGGGACCAGTGCGCGTCGGCTGCTAAAATCGGGAAACTTTGTCTCCAAAATTTGTTCCACGTTATTACACTGCAAAAGAAGTCGTTGCACTATATAGAAATATAATGGGGCAAACATGTTATGATTAGTGCAATGCAAAAGAAGTCGTTGCACTATTTACCGCATCATCGAAACCAGCGTTGTATTTTGCATTTTTTATGGAGGACAAGTGGAGGTACTTCACGCCTTGTAGATCAACCGCTAGCAAGTGCCAGTGCGTGTGGTTGAAGAGCGGGATTAACCAGATTTTTGCTGCACTAATCACCCCTCGGTGATTTCTTGCGAACATATATCGGAGCTCGTAACTGTCCCGAAGGTTTGACAAAGGAAACAAGTCGAGTAGATGCACCTGTGCCCTTCCGCCTCCTTCAGAATCGCCTGGTAGGAGTCAATAATATCGGAGCTTACGAAAGCCATGTGACTGGTTAGGTCAACAAAGCCATGTGACTGGTTAGGTCAATTAAACACAATTATACATTTGGCACAATGGGGACAAATATTATTATATCAGGAATTCCACGTACATTCACACTAATATATCATCGAATGATACGAATCATTGGTTATGTTGAGAATGTAAAATGATGAGGCGTCACGTACGTCGGTGATTGTGTCGTCGGCTTTATTCTTTCGGCTTTGGGCCGCCGGAGTAGGTACGGGCTTCGCAGCGTGCGCCTCTTACGACACTGCTGGGGAGGCTTAGGCGGGCTCAGTTTCTCGCGTGCCCCATCCTTCGTAGATTTGGAAGCATTTCTGCTCCGTTTTTTCCCCATTTCGGGAATCGCCTTAACGGCCGACGTAGGTGCGGGCGTCGCCAATACGGCGGATGCTATCTTGTTTTTCACTCTACTAGCCGAGCGCGTAGAAGATTTAGCTGGTGGGGGAGTTGGAGCTTGCACTCCTTCGTGCATCATCCTTTTACTTCCACGTGGGGCTGGCGAGGATTGTGGTGCAGGTAGAAGTGCCGGGTGGCTCGTAATCTTGCTACGCTAGTGGCAAGACTCAAGACCACACCCTCCGTCGGGTAATTGCCTCCATTACATTATTATACCACTCAGGAGGATCGTCATGCTGCGACGGTGTCGACGCGGAACTTCCTCCACCACCCCAAGCCGTTGTTCGTCTGCGGACAGTTCGAGCCTTCGGCGGCAGCTAGTGAAGTTAAAATCTTCCTTCACTCTTGACGATCCCCGTGAACGGCGAGACCATCTAATCGTATCCCACCTCTGGATACGAGGATATATCGCACGCGATGGGCGGGGAGATCTCAACCGGTGTGCTCGTATATCCACACTGTTTACAAAGCCAATGTTACACTAGTTCGATCGGACTATTGTAATATAGTAGACAATGTTACACTATTATAAATTCAATGTTGCACTATTACAATGACACTGTTACACTATTACGACGTCAATGTTACACTATTACTAAGTCAATGTTACACTATTACAAAGACAATGTTACACTATTAATTTAACACTTTACACTTACTGGAAGAAGCGGTGTGCATCCAAGAACGTATCCCACCCGCTTCGATTTTGCTTGCAATTTATTGGCGGCGGAGCATAGGTCGTCATCGGCGATAAGCGATCGCTTGTGCCAATTGTACCTAGCCATCCGGGAGATCATCGACTATACCCACTAGACCCTTGGGCGAGAGATTATTAGTATTTGTGAAAAGAATGCAACAAAAAAAGTATAGAATAAGTAATTTGACGAAGTCTGTGATGTCCTCTTCGTCCTGCTTCGGTGACAACTCCATCAAAATCCCCTCGAGGTTCTTGCGATCGACCTTCATACCCACAAGGTAACGTCTCTGGATATCAGACTCTACTTTCCGGCTAAGGTCAATCGGTGAACCCGACAGGGGTAACGCTAGAAGAACAGCCATCTCCTAGGCCGTGAAGCGTATCACTTGCGGGCCAATTTTGAATTCAACACCCCTCTTCCAATGTCGGAGGATGTACTCCAAAGATCGGCCTATACGAGGTGATGTCGGGAAAGAGTATGATATTACGGAAGATCGTCCATTGGATGACGGGATAATGATGCGCCTTCACGACCGAATCGTAAGTCTTCCTGTAGGCTCCGACGAAACACCGCGAATTTACGATGAACCTACCGGCGGGAACGCCGGCATCCGGCACGGACGGCGCCTTCCGCCCGGTGACTTTCAATGATTCACTAGCCTGCGACGACTTCGACGACATTGCTAGCAGCGGATAATGAGAGTGTATTGGACCAAGAGATCCAAAGCAGACGATGGCGGTTACAAAGAGCAATGGGTTTGAAAGGCTAGACGAAAGCGGGAAGGCGGTTTAGACAGCGTATAGGGTTTAGAAATGGGGTAAAGGGATCGATCAACCTGAGTTACAAAGTTAGATCAACCGGAGTTACAAAGTTAGTGGGATGGTATTATGGGCCAACCTATCATCGGAACACCGTTAGAATCCAATATAATCTAGGCACGTATGCAATCGAAACAGCCAACAACCATATTATTCTTTTAGAATATAAATAATATTTGGTATACTGTACTTTCTACAAGAATTGTTGGACTAATATAGGGGTAACATGCACTATTTTACTAATGATGCACTAATGCACTTCCCTTTGCACCACTAATTAATCATATCATATCACCGGTATCCTTTTCTGCAAAAATATCTGAACACGAACAGCAAACTCCAAACTCCGCCAATGGCGATAGCGTTGAAGCGCATATCGTAATAAATGTACCGTCAGAGTCGTACACTGACGTGACGTTATACTCAATTAGGTGAGACGAAGAGGCGCCGTCCGGTAGACGAGCCCAAGAGACACCGGCAGTTCGTACACATTACTGTACATACTCCTCCACAAGCATTAAATGAACCACAGCGATGGAGAAAATATGTTTGCACGATATTTGATTCGCTAAATATTGCACTATTCACAGTCTATTTTTTTAGCTAAATATTGCACCATTTCCTTCAACCAATTGTACTATTATTAACGGCTATATACGTGCATTCTTTGACAAAGACGTTGGGTTGCACTATTTGCGCCTTTAATGTTGAACTATAATTACGGTTTTATTAGGTAGTATGATTTTTAAGATAATTCACACTATTATCTTCTTTAATCATTGAGGCGTAATGTAGCGACTTAAACGCACTTAAAAGGTTAGTAATACTTGTTAACAAACCTTTGTACTGGTATTACTGATGAATTGCACTTTTACAAGCTTAATAACAATCTTTTCCAATCCATTACACTGGTATTACTACCGTATTTGTCAAGTACTAGCCTCCTTGCACTATTTCGTAATTTATTATTACCTTATTAACACACTCCATTACAGTTATATAAACTCAATTACTAGTGCAACAAATTCGCTTATTTTATTAACACTATCTACTGCGGGAATATAAAACTCATTACACCACTTCCCTTGTTTCTAATTACTAGCCTCCTTCCACGTTGCGCCAGCCTTTTGCTCGAAATTGTACAAAAATATTAAAGGCTCAACCGTTAAACACTCTGGATTGACAAGCAGAACCGTTAAGAGGACCCCTGGAAGTTCGGAGAGGCCTGCGATCGTCCTGACCCGCCGCCGAGCTTGCTTTCTCGCCGGCGCTTATCTTCAAATATAGTTTAACATTCATCTCGCAGTGCCACGCCGGTCCTGCCCCGCAGACGCTTCACCGTCATTTGCGGTATTAGCTTGAGATTGAGTGGATATGGAGAGATTGCACCGGAACGTCGCTAGGGATGAACTGTTAGCTGGGAGGTTGCACCATTTCTCCGGGCCTTGCTTCTTCGCGTTGCACTATTATCCCTGTTGAGCTGCTTGTATATTTCCCAGCGACGGTATGTTGGGGTTATTTAATAAAGTATTGAGAACGAACAAATAAGCAATGGGCCGGCGAATGGCGGGCGGATTTAGTGCGGGTTCGAGAGATCGGCGAGTAGCGTACGCGGAGGGCGTATTAAATGCCGGCTACGTACGGCGAGGCATACGTACGTCGAGGAATACGCGAAGGGCTTTTGTATACGAGGGCATTTTGGTCCGTGAGTGAAACGGCCGAATCGCAAAAACGAAAAAGGTGGCCCGGTTTTGCAAAATCCGAAAATAAGTGGATTTTTTTTGCAAAAAAGCCGAAAAAGATAGCAGCAAGTTACCTGCTTTATTCATTAAGAAAAATAAATTAGATATATAGGGTGAAGGCAGCTAGGACCCCCGAAAAAAATATGTAAAACAAGTAAAACTACAGACAATGCGGAAAGAAAAGCTAAAACATGCGAAAGTAAAACGAGAAGGCCTCGAATGGGAAAGTGAGTGTCAGAGGTGGTCAGTCTAGTCTCTCAGCAAAAAATTCAGCCGTTCAGATGATCAAAGGACGTTGTGCGCTTTTGCCAGGAATACGGTGTTATATCTATCTGTCTATACAATCCACCAAATTTCTGCTAAAGATGTGAGATCTTTCGATCGCGAGGCGCGCCAGCGATGTTTCCAAATACGAACCATAGATGACGATTGGTTTTCTTTTTCCGGTGGGGCAATGAGCCTTTAAAATGCAAAGCTTATCCCTTTCCTGTCTGTCCGGACGGACAACACGTACCACGCACGGCTCTGATGCCTAGTACAGAGTCAGGGGTGTAAACGAGCCGAACACGAGCGAGCTGAGATCGGCTCGTGTTCAGCTCGTTATTAAACGAGCCGAACACGAGCTGGCTCATTAAAGTATCGAGCCGAAAAATTCGGCTCATGTTCGGCTCATTTATTAAACGAGCCGAACACTTTACTCGCGAAATTAAAAATAAATTAAAAAAAATTAAATTAAATATATTAAACAAATAAATTTATAAAATCTTTACTATTAGACTTTGATCTAATAGTTAAAATTTTATATACAAATGAGTCTTTTTATAATTAAGCTCGCATTTATATTTTTATTTTGTTAAAAATTAAATAATAAAAATATATATTATATATAATTATTTATTTATATATAAAAATATAAATTAAATAAATTATATAAATATAAAATATGTGTATTAATTTGTTATCGAGCCGAACACGAGCGGCGGCCCGGCTCGTGTTCGGCTCGTTTATTAAACGAAAGTGAAAAATTCAATTTCGTGTCGTTACTAAACGAGCGCGATCTCGAGTTCATTTAACGAACACGACGAGCAATTATTGCATCCTCAAATTATTTTTAATTTTAATAAATTTATTATTATAAAAATTATATAAAATATATTAAATAAATTTATATAGACCGGATCAAATAATCGTTCACTGTGGTTTAAATTAAATAGTTAGCTTAAATTTTGAAGTTAAAAAATTACTGATCGACTCAAATTAAGAAAATTAAAAATTAAAATAGTAAAATTTAAAAGTTAAAACTTTAAATTACCCCTTGTGGTTTCACTTTTTAGTATCCTGTGGTTTAAAATATATTAAGCTAGTACCCTCTGATTTCGCACTTTCTTATTATATCAAGTTAGTACCAAGTGGTTTCGCACTTTCTCACTCTGTGGTTTAATATTTCATTAAGAGAAAAAATAAAATCACAGGATACTAACTTGATACAAAAATAAAATTTAATACAAAAATAAAATCACAGAGTACTAACTTGACACACTTTAAACCACAAGATATTAAAGTAAGAAAGAGTGAAAGATAGTGCTTAACTTGATACGCTTTAAACCAAATGTTACTAAAATGAAAAAGTGCGAAAACACATGATTTTTTTTTGAAATTTTTCTAATTTAAATTTTAAAAATTCAGATAGCGAATTTAAAATAATTTATAATTTAGATAAATTTTGTATGCTTTTATCTTTTTTTTTATACATAGTTTTCAGAGGAGATAAAAGCAAGTAAAGGCCAAGAGTTGCCATTGTCCATTGATTGTGAGAAGTGGGCCTTAGATGGCTCAGTGCAGTTTCTTGTAAGAGCTTGGAGATGTGGGTTGGGTGGATAGGAGCTCTCAACAGGTCTTTTTGAATGTGGTCGATATTCAGAATACTTAAACTGAATTGGATTGTTTTTGGAGATTTCAAGTTCTCCACCTGTTCGAGTCTTAAATGGTTCAGTTCTAATGGTAGACGAGACATCTTTTTCTTTACTATTGGTGGTTTCATGACCACTGATTCAAGAAATCAATGATAATTAAATTGGAATTCATAAGTTGAAGGTACTCTATATGGAAAGTGTAAATTAACGCAGAGCAACCTATATTCCAGCTACGGAAATATCAAATTAAAAATTAAAAAATGGAGGATCAAGAGAGCAGCTACATACGTATGTGCACTACATTATTATACCCAGTTTGTGCACTCAAGGTGAAGTACGGACCCATCTATAGAAAATTGTGTGAAAAAGAATAGGTTTTTACTTAATTAACAAAAGGAAAATTCAAAAAGAAACTGATGTTCAGATAATCAAATTCAATGTAGAATATCTAATGACTTTACTATGAAATTATTACAGAGCATAAGCTTACATCATAAGCTAATAAAGTATGTTAACACAATACATATTTAAACAGATGAGAAATGACATGTGAAAAATACAGGATAGTAATGTTCGCCTCCATCAAGGGATGAGATTATTGCGAAATGTTTAGATCTCATGAGTAGAGAATAGATAGACTACAACTGCTTTTTTCAAAACAATCATTCATTGGAAACTATGAATTTTTATACTTCTGTATCGGCGAACAGGGTTTCCAATAAATCAACATATGGGATTGCTTTCCTTCGGTAGAGCCTCGCGTCGGGATTTTGCTGTGTAAAAGGAGAAAGGTTTGAATAAATTAGAACTGAGCATTAAATACTTGAAAGGTGATATAGTAGTGTACCTCGATATATTCATTCCATTCAGCATTTGTAGCAATTACTATATGACGTTGATGATCCCAGCTAAACTTTGGATGATGCCTGATGCTGTTCACTATTTGATATTCACGTCTATAAAAATTGAAGCGCTCGGACAAATGTTTGTGTTCATACTGCAAGCCACTTGATTCATTGAACGTGGCTACTATGTTGCACCAAGAATCCTCTCCACCATGTAGTATATTTTCCCCCGCTCCATTTGAAATTTGCTCCACCAACAAACTAAGCAATACTTTATCATGCTCCTTTTCCCATATTGCTAAAGGCTTATCTGTTATTCTAATCTCTTTTCTTCCGGAAATTACATTTGGACTCTCTATACTATAAGTAAACAAAAGAGAAACCAAAACTTGTAATATAAGAAATATACTACCAAACAAATACAGAACATTCTGATCTTAAAAGAGAAAATAAATTATAACCATCGGGAAATATTGAGAAAGTTAGTTCTAGTTGCATGAGAAATACCAATAGCCTTAAGATGACATTCATCATAAATGAATTCTTCTTGCCACTGAAGTAAAGGAAAAGTATGCCGCTATAATATGTCATGATCCTATTAGGAAACATGCAAACGTAACTAGTTCGTTCTGTGGAAAACATGAAAGAGCCTGATCATTTGATCAGTTGATTAAGATGGGACATGCGATTACGAATATGAATTCAATCTAACAAATAATTGAGCTTCGAAATGAAGACTATAAATCTTTTTTCAATTGAGCTTGAGATGGTGTCTTTTATGTTATGCATATATAAAAACTAAAATTTAAAAAGCTAAAGGTACGTTTGTGGTGACTAGTGAACAATTGAACTCTTGTATGGCACCACTCCAGATCAAAGGGGATGCAAACTCATCAAGTAATTAACTTGGGCTATAACATCACTGATTTATTTTCTTTCACACATAAAGAAAAAGAAGAGGTCTCTAACATTAAATTTCATTTAGGGGGAACTTGTAAATAATAACTTGTAAAAGGAAGCAACAAACTCAGAAGATAACTAGATGACATGTTTTCAACTTCAAACTCAAAGATAACAACCAAAGTAATTAGTCCCTTGCTGCAATCCATTAAAAGGTTTTTGGACTAAGTGCCATTCTTATTTATATAGGTGCTACTCGAAGAATGCAGTCCCGTTAACTAATAACACGCATGCTGTACACTTATTAAGGCATGGGAGCACATAAATAATTTGAATTTTTTGATTTGCAGGGTCTGGGTAATTAGTTAATGTTTTTTGGGAAACAGCATGGGAAGTCAAGTTTCCTCCTATCACGGAGTTATCCGATGAAGCCCCATTTTATCTACTTTGCAAAACTTTAAAATTTGATACACAGTTCTCTGTTGAATCCTTTCCTATGAACTTAAAAAAACTTGTCCTTCACTTGTACTCTCTCATTTTATAATTTAAAATTTAAATTAAAAAAAATTTAAAATTAATTATAAGGTTTATTTTTCAAATTAAAAAATTTAAATTTTAAATTTTGAAATTATAATTTTAAATATGAAATTTAAAATTTAAATTTTAAAATTTAAAAATTAAATTTAAAATTTAAGGTTTATTTCTAAAATATGAAATTTAAAATTAGAATTTTAAAAGTACAAAATAAAATTAAAAATTTTTAATTTTCAAGTTTCAAATTTCAAATTTTAAATTTTAAATTTTAAATTTTTAAAATTGAAAATTTTAAACTTGAAATTTTAAATTTTAAATTTTATATCTTAAGATCCAATTTTAGATTTTAAATTTGTATTAAAAATTTCAATTTAGATAAAACTTCAAGTTGTAAATTTTAAATTTATATTTTCAATTAAAATATCAAACTTTAAATATTCGAGCAAATTTTTAATTTTATATTTTAATTTTTTAATTCAAATTTAAAATTTTAATTCAAATATAAATTTTAAATTATTTACAAATAAAATTTAGTAAAAAAATATTATATGCAAATATAAAAATAATTTTGTTAAATAATTTTACAAAATCATTTCAGAAAAATCCAACCTCAGATCATCATCGGACTCATTTAATAAAATCCACCCAAATCAGGGAGATCAATTCAAATCATTGGCTAATAAACTTCCGAAACAAAGAAGTAAAAGGAAATCGAACTGGAATTCAAGAATTAATGAAGGTGTATTCTACGCTTAAAGTATAAATTAATTTAATGCAAAATAATAATTAAGCTGTAGTCTAGTCTAGCCATCAAAACATCAAATTAGAAAACAAAAAGTGAAGGACCAAGAAAGGGGTAGCCACGTACTCTCCTGGGGCAAAGCAGACCGAGAGCTCTGTGACCCGAAGGTGAAGGATTGATCCATCTTGGATACCGTAGTCGGCCAGAGATTTCTCCGTCTCCAGTCTTTGGTCATTGAAATAAAGTTCAGTCAGCATTACCTTGAACGGCGAACTAGGAAGAACGGTGGTTAACACATCCTGGATGGTGTTAGAGCTGTCCACCTCAAGAGCATAAATTTCAAAACGGTGATCTGACTGTACATTGAATGTAGAGCCGTCCGCCTCAAGAGCAAATTTTTTAACATAGATTTTCATTTCACCATCCTCATTGGGTCTCACGGTAGAGCCGGAATCTGCAGAGTCCTCGGCTCTTTTTGTAGGACAAGCAAAGCGGCAAATGTAATGCACGTTAACATTAACATTACTTGGGCAAAAAAAAATATTTCACAGAGATCCTAAGATAGTTGTATCGTGTAGATACATGACAAACATTAACATTACTTGGGCAAAAAGAAAAATGAAGTTAACAAATTTGATGGTTTTTGCCACATGTGAAAAGGATACCAGATAATTTGTTTTTTTGAGAAAAAGATAGCATGCTATCCGCTTTGTTTATTTCATTTAGAAATAAACTTAGCTGGAAATACGAATCAACTAGGATTCGAATTTGAATCTCGGGTATCAACCACCAAGTCCTTTTGCCACTTGCGCTAGAGACGGTCGGTATACTAGATAATTTGTTGTTGTTGTTGTTTTTTCTTTCTCTAGCCATCTTATCGAGCAGATATTCGGTTTCTAATGAAAATGATCAAAAAAATTGCTTCCTTTCTTTTTTTCTCTTTTCAAGAAATAAAGTAAAGTTTATCGTCGTACTAAGTTAAAAAGTCTTTCACTAAAGATACAGATATAGATATATGCATACACACAGAAAGGAACTGAATCAGCGGGTCTAACAAAAGGAACAACAAATTTTTTTTTACTAAATTGACATGTTATATAACAAGGGTTTGACATTTACGTATATGCAGCATTAAAGTATTAAAAAGGAGAGTATGAAAAGTTACTTTGGATTCAAACATGATGCTTGCAGTACAATTATGCTTTACATGTTATAAGAAAATCTAATTCTACTGCTATATGAGAGAGTGGGGCATCTGTTTTTAATCTACTTTTTGAGAAAATTTTGCAATCATGTATTAATATGTTGCTTCCTGTTCTGCTCTAACTTACAATTTTCTTCTAGTTTCATGTCGACTTTGTAGTTTATGCAACTAACACAATACGACGGACGAGTACTACATTAGGATAGAAGAGTAGCTCTCAGTTCATGTCTTTGTTGGCTTCATGACCATTCAATTAATTAATCTCGAGGTAAGATCTTTAAATCTGGGTCTAAAATCACAAGCAAACTAATCACAAGCAAACTAATTTGACACTGTTTGAAATTAAAATCTAAGTTACTTAATTCCGAACAAAAAGGGAAGCATATATACTTATCAGTGAGTGCCAACACCCGCGGCGTGCACTTCAGATGAAGCACGGAGTCGAGTTCGATTCCGTATTCCGCCAGCGTTTTCTGCTTCTGCAATTCCAAGTCATTGAAAAAAAGCCGCGGCTCCGGCGCTCGCCCGGCCCTGTCGCGGCCGAGAATCGCG
Organism: Aechmea fasciata; assembly: GCA_025177825.1. Lineage (NCBI taxonomy): Eukaryota > Viridiplantae > Streptophyta > Magnoliopsida > Poales > Bromeliaceae > Aechmea > Aechmea fasciata. Next base: position 8,295,106 of record CM045932.1, on the reverse strand, counting down.
ACCAGCACGTCCTCAACAATGTTATTGCCGTACGCTAGAAGAACGTAGTTATGGACGGCGTCCGACTGCACAATGATCTCCATCTCGCTGGCGAAGTGAGATTCCCCAAGAGAGAACCACTGTCCCATGTTGGAATTCGACAGTTTCACAACGGAGGCCGGCAGCTCTGCAGTATATATATGACTAAACCAATTAAGTAAGAACAATTGCAATATCATGTTCACATGCAAACATTGTAAATCACTGTAATAATATTAGTAGTTAGCACCTTCTTATATGTGGATCAATTAATTACAGCAAGTCGAGTATCACAGGCCACAGCAACTCCGAGAGAGAGAGAGATATGTATACAGAGAAAAATAGTGAGAAGAAGCGGGGTATTTATAGAGATAGAGAAGTTAGTGAGGAAGGAGAAGAATAGTCCTGACGTTCCAAGAAATTGCACACCGATGTCACATTATGTGCAAATTGGGGCCGGACGAAAACTCCGTTTAATTACTTGACTCATCATTGTTATTTCTCTCTCTGAAAACTTCCTACCCCTCTCTCTCTCTCTCTCTCTCTCTCTCTCTCTCGTGCTACTTTTTTATTTAGAAAAAGATAGAAAGCTACCTAATTTATTCATAAAATAGCGTGGACTCGACAACACAGATGAAAAAGTAGAGATAAGAATAATTTGATACATTTTAAATCTCAGAATACTAAAATTAAAAGTGCGAAACTACATGATGATATTTGAGAAACAAAAATAAAAATAAGAATAATTTAATACATTTTAAATCTCAAAATAATAAAATAAAAAAGTGCGAAACTACATGATGATATTTGAGATAAGAATAATTTGATACATTTTAAATTGCAGAATACTAAAATGAGAAAGTGCGAAATCACATGATGATATTTGAAGTTTAATAAATGCATTGTTCGCCCACTAGCTGAAGCATTTAAAGAAACGAACATGAAGTGATGTGAAATGTGAACTAATGGGTTAATTATATCAATGGTCCCTAACCTTTACATTATTTTTCAATTTGGCCCCCAATCTATTTTTTTTTTTTTGTAGACCCTGACCCCTAAGGACATGTTAGCACTACGGAAGACATGTACACGGACAGAGTCTCCCCTGTATTTGCACGGCATCGCACAAGTACAAGGAGTATTTTTATTATCTGTACACTTTGTTGTGATTGTTTGATTATAGAAATACTCCTTGTACTTGTGCGATGCCATGCAAATACAGGGGAGACTCTGTCCGTGTGTACAGTGATCTTCCTGTATTTGTGGCAGATCTGACATGTCCTTGGGGGTCAGGGTTTAAAAAAAAAAAAAAAATTCGCTGTTTTTATACTCTAAAATGACCCGGGGCGTGACAGATTAATGAGCTTGACGAGAGCGTTAGGGCTTAAAGGAGGGGAGATTGTGAGACCCCAGATAGTCTTATATATGAGATATAATAGGGCTAAACTCTTAACCGGCTTAAGCATTTTGGGCGGTGGCAAGACCCAAGAGGTTAAGAGAGTTAAGCATGCTAGGACGGGAGTAGTCCTAGGATGGGTGACCTCTCGGGAAGTTGGGCGTCACGGATGGTATCGGAGCCAATTACCAGTAGGAAGTGTGAGATGAGTCTCTCGAGGTGAGGAGTGCGGATGACGGGCTGGCGAGACGAGTCTCACATCGCCTGGTACTTGTGAGTCTGAGTCTGACGAGAACGTCAGGTCTTAAAGGAGAGGAGATTGTGAGACCCCAGATAGTCCTATATATGAGATATAATAGGGCTGAACTCTTATCCCGGCTTAAGCATTTTGGGCTGTGCCAAGACCTAAGAGGTTAAGAGAGTTAAGCGTGCTAGGATGGAAGTAGTCCTAGGATGCGTGACCCTCTGGGAAGTTGGGGCGTCACACCCCACTACCATTATTATTACACCTCAATCTCAGAGACCTTCTTACATTACTTGAAACGTATATACAGGGACGAAGCTAGGATTCAATTTTGAGGGGGGCCAAAATATATTTAAATAGAAACTTTAGTAATAAATAATAAATAAAAATTTTTCTAATTAAAATTTTTTTATTAAAAAATTATTAATTAAATAAATAATGTAAAAGTATGAACTTTATGTTTTTTATTTTTAGATATTTAACTTCTAATTATTTTATTTGTATTATTACATTAAAAAAATTTAGAAATTTTACTAAACCTAATCGTAATTTCTTAGTTTTATAGTTAATAAGATTAACATAGCTATTAAATTTAGTGCAATTATTGATTTAATCAAATAAAAAAGTTCACATAAGATAAATAAAAGTTTTAAAAAATTATTAAATAAAATTTTTAGAGTAGAGAAATGTATTACAAAATACTCTATTAAGCAGAAGCTTTTAATATATTTTCACCCATAAAAAAAGTATACCGATTAGGAGAGAGAGAAAGAATTATATTGGTACTATATTATTAAGTAAATATTGAAAAGATAGGGGGGCCAAAGCTATCATGATCCAACAAAATTTTTTTTTGAATGACCATTAGGCAAATATTGAAAAATTAGGGGGGCCCATGGCCACCTTGGGCCTCCACATAGCTTCGTCCCTGCGTATATATGCATGCATGCATGCATGCGCTTTCACTTTTCATTTTCCTGAAACATTCACATGCACGTTCCAAGAAAGAGAGAGATATGTATACAGAGAAACTCCAAGAGAGATAAGAATAATTTGATACATTTTAAATCTCAGAATATTAAAATAAAAAAGTGTGAAACCACATGATGATATTTGAGAAACAAAAATAGAGATAAGAATAATTTAATACATTTTAAATTTCAGAATACTAAAATGAAAAAGTGCGAAACCACATGATGATATTTGAGATAAGAATAATTTGATACATTTTAAATTGCAGAATACTAAAATGAGAAAGTGCGAAATCACATGATGGTATTTGAAGTTTACCCTTAATAAATTCATTGTTCGCCCACTAGCAGAAGCATTTAAAGAAACGAACATGAAGTGATGTGAAATGTGAACTAATGGGTTAATTATATCAATGGTCCTAACATTTATACTATTTTTCAATTTGGTCCCCAATCTTTTCTTTTTTACAATCAAGTCCGTAATATTTTGATTTTATTTCAATTGCTCAGTCGTTAGATAGTCATGAAATTGACGGAAACGCCATCATTAACTACGTAATACCATCATTGGTTGGCCGCTAATGTACGACGGTAAAAAAAAAAAAAGATTGGGGACCAAATTGTTAAATAGTTTAAAGGTTGGGGACCAGATTGAAAAATAGTGCAAAGGTTGAGAACCAATTGTGTAATTAACCCATTAAATTTATAAATTCAAAAAAAATTTAACTTAAGATTTAAATTTTGATTTTGAATTAGAATTTAAATCAGAATTCAAATTCCGATTTTGTATTTAATTTTAAATTCAAATTCACATTTGGAATTCTAAATTCTAATTTAATTTCAAACTTCAATTTGAAATTTCAATTTCAAAATGTGAATTTGAATTCGAAGTTTAAATTCAAATTTAGAATTGAAATCAAATCTTAAATTCAAATTTAAAATTTAAAATTAAAATTTTGAATATGATTTTAAATTGAAATTCATATTTTAAATTTAAATTTTGGTTTCAAAACTTTTATTTTAAATATAAATTGAAATATCGAAATCAAAATCAAAATTTTAAGTTTGAATTCAAAATTTAGATTCAATTAAAATATTTAATTTAAAATTTGAATTTCAACTCAAAATTTTAATTCAGCTTTAAATTCAAAATTATAATTTCTCGTTAGTTTAAAATTTTAATTTTAATATTATTTTTGAATTTAAATTTAAAATTTTAATTGTTTTTTAGGAACTAAAATAAAAAATGTGCAAAATTTAGGGACATAATCTACATGCAAAAGGTTGCCTACACATTCACTCTCCTATGTTAGTTCCTACACATCCACTCTCCTATGTTAGTTCCACTCCTCTTCCTATGTTAGTTCCTACACATCCACTCTCCTGTACCCCTATGTTAGGCCAATCATACGATTAGCACTACGATTCCTCCTACACTAAGAAATACTTTACTTCAAAAGAAATGATCACATATAGAAAATTTATTAGAACGATTAAAAAAAATATGGAGTGAGAAAGATATAAATATTGTTTGTGATGGTTGGAATGATTCTCAAAGTAGTTATATATTTTTAAAGGGAATTAATAATGAATGTGTAGAGAAAAATAAATATTGTATTACAAATTTAATTAAAAGAAGTATTTTTGAAAGTTAGACCATCTAAAATAGTACAAATTATAATTGATAATTAATGTTCATGCAGGTAGGGTAGTTAGGAGAATTATAGAGCAGCGTACAATTTCTCACATCATGTGTTGTACACATTTTAAATATTACTTTAAAAGATATTTGTGCCGTTAGGAATACGCTGAATAATTTTCAACGCGTAATGAACGCGCAACGAACACGCATAATGAATGTGATGAATGAAGCAGGTAGCTCGCTACCTATTTCTAAAAATAAAATGCGTAACGAATGCGCGAGCGACGCGGGTCCATGCCGTGTCCCTAAACCCCACGTCCCTAACCCCTAATTAAAACTTCGAAACTAAATTAACGCGGAATGAACGCTTGACTACGCGGGTCCATGCCGTGTACCGATAGAAGAAAATATGATATTACCACATCATAATTTTTTTTGAGAGAAATATACCATGCTACTCGCTTCGTTTAGTTTTTTCAGAAAAAATAAATCAAGTATGATTCAAACTTGAAACCTCAGATACAAATCACCAAGTCTTTTGTCACTTGCACTAAGAACGTTCGGTTCTACATCATAAAATTAATTAAAAAGAATGCACAGAATGACAAAAAAAGGAAAGAGCATCATATTTTGGAAAAAAAAAAAATCTAGTTAAAAAATATTTAGTCCTCAAAAAAAAAAATTATCTATCCCATCTCTCTGCTGATCTTTTGTCCACCAGAACATTTAAAGGTGTTTAATTACTTTCTTCATCTCTTTTTAGCATCAGCTTCATCATTTTCTGGGGCCGAGGAGCAGCTCATCTTTCTTCAAATAAATAACAACAAAGGAAAAAGAAAATCTTTTAAATAATTAAATTCCTTCAAATTTAATTAAAAAAATAGTAATTTGACTTTGAAAAGTAACATGAAATTTTTGTTAAAATTATTCTTCGATCAGTGCCTTTATATATGGTGGTTGCAATAAATGAAAGTGGTGGCTAGGTATGATATATTCATGTTATGATTTGATGAGTAGGTCTTGTGTGCTATCAGGAGCACGGATGCCTCTGTGTTTCTAAGCCGTTTTCGATTATGGAGCTTCCGAATCGACAGTCGGCTCCGTTAGAGTTGATCTAGCGTATTTGAAGTATCTAGAAAATAAATTTTGTAATTTTTCGATATCATTACCTACCGATTGAAAGGGTTTAAAATCAATAATTTTTAATGGTTGATGTATACCGTTTGTAAGTTTAACGATATAGAAGTATTCAAATCAGACAAAATTTAGATAGAAAATTCTTTATCTTATTTACAACAAAATCAATGTGTCTAATCGAAAATTTTAATACTATATCATCACTTTTTTGTGAAATTTTTATTTTCAGTCGTTGATTTTATAAGATTTTGTGCTATATCACCACTTCATGAGTAGGTCTTGTGCTCCTAAATAGCACATAAGACCTACTCATGATTTGATATATAAGGTGGCTATTAACATCTATTACTTTACATTACATTATTTCTCAGAAAACTTGCCACTTGGCAACACAATCTTTAATGTTGTTGGGTGTGGGCTCCACCGGTTCTTTTCCTTTAGTTGAACAGAACCGAATTATCGACTATGAGTCCCTTCCTGAACCGGCTCAAGTCTTTCTGTAACGTCTGCCTTTTCGGCTTTCCGTCTCATTAATTCATTCCTTGTAACGTCTGCCTCTTCGACTTTCCGTCTTATTAATTTTTTTTCTGTAATGTTTGTCTTTTCGGCTTCTCATCTTATTAATTCATTCTCGGTAACATCGAAGTTTCGACTTGGCTTATTGTTGGTTGTAACTTGACCCAAATCCAACAACTAATCAACAAAATTAACCTGAGTACTCTATCCAAATCTTAACGGGGCTCGAGTCCACATATGACCCAAATTTTCCCCCGAGCTAAAAAACCCTCCATATTCCTTAATATTAATTAACATGTTACAAATCCCTTAATTTTGTTTCCCCCACTACCATTATTATTACACCTCAATCTCAGAGACCTTCTTACATTACTTGAAACGTATATACAGGGACGAAGCTAGAATTCAATTTTGAGGGGGGCCAAAATATATTTAAATAGAAACTTTAGTAATAAATAATAAATAAAAATTTTCCTAATTAAAAATTTTTTATTAAAAAATTATTAATTAAATAAATATTGTAAAAGTATGAACTTTATGTTTTTTATTTTTAGATATTTAACTTCTAATTATTTTATTTATATTATTACATTAAAATAATTTAGAAATTTTACTAAACCTAATTGTAATTTCTTAGTTTTTTAGTAAATAAAATTAACATAGCTATTAAATTTAGTGCTATTATTGATTTAATCAAATAAAAGAGTTCACATAAGATAAATAAAAGTTTTAAAAAATTATTAAATAAAATTTTTAGAGTAGAGAAATATATTACAAAATACTCTATTAAGCAAGAAGCTTTTAATATATTTTCACCCATAAAAAGAGTATACCGATTAGGAGAGAGAGAGGATTATATTGGTACCATATTATTAAGTAAATATTGAAAAGATAGGGGGGCCAAAGCTATCATGATCCAACAAAATTTTTTTTTGAAGGACCATTAAGCAAATATTGAAAAATTAGGGGGGGCCATGGCCACCTTGGGCCTCCACATAGCTTCGTCCCTGCGTATATATGCATGCATGCATGCATGCGCTTTCACTTTTCATTGTCCTGAAACATTCACATGCACGTTCCCAGAAAGAGAGAGATATGTATACAGAGAAACTCCAAAAGAGATAAGAATAATTTGATACATTTTAAATCTCAGAATACTAAAATGAAAAAGTGCGAAACCACATGATGATATTTGACAAACAATCGAGAGCTGCGTCATGCACCGACTGGAGAAAGGAAAGGAGATAGAGGTGATCCATCGCCCAGCCGAGAAAAAGCCTGCAGAGAAGAAGAAGGCGACCCAACGCCCTGCGAAGAAGAAGCCTACAGAGAAGAATGCCGCCAGCACGGCCGGTGGTCGATCGTCTTCGCCCCAGCCGAGAAAGGCGGCGCCTCCACCTCGAGGGCGCCACGCACCCTCAACCTCCTCCTGTTCCCCTACTCAGGGAGGAGCGGGGGATACTCCGGATCAACGCCCACAGGAATTTGGAGTTATTGAGGCTACCTACCCTTGCAATCTGGGACCGAGGAATAGCTGCATCTCCAAGAAGGTTCACTGGGCGGATACTGTGGGGAGTGCATTAACGCGGACTGTTATCTTCCACCCTACAGACCGGAACCTCGCCCCTAGTTCTTTAACTCCCAAGCCTCCCCTCTCCGACACGTCGACGCCTTCGGACAAGAGCAGGCACACGTGAAAGTCTGCAGCTCCACCCCAGAAGACTTATAAAGAGGCTCTCCTTTCTCCACCTCCACCACCCGCACGACGACCCCACAAACCTTTGTTCTACTCCTGTTCCCCCTCATTACCTAGCAGTCTCTCCTTCAAAGGTCGATGCTTCCGGTGTCTGGGGAGATCTCATAGGGCTGCCAGTTGCCGTGATCCGATTAGGTGCTTGAGGTGTCTCAGGACGGGTCACAAAGTGCGCTCTTGCATGCATCGTCCCCCGAAGGCAGTGTTCCGAGCCATGCGCACCCGGCCCTCCTTTCTCAGTGCTTTCGTCCCCCTGACCGATGATTTCTTCACCTGTCAAAATCAAGGTCGCAACGCGATTCTTACGGATGTGCTGCCCCCTAAGCGCCTTTGTAGAGACCTGGACTTTGCACCTGAGGCTTGTCGACAGCTCTGGAGAGTGTCGGGACAAGTCCGGGTCGCGTTAGCGCCTAATAGACGCTAAACGGGCCCCGTGGGAACGCGAGAGCAGCGTGTGTCACGAAAATCTGCAACAGGTGTTTTTCTCGTGAGTCAGCAGTACAAGTTGGTTGCTATACATATACGACAACGGTTGCTATCCAAGATAGCCACCTGTGGCTATACCGATAGCCCTACGCAGGGCTCTCGGGTTGCTCGTTTGTACCTACAAGTGGGGTTTTGTACCGGTACAAAGAGGAGGTATGGGCTGTTTGACTTTGTGCACTCTTGTCTTGTCACCCCTTTTGCCCTTACCCCTTTGAGCTGAGAGGAGAGAGAGAGGGGAGCTCCTTTATGCTGCTGCTGCTGTGCTTCTTCTTCCTCTCCTCCCCTAGCCACCAAAGGTTTTGGAGGAGCTCAAGAGGAGCCCGAACTTCGCCGACGATGCGCCGCGGAGCCGATCTAGCGAGTTTTCGACGAGGTGACGTCGTGAGGAGGCCGCGCGACAGCCGATTCTTGCCATCCTCGATGAGGTGCTGCTGGCAGGAAGGATTTCGAGGTGAGTGGCTCCTCGAGTTCGCTTTTAAAGTTTTAAACCTCTACGATTTTCGGACTGCACTACCACTGCTGCTGACTGCAGCGTCGACCCACGGCGTTCTGGCTTGTTCTCTGTGTAGGAGAGTCGAAATCCGGCGAAATCTGGGGCGTTGGATCCGCGACTTCCAGACGATTCCAACGAGACCTTACTTTCTGGATTTGGACAAGGTTTGCCCTGTTGGAACCCATCTTTACTGAGCTTCTGTTTTGCGAGCAAATTCTGAAGTTCCGAACTGCAGATTCCAGCGTCGATGTTTCGTGTTTCGGCTCGTATTCCGCGTAGAAGTGGCGAAATCCAGCGAAACTTGGGCCGCTGGATTCAAGACTTCGAGACGAAGCTTCTGAGCCCTCATTTGTCGAAATTGGAGAAGGTTAGCTTAGTTGGATTTAAACTTCTCTCAGGCGCTGTTTTCCGGCAGATTTTGGGAAACGGTGTAACGTTGGGTTACTTCTTCGCAGCGGGGGATCTTGGACCTTGGCGGATCAGCGAGGGAGCTCCTTGACGCGGGCCACTTCCTTCGCTGCCAGGAGATCGCTTAAGAGGTGGGTTTACATCGGAATACTCCTAAGAATAAATAGTCAACATGTATAAACTTCGGTTCGATTAGTATGCGATAGCTCGAATGCACGAAATAGTTTATAAATATCTGAACTTTGGAGCATGCTTAGCCAGTACTTAGTTTTATACATGTTGGACTTGGATTTGACTTAGGAGAAAACCACGCTTTGGATCGTCACTAGCTTACACTATCGGATTTAGCTCTAGGAGCCGTTTTGAGCCGTATCATCGCCGGGGGAGTGCGATGGATACTCAGGGTAGTGTAGTTTGCTTTTACGCTCGCGCTGGGGATGCCGAGCTCACTTTTCAGTAGAGTCTAATCGTGCTGGTTGTCGGGCACCGTCGGGGGTTTGACGGTGGACCCGTGTTACGTGTGGTTACGGTTTGTGCCAAGGGGCACGTGGTGTATTAGTGCTTTGACCCCGTGTACTTGACTATGCCCTGTGAGAGCCGATTGAGCTCGACAGAGATACGCTTGCATACTCGGTTGGTTCGCGCCACGAGTGCCGCTCCGAGTCCGGCTTAGTGCTTTTGCGTTGGTGTCGCCGTGCCCTCGTTGTGGACTTGCTCTCCGCTAGCTACCCCCGGGGGTAGTTGTAGTGTTGCTTCGACAGGCGGGACGGGTGCTTTCACAGTCCCTCATAAGATTGGGTCAGCTTTTACTTGTTATACTGAGGGTGGTTTGGAGCAGGATAGTATAGGGGTTTCTAGCTGTCGAGGGCTTCCAGCTTCTTTTACTTTCTTGCTTACCCCGTAGACTTAGTGGGTGGACCGATGTGTTTAGGGCGGCACCCACTGAGGACTACTTGTTTTTATAGTAGTTCTCACGCCTCTTTCTTCCACCGTTGTTGCAGGCCTTCGTTGCGCCGCTCCGTCTCGAGTCGGATCGAGGCAAGGCGTCGCGAGCTAGAGCCCTTCCCCGTCGAACGCCGAGTTAGAGGACCCTCCCTGCAGGTAGTGACACTTTTGGGTGGTTTTGGTTTGTTACTTTTGTGCATACAGTTGTGAACTCGCTGGAGCGAGTAGCGTTGTATCTGATCACTTGTATGTATATAAAGTTTGTTTTCCCTACCTGCGTGTTTATAATTTACTTCATCTCTATGCTACTGTTTGTAGCATTGTATGTTATATATACAGGTACAGCTACGTTTCGTACACAGAGGAAATTATTTTGTATACGGCGGATTTGTCGGCGTGCCCGGTGAATGTGCTACCCGGGGCGTGACGGCCTTGGCCACTTCCCGCAGGAGACAATTGCCAACGGGCTCGCGCGTCGTTTTGGTGGTTCTCCCTCCGATTTTCAAGTTGCCTTCTACAGCGATAGAGATTTTGTGATTTTCTTGCCTGAGTGGGTGCAGAGGGGGGAGCTGATCCGTAGAAAGGTTATTTCTCTTGACGACATCAAGCTTCGCTGTTTCCGCTGGGACCAGCACGTTCGTGCAAGAAGACCATCGTTGACGTATAACGTTTGGATCCGGCTCGTAAGTCTTCCCTACGAGTGCTGGTCCTCCCGTACGGTGGCGGCGCTCGTCGGTGGCTTCGGTCGGTTCATCCGAGCCGATGACTTCTCAGTCCGCATGGTTGATCTCACTGGTTACCGGTGCCTCGTCTCTGTTAATCATCTCCACGACATCCCTGAGAGTTTAGAAACCACCCTCGGCGACCTGTCGCTCTCGGTGCTCATCCAGCTCGAGCGATGGTCCCGTTGCGACGATGATGGCCGCGGCGCTCCCCCCCACGAGAGGTCGGGACGGCACGACCCACCGCCGAAGTCCCCGGAGGGCCGCTGCTACTCAGCTGGCTCCGTCCGGGAGACACAATCGTCGGCGGGCGGGTCTTCGATCTCCGAAGCATTATGGAACTAGTGAAATGGCATTCAGTATAGAAGTAATCTCTCTGAAATCATTCTCAGGTTTTACTTGTGTTCATAATAGTCAAATTGCACAGCATATATTTGTCTGAAACAATTTTTTGCTTTGTACAATGCATATTAATTAAGAGTCTATAGATGACAATGAACAAAAGATGATAAAAAATACACAACTCCCAAAGAAGTTCTCCAAAGGGGCCTCGTTTAGGGCTGGCAAATGAGCGAGCCGGCTGGTGTTCGACTCGCGTTCGGCTCGATATTCGGCTCGCTCAAGCTCGGCTCGAATTAATTTCAAACCAAGCTTGAGCCTAAATTAAGGTTCGAAATTAATTTCAAGCCAAACTTGAGTATTACGGCTCACTCGAATTAGGCTCGAAAAGCTCGAAAGCTCGATATATATATATATATATATATATATATATATATATATATATATATATATATATATATATATATATATATATATAAAACCAATCACTTACTATTAGGTATTCGATTCTTGGATGAAGGGATGCGCGGTTAGAATGATAGTCATATCTCCTAGGATCGGGTACTAGAAATAGTCAAAGGTATAGATCTAACGGCACAAAATTCGATAACACTAAGCATTTGGTACTATTGATAATATAGTAGCCGGACTCTATCTCTTTCTATATATAGTCTGGCTATTATACTGTCTATAGTACCAATCATTTTGTACTATAGAGTTTTCTGCTTTAGATCTACCTATTTTATAGAGCGTCCAGCTACTATACTATCGATAGTACCAAGTGTTTGGTGCTATCGAGTTAATTTTCTGCCGTTAGATCTATTCTTTTGGCTATTCTCATCTGTTAGATCATGCTATTCAACTTGCCACATCCTCAAATCTATGGGGCTACTATCATCTTCCTTCATTCAAGAGCTGAAATCTAATAGTAAGTAGTTGATACCATTAATAGTATAGTAGCCTAATTCTATATATATAAGCTAGGGCTACTATACTCTTAGGGCGCGTTTGGTTCGAGTTATGTAAAATTACAGAATACCTCGACATATCCAGGTATCTTGGATTTCGACGTGAGATTACTACTGATGCTACATTAGCGCGTTTGGTTTAATGCAGTAATGTAATACTGGATTACAATGTTTATAACATTATTATGTTTGGTTCAGTTTATAAAATTTAGTAATCCTGATATAAAAGTGTTGTTTTTTCAAAATTGTCCTTGTTGTAGTCATTTATTTAAATATTATTTGACGAAGTTTCCTTGAAAACTCCTTAAATCGACGAAAAAAGAAAAAAAAAATAACTCCAAATTAGATCTAACTTCAGTTCGAAAATAATGTGTTGGTAGTGAGAGAGAAAAAATAATTAAATATGTATGCGGAAATGGCGAATAAAGGGAAGGAGATCGTGATGATTATTTGGAAGGACGATGCAATAGAAGATGATATGTTTGTGCGAGAGAGAAAGAGATAGAAAGAGAAAGAGGCGTGCAAGAGAGAGACCGAGAGAAAGAGGCGTGCGGGAGAGAAGGGAGAAGGAGAGAGAGAGATATGAAATTAATACTGTTAATCGGGTTTCGGGTTGTTGGAGGGTAAAATTGTCATTTTACATAATAAGTAGATTACCGGATTTAAGTAATACAAAATACACGACCCCCGTCTCGTTAATATTTTTGGTGTAATCCTGCTCGATTTGTAATGCTACATTAACGAATAGATTACATAGTGGATGAACCAAACACAATAATCCTGCCAGGATTGGCTGTAATCCTGCCAGGATAACTCGAACCAAACACGCCCTTATAAGTATCGACTCCTTTGTACTCATAAATTTTCGATCGTTAGATGTGCAATTAGGATGATACTAATTCCCTAGGATTAAATGGGTGGTTAGTTGAATAGTATGATTTACAAATGGAAATGATCAAAAGTATAGATCTAACGATCGAAAACTTATGAGTATAAAGAGATTTATACTAATAATAATATAGTAACCAAACTCTCTCTCTATATAATTATATGTAATATATATTTTAATTATATAAAATAATATATATTATATATTTTAATTATATGTATAGAATTTAGATTCTTAGACGGATAAAACTAAACCAGCAAAATCCTACTCTAATTGCTCTCTCTATTTCTTTTTCACTCGCTCCTAGAGTCACTTTTTTTAATTTTTTTTAATATTATAATATTATATTTTATGTATTTATTTTGTATATTGGACTATTAGATTTTTTTTGTATCGAATTTTAGATATGTTTTATAAAAATGAAACTGTAAATTGCACGATATTAAGAATTTCAAGCGCTCGTTTAGGGCTCGAGCTCGCTCGGCTCAAAGTTAGGCTCGCTCGAGCTCGGCTCGAATTAATTTCAAGCCGAGCTTGAGCCTAACTTTAGGCTCGAAATTAATTTCAAGCCAAGCTTGAGCTGAGGTAAGCTCGCTCGGGCTCCGCTCGTTTCCACCCCTACTCGTTTATCTATTTCGAAAAACTTAAAATTAGAATGTACAGTTCTCTGTTGAATTCTTTTCAATGAACTTCATGAAACTTTGTCTTCACTTTCATCTCTTTCATTGCTGGTTGTCATTAAATATAATGTAGCTATGCATGTATTTTAACTAGTAATTTCCTTTTAGTTACGGACCATTTCTAGAGCACTTGGGCGACCAGCGTGAAGCAACTAGAGGCGTCCATCGTAGAGCGCAAGAAAAAAACTGAAATTATTATTATTATTATTATTATTTGAGAGATAGATAGCACGCTACTCCTTTCGTTTATTTCATTTAGAAATAAATTTAGCTGAAAATATGAATCAACTAAGATTCGAACTCGGAATCTCGGATGCCAATCATCAATCTCTTCCTCACTTGCTCTATGGACCATCAGTGTATGATAAAAAAAAATAAAATTCCTAAACTAAAATTGTTGAAGCCTGCTAATTAGCACTCGCGGAGGCACGCGGATCTCATTCCCACAGCCTCCCTAAACTTCTAATGAGAATCGAAATGAAATCCTCTCAAATCAAATAAAGACAATAGAATTCAGTTATTCTGATTCTAGATGAGCATACATCTTACATATTTTCCAATCCAGAGGTCAACAATTTTACATTGGTCTGATCGCTTGTGCGTACGAAGTACAAGCAGAGCATCCCTTGAGGCAAACTATTTCCTAGGATGGTAGTAAGGGAAGACGGTGAAGACGGTTTGCAGGATGGTGAGAATAAGAAGGACAGCTGCTGCCAACAAAGAAAGGATGGTCCATGGGTTGCTGAAATAGTCCCTGACCAGCTTCGCCCTCCACTTGGGCCAATCGGAATCGCAGTACTTCCTCACATCCCGGAACAACCCGGCGAGGTAGTGCTTCTCGTAATCCATGGCGGCACAGTCGGAGAGCCGGTTGAAGAACACCGCGAGCTCCTTGTCGCTCGCCAGCTTGTTCTCCAGGATCCCGCTCCGGTGGAGTATCGCGACATCTGCCGGCGTGTCGATGATGCAGTCCATGAACGTTGCGTAGCTCGTCATGTACGCCTCCTCCGGCTTGCACACGCCGCACTGCTCGAAGGCCACGAGGTTCGTGAACCGCGATAACGTCGAGTTCTCCACAGAGAGGAATGGGATCTCGAGCACGCCGTCGTGAAATGCCACGTCTAGGAAGGAAGCGGAATGATGCTGATCATTATTGTTTTTTTTCTTTTTCTCGCCCTTCCTCTTAAACGTCACTCCGGCCTCCTCGAGTTCGGTCGCGGACGGGATCGTATTCGGCGATTTTTTCTTATCCGCCGGCGCCTGCGATCCGCAGATCTTTAATCGGAGGTAAGAGAGGAGCGAGGCGAGGATCCTACTCGGCATCAACCATTTGAGAATAGCGCCGCAGATGGTGCTCCCTGTGGGGTCAGTTCGCGGCGTGGGGACGTAGCAGCGGTGGTAGAGATGCAACAGGTGGTGGAAATCTTTGGCTTCGCCGTGCGCCGAAGCGGCGGCGGAGACGCGACTGGCCAGCGTCTCTTCCTCGGGCCTCTCGACGTTTCTGCTCGCGAGGTAGTTCACGAGAAGCTCCATCAGAGAAGGTATCTTGACTTCAGAAGCTGGACTTTGCGAGGAAGCAGTGCCGCCGTCCATGTTGATCGTGACGAGCTCGAACAGCGTCTCGAGCACGAAGAGGGGGATCTGGTTCTCGAGCAAGAGCAGATCGCCGCGCACGAGCGGCAAGCTCCACCCCGTGGTGCAGACGCTGTCCTCGTCCCCTTGGCCCCACTTCATGATGAACTCGAGGACGAAGCACCCGTCGAGGAGCAGCATCTCCACGAACTTCTCGGGGCTGAGCTCGACGGGCTCGAAGTAGCACCGCCGCGCCCGAGGCTCCAGCTCCCGGATCTCGGCTATGTAGTCGTCGACGTGGCTGTAGGGGTTGCGGGAGAGGAAGTCCTGCAGGTAGCGCCACTTGTGCTGCTCCATGGCGCGGAGGTCGGGGCAGTCGCCGCGGCCGTAGGGGCCGATGGAGACCAGCCGGGGCTCGTAGAGTTGCGTGTTGCGTTGCCGGAAGTGGCCCGGGACCTGGAAGATGGTGAAGCTCTCTGGCGCCCCCGGGTTGCGGTGTAAGGCGTTGATCTTCGACCTGACGGAGCTCACCACGGCATCGCCGATGTCTATTGTTACCGCCTCTCCCTGATCCTGTGCCATCGCCGGCAGTTATTCTGCTGAGAACAATTCTAATATATACTCCGACGACATCCGTTTTAGATTTTTATAGGCCGGGCAGTCAACGACCGGTCTTCGGAATGTAACCTCCCTCCCTATATTACCTGTTCCAGATCCTGTCGACACAGGTAAAGTTCTTCTATAAGAAACTATTTTTTAAAAAATTAAGCTTGTCGGTGAAAACGCACAGAATTTATTAGAAGTTTGGAATAATTTTATTTTTTTTGAGACTAAAGGAAAAAAAAAAAAAAAAAAAAGAAAAAAAAAAAAAAAACTACAGCAAAGTATCCCACTCCTGCACCAGCAGCATGTGGAATAATTAACTATTATAAATCGAGTAATTAAATTTTAAAATTTTTATTTATTATATAATTTTTTTTTTAATTTGTTTGATTTTTGTGATTCAACCGCATTAGAATTTTAAAATTTAATATTATAGGATTTTTTTTTGAACTGTTTTTTCTCTGTATCTCTCCTCAACTTTCCTCCCTCGTCTTCCGCCCAAGCTGTATGACGCAGAAACCCGTACCGCATTCGGTTCGGCTGCTGAGTCCAAACTAATTATTTATTTTAATAAAATTATAATTACGAGAATTATATAAAATATGTTAAGTAAATCTGTAAAAATATATAATATATTTAAAATTTTAAATTAAAATATCATTAACTGAGTCAAATCAAACAAAATTAAAAATTGTGTAATAAAATCAAACTTTTGAAAAATTGATTAACCAAATCAAAATGATTCATAGTTCAGACAAATTTTTATATTAACTTTTTAGATAAAAATATACGACACTTACCTAAATGGTAGATTATTTTGAGTTGGTTTACCCAACATTTTAAAACTTTAATTTTACTATCTAATATTTCAATTTGTTTGATTTGAATCAGCTAATAGTAATTTTGATTTTAAAATTTGAATGCATTATTTAGCTTTATAAGTTTAGTTGGTATATGTCATATAATTTTTACAACTAAAGATTTATTGAAGTAAATAATTATCTTAACTTTTGAGGTCAAAAAATTGTTGATTGGCTCAAATTAAGCAAATTAAAAGATTAGATAATAAAATTTAAACTCTAAAAGGTTAGATAGTTGATTTAAAATAATATATAATTTAGATGAATTTTGTATGTTTCTATTTTTTTTTTTTTTATGCATATATTTTATCCAAAGATAACAATGGCACAGTGCAGTGTTGTCAACAGAAATAAAAGCAAGTAAATCACAGAGGGCCTTTGATTGTGACAAGTGGGCCTTAGATGCTTCAGTGAAGTTTCTGGTTACGACTTTAGATATGTGGGTTGAGTGAATACGAGCGCTCAACAAGTCCCTTTGAATGTGGCTCATTTTCGAAGAACTTAAAAGAGTCGGATTCTCTTAGGGGTTCCAAAATTATCCACCTGTTCTAGTCTTAAATGGTTCGATTTTGATGGTAGATAAGGCATCTTTTTCTTCACTATAATTGGTGGTTTCATGGCCATTGGTTCAAGGAACTCGTGTTCACATATTTGAGTTGAAATTTTCCCATTTGGAATGAAATGGGATTCTATTGGATTCACTTCTCTTCTTTTTCCCAGAGGTTTTTGGTTTAGCCCCATACATGTATTGGATTCATTTTACCTATAGAAGAGTTATAAGAAACTCATATCAAGTTATCGAATTCATAAAACAAAAAATCCACGCAAATCTGGCGAAATCAATCCCAAACATGGGCTAGTAAAGGTTCCAGAGAAAGAAATCAATGATAATTGAATTGGAATTCATAGATTGAAGGTACTCTATGCAGAAAGATTAAATTAACACAGAGCAACCTGTATTCAATGTACCGAAACATCAAACTAAAAAACCAAAAAAAAAAAAAAAAAAAAAAAATTGAAGGACCAAGGAAGGGGCAGTTACATAGGTATTTGCAGTATATAGTATTTCCAGTTTGTGCACTCAAGGTGAAGTTTGGACACATCTATAGAAAATGTTGTGAAAAAGCATCGCTTTTTACTTAACTAACAAAAGGAAAATTCAAAAACGCTATAAAGTAAGAAACAGGTACACATTGTGATGCTCAGACAATCAAATTCAACCAAGAATATCTAATGACTTATGAAATTATTACAGGAGCTAGCATTAATTATAAGCTTACATCATAAGCTAATAGCCTATGTTAACACAATACATATTCAAACTGATAAGAAATGACATGTGAAAAATACATAATAGTACTATTCGCCTCCATCAAGGGACGAGATTATTGTGAAATGTTTAGATCTCATGAGTAGATAATAGATAGGCTACAACTGCTCTTTTCAAAACAATCATTCTTTTCAAAAACATTGAAATCCTGTATTGGCAAACAGGATTTCCAATAAATCAACATATGGGATTGCTCTCCTTCGGTAGAGCCTCGCGTCGGGATTTTGCTGTGTAAAAGGAGAAAGGTTTGAATAAACTAGAACTGAGCATTAAATACTTGAAAGGTGATATAGTAGTGTACCTTGATATATTCATTCCATTCAGCATCTGTAGCAATTACTACATGACGTTGATGATCCCAGCTAAACTGTGGATGATGCCTGATGCTGTTTACTATTTGATATTCACGTCTATAAAAATTGAAGCGGTCAGATAAATATCTGTGTTCATACTGCAAGCCAGTTGCTTCATTGAACTTGGCTACTATGTTATCCCAAGAATCCTCTCCACTGTATAGTATATTTCCCCCACTTCCATTTGAAATTTGCTCCGCCAACAAACTAAGCAATACTCTATCATGCTCCTTTTCCCATATGACTGAAACATCAAATTTAAATACAAAAAATGAAGGACCAAGAAAGGGGCAGCTACGTAGACTATAGTTTATCAGTTTGTGCACTCAAGGTGAAGTATGGACCCATCTATAGAAAATTGTGTGAAAAAGAATAGATTTTTACTTAATTAACAAAAGGAAAATTCAAAAAAGAACCTGATGCTCAGATAATCAAATCCAAAGTAGAATATCTAATGCATGACTTAATTTTGAAATTATTACAGGAGCATTAGTTATGAGCTTACATCACAAGCTAA
Source organism: Aechmea fasciata (assembly GCA_025177825.1). Classification (NCBI taxonomy): domain Eukaryota; kingdom Viridiplantae; phylum Streptophyta; class Magnoliopsida; order Poales; family Bromeliaceae; genus Aechmea; species Aechmea fasciata. The sequence goes on along the minus strand of CM045932.1, from coordinate 8,276,264 downwards.
TAGCGTACGTTAACACAATACATATTTAAACTGGTGAGAAATGACATGTGAAAAATACATGATAGTAATATTCGCCTCCGTCAAGGGACGAGATTGTTGCGAAATGTTTAGATCTCATGCGTAGAGAATAGATAGACTACAACATTGCTCTTTTTCAAAACAAATATACAGTGGAAACTACGAATTTTTATACTATTGTATTGGCAAACAGGATTCCCAATAAATCAACATAAGGGATTGCTCTCCTTCGGTAGGGCCTCGCGACAGGATTTTGCTGTGTAAAAGGAAAATGGTTTGAATAAATTAGAACTGAGTACTAAATACTTGAAAATGTGATATCGTAGTGTACCTTGATATATTCATTCCATTCAGCATCTGGAGCAATTACTACATGACGTTGATAATCCCAGCTAAACTTTGGATGATGCCTGATGCGGTTCAGTATATGATATTCACGTCTATAAAAATTGAAGCGCTCAGACAAATGTTTGTGTTCATACTGCAAGCCAGTTGATTCATTGAACTTGGTTACTATGTTGCACCAAGAATCCTCTCCCTGGTGTAGTATATTTTCCCCCCCTCCATTTGAAATTTGCTCCACCAACAAACTAAGCAATACTCTATCATGCTCCTTTTCCCATATTGCGAAAGGCGGATCTGTTATTCTAACCCTTCTTCTTCTCGGAATTACATTTGGAACCTCTATTCTATAGGTAACAAAAGAAAAACCCAAACTTACAATTTAAGAAATTGCTGCCAAAGAAAGAAAGAATATTCTGATCATAAAGGAAAAAATAAATTATAACCATCAGGAAATATTGAGAAAGTTAGTTCTAGTTGCATGAGAAATGCCAATTAATAGCCTTATGATGACATATATTCATCATAAATGAATTCTTCTTGCTATTGAAGTAAAGGAATAGTACGCCATTAACATGTCATGGTTCTATTAGGAAACATGCAAACGTAACTTATTCGTTCTGTGGGGAACATGAAAGAGCCTGATCATTTGATCAGTTGATTAAGATGGGACATGCGATTACGAATATCAATTCAATCTAACAAATAATTGAGCTTCGAAATGAAGAGTGTATAAATCTTTTTTCAATTGAGCTTGAGGTGGTGTCTTTTATGTTATGCATTTATAGAAACTAAAAGTTAAAAAGCTAAAGGTACGTTTGTGGTGACCAGTGAACAATTGAACTCTCATATGCCACCACTTCAAATCAAAGCGGATGAAAATTCATCAAGTAACTTCGGCTCTTGGATTAAAGGATGTGCGGTTAGGATGACGTGGGCCCCTTAGAGTTGAGTGGGTGATTGTTTGAATAGTATATATATATATAGAGAGAGAGAGAGTCCGGTTATGGTGCTTGTAAAAGCATCAAGCACTTGGTACTTATGGATTTTTTACCGTTGGATCTATACCTCAAGTTATCAGATTCACACAAAACAAGAAAAATCAATTTAAATCACATGGCCTAGCTAGTTAAGATTCCAAACAAATAAATCAATGATAAATGATTTGAAATTCAAGAACTGTAGATACTCTAAGCAGAAAGTGGAAATTTACACAAAGCAACCTATATTCCAGCTATTAAAACATCAAATTAGAAATAAAAAATTAGACTGAGGAAAGGGAAGCTACGTACGAACAGAGTTCGTTGAAGACCTCATCCACATGCTCGATATTGTAGTCCATTGTCATTCCACCATCCCCGTCGGGTCTCAGAGTCAGAGGAGAGCTAGACTCTGCCCGATTCATCTTGGCTATTTCGCCGGGTCTCGGAGGAGAGCTAGACTCTGCATTGTTCATCTTGGCTGTTTCTCTAGGACTAGTGAAGTTGCATATGTAATGCATGTTAGTTTCTTTGTAATAGAATTTTGTGAAACAACCGTTGTACTCTAAAAATTTCAGCAAAACCGTGTTTAAATATTTTAATTCGAACTCAGAATCTCCTGCTCTAATACCAGGTGAAACAATCGTTGTACTCTAAAAACTTAATCTGTTATTAGAGAACATTATTTAAATATTTTTTATTTAACAAATTTCACAAAGATCCTAAGATATTTCTTGTACCAGTACATATATAACAAACATTAATATTCCTTTTAGGCAAAAAGAAAAATTAAGTTACAAATTTGATGGCTTTTGCCCCATGTAAAAAAGATACAGGATAATTTGTTTAAACTTTCTTTTTTTCTCTAGCCATCTTATCGAGCTGATATTCGGTTTCTAATGGAAATAATCAAAAAAACTCCTTCCCCTTTTTTTTTTGTCTCTTTTCAAGAAATAAAACAAAGTTTCTCTTCATCCTAAGTTAAAAGTCTTTTTTCTTTTTTTTTTTGAGAAAGGAAGTTAAAAGTCTTTTACTAAGATATATATATATATATATATATCGATAAAGGGCCCGTATGCTCTAAATTCTGAAAAAAATAATTTTTACAGAATTAATTTTGATTTTGATGTTAAGGAAAGTTAAAATTCAAAGAAACTCATGCGAAGAAGACATGCAGTTGACCCCTTTTGCTTGCAACGAGAATGTGATTTCCATCTTTAGGTAAGATCTTTAAATCTGGGGCCTAAAATTAGTCAAAACCAAACTAGCTAATTTGAAATAAAAATCTAAGTAACTTTTCTCGAAAACAAAAAAGGGGAAGCATACTTATAATGAGCATGTGCCAACACCCACGCCCGCGGAGCGCACTTGAGGTGCAGCAGGGAGGCGTGTTTGATTCCGTACTCAGCCAGGGTTTTCTGCTTCTCCAATTCCAAGTTGTTGAAATAAAGCCTCGGCTCTGCCGCCTGCGCTGCCCAGTCGAGGCCGGGAATCTTGTCCAGCACATCCTCGACGGTGTTATCGCTCTCCACCTCAATAACGTAGCCCACCATCTGAACGTAGCCATGGGCGAACGTAGCCTGCACAAAGATCTTCATCTCGCTGGAGATTTCAGATTCCGCCTCGGCGTCCGGCAGCTCTGCAGAATCCGCCATCTGCGCAGCGTTCCTATATGTATGTATAACTAAACCAGTTAAGCAACAACAATTGCAATATCATGTCCACAAGCAAACATTGTAGATCACTCTAATAATATTAGTATTTAGTAGTTAGTACCACAGCAACTCAGAGAGAGAGAGAGATACCGTATAGAAAAGATAGTGAGAAGAGGGAGTATATTAGAGAGGATGTATTGAAGAAGAAGAAGAAGAAGAAGAAGAGTTGTGACGTTTCAATGATTTTACATTGGATATATAAAAAAGAAAAAAAAGTAACATAGGAATCTCACATTATGTGAAATTTGATAATCGGTCCGACAAGGAGTCAAGGACGCAGTTTAGGGAACCGGGTTGTCCCTGCCCCTCCTCCAACACCCGTATCTCTCTCCTGCTCATCCCCACTGTTCCCCCCTCCCCCTTTTTTTTTTTTTTTTTTTTTTTTTTTTTTTTGAACTTTCAGAACGCGGTAGTTCAGATAAACAGAAATTTAATTCTTGTAGATACAGACGTATATATATTTGTATTCAAATAAAATATAAATATAAATATGTTTTATGTTTTCACTTTTGTGAGAAAAAAATAATTGCGTAACTACAAGCGAGTTTTTGAAATTTTTTCATATATATATATATAGAACTATCATTATGTTATTAATAGCACTGTCAGTTGACGCTACCAAGTTTATAGAAGTTTATAGTCATTAGATTAAGATATGTGTGGTTGGGATGATGTGGGCCCCCTAGGGTTAAGTGGGTGGTTGGTTGAATAGTATGATCCAACGGATGAAAATGATCACAATAGTAGATCTAACGGTTGAAAACTTGGTAGCACTAAGTGTTTCGTCTATTAATAAAGATAAGAATGCGGACTCTATAGATATATATAGGGTTCAGAAACATAGTCAATTGCGAAAATATCCCTACAAAAGCAAACTAGGTGAGATGTCCCTACAAAAGTCAAAAGTATGCAGATATGTCCCCGCCGTGCCTTTTGCGGGACATATCTACAAAATATATCTCGCAGATATGTCCCTGCAAAAGGCACGGACATATCTGCATACTTTTGGACTTTTGCAGGGACATCTCACCTAGTTTCGCTTTTGCAGGGATATTTTCGCAATTGACTATGTTTGCAAGGACCTGTATGCATTTGACCCATATATATATATGAGTTTCTTGTCACCCATTTATTTTCGATGATAGAGTGTTCAAATCAACGATCAAGATCGTTGAATATGATCTATACCACTTGAAGTGTTTAGAAATCAAATTTTAAATATTTTCGACATCATTTGTCTAATGATTAAAGGGTTTCAAAATTTATAATTTTAATCGTCCATATAAGGCATTTTCTCGTTTAACGGCGTAAAGATATCCAAATCAATTAAATTTTTGTTAGAAAATTATTTAAATTATTTAAAATATTCATTTTCAGCCATTCTTTTTTGTGTCCACTCGATAAATAAGAGAATAATATCGAAAATATATGAAATTTGATTTCTAAATACTTTAGGTATAGATCATATTCAACGGTGCCGATCGTCAATTCGAAAGCTTCATCATTAAAAATAATTACGTAACAACAGAGCTCATTTATTATTGATAGTATTCTAATCTAACTCTATTATATATATTGCATGCCCGAGCACAATAGAGGCTAATTAATTAAAAGGTGGCCGGTTCTCTCCATACCATATGGCAGCAAAAGAAGGTGCAATGTCAGAATTGATTGCCAGCAGAGCTGTAGTTCTTTCAAAAGAAGCAATACCGTACAAAATTTGGTCAAAGATTTTTATTTCCCCTACTTTACTCTTTTCAATTTTACTGTTTTATAAAAAAAAAATTTAATTATTTTTTAAAATTTTTGTTGGAATAAAAATAAGGTAAATTTTATCATAAGACTCTAAAATTTTTTTATCTAAGAAGATATAAAATATAAATTTGTATTTTTATATTTCTCACTTTTCTTGTAAACATAGATAATTATTGAATTACTTAAATTTTGATCTCTTCTTCTTACATTTAATTTCTTATTATTTGATTTTTCTTTTTATTTCTCCTGTATCCAAATAACCCAAATCACCGACATCCATTGAATGGATGTTGACCAACCAAACGCTCCTCGTTGAGCATGCGTCCTTAAGGTACCGTTTACTTACGGAATCGGAATAGAAATACGTCCTTAAGGCACCTCTCCGTCCGAGTTCTATCAGAACTCTTCTTAATCTTCAGTCACTTAAAAATCTATCATCATGAAACTTCTCTTCTAAATTTCTATGCTCACTATAACCTTTTCAAATTTCTTCTACTTTATGCAGTTGTACTACTTGCCATTATACTACTATTGTTATCACTATTACTTATTATTTTTCAGATTATTGTAAATTCTTGAATTAAATAAGAACATTCGGAACTGTATTTAATGTTAAATAATATGAAATAGTTTTCTTTATATATATATAAAAGCTAGAGCTCCTTGAGTCCCAAAGACTATTAGAATCATTCCCTGAAATATTCCAAAGTCCAACTGGGTTCTTAATCTCTTTTAATGTAACAAATTAGAAAATGTTAAGAAAGTAATTGACGCAAGTAAAAGGTTAGGGACTCAATTGAAATGCGGATAAAAGGTCGAATATCTAATTTTTCCAATTAAAACTTTATTTAATGGTAGATAATATCAAATAATTTTATTTTCTGTAAGAACTTAAGTTACTAAACAAGTAAACAACACTGAGACTCGGGTAAAAGGTCAAACATCTAATTGCAGCAATTAATTAAGCTGCCAGGGACTTGGTTGAAACTTTGGCAAGAGGTTAGGGACCTCTCTGTTTAATCTCCCTCCGAGGGATAGGGGTGTAAACGAGCCGAACACTGAGCTAGCTGGGTTGGCTCGTGTTCAGCTCGTTAAAATATCGGGTCAAAAAGTTTAATTCGTGTTTGGCTCATTAATAAACGAGCCGAACACGAGCTGGCTGACGAGCTAGCCAACGAACAATAAGTTAAAAAAAACTAGATTGAATATATATAAAAAATAAATTTATAAAATCTTATCTATTAGACTTTACATATAAATAAGTTTTTATAATTAAGCTTGCCTTTATATTTTTATTTTACTAAAAATTAAATAATAAAAGTATATATAATATATATAATTATTTATTTATATATACATAAATATAAATTAAATAAATTATATTTATATAAAATATATACATTCGAGCTGTTATCGAGCCAAACACGAATGAGCTGACCCATGTTCGTGTTCAGCTCGTTTAATAAACGAGCCGAAAAATTCAGCTCATATTTGACTCGTTTACTAAACGAGCAATTCGATTTCAAGCTCATTTCGAGTCGAACACGAGTTGGATTGCCACCCCTAGGAGAGATTTACCCACATAGAAGGCTTGTATGCACCTAATAATTTGGAAAATCTCCTATTCTATGCACCGGCCTTATCGTACGGTTGTTTCCGCATAAAGGAGGACGCGATCCACCGTCCAAATCTCCTATACTCAATCAGCACCGTCCATTCATTGGCCTCCGTCGCCATAATCTAATCGAATCTTATAAATAAATGCCTGAACTTGGTCTTTAATACATTTCGTACACCGTAGATTTAAAATTCTTACATAAGGACTTTAAATTTACCATATTTAAAACTATATATGTTTAACACAAATTTATTTTCTTTTATCCAGTTTATTTTTAATATTACTTAATTTATAGGTCAACATCTCCTCAAAAATTGTGGTGCATGTCATGAATAAATACACCAGGTGTAGGCAGTTATTTCACCTCGAATCGTAAATCCTATCCGCAATAGATTTGGAGAAACTATTGGGTCTGATCGTGTTGCCACGTCATTCTTATACCGAGCCAATTAAAACGCTAGAAAACGCCAGTAGGTGTCTGTCTTGCATTTGGATTGGGTCGGTCTATTAGACCCGGTGCACAAAGAATCCAGCAATGGTCAATGGAGCAGTTGTAGAAGCACCGTGATCTGTTTTTTTTAACGGTCGGAGATTGGAAGCCATTGAAGGAAAGAAGCGATTTACTCCATGTTTAATAGTTATTCCCGAGACCCAGTCCATGAAATTCATCCAATAGAAGGAGAGGATCTGTCCGGTTTACCTTACGTGGCGCGAATTTAGAGTCTCGGTTTACGAGTGACGTGGTAGACCAAATTAGTCAACAAGTCTCGCCCTTTCTTAAACACCATCTCTTTCCCAAAACCCTCGAAATCGCCGTTAAATCTCGCTAATTTACCTCATCTTTCTCTCCCTCCTCTCCTCTCCCCCTTTTCCAATTTTACCACCCAATTTACCCATATTTACATCTAAGGACACATCCATGGCGGAGGAGGAGGAGGAGGAGCTTCTCGTAGTGGAGGAGAGAGAGGCGGAGATGGCGCCCTCCCCCGCCGCCGCCGTCGCCGGAGACGAACCCGTTACGAGAAAGGGCTTTTTCCTTGCGCCTCGCCGGAACCCTAACGGTAACGCCCCTGTAACCCCGCATAGCCCTAAACGCTACAAAAGCGTCTCCTTTTCCACTTTGGAGAGCTCCAAGATCCTCTTCAAGGGGTGGTCGAGCTCGTTGAAGCAGTGGGATCAATGGGTCAACAAGCTTATGCCCCTGCATGGCGATTCGTGGAGAAAAGTTGGGATCTTTGATGCGATTATAGCCTCTACTTGTAGAATTCGGAGAGACCCATGTTCTTTATTTGGGGTCTCATCCTTTTGGTGTGATGAAACCAATACTTTTCTTTTCCCGTGGGGCGAGGCGACGATTTCACTTGAAGATGTTACGGTTCTCGCGGGCTTTTCGGCTCTCGGCGGGCCCGTGATGGCGCCGCCCGTGAGGGCGCCGCCATTGGAGGGTGAGCTCAAGGACTTAGAATTGAGGATCACCGAAGAGCGGCTGGGGTTTAACCGGAGCTCGTATAAGAAGCCGGATCACTCGGCGTGGTTGAAGCGTTTCGTCGAGCGGGACGGGGACGCGCTGGAGCACGTCGCCTTCTTGTCGCTGTGGCTGTCGCGGTTTGTGTTCTGTTCTCATCCGGAGAAGACTGTAAGGCAGCACGTGTTGCCGATTGCGGTTAGGATCGCGAGAGGCGAGAGGATCGCGCTCGCGCCTGCCGTTCTCGCAGGAATATACCGGGATTTGAGACAGGTGAAGGAGTATTTGGCGAGCAATGAATGGAGCAAGGAATTTCCTTTGATTGTATGGGCGCCGCTTCATATTCTTCAAGTTTGGATTTGGGAGCGGTTCGCGAGTTTAAGGCCGGAGGCGAACGATTCCGGTAACGGCAGTGGGCCCCGAATGGCGAGGTGGCACGAGGTGGGTAAGAAAACAGAGCTTGCGTTCGTGCAATCGGTTCTCAATTCTCCGTCCGAGTTTCAGTGGCGACCGTACGGTACAAGTTTGAGTGATTTTAGCGGTGATCAAGCTAACAACGAAGAGTCAAGATCTTTTGCTGTGTGTTTGAGGGATTGTGAGCTAGTTGGGGTGGATTGTATCGAGCAGTATCTTCCTCACCGCGTGGCGAGGCAATTCGGATTGGATCAGGACGTGCCGTGTACGATCCCTCGGGCTAATTCGAAGTGGCAAGATGCATGGGAGAGTTATGAGATTAAGGCGAAGAATTTTACATTTCATTTTCCTCAGCAACGCGTTGAATCGGCTGTTACGCTTCATTACGCAAAATGGTGGGAGCAATATATAATTGCTTGTAGTAGTAGCAATGTAGTTGAAGATGTGAAAGCGGGAGAGGAACCAGCGAATAATGTGAAGAGATCTCAGGTGGAGAAAACGGCAGAAAAGAAGAAAAAGAAGAAGGGGAAGATTCTGCTTAATGGTAAAAAGAGGAAATTGGCGGATGTTTACGGCGCTACACTTTCGGATTGGCTTATTGATAATCATCGTAATGTTCGCGCCAAGAAGGATGGAGTAGAATCTCACGAGCCTTCGACAAATGCTGTAGAAATTCGAAAAAAGAAAAATCTTGTCGAGAAGCCCGAAGAAAATAAGAAAAGGAAACGAGCTAAAGGCAGCGAAGAGAAAAATCATGTGAAATCTCAGGAGCCTTCGTTGAAAGCTGTGGAAATAAAAAAGAAGCAAACTCGTGCAGCGAAGCCGAAAGAAAATAAGAAAAGGAAGGGAGCGAATGGGGTTGAAGAGACAAATCATGTAAAATCTCAGGAGCCTTCGTCAAATAGTGTGGAGATTAAAAAGAACCAAACAGTGAAGCCCAAAGAAAATAAGAAAAAGAAGCAAGCTAAAGGGCCTGAAGAGAAAATCGAGCATAAGTCGGCGGCTAATGTAGAAACCGGAGAAGGAGAAAATATATCAAGGGGAGAAAATTCTGCATCCAATCCGTTGGGCAAAAAGGAGAAGGCTGTGAAAAGTAGTAAGAAAAAGGATCGAGTAAAATCTGAGGAGACTCTACAAAGCACTGTAAAAATTCCACAGCAGAAAAGCCGTGCCGTCGAACCTAAAATAGGTAAGAAGAAGGAGAAAAAAAGAGGGCGCGAAGAGAAGATTGAGATCGAGTCGAAGGCTTCAGGAGCGATTACAGTAGAGGAGAGAACGCCGAGTGGAGAAACTTATCCATCTGATCTTTTGGCAAAAGATGTGAAGGAAATGGTGGAACGTGTTGCAAAATTAGATGTTAGAGGGCGAAAGGAGGATGGAGAAGCTCGATCACCAGAGAATGGAACAGTAACGTTGGATGTTGAAGAGAAAGTGCTTATAGAGGAAAGAATACCAAGTGGAGAAGCTCCTCCATCTGATCCAATGGCCGAGAATGAGAAAGAAACGGCAGAATGTGTTGCGGAAGGGGGTGATAGAGAGCCACAGGAGAATGAAGAAGATCGATCGCCAGAGCGAGAAACGGTGGCAGGTAAAAATGACGAAGTGCTTGCTGAGGATGGTAAGAAAATAAGTGATGAAGAGATCGCTGAAGATGTTGAGATCATGGGCAATGGAGAGTCCGGTTGTAGCCCGCACATTATGCAGGAGCCTGAAGAAGTTATTCCTGTGGAAGGAGATAGAGAACCGCAGGAGAATGAAGAAGATCGATCACCAGAGCGAGAAACGGTGGCAGGTAAAAATGACAAAGTGCTTACTGAGGATGGTAAGAAAATAAGTGATGAAGAGATCGCTGAAGATGTTGAGATCATGGGCAATGGAGAGTCCGGTTGTAGCCCGCACATTATGCAGGAGCCTGAAGAAGTTGTTCCACTGGAACAGGAGAAGAAGAGAGAAGAGAATGAGGAATTAACTGCAGTTACTAGCGAAGAAGAGAACATGATTGTCGAAGAAAATGGAGATTGTCCTTGTAACCCAGCTGTAGGAGAAGAGCTGGAGGAGTTTATTCCGCTAGAGAAGGCAGATCTGGGAGGAGAGAACATGGAAATTGTTGAGGAGGGCAAAGAAGAAGAGGTGGTCGAGGAAGAAGAGAAGAGAGTAGATGATGGGAGGACGGAGTCTGAAGAAGCTCTTCCAACTGAGGAGACGAGCCAGCGAGGAGAGGAAAAGGAAAAAGCTGCTGAGAAGGACGAAGAAGAAGAGGTTGTCAAGGACGAAGAGAAGGGAGTAGATGATGGGAGGGCGGAGTCTGAAGAAGCTCTTCCAACTGAGGAGACGAGCCAGCGAGGAGAGGAGAAGGAAAAAGCTGCTGAGGAGGATGAAGAAGAAGAGGTTGTCAAGGAAGAAGAGAAAGGAGTAGACGATGGGATTGCTGAGTCTGAAGAAGCTCTTCCAACTGAGGAGACGAGCCCGCGAGGAGAGGAGAAGGAAATAGCTGTTGAGAAGGACGAAGAAGAAGAGGTTGTCAAGGAAGAAGAGAAGGGAGTAGATGATGGGAGGGCAGAGTCTGAAGAAGCTCTTCTGACTGAGGAGACGAGCCCGCGAGGAGAGGAGAAGGAAATAGCTGTTGAGAAGGACGAAGTAGAAGAGGTGACCAAGGAAGAAGAAAGGAGAATAGATGATGGTAGGACAGAGTCTGAAGAAGCTCTTCCGACTGAGGAGATGAGCCCGCGAGGAGAGGAGAAGGAAATAGCTGTTGAGAAGGATGAAGAAGAAGAGGTAACCAAGGAAGAAGAAAGGAGAATAGATGATGGTAGGACGGAGTCTGAAGATGCTCTTCCGACTGAGGAGACGAACCGGAGAGAAGACGAGAAGGAACTAGCAAACAATGACATCGAGGAGAAGGAAATAACAAGTAAGGATGCCGAGGACAAGGGAATTGTAGAGGGTGTTGAGAGAGCCAATGGCGGGGAATCTCCAGTTTGTTTAAGTGTGGTCGAAGATCATGAAACAGTTGCACTAGCAGAGGCAAACAACAGAGAGGGGGAGCAGGAAATTTCGGAGAAGAGCGAGGAGGAGGTAATTGTAGAAGTTGTTAATAGAATAACTGTAGTACAGGCAAACAACGGAGAGGGGCAGCAGGAAATTTCGGAGAAGAGCGAGGAGGAGGTAATTGTAGAAGTCGTTAATAGAATAACTGTAGTACAGGACGGTGAAGGAGAAGAGAAGAGCAGCATGGAAGAAAAGGCAGATGTTCAAGATATCCAGAGAATGAATAATGCAGGTAATCCGCGTGATTTAGCTCTAATTAAGGAAATTGTGGAAGATGCAGAAGGAACAAAGGATGAAGATGCAGAAGGAACAAAGGATGAAGAATTCGCTTCGGACAGAATAAATTCATGTAATCAGTTGGGCCAGGAACAGCAAGAAAACACCGAAGAGGTTAAGAGAACAAATAATGGAGAATCACAAAACAACCCAGAAATTATAAAAGAACAAGGAACTCTCACTCCAGAGAAAGAAGATAGAAGAAGAAATGTTGGGGATTCTTTTAACCTATCATTAAAGAATAAGGAGGAGAAGGAAACACTGAAGAATGACAATAAGGAATTTAAAACCGAGTCTACCAGCGAAGTGATAGTTGCTGAGGAAAACAAAGGAATGGCTTCGACAAAACATGTAAAGTATGAGGCGGAAAGGATAGAGGAGAAGTGCTCTCCGCACATCTCAAAAGAATCAAAACTTGAAATGGAGATCAGAAAACTCAAGGAGGAGATTGCCGCGATTGAAGCAAGAGTATTGGATTTAGAGTCCATCGCCGATGTGCAATCGAGGCCATAACTGTTCTTTCTCTCTTACAAACTATGTTTTGGTAGTTAAAGGTGATCAATTTTTGCTAGTCTCCTGCTTGGTATTTATCTAACTACACCATGGAGGCTCATAACTTTTGCTGTCGCATATTAATCTATGCCTCAGATTCTTAGTTCTTTTGCTTCTTCTTTTGATTTTTCATTCCCAAAACTTTTGTAATCTAATCCAGAAATGTAGACGATTTCGGAATGGTTCAGTGTGAAATTTTTTTGTCAAAGACTAACTAGATTAGTACTGTCCTGAGCATTAACAAGGTTGAATCTGAACAGTCAGAGGATGGAAAAAAGCACAAACACTTGTGGAAGAGCCACAGGAGGGAAAGAATCAGAAGGAAAGAAATTGTTCTTCTTTTTTCTATCTTCTTCTATGTTCCAGCTAATATGGGTGACATGAGTAATGTTGAATGCAAATCATTCGCTGAATAAGCGAGATTTGTTTAGTTGCTGACTCAAATTTCTATTAAGCTCGATATGTAAAATGTTAACTCATTCTTTCAACTACAGATAAGAGCTGTATACGGATATCGGATCTCGGCTTTTTAATGTACATATAATCTGATGTTTTGTTGTGAATATTGTGATCACTATTACTTGCACATTTGGCTTATTTTGTTCAGATTGTTGCATTTTCTGCTATACACACTATGCAGGGATAATTTTCTTGCATCAAATTTTATTCCACAATTCTGAAATCTTGGATGGACTTAAAAACTTTGCAATTTTGAACTAGTTATGTTACTTATGGCTCTAATTAATACTGATATTTTCAGATTCCGGGATAGGAAAAGTTTAAATGTAAGGTCATTTTCAACTCTTTTTAGATTCTAATACACTTTTGCTTGTGTGCAATTATCTCAGTTGATTGAATCACTGAATCCGAAACCATCCTATTCAGTATTATCTCATTATCATCATGTCCTGTTGAGAGAGAGAGAGGGGAAGAGTCAAAGGCAAAAATATCAATTTTTTTCCGTGTATAAAACCAACAACACCACACCAAAGCAATTCAAATGGTCGTTGAATGAAAGGTATTCTCCCTCCACCTGTATAGTAACTACCACCCTCTTAATTTCCACCAAAATCTCATGCCCCTCAAAATAAATAAATAAATAACTACACAAACAAAAAACACCCCAAAAAATGAAATAATGCAACCAAAACTTTTTCCAAATTTAGTTCTCTCTCCCTCTCCTACCACCAGAAAATAAGGGGAAAAAAGAGAGAGAGAGAGAGAGAGAGAGAGAGAAAGGGAGGGGTGAGAGATTCTCTTCTTTTTTTTTTCCCTTTCCTTTTTTTATTTCTCATTTTCTCTTCAATAAGCTAGTTTTCATTTTTTGTAATTCTCGATCTCTGTATCGCGTGGTTCGTCCCGGGAGTGGATTCACTCTCGGGTCGATCCACGGACAACCGGAAATTTTCAAAATGGGATTTTTGAGTTGCTCGCGGAGGGCGAAGAACACGTTCAGATGTTTCTGCTGCGCAAAATCGCCGGAGGAGATGGCGAAGCCAGAAGCAAAGCCGAAGATGCTCGGATGTTGCTGTCGCACGAAATTGCCGGAGGAGACGTCGAAGCCAGAGACGACGAATACGAAGATGCTCGGATGTTTCTGCTGCGCAAAATTGCCGGAGGAGAGGCCGAAGCCGGAGAGGAAGAGGAAGGAGAGGAGGTTCTTCAGGAAGAGAAAGGAGAAGAAAAAAGGCAATGGGCTCGCAAAACTCGTCAATAATATGTCCTTCAAATCCGGTATTATTCGAAGTAGTTGATTAATTTGTTGATATGATTCATCAAAGTTTGCATGATTTCAAGATAAAAGCAATTCATCAACAAAAAAATTTTCCAAAAAGAACAAAGAAAAAAGAAATAAAGAATTTGAGGATGTGTGATTGGTACATTTTGATGGTGAAATATGAAATATAAGCCTCAATTTATAATCCTTTTTTCCTAAAAGTATAATCACTTCAATTTGCCTTGAATTACATAGACAAAAAAAAAAAGTGAAAAGAATTTGAGGAACAAGCAATTATTTGGCAATCTAATATCAAAAATTAACATCGATTTTACAGGATTTTTTAACGAGTTATTGAGGCATGTATAAGCAAGAAATTTGCTGCTAAACATAAATGTTCCTATCAAGGTTAATATGAACATGCAGAATCATGATATTTATATTTACATGTGAACAACAATTTCAGATTGAAGAGAATTGAATTTCAGAAGGGGGAAAAAAAAGAAAAAGAAATACGTCGAGAAAGCACAAATCAAAATAGAATCCTTGCAATTTTCTTTCTGAAATAAAACAGAAAATATGCAGCAAGAAACATGAAAAGAGTGTTAATTCAATTCCCCAACACAATAACTGGGAATGATTGGCCATCAATAACAACATGCATTCACAAATCACAATACACTCCTGCCTAACAACATGCATTCACAATTCAGAGAACTTTGCCAAACATAAAAATAAAAACTAAAATTCAGTATTTTACCTTACCTTTCTCGGAGCTGAGAATAACTATACAATTGCAGATAGCATCAAGCATAGGTCGGCAGCCGAGATACTAAGAATCGGCAACCAAAACATCGCGGCCCGTGTATTCACATTCCACCAACTCGCAGCAGCAACGAAGAACTTCAGCTCGGAGAACCTGCTAGGCGAGGGCGGATTCGGAAGAGTGTACAAAGGATGCCTTGAGCATACCAATGAAGTAACAACAACTTTTTCCTATTTTCAGTTCAATCCTCAACAAGGATTGTCTCTAAATGTATCTTTGTTGAATTTCCTTAGGTTATAGCTGTAAAGCAGCTCGACAGGAACGGCGGTCAGGGAAACCGAGAATTTCTTGTCGAAATCCTAATGCTTAGCCTCCTTCATCACCCGAATCTCGTGAAATTGCTTGGATATTGTGTTGATGGTGATCAAAGGATTCTAGTGTATGAGTATATGCCTCTGGGTTCATTACAGGGTCATCTCCTAGGTATACTTTTTCAGGGTGAATTGCACCAAGGGTCCCGAACCTTTCAACTGACGAAATTAAGCCCATAACCTATATATTTCCTTGTAAAATCTAAAAGAAGTCCAACAGAAGCTCAGTTGGCAGTTGGATGATGGTTGCATGTATGTTTCTGTCCAATTTGACAAAGAAAAATTACTCGAAAGGGTAAGATTGCAACAAAATGTCAAGGTCAAGAAGTAAATGCAACAAGTGAAAGGTTGGGTAACCAGTAACTTGATGCAAGTTACCCACACAGTTTTTACAAGCTTCAATATTTCTTGATGATCGAAGATATCTCTAGCTAGTAAACCAAATATTTCATTTTCACTTGTCTAACAGATTTATCAGCAAACAAGAAGCCATTAGATTGGATTACTCGAATGAAGATCGCAGCAGGTGCAGCGAAAGGCCTCGAGTACTTGCACGACATAGCCAGCCCACCAGTTATATACCGAGATCTTAAAGCATCGAACATACTACTTGATGAAGAGTTCAACCCAAAGTTGTCTGATTTTGGCTTAGCTAAGCTCGGTCCGGTCGGTGACATGAGCCATGTTTCAACTAGGGTGATGGGCACCTACGGTTATTGTGCTCCAGAGTATGCATTAACAGGTCAATTGACAAAGATGTCGGATGTGTACAGTTACGGGGTTATGCTTCTGGAGCTCATTACGGGAAGGAAGGCAATCGACACCACGAAGCCAACTCGCGAGCAAATGCTAGTTCGGTGGGTAAGTTTCGAGCTCAAATGCAAGCATCTTTTAGCACTAAATGTTTATATTTTCATAACTTAAAAGTTAGCAAAACGTAGATCCCTCCAAGAAGAAACTATGAGGAACAAATTGTTGAACTTCGGTTTTAATATAGCTGTTTATTATGCAAATACGCAGGCAGAGCCACTCTTTAAGGACAAGACAAAGTTTGTGGAAATGGCAGATCCACTGCTACAAGGGAACTACCCTATGAAGGGCCTATACCAAGCTCTAGCAATCGCTGCAATGTGCCTTCAACAAGAAGCGAACAGTCGGCCCCTAATTAGCGATGTTGTAACGGCTCTCGAGTATCTTGCCGATCCAAACTATGGTAACCTAGAAGAATCTAAAGAGTCTGTTCATCAGACGTTTTCTCTTCCAAAGCACATAGAGTGTGAAAATGATGGGGCCAATGCGGATGGTATATTACAGTTTATACTAAATGATGAGGGAGAGTTGGTTTCTTCAAATAAATAAGTCGAATAAATAAGTGTTGATACAAATTTACAGGGACAACTAAAGATATGCAAGAGAACGGGGGGAAAGGAGATTAAGAATCTGTAAGATCTCATGTTATGACTGCTTCTCTGCATTATTTAAAAGGTGTAGGAGTTCAATATGCTTTGATCTCGTAATGCAAAGATCCATACATATACTCGGTGTTAATATGGAGCTTTTGTAATTTCTTTATGGAGTTTTTCATCAATTAGAGCCAGCTTGGCCCAAATGGAGCTTTTGCAGTTCTGTTGAATAGAGATGTTTGAATAGAGACGTTTGAAGAAGGACTAAGTGCTTTTTATGTTATGAGCTCACTCTATACTTCAAATCAAATACTTGAACAAAATAACTGGTTACCAAACTACGTCATGGTCATATTGTACTAGGAAATGAATCATCGCTGTATATACACCAAAACAATGAAAGAAATATATTATATGCTACGTGTACTACACACTTCGAGCTTCGCCAAGCTGACAGTGAAGTTTTGAATTGGAAAGAATCATAGCCCAATATCTAAAGTAGTCAACACAAAACTGAGTATGACCAGAAAAAGGATTGAGCAAAAGAAAACCTTACGAACAAACTAAAATACAATCAAAAGCACTGCTGCTAGATTACTTGCCTGGCCAACATCCGAAAACAAGCTTTTAAGTTACCTCATCTCTACCACTTCTAGCATCCTCGTGTGTTTGCCTGGGAAAGAAATTTAAATCAGCAAAAGAGATGAGATGGTTCCTTCTAAAGAGAAGGAAGCTTCGCATTAGGAATCCTTATTAAATACATGTACACTAACCATCCTTTTGTACTCCGTGACTCTATAGTTCTTCCTTTTAATTTCATTTACCAGAAAATAATTGCTACAGAGAAAGAAACCAGCTGAATACTTCTACTAGATTAGCTGCTGTAAATTGATTTTCCATGTTGACGCCAACTGCATCATAATCTGATGTGGAGTTGGCCCCTCAAAATCCTCTGGATGTCCAATAACTGAAGTTTCATGAAGGTTCAACAATATCTCTCTTTTCCCTTCAGGAGGTATGCCAAGAAAATCAGCTCCATTCTCCACAACTAGATCAGTCAACTGCATTAGACAAACCAGAAAATAAGAAAATAATACAGGAAAATGAAACTTGGTGAGAGGGGTAGGCAGGGCTATTTATATAACAACTACATGGTAAGTACAGAACCAATATCACGTAGCACTGTAGCTCTTTTTGTACTCATCAATGAAAATCTTTTGCCGCAGCTAATTGAAAATTTCAGCAGATAAGTAGATGTAAAACATCAATGTATACTAGTATAGGATCCGCGCTACGCAGCGGATAAGTAATATTTCAACCAATTAAAAATATAATTATTAATTTTAAAATCAAAAAATATTTATAATGTTTTTATAAATATTATAAAAATGAATTTTTTTTACTAATATTTTCTTAACATTTAGTATTTGAAGAGTTAACTTATTTTAATAATTTTATTTAAGAATTCAATCAAATTTAAAAGTTTTTGTAGCTATTTTATAAAAAAAAATTAACTAAAATGTTAAAGTTGGAGAAATTATTTCAAATTATCAAAAAATAACTTTAACTTGTTAAAATTGATTGGCAAAAGCAAAATTATTGCATGCACCTGGTGTATATTAATACTTCATACACCACAACTTATATTAAATGACTACTATTTTGATATCAAAACTTAATTAAATAAATATGATCTATATACTCTAATAATTTAAATTATCAAAGGATGTTACGTATTTGGTGTATGTACACATTTACATCCAGAGAATACTTATAAGGTGCACTCATAATTTCAAGAGGATAATTTTTTGCTTGCACATGGTTTACAATAATGCTATATACACCGCACAATTTATTAGATGATTAATGAAATAGTTGATAAATATTACTATGAAATAAAATATAATATAAAAATATAATATAAAATATTTAAATAATTTATTGTATAACATAAATTTATTTTTGATACCTATTTTCGAGCATGCAATAGGTGCATCAAAAAATTTTATAAGGCACTTGGAAAACTCCTATTGGCTCATGGACTAATTCGCATGCAACAGGAGCATCCAAAAATTTTATAAGGTGTTTGGCAACCTCCTACTGACCCATGGATTAATTGGATATGTGGCTTCACCATGAGCCATTTCAATGATGTGACCCAAGCGCCAATTTATATATATTGTGTGTGTGTGTGTGTGTGTGTGTGTGTGTGTGTGTGTGTGTGTGTGTGTGTGTGTGTGTGTATATATATATATTCAGTAAAACAAAATTTCTTGCAAAAATTGTTCTAAAATGGAGGGGGAAAAATACTAGAAAATAATATGTGGTATATGCCTGTCCAATGTATACAGGAGGTTCAGTTCATAATACGCCATACAGTATCAAGTGTAAATTGCAGAAACTATTCATGAGCTCAAGAACACACATTCGAACATTAACAGATAGAGCAGCATAACAACAAGCTTACCTGCTGAAGCCAATTAAGAGCAATATGAAAGAAGCGCTGTTCCAAAAGAAACTCCCCAATTGCATTTAAGACATAATTCGCTACATCACTCGAAAGCCGATCGAAAACAGGGCCAGTATCATCCATCAACTTAACTAGTAGTAGAGCATCCCCAGATGAAAGAACCTCGCCATATGCAGAATCCAAATCACCGACCTGAACTGAGTCAATTGCTCTCGCTGTAGCCCTAGAGGTTATGTTATCTTCACCAGCCACCCGAATGGCTTCCAAAGTAGCCTCATCCTTTGAGGCTCGCCATACACTTCTTGCAGAAGGGCCCTCACCAAGCTTTAGTGATCCTTCTCCCTTACCCCATGCTCTCCGACTGTTCATTACTCCATTTCTCATGGTATATAAATGTGAATGTGAATCCCTTGCTTCAGACTCAAATTTCCAGAAAAGGTCTCTTCCTCGTGAGAACATATACTTAGAGGTGGGAAACTCATGAAAGCTACTATAATTGTTGGAAGATCGAGCAGAGTATGGTATTGAGAAATTCCTAGCCATCTCTTCAACAACTCTCTCAAGACCCTGTACTCTGTTTTCTAGATTAACCATGCTATCATGGGAGCCTCCCGTGAAGTCCTGAATGACGAAAACAAATGCAACACCTCATTCGTATCAACTATGAATCAAGTATGTGCTATAGTAGAAAATGGCTATTTGGCTATAAGCTTATAGATACTCTATAGTTTTAAAATAGCAACTTCTGGCAACTACTTTTGGTATAATGAAGAGATATCAGGTTGCACAGTTGAATTCGATCAGAAATGTAAAATTTATTGGGTTTAGAAAAGTTCAGATTTTTTTTAAAAAAATAATTTACCCCCTAATAATATTGTTAGACACATTTGCAACATAAAATATGCATGGCAACCAGAAATCAGTAAAAAAATAGTATGAATTTAGTCATGTATAATATATTTTGATCTAATAATGGGAGAAAGTAGATATAATTAATTCTAGTTTCGGGCAAACCTGCAACATGTTCATGAGATTGGCCTGTTGCCTCTCTAATTGGGACAACTGCCTCTGAATGGTCGACCAATTAGCTCCGTTGCTCACGAAGGACACTTCATCAATATTTCCTTCGGATCCTCTGGATTTTGCATTGTGCAGCTTATTATACGACCCTATTCTTTTCTCTGTCCTTTGAGAATTATCACTGATGTGCCCATGAGTATGATTTAACTTAAGATCTACAAAACCATCACTTTTTACTGGATCATTAGAATCACCATCTTCCATTTCTGGTTCTTCTTCATCTTGTGACTGGGAACATTCAACAGGTTTTTTACAAGGTAGCACCACTTCAACAGATAATTCATCTTTAGCCCTCTCCTCAAGCCTTCGAAAAAATTCAGGATTCAACCCCTTGAAGCGCAAAGAAGGTGCTTTTTTCTTCAGCAGCATCGCACCTGTTTCTCGTATGCAACTGCCTTGTCCTTGAGGTGAAGAATTAGGAGATGGATCTTTGGACAATTCTGATCCTTCAAATCTGATATTTAAATCATTGAAATCCAACTTTGCTTTGGTAACAACTGATTGGCAAATTTTACCACCAGTAGCAATTTGCACATCAAAATTACACGAGAAGAAATTCAATGTCAGGCAATTAATCTTAAAATGCTTAATGAACAAACAATTACAATACGCAGTAAACACCTAATGAATCTTCAGAATTTGCATCTTCTCCTTTTATGTTTTTTAATAACTGCAATGCTTCAATCATGCTATCTCTGACAGGTTTCACCTGAAAAAGAGAAAACAAAAACTTTTAAATGCCCAACACATTCAGCTTTGATAGCAATTAAGAAATTCAAAGCGACCTTATCAAAACGACAAGCCTCAAGAGCAACTATTGTGGGGGCAGCTCCATCACCAATCAAATGACTTGAATGAGCGGATAACACGCATAACGTATCAGCAGCGGCCTTCCGAGTAGCCCAATCACTGCTCTCGAGACATTCGTGAATGCTGTGTAACATTTGTTGCATATTCTGGGGACTAATTGCTCCTACCTAATGCCAATCATTTTCATAAGAAGATAACCATAGAATATCAGCTAAGTAAACTAACACAATGCACGTTATATATGATGCATATCTATAAACTAGAAATCATATTGAAGTTCACAACTTTGACACGCTTAAACAGAGAGAAAGTAATCTGATTCAAAAGACAACTACATTTATATATGTCCCGGTAATGAAGAACCAAATTCCAAATGCGCAACGAACCTGAGCCAAGCTGGAAACAACAGAGAGCAAGGCCCCCTTGGCGAGGAAGTTCTCCGCACTAAGCAATTTGCATATTCGCGGGCACAGCTTCCGGAACGCCGCGGTGGTGGACCCGTCCCTGCTGGGCCCTGCGCACTCCACAACCTTCGCGAGGCATGCTGCCACCCCCGCCTGCACCGCCTTGCTCTGATCCCCCATTGCCTCAAGCAGCGGCCTCACGAACACCACCGCCACTGCCTCCGGAGAGGAGGACTCGCCATCGGAGGCATCCGGGCGGAGGTAGAGGGCTGAGAGGCACCCGGCGGCGTCGCGTGCAGCGTCGCGGACTGAGGAGTCCGAGGCGGGGTCTCTGACGCGCTTGACGAGGTGGGCGACGATCCTCGGGATGTGTTTGGCGGCGGCGCCAGGGTGGGCGGCGCAGAGGACGGCGAGGAGGCGGAGGGATTCGCGGCGCGCGGCGGCGGATGGGGGCGGAGCGGAGGGGTCGTGGGCGAGGGCGGCGACGAGCGTGGCCACGCCCTCGGGGGCGAGGGTTCCGATGAGCTTCTCGAGATCGTCAATGGCGATGTGGTGGGTGTCGCGGTCGGAGAGCTTGGCCACTGCGGCTTGGGCGCGGGATTTGAGCTCCACCATTGGAAGAGAGGAAGAAGAAGAGGAAGAGGAGGGATTGGGATTGGGAATGGGGGATTGGGGTGAGCGTTTGGGGAGCTTTGAGGAGTGTTTAGGGATCGAAGTGGCCATGGTTGGGGATTTGGAGTTAGGGTTTGGAGGAGGAAGGCGACGAAGAAATGGGGGTTGGAGAGAAGTTTGTGAGAGACCACAATGCGTTGAGTTTTTCACCTTTCCATTTTTTTTATTTTTTTATTTTCGAATAGGTAAAAATGCGTGTAGGTCCTTCCCACTATAGGCAATTTCGAATTTGATCCCTCGACTTTGCTTTATTTTTGAATTAATATTTTTGAACTTCATATTTTTCTAGTTGATTTATTTTGATGAATTTTGATAAAACTTTTAATTTATTTAAATAAAATCATTCAAAAATTTAAGAAAATATCAATTGAATATAATAACGCTGATGAGGCTCTTTCAAAGTGGCCTATCATTGAGAGGGTTTCCGTGCAATTTAATCCAAAAATGTCTAAAAGCCTATCAAAATTTAGGCCCATTAAAGGCCCACAATAAGAGTATATGGCCCATTGAAAACCACTAGAAAATGGACTTAAATTACGAATGAGATGGGCCCAAAGCCTATTAAAAATTAGAAACCGAAAAAAAAAAAGAAAAAAAAAAAGAAACTGATCAGGATCGGTATTCGGTACCACCGTAACACCGTTTCGATTTCGAATCCCAAAAAAAAAAAAAAAAAAAATCCCCAATTTTTCGCGATCTCCACTCGCCGATCCTGCTCCTTCTCTCTCTTTGAGGTGACGATCGCAAAATAGGGGGAAAATATGGCTTTGGAGAAGAAGCCGGAGCTCTTCGAGCTCAGCAATGGCTCAATCACCGTTAAAGTGACCAACTTCGGCGCCACGATCACCTCCCTCCTCGTCCCCGATTCACAAGGTAGCCATGAACCCTAAGTTTTCGCCGATTTCGTTCGTCTTATGTGTGTTTTTTGATCCAATTTGCTTTGTTTGTGTTGGGTTTCAGGGAATGTCGCTGATGTGGTTCTCGGTTTCGATTCTCTCGACCCTTACCTTGTAAGACATTTAATATGAATGAGAAGAGTAAATCAAGGAAATAAGGATAATTGAACTCTTTTTAGATTTTTTTTCTTTTTTGTGTTAATTGATGGAAAAGATGTGAAGTTTCCTTGTTTTCATCATGAAAATGCACTATTCATTTGTCAAAAGGCCTCCTTTGTACTTGGTTCAGTGTTTTTATTAAGAGAATCAAGTTGATGATGCCTTATTCTAGCTTGATGTTTCTCTCTATCCTTATCGAGTGAGACATTTAGGTTATCAATTAATGTATAAATTGATTATTGTTTTTTTTGGTTGAATATTAGGGAAAGGATGTAAATTGCTTTTTGTTTTCATCATCAAAATGCAGTGCCTATTTGTCAAAATGCCTCCTTTTTACTTTGAATAGTGCTTTTCTTTTTATAGGGAATATGCTTTTGTGGCCTAATGATAATTTGATTTTGTTGAAGCATGTGTATCTGAGGTTTGGTACTTTGGTTTTCTGTTTTTGCTGCAATTAATAATCAGAATGGTGATGCACCTTATTTTGGCTGCATCGTCGGCCGGGTCGCAAATAGAATCAAAGAAGGAAAGTTTACGCTTAATGGCGTGGAATACTCCTTGCCCATCAATAACCCACCCAACAGCCTCCATGGTAAGAAACTGACGATCCATTCGGGTTAGCATTTGTTTGAATCAGTTTGCCTTGAATTATCCTATCCTGTTTTTATTACTGTTTCTTTATCATTTTTTTTATGTAAATTTGATCAATTTCATGTAAGTAGAGTAAAAATTTAATTCTAGTATCAGTTTGCCATCATTGGTTCTTTTCGTCATCATGCTTTATGCTTCTATTATTAGGACGTGTTCTTCTCTATTTTCTCAACAGCGTGAACACATTAATAGTGATTGGTCTCATAGTGTGCTTTAGTGCCTGTCGGATGCATGATGCTCTTGCTCATCATATCTCTTCCACTTATTTAAAGGGCATGTGATAATTGTTTGGTTGGGAATATGAAAAATAAGTCTTTAAGCTGGTAGCATATAATTCACATCTGCTTTATTTGCACACTCAAGTTCAACTGTTACTCGAGTTTTTTTTATTAGACATTCAATTACACTGGTTGGGGAAAGATTATATTTCTTGTTCTACCACATTTGATTTTGTGTAACTTTCCTTTTGGCTATGTTATACAATGTGGCATCTTCTACTTTCCTCACAAATCAATCAGTATGAAGAAATCAGAATAGATGTGCGACAAGTGAAACGAATTAATCATGTTTTTCTTTATCTTCAGGTGGAAATAAAGGCTTCGACAAAGTGTTGTGGGATGTTGCAGAATACAAGCCCGGGAAGAACCCATCAATCACCTTTAAGTATCATAGCAAAGATGGGGAAGAAGGTAATTAGACCTGTAAAAAGAGCTGTCCCAATCGAACATAAATCCAAGAATCCACTAACTAGTGCTTCAATTTTCTAAAAACAGGCTATCCTGGAGATGTAGATGTCACTGCTACTTACTCTCTACCATCGGCCACGACACTTAAACTCGAAATGGAAGCCGTTCCCTTAAACAAGCCCACACCAATCAACTTAGCCCAGCACACTTACTGGAACCTAGCTGGCCACAATTCCGGGAATATTCTCGACCATTCGATTCAAATTTGGGCGACCCATATCACTCCTGTGGATAAATACCAAATCCCAACCGGCGAAATCATACCAGTAACTAATACTCCCTTCGATTTTACAACTGAGAATAAGATAGGAAGCAGAATAGGTGAAGTCCCAGGCGGTTATGATCACAACTATGTGTTGGGCTCTGGAGAAGAGCGATCGGGCTTGAGGCGAGCAGCTAGACTGAAGGATAGTTCGAGCTCGAGGGTACTGAGTATATGGACTGATGCACCAGGTGTTCAGTTTTATACTGGGAATTATGTCAGTAATGTGGCAGGGAAAGGCGGTGCTATTTACGGAAAGCATGCGGGGTTGTGTTTGGAGACTCAGGGATTTCCGAATGCCATAAACCAGCCGAACTTCCCGTCGGTTATTGTTCAGCCTGGTGATAAGTATAGGCACACTATGCTGTTTGAGTTCGGCGCTGAGTGATCTTTTTTCCCTTTCTTTTCCGGTTCGCTTTTTAGCAGACCATTGTTTTATTTCCTTTGTTTAATAAAATGTATATACCATGATAAGGAATAAGGGGACCTCTTTTCGGACAATTAGTCTCTCAGTTATTGTGTTACTCTTGTTAACTAATGGAATTCGATTTTTCGATGTAGTTGTTCTCTCAAATTAGCTACTGTTGGCTTGGATTTGCGAAAAGCTTCTCTGTTCTGAGAAGTAGCAGTTTGTGGTTTTGTAAACAATGGCTTGTGTTTTTGCTGTGGTAAAAAAAGCTAAAATGGTGTTTCCAGTGCAAAGAACAATGACATGTTCCCATTGTACTCATTGTCATGAATAGTTATGATCACCAAATCTCACAATAAATTGAATGTTTGTTGTTAATAGCATAATTCTCAAGGACAAATTATGTCACTGTATAACAATTATCAATATTACATTGTACTTAAGACCTGTGATTAAGGTACTTAATTTTTACATGATCAAGGACCAACAAAAAATTAAATGATAGGGGAATCTACACACCAATAGTCAAACTTAGATTAAATATGAATAAATGCGCGACAAGGTGCACGTACTACCATCCACATTTAACCTATTAAATGCGTGCTTTGACATATCCAACCAACACATCCTTTATTCTCACATTATATTATTTGCATGCATAGTTATATTATTGCCTTAAAATGAAACTTAGATTTCAGTATAATTTTCTTGGAGTTTTCCATTAATTGCAGGTTAACTATAGTTTTTTTAAGAAGCCTAAATGATTTTCCCCCTTTATCTCAATTAATCATAAATTATTGTTATCTATATAAAATAATTACTACGTAAAGCGGCGAAAATTAAAATATACACAGACTTTTATTAGATCAGTATCAAAGGAACATGTGATCGATGTGATGTTTATGTTTTTTCCTATTATATATATAATGTAGGGAACCAAGCTTTTTTCATGGCATTATCTTGGTCCAGTAAAGCATGTGCTTGGACCTACCTTTGTTTGAGCTTCTATGCTTTTAAAAATACTAAGTCACTGGCGCTTGTAAGTTTTTAGATTATATATATATAGAATCGAAATTTCTATCTTAAAAGCATTCTTAGTCGACAAGTGCTGCCATGTTTTACCTTATATATATATATATATATATATATTCTTTAAAAAATAAATAAATAAATAAATAAATATTGACCATCCGGTTCAATACCAGACTGGACCGGAATGTGGCCCTTTTGTCCGGTCCGGTTCAACTTTGTAAAGTACGGCGCAGAAATCGAGGGGACGGTTTTGACCGTTCTCGCTCAACGAGAAAAGCTCGTCTCGCATGTTCTGATGTTCCTCCGCAACACTTTTAACTTTCCAAAAATACCCTTTTTATAGGCTATTTATTTCTTTGAATGATATATATATATATATATATATATATATATATATATGTTACTAACAAATGAGAATGGAACTGACCGTTCTAGAGCAAATGGCAAAGGATTTGATAGTTGGTACTCGAGATCCAAGTTCGAATTCTAATTGATTCACATTTCTAGCTAAGTTTATTTCTAAATGAAATAAACGAAATAGATAGCTTGCTGCCTATCTCTCAAAATAAATAAATAAATAAATAAATGAGAATGGACGGAAATAACAACCTCTATATTATGTGGGATTGAAGAGAAAATTGTGAATCATTTATTCATGAAATACCTATGATAATCTCGGAGGAAATTATGAGTTTGGGGGATGATGTGACTGTTGTTTGGAATAATTAAATGACAAGATATAAAACTCAATCTACTCGTTTTAGGTGGACCAAATTGACAGTCTGCCGGTCGGTTATTTGGAAAGTCAGAAAAGAAGTGATTTTTAGAAAGATTAATGCAGACCCGTTTGCAGCACTCAATAAAACCAAGTATTTAAAGAACTTGTGAAAAGAATTTATTTCGGTAAAGTAACTACTTCGTATTATATTAACCTTTTTTTTCTTTTTTTTTTGTTTTCTCAACTGAGTTTTACTATTTCATTCATGTAGTCTAATTTATACTTTTAATGAATAAAGTAGGTAGTATACTAATTTTTTCTCAAAAAAACATAATTGAGCATTGTTACAAGTGTTATGAAACAGTGCATTTAAAATTTTCTTTTGTTTAATTAGTTTAGCCAGAGCATAACGCTGGTTTTTAAATAGTGCTTTGAAAGAAGTACAATAACATAATCTTATTTGAAAGTTTCTATTTGTTACATAAGTAAAAGTTACAAACTAAATTTTCTAATTTTAAATTTTAAATGTTCATTTTTGTTCTCCTTGGTTTAAAAAACCGTCAAACTTTTTTTATATACGTTATGAAATGTTGTACTAAAAATAAACAAAGCTCACAGGAAGATAAAATAGGCATTTGATCTTTATAAAATAATTCAAATAGCTTAAATATATTGCATCGTAAATAAATACCAGATGACAACGGGTAGGATTGGAAGCAGGTTTTCAAAAATTCGAACCGAATCCTACCAAATATCTAAAGTCCGAATCCGAATCAGACATAATTATTTCTCTTTACCATATTTTAAAATACAAAATCAAACATAGTATCAAATGTTTATATATATTATATAATATAAGACCAATAAAAATTCGAATCGAGTATTAATAAAATTTATATCCGAATCTAAATTAATCAAAATTGCATTTTTTACGTCTGTATCTCAAATCATATTCGTTTCAGCGTCGAATAAATTCATCTTTTTGAAAATTTAAGTTCGAATAAAATTTCGAGTATCTGTAATTCGCATCCTACGATCCCAAATTTGTATATTGAGATTTGAGAATTGAGACCAACTCAGAGTGCATGATAACAGTTGAGAAGCGCCGTAGAGACACGCGAACACAATCGACACTTGGACAGCGGATCTTTTTACCTATCTAGCCTCCTTTTGAAAAAAAATTCCCTATCTAGCTTCCTTTTGAAAAAAATTTTCTATCTAGCCTCATTTTCAAAATTAGAGAAAAAAAAAATAATTAACACCTTTAATATACATTAATATGTTAAGTGGTGGGATTATTATTTTCTCTCTCCTCTCCCATTTCCCGAGGTCCCTTCTTATTCTCTTTCTCTCTCCTCCCCAACCCCACTGCCTGATATCTCCCACCGGCCTGATATCTCCCATTAATTTTTATATCAAAATAATCTTGATTCCATTCGGTTTTTATAAATTTCATGTTTTAATGCATTAAAACTTAGAGTACGAGAAATCCAGAGTTTTTGGATCGGGACCATTACAATCAACTCCTTGATCAAGCTACAATATTTCCATTAAAATATAAAAAGATTGGAATTGATTGATGCGCCATATAAAAATTTTCTATTTTGAAATAAATCGATATGAGATAAATTATACGTAAAAATGGGAGAGGAGATAGAAAATAATAATCTCACCACTTAACATATTAATATATATTAAAGGTTTTAATTATTTTTTTTTTCTAATCTTTGAAAATGAAGTTAGATAAAAAAAAAAATTTCAAAAGAAAGTTAGATAGAAATTTTTTTTTTTTAAAAAGGAGGCTAGATAGGTAAAAAGATCTGGACAGCGTTGGGATGGGACAACGCGCGTATTAAATTCGACCAAACGCGACGCAACATCGTTCTCTCTCTCTCTCTCTCTCTCTCTCTCTCTCCGCTTCCCCGAGAATCTGGTTTCGTTCACGGGTCGAAGCTTTTCCATAAATCACTTTCCTTTTGCCCCATCTTTTTCTCGATTCTTTCTCTCTCGATCTTTGTGCTTGTAACGTTTAAAAAGGAGCTTCTTTTCTGTTTTAAGGTTTGGTTTAAGTTTGAGAGAGTTTGAGGAAGAGATGAAGCGCTTCTACTAGTGGTTGGGTTGTTGGTATTTCCCAAAACTCCAATTTTTATCGTTGCTTTTATGCAATTTTCCACTTTTTTTTGAATTTTTGGGTTGTTGGTATCTCCTAAAACTTCGATTTTTATCATTATATTTATGCAATTTCGATTTTTTCTTGAATTAAAGGCGTTAATTTTGCATTTGTTTTGGCTCTGCGCGCATTTGGTATTATTGTTTGGTTTCTGTTGACAAGAGTCAGTTTTGGGCATCAAGCTGAGGTTTTTATTTGATTTATAGGAAATTTTTTAACTTGGTTTTCTCCTTTGTGGCTAAAAATGTATCTTTGTTATCGGTTACATTGTATACGAGCACTGTTCTTCTTGTTTACGCGATGAGGCGTAAGTTTTTTTATTTTTTTAATTTTTCCTTCTTTTTCCTTTTTAGGTGACAATGTATGGAGACACGCAACTATATGTCGTTTTGAAATGAACCAGCCTTTTTTTTTTATTGATACCTCCTCTACGGTGGATTATTTTGATTTACATTGTTTTCATCAATCAAATTAGAGGTTTCTGTCAAATTTAGTAGTGATTTTGTTAAATTTAAAACTATCTCAACTGTTGCTCTCATACCCAGAGTTCTTATGTGGTATTGCTGTAAAATTGGTTTTTTTTTGTTTTACTGTTTAATGAAATTGGTAAAGAACTAAATCTTGGTCCTCTCTAATTTTGATTTTTTTTATTTTTATTTTTTTGAGGGAGAAACTATTCCCTTTGAACATGCTTAAGGATAACTTTGAAGAAACAAGATATTTGGCTTCTGTGTTTTGAGTAAATAATTTGTTAAACATCTACTATTCCAGATATGGAATGTAAGATACCCTGCCCCAAAAGTGGGTGTGTTTTAGATCATTTCCACACTGTAAGGGAAGGTGACATGTCCTATTCTCCAACTAAAATGGTCCAAAGAGTTTCCAAATAGTAGAGCTTCTTCTGACACAAACAACCATGCACTCTGTAGTTTCTAAAGAGACATGGTGTAAAATCTCAGGTTTAATTGTTGCAGTTCAATGGTTGTTTTGTTTTGTTTTGCATCGTGCCGTGAAATTGGGTAAGTTCTTGTTGAGTCTTGATGGATAATTTTAATCAATTGTGCAACACTTGATGTTCTTGGTACCCATGGCATCAACAAGGTAGAATGTTATGGACAAGTAATGACCTCATTTAGAAAAAGGTTCACTCTTTTCCTTTTCAAAGTGCTTCTTGAGTAGCATTTTTCGTTAGAATCTCTATTTAAACAGATTCTTATTGCAGAAGAAGAAACTTCAAATTAGAACTTCTACTTTTGAGGCATAGTAGCTCATTTTAGCCATCTGCCACGGCATAAGCATAAGCTCTAGAGTTTTTCCTGTTTGTGGAATGCTTGGCTAAACAAATAATAAATTGCTTGCTCTAATGTGTTAAGTGTTCATCGAGCACGACTAGGAAGTATCAATGCTTTACTATAGCTACTTAAAAATATTCTGCAACTGTTTTAATATTCATAGCTAGATGGGTCTCAATATCGAAAAGCACTTTGACGTTTGTTAATTATATGTAATTTAAGAATTCAACTGATATGATACTATCATATTTTTATTTCATTTACTTACGAGAAAAAAACTATTACTTATTTACTTCGACAACTAACCATTTTTACATAGCAGGATTCTAGACCAGAGATTGCCTCTTTGCTGTTCGAGTAATTTCGCTACTAACCACCATCTAAACTGCTCTTTGCTATCAACAAAAGCACGCAATGCCTGGAGCAACCGAACCCGAGAATGCCAATGAAGCCTCTGTTAAAGTCGGTGCGACGGGCACCGTTAGCTCGCTAATGTCACGAGAATTGAATTCCACAAAAATTTCACCTCAGCCATCTCCTTCTTCATCAAGGAGAAGGCATCAATCTGCCCCAGTTTCAGTACCATGCGGCGCCAGCCCCAGAAAAGCAATCCAACGAAAAGCCCCACAAGATGACTCTCCAGGAAGCCGCAGCCGCAGCAGCAGCAGCAGCAGCAGTAGTAGCAGTACCAGAAGCAGAAATGGAAGTACTTCTCAAAGAAGCAGCAGTGCCCAGAATAATGGAAACCGAGTCCCGATACTACGTTCTAACGATATTCTTGCTGATAGAAATCCTAACGTAGACAAAGCAGAAAAGAAAGGACATGCTTACATTGTCGAAGTTGTAGACCTTAAGTGCAACAATCCGATGAGTAGCCGACTTAAGAAGCTCGGCTTCTCTAAGCTCTCCGAATCCATTGCTTAGTCCTGAGCCAACTCCTTCCCCTCTGTTCTCAGGTTTCTATATCCACTCCTCACGGTCTCGGCTATTTCCACAGCGGAGCAGATTCTGGGCAAAAACCCTCCACTAGACACTGTTTTCTTCTTTTTTGGAGATCCAGTCGAGATCGGCTTATTTCGGGAGCTTCCACTGGTGAAGTTTGCATCTTTGTGTGCTTGCTTTGGCTTCTGGGTGGAGATCTTGTGATGATCTAATTCGAGGTTTTTGAAGTACTCAATCTCTTGATAGACTAAGGAGGCGATCGTGCCTCGAGCTCCGACTTCGACCGGAGATGGATTTGTAGCCATTTTCTTGAGGAAATTGTTGTTGATTCTTGTGCTGGGGTTTTATGAAAAGATGGTGGAGAGGATGGTAGTAGTGGTGGAGTAGCTTGCAGGGGTTGGATGAGTTTCTGGTGGGGACTTTTTTTGTTTCTTTGCTTTGTGGTGGGAGGAGGGTGGGGAGGGGGACAGTTGGATTTTTCCTTTCATTTAAAGGACATATGCTATTGGTGCCTCAGTGGTGCCTCAGTGGTGCCTCAGAACGTTATCAAAAATATTACTGATGAGTCAGCTTTATGCACGTGACAGTTAATGAGTGGTGTAGCCTATCAGAGGAGATGTCCATATTAAGTCGCTCGCTGTTGCTAACGCACAAAACTGATTCATCAGTAATATTCTAAGACGCATTCTACGAATGCGCGTAACACTGCTCTTCATTTAAATGACTCTCTTAAGCTAAAGTAGATGAGATTGGGTGAGGATGGGCTCATCTTCCTTTCTGCTCTGTGTCTTCATTAATGTAGCAGTATTGGGTACACTTTCATTAAGATCTTGTATTGTATTGTTGTTAGTGTTCTTTTTTTGGTGGTGTTTATGGACTTTTATGTGGGAATTAGTGGAGATGGTACCTATTGTACATGTATTCTATTTGTGGTTCCTGGTTCATAACCTTTTTGTTGAATGCTTCACAGCATTGTGATGTGTTTGGTTGAGAATGGGGCCTATATCTTTTAGTTATTGTGTGTGGCTCTTTGAAGAAAAGTTAGGACCCATGCATTTAACTTTTTTTTCATATGTTTTCTATACTATACAATAATACATAAAATTTTGAGATTAAAGTCCACAGTGATCCACTTTTACATTGAATAAGGATACGAAATTGCCCTCACCTTATGTTTATTCATTAAATCAATATATAATTCATACTACATTTTGTCCCTGTATTAAGCAATACATATATGGGTTGTACCCTTCTCTTTCTTTTTCTCTTTCTCTAGCAAAATAAACAACAAACATCCTCTCTAGCAAAAAAAAATGAATGGAACTAATCCCAATTTTACCACCTTATTATATTTTTTTACTATATTTATATACTATATTTATTTATATGTAACATTATTTTCCTCCAATCTATACTAAATTCGGTAAATGGCAAGTATACTTCCACTTCGGATGAGAGCGCACCGCCTGCTGCAGCGCGGCATCGATCCTCGCCCCCTCGCGAAACAATGTATCATACAGAAGGCAAATGAACTGCGACAAATCGTCTTCATCATCGTTCCCATTTGATACGTGATGCTCGCAGCTCTTGTCGGCATCACTGTCTTCCCAATCACTCGCAGGGCTGGCAGGTTCGGGCTCCTCTTCCTCCTCAGCCTCATCATCTCCGATGACGAATTTTCCGTTCTCGATGCCGTTGTAGTCACCCGTCGGGTGGGACAACCCGCACTGCGAATCGGGCGGTTCGATAGAAGATGAAACCACAGCTTTGGCACCTGAATCGAGAAAGGCCTTCACGAGACTTGGGGCGAACCCGCATTTCCCGCTGCAGATTATGATTCGGTCCCTCCATGCTCCAACCTGGGAAAAGTTCGAATGAGGGAAAAGTTTACGCTACTGACAATGAGCATTATAATCACAAGTTCACATTACAACTCACCATCCACCGAACATCTTCAGCCGTCAAGTGAACAGCAGGAACTGTTCTACGAAACATAAACGCACCAATTTCTTGGTTATCTTCCATTACCTGCGCCAAAATTACCGGGTATAACATTGTCACTTAGCAGCAAACCAAAAGAAAAGCAATTAGAGGGTGCAAATTGCAAACGAGCGCATCATACTTGAGTTTGTCGTCCAATATAGCGGTGGAGGATGCCTCCAACCTGAAAGGATGGCCATTCTGAAACCAAATCAGCAATGGTTGAGAGTTTTGATAAGGAATAAGCTTCTTTCCTTTTCCACCCTCTCATCATAGATGATAAGCTCATTTTAACACTCTGAAGAAACCTATCTGCGGGCTCTCCCGGCTCAGCAACGACAAATACATCATTCTGCCAACTGACGAGAAAATTACTAGTAAACACAAGGGATTTCTACAGATGTATCCCTGCAGAATCATCTATTTAAATCTATCCCACTGTAAAACCTAAATTTTCGTATAACCCCTGTATACGTGAGGGATATAGGTTTTCTATCAGAAAAGGTTACGCAAGGAGGGGCATTTAACTACAACTTTACAGTGGTATAAAAATGATGAATTTTTCATGAGGACATAGATGAAAATTCATATTTACTTGTGGAAGGGAACATATATATATATATATATATATAGAGAGAGAGAGAGAGAGAGAGAGAGAGAGAGAGAAAGAAATATCAGACCTTAATATTGAGCCTGTAGAATCATTCTGAAGAGCCAAATGAATAATCCCAACTTGAGGCAAAGTTTGTAACTTCTCATGCAATGACCTAACATGTATAGTGGGCTGCCTAGACATCAAAGGTGATGTTGGTGGTGAGGCCGATGACTTCACGGTCGGGTGGCCATCCAAACTAAGTGGCGGGACCAAATCGATTCGACCGACTCTTTGAGGACCACACTCAGGACTATATAGAAGTGGGCTCGATGGAAAACTCCCAGTGAACAAAGGTGATGTGAATGGTGTAGGGAACGCAGTTCCTTGCTTGGAAAATCCTGGGGACCTATTTGTAAGAGCCAGTCTGATGTTATTACGGGCACAAAATGTTTCTAGAGAGCGGGCATGATTTATAGACTTTCCAGAATCAGGATTATAAGAAGCCTCTACAAGGAGTACCATTCGCCTCCATCCTAATGATGGGCCATTATCATTAAGACCTGAAAAAAAAAAAAAGAGCAAGAAGAACAGTTAGTTCCTACTAACTGAAAACGAAGTCAGATCAGTTGATGTTAATTCTGGAGTCCTGTATAAAAACCTGAATCTGAAGGTTTAAATTGTGAAAACTGTTGGGACTTCATCTTTTCCACCATCTTTTCGTCATTCTGGCATCTCGGAACTAGCTGTTCACATAAATTCTTAAAAGCCTGAAAATTTTTCTGGATGTACTCCTCGGTTGCAGCTTCTAACTTGAGCCAGATAGAAGGATCAGTCTCATCAAGCTCCATACCACACCGCTCATCAACTGTTGATAAAGATAATAAAGTAAGCAGAAACTATCTCACATTTGGAACCTCCACAGAAGCAGCAAAATGATTTAACTTAAATAATCACCTGGATTGAACCGGAAATACTGCATTTCAGGAAGCAGTGGTATGAAAGTCTCCATAGTTTCCTCCACTCGCTCCACCGAACATGCACTCTCTATTAAAACCTGTCCTGTATCCAGATAGCGCCATCCACCTTTTCTAGCCTAAATATAAGCATTATATCTATATAATATCTGTAAATTAAGCAATGGTCCAAGGATAAAGGCAATATTCACTGCTTGTATGATAAAGAACAGCTCAAGCTCAAGATTGTCGCCTCTACATAATTTAAATTTAGAAATCTATGTAATGAAAAATAAATAAATAAACAAGATGCATCGGGGGCATAGGCATCAAAATCACCTTAGTAGGAACTGACCCACATCCAACCGAAACTAGGCAATCAATTCTCGTATCAGGCCATAAGAGTTGCGCTTCTCTAATTGCAAAAATGGTTGGATTATTTGCCACAATAGCTCCATCTTGCCAGCGGTTTACATCTAAGTGAAATAAATTACAACAGCATGAAAAAAAAAGAACTAACTATTATTTTAAAGTTTCTACATGAAGATCAAAGCACCAGACTAAGAAAATTGATAAGGCACGATAAGTATCTTCATTGAATTGTAAGGAATAATTACCATCTGAGAAATCATCAAGATAATATGGAGCAGCAGATGATGCCCTTATAGCTTCCCATATCCGATGCTTGCAGCTCCCAATATAAGCACCACGCCGGATACCAACCGGCGACCCAGAAGTAGCTGTCCCAACTGCAGTTATTGCAGGGCTTTCGACCATTCCTGTAGGCGCTTCCATGGTGCCAACTGGATACTGGTAAAATATACAGAAGCTGTTAATCAATTGATACAGGATTCAATAAAAAAGAGAAGGATAAAACATACTAAGAGTCCCTGTGCTATCACGATATTCCAACTCAAGTCTCTGAAATTCCAAAACTATAACCCCTGAACTCTCCCAAATATTGTTATTCCATCCCTGACTACTAAACAAGATCTAATAAGTGACTATTTCCTATCAAATAATTATTTTACCCCTGTTACTGAAATAAGATGGCCATTTTTCCACATAAAAAAACTAATGCTCATTTTAGCGGGAAAAATCAGATTCTTTTAAGGGCCAGGAATGGAACTAAAATATGTGAGAAAGTACAGGGACTAAAGTGAAGAGTTCACAGACAAAGAAGCAATATCAAGGTAGAACAGAACAAAGCACACATTTTGTCCAAAGGATAATAATCCAGAACTATATGAAACAAAGAGATCAGCTATCTGTATCTCGTGAGAATGGAGGTTTGCAGTGAAATTCAGTTGGTATTCAAAGTAACTAATCTTGAACTTCTTGGTTTGCTTAATGGTTTATATATTCTTAATGTTACATTTTCTGAAGTTCACAAGTTCTATGAAATAGAATGGCTGGAAATAAGAGACATAATCAAGCAATTCATGATGCAATAAAAAATAAGATAAGCACGAGAGTTGCATTTTGTAAGCGAAATCGAGTCTACCAAGAAAAAACATGGTGGGTAGACAAACCTGATAATTCCGAAATATAAAAGGTTGTGCCGGCATAACACTGACTAGAGTAGATACTGCGAAAACCTTCGGAATGCCTTTCACAGCAGACTCTATTAAGAGGTCACCATCTTCATCAGCGCACATTTCTTTCAGTAATCTCTCAAATTGATCTGCACTGTGCTGCAAGAATGTTCTGGATCAATTTTACTTTACAAAGTGGCACCAAAAATAAAGTTCACGTATATGCACAGTTCTTGCATACCTTTGAACCATGTACAACTACTCTAAAGCTTTGTGATGAACTTTTATATAGTAGGTCAAGCTTCTCTCTCCAGGAAGCAGCTTCATTATCTTTAGGGATAGGTTCAGCAAATACAAGTTTGCCTGAGGAAATCAAACTTCAAGTTAAAAATGTGGAGCAATTGTAAAATAGATATACGATACCAAGGGCACACATTTGGCCTAATCAGAGATTTTGCTAGAAGAGCATCTTGGTAAAGCGCTAAATTTTAACAAAGATCATGACTCATACCTAGTTTCTTATATATTTCTTCACACTGCTCCAAAGTCATCTGCTTGACTCCAAGAGCTATCGCAAGCATGCCACCCGTTGATGTACCACAGATCAAATCAAACATTTCATGAATACGCTTTCCAGTTCCTTCCTCGATTTGTTTAATCATTTGGACTGTCGCAAGACCCTTCATACCACCACCGTCCATTGCAAGTATGCGCAATCCTTGCTTCCCAACTGGCCTTCCTCTTATAGCTCGACGCAGATTCTCATTTTCTCCTGGAGAAATTCAAGGAATATGCTTGTAAGTTGTAACTACTACAAGAAAAGTACTGATTACAAACATGCAAAGATGCATACAGGCACAAATATTCATGCATGCGTGCAAACATGCACACATACAGAACCTACCAAGAATTGCCAAAGCACGTGCAGCAGCCTTATTCACACGCGGCTCAGATGTAACAGTCAAACGGAGTAGAAGCTCACGTAAGCTTTCAGACTGAGTTAAAGTACAACGATTCTCCAAACAGAAAGCTAAATTTCCCACTGCAAATAAAGACAGGCGCTGCACCTAAAAGATGAAAAGGAAAAAAGAATTACAACACATTACTGATAATTCCAAAAGGAATAACCACAATTTAGTTCCAGGTTCATCTTGCCTCTGTGTTTTTGTGCGCACAGAGTACTTTAAGCGACTTGAGGAGATCCTTCGTCAGCATCTTTTGTGCAACATGATCAGAGGCGAAAGCCAATGTGACCACAACTTGCAATACAGAAATCAGCTCTTCCTGATCAACTGATCTCAAAACTGACTCAATGGGTTGCATAATGTCGGATTTCATCAACTGCATTGCTAAAGAAACATCTGACGCTAGCGAGGAAAGAGCAAAGCATGCTTGTTCAACCTGTAAAATTAGAGTAACCATAAAAAATACATATATATAAAGAGATAAATGGATGAAAATGAGCAAAATATATACCACATGGCGATTATCACTGCTTATCATACTTATAAGCTGTCGAACTGCATTTTCTTCTTTGCTAATAGCTATCCGATTGTTATGATCTTGCATGATTTTTGCCAGAGCAGAAGCCAGAAGAGGATGATGGCATGAGGAAAACCGGAAAATAAGAGAAAAGAAGGCACTGAGTTTGTGCCTAGATGCAACGAAATAGGAGCTATTATCTGTCTGAAATCACCAAAACAGGTTATGAACAAAGGATCTGAAATGATTAATTTCAAGATTTTATAACTTGCGGTAAGTTTATTACCTCTATTTGCACATTTACAGACTTTAGGCTTTCAGTTGCCTCTATTCTGATATTAGCAAGAGACAAATGTCGTAAATTGTGCAATGGTAAAAGTTCAGGAAGAAACTCGAGAGGATTTCCAAACAATCTTAGGACACGAAGCTCAGTCATAGCCCTGCGTAAAACTGAGGAAGTAAGCCTATGAACACCATTAAACATGAAAAAGAAACAACAAAATGATTATTAAAGAAGAAATCGATTTCTGATTGAATGACCTGAGATCCAGGAGAGGGCGGACAAGTTTGTTGTGTTCTAAGGACAACTCAACCAACTTAACACATTGCCTCAGCTCAACTGCTCACATAAATCAAAACAGAAATAGAAAAGAATCAATCTCCAGTTTCACATATATAAATGTGCTATACACTTCTACATAACCAGAAGTTTGATATTGTTCAATAATTTGCACGTGTCTGGAAGAAAATAAATAAGAACAAATTAGATATGATAAAGATTCAACCATACCAGGGACAGAAACTAGCATGTTGCTATCAACTCTAAGAACCTTCAGATTCTTTAATTCACCAAGTTCTGGAGGTAAGACAGATAGCCTATTATTATCAAGATATAGTCTCTCAAGAAGTGGTAGGCATGTTAACTCGACCGGGAGTACCTGCACCGTACAACCATTTTTTGGTAAGGTTGGTAATGCCGAAAACCATATGGCTTTCCATACTACGAAAGTACCAAATTCAATGGATCTATCAATCATACAAGCAGTGAGAAGAATAACAGCATTGATCAGTACAAAGACGAACAGCTGCACAGCTTCCAAACAAAAAAATAGCTGAGAAATTTTCATCTTTACCCGTACTTGTAAAAATATTTATGATGCCCTCTCTAAAATGATAGTGCTCTATCATAATAACTCTATCCAAATTTTTAATCTCCTAGTTAAATATTATTACCTTA
Source organism: Aechmea fasciata (assembly GCA_025177825.1). Classification (NCBI taxonomy): domain Eukaryota; kingdom Viridiplantae; phylum Streptophyta; class Magnoliopsida; order Poales; family Bromeliaceae; genus Aechmea; species Aechmea fasciata. The sequence goes on along the minus strand of CM045932.1, from coordinate 8,237,329 downwards.
ATTCTCATTTATTCAGTTGCACATCCATCCAAAAAGCAATTCAACGAGAGGTATTGCCCTATCCTCTCAAAGCTCCAGTCTTTCTTGCCCTGTCCTTAAATCTATTAAATTTTTTAATCTCCTAATAAGAGACATCCCTAGATCAGTGCTTATAAAGGAACAATCCATAACGTTATCGACTATGGAATTGATTCAATGAGTGATTCAAACATTGCAAATAGAGGGGATGATACACACAAGAATCTAAATATAAATATATTGGTTACAAGGGATTCTATCCCTAAGCATCGAAATTTTGAAATGTTAACCTCAATTTGAACACCATTAATGATTTAACAATCTAAGCAAACGCAAAATCTTAATTTTTTTATGCAAGCAATCAAACATAACAAATTAAAAGATCACTTTTTAATAGCAAAACCAAAATGGGAGACTCACCGACAAGCCGCAGCCGCATAAGCTTACGACGGTAACGCTCTTCCAGTGATCGTCCAACACCGGAGCCCCCTCGGGCGATCCCGATGGTGCCAAATTTGATCGGATCAGCCGCGTGAGCACCGCAACGCCATCGCTCTGCTGCCCCGACCCCGCCGCCTTCGCCATCCGCACCGACCGCAGCGGTTCCCGCCGCGTCTCGACCTTCATATCGATCTCCACGCGCCCTTCCCGACCTTCGCGCAGATCCAGCACCACGGCGTCGCGCGGCGGGGGGAGCGCGACCATGAGCTGCGACTGGAGCCGGAGCGCGACCTGATCCTCGTCGTCCCCCGCCGACCAGTCGAGCTCGATCCGGAAACCGAGATCTCCTACGGCGGGGGGCTGGGGCGGGGGCGGCGGGGGAGGCGGAGGAGGAGGCGGCGGGGGCGGGGAGGTCGACGGCGTGGGAGAGGGGTCGGCATTGGGATCGGAGTCGCCGTAGTCGAGGGTGAGGTGGAAGATCTCGGAGAGCCGTTTCCACCCCAAGCCCCACGACATGGGAGGGTCGAATGGAGCACGAAGGCGATCTTCAGGGTTTGGGCAAAATTAGGGTTAGGGTTTGGTGAGGATAGGGGAGGCAGATGGTGGCAAGGGGCCGGCGGAGGGAGATGGAGACATAGAGAGCGGGCTTTTTGGCCTTCGCGTTGTCTCCTGCGTTTGCCTTCTTTTTCTTTTCTCCCTTGGGTTTTTGGTGAAAATGTATTTATTTGAGGAGCCTCTCTCATTAAACTATAGTAGGAGCATTTTAAAGTGGTTTTCTTGTTGTGTATCAATATTTTTCTTATTTTTTATTTTCGGCATAAAAAAAATTTATTAATTTTGTAATCTTGTAAAAACAAGTCATTATTTTGAATTTTGTAGGTTTATATTGAATTTTTCAAAAACAGACAAAAATACACTTATTTTCTCTCTCTCTCTCTCTCTCTTTTTCTTCTTTTTTTTGTTTTTTTTCGTGATCTCTTTCTTTCTTCCCTCCCCCAAGCAAGGCTCGTTCCACGGAGTATTTTCTTTGAAACAACATAATTTTTATCTAAAGACCAACATTTAGGGTTTGTTTAGTTCATCCATTTTATTTTGAATATAAAATAAAAATCGATTTGATCAAATTCGATTAATTTTGTTTGGTTTGTAGGAATCTTGAGATTTTTATTCCGAACTGGAATGAGAATGGCCCATCAGCCTTCAACTTGATTCCGGACTCCAAGCCCGGATTGAGATTTCATTTCCGAAGCCCACCAAATCCCGAAGCCCACGAGACCCCTCTCTGTATACGATCTCTCACCCCTCATCAAAAAAAAAAAAACAACGCTACCCCTCGCCCCTCTCACCCCTCTCTCAAAACCCTATTCCTAACCCTAGCGGCGCCGCGAACGCGGCACGGTGGCGGCGTAGGGCGGCGTGACGGCGAGACTCGGCAGCACGACAGCGAGACGGGGCGGCACGGTGAGTTGGTGCAGCGGCGTGGCGACGAGGTGAGGCCCGATCAGATTGGATCTTTACTCGCCATTGCTTGTAGATTAGTCTCCGATCTACTTAGTTATTGGTGCGATTAGGGTTTCTAGGAGGGTTTCGAGTGGTGGATCCGTTTGATCACAGTGTGATTTGTTAATGGAAATCGAAAAGATCATGCTTTTGTTGGTAGATTTTTTGTGACCTTGTTGTGAAGTGCGCGTGGTTATGTAATTTCCATTTACTTTTCCATGTCCACTGTTTTTTTAATTATTATTATTTTTTGGGTAAACTACTAAATTTGAAGGGGAAATTTTATCCCCATTCCATTGTTTGTATGAACCGAACAATGGAATGGGAATAACTCATTCCAATTTCCAATCCAAAAATGAACCAAACGTTTTGGGGGAGTGGGCCATTCTAATTACCATTCCAATTCATTATCATTTTATTATCCATTCCATTTCCACTCTTGAACCAAACAAGCCCTTATTTCAAAGAGTCTAATTTTTATCTTAAAGACTGCAAAATTCATCTAAACAGTGTAATTTTCTTGTGAGACAATGCAACTTTATTTTAACAATAAAATATTTATCTTTTTCTTCCTTCTTCTAGTTTTGCAAAATCTCAACACTGATCTCAAGGTAGTTATTTTATTGTTAAAATCTCAAAACTAGTAGATTTGTATGACAATTAGTATTAGAAAACGAACATGTGAAAGATCTCAAGGTAGTTAAATTTATAATGTGAGAGTTTAGTAGTTTACTAGTAAAATAAGAAGAACTACCAAAAGAGGGATGAGAATAAACAACTAATATATTAGCTTATAAGAATAGAATGTGCATGAATAGGATATATATAAATATAGATTGATGTAGATATAGATTATGCATAATATTGTTGCAGCGCTTTGTTGAGTCTGCGTGGTATAGTTGCACTTTGTATTCCTTTGCTTTGTTGGTATTGTTGCACTTTGTATTCCTTTGCTTTGTTGATGCAAGTGCTAAAATAAGCCCCGGTTGGAATGTGATCTCTTAGGCTAGAGTTTAAGTGCTTGAAGAAGCTCTTTTGGACTTCGGATAGGTTGGCCTGAACTATAATGCTGTGGAGACTTTAAACTGGTTTATATTTGGCCCCAAATGCCGATAGTTCAAAATGGGTACAGCAATACATACCGATTTGCGACCCTTTGAGGATTCTGTTTTTCAATTTAAATATTCTAAGGAACAGTTTTTGGTGTACCAATGTTTTATCACTTTGATATTCGGGACCTTTGAAAGTTTAATCTACATTGTTTCCAACCCTATTTCCTTGACCAGATCTCAGATATAATTCCCTTTGTGGCTGTTACAGGTTTAGTTCAGCTTTTTCATGCATCCAAACTTTTTTGGTCGGCATCATAGGTGCACGTTGTGTATGTGCGCGTGCGCATGTGTGTGTGTGGTTGCTTGTACATACATTTGTGAGTGTGTGCGCGCGCGCTTATGCGTATAGGTATGCGCTTGCACCTGTGTAGCTCTCATTAATCATACTCCATCTATTTATGGATGGCCCTTGAGATTCCAGCATATTCAACACTGATGATGCTAGTTAGATAGATCATCAATGTGCATTGGGAATTCGTAAGCATTTTACTTTTGGAAAAATGAGCTAAAAGTTACATAAAAGGGCTCTGATCATTGTAGAAAAAGGTCTTGGTGTGATAGCTTTCAATAATGAAGGTGCTACAAATGCTTGTGAAGTGTGAACTCTCGAAACAGGTTAGTTGGAGAGATTAATTGGACCATCTTGGGCATGGTAGAATTTTATTCCATGATAAAGGATGAAATTATGTTGATTGATGTAATGAGCACTACAGAACTTTTATATAGTATTAGGTGTTGTTTGAAGATTTTGCAGTTTACTGATTCTGTTTCTTTATATTCCAACTAACTTTTTTTTAGATATTTCCAATTTCAGCATTTTGTATGTTTTCGCATTATGCTCTGAATGATAGCTTCTTCTGGGTGAACAAATCTCATCTTTCATGTTAGTTCTCATCATAAGTTGCCGCTTAGAACCAGTAATATTTTAAACAAAACTGTAAATATGTGTTAGCACATGCTTACATGCATATATATATATATATATATATATATATATATAGGCTGGGGCTACTATACTCATATGAGTATAGAGCCCTCTGTACTCATAAGTTTTTAGCCTTCAGATGAAAAAAATGTGCGGCTAGGATGAGAGTGGTTACGGTTAGGTTGATAGTGGGCCCCCTAGGGTTGAGTGGGTGAGTGGTTGAATAGTATAATCTAACGGGTGAAAATCATTAAAGGGTAGATCTAACGGTCAAAAATTTATGAGTACAAGAGGATCTATACTCATAAGAGTATAGTAGCCGGACTCTATATATATATATATATATATATATATATATATATATATATATATATATATATATATGTATAACAACTATGTTCCATGTGCCTGATCACCTGATAATGCTTCACTTGATATATTTCCTTTCAGGAACCAAGAAGGTTAAGATGAGTGCTCCCTTTATGCTTGAGAAAGATGCTCCATTCGCGCTTCGCGGTGAGAAACTACTATTTTCTCATTTTAATTGTGTAGTATTCTTTCCGCTGTGAGTTCTATCCTAATTTTCTGAAATGTCGAACATGATTAAAACTTTTCTTCCAAAACTAGCATATTATTCTCCCGGATCATTTACACTGTCTTTTGCTGAAGTATTCTTAACATGTCTATTAAAAATTCAAGCTTAATATATCACAAATTGCAGAATATTATTGCCCTAATAATTTGTTATATTTTCAGGCATTCTCGGTAGCACGAGTTCCAGATACCACACCATGAGACGGTTCGACCGACCCCTACCAACTAGTGAACAATTAATGGCCTACAAAACTATTACTAATCTCCCTCATGCTTTATCCTTTCCTCCAAGTGGAACCCGGGCCCTTCACTCGAGCCGGGCCTTATCTGAATCGGCGAAACCAATTTTGAACCGTCCGCTATCACCTCATCTTCCTTTAAAGAAGCCGCAGCTGAGCGCGACATACTCAATCTCGCATCGCATATTCGGAGTCGGCTTAGCCACCCTTATTCTCCTGCCTCCCCTTGCTATGAAGTTTAGCCTCCTATTTGATGTCTGAGAGTCAACTAGAAAGAAGAGGGGGGCTCTCTTTTGTTGTGCTATGGTTCCAAACACTGGGAATCATTATAATATATCAGAGTGAATAATGGAGAAGGCAACTTTTGTAATAAGTGCTTTTTAGAGTTGTTCTTTGGCACCTTGTTTTATATTGGATATTGTCTGAAACATTTGTGGTTTGCGTTTGTCTCTTGCAACTATGAAGTATAATATCCTTTGCAAATTGACTGAATTAGTATATGGTGAAATGAGAATTGTAATTTGATGAGTTTTGGGGTTCTCTCCTATGTATGAAGTTTCTTTCTATTGCAAATCAAATTCGTTTTATTAAATTTGAACAGATTTTAGCTCCCCTCATTCTCCATGAAATTCTCCTTATCAAGTTGTTGGTGAAATGTATTCAAAGTCCATGTTAAAATGAATTTATTTATTTCTAGTCATCTAATCTCAACTAAAATTATACAGGAAATATAGGTGTAGATCTTACATGCTAGACTCTTAAATCCCCACATATACTCACTTGGTAGGAGTGTAAATCTTACACCATTTGATCAAGGTTTTAATGAATCCCTTCGGATTTTTAATTTTTTTAAAAAAAGTTTGAAAGAAAACTTTAAACAGTGTTTGAATTGGAGATAAGAAGAGGGATAACTTATCCCCTTTTATGTCCAAAAGTAAATTCTGGAATAAGCTGATATAACTATCCCATCTGTTACTTCTAAAATTATTTTTCTTATTTCATATTATCTATCCGGTATTTTTTTTATCTCCAAAAATAATTTAATTTTTATTCAAACGCTATTTTACTTATCCTCATATTTACATCTATTTCTGTAATAATTAGTTTTTATTTATATTCGAACCAAACGGTACCTAAACCCCGGAAATGACGGACTATAAAATGTACAATTGTAATACAACGTACAGACAATGTATAAGTGCAACACCAGAGTGTTCACACACTCCGTCATTTTCAAGCAATTAAGTCCAAGTCCTCTCTCATTTCTTTTTCTCTTTCCTTTTTCTTTTAATAGTGGATCGAAAGAGAGTGGAAGTAAAATAATCAACTGATCGATTCCTCCATTATGTTGACTTGACAAAGTCCACCAAGATTTGTGAGCTGGTTAATTTGGTTGCAAGGGTCCCACATCCATTAATTGTTTCTGCTGTAACTTACTCTCACAATTAATGTGCAGTCACATGCATTACTTCATGCACAATACTTTTCCTAATATTTAGGAATATTTTCAAAAATCATGCATGTGGTTTCTCTGTGATTTAAAGTGTATTAATTTATTGCCATTTGATTTTATTTTTATCTTTTTATTATCGATTTCACTAAATTTTTTTGTTAAATTAGTGACAAAGTTAAAACTAAATGATACTAAAATAAATATACGATAAACTTATATTGGGTATCTGGATTTCTTGTTTATAATTTAATAAAATATTAACGAAAAATCTGACGAAAAGATAAAAATGAAACCACGGACACTGACTTGATACACTTTAAACCATAGGGCACTAAAGTGAGAAAGTGTGAAACCACATGCAGGGACGAAGCTAGGATTCAATTTTGAGGGGGGCCAAAATATATTTAAATAGAAACTTTAGTAATAAATAATAAACAAAAATTTTCTTAATTAAAATTTTTTTATTAAAAAATTATTAATTAAATAAATAATGTAAAAGTATGAACTTTTATGTTTTTTATTTTTAGATGTTTAACTTCTAATTATTTTATTTATATTATTATATTAAAATAATTTAGAAATTTTACTAAATCTAGTCGTAATTTCTTAGTTTTTTAGTAAATAAAATTAACATAGCTATTAAATTTAGTGCAATTATTGATTTAATCAAATAAAAAAGTTCACATAAGATAAATAAAAGTTTTAAAAAATTATTAAATACAATTTTTAGAGTAGAGAAATGTATTACAAAACACTCAGCAAGAAGCTTTTAATATATTTTCACCCATAAAAAAAATATACCGATTAGGAGAAAGAGAAAGAATTATATTGGTACCATATTATTAAGTAAATATTGAAAAGAGAGGAGAGCCAAAGCTATCAATGATCCATCAAAAAAAAATTTTGAAGGACCATTAAGCAAATATCGAAAAGTTAGGGGGGGCCATGGCCACCTTGGGCCTCCGCATAGCTTCGTCCCTGACCACGTGAGTGGTATTTGAAGTTTATCCTAGTATTTTCTTACTGATCAATCATTTATCTTTGAAACAGAAAAATATGTACAGAGGTATTCAAAAAGAGAATTCAAAATTAAATTGGATTAGATAAGATAAGAAAACAACGATATCCACATAAACAAATGGTATATAGCATCTGAATAATCCAAAATATGTCAGTTTTTCGAACCCAATCTCTTGTAATCCCAACCCTCCAATCGTTTAATCAGATCATATTCAATAATTTTAAAAATGTAATATTATCTCAACCATGAGTTGTCCATAATGATTTTTTAAAAAATTATTTTGATATATTGATAATTATAAAAAATCTATTTTATTATTTTGTATATACAGTTTAAAATACCATATGAATTTGAGAATTCACTAGTAAAAAAAAAAAAAAAAAACTCTTGTGATAAACAAAAACATTTTCCCACATAAAATTGCACTATATATATATATAATAATAATGTTTTAAAATTGGGGAATTAATACATATATATTTTACCTTGTGAAGTTGTGAAGACCCTGAGGAACTGTAGTAATAATATATAAATCACTTGAAAAGTAAACTCTCCTTGAATATTTTATTTAAGTAAATTATATATATATATATATATATATACCACTGTGATTTTTTTAAAATAAAAATTTTCGTGCACCAGATCTGGATCCTACGGCTGAGATTCGCGGTGTGGCCTCACGTTGAAGCTGACTTGGATGCCCTAGTCGTCGTAGAATCCAAGATCGTAACTACATTCCAAAAAAAAAAAAAAAAAATGTTCCACGTGTACAAATAATAAAGGGTTATTTACATACATGTCCCTACAAACATAGTCAATTGCGGAGATATTCCTACAAAAGCGAAACCAGGTGAGATGTTCCTACAAAAGTCAAAAGTATGCGAGATATGTCCATGCCGTGCCTTTTACGGGGACATATCTGCAAAATATTCCTGCAGATATGTCCCCGCAAAAGGCACGGCAGAACATATCTGCATACTTTGACTTTTTGACATCTCACCAGCTTTTGCTGGAATATTCCTTGATTGTTTGTATGACCCAATAATAAAAGAGCACATGGGAAAAAAAATATCTTGGTGGGCCCCACAACTTATACTGATGAGTAATTGATTGGGGTAAAAATGGACGGAGACCCCTCACCTTTACAATATTTGGACATTACACTGTCCATTATTTTTTTAATTTTTATCGAACTAATATTTTGTTGCACTTACCTATTCGGAACACTTGTGCATTTTTATTGAACTTTGAACGTGATTAATTGCAAATAATTAGTACCTAACATAGCTAAATGTAATTAAAATTAATATAGTTTAAAGCTAAAAAAAATTACCAACGAGTTGAAAAGTTTTTTTTTTTTTTAAAGGATTTCCAAAGGCCAAACGCAATTATTCATATTTATATAGTAAAAGAGATTTGATTCCACTAGATGTTAGAATCAATTACCACACAAAAATCTAATTGTGATTTAAAATTTAATTAATTTTATAATAAAGATAAAATCAGACTTACAAATAATCATTAAATTTCAAATAAAAATTTTGATATATCTGAAAGTGTACGACACTATTCCGTCCTTACGATTAATTGGAAATAATATCCTAAGATACGACCAGAATTTTTTCTCCCGCGAGCACGATCATGAAGAAGGCTGACAGAGACTCTTTCAATACCTGATAATAAAAAGAATTAAATAAATTAAAATAATAATACAGTTTTGTTCTCTTTTAAGGCAGTGTTTGGATTGGGGATAGCAAGGGGGATATTCTGCTATCCCCAATCTTATTCCCAAACAATTTTTTTTTTTTTTTGGAACTGTTGTCCCCAATTCAAACCCTATCCTCTTATCCCCAAATACCTCACTATCCTCTTTTCCCCAAGGGGTAGTTTAGTAATTTTCACATTTCACCACCTCACTATCCTCTTATCCCCAAATACCATCCAAACACTTTTTTTCTTATATCCTTTTATCCCTATCCTTATCCCTATTTTCATCCAAACACAAAATTATTCTTATCCTCATACTTGTACCTATCCCTGTAACAACTAGTTCTTACTTATCCCCGAACCAAACGCTACCTTACTTTCTCTACTATATTCCTCATGTGAACACAAGAGGAGGCAAGATATAGGGACTTGTGAAGGTTCCGCTACTTTAATCTATACGTTTCCAACCAATTAATTAGAATAATAAATACTAATAGATGAAAATAAAAGAGTTAATAAATAAAATAATAATAATTAAAAAATTTTGGATTTTTTTCTCGAGCACTAGAATACTAACTAACTTAGCTATTTAGTGATGGTAATCACTTTAAAAATTATTATGATGTTTATTTCCAAATAGAATGTAGTTGAGGGGTAAGCATGCATTTTCACCTAATACTTTATAAAAAAAATGTTATTTATAACTATTTATCAAAATTGATAAATAATTAAAAAATTTAGAAGTACATGCTATTAATAGTTCAGTAGCCATACTATATATATATATATATATATATATGAGTTGAGCTAGAATACTCTCAAAAGCACCAATAGGGTGATCTTTTGAGTTTTTAGCATTGGATGGGAAGATGTAGGGTTGAAATGATGGTGGTTGGTGGTGGTTGATGTGATAGGTGGTGGTAGGTGGAATAGTGTTAGATCTAAAGGCTATTAGTAATCAAAAAAGTAGATCTAAGGGTTAAAAACTTAGAAGCACCAACTTTTGGTGCTTCTAAAAGTATTCTAGCTCAATTATATATATATATATAGAGTTTTACTAGAATACTATCGGTAGTAAACGAGCCGTTTTACTACCGATTTGTTTTCGATGATAGAGCTTCCAAATTGACAATCGGCTCCGTTGAGCATGATCTATACCATTTGAAGTGTTTAGAAATCAAATTTCAAATTTTTTCGACATCATTTGTTTAATGATTAAAGGGTTTCAAAATTTGTAATTTTAATGGTCGATAAGAGACGTTTTCTCGTTTAACGGTGTAAAGATATTCAAATCAATTGAATTTTTGTTAGAAAATTCTTTAAACTATTTAAAACAAAATCTATACTCTTGATCTCGATTACAAGACTCCTGTCATCATTTTTTAAAGAGTATTCATTTTTAGCCATTCAATTTTTTCACTTGATGGATAAAAGAACAATATCGAAAATGCGTGAAATTTGATTTCTAGGTAGTTTAAATGGTTTAGATCACATTTAACGGTGCCGATCGTCAATTTGGAAGCTCTATCATCGAAAACAAATCGGTAGTAAAACGGCTCATTTACTACCGATAGTATTCTAGTTCAACTCTATATATATATATATATATATATATATATATATATATATATATATATATATATATATATATATATAGAGAGAGAGAGAATTGAGCTCCTATGCTTTTAAAAGTGCAGTCATTGGTCTTGTAAGTTTTTAGCCCTTGGATTGAGAGATGTGTGGTTAGGATAATTTGGGCCCCCTTGTGTTAAGTGGGTGGTTGGTTAAATAGTATAATCTAACGGATGAAAATGATTGGAGGTGTAGATCTAACGGTAAAAAAATCACAAGCACAAAGGGCTTGGTGCTTTCTACAAGCACCATGTGGGACTCTATATATATATATATATATATATATATATATATATATATATATATATATATATATATATATATATATATATAGTTCTATATGAGTTTGGGCTATCTTTATCGATATGAAAGATTCGATCTTATTAAGTTTTCTTAGTTAGATCCATCCTTTTGATAATTTTCACCGTTAGATCATACTATTCAACCAACCACTCACTTAACCTTAGAAGGTTCACATCATCCTAACCGCACATCTTTCAATCTAATTGCCACAAAACTCGAGCAAGACCAACAACTCGCTATTAATAAGATAAGAAATTTCGCCTTCTCTCTCTCTCTCTCTCTCTCTCTCTCTCTCTCTCTCTATATATATATATATATATATATATATTGAAAGAAGGTGGTCACGTAATTTATTATTTTTGTTTTTCTTTGCGAGACCATTGTGTAAGGTTCCTACAAAATCAAGTCCTAAGTCACCCACCATTAAGATATTTGAAAGAAGGTTCCTACAAAGTCAAGCCCTAAGTCACCCACCATTAAGATATTTGAAAGAATTTTACAATGTTAAGTAGAAAAAAAAATCATTATAGCGTAAAAAATATATACAAATCTTGATTAAAAGTGCTTTTTTTTGTGTAATTTTGACAAGTCTATTTGATTTTGACACATGCTTCTCGATCACAAACAGATAGAGAGAAAATTAAGTTAGGCTCTATTCATTTATTTTATTGGTGATAACAGCCATCACAATAAAAATCTGGACCACTTCCCCACTTGTGGGTCGGTACGCTATCACCGTAAACTTCAAATTTTTACTTTAAAAAGAAGCTAAAATTGAGAATATATATTTTTTTTAGAGAGAAAGATAGATTTGCTATCTGCTTTAATTATTTACAGCGAATATAAACAGAGCTGCAAAAGTGATACAGAATCAGACTTTGAATAAAACCATTTAAAGGAGCAACTTAAAAAAAAAAAAAAAAAAAAAAAAAACAAACGATACATATCTTCAACAGAAACCTGCAAAAATATAACAAAACAGGCTAAGTTAAGAATAGTTAGTACTATTTATTTATTTATAAACACACTAGTTGGAACTCATTAAAAGTGAATTTTTTTAGAATTAATCGCAGAGTGCTCTTCAAACTTTTCGCCATTTTTATTTTGGAACTTAATTTTTTTTTTGTAATTAAGTTTTTAAATCCCTTAATTTCATCGTGATAAAATAACAACCGTTAAAAGATATTTTAGAATTAATAATCACTTTTGAGTGCTCTTAAAAGAAGTATAAAAAGGTTCTTTGCTTAAAACTCAAGCCCATAATCAAATGCAATATAAAGTGTAAAAAAAAAAAAAAAGAAGGGAGAGTTTGATTCCTTGACTTGTATTGACTCCACGAAATTGAATGCGATTCCTAGAGCAGCAGTAAACACGTGGTCCGTGAGCTCCACTTTTCCCAATCACCCCCCCAACTTGTCCATTATTTTTATCCATTGAATTTAATGCTATGATTTAATAATGGTAACAATGTGAGTATATTATATATGAGTCCGACTGCTATGCTATCAATAGCACGAAGTACTTGGTGTTATCAAGTTTTCCACCGTTAGATCCACCCTTTTGATGATTTTCACCCGTTAGATCATACTATTCAAACAACCATCCACTTAATCCTAGGGGGCCCACATCATCTTAACCGCACATCTCTCAATCCAACTATTAAAAGCTTGGTAAGACTAATGACTTAGTCTTATTAATAAAGATAAAGCTGTTCTATTATATATTAAAAAATATAAACAAAATATATTTTTTATTATATGTTAAAAAAATTTGATAGAAAGGATTTGTCTGTTTGGCTTTACATGAAGTAGAGTGTAAAGCGAAAAAGAAATTATGAAGATGTCGCGATAACTAAAAACAAAAGTGATATTTGAAGCCTCAAAATTAAGGTTCAAACTTAGTATTCATTATTATGTTTAAAATTTAAACAATTATGGATATATTGATATAAGTTTGGCTACTATACTATCGACAGTACCAAGCTCTTGATATTATCGAGTTTTCTGCCGTTAAATCTACACATTGATTATTTTCATCTGTTAAATTATATTATTCAACCAACCGTCCGGTCAACTCTAGTAGGGGACCACGATTATCCTAACCGCATATTTTTTCATCCAACGGCTGCAAACTCGATAGCACCAAACGTTTGGTACTATCGATAGTATAATAGCATAATTCATATTATCTAAAAAAAAATTTTGTTTTTTTTTTACTGTAATACTTACATAGCACTTTACTATAGATTCAGGCAAAAGTTCACAAAAAAAATAGGGACCAATTTGAGATTTTGGAATAGTACAAGGACTATACACACATTTTTTTATTTTTTTTTGTTTCGATCCCATTCAATACGTTAGTATGTTACTGCGACTACCTCCCTCGCCATTGGACTATACATTTCCCGGCTCTTTCAGGACAGTTTACATCTGGGTCCCTCTCTTTTCTTAATTTCTCCATCACGGGTCCCCAAGGCATTGATATAACCCCGACCACTCACATTTATAACCAAAAACAAACAAAAAGTCTCCTTTTTATTCAATGGGTCATTGAGATTTGAGCTAAAAAAGGGGAGTTGGGTTTTGCAAGCTTTGTGGGAGGAGATGGGTTCCTCTTCACCTCTCTCTGTGAGCTTCGTGCTCCTCCATTTCGTAGCAATGGTGGTGGGTTTGAAGCCCACTGTGGTGAACATTGGGGCTCTGTTCACCTTCAATTCGACGATCGGGGCCGTGGCGAGGACCGCGATTGAGCTCGCGGTGGAGGACGTTAATGGGGACCGCGGAGTCCTCGCGGGGACGAAGCTTAATGTGATCATGCAGGATACGAATTGCAGTGGGTTTCTGGGAATGATAGAAGGTAATTGGTTGTGGCCTTGTTTGGGTAAAGATCACTTTTTTTTTTTTTTTTTTTTTCTTATTATTTTGCTAATCTTTGTTGCTGCAGCTTTTGTGTTTGTGGAATTGATTCTGACCTATAAAGTTTTGGACTTTGGAGAAAAGTTTTGTGCGTTATCTCTTTTTTAAGGTTTTTATTGCTGCAAATAGCTTTTTATCTCTTTTAGGTACAAATTTGCTGCATAATTGTGTTGCTCTATGTAGTAATCAAGTAAAGTATCTTATATTGTATTCATGCATATTTGTTATAGTAAATTTAAGTGATTTTTTAGTAAGTTATGGGGTTTAGATTGAGTCCGGCTTAGGTAAAGAGTGCACTAACAAATTAAAGATTGAAGATTCAATCTATATTGCTGATCACTTATTTCATTTGCGTTGTGATTCGAGATATATTTTATCGTTGACGCCACGATTTACTAATAAGCAACTGAGCTTGAACCCAAAACTTACCTTTGGCGCGTCCTTCACTAGAGCCGGACGCATTTAGAAAAGTTTAGGGCGTGTTTCTTTCAATCAAAGTCGGGGTTGAAGTGGCCGAATTCCCATAACTGGAGTTCGCAGGTGTTTGGACAGAATCACGGAGCTCAACTTCCGTGCATGCGAATCTGTCTCACAGGACGGCAAGTTCGCATACTGTTCAAACTTGCGACTTCGCCTGCGACGAGCGCAGAGTCGAGCTCCGCCGTACAGACGGAACTCGCCATGTTCGCTGGGTATAGCTTATTTTTATCAAAGCACCCCCTTTGCTTTGCCTCTACTGTTTCATTGGCTTCTATTGTTTATGAAGATTTAAGCACAATTTTTACTCGTCTCAATTTAACCTTTTTGCTTCTTTGTGCACGCTTAAAATTCATTTTTTTTTTCTTTTTTTAATTTACGCAGCCTTACAATTGATGGAAAATGAAGTCGTCGCCGTGTTAGGTCCACAATCATCAGGCATTGCCCATGTAGTCTCTCATGTCGTTAATGAACTCCACGTTCCACTTCTTTCTTTTGCGGCCACCGACCCAACTCTCGCTTCCCTCCAATACCCCTATCTTGTCCGAGCCACTCAAGATGATTCATTTCAAATGAATGCAATTGCCGATATAATCAGTTACTATGGATGGAGAGAAGTTATTGCCATTTATGTAGATGATGATTATGGCAGAGGAGGGATCACTGCATTAGGTGACGCCCTCGCAAACCGGCGAGCTGATTTAACCTACAAAGCCGCGTTCCCTCCCAATGCAGATACAAGTGTCATCAATGACTTGTTGGTCCAAGTGAATTTGATGGAATCACGAGTCTACGTTGTTCATGTGAACCCTGACTCGGGCCTTGATGTTTTCTCTACTGCAAAATCTCTTGGAATGATGGTTAGTGGGTATGTGTGGATAGCAACTGATTGGCTCGCTTCAGTTTTAGATTCATCTCAACCGTCGAATCCCGACATGATGAACCTTATACAGGGGGCCATTGTTCTTCGCCAACATACTGCTGATTCTGATCTCAAAAGATCATTAGTTTCTCGATGGAATAATTTGGTCCGAACGGGGAATGCCACTGCAAACCTGAACAGTTACGGGCTGTATGCATATGATTCAGTATGGTTAGCTGCCCGTGCGATTGACCAGTTCTTGAATGAAGGACAAGTAATTTCTTTCTCCAGTGATCCGAGGTTGCATGATGCAAATGGAAGTAACCTTCATTTAAGTTCACTTAGATACTTTGATGGAGGTCAGAATTTGTTAGGGAAAGTGCTTCAAACGAATTTCAGAGGTGTTACCGGCCAAGTTCAATTTAGTCCCGATAAGAAATTAATCCATCCTGCGTATGATATCTTAAATATTGGCGGTACAGGTTTTCGGAGAATAGGGTATTGGTCAAACTATTCGGGTCTCTCTGTTACTGCTCCTGAAATTTTGTATGGAAGGCCATTAAACTCTTCTCAAAGTAATGAACAGTTATACAGTGTAATATGGCCCGGTGAAACAACGACGAAGCCACGTGGTTGGGTATTTCCAAACAATGGGAAACCTCTAAAAATTGGGGTCCCTTATCGAGCGAGCTACAAGGAATTCGTTTCAAAGGATAATGGTCCTGATGGTGTTAAGGGGTATTGTATTGATGTGTTTAAAGCTGCAGTCAACTTATTACCTTACCCTGTTCCATGCGAATTCATTCTGTTCGGAGATGGTACTAAGAATCCCAGCTACAACGAACTTGTTCAGAAGGTTGCTGATAATGTACGTATAAATCCATTCATAAGAATTGCCTTCTCAGTTTCCAGTTGACTAGTCGAGGATCTCTTTTTTGTCTATAGGCTAAAACGAATGTATACACAAGTAGCAGTGATTTGGAAACAAGTCCCTGTACTTCATTTTTATTGCATTTGAAACCCCTAAATATCATAATGTTTGATCTTTCATGTTTCCTAAGATTGATAATTTTAGTAAATATAGTTGTAGTGAGCTTTTTCCAACTTACCTACAGTCGGGTGGTGTACAAAAATTTTAGCCTTTTGGAAAATTATACATCTTTTGTATCTCTTTTCAGCTTGATCAGAATCCAAAGTTTTGTAACATACCTTTCTTCTTTTTGATTAGTACTTTGATGCTGCTGTTGGTGACATTGCCATCGTGACAAACAGAACGAGGATTGTGGACTTCACACAACCATATACTGAATCAGGGCTTATTATTCTTGCTTCTGTGAAAGAGAGAAACTCAAGTGCTTGGGCTTTTATGAAGCCATTCACAATATCGATGTGGTGCGTCACGGGGCTTTTCTTTCTATTTGTGGGAGCAGTCGTGTGGATTCTTGAGCATCGTACTAATAAAGAGTTTCGTGGATCTCCAAGGCAACAACTTGTAACAATATTCTGGTCCGTATTCTCAACTAGTCGACTTCTTCGTTCTACTGGTTAATAAAGCCTAATGTTTAAAGCTTTTGGTTTCGCTTTTCAATTTATGCTTATTTCGGGAACTGTCCGGGGATCTGTTTAGATCTATTGGAGATATTCCACTAATTTGAATAATACATATACTTAATTAGTCACGTTTGGTAATTTCTTAAAACTTTTCTTGGCTTATTTTCCTTTGCCAAACTGAATGAAACTAACCAAATTATTGTCTACCATGCAGGTTTAGTTTCTCAACAATGTTTTTCGCACACAGTAAGTAGATGATACTATTATTTCTGAACAAAATTTTCATTTTGTATTAAACTGAAAAATCCATAATCTCAGCTTTCATTTGGTGATCTATTACAGGAGAGAACACTGTGAGCACCCTTGGACGATTCGTGCTCATCATATGGCTCTTTGTTGTATTAATCATCAATTCAAGCTACACCGCGAGCCTCACATCTATCCTTACAGTTCAGCAACTTTCCTCTCGAATCGAAGGACTCGACAGCTTGATCTCTAGCTCTGATCCTATTGGCTACCAAGTTGGATCATTTGCGAAAAACTACCTCATGGACGAGCTAAATATTCCCGAGTCGAGATTGGTTTCTCTAAATAACCCAGAAGATTATGCGAGAGCTTTAGACCTCGGGCCAAAAGACGGGGGTGTAGCTGCAGTAGTAGATGAGCTTCCATATGTTGAGCTTTTCTTGGCCAAGTACTGCAACTACAGGACAGTGGGTCAAGAGTTCACAAAGAGTGGGTGGGGCTTCGTAAGTATCTTTCTATTCCTCTATAATATGTAAAAACTCTCCCTGGGGTGAATTCAAGCGAAAACTTTAGGTACACTTCTTGTGGTATAGCCTGATTTTTCACTTTAACACTCTCTGGTTCAAACTGTTCCACCTAGAGTAACCTGTGCCAAAAAAAAAAGAAAAAAGAAAAAGATAGAAACTATATATTGAGCATGTAACAATCAGAGGGTGGTAAAGCGAAGTCCGGCTATACCAATATGATGGAATCCAAATTCCAAAGTAGATGAATATGAAAGAATCAACTAGTTATTGGCTGGGTCTGGTTCAACCCAGTTTACTGGGCCGGGTTGGGTCTCAAATGAGATCTGAAAAGATTGATTTTTGTAGCATTTTTTAACAAGCCTCATGATCTATTCTAAAGTTTCTCGTAACGTCAATGTGCTCTCAAGTAATCGATGATTACCGCTTTACAGGCCTTTCCAAGAGACTCTCCTCTTGCAGTTGACTTGTCGACAGCCATCCTGACACTCTCAGAGAACGGCGATCTACAAAGAATTCACGACAAGTGGTTGACCAACAATGGGTGCAGCTTACAGGACACCCAAGTCGATTCGAACCGGTTAAGTCTCGAGAGCTTCTGGGGCCTCTTCCTTGTATGCGGCGTCGCATGTTTGATAGCTCTCATAATCTTCTTCTTCAGAATACTTTGTCAGTATAGCAAGTACAATAGCCAAGACGAAGTCGAGCGCTGCGAATCGCAGGGAGGAAGTAGCAGAGGAATGTCGAGATTAACGAGCATCAAGGAATTGCTCTCTTTTGTCGATAGGAAGGAAGAAGAGATTAAGAATGCAATCAGGAGAAAATCAATCGATAGACGGCAACAAGTCGATAACAGCTCAAATGGGCAATCCCCGTCACCTGCATAGTAATGAGATATTCCTTACATCATTGCAATTTGAAAGCAAGCATTTTCAAGTTTAGCAACCAAAGATGAATGGTTATTTTTCCAAACAACATATACTGGGACTACTCCGCAAACAAAGGGAGCAACAGCAACAATATATACTTGCTTCGACATTGCGCGATGTAAAAGTTAAAACAGACGTATATACAGAGTTGGTAGGTATTAAGCTTTTGAACAAACTGAAATGTGTAGCAGCTTGTTAATGTATGCTAGTTTTTCGCGTATTGTATCATTTTCTGTGATTGAATAAACCACAAGATGTATATGAATTTTGTTGGTTAGATTATCTAAAATGTTGTGCATCTCTTGCTGCAGTCTTTGATTATTGAAATGCATACTCTGCAGAAAATATTTCTGCTGGTGAACTGATTACGAAACTTTTGCCGAAGATAAAAGCCTAATTGATCCTGCATGAACTTAATCTGATTGATCTTGGCCTAGACGGATCGGGCCCGAATCTCTTCAGTTAGCCTGGTCCATTCACAACAGAAGTAGAACACATGAAGTTCAACTAGTTTAATTCATGATCTTCAGAACAAGTTTTTAAGCATAAAAGAGGTTTCAATTTGAGATTGTTTTCTATAATTTCAATTACAAGTTAAAATGGACTTTAACACAAAAACTAATCCTTGTATCCTACTTAATTAGCAATTTTGAATAAACCACCCTCCTAAATTTACCCCGATGTAGATCACTGCGCGAACTTTGAATATGACATTAATAAATCGTCTAACCAATAAGATTTCATGGCAAAAAAAAGCTACATCTAGAGAGGATTACATGAAAAAAAAAGCATATTGTTTCCAAAATTATTGTTAAATATAAAAATATGTAAACACCATGCTCTAACCGCTTAAATTCTGATACTATTTGAAACAACCGTTGTACTATAAAAGTTTAAGCTGACGCTCCCCTCCCTTATATCTGGATTCGAGAATTTTTCTAGGCCTATGACGTAGGCTTAAATTAAATAAGCGGACGGCGTGACTCGAACTCAGTACCTTCTATTTTAATATTATGTGAAACAATCGTTGTATTATAAAAATTTAAGCTATTAAAGAACATTGTTTAAATATTTTTATATTTAATAATTATGGTGGTGGATGATCTCAAATTATGTCTAAAATATTTTTCTTTTTTGAGAAAATGTAGTATACTACTGCTTCATTCATTGCCTAAAATATAAATGGTTTTGGGTATGGTTTTGAATTAGTCCAAGTAAGTATATAAAAAATCCTGTTTGGTTTTGGGTACATTTCTCTCTCTCTCTCTCTCTCTCTCTCTCTCTCTCTCCAATCCACCTTTGCCTCCTTTGCAATTAGGTACTCATGAATCACCATATGAGAATATAACTTTTTTTAACAAGAATGGTGGTTGTGATTTAATCATTGTATTTGACAAGTAATCAAATTAAAAATAATATATATATTTGAGCCTTGAAATATAAGGGAAAAAAATAGACTACTTTGTGTGTGAAATTGAGACAAATGTCCCTCCAGGTCAACCTGTGTCTGGAATCATCTAAGCTTATCTAGGCCTGAAACTAACCAATAGATTTTTTTTTTTTTCCATTTATTTATTTTGTTTTAGAGAATCATATCCTTCTGAGGATCAATCACATCAATTAATTGCATTAATGAATACTAGGAACTGTTCCAATCTAATTCTTATACTAGATCTTATTCTCCCTTGGCCAAGAACATAATCTTGTATAATAGAGAGTTATTCTTCTAGCAGTGTTTGGTCAGGGGATAGGAATAGGAATAGGTCTTATCCCCCTTTATATTCAAACGTTAATATTTTATCCGAGAATAGTAGTTCTCGGTTATTCCCACCAATATCTCTATTTTTTATATAAAATTATTTAATATTTTTCTTATCTCCGAAAACAATCCAATTTTCATTTAAGCGCTATTTTTCTTAACCCCATACTTGTACCTATCCATGTAATAGATAGTTCTTGCTTATACCCGAACCAAACGGTACCGATCTAGTAATGGCTAACTTGTATTTCACTCTTCTTTTATACAAAATATAAAAACAAATAATTTTAGCAAAGAGCTAATGTGCGGACTTATTAATGTTAGTGCCTCTTCAATCATCTTTATTCAGATAATATTTCTACAGAAACTCTAGCTAAATTGAATTAATTTTCTGTTTGTGAAATAATATATTGTTAAATGTAATAGTTCATCGCATATACGCAACTTTACCAGACATAGCAGTCCCGCGGGTGTATATCGTCTTGTTATTTAATAAAGTATCTATCTGAATAATTCATACAGTAAAGTCAAAAGCATGAAATTATAACTTTGACTTTTGAATTATAAAATGTCATTTTTTCATTCCACTGCATTAGAATCTTTAAATTTATTTCTTTGCTAAACACTCTTTAAAAATTATTAGTGTTGCCTATTGTTCCTAACGCAAGTGGTAAAAGATTTGATGTTTGGTATTCGAGGTCCCAAATTTGAATTCTAATTAATTCACAATTTCTGCTAAAATTTAGTTTTTTTAAAAAAAAAATAAATTAAGCAGATAATATGCTACCTAAATAACACGAAACAAGTCCGTCTCACCGTGCTAGGGTGTTACATAAAACTACTAAAGGTTGTTGGTGTCACGTTAATTTAATTTCCACCTCGGGATCGCCGCCACCGCCATTAATTGGAGATTAGTAGCAAACATGCCTTGATAATATCTAATGTATTAGTGGAACCTCACACACACACACTTGTGAGTTGGTTCCTTTTTATAGCCTTAACTTTTGATGATGCCCCAAAACCCCTTTTAGGCTTAGGCTTTTTCTGTAGCTTCAGCAAGAAGCTTGTGCTTTTGTGTGTAAAATGTATATGAATTGGTATTCTAAGCTTTTTATGGAAAAAAAAAAAAAAACATGAGAGAAAAGAGGGAGCTTCTTAGTCACCAAACCCAATTTCACAAGTCACTTGATTCCAACCCCTTTAATTAATGTTCTTCTCAATCAATGGTTTATGTAGATTATTATAAGAAAGATGATTTTTCGTGGAGAAATATTTATGACCAACTTATAAGAAGAATCAATAGAAGAAGCAATAGAACAGTCAAATTTTTGCTGAAACGTAAAAAATAATAAAAAAAAGCTTTTAGCAGCAAAATTGTTATTGTTTTATGGCAAAATATTATTGTTTTTTGCGAATTGACGATGTTATAGATATTTAGAGACAATTATTATATTATTGATCGTATTTAGTGAATTTAGATTTTAAAGTTTTTAAACTTTTGTTGAGGAGACGGGTCGGAGTTAATTGATTACGGATAAATGTCCCTTGTTGTCAAATCTGATTGGATTGAATTGATGAATTGATACATCCAACGAAGTCATATGTACAAAATTTAATAGGTCAAGGGAGTAAAGTTATGACTTATATAGATCTTTGGAAGGACTAAAGTTTAGGTAAATTTTAATTTTCTTTTTTTGTATGATTGTAAGATTATAGAACTGAAGTTCTTTCAATTTTATTATTTATTGAATTGATGGATTGATACATCCAACGGAGTCATTAACATTATAAATTTTGAAATACTTTTATCATTAGGTTAATGATGTCAAAAAATTTTAAAATTTAATTTTTAAATACTTCAAGTGATATATCATGTTTAACGGTGTCGATTATCGATTTAGATGTTCTAACATAATTAAGTCGAGAATAATTAAGTGAAATAAAAATCTAACATAATTTAAGTTATACTATATTTTTTAACTTATATCAAAATAAGTATCGAAAATAATAAAACTTGAGTTACATGCCCTCCACTTATACCAAAATAAACGGTCCCTAAGCACGCGCGAAAAGCCGGCAATTTGGACGAAAAAAAAAAAAAAAAAAATTTGCAGCGACCGACCACCAACGACTCGTTACAAAAACCGGTCAACCGTCTCCCTCCACACGGACCGGACCGTCCGGTCGTTGCCACAACAACGACGACGAATAAGAATAATAATGATAAAAATAAAAATAAATTAAAATAATAAAATAATAAAAATAATAAAAAATGTGGAAATAATAAAAATAATAAAAAATGTGGATATACAAATCCAACTCTGAAGAGGTAAATGAGTACCTCCGATATTTTCGCATCCGCTCTTTTTCTATTCTGATATTCTGAAATTACCACGTGGTCCCTATGCTTTTTAAATTTGAAAAATAAATGAAATTAGTCTCTAATAAGAATAATCTTGTTGTAGCTATTACAAATAAGTTTGTGATGCGTCCAATTTGGCGTTAGAGCTTCTGGAGCAACGCGACCCAACTAAACTGAGTCAAAAGTTTCGTTGTAAGAAGAAATTTTTAAATGATCATAATTTTTTGCTCGAGTATTCAATTTGGAAAACATTTTTCAAGACGTACGCATGAAATTCCGAAGCCATTCCGGTTGAGTTTGGAAACCAAATTTAATTGTCTCTGCCTCCGTCTATATTTTTTTATTCCGATTGTCTGATTATTTTTTATCTAATTAGATTTAAAGATATATTAGAATTTATTATCTTCGTCTAGCGGGATTCAGATATCACATGTCGACATTCGGATATTGTAATCAAAATTTTGAGAATTAATTAATAAGATTGGTGTCTTTATCCCTCGTATTTCTTTCCTCTCAGTGCGGCTTAGGCCTGCGTCATTTTAACACCATATTTTTTTGAGGTACGTAAATACGGGGGTCAATTTTAAGTCTCCATCTTTTGTGAGGTGGCGAGTGCAATATTGACAAAAGCGGATGGATGAAAAGTTCGTGAGCTAAGTTATAAAATGGGGATAGTTCGGGGACCAACTGTGGAATTTTGCCGATAAAAAAGATAGGGACAAGTTTAGACGTAAGAAGCGCCAGGAATATATTAGCATTTGAGCACCGCATCATACGATTCCCTCCGTTCATGGCCGAGCTCGTCTCTCGGCCAAACTCCGTCGCCGCCGCAGCCGCCGCCAATTCCGATCGTCGTCGACGACGACGACGATGACGACGACGACGACGACGACGATCCACCGCAGCTGCCGCTTCCGCCGCCGCGGCGCCGGCGTCGACCCCGAGTGGGCCCGCCTCCTCCGCCGCTTCGTCCGCCGCCTCCTCGACCACCTCCTCGCCTGCTCCTGCGCCGGCCCCGCCGCCTGCTCCGGCCGGTACCGCCGCCTCGGCCCCCTACCGCCGCCGGCGCCGGCGCCCGCGCCGATCCTCGCTCCCGCGGCCTCCGCCGCCGACGACGAGGCGGCCGGCGCGGATGTCCGGGCGGATTCGGACGTGGTGTCCCTGAAAGTGAGCCTCCTCGGAGATCGCCATATTGGGAAAACGAGCTTCATGGTAACGATGATTATTGTTTAATAATCATTATTTTCTAAATTAATAATTACTTGCCCCCCCAAAAAAGCCCTGTTTCATTGTATTATAATTCATGTAGTTTTATGTCATTTTCAAAATTCAGTATTATTGTTGTTCGTATATTTGTTGTTGTTGTTGTTTTGGGCGAAAATTTTGATTGGTTTATTTCAATTTTTGAAGGTTAAGTATGTGGGAGATGAGGAGGAACAAAAGGGGCTACAAATGAGAGGGCTAAATTTAATGGATAAAGTTTTAGTAGTTAGAGGAGCAAGGATCACATTTAGCATTTGGGATGTTGGAGGTATAAATCAAATTTTAATATCAAATATTATGAATTTGAATTCACTTCTTTGCTTATTTTTTTTTTAATTTTAGTTTTTTCATGTTGGTAAATTTCCGAAGGTGAGAGCCGATTTCGCGATCACGTCCCGATCGCATGTAAAGATGCTGCGGCGATCCTCATCATGTTCGATCTCACCAGCCGATGCACGCTGAATAAGTTCGTATTTCTTTTCTATCTGTATTTCCAATTAATTTTTTGATTAAGATTCGTGATTCAAAATTTTCTTTTATACATAGTTTAGAAAGGATTTAGGTACTACATTTCAACCTTTTTTCTTTTTGTATGTTATTCATGTTTTTATGATTTCAAAATTACTTATAAATGTTTCATAATTACTTATGAAACAACTTTTTTGTTCTTTTTCAGTGCTATTGATTGGTATCAGCGCGCGAGAAAATGGAATAAGGTATTGCAATTTGTCCAACTTTTCATGAGTATGATCACCCTCACATAGTTAGATATCTAATTTTTCTACACTCTGAAAAACATAGTAATTATCGCGTATTAATAACTATCTCAATTTTGTATTTCTACGCAGACGGCGTTACCGATCTTAATAGGAACCAAATTCGACGACTTTGTTCAGCTTCCTCTTGAAATGCAATGGATGATTATTAATCAGGTAATCTCTTTTCCAACAACCTGCAATTATTTGTTAATTTTTGTCGGATAAATGTGTTAACACTTTTACAGTTTCTGTTTGTTAATCAGAAAAACTTTGAGAACTAAAGCATCCTAAATATTTCAATTGTGTTAACTTTAACCACAAAAGTTTCATGATAACACAGCTAATTGTACAATATAAATACGAAACTTTGCGATCGAAGTACTTATTCTTTTCATTTAATGATAGGCAAAAGCTTTAATGCACTGTATCATTTTGATAAGGACACAATCTACAGCAAATCAAAATAGGAATACAATGTACTTACGATATTGATTAAGTGGTTTCAAGGAGAATATATCTTTGTCTCATGGGCCCCCTACAAAGTTATGTCCCGCACAAATCAATTATGCAAAGCAAGGGGCAAAGTATTGAATTATCATCGAGTAATCCATGCCTAAAATTTATTTTCTGAAAGTTACAGAGTACCAAACTTAAGATTAATACATCAGAAACAAAAGCATTTGAATCATATTGTGCCATTGATGGTGAGAAGTGGTCCTTAGATGTGGGTGGACCTTAAGAGATGTGGGTGGAGTGAATAGGAAGCTCTCAACAAGTCCTTTTGAAGGTGTCCAAATTATGGATACTTAAATTTGATTGTAGATGAGGCATCTTTTTCTTCATTTTCGGCTTCTTCTGTTATTAATAGCAACATTTGGTTATAGAAATTAGCAACTATGACTAAAAAGTTCTCTCTCTCTCTCAAAAAAAAATAAAAACTATGACTAAAAAGAGTTGAAAAGAACAGTACAGGTACATTTTACATCTAAATTCAACTCCAATGTATCTTACAAGAAAGCATTGAGACTGAATCTATTAGAAGCCTCTCCTTCAACAAGTTCTAGTCATAATTCTTCAAGAAGAGGCAATTACTTGATATGTGAGATTTCGTGGACCTCGTGCATATTGTTGTAGTCGTGCATCAATTTCATGCGAAAGCAAAAAAATTTATTAGTAATGCTTACAAATTTTGTAGTACTAGCCAGTTTTAGTCGAACTAAACGGTTTACGCTATTTCATTTGCAGGCCAGAGCATATGCAAGAGTGATGAAAGCAACTCTCTTCTTTTCGAGCGCCACCCACAACATAAATGTCAATAAGATTTTCAAGTTCATCACCGCGAAGCTCTTTAACCTGCCGTGGACCATAGAGAGAAACTTGACGATCGGAGAACCGACTATAGATTTTTAGGCTCTCATTTCATTTTCTTTCACGTTTTTTCCCCGCCAATTCTGTGGCCATTTGCTCTTGCAGGTGCAAGATTGTTGTACATAGCAAATGTTGACCATGTAACCACCCCTTCCCCCTTTTCCTTTTCATTCACGTTTTTTTTTCTTTTCCTTTAATGTTTAAGGATAAGGCCTACATAAAAATGGATCTTTTATGATCTTCAAATGGATCTTTTATGATCCACCTGTTTCCCTTTATATCCAATTTTGGTTTCCACTAAGTGATTGTACACTTCAGAGTTTAGTTGGATTAAGACAAACTAACTAATGTAATGCAATACAAGTTAAAGGCATTTTATAAATGCGTATTTATTTATTTATATTTAGGTGAGACAGGTAGCGTGTTATGTGCTTTATTCATTAAAAAGAGAAAGAACAGACGACGAATCCAAAAGCAGATAACGACACCTAACACACAAACCGCCCGAGGGTCATACAAAGCTGCTCAGCGACCACAGAGCACCCAGATTTCTAGTAGATCCGTTCGGCCAGTCGTGACCTGCACCGACGACTTCTTTTCCTGCCGAAAGATGACACTATTCTTCTCCCGAAAGACGACCTTTAACGAAAGATTCTACTGCAATGTAATTTGCAGCAAAAAAATCAACTTCAACACAACTTAGTTACTAGTCATTGCTAGTTTTGCTCTGCGTCGGCCTCCGACAAGTTGTTCAGCTTCAGTGTGGAAATGAGCCAATGTGTCGGAAACCGATAACCTGTTGGATTGCTTCCACATACTGAGCCTGGAACATGGCACGTCACCGATTCATCGTTCGGCTTTCGAGCACCGTGCCTTCGACTGGATCGCACCGAACCGGAACAGAAAAGAACATGTTGAGTTCCTCATAACTCCTTCCAAATTCAACATCATTCTCTGATGATCACGCAAACCATGATCATGTAACCAACATAATCCTCGTCCTTGGGGAAATTCTTATCCATCAAATACTCCAAAGACGCTTCTTTTACTCTCGGTGAGTTTTGAGTTCTCCCTGGGGCATTTCCACAAACATGTCACGGGCGGGACTGGCGATTGATCTAAGGGATGAAGGAGTCGGCAACGTAATTAGAATCGTAGAGAAAAAGCCGGCGACTTGGGGATGAGTCGAGAGTGCGGTGGAGATGATGTCGGCATCAGTGTTGGAGTCGTTACCGACTTCGTATGGTAAGGAGTCCAGTAACAAATCAGGGGGTCTGTTTCAAATTTGCCTAGATTGGAGGTGTGTCCGTACATTTTTTACACAAAAGGATTCTTTGAAATTTTAGCCGAGGAGAAATTATTTATTTTTTATTTTTTTATACACAGATATGCCTCAATTAAAATAAAAATAAAATTAAGAGAAAAAATACTCGTCAACTGCTCTATCCAATAATAATATAATGACTAAAATTATACAAAATTTGCTTAATTGAAGAGCATTCTAAAATAAACTCCTCAATTTTATCATAAAAAAGTTAAAAAATTTTGTTTATTTTTTTTTGTAAGTAAAACTGAAATAATCAACATGTAACAGTTAACCAATAAAATTGGAAAAAAAAAAAAAAAAACGAGGGGTCCATTTCAAAATAACCTGTTGTTCAGGGAGTACTCAGTCATTTTCACCTCAATACTATCGAGAATGTTTATGCGATGTGGTTAGAGTGCCACTTCCGTTAACACACGCACACGCACACGCACACGCACACGCACACACTCCCTTTCTCTTCTCTCTCGCTCTTTGTGTATATGCGCTCTACGTGTTTGTAGTATTGCCCTAATGGCTTTCTCCTCACCTCTCACCTCCCATTCTCGCTTTATCCCCCACAAACCAACCCCCTCACCTCGTTCTCCACCTCAAAATCCCCCAACCCATCTCCTCTTCGCCTCAATCCACCCCACCCACCACCTCTCCCTGTCCTCCGCTTCGTCCCCGAACCCTACTCCCCAACTCCCCCCCAATCTCTCCCCAAGCGACCTCCTTTCCCTCCTCCGCCGCGAGAAGGACGCCGAATCCGCTCTCCGTTTGCTAAATGTGGCTTTGAATCGCTCTGATTTTGCGCCGACCTATCCCCTCTACGAAGAGATCCTTCAACAGCTCGGAAAGGCGGGAGCTTTCGATCAGATGAGGGCCCTTTTCCGCGAAATGAAGCGCTCGGGGTTCGAAATCAAAGTGGGTACTTTTCTAATCCTCGTCGGGAGCTATTCTAAGTTCCAGTTGTTTGATGAAGCTGTTGATGTGGTTCTTAATTTCATGGATGAGTTTGAACTCGCTGCGGAAACTGATGTTTACAATTATCTTCTTAATGTTCTTGTGGAGGGAAACAAGATAAAGCTAGTTGAATCTGTGTACACTGAAATGGGTAGTAGAGGAATTAAACCCGATGTTTCGACGTTTAATATATTGATCAAAGCTTTGTGTAAAACCCATCAATTGCGGACCGCAGAGTTGATGTTCGAGGAAATGTCTAGCTACGGTCTTGCACCCGATGAGATTACTTTTACTACTTTAATGCGGGGATTTATTGAACAAGGGAATATGGAGGGTGCTTTGAGAGTGAAGGAGAGGATGTTGGAGGTGAATTGCTCGCCGACAAATGTAACAGTGAATGTTTTGATTCATGGGTATTGCAAACAGGGGAGAGTAGAAGATGCCCTTGAATTTGTGCAGGAAGAGTCTATTAAGGGATTTAATCCTGATAAGTTCACTTTTAACACACTTGTCAATGGGTTATGCCAATCCGGGCATATCAGGCATGCTCTCGAGATATTAGATGTGATGCTTCAAGAAGGGCATGATCCCGACGTCGTTACTTATAATACCTTAATTGGTGGGTTGTGTAAATATGGAGAGATTGAAGAGGCTATGGGTGTTTTGAATCAAATGGTAGAGAGGGAGTGCTTGCCTAATACGGTGACTTACAACACTCTAATTAGTACAATGTGTGCGAAAAACCGGCTTGAAGAAGCCATGGAGCTCGCACGTGGCCTCACACTCAAAGGTCTTTTACCGGATGTTTATACTTTTAATTCACTTCTCAGGGGTCTTTGCAAGGCGGGAGATCACGAAATTGCTCTTCAAATGTTCGAGGAGATGAAGACTAACGGATGCCCGCCGGACGAAATTACTTATAACATTTTGATCGATCGCCTTTGTTTTAATGGTAAGTTAGGTAAAGCTCTGGTTTTGATGAAGGAAATGGAATCAAATGGTTGTGCGAGAAGCACCGTGACTTATAATACTCTCATTGACGGGTTGTGCAAGAATGACAGAATAGAGGAGGCGGAGGAGGTGTTTGATCAAATGGAACTGCAAGGTGTTTCGAGAAACTTGGTGACATACAATACCCTAATTGATGGTTTGTGCAAGAATAATAGAGTCGACGACGCCACGGAATTAATTGATCAGATGATAATGGAAGGATTGAAACCTGATAAGCTCACGTATAATTCGCTTCTGACCCATTATTGCAGGCAAGGAAATATAAAGAAGGCGGCGGATATAGTTCAAACGATGACTTCGAACGGGTGCGAACTCGATATTGTCACTTACGGAACTCTTATGAGTGGTCTTTGCAAGGCAAATAGGACACAGATTGCATGTAAACTCCTTCGGACAATACAAATGAAAGGAATGGTCCCAACTCCGAAAGCTTACAACCCTGTAATACAAGCACTTTTTAAGCAGAGAAAGACTAAAGAAGCCGTCAGGCTATTTAGAGAGATGAGAGAGAATGGCGAGGCTCCGGATGCAATTACATATAAGATTGTGTTTCGCGGGCTGTGTCGCGGGGGCGGGCCTATCAAGGAAGCTGTTGATTTCTTGGAGGAGATGACAGAGAATGGGTTCGTACCGGAGTTCGCCTCCTTTTCCATGTTAGCTGAAGGGCTTCTAAACTTGGCCATGGAGGACACTCTCAATAGGTTGGTTGAATTGGTTATGGAGAGGGCTAAGTTCGCGGAAAAAGAAGTTTCGATGGTGAAGGGCTTTCTTAAGATTCGTAAATTTCACGATGGACTAACTGCTTTCGGCCGAATCCTCGGTACAAGAAAGCCGGAAAGAAGATACAAATGACATGCTGAAACTCAGAAAGATCTGAGAGTAAGATGGTACCAAAAGAGAGTCCTCCTCTATGCCGTAAAATCGATCAATTTGTCGAGAAGTATATGCAGCAACATGAGGGGAGAGTAGTTTAATTCCTTGTACACTTTTTGAGTTACATGTTTGAAATTGCATTTGTGATTGAGAATTTTCCAGGAAGTGGTTTAAGCTTCTGCAATTGTCAACTTTGTTTAGGGTATAAGAACAAGCTACTAATGAGTGAATTTGTGTGTATAGTAATACCAAACAAGGCCTAAGATACTGTTTTTTACTCTCTGTTTCGAATACTATCTTAAAAAATAAAATAAAAAATAAAAAAAAATAAAAAATTGTGGTGTAGTAAAGCAAACCAATGAGGCCCATGGGCTTCATTTGGGGGTCCGGCCCATTAACAGCCTAATTTGCCAAAAGGAATGGTTCAACCGTCTTATAATTAAAAGTGGAGGGTAAAATTCGAAATTTATCTCCGTGCCCTTTCCAGTGCCCTAGATATAAAAGCTTGAAACCCCCTTCGAAGTCCATCTCCGCAGCTAGGGTTCTTCGGCGGGTGGTGGAGAGGAAAGAGGAGGCTTCGGATTCGAAACCCTAACTGTAGCCGCAAAAATGGTACGAATCTGTCCCTCTTTATCTACCTCCGATCTCTAATCTCTCTTTCTAGATCGAAGTAGGGTTGGTTTCTATTGCTCTTGATTTGTTCCTAGAAATATATGCGACGTGTTTCGATTTGGGGTTTTAAGGATGAATCTTGGAGGATATAATGCGGAATGAAGTAAGGGATCTGTGGGATGTTAATGGTAAGACTCCGGGATTGTTCTATCGGTGTCTTTGTGTTTGTTGATGAGTTAATTCGAGTGGGATTCTATAAACTGGTGAATGCTGGTGAGATTTGGGTATTTTGAATGAGTTTAGTGAAAAAAGGCTACTTTTGTGATTTACTGGATATTTAGCAAAGTAATTTAGTTAATTTCTCTCGATTGGATTGAATAAATGTGTGCTTTGTATCCGTGGTTCTTTGGCAATACGATACTAATTCTGTTTTTTGGGTTGCAATCACTATTAAAAATTGTGAATATTCTTGAGTGCTTGTGCAGTATTGAGAAGCTAATGTAGGAGTTCTGCGTCGGGTTGCAGTTGAGGTTTATTAGGATGTCTAGTACGTTGTGTTGTTTTACCAGGTTTTGCGTTTGAGACTCTTCGCTCTCATTCTGAAATTTATGTTTATGTTATTCTCTGTTATGAATGACAATTAGAGGATATTATGTGCTTTTTGAGATTATATGTTGGTTTATTTTTTCCTCCAAGGTAGAGTTTCATATGTTGTAATTGGGTCCATTATATGTTTTTCATGATTTTGGTAATCTAGGATAACTTTTGTTGTCTAGTTGAATGCTTCTGGTACCAACTCCTCTAATGGAATGTGAAAACTCAAGGTTTGATGTTGAAGGTTAGAATTGTTAATCTTCTATGTTTTCTATTCTACCTGTCTTATCTTTGCTTCCTTTTTCTTGTTTTGAGTTGTTCTTTCTCTTCTTATAATCTCTCCCTTCTGATATATTTTATTGTAATCTTTTTCATTCTTAATATTCTGTCCTTTCATTTCTACTATGTGAACTCCAAGATGACATGGTGCAGTTGAAGATTCTACATTGTCAGTTATTGTCTAGCTAATTCCTGGTTATCACGCCTTGATATGTCTACAAAGAATGTAGAGGAGAGAAATGGGTTGAAGTTCACCCATAGCCATTACTGATGTATTCTGATTGCTGTAGTTTTAGTTAAATATAAATTTTAGGCTGGTTTCTTTCGAACTCCATTACGGAGTGTGCGTGTGTGGTGTTGATGGTGGCGGTTGGATTAGGGTAGAGTTGGATATGCCTAACATACTCCTTATTCCAACTCTACTATTCTACTCTGATAATTCTTGCAAGGAGTGATTGTTTAGAGCTAATAATTTGATTCTTAATTTTACAGTGTATAGTTGAACTAGACAGCAAAGAACTTTAGCAACATGATGAGCGTTCTATTCGAGTCTTTCCTTTAATTCATGGTTTTACCTGTAGGTGAACGTGCCGAAAACAAAGAAGACTTACTGCAAGAACAAGGAGTGTAGGAAGCACACTCTCCACAAGGTTACTCAGTATAAGAAAGGTAAGGATAGCCTGTCTGCTCAAGGGAAGCGGCGTTACGACCGGAAGCAGTCAGGTTATGGTGGCCAGACAAAGCCCGTCTTCCACAAGAAGGTAATTTTTCCTCTTCCGTCAAATAAGGAATCCATGTAACTGTACTTTTTCTAACATTTCCATTTGTTTTTCTCTTCATATTATACCGCATTAAAGCTAAGCAATAATTGGTGATCTCTTTTAATGGATGTATTATTGTGAGATGCTTCGAAGTGTGGTAATTTATCATGCATGTAATGGTAAATTATGTTCATTAAGTAATTATTATTTGCCAGGCAAAAACAACCAAGAAGATTGTGTTGAAACTGCAGTGTCAGAGTTGCAAGCACTACTCGCAGCACGCGATTAAGGTATAAGTTTCTTAGATTAGAATTTTGCTATCAGATAATATTGGTTTGTTTTTTAAACAGAATTCTGATGAATGTTGTCTTGTGGCTTCTCTTGTTCAGAGATGCAAGCATTTTGAGATTGGAGGAGACAAGAAAGGGAAGGGCACTTCTCTCTTCTAGTTGCTACTATTGCAAGTTAATTGCCATATCTCTACCTTTTGTTTCTGGCCACAATGGATTGTTAAAGATTTGTTCTTTCGGATGGAGTTTTGTTTTAGTTTTGAAATTGTCATATGTTTTATTTAATTTAGTGAATTTTGGGATCAATTAATGCAGTCCATGTCTCTGTTACTATCCTTTTCTAGTGTTTCAATCCAGAATGAACTTGGTGCACACTTTTTTCTATAGGACGCGCTTGAGTGGTTTTTTAAGCATAGATCTTACTTTATGAGATTCTTGTTTGAGTTGTGGTGCTCAATCTTTCTGCGATCTTTAGCCCTTCTGTAAGAGTGATTATTTCTTAGTCATTGGCTTGTGGATTTCTTTTGCTGCTCGTATCTGTCGCATCTCTACTGATCTTGTTATGTACAAGGAATTTCTACTTGTACATTAGAAGCCGGAATTGAAAACAAAAAACAAAAGACCGGCACACAGGCTATGTACATGCCCACTGAAAATGCTGCTAGATTGTTCCTAAGTATATAATAATGTCTTGTGAAATTCAGTATGTTGCTTGGATGTGAGTTTATACTCAGGTGGGGTTTGTGCACATTGTTGTGATTCGTGTTGTTGGAATAAATCTTTATTGTTGGTTGATGAGCTTTCAATTTGAGCTTCTGCTATGAAATTTCTGCATGCTTGAGTTAGTAGTATAAAGAGACTGATGAGGAAATGTACTAATGATTGTGGTAAATATGAAGCAACCAAAACCTAGTATATATTAGCAGGAAAAGTTTCTCTACATGAGTTAGTGAGAGTTCTTGGTGTTATTCATTCTAAACTATGCAATAATTAAGCCTAATCACAGATTATCCTTACTTAGCTGGGGGTTTTTCATGTGTTGTTTAATGCAACTTAATTTTATCCATGAACTTATCGTACAACAACGTGTCATTAGTCCAAATAGTTGATCAAATGATCTGCTACATGTCTTAGGTTTAAATATTATTTAATTTAACCAGTATTTTTTTTTCCCTCCCTCTCTTAACTAATGTAAGATCAAAAGTAAACAAAAGCTTGGTATTTTAAATAAAATTTTGCAGGCCCGGTGTCCAAGCTGGGCCCTACGGATTTTACTTGTCAAATCTAAGTGATTTGATTGGGAAAAATGATAATAATTATATTATTAATATTTAATCATTGTATGCTTACAAAAGATAACATTAAAAATGATTAGAAGAGCAATGCATCAAACTTAGTCATTAAACACAAGATTTGAATAGAAAACTACCTTCAGAAAAAAGAAAATTAATGTCATTTTCTTATGACAAAAAAAAAAAAAGAAAAGAAAAGAAGAAGATTGCTTATATTAAGTAATTAAAGAGATTTTATTTGTTAGAAATAGTTATTCTACTAATTAATCCCCCCAAGCAAATAGACTAGAAATAGTTATTCTACCTACTTAAAAAAAAAAAAAAGTATATATAAGAAAGTTTCTTCCTTTTAATTAGGTGTCAAGAGAGGAATGGTGAAACCATGCTAGTTTTTTTTAGAAGTAGCATGCTACCTGCTTTATTCATTGAAGATATAAATTATGCTACAAAAGTGCGGCAACTAGGGCCTAAAAAAAAAAAAAATAAAAAAAAAAATAAAAAATCGTAATCATACAAGATCCATCCAAGAATCTATCAGCTGTTTGAGCCTACGTACCACAGAAGGAGGGACTATCTGTATGCTAGTTAATTCGGCTTTGACTAGAAAAGAGTTAATGTTATTGGCACCAAAACATTATTATCTTAAACTACTGGTGTGTTGACATGTTATTATAACATTATATATAAATAAATCAGTTTGTATAATAGCACAGATTGGCGTTTTGAACGCTACTGCTATAAGATGCTAATGTGTTCGCTTAATTATTGATGTATTACATATTTACATGCATTGATTATAATTTTTGACATTATTGAGAGCCATGCATCTTTAACTCCACGCAGGAATCGATCTCCCATCATCGAAACCACCATTGTAGTATTAGCCACTTCGATTAGTAATGATTGGTATATATAGATCATCATATCATCAGCAGCAATATACTGTATCCCATAGAAGAACATGGAGAAAAACTAAAATATTTTCCCTAAGAAATTTCCTGTAGCTATAGCATCCCAAGTCAACACATCCAATTAATCAAAGGTGGTGGGCATCTCTCTCTCTCTCTCTCTCTCTCTCTCTCTCTCTCTCTTAGATTTTACATGAAACTGATTGGAAAGAGACTGCCCAATGGAAGTGGTCACAAGGAAGCTTTGACATGGTGACAAGGTTTGCCATAAATGCTCCACCTTTGGCTTTTGCCCCACCCATGGACTAAAGTCAACAAACTCTCTCAAGCCCATAACTTTTGGTACAAATCATGGAGGGATTTTGTCTTGCTGCAATGACCAATCCAATATGGGACCATTTTGGCAACACTCACTCAACCCATTGATTCAACAGGAAATATTCACACTTACAGAAAAAGAAACAGTTCAGAAACTAGCTAGGTCGTCACAGACTTAACAATTTTGTCCGCAAAGTTCGCGCGACGCTCGCCTTCCTTCGCAAAGTGAGGAGATCCTCCACGTAGAAGGCTTCTAGAAGATCCAGGCAAAACGGACCACTGTCGAGAAAAAGTCAGCGGAAAAAGTTTTGTCCGTGACATAGAGCTCTCAATTAATATTGTGCTATCTACTGTTCTTGCAAGATAAGTGATTGTAATTAATCTGCTGAAGTTTAAAAAGTTCAAATATAATTTTGGTAAATTATTCTAAACATGTAATGTACAGAATGATGATACCACAGGTTGGTTCAATTAATCCAATGACAATTATATGTATATTGGAACAAGAAGGAAGCATTTTCATCAAATTCAAGTCAAATCAGCCAGTTTTGAATTCAACTTTTTTTGCAATTTGGAAGGTCAGAAACAATCTTGTCTTTCGTGATATTCAGTTCGACCCTACTTTTGCGGTGCGAAGGCTGAAGCTATTGATTGATTCTTGGAAAGACACATTTTGATTTTTTTTTTTTTTTTTCGAGGCCTTGGTTGCCTCATTCCTGTAGTTTAGTTCATATATTCAATGAATGAAGCAGGCAGCGTGCTATCTATTCTCAAAAAAAAAAAAAAAAAAAACATTTTTTGCATTTTTGGAGGATAAGTTTAGATAAAGTTTGTTCTTGAAAATTTAAGATTGAGCAAATGCATGTTCAAGGGATACGTAATTGAAAATTTGGAAAGAACAATGAGAGAGTGAAGAGTTGTTATTATTTTTATTTTGGTAGAAGTGTATTAATTAAGCTAATGCGAATTGTAGACCATTTTGATTTGACTATCCAATCTTTCAAAATTTAATTTTAGTTTTTAATCTTTCAATATATTTGATTTGAATGATTTGATAGCTCTTTGAATACAAAACTAATTTCTTAATTACCTCAATAAACATATAGTTGCATACATGCATTACATAAAATACATTAACTAAACTTATAAAAGATAGATAATACATTCAAATTTTGAAGTTAAACAGTCATTAATTGACTCAAATGAAAAAAAAAAAAAAATTAAATAGTCAAATCAAAATAAATGATAGTTGGATAAGTTTTATATATTTTTACTTCTTGTTTTTCATTTAGTATGAAAGAGAGCATGCAATGATGCAATTCAAAGGGGTCTTTTTCAATCATAACACTCATGCGGTACACCCACATATGTACTACAATATATAAATGAATTTACTATGTTTACAAGAATTGTCAATGTAGCATGCAGGGACCCTTTAACAACCTCCCATGTGTGTGCACAGCCACAGGACCTACCAGCTTAATTTGTAACTTAAAAAAAAGAAAAAAAAAAAGAGAAAAACAAATTTTCTTTTAATTAAATGGATGAGTATGATCATACAAAGATTTTCACTTAAAAAAAGAGAAAAGAATAAGTAGATAATATATTTTAACTGCAATTTATGTTATTATTTATATGCATGAAGCCAAGGAAATTCGTGTACACATATACATATATATATATATATATACATCTAATTAAAAGTGCAACATATATATTCATTAAAAGTACATGCTTGGAAATAGAAAAGAGGATTAATTAGGAGATGATAACATGTACTAATAATGGACATTAGTTAATTCTTAGTGATTAAAGTGTTCAAAAGATGCATTCAAATAGCAAAAAAAATAAAGTTAAAATATTTATAGCTTTGGCATCAAGTAATTTAATTACCTGTTCTAGATACATAGATAATATATAGGTTGCTCCATCGTTGCGCTTATCTTATCTCAACTACTTGAGAAATTTCTTAAGCACTATTTCAACACTTATTAATTAACCACCCCAATTCGTGATGCATAATTAAGCTTCCTAAATTATAAACAATGATTGCAATTTGAGTTTTTATTCTTTTTCTTTTTTTTTTTTAATTTGGGTAAGAAGAATCCGTACACGTACGCGTGTTGTATTTCTCTCATGATTTATTTTAATACAAGTGAAGTTAATTAAATGTTGTTTTTGGGCTCATTTTTAATGCAGGTTAATGTGATGGTTTCTAGGGTGCTTAGAGTATATTCTGATGCTTTTTTCTATTAATCAATGTTTCATCACGCGCTAATTCTATAATAGAATGTTAATACCTTTTCAATCTAGATATTACTCTTGGATCATATATAGAGGAGGAATCTAATAACTGGATTAGGCGTCAATCATATATACGAGGCCTTTTTGGTCTTACTAAAACTTCAATGTAACTGCATTTTGATCGACGAATCACTAATAAATTTTCCATTGCAAACCTAGCTACCTACAATTTTCCATTGCCAGGTAACTAGAACATTCTTCAACTTGGAGCTTCTGCTTTTAAACTTAGATGTTTGTTTCAGCTTCTCGTAGTAGAGAAGGCTTTTGATTTTTTTGTTTTTCTTGCAAATGTCTATGCATGTGTGTGTGCAAAACTTACTAGCTATATAGGTTCTACTAATACCATGATTCATAGCCATATGCCCTAGAATATTACTTTAACTCAAAGAGAAAAAGTGCTAAGTTTGGAATAAGTTAATTTCTTTTCCTTCATTTCTAAATGTTGAGAGTGTTCTGGAGAATGGCCAACATCCGCTGTACATGGCTGCCATGCGCGAGTCATATTCGAAATGGCGTGAGACTGGGTTGGGCCGAGTCATGTTCGAATGGCGTAAGGCCACGTGGGCCGAGTCATAATCGAGACTCGTGGGCACTGTTTCTATACGCTTTAAGTAAATTGGTTGCGTATTTCTAATAGCTAGAGCTTTTGAATTAATGGTTAGCGCCAACGATCCGACAGAGAGACACAAACATTGTTCTTGTATCTTTCTAATAACTAATTAATTAGTTATTTGAAAAATCATAACACCATTATGTAATGTGTATATATATATATATATATATATATATATATATATATATATATATATATATATATATATATATATATATATATGATTTTGAAGTATATATGTATTTGTTGCACGATTTTTAGTATAATACTTATGAGACTGATTCTTGTGTGAATTACCTTTCACTAGTTGATACAATGCAACTAAACTAAATCATTTATCTTTTATTAAATATATAAATCTTCAAATTATATATATATATGAGATCAATGTACTACACTTGGTCACTTTTGAGAATGGATTAGTAGGAAGGGAGATCGATAGTTATGATGTCATTTTCTTTGATAAATCTTGAATTATTCTAGATTGTGATATTGCAGTTGATTTTCTATCTAGAAGTGGACTTAAATTTTAAATATTTAAATACTTTTTCCAAATTAAAACCAGCACAATTCATGCACTATATATGCTCTAAAATAACATATATAAAGCAAATTTTGAGACACGTATGCCCCCTCGAAGATGAGCTATATACGCATGCGTGAAAATTCCAAAAAAAAAAAAGTTACACCCTTAATTT
Source organism: Aechmea fasciata (assembly GCA_025177825.1). NCBI lineage: Eukaryota > Viridiplantae > Streptophyta > Magnoliopsida > Poales > Bromeliaceae > Aechmea > Aechmea fasciata. The sequence goes on along the minus strand of CM045932.1, from coordinate 8,198,548 downwards.
TTTTCTTGAACTGTGAAAAAAATATATATTAGAAGCTACACTCTCTATATATAAAAAAAGTATCTGTGTTAAAGAGGAAAGCCACTTTTTTTTTTTTTTTTTTTTCTTTTGGTGGGTGGAGAGATGTGGGAAATGATTTTGTATTAGCAAATGTTTTAACAAAACAATTAATTAATTGTTATCTGTGACAATTGGCAATACATATGATCCTGCAAAGGTGTGTATATATACATATATATACATACATACATATATATACCTAGATAGTCATGATCGAGTATAATTTTTTATCAAAAATTCAATCAATTCTGATTTTTTTTGTACCGCCAAACTAATTAAAAAGTATTCCATACCAGTTAAAAATTGTTAATTTTAAGATATTTTGATCGCAAAGTACATGATATTAAAAAATTTTAAAAATAAATTTCTAGAATTTTTAAATACTCTTGATAATGTTTAACAGTATGCATTGTTAATTCGAAAGTTCTATCGTTGAAAACGACATATGTGTATGAAGACGATAGTACTCATAAAAGTATAGTAGTCAGATTATAAGCTCAATTTGTAACTAGTGGAGGTAATTAATTAATTACACATTTACACCCATACTAGTAACTGTAATACCGGTTCTTCAACGGCCACATGCAGCAAGACCAATTCTAAGACCTTAGTAGGTGTCAATAACTTTTTCACTCAAAACATCCATTGAATAATATATACATAATATTTACATATATATATATATGGTCATAAATAGATTAAATGTTTTTTTTATATGTTTTGGTGAAAATATGACTAATTTTAACCAAAAAAAAAAGAGGAAAAAAAAAGTAATCTTATCATGCTTAATTAATTAGCCTTTTGTTTCCTTTATTGATTTTAACTCCCCAACTGCCTCTACCCCACACAACAACAACAACAATAATAATAATAATAGTAACCAATGCTATAGACTTGTTCTTTTCCCTTTGGTGTTATATATGCTCTCTCCTTTCTTATTATATATATATATATATATATAGACACAGCTTCTTTGAGAAGCCCTTTCTTTGTATGTGCAAATTAATAGCAACTTCTCCAAAACTCATCTAATGGAGGATTCAATGAGCTCTTATGTGAGCAGTGATATCTACAACAAAGAAGCCTCAGCAACATCCTCTGAGGAGAGTGGATGGACCATGTACATAGAGGATTTTTTGGCTTCAGAGGAGAAGAGGAGAGGTGCTTTTGATCTCTCTTCATCAAGTGAGGCCTCCTCCATGGTCTCTGATGCTGCTTCATCTGCTGCATGGAAGCAGCAGCAGCAGCCGAGCGCGAGCGTCGACGCAGCGGCGGCGGTCGGAAAGAAGCTGATCAGGTTGAAGAAGAAGAGGGTGTGGGGGAACTTAGAAGAAGACCCTTTGGAGGACACTGCTAGCTCTCCTGTAAATAGCCCTAAGGTTTCAATAAAAATTAAAATCCTTACCTTTTAGTTTTTTTTTTTTTTTTTTTTATCCCTGATATTTATCTTTGTTTTGGTTAAGTTTATGCCTTTATTAATTTGGTTTTAGTTTTTATTATTGTTATTGTTATTATTATTTACAGTTCAAATAATCATGTGGTGTTTTAGGATCTTTGTTGATACTTTTTTTTTTTTTTTTTGAGAAATATATAGACGAGCTACCTGTTTCATTCATTGATAATCTTTGTTGATACTTGTTTTGGTTTTGTTTTGGGGATTAACAGGTTAGTGGTTTGACCCACCCTGATTTGAACACAATGAAGAAGGATGAGCATAGGGAGATTTCCAAGGTGATATCATCTCATATCTTTTGATCTTTAATTTCTTGTTGGTTTATTGCTCCTATTTTTTGCCTACTTGTAAGATTAGAGAACAGTATTTTTAATATTTTATAATTTATTTTCGCTCGCCATAATTTCAAGACAGAAAGTTGAAACAGATAGAAAAAAAAAAAAAAAAAACTAAATGAACCTAGAATTAAATTGAACTCAGAATCTCAAGTTTTGATATGATAAGAAAATGACTTATTAGAGAGCACATATTACTTAATTTGGTGCATGTATTATATTATAGTATTCAATAGATTTTGCTTCATGTGTAACCAAACAACCAAGTTCTTCTCTCTCTCTCTCTCTCTCTTGGTTTTGCAGGAGGTGGTGGCTGCAGGCTATGGAAAAGATTCTGTACTTGGCAGGGAAGTTGTAAGTGAGTTGGGTCTTGTTGATAGGGCAAGTAATGATTGTACAGAATTAAAGAAGAGGGGACTATGTTTAGTTCCCTTATCCATGCTTGTAGATTATCTTGGGTAAATCTTCAACTATAATTAATTATTATATATGGAACTTTATTCTCTCTCTCTCTCTCTCTCTCTCTCTCTCTCTCTCTCTCTATTGTGTACATGTGCATGTGCATATATGGTGGTTAATTTGGTGTAGGTTACACCTTTCTTAATTTGTGCTCTAATGATAATTCCCCTCCCTTAAAGTATCATTAAAGCTAGTGTTAGTTGCATAATATGTAATTCCCAACTTGTTGTATGCGCCCTCTTAATTAATATCAAAGTGGAGTAGTACATAAAGAGGCAAGGCTTGATTATTAATATCTAAAAGCCTACAATAGTGTTTAATTTAGAACTATATAGAAACATATACAATTTGACAGTTAAAACTATATATCCCTATTGCCGTGTACTACAATATCTTTAATATGATAGTTAAGATTTCACAGTTAAAGGTATTTCTGTATTGTTTTCTATCAGATCAATTTGATGGATGCGTGACATATATGGTATCAAAGCCAGTTTTAAACCCCCTCCGTTCTTAGAGCTGGTCCAAATTAATTAGTTCAATATCTTTTTCTTTTTCTTTTTCTTTTTTCTAAAGGTTCAGGGATATTAATTAACTTCTCTACCTATGTCCAAGCATGATTGAAAGGAAATGAGATATCTAAAGGTAAAGGAAATAAAGAATAGTTTTGGAGAGAGATTCACATAAATGAAATAATTCTACAAGAACAATTCTACAATTTGGTACACATATATATATAATTAATCAGCAATTAATAGGTACAGTTCTTAGCTAGGGATGCTTATATAATTAATTAATTGTCAAGATGATCTTGAAGAAAAGAATAATGATTTCCATTATATCTTCAGATCTTGAGGATTCATACCTGAACAAGTCTTTTCAATTGATTTGAGGTCATTGAGCAAAATCAGGTTTAGTTCTACTTGAGAGAAGTTAACATTTAATTAAGAGGCTGTTAATTGCATAATATATATACCATGCATAGGATCTAGTAGCTAGGCAATTCAATCCAGTTGTTGTAGATAGTCCATAGGGGAATTGATTAGCACTAATTAAATCATTCATTAGTGAGAATAAATCCCTTTTAGGAGAATACTTATTCAAGCTATAGATATATATGTTACAATTTAAGAATACTTATTCAAGCTATATATAGATATATATGTTACAATATCTTAAATCCCATGTCCATTATACTCTTCAAATTAAGAACTCTTCAAAGGTATCAAAGTCATTAGCATTATTAGAAAAGCAAATTATTCCTTTGTTGGCTAATGCATGTATGTATGTGTGTGTGTGTATATATATACATATATAATATTGCTTAGTGGCACCGATCGAGGATGTGACGCCTCAACTTTCCAGGTGATCACCCATCTAAGACTACGTACTCCCGTCCTAGCATACTTTATTCTCTTAATCTCTTGAACTTAGCCACCACCCAAATGCTTAAGCCGGGTTAAGAGATTTAATCCTATTATATCTTATATATAGAACTATATGGGGTCTCATAGAGGACTAATTAATTAAGCCGGTCAATCATTAATTTTAAACCTTAGTGTCTACATAGCAACTGAATGGATTAGTTTAAATAGAATTCAATTGTATTAATTATGTACATAAGATAGGCTATTGCAGGCCTTTAGAGTATGCAACTACATATAGAAAATAATAGTGCAAAGACCTATCCATGTGCAGTGCCCTAATTTGGTCTTAAGCTTGAGAGAATTTGGAACAAAAACCCTTAAAATGTGGCTTAAGAGCAACTTATAATAATGGTGGCCTCTCACTATTATAATGTATAAAATGAGTGGGATTTACAGAATAATCCAAGCTTGTTATTTAAATAACTGGTCAATAGCTTATTGTATGAAGATATAATAGTACAAGATGACCACTAAAGAATGCACTCAAAGAATAATACTACATGTACAAACAATAAGAAAAATCAAGAAAGTGGATGCAGTAGTACTGCTTGTGATCAATATAGTTAAATTCTAGATGATTCATTTCTAAGTAAATGCATGGATTGAGGTTTTAATTTTAAATGACGTAGAGGCTTATTTAGTCTCGAATACAAAATCTCCTGCTCTAGTGCCATATGAAATCAGCTCGATCGATCTATCGCAAAATTCTACTCGTGTAGAAATACTTTTGAGCAGAGAATTGTACGAAGAAGCAAGAATTGTTTTTCGTTATGTGTATATATCAACCGACTCTTATTAATTATCTTGTGGTTATACTACTGTACTAGATTACACCATGCTCAGTACTTTGTTGCACTACCATTAAGAATCGGGTACAAAAAGATAAGTTGGTTTGCGACTCGAAATGTCATTTATAAACTACTATAGCAAGACGAACTTAATGCGTGAGAGAATAGTACCCACCTAATAGTTAGGTGCAACAAATTAAACAAAAAAAAAAAGATTTTTTTTTTTTTCGGTGCTAATTAGCGTTCGAAGCCATCCAAATCCAAAGGACCAGAAACCCCTCAAATAGGATATCACTGTATTGCAATATACTGGTGTGACCGTCAAAGTAACTACGAAATAAAATCACAGAATAGTAAAATTTTAAATATCATTTTTTTTTTTTCGTTTTTTTTTTTTGGATTTTGAACATGATGATGATGAGTACAATGTGGCAGACATAGCTGTCACAGCATGGGGAGAGTTGATGAGAAGGGAGTAGCTGCACGTGCACATGGATCACTTGCATGCCCACTCATTGAAATGCATGCCCAAGACATAGCATTAGAATTCTCAGAGCATTCCCATGAGGCTTGCCTTTTTGCAGTCCTACTGCCAATCCTAATTACTTTGTCTCTGATGTGATGTTGGTGGGGACTCCTCTCTTGCCTGCATTTCTCCTGTCACCAAAAATGGCTGTTTAATTCGTATTTTTAAAAATTCACGAATAATTCACAAATTATTCGAAAATAAATTATCTAACTAAGATAAATTCCTTGTGCTGATCTCATCATCATAATAATTCAGCAATGACAAACCCAATGTCCATTATTAAGCACCTAAGCTCCCGCTTGGTTGGGGGTTAAGGAGTGGAATAATCCCTTAACTCCTATTTTATCTCCAAACACCACCAAAAAAAGGTAGGGTTAGCAAACTCCATCTTAAAAAGTTATCTCGGCTTAGCTAATCCTACCAAACCCCAACCAAACACTATTTTTTTTATTCATAATAATCCACTATCCTTCTTATCCCACCTACTTCAACCAAATATTATTTTTCACTATTCTCGACTAACTCCAACTCCCAACCAAACACAAAAATACTTTAACCCCACCTTAACCCCAAACTTAACACTATCCCTGGAATAACTAGTTTTTTCTTAACCCCGAACCAAACGGAGGCTAAGTTCCTAAATATGTTGTAGTTGTAATACCCTCATATTTGTTATATGTATACATATGTAAGCTTGTGTTATGGCGGAAATCAGATGAACTACCATCATCATATACACTAATAGGAGAGGTAACAAGTAGAAATTTAGAGTTTAATAAAAAAAAAAAAAAAAAAACAATGATTGATAGAATATAGCATGGTCATGAATCAGTGAACTAATACATTGCTCATGAAATATTAGGTGATATGTGAGAGGAAATTAAAGAAGTATAGAAAAAGGAAGATGGAAGGTAGGAAGGAGACACAAGAAGTGGCTTTCTAACTCAATCATTGCAGCATCCAGTTGATTGTAGAGAGAGAGGAAAAATATAAAAAAATCAGTGCAGTCTACTCACAAGAAGAAAATCCATGGATGTTATTCAATAATTTTACATCATCACTAGTACACATAAAATGCTTTTTAATAGACTCCAATAATTTGAGAATATTTGTTAGGTTACACACAAGGGAGTTGCATTACAGCTAGCTATTTTGCTTACCTATGCCTTATAAATGAAGGCAAAACAAAGAAGTTAGTGATGTTAAGATAAGGCAAATAAAATCTCAAAATACACAACACCATGAAAAACAACTACTTAGGGGTCAAAGAATGTGTACCCTCATGCATCTGAACATAACATGGAAGTGAAGATATGCACTAAAGAGGCTTTTGCTTATTTACCTCTTAAAATTATCTAAAAAGAAACTTTGAAAGGAAATATAAAACTGATAAATAAATAATTAGGGGCTTTTTCCTAACTTTATATCCTATGAATAGTCCAATCAGCCATCAATTCCAACAACAGTCCTACAAAAAAAGAGTGTAGCTACAATATTGCCATGCCAGCTAGGGCAAGAACATCAATCAAAATCCAGAAGTTAGTTGGGAACTTATATTGTCTCTACACATGCATTGACCTATTTGCCCTTGATGTTGGGAACAATATATTTATTTATTCAAAAGCAGAATTATTGCACTGCATACTCAAACACAAAAGCCTTAATGGCCCAGCTATACATGAATTGTTTAGTAAAATGTTACCTGATGGAAAACACTATGCTGAGCTGATACATACTTCACTAGTTTTCTTTTACAGTAACATCAGAAGCACAGAATTTACACTTCTGGTTTTGAGATTCAGAATCTCTTTTTTTAACTCCTTTCAGTTAGAATAGAAATTCTAAATTTTCCCCTTTGTGAGGTGCTCTACTATGAGTGTTAATGCACAATCTAATTTTTTTTTTTTTTTAAAAAAAAAACTTCATTATAGGACCTCCATGATTAGAAGACACTATAGACCAAAGTCCCTGCAATAGTTCCTACATGAACAGGCGTGAATGGATGCAAATAATAAATATCATCAAATTTGGGCCTGTGATATCTCAAGTTTTGGTCCAAGAGAGATAATATTGCCAGAGGTTCATATCAAATGTGCATTCCCAGTAAGAATATCAAAAAGAAAAAGAAAAAGAAAAAGAAAAAAACATACAAGTACCTCAACTAACATTTTGCCTGGTTTACCAAAATTACTCGCATTCCATTAAAATTTAATTGTCTCTATAAAAGTAAATTAGTAAACATCAGATTTATCTTAAACGATCATACCACACAAGAACATGGAAGATCTTCTATCTACAAAACTACAATTTAAGACATACGCTAAGTGATGCTGAGGGAACGAAGCTGCCGTATAACTCATCAAGTGTTTTTTTTCCCATTTAGGAAGAAAGTTGCAATTAGGATCTTACAAATTCAGATAAGAAAAGAGGAGAGATAATGAGATTAAAGCCAATCGATAAAGCTCACCTCTCTAGGAAATCATTCCACGCTACAGTGATATAAGGCTTTGGGTACTCAAAATCGACCATGGTTTTTGGAAAAAGCAACTTTTGAATTCTTGGAGTTTCTATGCAACAGCAACCCCTTCTGAGTTGAGTTCATTGATTTGAGGCTTGGGCTCCAAATCGATGAACTGGTTCGACTTGCTTGCTAGATGGGATATACTGACTCTTCCTTGCCTTTTAATGTAGTCTGCAACAGCCTTCATTTCATCCTCTGAGATGTATATGTATTTCCCTCGTTCATCCATCACACCTGATAATCTCCCTGCAAAGGAAAAATAGTTTCAACTTTGAAAAAAAAATGTAATGTTGATTTTCGTTAATTTAGTAGAGCTAATTAGTATATATCTAGGTTGAGAAAATTATTATTAGCATATCTCTAGGTGGTAGGGATAGGACTCGTATGACTTTCTCAGGGTGAGCATATTACAGAGGATTATAAACTGAAGTTGGGAAGAAAGCTAGCTATTAAATAGAGGATAAGCTCTACGGTGAAAATTTGCAGAGAAGTGCTTGAAAACAATACCCATGCTTTCCAAATTTGTTATTCGATTGATGCAGTCCTGCAAAAAAGGCAACGAGGTCAAGTAATAGAATAGTAATTGGCACTAGCAACAAAACAGATGTTCATGAACTAAAGGGAAACACACCATCAGGAAAGCATCTGATAAATAGTAAAACAATTTTGTCCCCCAAGTTTTTCACACGTGTCCCAACCTTTTTCAAGAATTTCAAATAACTTTATAACTAACGGACTAGCAGTTGTCGAGAAAATTGAGGAACATTTTTCAAATTATCAGAAAACGAAGGGATCTACGTTATACTTCTACTTCACAGCAGAGTCTTGCATGATTTTATTCAAGGGATTCCTAATATATATACAGCACTATAGGAGAACCATTTTGAACAACCGCAAAAGAAGAAAGCAGCATCTTCCTTATCACTCGTATAGAATAGATAAAGTACAACTCATACAGGGATAGGAATGAAGCTAAAAGCCTAATGCTATATACCCACGGAAAAGCAAGAAAAACAAAAATTAATAAATAGGACAAACGGCTAATGAAAAGCAATCTAACTCAGAATCAATGCAGGGACCTGAATTGTAGTCATTCGTCAGGCTATTTTGCTTACCTGAGTCCGTAGCTTGAATTCTGCTGCAAGGTCCTCAAGAGGAACACATTTCTCTTTCTGAAAAAACAGCATAACAAAAATCAGCAATGTACATTTATTTGAATTTTCAAGCTACATTTGTCATGTAGTTAAACAAGCAGATGCTGAACAATGAAAGTCCGACAACAAGAATATAAAGAGAAAAGGTTGATCAGTGACCACATCGAAACAAAGAGATGTAGTACTATAGGTCTTGACCATAATGTCTATTACTCGGTTATTGTTTCACAAGATATGCAACAGTATGTATATCCAACAATAAAATCGCTTTTAAAGACTGAGTTGAAGATGATAGAAGGGGTACCTTAATGTATTCCACAAAATTAAAAAGTAAACCCTGACCCTCATCTTGCATCTCATTCTCTGTTGTACCTTCAGCGTCAACAGAAATTTCCCCTTTCCACTTCTCAAACTCTAAAGCAGCGGCCTCCTCCTCCTTGGCCTTCCGAGCTAGGGCTTCTTCTTCCTAAATCAATTAACAAGCCTCTAAGCAAAATATCAATCATAACAACACAAAAACAAGATGATTCCAAAAATATGCAACCAACATTACTCATGAATATGCCAACAAACATGAATATGCAAACAATCTACTCACCATTAAACGCTCTTGTGCTTCACGCTCTTCGTCCTTTTTCCTCCGCATGTCCGCATAACGATCTTGCTTAGTTTTTCTTGATTCACGTGCTGCTTCCTCAGCCTTAATAAAATATGTCAATGTCAGAGTAATTTTGGAGTTAAAAAGAACAAAGCAAAGAAGCAAAAAAAACTTAATCTACCTGGCGCTGAGCTTCACGCTCTTGTCTTTTCTTTTCCTTCTTCTTTGATGCCTTAGCCACATAATTTTCCTCGGGAACTTCTTCATCACTTTCGACAACAGCTTCTGTAAAAAATCAAGTTATCAGCTAATGTTACAAGAAGATGCCATGATTTACAGTAAAAACTAAAATAATAAAGACTCATCAGTTTTAATCCGAGTAAATTGCAGCAAGAATTTGATAGTTGAAATGTAACTCAACTACTAATAATTCAGTACCCAAAAATACCAACCATCGTACCACCAAAGAGAATGCTAATCATATTTCAGTTAATTTTACACTCAAGATTTAGCGATGTCAAAGTTAGACATAATAGGAGAGTACAACAGCTAAAAAAAGGAAAACAATAAAGGCTTCAACTTGGGGAAGTGGAGAGTAACTACCATCGAAGCTGGTTGAAGCAGCGGATGAACTTGCGGCGGCTGGCCTCCGGCGCATACGGCGGGCACCAGCAGGGCGTACTACTCGTTCTTCCTGTAAGACATAAATTATCATAAATAATGTATATCTTGGCTACATAAGAAGATGAACAATATAAGTGAGCAATTGCCGCCCCATTGAACAGTAAATTTGATAGAGGGAATGAGTCAGAAATCAATCAATTCTCTTGCAATGAAGATATTAAAATTCATCATCAGACCATGAAAACACATTTCATATAATGGTTCATTCGAGATAGAAGGATCAGGGTGATCTTTAGTACAAGGCTTATGCAACAAAAGCAAATAATGCAGATCGGCTTTTCAGATAAAAGTTAGATTCAGTGACCTATCCCTAAATTACTGCCCTAAATTTGAGCCTGTAAAAGATCAATTTAGGTAAATTTGGTCATCCTAAACCACCTATTGAGTTAATTGGAGTCTCTTTGGCCCACGATTCTCCCTTTATTTAGTTTCTAATTCTTCTCCGCTCTAATAACTTGTAGCGAAATTTCCTTGATTCAAAGACATACTATTGAATTTCTTTACGATGATGAAAACAGTTTAAATTGATAAAAAATGCGAATTTTCCATTACCTAAGCATGATGCAATACTTATATCTGGTATAACTCAAAATCCTCATTAATTTTCACGTAATTATTCAGCAATTTCTAAATAGGGAGAAAAATCGGCATAAATAAGATTAGGCAACACGCATCGCACAAAAAGATGATCATAATACGAATAAATTCCAACAAAATCCAAAAAATTCCAAAAAAGCGGGAAAAATCGGGGAAAACTAGTAGCAAAGGGGATCATGGTTTGGGAATTCACCATCTGCGGCTGGGGCTCTCCCTCGTGCTCGTGCGGCGACCGCGCGATCTGCCGACGCCGCCACCAGAGGAGAGGGACTATGGCGACGACCAGAAGCATGCTAAGGACGAGGGCGATGATCTCCTCCATGGCTCTCTCTGTCCTTTTTCTCTCTCCTCTCTCTCTCTCTCTCTCCGATCGATCGATCTAATTGGGAACGACGACGACGACGACGAGGAGGAGGAGCGGAGGTTAGGGTTCGTAGGGATCGATGTAGAGTTGGAACGCGTAGACCGGGTCTTTTACTTCGCCCCGTTGGAGTTTCGGCTCGGGTGTAGACCGGGCTTTGGTTCGGTGGAGCGGGTTAGTTTTGGTTCGGGTAAGACCGGATCCGTGAATACATTTAATAGCACTGGATCGAGGTTCATTTCCGACTCAGTAGTGATGCACTCACGAGTCGTGAACTGCTTTTTTATTTTGGATAATAATAAAAATAACAATAATGCAAATATATCATCTAAATTGTGTCTGAATTATAGTTCACAAATTTCATTTCATGTATAATTACTAACAAACATCTGACTAATTTAGCTACAGCGCTAATCAATCTGTTTTAGTCGACAAAGTTTAGATGATCGTCACGCTCTTAGCGCGCGCATGTATATGTAAAGCTTAAAATTTTAGTAAAAAGCATATCGTTTATTTTTTCGTAGCGTTACACAAATAATATTTGTCAAATACTGGTACACCATATTCACAAAAAGTTTATTAAGTTTATGAGGATTTGAGATGAAAGAGTTATATATGAAGTTTCAAATACCATATTTTTACAAATACTTAAATTTAAAGAGTCTTCTACTTCTAATCCATTTTGGGCACAACAATTCTGAGGGCTAAAAAACTTTTCATGCAATACATTTTTGAACCACCTTACTCATGGTTTTTGTTGAAATCAAATATGGATAGTTTTAAAGAAGTTTTAAAAATTAATTATTAGAGAATTTTCGAATTGTGCTGCACAAATAGCATTTTTACAGAAACTCCAATTACATCAGACGCATCCCGAGTACATTGAGAAGGTGATTCAACATGAAATTCAAGCTTTTTAAATGCGCCAAACATTCCCTAAATATCAAAATCTACATACATTAAGGGACTAAATGAAAATGTTGTACAAAAGCAGAGAAGGCTAATTTCAGAATGTACAGAATCAAAATTTTCCAGCAAAAACTCTGCATCTTTCTCTGCTCTTTTTTTACTTCTATTTTCATTACATAATAACTTCTAACAAATTAACTAGGAGAATTTCTATCAAGCTGTCCAAGAACTTGAAGATAACAAAGATTAGGATCTTCTTATTAGGCCACTTGAATTCGGTTTTCCGGCACGAGAGCAGCTTCAGCTTCTTCGGTCGTGGCGGCGTGCGATGATCTCGACCTCGACGGCCTCGACGACCTTACGGAAGAAGAGGGAGATGAGTTCTTGCTTTTCTTACGCTTCGCTTTTTTCGGCGCTCTTCGCAAATCTGTCGGAGAATTATCTGTACAGTTTTCTGCAGCTGGTTGCTGTTCTTGGGGCTGCTGATTATTATCTGCTATATATAACAAATGGCATTGGTGTTTTTTTTCAAAAAAAAAAATCTTATTACAACATGAAATTGAAATGGATAAGTGGTAAACATGCAGTTTATGGATAAATAATAGACATTTTATTCTTTGACTAAGGATAGAATTTTGAGTAACATAGGAAAAAAAAAATTGTATTGCATTATTATGTTAATAATAAATCTACAATAATATTGCTAGCCAAGTATATATATAAGATTCAACCATGCACAATGGGTTCTCAATTATGTTGTAACATATATATTATCAACATCAATCATAAGTCCAAGTCTTAAATTATGGAGGAATCAAACTTTACAAATTGTTTATTTCTACAAATCCTTGATGTTTCATACAAAGCTCTTCTTTCTCAAAATTTTGAAGATATTGTTGTAGAAGCTAAAGCAAAACATGTTTAAGCAATTAAATTAAGTGTGATTAATTAATTGCATTGTGATTATTACCTTCATGAGAAAACCAAGAGTTTCCCATGGATTGGCCAAAGTTGCTGAAAGGTGTTGATGAGAAATCAGATGATGTCTTAAACTCATTCATCTGTGCAGATAAAAATTAAGAAAAAAAAATGTAAAAAAAAAAAGAAAAAAGAAAAAATAGAACAATTTCTTTCAATTTCATTTTTTTTTTTTTTTTTGATTCATTATTTTCATACCCAGCTAGGGGCATTAGCAGAAGATACATCCCAAAAAATGAGTGCCACGTGTCACAAATCTGTTAAGTACTCAATTTCTATTTCATGCTCCTTCACAGCTACCCACAAAAAAAAAGAGAAAAAAAAAGAAAAAAAAAGCCACCATTGTTATTATTGCTTTAATTCATAAATAAATAAAAAATATGCCAAAAAAAATAAACTAAATCTAAGAGAAATTACCAAAAATGTGTGCAATGTGTTTGAACCCCTTGAAGAAGCCCTTCATCTTTGTTGCCATGGATAGAGCTTCCACAAACCACCAAACCCTTTTTCACACAAAAAAGGAAAAAAAGGAAAAAAAAAAAAAAAAGTTATGGCATGGGCTTATCTTGTATTAATTCTATGTAATAAATAACATGCATTAACTGAGCTTTAAATTTCTTCTCAGATCAATAAAACAAAAGTAGGCCCACATGAAATTCATTTCTATGATAATATATGAAAATAATAATTTATTCAACCAAAAAAAAAAAAAAATGTAGCATGATGTGTATAAAAGTAAATGATTGGATAATAATTATAATTACTTACCTCTATGGGAATGTTGGTTCTTGTTCTTTAAGAAGTGTTTGAACAAAGAAGATTCTCCCTACACACTCCATCCTTATTCATGTTTAATTCTTTTGGGATGTTGATTAGGTGATGCAATAACAAAGGAACAAGAAAAATACATGCATAATTGTGTTTAGTCAATGAAAAGATTAGAGAGAGAGAGAGAGAGAGAGAGAGAGAGAGAGAGAGAGAGAGGGTTTATGGTGCTTAGAATAAGAAGGTGAGAAGGGGTGGGGGGATGGGATTAAAAGAGGGGTTATTACTTAAGTTTAATGCAATTAAAATGGTTGGGAAAATGTGGTGGTAACCCGGGCTCCTCTCTTTCTCTTTCATGTTAGATCTAGAGAGAGAGAGAGAGAGAGAGAGAGAGAGAGTCATGTCACATGTGGTTTGTTTTATTTAAGAACATGTATTGTACTAATGTTTTTGTATCCATTAAATTTGATCATTGTTAAATATAAATATTGACAAAAAGTATTGTGTTTTATTTTTATAGTTTTTTTTTTTTAAGAGATAGATAGCACGCTATTTATTTTGTTTATTTTATTTAAAAATATCCGCTACCCGCATCGTTTAAATTTTTAAAGAGAAGTAATGATTTCATAGGTTATATATTATTAACATAATATTAGAGAAAGAAATTCAGCATAATCCGAATTTCATCACTTGAATTTTATCTAACTAACGAAACAAATAAAGAAATAGAAATTATCGCATGCACCTAGGGATGTCAACGGGTCGGGTTTGGGTCGGGTATTAAAAAATTCGAACCTGAACCCGAATACCAAGTTGATACTTGAACCCGAATCCGAATCCGACGGATTTTAAAAATCCATACCCATATCCGGACCCGAACACGAAAAAACCCGAACCCGAAAACCCGAATCCAAAATAATAATTTTTTTTTTATCATATTTTAAAATATATTATAATAAAATAAAAATTTTAAAACACAATAAAATACAATCAAAATACATTCATGTTATATAAATAAACATAATTAAATATTTTACTATAATATTTTATATATTTTATATCTTATATAAATAAATAAATAATATACATATAATTTATTCGGGTTCGGGTTCGGGTCGGGTATACACAAAATCTATACCCATATCCATATCCGTCATGTTTTTATTTTTTATACACATAATCAAATCCATATTTGTTTAGCTCCGGTAAATCCACCTCGTTCGAATTCGGATAATATTTCAGGTATCCATACCCATTGACATCCCTACATGCACCTCTGCACCATGCACTACATTTTTAAAAATCTTAGTATAAAAAGTTCAAATTTAAATATAATTTTTTATATGTATTTTATACTATTTCAAAAAAAAAATTCATGACTCATATGGGAAAAGCAGGTGGATACAATAACTCCAACAGAGCAATCCCAAGATAAATTGTAAATATATATTCCACTCTTGTATTTTTCCATCTTTGTCCTCGTAGTTGTTGGGGGGTCATGGCTCCATCTAACCACATGGTTTTTTTTTTCATTATTTTTTTTTGCATAAAGAGAATTAGTATTAGGTAACAACAAACCAAGTAGGTGACAAAGAGACTAAAGTTTCTATTTCTTATTTATGTTATGGACCACGCAGGAGAAAACAAACAGACAAACACGAATAACTTGGGATATAAGCAAGCCGAACACAAGCAATGTCGTAAGTTTGCGTAGTACGCAAATTTTCGCCTTTAATCTCAAACTTTTCTACTTGATCTGAGCTCTCGCTATTAAGCTAAACACGAGCGAACTAATCTCAGCTCAATCTCAGCTCGCTTTATTTAACAAGCCAATATAGCGGAAAAAAAATATCATAAAATGGGTCCCACTTGAGATTCCATTTAACCTAATGGAGGCCCAATTTTATTTTGGACTGGACCGATATATCGACCATAATGGGCCGCAAATCGGGCGGAAAATTAAAGCGATCTTTTTTTAATGGGCCGGATTGGGCCCATTAAAGAGTATGGTGTGGGCCTTGGGCTTCTTGGGATTTTTTTCCTTTGTACCTTGTCCATCATATTCTCTATTTTGTTTTTTTTTATTATATCTTCTCAATGTTTAATTTTTCTTATTTGAGTTATTATAGTAAACTATATTGAGAATTTTTAGAATTTTTTATTTGCTACTTGTTATATATTTTAATTTGGATATATACTACAAGAAAAGTTATCAATGTGGTTGAGACTAATATAACATCTTTATAAAATGCGTGTATATATAAACTGATCAAAAGTATGTATATTATATTTATCAACGCATCAATATTATATTTATATAGTATTTAAAAAATTTATAGGGGTGCTCATTTGAAAATGGAACATAAATGATGGATGTATCCATACATTTTTACTCACTTTTTTTTTTTATTTTCTATTTTTATTTTCATTCATTTGATCATAAATGATTGAACATGCATTGTACAATTTTTTTTGTTTTTTTATAAACCATTATATGTTTGATCGTACATATCACTTGCAACTGTTCCCTTTTGATATCCCCATTTTTTTTTCACTTTTGTATCCATCAAATGCTCCACTAATTAAAAATTATCGTTGTTTAAATTATAATAAATGTTTTCTCAAATTTCCGTGAGTGAACCTGTATGATTTTTCAACAAATATAACAAAATGGAGATTTTTTATTGAAAAAGTATAGTTTGTCCATTTAATTTCTATGAGAAGTAATCATTCTAAAGTTTTTTTTTTTAAAAAAAAAATTACTAAAAAATAGTGTTTTCGTTATATATAAAAACCGTAAAAAATAATATTTCTCATGAAAAATTATTCTTTTCAAAATTATTTTCATATTTTCTTAATAACCAAACACCGTTTAATTTGCTATTTCTCGATATGAAATGTTTGTAAGTATATACAGACACGCTTGAATTAGGGATAAGTGGTGGAAAATTTTCTTATCCTCACTTTTATATCCAAATGCTAATATTTTATCTGAAAATAATAATTCTCAGATACCTGAAATAAGCTGGTTTATCTATACCCACCAACTCTTCCATTTTATATATAAAACTATCTATTATTTTTCTTATTCCATATGATCTATCCAAACGTTATTTTTTTTTTAAAAAAAAATAATTCAATTTTTATCCAAACGTTATTTTGTTTATACTCGAACCAAACGCTTATAGTAGTTTTTACTTGTACTCGAACCAAACGGTCCCACAGAGTATATGATACGAAGACATAATATTTTTGTAAAAAATATTCTAGGATTTAAGGGAAGGGTGGGGACAACCTACAACAATATCTTGTTCTATTTTTTCCAACTTGTTAAACTTAGCTGTATCCAGCAATATTAAACTTAACTCAAAAGTACATAGTAGAACATCATGAGGTGTTACAATCTTCTTTTTTTTTTGTAATAATCTTTGGAATCTGAGATCATAATTAAGAAGGCGTGTGACCTGGTATTATAGATTGAAAATTATGTTTAGACATATAATAAGTAATTATTTTCCTCCTCAGATTAACGCTCATCGAACAACGTGCGTCGCAACCAAACCCATAATTAAAAATAAAAGCTTAGTCCATAACCTCACATGTAAAACATTTGTGGAGAACATTATCAAAATTAACTTAATCACTTTTATAAATGCCCTACATGAAATATTTTCTTTTCTTTTCTTTTCTTTTCTTCATTTCATCAAAACTAAAAGAGTAATGCTAGATGTACACCCCAAAAGGGGTATACATCTTACAACCTATCTATTATTGGGTGGAAATTTGTTCACGAGTCACATGATGTGACTGATGAATTACACCCCACCCAAAAATGGGTGGAGTTGTAAAATATACACCTTTTTGGTGTACATCTAGCATTTTCCAAACTAAAAACTTCTTCTAAAAGGTCTACATGTAATTTTTGTTTAATTTATAAACATATAAGAGTATAATTAACTAAGTATGAAGGGACTAGTTTGCAATATTTTGTTTTTTTGTCCAATCTCTTTTTTTTTGAGAGATAGGTAGCACGCTATTCGTTTCGTTTATTTTATTTAGAAATAAGCTTAGCTGAAAATGTGAATCAACTGAAATTTAAATTCGGATCTCGAATATCAACTACCAAGTCCTTTATCACTTGCGCTAGGGAGGGTCGGTCTGTCTAATCTTCTAAAAAGAAACTTTTTAGCCATTGGTATTGTCCCCACCACAGTCCTTGTAAACCATAAATAAGATTGATACTATGTGTACTCAAAAGTGTACCCCAAAATAGTGTACCCCAAAATAAAAAAAAAAAAAATTGCACACCAAATGGGTTAAATTTTCTAAAGTTTTATCAAAAAAAAGTAAGGTTTAACTTTTTTTTTTTTTTTTTTGACAAAATGGTCCAAACTTATCAAGAGAACTTCATAAAAAATGATAGTAAATCATCTCCAACATAACCCTCCCCAAAAAATGGTTTATTTTTACAAAACTGTATCATTCAGACAATTTATTGTTACTTTTCTAGGATTGTGCTAATAATAATTGAACTACATATAAATCCAAAGTACTTTATTTTTTTCTTTTTTTACTAATTATACTAAAATTTCACTTGTACTAATATTTTGAAATGTCAAACATTTTACCCTGTTGTGAGGTGCATCTGAGTGTATTCATAGCACTACTTTTTGTATTAAATTGAGAGAAAAAAAGAGAAACACACACCCGACCTTCCTCAGTTACTTTCAAGTCTCCTCTAATTTCTTCCAACTCTTAATTAAGAGATAAAATGAATAATAAATAACTCCAACATCCCCGTTTCTTCCCCCTTCTTGCTTCTTCTTCTTCATCTTCTTCCTCTTCTTTTCTCAACAAATTTTGCATATGTTCACAAGTTCTCCTCTATGTTAATTATGTCCGTACGTATATCCCCCTCCCACACAGACACTGCTTAACAATTTTGATTAAATCCTTGTAACTCTTCTTCCGCTTAGATCGATCGAGCTCCTTGATCGGCCAGCTGCCGAAATGGAGTTCGTGGCGTCGATCATCGACAACGTGTTCCGGCCGCTGAAGGACTTCTTCGCGCGCTCGTTCGGCTACGTCGCGTCGTGCGGCGACTACGTCGAGGCGCTGGCCGACGAGATGAACGAGCTCAAGAGCAAGCGCGACGACGTCAAGCGCATGGTCGACGCCGCCGAGCGCCAGGGCATGGAGCCCACCAGCCAGGCACGTAACGTCTCAAATATTAAAACACCGTTCTCTGACAGCTCAGACACATGCATGCATCGCATGCATGCGTGCATGCAGGGAAGGGAATGGAAGTATTAATTTGAAACTTTTTCGGAAGGAGAAGAAGAAGATAATGATGATGATGACGATGACGATGTGCGGTGCGTGCAGGTGAAGTGGTGGCTGGAGAGCGTGGCGGCGCTGGAGGAGCACGCGGCGAGGATCAAGGAGGAGTACCAGGAGCGGCTGCGGGCGGCGCCGGAGCAGGCGGCGGCGGGGATGTGGTCGACGTACCAGCTGAGCAAGCTGGCCGACGAGACCCTGGCGGAGGCGCGGAACTGGAAGGACAAGGGCGCGTTCCAGAAGGTGGCCGACGACCTGGTGCACGTCCGCTTCGAGGAGATGCCGACGGTGGCGGCGGTCGGCATGTCGCACCTGCTGGAGCAGCTGCGCGCCTGCGTGGTCGGCGACGACGACGTCGGGCTCGGGCTCGTCGGCATCCACGGCATGGCGGGCGTGGGCAAGACGGCGCTGCTGAACAAGTTCCACAACGAGTTCCTCGCCGGGGCCGCCGACGTGAGCGTGGCGATCTACATCGAGGTCAGCAGGGACTTCGACCTGGACGACATCCAGAAGGTCATCGGCGACCGCCTCGGGCTGTGCTGGGAGCGGAAGTCGCCCAAGGAGCGCGCCGTGGTGCTGTACAAGGTGCTGAGCAAGATGAACTTCGTGCTCCTGCTGGACGACCTGTGGGAGCCGCTCAACCTCCGGATGCTGGGAGTGCCGGTGCCGAAGCAGGGGTCCAAGAGCAAGATCATCCTGACCACCCGCATCGAGGACGTGTGCGACCGGATGGACGTGCGGCGGAAGATCAAGGTGGAGTGCCTGGCCTGGGGGGAGGCGTGGGAGCTGTTCCGGGAGAAGGTCGGGGAGGCGCTGGTGCGGTCGAACCCCGAGATCCGGCGGCACGCGGAGGAGCTGGCGGCCAAGTGCGGGGGGCTGCCGCTGGCGCTGATCACCGTCGGCCGCGCCATGGCCAGCAAGCGGACCGCCAAGGAGTGGAAGCACGCCATCACCGTCCTCCGGATCGCCCCCTGGCAGCTCCTCGGCATGGAGGGCGACCTCCTCCGCCCCCTCAAGCACAGCTACGACAACCTCCAGAACGACAAGCTCCGGACCTGCCTGCTGTACTGCTCCCTCTTCCCGGAGGAGTTCTCCATCTACAAGGAGTGGATCATCGGGTACTGCATCGGCGAGGGCTTCATCGACGACCTCTACACCGAGATGGACGAGATCTACAACAAGGGCCACGATCTGCTCGGGGTGCTGAAGACCGCCTCCCTGCTGGAGAGAGGCGACGACGAGGACCACATCAGGATGCACCCCATGATCCGCGCCATGGCGCTGTGGATCGCCTCCGAGTTCGGGGCCAAGGAGACCAAGTGGCTCGTCCGCGCCGGGATCGGGCTCAAGGAGGCTCCCGGGGCCGAGAATTGGGGCGAGGCCGAGCGGATCTCGCTGATGCGGAACAACATCCACGAGCTGTGCGAGACGCCCAACAGCCCCAATCTGAAGACTCTGATGCTGCAGGGGAACCCCGCGCTGGAGAAGATCTGCGACGGCTTCTTCCAGTTCATGCCGTCGCTGCGCGTTCTCGATCTCTCGCACACTTCGATCAGCGAATTGCCGTCGGGCGTCGGCGCGTTATCCGGCCTGCAGTACCTCGACCTCTACAACACCAACATCCGGTCGCTGCCGCAGGAGCTGGGGGCGCTGGTGAACCTGCGGTTTCTGCTCCTCTCCAGCATGCCCCTCCTCGCGACGATCGCGAGCGGAGTGATCGGCCGCCTGACGATGCTGCAGGTGCTGTACATGGATCTGAGCTACGGGGACTGGAAGGTCGGGGCCGCAGGGACCGGCGTCGAGCTCCAGGAGCTCGAGGGGCTGCGGCGGCTGAAGGCGCTGGACATCACGATTCAGACGGTCGACGCCCTGCAGCGGCTCTCGCGGTCGCACCGGCTCGCCGGCTCGATGCGGAACCTGCTCATGAAGGGGTGCGGCGGCTTGACCAGGATCCAGTTCCCCTCCAGTGATCTCTGGAGCAACATGAATGGGTTGAAGAGGGTGTGGATTGCGGGTTGTGGGGATCTGGAGGAGGTGGTCATTGATGGGAGCAAAGACGGTGACGATGACATGCCCACTCTTCCTAGCCTACAAAGCGTCAACTACCAAGGAAGAGGGAGCTTCATAGATGATGAATTGCCTATTCTCCCTAGCCTGCAGAGTATCATCCTTCAAGGCCTGCAGAAGGCTAAGATCATCTACAAAGGTGGGTGTGTGCAGCACCTCACATCCCTGGACGTTTGGCTGTGTAGCGGATTGGAGCAACTTGTTACTTTCAAAGACGCCGTCGACGGCGAAGCGGACGGAGAAGAGCGGAGGGTTGTCGCGGCATTCCCTGCTCTCAAAGAGCTGCACCTCAACCGTCTCCCGAACTTCAAGAGCTTCGGCGACAGTCGGACTTTGCTGGCCTTCCCCGCGCTGGAGAAGCTCACCATTGTCGAGTGCCCGAAGCTGAAAAAGATCGAATTGGACGCGAGGGAGCTGCAGGAGATCCGCTGCAGCCTAGAATGGTGGGGTGGGTTGGTGTGGGGTGATGAAGAGATCAAATCTTACTTCGCACCGCTCGTCAGACAAGTTTTGTGTTAGTTGGTATGGTTTTCACCTATCCAACTTCTCTCCCTCTAATTTTCCTTTTTTTTTTTTTTTTTTTTTTTTCTTTCCATTGATTACGAGTTTAGATCCCCAAGTTTGATCTCGATTTCAATCGCGTTGCGTCCTCAGAGCGGCAATTTGATAATTTTTACTCGCTAAAAAATTTATTTTGCACAGAAGTAAAATCATCCCAATACATTGGTAAAAACTGTGCAAAATTGTCAAATTGGAACTCTAGGAATGTAGTTGGAATCTGGGCGATGCTTGGAGGACTAAGCTCATTAAAATTCGTTTCTTTTGTTCTACATTTTTTGGGTTCAAATTTTTCGTGTGCTCTAAATGTGTGTCACTCATGGGAGGATTCATCTCTCTCTACTTGTAGGATAGAGAGTGTGATTGTTTGAGCCCTGTATTATCTGCGGCTTAAATTTTGTTCCTGTTTGAGAGACAGAGGATGTATTAGATTCATACTACGAATGAATGATGTTGAGTAGCATATTTAGGAGTTACATTCTTTTGTAGATTTTGCCAGTTCTGAGAACTAAGAAAAACTTACTACACCAACAAATGTGATAAGAAATTTACTCTGATTTTGTATTTTGATTCCCATCCCTTTCTGCACATGGTTTTTAATACTTCCAGTTCTTTGTTAATGTGCCTCAATTCTGTATTCAATTCTTTGTAATGATCTTGGACTTTTATTACTTTACTTAGATATGCAGTAGGCCAGTACTATAGCATTGTGTTAACATTGAAGCTCTGCTTCTTGTGTGTGCTATGATTTGGTTAAATTTATAGATTAATCCTAATTGGATAAAAATTAATATTTAAATATGTTAGATATAAATTAAGATTTAAATATTAATTAGAGAATAAATTTAGATTAGAATTAATATTTAAATATATTAGAGATTAATTAAGATAAATTTAAATATTGGGTACATCTTCTGTTGAGTATTATATATAATGCATTGCGGCTAATTAATTAGTCAAGAAGCAAAAAGCTGTGAGAGGAGATACAGCTGGAACTTTGGGGTGCCGTACCAGAGAGAAAAAAGAGAGAGAATAGTCGTAAGTTGAGTGCACCTAATGCATAGGTGTATATGAAGGTTGTATTTTAGGTTTATAAAAAACAAGAAAATGGTAAAAAAGATTCAGAAAATAGACTCGAGTTGTAGCTATTCAGTTGCAGAAGATGGGTAAGGTTTAATGAATTTTATTTTACCCGCATATTTTTTTTTTTTTTTTGATTATACCAGTTTTTATTGAAAAGACGGGTTTATGGTAAAAATCCGATTCGATACTTCTATTGCGAATAATCGACATCAATCCACAAGATTCTTTGAATCGATGATTATGATTTTTTCAAAATTCGGTATGAGGCGAGTACCGAATTTCCAACAGTGTGTAACTTGTGTGATTGTACATGCGAGCCACATACTCGCGCGCTGTCGAATGGCTCGCGCGAGCGTAATCATTGTTTACGACATACCTGCAGACTAAATGGGGGCCCAAAATCAATTCACTTTCTCTATGGTGATCTTCCTTCTGACAGCACTTTTCAGCATCAGACCTGCTTCAATATTTCTTCAGGGAAAATTAAACATACATTTCCTTTTTATTTTATGAGCACGGATACACGATGTCCTACTTAAAGCAATAAATATGATATTTTAGTACTGCATTAAAACATATGCAGAATTTGAAGTAGTCTCAAATTAAGTGACTTTCAGATTGACTGCATAGTCAGATAGATCTAGCTAGCAACCAACTATTCGAAGTTCTTTTGACAAAAGAAGCTTCCTTAGAGACCTTCAGTAAAGGCAACACCCGTCCCCGGCAACCAAGACCCGCCTTGGATCAGCGCGGCCACCGTAAAGCCCTTTGCCACGTTCGGATCAGTGATCACGTGATACCCCGGCCATTGCACCCGCCCGTCGGTCCCTGCCCCAGGCCCGCGGTTCTGATACTCCCCGTAGAACAGGGTCTTCAATGCGAAGTCGCCACTCCACTCCAACCACCCTTTCGGGGTGATGTGATCGTCGATAAACGACTGCATGAACACCGTATTCGAATACGCCTTCCACGGCCGGCCGAGGTACGACGGAATGGCCTTCTTTACGGGCAAAAGGTCCGGCCCAGGCAACACCTGGCAGTTCTGGATGGAGGTGGCGGTGTTCTGGTTCGGGTCCTCGCGGCCTTGGGCGGTGATCGTGTTTTCTTGGTTCGGTAACGGCATACGCGCAATGATCTGACAATTCTGGAACACTACCGCGGCGTTGCCGACGATGAAGTCAATTGTGCCGGATATGCGGCTGTCGCGATAGAACTGGCGGAGGGAGTAAGCGTAGAGGGTGTCCTGATAGCCGTCAATGCTGCATCGGTTGATAACAGCCTGATCGGCACCGACGCGGAGGGCTACTGCCTGCTGCTTCTGCGGCCCGGCCGTGTTCTCGATTTTGAGGTCTTGGAGAATGAGTCCGTCGGCTACAGCAGCTGAACAACCGTTCTAATGTTAACCAACCGCGTTAAACAGTGGTGGTAGTTTTGTAAAAATATAACAGTTTAAGTTGGTTTCTATGTCTTTACCTAATGTGGCGGAGTTGAAGGTGGTGGAGCCGTCGACGACGTTGCGGCTCCCGGTGATCACCGTCACGTCCATGCCGTCGCCGACGATCATCACGTTCTTCTTCGTCGTTCCTATATTGACGTTCTCCTCGTACACTCCCAT
Organism: Aechmea fasciata; assembly: GCA_025177825.1. NCBI lineage: Eukaryota > Viridiplantae > Streptophyta > Magnoliopsida > Poales > Bromeliaceae > Aechmea > Aechmea fasciata. The sequence continues at coordinate 8,174,270 of CM045932.1, read as the reverse complement.
CTTTACGTAGATCACATACCTCTCGCTTTCCCCGCCGTCCGGTGCCGCATCCACCGCCTCTTGCACCGTCGCGAACTTCCCGCTCCCGTCCTTCGCCACGATCACGTCGGCCTGGATTTCTCCGTCAGCCACAGAACCTTCTAGAAACTTCCGATCGCGGTGCGACAACCACGAGGGGAACTTTTTTAACACGAAGACGTCATCGTCAGTGACGGGGGAGACGGCGTTGAGAACGGCGAGCGCGGCGCTGGCCAGGGCGCTGAGGGACTCCAATTGTGGCCCCACCGTGGCTTTCGCCGACCCGCGGAGGCCGTCACGGCACGTGCCGTAGTTGGTGAGCACGGCGCTCACCCACGTGCGAGCATTGCAGCGTGCCGCCCCTCCGGCGACGGCCGCAAGGCGGTCTCGCGAAAGGTCCATCAGCTGCATGCAGTCGTTGAGAGCCGACTGCTGCTCCGGCTCGTTGATTCGGAGACGGACGTCGGACACAGCAGCCGCTGCAACATCGAGCTGGTACAGCGACTCATTCACTATTGTCGTAAAAATCCGGACCGGGTCGGGCCGGGAAATATTATCACCAGCGGCAGCAGAGACTGCAGCGCCAGAGACAATGGCGCTGCAGGACGCAGCGTTAGGAGAGTCGGTACAAAGATCGGACAACTGAATAGGATTTAAAGTAGAGATGGAATGAACGATGACGAATTCGATTATTGAGACGAGAGCGGCGAACAAGAACAGCTTACACATCCAACTACTCTTTCTGGTGGGAGGAGAGAGGAGGAAGGGGTCTTGGGACGGTGGAGACATGGTGGGGATTAAGACGCAAAGATAAAAATTTAAAAAATTGAGGGAAGTTTAATAAACAATGATTGAACGTCTAGTTGGAAAGTCGCTTTTTTTTGAGTCTCCTCCATGTGGAAAGTTGTAGTTAGCTGCTCTGGATCCATAGTACTTCCACGGCTTAATTACATTCATTTATTCTGTACTTTATAATTTTTTTTTTGTTTAGCCCACAATATATATTTTTTCAAATATTACGCTATATTATTATTTTTTATCAAATATAATAGTATGTTAACGGGGTTAGACATTGAAATGAAAACTCAATGCGTCTCAATATATAAAAAATTCCAGTATTTTGAGTATCCAGAGAACATTCGACCAGAATTTGCTCTCGTTTTCAATGTGCAAAGACGAGCACACGAGCATCAGATCACCAATCTAGAAGACCTTTTAATGTTGTTTAGTTGGAGCTTGATGAAGAGAGAATACCAGATCCTCTCTCCATTTTTTTTTTTTTTAAACTTTAAATATCATCCATATAGTTTCGTATTTTTTTATTTTATTATTCTGTGGTTTAAAGTGTATCGTTTTAGTACGTGTCATGTAATTTTATTTTCTCTTTTCGTCGGCTTCTCCGTTAATATTTTGTTAAATTAAATATAAAAAAACTTTAGATATCTTATCTAGATTTATCGAATATTTACTTTAGTATTATTTAGTTTTAACTTTGTTATTAATTTAAGAGAAAAAAATTAGTAGAATTGATAAAAAAAAAAAAATCACAGAGAACTAAATTGGTACACTTTAAATTATAGAATACTAAAGTGAAAAAAATATGAAACTATAGTAGTGATCGGCTTTAATCAGCCATTTCTGTTAATTTTAACTATGCTCCGTTAACAGAGCCATGAATTTTCCATTTCAACGACATTTTCCGTTAAGATACTATTGTACTCGATAAAAAATGATTGTATACTGTACTATTATTATATAAAAAAAATTCTTAGGCCACCGTTTGGTTCTGATATAAACAAGAATTAGTTATTATAGAGATATGTACAAATATGAGGATAAAAGAAATAACGTTTGGATGAAAATTAGATTGTTTTCGAAGATAAGAAAAATAGTTTGGATAGATAATATAGAATAAGAAAAATAGTAGGTAGTTTTAATGTTTTATATAAAAAATAAAGATGTCCGTGGGAATAGTTAAAGAACTACTATTTTCGGATAAAAAATTAGCGTTTGAATATAAAGGGAGGATAAAGAGTTACTCCACCCCTTATTCCCAATCCAAACGCTACCTAGGCGAAGAAAATGGATCTGCATATACTAGCATCAATGTAGTGAAGATCAGGTTAATTGGAGAGAAGCCATGTGATCTTTAGAAATCGTTAGTCGTTACTCTAACTTATTGGCTATTATTCGGAATATCACCAGAATAGTGAGATTATGGGAGGAATTTTGTTTGCGCTAATGACCCTTTTGTTGTAGATGTTTGTGTTGTGTAGTTTTTTTTTTTTTTTTCTTTTTCTATTTTTTTTTTCTCTTTTTTTTTTTTTTTTCTTTTTTTTTTTTTTTGGTTGCTCTTGCAAAGGATTATTTGCCTCACTTTTATATATTATTTATTTATTTGTTTTTAAGAATTAGATAGCGAGTCTGTTTTATTCATTAGGAAAATGAATTAGGCTTCCATAATAAAAGCAATTAGGACTTTCGAAGGATGAAGTGAGATGGGCGAGACGAAACAAAAGACGAATAAAACAAAAGAACAAAGTCAGAAGAAACGAAGTACAGGGGAAAGGAAGAGCTGCCACTACTACTACATCTACTATAACCACCACTACTGCCATCAGTGCCCACTGCCACTGCTACTACTATGTTTTCCAATCGGCCATCAGCAGATTGCCACGGTCTAAAACTAAGTTTATTTTTTTAATGAAGAAAGGAAATGGTTTGCCACCTTTCTCTTTAGAAAAAACATCCAATTGATATAGAAATGCCCAATATATCAATAAATGGATTGGACTGTAATTCTGTATACTCGTAATCTAACATGAGAGAGAGAGAGAGAGAGAAATTAACATCGAAAAAAAAAAATTACAGTAGAATTCACTTTACTGAAAAATAATCTAATCAACCATTTACCAAAATTAGTGTGTTGCATATGATGAGCGGTTGATTAAATTGATTAAAATCTCTTTTCGCTGGAAGGTTTCTAATGTAATTAATCTTGATTCGATACTAGAAAAATAATGAAAATAAAATTATTGTAACAGTTGAAAAAAAACTAAATGATGCTTGCAAATTCTAAAATAAGATAGATATATATCTTATATTTTACGGTCTAAGAATTGAAATAATATCTCGTGGGTTTTAATATTAAGACTAGCGAGATAAAACAGATCAACGGATCTACAAAGTGGAAGATTTACATCTACATAAAGTGTACAAATAGTATTAATCTAATTTATTAATTCTAGAAGGTTCAAACAAAGACTCATTCTATATTTTTTTCTACTGTCTGCATAGTATCCTTTTAATAAAATTATTATATTTAAACTGAAAGATTGGACAGTAAAGTGAAAATAGTCTACAGTTTTACAAGCTTAGTCCTACTCATCAATCCACCTCTATCCTTGTTGGGATAGGAAGGATAACCCAAATCCCAATCCGAATCCGAATCACAATCCCACACCTATAAGAGCTCTTTTCTGGGAATGGGAACTTAAACAGGATAACCCCTTGGCCCCTCCTCCTCTCCCCACTCATTTGATCCCCACTGATGCCACACAAGTGAAAGGTCCTCCCTCCCCCCACCCTCTCTCTCCCTCCCTCTTTCTTGTGCAAAGTTCTCTAATTTATGCTTGAATCCACTTGTTTGTTGTGGTAATTTAGGAACCTAATATGATGATTGATTTCATGTGGTTGCTTCATTTGCTGTGGCTGATGATTTTGTTTGGGTAGTTATGTTTTGCATGCCATGTGTTTGATTTTATGTTTCTGTGAGAGGTTATGGAAACATTAACCTATTTTCTCTGAATAGATTGCACAGTAAGATTGTTTGAAATGAGATTTATAGCTTTATTTGGTGGGAGAAACTGAGGAGATTGTACCTCTATTTTATTCCTGAATAGGATACTGCAATTCGACCCGAGAATTCGAAAAGCCCATGCCCATAATATGCAGAGAATTAATGGAACCGTGAAATGTAATTTCAGAAAAAATAGCACTTTACTTGTAGAATTTTTTTTATTTAAAAAAAATAACTTAGTGCCGGTTTGGATCCGCTTCTCTGCTGCTACTGCTGCTGCTATAGCTTTTGCCGTGATGCGAAGCTGTGGTTTTTTACATTTCAAAAGTATTGAGAGTTGCTTGAGAATACACGATGCACCGTGAGGAATATAGGTATGATTACAGGATGGTGCTTTATTGAGTTCTATCAACCAGGAATCCTTGATACAAGTGTCATCCAAATTTGTTCGTGAGATGGCTTATGTAATAATTATCTTACATATGCAAGATTAATATTGATCTGATTATTTGTCTTTCTTGGCAAAGCAAGCTCAACTATCTCCACAAGTTAAAGAGAGTTCATTCCATTCTTTCTCATAATAAAACACCGGTGTAAAAGATTGAGTGATTAAACTTAGCTCTAGATTTCATCTACTTGGGTAAACTTAGCTTTATTGTGATGATGCTGGTGTTTTATGCTTTGTTGATTCAGGGTGTAGGATTAATGGAAGTTTCTGAGAAATCTTCATCTAGTTATCACCTGGGCCCGCCGTGGTTATTTAAAGGCAGGCAAGACCTCGCCACTTTTTGCTTTCTAGGATGAGTTAAAATATTCACATGTACTTGTTAGTATATAGTAATAGTTTGTATTTGGTTCTAGTGCACTCTACCAGCTTCATCTAGTGAAGGCGGATATTGCTCGTGCTTTCATACCTAAGGAGCTGAAACTTGTTGAAGCCTTCGGGTATTGAGTCATAACTGACGTGGATCTCCTTTAAGCTCAAGTTGTTCGTTTTTTTCTTTACAATTAATATAAGTTTCAAATTTGCAGGTATACGCTTGGTGGTTTGTTCCTTGCGCACTATGACGAAAGCCCGGCTGGAAAGTTTGATGAGGTTAAAATTGTGGGATTTTAACAGCCAAAATCGTAGCACCTCTCAAGGAATTACATGTTAATCGTTCTCTTTAAGTGCTTATATTTTTTTACAGTTAAATTATGATTATGTTTGCAGCTTTATAACTCTCTTAGAACCTATTACGTATTCGCCTGCATTTGTATGTTCTCAGCTCGTAGTAATTGCTGGTATCGTGTGGAACCCTCCTACTTCATGCGCGTAACATTTCTATCCTTATTTTGTTACAGACATTTAGAAGAAAAGAAAAAAGATTATAGGTTATTTGATGACTGTTTCGTTTTGTTGTACTGTGCAAAATGTTAGTACTAACTAGTCTTTTTTTTTTTTTTTTGTTTCAACTTTTCTATCAGGTGGGCTGCAAGAGTACTTGTGAATAGTAATGAAGCTTGTCACCATGGTAGAAAGGTGCGAAAAGGAAGTATACTTTCTGAATCATTTAAGCTATCACTCCTCTTTTCAGGTCAGTAAGATCACTCTATTCATCCAGGAAATTGGGCTTCCGAGCAATGTTGCCATATTTTCGAAGGTACTTCAGATTCATCTTTCCTTTTTTTTCCCCCTACAGATTACTGTTGGTTTGATGGATAGACCCATATCCATGTCATTCTAGCTATCCTAGAATGTTTTAGGTACTTTAAGTTACATGATTTTGATAAATAATTCATGTTAGTAATATAAACTAGTTGCAGTTATGAGCATGGTTGTGAAATTGGTTGCATTTATCTTTTCTTGTACTTTAGTACATATTAAATCGGCAAAAACATATGGACAACCCAGCTGTAGGTCGTTTATAAATGGGTCCCTTCGCTTCTGTCTTTTGGATCTCAACAAATGTGAGTACTCAAATCTCTAACATTTTTTATGGAATGTTCCATCACTTGAGACGCTATTCTACATCTCCTTCAGAGAAACATTGAGTAAACAGAATCCCTGATGTAATTCAAATTACACATTCATTGAGAGTAAACATACTAAAAGAATTTGAAGTTCTGGGCTTTTTCCCAATGACCTATAGTGTGGCGGGTGTCTATATCTTTTTGCCCGGTAAGTAGCAGTTACTGTTGTGTTTGACAATGAATGTTCTTTAAGTTTGAACTGAGATTTAGTAGTGCAAGTGCATTGTCATCTGATGCTACGCGCAAATTATCTTCTATGAAATAGAGAAATGTGGAACATACAAAGAAACCATTGAGTAGATCCAGTAGCCTTCTAAGTATGATTGGCATTAGTTCAACTTGTCCCAAGCAACCGGTGCATACCGAGATTGAAGTATCAGAGATTGAGGGCTCTTCTATGATGCACATGTGTAACATCAGCTTGCCATTTGCCGGTAAGTGAACTCTTTTAAGTAAGTAGTGTTTGATATGACTAATTTTGGCCGGTACATTATTTTCGTCGGATGAGATAATTCAAAACAGGCCGTCATTCAGTAAATTTTCTGGGTAAATGATACTTAACCAAATGTATGGAGTAGTCCATGTACTATCATAGTACTGTGACTTGGTCGCTGTATTTTTCACTTAGGCCATTTAGTCCCTAAAATTTTACACTCTAGTCCTTTATTCTATGAAGTCACTCTTTCGGAGAGTAATGAACACAGTAACTCATTTCATACCAGAGAGACCCATGAATGAACAAGTAATTATTTACTGTTATTACCATTTTCCTTTTTGCTGAAACACTGAACAGAGTTTTGGTTAGTGAAATATGAATACCTAGCTGATCATACTGCATTATGTTATTCAAATTCTTGTTCTGATATTTTTGAATTCTATCCTTCTGGTTGTGAGGGCAGTGCCGAAATCAAGTAAAAGCGGCATGTGGATGGGCCCTAGAATCAGAATGTCTCTTCCGAGCTTCAGGTTAGGTTATAACATCGACACAGAATCGGCTTCTTAACAAAGCCTTTTCTTTTGTTAGAGGATGACTTTAACTATGGAAATTTCAGCGGCCAAACGGAATACAATTCTCACCTTCTAAAGTACTCCTGCCAAATGGAATGCAGGTACGAAGAAACTAAATCATTTCGAACATTTACACTCAAAATGTAAATAACTTTTGCTTATGATTTATCTTTTACACACTTCAGTGCTTCTTGGTGGTTTCCTTTTATAGTTGCTAATCTGTTTCGGAAGAGTGGCAAAATTAGCTTGTTTAATGTTTCAAAAAAAAAAAAAAAAAAAACTTGTAGGCATGTACTTGAAGAAGTTTTCTTTTCAAGGTGGCTCTACAGATACAATTTTTTTCTTTTTTTTTCTGTTACTTTTCCCTCTCGATCGTCTTTCCGGCTATTTGTATACTCTATAGTGATTTACTATCTTGTTTCTGCTTGTAGTACTTAACTATCCTGTTACTATGACTCTAAAGGATGAAAATTGTTTTTCAAGCTTATATTTGAGCAAATTGAAATATGGAAATTCGTATATATGATTACCTGCTAGAGCCTAGAGGTGAATTTCTGTACCGACTGTGCTAGCACTTGACGTCTAATTTGATCTCTCTCTCCTATCTACTCTTGTTATATACTTTATATGTGAGATTTGTTGAGATCTACCGCAAATGTGATTTTTTTTTTTGTTCTTTTTCCCTACGCAGTGTACGAGCAGTAAAAGCTGCTAAAGTATCGAGCCCGGCTACTAACGATACTCATAAGCATTGTCGAGACGCTCACTCTGATTGCAGCAATCAAGATACCGGTCTTTCAGCACAAGATGATGCACGGAATCGAAGCATTTCGGTGTTATTGTCGAAGCCCATCTTGGCTTTGGAGTTCAACCTTCTAAAGATGCAGGTCGAAGCTCCGACATTCGTGGTTCCCGACTCGAAGAAGAGTCAAGTTCGATATTCGAGTGCCTAGTTATATCCTCTCGAGATTTACCTATCTAGATATATGCCTTTGGGAATAACTTATCGGTTTCGCTTCTGATTATTCGGTGTTTTTGTCTCCAAATGTGAAATTGCTACTTGTAAGATGTCGAAAAGTATTTCAAGTGCAAATATGCATGCAAATTTCAATGTCAAGCAGCTTATTCAGATCTGCTACAAACTCGACAGAAGCCACAGGCACTTATTGGTAAAAGCAGCAAGCAATGATCAAGTAAAGATCAAGCATAGGCTTCTGCAATGTCCATGAGACACTGGGACAGCTCCTCCGGCGTCGACAGCATCGCCATATGGTCGGCGTTTTCGATCGTCTTCACCTCTTTTACCGGGCTTTTCGCGATCATGGACTGCTGGTACTCCGCCGTTATCGCTTGATCTTGGGTACAAATTATGTAGACCGTGTTCACCGAGCCGTACCGGTTTTGGGAGAAAGGAGGCTGGTCCTTTAGATCCTCAATGAACAGTGATCCTATTCTTACTAGAGTTGTTCCCAGTGTTACATCCTTTGTATATATATATGCATTGAAGTAATCAAATTGTTAGCTTTGTTGGGAAAAATAAAATTGTTTGGTAAAGCTTATATTAGGCTTGAACAAACACTTTCAAAAACTTTTAAAGTAACCATTTCCTCTGAAATTTAAGCTCCTAGATAATAGTTTTTTTTTTATATTTTATTCAACAACTTGCAAATTTTTTTTTTTTTTGAACATTTTTTAGATAATTTCTCGCGAAGCTTAGGGGTGTTTGGTAAATTAAAAAAAGGGTGAAAAGCTTTTTTTTTGGAGAAATTTTATTTTATTTTATTTTATTTTCTGTAGAAACATTCTTTTTCACAGTTTTTATTTTCTGGATAAGACATGGAAAACAAAAACAGTACTTTTTCGTAAAATCTAAAAAAGAACTTCTTTGAAAAACATATATATATATATTTTTTTAAAAAATAAGACATTCAACGATGATCATCACCGTTAAATATAATCTAGACAGCCTGAAAATTTCAGTAAATCTTATAAATTCATAATATCATTTATTCAGTGATCAAGTGGTCTGAAATTTTCATCTAAAATTAGCCATTAAAAATTGTCGATTTTGAGACCACTTGAACCCTGAGAAAATAACGTCTGTCGATCGTGGATTCGGACACCGAATCCCCGAAAACGATGCAGAAGTAAACGACTCCATTTTCTTCTGAAAACATTTTTAGCTCCTGCTGTGCAAATTAACTACATATTTAGCACATCAAACAATTAATTAAGTAATTATTAATTAATTACCTCAGGTGAGCAGAGTTGGTAGAGCATTGGTTTGAGAAACTGAGGGCCAAACAACATGGTCGTTGGTCGATTTGAATACGATTTAAACTCCGTGTCCATCCAAAATGATCCAGATGCTTTGTCCAACTAATTAAATTAGTACAATAAATAGTTAATTAAACTAATTAATTACTCAACCATGTTAATATTAATAGGTTAAATTGCAAAAAAAAAATCTTTTGTGCACTTCAGCTTTTGTCTTAATCATCCCCTGCGATAAAAAAAATTTGAGGCTAATTGTTGTATTCAATCACAAAACTTTACCAATATACTACAAACTTGTATCTGCAAAATTTTTCTTTTTAATTCAACAGTTTTCTTAAATTTTGTATTTATATAATGCAGTTTTAATTAATAACTCTAATTAATGCACAACAGCAGAATTAGAAGAATCCAATATGATATATTTTTTTCTCTTTTTTTTTTTTTCACTGAGTGATTTAGAGAGAGAGAGAGAAAATATTTAGATAAAGACGAATGAAGTTTATCTGAATTATAGACTATTTTGAATCGATCGAACCATCCAACTTTTCAAAGTTTGATTTTACTAACCAGCTTTTTTTACTTTGTTTTGATTCGAGTCATTCAATGACACTTTAATTTTAAAATTCGAATGCGCTATTTATTTTTACAAGTTTAATTAATATATATTCAATACAACTCTGGTATCTATTTAAGTTGATACTACTATTACTGAAAAAAAGGACAATACGAGCAACGGATCTATTGGACTCTAGTATTTATTTCATAAATAGATTTTACTGTTATTATCCTAATGCAAGTTTTACTGTTGCTGAAAAAAAGGACAATACGAGCGTGAAACTATAAGGATGGTATTTGAAGTTTATCCTAATTAATTAAATGAAACAACTGTTATTATCTAAAAACTTAGGTTTTTAAAAACAACGATTCTTTCATATAATTTAACCAATATGTTCGATCAATTCTTGATAACTCTGTCATAATATATTTCATAAATAGATTTTACTGTATAAGCAAAACGAGAAGCTTAATTAATTTTATTTGGTGAATTGTTTTTTTTTTAAAGAGATATATAGTATATGCCGCTCCGTTTATTTTATTTAGAAATAAACTAGTTGAAAATGTGAGTTTATTAGAATTCGAATCTGAAACCTCGGTTACCGACCACTGAACTCTTTGTCATTTATGCTAAGAACGCGCGATAGATTCTTTCGAACTTTCTTTCAATTTTAGAAATCTAAGCTCGTTTATATGCTTTTCAGAACAGAGAAGCTATTTCATAAGCCAAGCGAAAGAACGAAGATCGTACCTGGAGGCCATCATAGACGGACGAAGGCGGCGAGGTCGAATCGGGCTTGAACGCCGCCATGAAGACGGCGGCGGCGATTTTCTCCGGAAAATTCTCCATGGCCAAAGATATGTTCAGCCCACCAAGGCTGTGGCCTACTAAGATCACCCTCTCACCATCAGGAAGAGATCTTAGGATCTCCATCAACGGCTCGGAGTATTCGGCGAAGGTGCGCACCTCGCCGATCTGCCGTCGGTCGATACCGGAGGCGGCGAGGTCCGGCACGGTGACCCGGTAACCCGATAACCGGAGCAGCGTCGTGACCTTGTACCAGCACCAGGCTCCATGGCATGCTCCATGCACAAGAACTACGTGCTTGTTGGTTTTGTTGTTCTTCGAGTTCTCCATTTTTTTTTTTTTTTTTTCTATCTAATTAAAGAGATCGATCGATTATGTATATATATGAAAATTAAGGTCTTAGAGGTGTAACAGGGTTCCAATATATATAGATGGAATGAGAATTAATACAAGAGTAATGCTTCGGTACTTAAAAAAAATAATAATAAGGAAGATCTTAACCCTTGATTAATTAAGGGTAAAAATGTAATTTTAATACTTAGCAGGTAAAAAAATTATTTTATTTAAGGTTAGTTTGGTAATTAAACAATACAATATTTTAAAAAACTTTTAATTGAGGTCCTAAAATTATGCATTAATTATAGAAATTTTAGAAATAGTTTTATTTTTAAGAATTGAGGTCCTAAAATTATGCATTAATTATAGGGATATTAATTATAGTAATTTTAGAAACAGTTTTATTTCTAAGTACGATGAATTTCACTTTTTATATATGTACCCTATCTTCTAATAACAACCGTCTATATAATATCACATTTTATCATAAATAATATTCGCAGCCGTCCATATAATATCACATTTTATCATAAATAATATTCGCAATCTACGCGTTTCTTAAATATTTCTTTCTTACACGTAATACCCGTCACCTACATAATATCGAATTGCTTCAGTATATATAATATTTATTCATATTTTTTAAAACTGAATATATAAAAATTATCTTAATTTTATCTACTAATATTTAAAATATGAGATATTTTTTAATAAAATATAACATATAAAATTATAATTTAAAATTTTAAATTTGTAGATAAATGTGATTCACAAATTTATATTGATTTGAGATAATTATTAAAATTGTTGTTGATAGACCTATTTTTAGTAGCAAAAAATATATTGCATTCCATTTACAAGAACAGAAAAAAAAAAAAAATATCTTTATCCAAATTTCTATTAACCAAATAATATATACTATTAAATATTTTTCAAAAAACCCCAATAAAAAAATATTCCATACTCATAAAAAAAAAAGAAAATTTATGAAACACACATTGGAAATATTTAGTATTCACTCGTCTCTTAATTAACTAACTAAAACAAAATTAGATCTAAAAAAATAGAATGAATTAAATAAACTTATCAAATCAACTTTAAATTTTAAATTTAGTTCATAATTTCAAATATAAATTAATATTTTAATTCAAAATTTGAAATTAATTAAAATTTTAATATTTGAATGTGTAAATAATATTTCAAATCGAAAATAATTAATTAACGTGAAAATATATCAAATTTTAATATTTGCGCGTGTAAACAATATTTACATTTAAAATATTTCAAATCGAAAATAATTAATTTAACTTGAAAATATAAAAAATCATATTGTCAAATCATTTGAAATTTTTCTTATATAAAATACCAAATTATGAAAGGAAATATAGAGAGAGAAAAAGGAAACAAAGAGAGAAAAAAAAAAGAAAATATAATAGAGGTAAAATGACTAAATTATCTATGAATTAAAAGACAAAAATATTCTTCATTGAGGTACCTGATAATTGGCACCTCTCCCAAAGTGACCTGCTATTATAGGTCATGATTTTAAAAAAATTAAATCTGAGCCGTTGAATAGACGTGAATGAACGGTAACGAAAAAAAGAAAGTATACGAGCATTAATCTTAATACAAATCCTTCATAAATGATTTATATAAATACACGGCTACGTACTTAATTAATAATTAATGTACATTAATATATATTATACGTGTTGATATACGTACCTATGTACATATATAGGTACGTATATATTGGTGAGTCAAAATAATTGAAATGTGCTTACGTATATGTTCACCAAATGGTGGATGTAAGTGTATATATATTGTTTGTTTTTTTTTTTTTTTTTGAGAAAAAAGGTAGCGTCTTTCTGCATTTCAATTCATTGAGATGAAGTATTCTGGTAGAAACCAATGAGGCCTCGATTAAAAAAAAAAAAAAAAAAAAAAAAAAAAAAAAAAAAAAAAAAAAAAGAGGGGGGGCGCGGGGCGGGCATTAGCGATCATCGAAAAGGCGCTACGAAAAATGTTGTTTCTGTAGGACCGCATTGGGGGGATCAGGTTGTATGTTCCGAAAAATTATATCGTTTCTACACTTCCAAATGGTCCACCATCGGGCAGCAATACTCAGTAGGCCATTCGCCGTCGATTGCGGACCCTTCCCCGTTGCCCACCGGTCCCAATGCCCTAGGACTTTGTCCTCCAATTCCCAAGGCTGCACACCGTCCACCGTCATCACTGTGATGAATTTGGCAAAGACGCAGTCCATGAATAGGTGATCGACAGTCTCCTCGTCGGCCCCGCACATGACACAAGCCGTGTTGCCAGTCCATCCTCTTTTAAGGAGGTTGTCGATTGTAGGAACCTTCTTTTTAGTACAAGCCAACGAACACTTTAACTTTCAGCGGGGCCCCTATCCTCCAGATCTTGTTCGCGTGAACATCCCTAGTACCCCCGTCGTTCAACACAGAGTAGGCCGACTTGACAGTGAATCGTCCCCCGGGTTCCCAACGCCAAAAGATCCTATCAGGGCTAAGATGAACCGTGGTGTTTGAGATCCGATCCTTAAACTCCAATAGTGTAGGATACAAACCCGGTCGAACCGCACCATCCCCTCCTAAGTGTATATATATTGTTTGTTACTTTGGATCATCTATGTAGAAGGTTAAATTAATAAAAGGGCAAAAAAAAAAAAAAAAAAAAAAAAGAAGAAAAAGACTTTAATTGCACCGTTGGGATGTTCATTATTTTAACCCTTTAAAAATTTATAATTGGCCAAACAACCTTCCGTTTACGATGACCAAATGGTGGGTATATATAGAGTACGGCTATGGTGTTTGTAAAAGCACCAAGTACTGTGCTTGTGAATTTTTTACCGTTAGATCTACACCTTTGATCATTTTTACCCGTTAGATTATACTATTCAACCAACCATCAACTTAACCAAAGGGGGCCCACATCATTGGTACTTTTAAAAACATAGGAGCTCAATTATATATATATATATATATATATATATATATATATATATATATATATATATATATATATATATATATATATTGTTTGCAACTTTGGATCATCTATATATGTAGAAGGTTAAATAAAAAAAGGTACAAAAAGAAAAGAAGAAAAAGACTTTATTGCACCATCGGGTTTTTTTTCACTTTTTTTTTGAGAGAAAGGTAGCACGCTACCCGCTTCATTCATTGAAGAAGTGAATTAAGCTACAGAAAGTGGAGCAACCGGGGCCCCTAAAAAAAAAAAAAAAAAAAAAAAAAAAAACAAAAAAAAAACATTTAAGAGTGATGAAAGCACAAACCCCATTCTCAAGAACCGTCTGGCTGAAGCACGATTACAAGATCTGGATTCGGGTGGATTTTTCTGAAAATCCAATCGTTACGAACCTTCCAGATGGTCCACCAACACACCACCAGCTCAATTAGACAGTCTCGATTCGTTCTCGACCTACCCAAAGCCTTCCACCTATCCCAAACGAGAGTCACGTCTACCCCTAGATCGAGAGCCTGGACCCCGTCCACTGCCGAGACCAACAGGAACTTGCAGAAAACGCATCGGGCAAAAAGGTGGTCCACCGATTCGTCGTCCGAGCCACAAAGCCCACAAGTTGCGTCCTCCACCCAGCCTCTCTTGAGAAGTCTATCAGTTGTGTTCAGTCTCTTCTTCAGGACCATCCAGCTGAATACCCTCACTTTCAGCGGGACCTTGAGACTCCAGAGCGATTTAGCCCGTGCGTCCCTGATACCCCCATCAGATAGCACCCGGTAGGCCGATCTCACTGAGAAGTTTCCGTCGGAGCTCCACCGCCAGGTTTTTTTTTTCACTTTTAACTCTACAAAAATTTATAGAGTTAAAGTGGACAGAGACCGAATGAATATGGAGATTGAAGGTTCCAATCAAAATCAAGTTTTTCCTCTGGCTACTACTCCGAAAGCGACTGACTACTCACCGTAGGCATGACCGTGGACTAGCATTGCGTTTTCTGTATGGTATTCTCGGAAAGCTATGATCATCTCTTCTCAAGTTGCGTCTTCGTCCGCTTTCTTCTCCTCTCTGTGGAGGGATTAATTGCACGCCCCTGCTGAAGTCCTGGGAGACGCTCGAGAGCTTTGGTCCACGCTATCAGCCACCCTTAACGCTGCGATACGATCTAAGGGCCTATCTCTCCTTGGGGCAATTTAGTGGGTTAATTTGGATGGAACGAAACTTCTGCATTTTACAGCGCGAATTACGTACCATTTTGTTGGCTGATTAATTGGGACTTGATAAATTGACCCTCCTAACCTTCCCCAGCTTCCGTTTCCATCCGGCCGTACGTTTTTAATTTTTTTTTATTTTTTTTAATTTTATTTGCTTTTACTGTATTTTCCGGTTGCCTTTTTGCAGAGGCCTTAGTTGCTTCCACCTGTTTTGCTTAGTTTATTTTAGTTTAATGAATGAAGCAGGTATCTCGCTACTTTTTTCTCAAAAAAACTCTAAAAATTTATAATTGGTCATGTAATTAACCTTGTAAAATATTTATTTGTTGAAATAATTTTATTTTATTCAACTCATTATAAAATAATTAAAAAATGATCATTGTCAGGATATAAAAATAATTAAAAGAGTACAGTCAATTATTTACCACTTTTAATAGAATATAAAAGACAATAAATTGTTCACCTTCTTTTTTTTTCCGTTAGAGACGGTAAATAATTCATCGTTTTTCTCTTAAAATACAAAACGACGAATAATTTAACGTTTCTTTCTATTTCTATATATAATCTTAACAATCATATAAACATTTCAAAAAAAATTAATAATTTTATAACAATCTCAAAAAAGATATGAATTTTTTGAAGACAGTGAACGATTCATTGTATTTCTCAGGTTAATTAATCAGTCAAATAAAATTGGTTTGGGCCTCTTAATTATATGTGAAATCAGAACTCTTTTTTCATCTGATACGAGACTATTATGGAATTACGCAATTAAATTTCTAAGCTTATTTATTTTTCAATTAAGTTGTTGCCACTAAAAATACCTTTGATCCAAATTGAAATTACTACGTGGCTTGATTTATTGCTGATGTACCAACATGATAAATTTTAGTTGATGCTAATATACCAGTTTTTGCTTGAGTTAATTAATGATGTTCTTAACAACAAAACTTAATTAGGAATTAAACAAGCGAAACGAAAAAAGTGATAAAAAAAATAAATACACTTCACCATATGTAACACAGTCAACGATATGAATCTTAATAGGATAGAAAATTTTATATTATAACTTACATACCAATTAAATATTATCATAAAATATTAGAGTTAAGGAAAAAAGTGATAAAAAAATAAATACACTTCACCATATGTAACACAGTCAACGATATGAATCTTAATAGGATAGAAAATTTTATATTATAACTTATATGTCAAGAGTCAGGCTATGATGTTTGTAAAAGTACCAAGCATTTGGTACTTGTAAATTTTTTACCGTTAGATCTATATTTTTGATTATTTTCATCCGTTAGATTCAACAATCCAGTTAACCCAAGGGGGCTCACATCATCCTAACCGCACATCTATTAATCCAAGGGCTAAAAATTTATAAGCATCAATGACTTTATACTTTTAAAAGCATAGGAGCTCAATTCTACATGTCAATTATATACTGTCATAAAATATTAGAGTTATTTTATCAACGTTTCAAACTATCACTACTATAGCTAAGGCCTAGTATATGTCACTATAGTATTGGTTTAGTACATAATTTGGGATCTGTTCCATCCAAAAGTCTCTTTCCTTGAATTACGTTGGGGCCAGCTGGATTTTGTCCTCGTTCAACCTTGTATGGAATTTTCAAATGATATTATCAAATTCTTTTTTTCTTTTTTTCTTTTTTTTTTTGAGAGAAGTGTAGTATGCTATCTGCTTCGTTTATTTTATTTAGAAAGAAATTTAATTGAAAATGTGAATCAACTAGAATTCGAACTTGGGTTTCGAATACCAACCATCACGCCCTTTTGACACTTGCGCTAGGAACGGTCGGTGATATTATCAAATTCTTTTGAACTTGTTTTGTTCGATTCTCATAGGATCATACTGGGTTAATATATATATATATATATATATATATATATATATATATATATATATATCATCATTTACGCTATCAATAGCACGAAACACTCGGTACTATAAAGTTTTGCGCCGTTAGATCCACCTCTTTGATGATTTTCATCCGTTAGATCATACTATTCAACCACCCACCCACTTAACCCTATGGGGCTCACATCATCCTAACCACACATCTCTCAATCCAATAAAAAAACTCGTAGACCAATAACTTTGTCTTATTAATAGATAAGAGCCTATATGAAGAGGGTGTGTTATAGTCGCCAATTTGATACAAACTTAAATAATTGGCTCTGTATATGATATAAGGAGTTTTAATTTTCACCCTATATTTTAACAAAATATCGGGGAAACTTAGTATTCTTCGAATATGGATGTGTCACAATCAGGTATACGTAGTTTATTTGTTAATGTTTAACCTGAAAAGCAAGTTTTGTTTTGTTTTTTTTTTTTAGAAAGAGACATTATAAATTTTTTTTCATTTGATGACACTTTAAATAATAATTAGCGACGTTTTAAAACTTCGGCAAAAATAATCTTGACACTTGTAAAAACGTCGAGTAAAGAATGGTTAAATAAACATGTCGGAATAAATATACCGACGTTTTAACATAGCGTCGAAAAATTCATATAAATATTTAATAAAAATATATTTATTGGCAGCGCTTAATCATAGTGTCGGCAAATGCTAAATATTAAATACGCTAGAAGAAAGCGTCGTCTAAAGCTACCAGCTTCATTTATCAAGCAAAATGAACTAAACATATATAATGGAAATAGCTAAAGACTCCGAGACAGTGCCAAAACAGAACAAGAACAAAACAAAAAACCAATTAGGAAAAAGAGGAAGAGGCGGGAGAAGGGTGAGGGAAATAAAAAATTAAGAATAAAAAAGTTTAAAAAAAAAAGCAGTAATACATCAAATATCAAATATCTTCGACGACGCAAAGAGATCGGAAGCCTAACCCTTCAAGCAGCTATTTGGTGCGTAGTTTGGACGGACAGAAATAATATTATTTTTAATACGAAACTTCTCAACACTACCCAAGCTATTGTGCGCATCAAACTTTTGGCTTGTGTATATATAGTCATGATTCACAGTTCCACACATGCCCAACTAACTCAATGGACCAAAACTTTGTCCAAAGTGGTTGGCTAAGAAGTAAGAACTCAAGTTGAATTGAACTACCACCCCTATAGTTAAGTTGTGCGCTTGGCCAACAATAGTACCAATGAGGCCTAAAAGGTATAGGATTAAAATGAAAAGATACGAAAAAATTTGGAAATTATTTGCTTTTTGAGAAGAAAATTATTTGATTAGTTGTTTTTTTTTTATTAGTTGTTTTCGATGCCGAAATATGAACATGGAAAGAGGTTTTGGCACACGGAGCTTGAGCTTTGAAAAAAGGCTATAATGATATGCATGCACTTTGGTTTTGATTTTGGTACATCGCATCTGAAAATATATACCAACTTAGGCAAGTAAAAAGCGATTTTATTTAAATTAAGTCATTCAAAATTCAAATGCACGTGATCGAGAATGAAAAGACAAAGAATAGTAGAGAAAAGAATAGTGGAAAAAAAACAAAAGAATAGTAAATGACAGAAGTTATTTTGATAATACCGATTACGCAATGTATGTACAGAAAAGTAAACAGTCATAGGATAGTGACCCAGATGTCAATCTACAGCTGGCATTAAAAAATTCTCAGCCTATTGCTGTAAAGTTTGAGCGCATGTAAATATCAGTCTGTATCATCAAATACGCTTAAATCTTTCGTTTGAATGGAAATAGTAGACGAGAAAGAAAAAAAAAAAAAGAAACGAAAAAAAAAGAGGATAAATAATTCTTTTTTAAAAGAAAATCTCTCTCTCTCTCTCTCTGTGTGTGTGTGTGTGTGTGTGTGTGTGTGTGTGTGTGTACATATTGAAACTTCCATGTAAAACTAAAATTGAAGTTGAATTTTAGGGGTGAAATTGAAATGGGGGGACAAACTCTCTCTCTCTCTCTCTCTCTCTCTCTCTCTCTCTCTCTGCAAATTGAAACTTCCATGTGAAACTAAAATTGGAGTTGAATTTTAGGGGTGAAATTGAAATGGGGGGACAAACTTTAGGGGTTGGATTTACGTTATTCGAATCTTTGTTTAGGTAAAATTAACACTGAGGTGAAATTTGAGAGACATAAATTAAATTGTCTTGAATCACTATTGAGCCCGTGAGTTCTAAATCGGACGAAAATAGGGCCGAGTTTTTAGAATCTATGCCCAGCTTGGACGGGGCAAGATAATGTCATGTCGGATAAGGTGGTCCGCCATAGTTCTTTTATTTTTATATTTTTATAAAACTTAAAATAAAAAAGGGACTAAAATGATTGGATTTGCCCATTTTTCCTAGCCTGGGGAAATATTTTTGCCGAAATAATCATATGTGACAACAGGTAGCTAGGTTTCCGGCTATTTGTATAAAACTCGAAACGGAATTAAAAAAAAGAAAAAAAGAAATTAATCTTGAAACCATACCCGAGCTGGATCGATTATAAATATCCGAAATACAAAACTGAACCGAATAAATCGTCCAACCATTTACTATATTAAATATTAAACTAAATTATTAATATACATTAATTATTAAAAAAAACATAAAAGATTATATTTTATAGAGGTTTCGTTTTAAATTTGGGTTTGGCTTAGATGCAGATATATATTATAACTGAATCCGAATTTGTCGGTCGTTGTTATATATATATATATATATATATATATATGTATATATATATATATATATATATATATATATATATATATATATACATATATATATATACATATATATGTATATATATATACATATATATATATACATATATATGTATATATATATATATATATATATATATATAGTCCTAAATTATATCTTTTATAAGTATAGAAGCATAAATTTTTTAGATATCTTTAATTAATTTCATCCGTTAGATTATACTATTCAACCAACCACCCACTCAACCCTGGGGGCCCACTATCAACCTAACCGTAACCACTCTCATCCTAATCACTCATTTTTCATCTCGAACGGTTGAAAACTTATGAGTAGTAGGTCTTCAATACTCATAATAAAGATAAGTAGTACTATATATATATATATATATATATATATATATATATATATATATATATATATATATATATATATATATATATATATATATATAGTCCGCTACTATACTATTTAAGAATTCTTATCTAACTTTTATCCATTTGATCCACCCTTTAATCATTTTTATCCGTTAGATTATACTATTCAACCAACCACCTACTCAACCCTAGGGGGCCCACTATCAATCTAATCGTAATCACTCTCATCCTAGCCTCACATTTTTTCATCTTAACGGCCAAAAAGTTATGAGTACGATGGCTCAAATACTCATAATAGTATAGTAGCCGTGGCCTATATATATATATATATATCGGTGCTCCGGTACTATAGTCTCGTTTTCGATCTTAGGGTGTTCAAATCAACGATTCATATCGTTAAAACTGATCTAGAATATTTAAAGTTTTTAGAAATAAAAATTTTTTATTTTTTTAACATAGATTACTTTATGATCAAACCATTCCAAAATTATCAATTTTCAATGTCTACTATGGCGAGTTTGGAGTTTAACGGTGTAAAAGAATCTAAATTTCTTCAAATTTTGATAGAAAATATTTTAAACTATCTAAATTAAGGTTAACATTCTTGATCTTTAATTTAAAAGTCCTATGATTAAATTTTAAATATTATTCAATTTTCACCGTCCATTTTGACATAATTTATTTACTAAGTAAATGATGTCGAAAAAAACTAAAATTTTATTCTTAGGAACTTTATATACCCTAAATCATATTTAACGGCGTGGATCGTTAATTTGAACACCCTAAGATCGAAAACAAAACTATAGTATCAGAGCTCCGGCACTATAGATAGTATAATAGCATGTATATATATATAGAGTAGGGCTGCTGTGCTCTCAGGAGCACGGAGGCCTCTGTGCTCCTGAGCCGTTTTCGATGATGGAAATTTCGAATCGATGATCGGCCCTATTAGACTTGATCTAGCGTATTTGAAGTTTTTAGAAAATAATTTTTACGATTTTTCGATATCATTTACCTAGTGATCGAAAGGATTCAAAATCAATAATTTTTAACGGCTGGAAATAAAAATTCTATGAAAAGTAGTGATATAGCACTAAAATTTCCGATCAGAAATATTGATCATGTTGTAGATAGTATAAAGAATTTTGTATCAAAATATCATCCGATTTGAATACTTCTATACCGTTAAACTTGAAAACAGCAGATATCAACCGTTAAAAATTATTGATTTTGAAATCTTTTGATTGCTAGGTAAATGATATCGAAAAATCGTAAAAATTATTTTTTAGAAACTTCAAATACGCTAGATCAAGTCTAACGGAGCCGATCGTCGATTCGAAAATTCCATCATAAAAAATGGCTCAGGAGTACAACAGCCTCCGTGCTCTTGAGAGCATAGCAGCCCTGCAAATCATGTGAAATTTTGATAAATAATTCTTTATACAATATAAAACAAGATCAATATATTTGATCTAAAATTTTAATGGCATATTATCACGTTTTGTAAGATTTTTATTTTCAGCCGTTAATTTTGAGCCCCTTCGTTCACTAGGTAAATAATATCGAAAAATCACATAATTTATTTTCTAGGTATTTCAAATACTCTACATCAAGTTTGATTTGTTATCGATTGAGTTGAAAGTCGCAACATAAAAAACGACCTATAAGCACGGAAGGCCAGAAGCATAGAAGCCTCTCTCTCTCTCTCTCTCTCTCTCTCTCTCTCTCTATATATATATATAATAATAATAATAATAATAATAATAATAATAATCCAAACCATACTTGTTTAGTATTGACTAAATTCTTTTGGTGCAGATTTAGGTTCAGATAAAACTTCGGCTATTCGTAACCATTGACATCCCTAGAGTGGACACAAGGAGATCTGATTGGGCGGGCCATGGCCCGATAGGCCGCAAACCTGCAGGCCCCTGGCATGGGCCGAGGAAAGGCCAACCCGAGACACTAAACGCTCCGTAATGGGCACGAGCCGTGCCGTGCCGGGCCAACTAGCCATCCAACTAATTTTCATCCCTAATTCTAGAGACTTTTCCTTTTAGGGTTGAGGCTCAATTATTTGGTAGAAGAGTATGGAAGAGAGCAAAAATCCTAAACTCTTTGTGATAGTGAATTTAGCTTCAACAGTTACTATTTTTGGACATGTATATACAAACCCTAATCATTGTGTAGTTCTCTGGTTCACCATCAGTGTGTTTTTGTACTCAGCTCAAATTCCTCATCCTAATGTAACAATCATGTTGAGATCATCTTAAACCAACTTGTCTCATTCGACTAATGTCGGGTCTTTTAAGTAGTAAGCTAAATTTCAAACTCCGAAGTTCGCTTAGTTTCTGAGTTTTGAAATTTAAACTTTTTGATATAAAGTAAACTAGTCTGAATAGAATTAACGTCTTACAGTGGTTCGGTTCTTTTATCACGTCCGTTCACTTTCGATTTCGATTTTGATTTTGAAATTGTACATGATAAATCTATTTGTTTGGATCTACATTTTCTTACATAGCAAATCTAAACCAACCAATGCACACCCCTTGTAAAGAAGATTTTTTTTTTTTTTTTTTCCTTTGAAGAGTGTGTAGAAGATATTTTTCTTGTGAGGGAGTGAGAGAGTTCACAAGAGGACAAAAACCCTTTACATTTTCCCATGGGCCACATTGCATAAAATGGTGGTGACACGGGCTCTCTTTTTTTAATTCAGCTTTATGTGACAACCATATATAGATGCCATTAGTGTCATGGGATTCAAATGAGCCCCAAAAAGGTGTAGTGGCGGTGCCATAAAAATAAATTAATAATAGAGAAAAAAACAAATGGTGAAAAGGATGTCCATTGAGTTTTGAATTGGTAAAAATGTACAAAATTTTAAATTAAAATAATTAAAAATTGAGAAAATGCAATGAAAAGTATAGCAGTTGAGTGGGGAGGGGCCTCATACATTTTTAGCTTTGGATATTATTTTTTTCTTTGCATATTCTTATATTTTGCTTACATGTTGATTTACCAACATATCAAACTTACAATTCACTTGATATTTAAAATTTTGTTAGCATAAACAAAGAAAATAAATTCAAGATAGTAATAATTATAGAAGCAAAACAATTTTTATATTTTTAAAATTTTAATTATTCATCAATTTTGATGAATAGCTACGATGAGTAAAAAAAAAAAAATATGTTAAAATTTAAAGAGAAGACAATTACAGAAATCTTTTTTTTTTATTTTAATCACTCATTAAATTTGATGAATAATTAAAAATTTAGGAGCACATATATTACTGTGCTCCTAATAGCACAATAATCACGCTTTATAAATTATCATATTATATAAATATTATATAGAGAAATAAATATATTTTCGTAACCATCTCTTTCTCTTGGATCCCCACTTAAATATCTTCAAACATTAAAAAAAATAAAAACAAAAAAAGAAAATAAAAAAATTCCCACTTGCTACAAAATTATAAAAGAAAAGATAATAACAATAATAATAATAAAAAAAAAACTCCTCACTCTCACCTCTCATTCCCTATCCACTCTCCACGTGTCCCCCCTCCCAGATTTTTCCTCCTCCTATATAACATCCCTCCCCCTCTCCTCAATCACTCCTATCTCCAACCTCCTCCTCCTCCTCTAGATCATAAACCCTAATCCTCCAATTCCACCCATGGCGACGATGGCCACCGCCGCCCTCTCCTCTACCCCGCGAGCCCTCGACCACTCGTCCTTCCATGGGGCCTCCCTTTCGTCCCGCGTCGTCCCGATCAGAACACTGCCATGCGCAAAAACGTCCGCTCTCTCCGTGTCCGCCGCCGTATCCGTTTCGACGCCGCGGTACGATCTGAACGCGATCCGGTTCGAGCCGATCAAGGAGTCGATCGTGTCGCGCGAGATGACGCGGCGGTACATGACGGACATGATCACGTACGCCGACACCGACGTGGTCGTCGTCGGCGCCGGCTCCGCCGGGCTCTCCTGCGCCTACGAGCTCTCCAAGGACCCCTCCGTCCGCGTCGCCATCGTCGAGCAATCCGTCTCCCCCGGCGGCGGCGCCTGGCTCGGCGGCCAGCTCTTCTCCCCCATGGTTCCTCCCACACTCATTATGATTCTCTAAATATTAAGCCACATACGTATCCAATAATAACAGATACATCTCTATATAAAGTTCAATTTTTTTTTTATTTTTTATGATTGGAGTATCGTGACGTTCAGAGAACGAACGGTGTTATAATATTTCTATGATACGTTTTACATTTATTATGATTCTCTAAAAGTAAACATATATATCCAACAACATGAACGACATGATAAATATATTTTTATAAAATTTAAATTTTTTTTTAACTATTGAAGAACGGTGTTTTAATATTTTTATTGTGACGTACAGGTGGTGCGAAAGCCGGCGCACCTGTTTCTGGATGAGGTGGGGGTGGAGTACGACGAGTGCGAGAACTACGTGGTGGTGAAGCACGCGGCGCTGTTCACGTCGACGATCATGAGCCGGGTGCTGGCGAGGGCGAACGTGAAGCTGTTCAACGCGGTGGCGGCGGAGGACCTGATCGTGCGGGAGGGGCGGGTGGCGGGGGTGGTGACGAACTGGGCGCTGGTGTCCATGAACCACGACACGCAGTCCTGCATGGACCCCAACGTCATGGAGGCCAAGGTCGTCGTCAGCTCATGCGGCCACGACGGGCCCTTCGGCGCCACCGGCGTCAAGCGCCTCCGCGACATCGGCATGATCGACGCCGTGCCCGGCATGCGCGCCCTCGACATGAACGCCGCCGAGGACGCCATCGTTCGCCTCACCCGCGAGGTCGTCCCCGGGATGATCATCACCGGGATGGAGGTCGCCGAGATCGACGCCTCCCCCCGCATGGTATATATACATTTATTTATATATAGTTACAACTGCCGTATAATTACAACTACATACAATCAAACGGTCCATAAATATAAGTAGAAAACGATTCATGAATAGTCTTTTGTATGTACAGGGGCCGACGTTCGGGGCGATGATGATATCGGGGCAGAAGGCGGCGCACCTGGCGCTGAGGGCGCTCGGGAGGCCCAACGCTTTGGACGGGACGTTGGAGGAGGCGGCGGCAGCGGCGCAGCCGGAGCTCGTGCTCGCGGCAGCGGATGGTGGGGATGTGGTGGAGGCTTAGAGACGAGGGATGTGTTGGTGGTTTCAAAGTGTTTAGATCACAGGGGAGCAGAGGAGGGTTAGGAAGAATAAGAGGGACTAATAAGCGAAGAAGGAGGGGTGAAGTTCAAATGGAGATAGAGAAATGGAGTAGACTGTAAAAAAAAAAAAAAGTTAAAAACTTTCATCAGAAACTTTGTTTGTTTGTTTGTTTTTGTTCATCTTCTGTTGTCATCAGTGTCTTGTTGTTATAAAAAACAACCGTGTCTTTTTCTGATTCTATGAATAAAATAAATTAAATGCGCACTGCAATATATATATATGCGTGATGTATATTTTTTTTTTCATTCATTATTGTGTTTTGTTGTTCTCGAACATGCTGACTGATTTGCTTGGTTTTGAATCTTGGTAGTCAGTGGATTTTGGTGCTGAGCTAAGAACATATTTTCTAGAGCCCAACATATTATTTAAACAAAATATAACAACTAGTTTGAATATTGCCAACAAATTATCGTTATTGTTTAATTTAGTAGTAATAATAAAGTAATTAAAAAGTGCTCTTCAATTAGAATTCCTGGGAAAGAAAGAGAAAAAAATCAAAACTCATTAAGAACATGTTTGGTTGGATTTTTTTTCTCACCCTAGAATCGAAATTGAAATGGATAATGAGTCCCATTTCAATTTCCGAGTAAAATGAAAATCTTCCAATTATCTTTTTTTTCAATCCGATTTAAAAAGGCGGATGGATTGAGAGTTGAATCCAAACGGAATATTTTTTACCTCGCAAAACTGCAGTGCTGGGGCGCGACATTTGCCAGATTCTACACATTTAGGATTTGTTTTCGGAAAAGCAACTGTAAAACAGTATCAGTTTTCAACATTCATTTAAGAAAAAAGCAGTGCTACTGTACACCTCGAATATAGGTGTAAAATTTACGCTCTATAATGAGATGTACTAGTAGAATTTTGTTCAAGGAAAACTGATTGGCTGGTTTATTAGCAACAAGTTTATAAATTCACTCTTATGTATAACCTCTAAAAATTCGCAATTAAACAACAAAATCCCACATTTGCAATGTAAACAAATATTCAGTTCCTGACTAAGCACTACACTCTGAAAGCTCCCAGATACTCCGCATTTGCCTGAAAAATACAACAGATATGCATAAATTTATACGAATTGAAAATATGAAATCGGAGAGCAACAACGTGTAAGAGCAACGTATAACCCAACCAGGAAACGTAAAACTCGAAAACAGTTTCCGGGAAGCAATATTACTAAGAGTCCCAGTTGGGAAATTGAGGGGGCAAATTTCCATTTCAAATTTCTCATGACACAGCACAACATGATTTATCTTATGCTCGAAATAAACGCAAAATGTAACTGTGAAAGCAAGCACTCTACATTAGTTAAACATTTTTCACTCTATAGTTGAATGTTCAGGAAAGATCCAGTTGTTGTAAAGCTTTTCGAAATGGGGCCAAAGGAATTCTAAGGTTAAACTGTATGGTAGTACATCATTTTAAAACCAGAACTCAGTACAAAGGGAAACACATTATTCACATAACTCGATTGGAATTTAGCCGGAAACAATGCTTGGCTAGGAACTCCTTCAATTCACAGAAGTGAAGCTTACAAGGGCTTGAGTAGTGGATTAAAAAAGTGAAATAAAAGAAGAAATCCCCAAACAAAGTTATGGACTGTATAGCCACCTCAGGGTTATGTCAAATAAGGAAGGAGTGAGACAGCATATATGACTGCAACACAAAGGGCTCTCCTTATACAACCACCTTAAAGGTGAATGATGTATCAATGCTGCATTTGCTCAGAAACAAAGAAGCACAGAAGGATAAGAGCATCAGCTTCTCATGAATTGGCTTCTCTATAGTGTAAAAAGATACAGTTTGAAAGTCAAAACGTTGTAAGTGTAATTATTTAATAAAAGATAAGTTTCGACTCATTCATAAATAATATAATATGTTCCAATTGTTAAGAGATTGGAAAGTCGTAGGTGAAGGCTCGTCTAAAGTGTTAAACTAAGAAACAGGCCATAAGATATGTATCTGATAAGCAATAAAAGGTTCAAATCTGACTGTTTCCGCGTGCTACACTAATTGTAGGTACTAAAGTATCTTCAAATGTGTAGCACACAAACTTCAGCTAAAATAAGTTTAGGGTTGAGCTCAAATCAAACGGCGAGAAGCAATAAGGCAGTGTCTAATTGAAAACAGATCCATTAAAGAGATTTACAACACAAACTACCAAGAAATCATTATGCCTTTTCAAGCTCTATTCTAGGTAAGACATTGATTGATTGAATTAATACCACAAAGCCACATTTCTATGTTACCAGAAGGTTTAGCCTATGAAGGTTTGCTATACAGTTTTTATTTAAAAATTTAGTTCACCATGAACAATATGGATCCTAAGCAATAATCTACACTGTGGCAATTGTGTGTGAGCAGCAAGCTGTCAAATTGGCCTTTCCTGTGAAAGGGTGCAGGTGCAGGCGCATACTTATAACAGCCATCTAAAATGCGATAATATATTTCAGAACATAAAAGAATAAATAATAATGAAAAATAAAATTTTGACGAGCAATAAAATTTGAAGAAGATAGTAACATAATCAAGATCATACTGAAGTTTTCAGTTATCTAATGCAACAAAAGATAACATTTGTGAGAGCACGGCCATAAAAAAGAAAAAGAAGAAGAGAGAGAACATTTTTCTTTCATATCTCACAGCATTTATAGCATCTTAAACATAAATTTAGATCAAGGTTCTCTCACTACCTGTGTTCTCAACTCAAAACCTACTCTATCTATCGATGAGGACCATGACATAAACCATAACACCAAAAACTAGAACAAGATTACTCCACTTTAGATGTGAGCATGTATCTTCGAGAAATGTCATTGCATTTCTAAAGCAATGGTCAATATTAATATCCAATAGATCTGAAATAAGATAAATATTCAAACATAGACCTTCCATCGGAGAAAGAGTGAGAAGCTACTCCATACCTCCCAAACTATGACAAAGAGGAAGAAGACCCTTCTTCCTCCTCTCCTCGAGACGGATCATCTCCAACTGTTGGGCCAGAAGGCGTGAATTCCATATCCGGTCTTCCAATTATCCAAATGGATCACCTTCCTCACAGCCCAATAAGCTATCACCATGACCACTAGCATGAAGGTCCTCTGCACCGCCAGGCTCCTGATGCGCACCAACACATGCGTCACGAATGCGATCACCAGCCCTACGATCGTGTACAGGAACCCCACAGCGAAGCCCTCTGCTCCGAGCTGCATCCCTGAGCCCTGGTAGAAGAATATCAGCCGGTCCGGATTGTTTCGATCCCTCAGAAACATCGGCGTCTTCCGGATGATGCCGTGCATCGCGCCAGACACGCTGAAGAAGTAGACGAAGATCGCGGAGGCCATCCAGAGCTTGCGATCGTGGAAGATCGTGTCGCCCTGGAGGATCCGCTTGATCACGAATGGCGAGAGGATGAGGAGGAGCACGCCGAGGGCGACGATCTGGCCCCGGGAGAGCGGGGGCGGGCGCTGGATCGGGCCGAGGGAGAGGCCGGTGCGGGACGCGACGAACTCCGCCATGGATTCGGCGCCAGCGGCGAAGTTGGATTGCTCCATGGGCTCGGAGTCGCGGAGGGATCCGGCGTTGGGGGTGACGATGCGGATGTGGGGGAGGGAGTTGACGCCGAAGAGGGAGAAGGAGGATTGGGACTCCCCGAACTCGAGATCGGCGAAGAAGAGGCGGGAGGAGGAGGGGTTGTGGGCGGAGAAGGAGGCGGAGAGGAGGGCGTACTCGGATCGGAGCTCGCGGAGGTGGAGATCGGGGTTGGAGCGGAGATGCGCGGCGTCGAAGAAGACGAGGATGGAGTAGGGACGGGGTGAAGGGGCGGAGGAGAGGAAGCGGGACACGGCGGCGTCGTTGAAGTGGATTACGCCGGAGGGGGAGCGCGATCGGAGGGTCTCGAGCTCCGCCACCAGATCGTCGGAGGAGGGATCGGCGGAGGTGAGGAAGAGGAGGGGTACGAGGAGGAGGAGGAGGGGTTTGGGCGCCATTGTTGAGGGTTTCGGAGAGGGGAATCGATGGGGCTTTAGGGTTTTGAAGGGAGAAGAAGCAGAGTGGGGAGGATGAGAAATGTGGTTCGGAGCATGGAGAGTCAGTCAAAAAGCGCTTTTGGACGAAGCTGCAGCGGGTGCTAGAAGCAGAAATTCTAAATAGGCCTACCTGGGCCCAAACTAGATGAAGAGTCCGGCTCTCAGAGATCGGCCCATTAGCCCCTAAACCGTGGGCCCTGTTTTCACCGGTAGCCATAGACCGGCCCACTAAACACTCCCGAACGAACGGAAAAAACATAACGGTCCGCAGTGACGTGGTACTCCTCGTCCACCGAAGAATGTCTCCTCCTGAAGGCGTGCCAGGGCCGCACCCACTTGTCCTTTGGATCTTCTCTTCTAGACTGACATGATTATGCACCTATTCCACCACGTCACCTACGCACCTGACCCTCATCTCCGTCCATTTTATTATTTTTTTGAATCCCCACGGTCGTGGCATCTTCGGTGCAGGAATGACGTGGTGCACTATGTTCAAGGAACACTTTCTTCCAAAATAGACAGGCCACTTGGTTATTTATTTATTGACGATTATTAATAGGCTCACCTAATTCGACCGTTTGCTGTGGCAGCGGACGAAGGAGCCCATTTCGTGCAAGTCACGTCGGAACAGCTCACCTCGAACACGTGTTCGGTTGTGATTGGGTTTACTTTTCTTTGTGGTTGTGTCTACTGTCCGGATTCGGCGTATGCGGACAGTAATCTCACCTATAAAACACCCCGTCCCCGACCTCTCCTCTCTCCCTCATCCCATCGCTTCGATTAACCCTAGAAACAAAACAGAAGAGTTCCGAGACCCCAATCTCCTTCCAAGGTGCTTCCTCTCTCCCCTCCCTCTCGATCTCTCTCGCTTCGATCTCTTGTAGCTTAGATTTATCTTATTCGGGGAGTTTTGCTTGTGAATTTTTGGATATACTTTTTATTTTTGTTTCTCCTCTTTGTGATCTGATTTGATTTGGTTTTTTTTTTTTCCCCTCTGCGGACGATTCAACAGATGCAGATCTTCGTGAAAACCCTCACCGGAAAGACGATCACCCTCGAGGTGGAGAGCTCCGACACCATCGACAACGTTAAGGCCAAGATCCAGGACAAGGAGGGGATCCCCCCGGATCAGCAGCGGCTCATCTTCGCCGGGAAGCAGCTCGAGGACGGCCGAACCCTAGCTGACTACAACATCCAGAAGGAGTCGACCCTCCACCTTGTGCTCCGTCTCCGCGGCGGTATGCAGATCTTCGTCAAAACCCTAACGGGGAAGACGATCACCCTTGAGGTGGAGAGCTCCGACACCATCGACAACGTGAAGGCCAAGATCCAGGACAAGGAGGGGATTCCCCCGGATCAGCAGCGTCTCATCTTCGCCGGGAAGCAGCTCGAGGACGGCCGCACCCTCGCCGACTACAACATCCAGAAGGAGTCGACCCTCCACCTTGTGCTCCGTCTCCGCGGCGGTATGCAGATCTTCGTGAAAACCCTAACG
Source organism: Aechmea fasciata (assembly GCA_025177825.1). Lineage (NCBI taxonomy): Eukaryota > Viridiplantae > Streptophyta > Magnoliopsida > Poales > Bromeliaceae > Aechmea > Aechmea fasciata. Next base: position 8,143,412 of record CM045932.1, on the reverse strand, counting down.
GGGAAGACGATCACCCTCGAGGTGGAGAGCTCCGACACCATCGACAACGTGAAGGCCAAGATCCAGGACAAAGAGGGCATCCCCCCGGACCAGCAAAGGCTCATCTTCGCGGGTAAGCAGCTCGAGGACGGGCGCACCCTCGCCGACTACAACATCCAGAAGGAATCCACCCTCCACCTCGTGCTCAGGCTGAGGGGAGGGATGCAGATCTTCGTCAAGACCCTCACGGGGAAGACGATCACCCTCGAGGTCGAGAGCTCCGACACCATCGACAACGTGAAGGCCAAGATCCAGGACAAGGAGGGCATCCCCCCGGACCAGCAGCGTCTCATCTTCGCCGGGAAGCAGCTCGAGGACGGCCGCACCCTCGCCGACTACAACATCCAGAAGGAATCCACCCTCCACCTCGTCCTCCGCCTCCGCGGTGGCATGCAGATCTTCGTCAAGACCCTCACGGGGAAGACGATCACCCTCGAGGTCGAGAGCTCCGACACCATCGACAATGTCAAGGCGAAGATCCAGGACAAGGAGGGGATCCCACCGGACCAGCAGCGTCTCATCTTTGCAGGTAAGCAGCTCGAGGACGGCCGCACCCTCGCCGACTACAACATCCAGAAGGAATCCACCCTTCACCTCGTGCTCCGCCTCCGCGGTGGGATGTAAGCTTCCAACGTGGTATCGATGGGGTCCCTGGCAATTATCCGCGCTCTTTGCGCCTGCGTCCTGTCCTATGAATTATCTGATTGAGTCTCGTCTCGTGTTCTTTCGTTTGGGTCTATAATATACTCTATTATGTGGTTTGCTTTGTTCTCTGTGGTCGGTTGTCTGCGAACTTTTCTACTATGTTCTTGTGGTGGTTTCCTATAAATAAAGATAATGCCAGGTTATTGTGTGCTATGCTATATCGCACTTTCCTACTTTGGTATTTCATATACATAATAATATGCATGGTTATGGTATTGATTATCTAGCTTGTTTAGATTGAATGCAACCCTCTAAGATCTAGGTAAATCTAATTTGGTGACTGGATTTTGTGCTTCTCTATGTAAGGTGATGTTTAGCTTCTGTATTTTGTTTAGTTGTGATCAATCCAAATACATTTGTTTCTCAAGAGAACTCACTGAATCTTTGGAGGACTCAAAATCATTATATACTGTGCATTGATTTGGAGTTAGGATAGTGTGTGAAGCAACATTTGATCTTAATTAGTTTTTCTTAGTTCAATGCATGCATCGAATATCACTCGTCATCTTATTTGGCACGGTTTGGTTCATTGGTTCAATTGCTGTGAATCTTCATAACATGGTTGAAGGTAATAATGTTGGCATGGCATGATCATATCCATTGAACCTGAAGAGAGCTACTTTAATACCACTGATTGTGTTTGATTTTGTTAATATTCGAATTCAGTTGGTTGTTATCGAGAAATTTGTTATCTGATTCCCAATCCTTTATTAGTACTGTCAATTCCCTTGTGTTTGTGTCTGCTGATTCTCTTTATAGGCAGATATTAGGCGGATATTACGTTGTTTTAGTTGCTTTCAACTGCAATCTCATTCCTTGCATAATACTCATGACTTTGTGTCATTGTATATATATCAATTACTTATGTTGTCTCTTTGATATGAAGTTATCAATTTTATTCAATTCGCATTCTTCACTTGATCTTAATTGAAAGTAAACTGCGTGCTGTGTGATATTCGTGAATTATGTTGTGATATTCGTCAATTATGTGGTATGAGCTTTCTCGTCTCTATTTATTGTCATTTTTGTAAACATTTTTTTCTTTTTTTTTTATTTCGGAAATTATTTTAAAATTTTTTAAAATTGAATATTATTTTAAAATTTTGAGAAAATTTTAAATTTAATTTTGAATAGATCTTGGGTTCATAGATTGAAATTTTTTTAGTCTGTTCTCCATCACTCTCACTTCTAAACACATTCGAGTGTAGCGGCTGATCCAAGACGAAATATTACGGAAAAAGGGTCTTTTATTTTTCATTTGTAAGTTGCAGTGTTAGAATTGAACTTTCAAAAATGTTTTGGTGCGGACCGAGCAATTTGAGTCAGCTACATAGTTGACGAGTTTTGAAACCGTTTTGATTGAAGATTTACATGTTCGCTTTCAAAATCTAGTCTTGCAAATGTATGATTCTGAAATTTATCATTCTTGTGTGAATTTGGATTTGCATGTTTGAATATCTAAAGAAAACTGCAGTGCTTTTGCTGCAGCGAGAAGCAGAAATTATCATTTGAATTTCCAAAGCAAGAGTTTCAATTTGAAACCAGCATAGATTAAGCCCACTCTTAACACCAGTTTAGATCATCTTGGTTTTTATGCTAAAAGTTTAGCCTTCGTATGCTAAAATGCTCAATGGTGTCTATGTTCTTACATGTTATTTTGTTAACAACTCGATGTATATTATTATTATTCATTGCAGTCTCGTGTAACCGTATACTTTGTATGACCGTAAAGTCGTTTTATATTTTTAAAAAATAAATTTAGCTGAAAATATAAATCAACTATGATTTAAATTTAAAACCTTGAGTATCAACCATCAAGTTTTTTACTAATTGCGCTAAGAACGATCGGTAAAATACATATATATATATATATATATATATATATATATATATATACTTTTGATCTCATTTATATAGAATATAATATATTTTCAAATTCAAGTAATTTGTGATTTTTCGATATCATTTATCTAGTGATCGAAAGGATTCAAAATTAATAATTTTTAATAGTTGATATCTGCCGTTTTTAAGTTTAACACTGTAGAAATATTCAAATTAAATAAAGTTTTGATACAAAATTTCTTATACTATCTACAACAAGATCAATATTTCTGATCGAAAATTTTATTGCTATGTCACCACTTTTTTATAGAATTTTTATTTTCAGCCGTTATGAATCCTTTCAATTGCTAGGTAAATGATATCGAAAAATCGTAAAAATTATTTTTTACAAATTTCAAATACGCTAGATCAAGTCTAACTAAACCGATCATAGATTCGAAAGTTCTATCATGAAAAATAACTCGAGAGCAAGATCCTACTATATATATATATATATATATAGAGTTGGTAGAATACTAAAAGCACCAACCCTCGGTGCTTTTGAGTTTCTAGCCCTTGGATCTACTTTTTATTTACTAATACCTCTTGGATCAAACACTATTCCACCTACCACCATTTATTACCACCTACCACCATCATCTCAACCCTACATCTCTCCAACCAATTAAAAAAAAGCTAGTCTTTTAAAAAGCCCAAAAAATAAAATATATATATATATATATATAGTCAGAAAATCAACATCCCTAATATATCTCATCTGTCCTAAGATTTTTCAAAACTTTGACCCGGTAGTTTCGGGGTGTAATCTCCACTTATTATTTCCATTTTTGACTCATTCTTTTTCTATTTATCCACCTATGAAAATATTCTCTTTCGACTTATTTTAGCCAATGAAATTAAACTTTCCATTTCGAATTACAAAAAAAATTTCGTCACGTGCCGTAAAAAATTAATTTTAGTATATAGAACATTACATCCTGGCATATGAGTCAAAAACAATATTAGTTCAAATTCCGTATAGCTTAATAACAGCAAATGACTTTAAATAATTTTAATTCAGTTGATTAAATTACTAAAATTTAAACATAAAAATAAAAATTATTGGTGCGTTTTTTTTATAAAAAAATATCTGGGAAATATCCCCGTGTTTAATTCCTCCTTAAAATACTTTTTTCACAACTAGGGTTTCTAGTTTAGGATACACACACTCAAAAACCAAAACCCAAAAAAAAAAAAGAAAAAAAGAAAAAAAGGAAAAAAAGAAAAGAAAAGAAAAGAGATTGTAAAATGAGAGTGGGCGTAGAGAACCTCACGGGGAGGTTCTTCTATGCGGACGTGGAGGAGAATGCGACGGTGGGGACGCTGAAGAGGGAGATCGCGACCGTCGATGCGACGCTGCACGAGAGCCGCTTGATCCTGATGCTCCCTAACGGCCGTCTGATGACGGATGAACGGCGCGCGCTCGCCGAGTACGGTGTGCTCGACGGGTCCATCGTGTACCTCTTCTTCACCTCTCCCCCAGTAATCGATCCCCATTGGCTCGCTTATTTCCAGGATTTTTTTAGTTTTTTTTTTTAATAAGGTTTATTATACTATTATTATTATTACTATGAATTTTTGGCTTTTTATTTTTATTTTATTTTTTATTTTTATTTTTTTGGGGGGTATAAAGAGATTATGCAATTGCAAATTATTGTAAAATTGATTTGTTATGTATCTCAAATGGAAAAAAAAAATACTAAGAAAAAAAAATACTAATTAAGTAGGAAAAAAAGGAAATATGAAAATATAGGGGTTTGATTTATTTGATCTTCAAACTAAATAGCATATTTATACTTTCCCTCTTTACTCAATTTCTTATGATTTTAATGATCGATACAGAGGATGTTTTTTTATTCAGCGACGTAAAAAATATTCAAATCAATTAAGTTTTAGTTAAAATTTTTTTAAAATTATTTAGAATAAGATCTATATTCTTAATTTTGATTATATAAGACTCCTATGATCATTTTTTAAAGAATATCCATTCTCAACCTTTTTTTTGTTTTTTAGTCCACTTAACATACAATAAAATAATATCAAAAAAATATAAAATTTGGTTTTTAGATATTTCAAGTGAATAGATCATATTCAACGATACCGATTGTCGATTTGGAAGTTTCATTATAAAAAACAGATGAGTAGCAACAGAACCTATTTATTACTTATAAAGATTCCAGCTCAACTCTAAAAAATAAACACTCACCAAAAGGTTTTATATAATAAATGATTGAAACATATATTAAGTTGATTTATAATAACAAAAATAAAATTCCTGAAACCTCACAGATTGGGCCTAGGCCCTGTTATTGGCCCATAAAATGTGGCCCACTCCAAGTTCAGCCTTTCTATTCAAAGTTTGTATATTTAGTGGGCTTTGTGTCCAACTTTGGCGTAAAATTTTCGAGATTGCGGAAATATTGCATTACGTATAGTAAAAAATATGATGAAAAATATTTTTTTATTCTGTTCGTAGGAATACGTTGCACGTATCGTAATGAGTCGGTCATGGTACATTTTGTGCGTTCTCATTAGAAAAAAATAAATTATATATTTCTATATTTTTGTTTCAACTCTATTGTACTAAAATAGCCTTGAAATTTTTTACTTCCATTTTAAAATTGGTAAAAATAAATAGGACTTATTTGAACTATTAATCATTCCGATTTGACTATCGAATATTTCAAATTTTCAATTTTACTGTCTAGTCTTTCAACTAGTTTGAGTTAAATTAGTCGACAGCACTTTTACCGTCTGAAGTGCAAGTGACAAAAAACTTAATAGTTGGTATCGAGAGATTTCAAATTTGAAGCTGATTGCTTCACATTTTCAACTAAATTTATTTTTTAAAAAAAATGAGCTCGATATATATCAGCATACTATATATATACCATTCTCTGTTAAAAAAAAAAAAAAAAAAAAGGTTTACTGTGTGCACCTTCACTATACAAACACATACCTAGTTTTGACCATAGTTAGTTAATTCGGATTCGGCAAAAATTCGATACGGATATAATTCGGTTAAAATTCGTTTACTAATTTATAAATTCGTTGAAAAATACGGCTAAAAAACGGATTCGGTAATTATTCGGATACGTGATTTATACGGATATTATACGTTCACTAATTAAAAATTCGGAATTAAAAATTCGGCTATTAAATTAAATTTTTTCTCTCAAAATTTATACTATTAGTATAAATACTCATATTTCTTAAAAATATAAGAATAAAGAGATATAAAATTAAGCTAATTATGTAAAAAAATAACAAACTATATTATGCTTATAAATAAAATATTATATAATAATATTTCTATAATAAAATAAAATACTATATATAATAAATGAATATATATATTTATATATATATATATATATATATATATATATATATATATATATATATATATATATATATATATATATAATTTTATTATTATTATATATATAATGCCTCATGAGAGCATGCGGTCCACAGCCTAATGAGAGCATGCGGTCCACGAGGCCGAAGTGGCCTCGTGGACCGCGCGCGACTATAGGCTCCCAAACGCTGCGATTTTCCTCTTCGTCTTCCTCCGCGGACTGCAACAAAGAACTCCATTTTTTCTCCAAAAAAAATTTTATGAACAACCAAATATGGGGAAAAATTTCAGACGGGTTTTACATAGATCCAAACACTCGCGATTCGGCAACGAGAGCGGCGGAGGAGGAGGACGACGAAGAAGACGCGGATGAGTTCGCAACGAGAGCGGCAACGACGCCACCGGCCAGTCCGCCACCGCCGTTTTTTTGAGCGAATTGTTCGCGAATCGCGAATAATTCGCGAATAATTATTTTTGACAAAAAAAACGCGTTTTTTTTCAGATTTTTGTAAAAAATACTGATTCGTGCGTTTAATTCGGCTATTGAAAAATACGCGTATAATTCGCGAATTATACGCGAACTTACTAACTATGGTTTTGACCCCACACACTATAATTATTCAAAACTGTACGCAAATGCAGTGCACATGTTACTGTTCAAAACAGTACTTCAGATAAAATCATCTTCATCTGGTCCCCTTCTTCTTACCCAGGACTGGGAAAAATATCTATATCTATATCTATATCTATATATTAATCCGATATCTGAGGCACGAGCTCTAAATTTAAGTTCGAGCAGTAACTCGAACATCTAAAGTTAGATCACTTGATATGCCTACGAGATTACCAGTGATTTGGTAATTTATGAAACTTGTTTCAAAAGTTTTAACTGGTAGTTATTTGGACACGTGAAACCCCTCTTCATTGCGCACATGATAGAAAAAATTGCTGTCCCCTGCAACTTCAATGACGAGTACATAGCATTTAATGCTTCGCAACTGATGAATTTGAGCCCTAACTTAAGCTTTGTCCTTGAAAGAGTTACCGTAAAGGTCTCGAGTTCGAACCTAGCGTTGATATTTTGAAGATCTGTTCTAAGATGTTAATTATTAAGACCAATCGATCGGGATTTGTTTGGCTCATCTACTTTAGGCTTTCGAAGCAAAATGAATTAATCATCTGATTTCGATAGTTGTTGTTTGTTTCGCAGGAATCGAATTTCGATTCTTATTCTATTGTGGAATGAAAACAATCCAATATTCGTTTATGATCCAAATAAAAGAGTTATCCTACTGTATGAGTTGTTCTATAGTGCATGTGTTAAGACTAAATTAAGACCACACCAATATCCTTTTGGATAGATAGATATTTATATCTCTTTTAATTTGTTTTATACATCTTCAGTTCATGTGCATATATATATATATATATATATATATATATATATATATATATATATATATAGAGTATACTATATCTATTATGAGTAGTAGAGCCCTACTACTCATAAGTTGTTTTCGATGATAGAGCTTCCAATCGACGATCCACTCGCTAAATATGATCTAGAGTATTTAAAACTTCTAGAAAATAAATTTCGTAATTTTTCAAAATCATTTACCTTACGATCAAAAGCTCACAAAATTGACAATTTTTAACGGCCGATATGGGATACTTGGTAGTTTAACGGTGTAAAAGAATTGAAATAGGTTGAATTTTTGATAGAAAATTCTATTCACTACCTAAATAAAGATCAATAACTCCGATCCTAAATTGAAGGATCCGATCATCTATTTTTAGGACATCGTTCGATTTCGCCGTTAATTTTATGCCCATTTGATGGACTTTATTATGATTTTGAAAAATTACGAAATTTATTTTCTAGAAGTTTTAAATACTCTAGATCATATTTAATCGGTGGATCGTCGATCTGCTCTATCATCGAAAATAACTTAAAAAGAGTAGCCTACTACTCATAATAAGATAAGAAATTTCTACTCTATATATATATATATATATATATATATATATATATATATATATATATATATATATATATTGTAGCATTAATTACACAGTAATCCTAAATTAATTATTACATATATAATAAATCATTCTTTAATTTGAGCTTAATTTGAGAGTGCCATAAAAATGGGGAGTGCTCGATCTTCAGGGAGGTGTGAACGTCAAAAAGAAACGAAAACGATAGAAGAGATAGCGAGTACAGTTCCAGCGTCCTTAGATTAGATCGATGAGAGCGAAATCTTAACCATAAGAATATCGATCATATCATCATTGGGAGATTAATTTGCGCAAATCGTGGTATAATAACCGCCACACAACCAGATTTCTATATATTTTTCTTATTCTTTACACATAATTTATGACACAATCAGATCTCTACGAAATCTGCAGATTATATATATATATATATAGTTACTAATGTGGTGGACCAAAGTTTACATTAATTGAAATTAATTAAATTATTAAGTTTGTGGGAGATCATTCTCATATAATTAATTAATTAAAGAGATGCGAGTCTCGTACGCTCAAAATATATATGATCGATGCTAAATAATAAAAAGCTGCAGGAAGAGTGGGGAGATCTTCTTCTACGTACGCACCCCCACCCCCCTCGTACGTACGCGCATATATATGTTGCTAAAATTATTACGCCTAAGGCTTGGGAGATTCCCACGTGATTTGTCGACCTCCTTTCTATGGTTTTGGATCACTGCACGTGACTCCACGTATGCCCACATGTATAAGTAAGAATTTAAGCGTTGTGACATGAGATAGAACAGTATAGTACATATTGTACTATATTAATATATGTCCGATCGTTACAAAAAGTACATACATGTCGGCATATAATGATAAAATGTTTTAATTATTTATTATATATTTTTATCAAATATTTTAAAATTTATTAAGAAAATTACATATTAATTTTTTTTTTAAAAAAAGAGACTTCGAATGCTATTATTAAGATGTTCGTACATACGGCTCATACCAACGGATATGCTATGTACGTACGCAATATTAATTCATATTTTGTGCGTTATAAAGCTCGATTAATCTCAATATAATATAATGATTTAATGATCCATGTAAAATTCACACTTCGATCGAGCAGTAAAAATTAAGTCAAAGAGTTTGAGTTTAATTAAAAGGTTTAGAAAGAAAAGATTTTGTTTGCATACTGTTTTGCAAAATAGAATATGCATGTGTATGAAATATATGTCACTTAATTAGATGATTTTCTCCGGGCACAAAATGAGATTTGAGAAATTATTGTGTGCAAAACCATTAATTTATCTTACAGCATATATAGCCTTTAAGCTCAAACTCAGATGTCTCAAATCTAATTAAATAAAAAAACCTATTAAATATAACTATAACATATACTGTGAAAATTAATAATGATTTTTACAATGTTGACATGTTTTTTTTTTTTTGAGTAATAATCCCCAAGAGACTTATTCAAGAAAAAATAATGTTGCCATGTTAGGTGTTGTAGGTGATCATGTAATGACTTGTATTTAGATATTATGTTAATTATCTTTATGGTTCAAGGGCCCTTTGTGTATATTGCTGCTCATGCAATAATATACACACAAACACAAAGAGAGAGAGAGAGAGAGAGAGAGAGAGAGAGAGAGAGAGAGAGAGAGAGAGAGAGAGAGGATAATATATGGAGTTGGTTACAGTAGAGGTGTAGCAGGATGTCATGTGATATGCTGGGGCTTTCATGACTGTGGAGAGAGATAGAGAGAGAGAGAGAGAGAGGGAAAGAGAGAGATCATGGGTTAGAGAGTGAGAGAGCAATGTCTCATTACTTCCATGTTGGTTGTTATCTCCACCATAATGTATGTGTGGAACTTGTTCATCTGTCTACCTCTTATCTTAATTACCTTCTCTCTCATGACTCTCTCTCTCTTCTCTTACACTTTCATTTCTCCTGTCAATGTTTCTGCATCTCCTCTTCCTTTCACAAACCATCTCCACCCTTTCCAGGTAAGTTCTTTTAATTAATTACTACTTTGTTATATATATAAATCAGTTTATAGTTATTAAAAAAAAAGTTTACATATCTTAGTAATTAGTTGTAACACTTAAATATAAATACATCATTTTTTCACAAGAATTTCGGTGTGGGTGGCATAGACTCTTATCGAGATTACGGCCAGTCACGACATTGCCACAGACATGGCCACATGTCATGCCAATATATATATGCCGGTAATAAAAATACTTGTTCATGTGCTGATGATTTATGACGTAAAATATTTATTTTTTTTACACCAGTATATTCTAATTAGTTATGCACTTTGTTAAAATAGTTATTTGCTATTTAAAAAAAAGAAAGTATGTTGAGCCATGCATGCATCGATCGATCATGCTATCAATAGGGAGACTCATCGATCTACGATGATAGGCACTTAAAATCTTGTTTCTTCATCATGATCGAGCTTCAGTGCATGCATGTACCAAAAATTAAGTAATTAAATTAACTAGCTAATTAATATAAGTACCAATTTAGCGCTCCAAGTGCTTTTAGAAGCGCACTTCAACTTTATTTTAGGAGACAATACAACTTCGATCATGAAAGAAAAGGATAGCAAAATAACAAGTGTTTAATATTTAAAGTGTAGTCATTTTCAAGTTAAAAATTTCAATTTGATGCAGACATTTAACCATCGTCGGCAAATTAATCTTATAGGCTCAAGCATGGCTTGAGGGATCGATTAATCAATAATATTAATCATTAATTTGTAGGTAAAGTAGAGGCAAAAGGGAGGTACTGTTTGAGATGTGTGACATAATTCAGTAAGAGTGTCACGTTCCTAACTAATCTTCTATTATATAATAAGACCATATATAGAAGTAATTAACTAGCTATAAGCCGTACGTGTCATATATCTTTCGGTCCATTTTGTGATTGTATTTGCGTGTCCCACATATGGAGTAAGGGACACTTAGGGGATGTTCTGCGTATACAGAATGAGATATCTTGTAATCCTAACATCTCGACTGGCCGAGCGCAACAATACTATCTTTCGTGACTTGTCTCCCAATGCAAGCCGGGCCACTTTTCGTATCGAATCATTGGCGAAGGATTGGACCGACATTACGTTATTCTTGACTACATCTGTCCTTGCTACTTACGTTTGTTTCCTTTTACAAGTTTATTAGTTTCTTTGGTTTTTTGCTTTTGGTTCGTCTTTTTTTATCTTCTTTTCTAGGAGGTCCTAGCTGCTTCCACTTTATATGTTTAGTTCATCTCTTCTAATGAATGAAACAGGTAGCTTGCTACCTTTTTCTCAAAAAAAAAAGAAGAAAAGATTATTCACTTACCGATTCGATTCATTGCATGCGATTATATGATTGCTAAACCTGCAGTTTTGGTATATACTGCGTACGTACGTACGTATTATTTTTTCCGACTAAAACGATCAGGTTCCATAGATCTGATCTGTCTCTTTAAATTGATTTGTATGCGATTGATTCTCTAGTAACAATAAATAGCAATACATGCATATGGTATATATTCATGATCTCGCTGCTTGCACAGGGTGGGAGGCGTGGACAAAGCGTGTGGAGAGACGTGGCCATACCACAATTGCATATATATGAGCCGAGACACAATGGAGAGAGAGAGAGAGAGAAAGAGAGAGAGAGAGAGAGAGAGGCATATTGAGCTCTCAACGTTTCCTTAGAACCCTCCACACGATCTATGCAAGTGCCATCTCTCTTTGGTCCCCCCTTAACCAAAATACCCACGCGAGCTTCTTAACTCTCTCTCTCTCTCTCTCTCTCTCTCTCTCTCTCTTGAGTATCTTTGCATTGCTTTTCTCACTCTATTTAAGGTAAATATATGTAGAGAGAATGAGGGTATAATCTAAGAGAGAAGGAGAGGGAATTGTATTAGAGTGGAGGCATTTGGGAGCTTGGTAGGAATTTTTCCACTGGGGCAGGTACTAATTAATTAATTATCCTACATTTTATATGTTGAGCATAAACATTTTATAATATATAATACTGGTTTTTAGTTAATTGATAGCTTAATTTTTTTTTTATGATAAGTGGATGTTTTTTGTTAATTATTTTAATATGATGTCAGAACAAGAGATTTTGAGTTCGAATCACATTCGACTCGTTATCCATTATTTCGTATTTTTTTAACGTTATTTTGTTTAATTTCATGCATATAATAATTCTAAATTTTAATGACCGTGTTTTATTTTTTATTTTTTCAGATACTATGTATCAGAGAATCTAGTCCTAATTAATTAATTAGCCCACTTCTACATTATTTTATATAACATTTTTATTTATAAAAATAAGAGAAAATTAAAGATAGTAATAGTATGCTTAGAGGAGTTGTGGAGATCTAGCTAGATTTGACTCGGTCCCAAAACATAGAGATGTATCGTATGCTGGTGCATTGTCATCGTCATTAAGGAGCAAAAAATTAAACTCTTTTTTAAGTGGGCGCATCTGTTCAAATTCCGGCCCATCTCCTTCCCTATGATCATTTTTTTGTCACCTACAAAAACGAGTCAACTAATTTGTACCTTTCCTAGCTTAATTTGCTCCCTGTTTCAACCATCACACTAATTAAGGAGATAAACATAGGCATCTTTAAATTTTAATATTGGTCGATAAATATTTGACCAAATTCATTGAATTTGATAATTAACTTGTTTTATGAAAAATTAATGGCTATTACATGAATCAGCTGATCAAACTATATATGGTCAGTTTTGTTTTAAGCTCCAATTTATTTAGGGCTACTATATATACCCAATTTAGCTATATGAACAGTTTATGTATTCAAGCAGTCCATAAGATTAAACAGTTGGTGAAGATTTGGGACCAAGCTCTTTCGGGCCGACGGTAGTGTTAACGATTTAACTTTTTATTTTTATTTTAGTTATTACTTTTTTTTTTTTTTTTTTTTTTTTTTTTTTTTTTTGGCTCGTCCCAACCTGAAGCCTACGTTGCCTCACCCATGTAGCCTAATTCATCCTTTCATTTAATGAAGCAAGTAGCGTGTTACTTATTTCTCAAAAAAAAAAAAAAAAAAAAAAAAACAGTTTATGTATTAGTAAAAAAAGAAACTTTATTTATATATGTAGAACAAATTAATCAACAATTATATATGTTACTACGTACGTACTATATGACATGGAATAACGCACCCTCTTAATCTGGTCATGCTGTAAAACTCGTATGTTGTACGTATATCGAACGAGCCACGCCTACAATTGCGCTTTGTTTTTACCTACCAACTTGTATATATTGATAACGTTGTGATCTCATGATCTCCTCTTGTTCAAGGTTACTAGAGATCAAAACACAGCTGCAACCAATGGACTCGGACCCACCACTTCTCCCCACGTACCGCGCTCTCTTCGACGCCCGTGATTGCGAACGGATCGATCCCGATGCGACCGCCTTGACCGCAGCATTGGACGAGTGCGAGCTCCCCCTCATCGATCTCGGCAGTCTAAACGGAGCTGGTCACGACGGTCGCGACGCGACGGAGCAGTGTAAGAGGGAGATAGTGGAAGCTGCCTCTCAATGGGGCTTCTTCCAGGTGGTGAACCACGGCGTGTCCGACGAGCTCCTCGCGAGGGTGAGGAAGGAGCAGGTGAGCGTGTTTCGGCGGCCGTTCGCGAAGAAGGCGACAGAGAAGCTTTTGGATTTCGCCCCCGATAGCTACCGGTGGGGGACCCCGACCGCCTCGTCGCCCGACCAGTTGTCGTGGTCGGAGGCATATCATATTCCTTTGACGCCGTCGGCTGCCTCCGGTCCCACCGAGGGCGCAACCAGGTATCTGCTCTTGTGTCTAGATATATTTTGCGTAACCTGACGCACGTAAAAATTTTTTGTATATTATTTTATCTCGTCTTTCGTATAAATATTTTTTTATATATTAGTGTGCAGTTATTCACTACTCATTGTTCTGCTCACCGTTTCGCTTACGGTTTGACTTGTTTATTATGTATGGTAGAAACTATTGCGTGGACCAAGTCCACCATGTCAGCTTAATTTGGACCACTTTGCGATCGATCTACTGCACAATTTCTAAATTTAAAGTCACTTCACATTATCATTCAACCAACAATTTCTTCGGGAAAAAAAACATGTTATATATATATACATATATAGTTAAGATTACTTCTTCGATCGAGCACTAGTAAACTAAGGGACAAATAATTATCGACTAATTAAGAAGGAGTGCATTTTAATACAGGCACATAATCGACGAGTTTTCGACGGCGATGTCGCGATTAGCGCATAAGCTCGCGGGTATACTCGCGGAGGGATTAGGGGAGGGGGATGATCATCAGGGGTACATAAAGGAGAAGTGCACATGTAATACGTGCTACTTACGGTTAAACCGATATCCACCATGCCCGATTCGATCTGGGGCATTTGGGTTAACCCCTCACACTGATAGTGACTTTCTCACCATACTATACCAGGATCATGTTGGTGGGCTGCAGCTTATGCAGGGGAAGAGGTGGCTCACTGTTAAACCTAATCCCCATGCACTCATCATCAACATTGGTGACTTGTTCCAGGTACTTTAATTATATACGTACATATATGGTCTCAAATTACTATGCATGCATGTTTAATTAGTTAGTTATCTCTTGTGATGATCATGTACATGTTGTTAACATTTAAGATGTATGTATATATGCTAGGCATGGAGTAATAGCATGTACAAGAGTGTGGAGCACAGAGTGGTGTCCAACGCAAAGCTGGAGAGGTTCTCAGTGGCCTATTTCTTGTGCCCCTCTTATGACACAGTGATACAGAGTTATGCAGAGCCTGCTATTTACAGGAAATTTAGCTTTGGGGAATATAGAGAACAGATCAAAGAAGATGTGCGATTAATGGGGCGTAAAATCGGGCTTACAAAGTTCCTTGCTGTTCAAAGCTTGTGATAGTAATGAAAAATTTAGATAAATTAAGCAATTGCTTATAATTAATGCATGTGTTTTCCACCCATTTAACACCATTTGTATATGTCGCGCGCTTTATTATTTTGGTGTTCAAAGTGATTTAATATTGTGGGCAAAATTCAACAAAATCCGAATCTACAATAGTTGTTTGAAACACAATTATAAGATTTACATGACTTATTCTAACTTTCTATCAGTTTCGATGTACTAATACGTATATAATTTTTAAACGAAACGGATACCATGCTATTTTTTCTCAAAAAAAAAAAAAAAAAATTTAGAGGCCAAATATTGATTGGGAAGGGCCTTTACTTACAATTCGCTGTGACATGCGCGCGTCCTAATTAACACTTTGTTAACATGTCTTCCTGCACGGATTTTGAAGCACCAACTCAGCAGCTCAAAACAACTAATGCTAATCTCTTTTTTCAATTAATTGGAAGGTGAATTTAGCAAAAAGATGAGACAACTGAACCTCTTGAGCCACAAGTAATAATCTGTAAATCGATCACTAAAAATCGAAAAAAAAAAAAAAAAAAAACTACGAAGCACAAAAGGAGAGCCAAAGGTCCCTAAACAAACGAATGTTCGATAACAAAAATCATGATCGACGGTGAATTTAACGTTCTCATGAAAATAAGCCGTGACCTATTTCACTGAATAAAAATTTAGTGGGAACAGTTTCCAACGTAAAAGTATCCTATATATCTGTTATTCGTTAGGTAAGAGACATAAAATTTAAAATATTATAAACCGTAATAAAGTGATCTTATATTAAGCACTGCCCATAAAATTAATAATTTTTTTCGTTTCATCTAATTTTTTGTGTATGTGTATAATTTTTAGATCATCCAACAAATTTTTCCTAATTCGGAAAAGGAAATACAAAGAGATCTAGGAACAGAATGAGAGAGAAGAAAAATTACAAAACAAAAACGATCCCCAATATATTATTCAAGAGCATTTCTCATTTATTTATTATTATTAGTACCCCCACACACGAGAATGTGTGGCTATTATTTATTGAACAAATTGAGATGCATACATACGTATGCATGTAGTACGTACGTACGTACGTACGTCCCATGCATACGTATACACCATCTTCTCCTTATTCTTCTTTTACCACCTCTCCATTACCACACTAGCTCCCTTACTCTCTTATACATATATATATATACTACTACCATGCACCCTCACCCTCCTCCGCGAATACAGCAATACTCCGGGCGCATGCCACACATCGACGGTAGCCGCTCCGCCTTCCTCATCATCTCCTCCATCATCCCCATGCAGGCGCCTCCGCCGCCGAATCCTCCTCCTTCTCCTCCCTCTCCCTCCTCCTCCATCATCTCATTCATCATCTCCTTTACCGCCTCACACCGACACCCCTCGCTCACCGCCCTCAGCTCCCGGCAGCACTTCTCCTTCATGCTCATCTGGTTCGTCGTTGCCGCCGGCATCGCCAACACGCCACGCCCGAACGTTTCTCCGCCGCCGCCGCCGCCGCCCATGCTCTTCATGAAATTCTTGCACGGTTGCATCTGGCACTGCTGCACCTCCCGTCGGCATCGCTTGGACAGGTTCTCATCGCCGTCGAACTCGTCCCTTGCGCCGCAGAAGTAGGCGTCGGCCGCAAGAGTGGATGCAAGGATTGCGAGAAGGGCGGCGAGGGCAGTGAGCTTAAGAGTGTTTGAGGTCGCCATGGGTGATGGTGTGTATGAAGTTCTTAGGTATGCAATAGGGAGGGGGATGAGGAATTAAGGTGTGGAAGGGTGTATATATATATATATATAGAGGAGAGGTAGCTAGGGGGTGGGTTAATTGGTGTGAAGGCCTAGGGTTTATCACGTTTAATGACTAATTATTGCTTTGGGTATAACCTATTTAATAATTTATTGCATGTATCCAAACAAATCCTACGTGGTACTTTAACATATAAGCTAGCATGTTAAAAAACCGCTAAAGAAACAGCCTATATAGGCATCTAGCTAGTATACTCTTCCTTAAAGGAGTACTGTTTGGTTTGGTGGAGAGCGAGGAGAACGCATGAAGAGATCAGGGTTACACGTGAATTAACGTCGAGCTAGGTGCATGGGAGATGCATGCGTGGGGACGAATGAAGGGTGCATATATGTGTTTGGAGCTTAATTTGCTAAACGGGAAATGCATGGTGTACATGTTGGTAAGAGAGAGGGGACACATATATCATGCATGGGATGATATGGTTTTTCATGTGAGTACAAATACACTCTACCTGCTGCGCGCGGCTATATAATTATTAATATACACTTATTGAGTGCTCGGTTGCTTTTTGGAAGCACGGAGCACTTTGTGCTTTCAGGTTGTTTTCAATATTGGAACTTTTGAATCGACGATCGACTCCGTTAAATTTGATCTAGAGTATTTGAAATAAATTTTGCGATTTTTCGATATTATTTGCCTAGTGATCGAAGTGGCTCAAAATCAACGGTTGAAAATAAAAATCTTACAAAATATGATGATATGACATTAAAATTTTAGATCAAAATTATTGATCTTGTTTTATATGGTATAAAAAATTTTTTTTTTTTGAGAAAAATGGTATAAAAAATTTTATATAAAAAATTTTATATCAAAATTTATTATGATTTGGATATTTCTACACTGTTAAACTTGCAAACGGTTCACCACGGCCGTTAAAATTATTAATTTTTAGCCCCTTCAATCACAGGGCAAATAATACCGAAAAATCACAAAATTTATTTTCTAGTTATTTCAAATACTCTAGATCAACGTCGATTCGAAAGTCTGAACATCGATCGAAAACAACTTGGAAGCATGGAGGGCTCCTTGCTTCCAGAAGCATACAAGCCCACTCTATAATTATTATTATTATTATTATCATCATCATTGTCAATCGCATTGGCTCAAATCCATTTAAATAACTATACTAGTGTTTTTGTACGTGGGTTGTAGCACATGGATTACAAGTTACAGCTAAATAAATCCATGGGCATGCATTTGCCTCTGGTTCCTAAAGTGGTTCTAAAATCTAAATTATTATAAATTTCCACTGTTTTATGTTACAATATATATTTCTTTTGAATAAAGTGTTACTTAAATAGTAAGATTGAAAAATTTTGTGGTAATTTTCACTAACAGACGTGTTAATGTCTGATTCAAAATTCCAGTTTTTCTTTTTTTTTAATTTTCAAACTCTCTGACCTGATAATTGTCATTCAAAAATTTAATTAATATAGTAAAAAAATATGATTTATTTAGAAAAACAGTCAAAATTAATAGTAAATTATTAATCTTAATGTTCACGAAGCAACCCAAGATTAAAATATGATATAAAAGCATAATGTTTCAATTATTAACCAAAAAAAAAAAAAGGGACCTGATATATTTTAATAATTGGAAAAAGAAGTAGAATATCCCCTATATAAGCCCCCGGATTCACCAATGCCCACAGATAACGACATTTTCAACCTCGTCTCCTGATCTTTCTAAAGAGCAATGCTATATATATATACTTAAAACATATTCAAATCCACAAATTATATATATTAGAAAAAAAAAACCAACATAATAAAAATAAAAAATGAAATAAATAATTTAAAAAGCCAACAAAACACACAATAATTTATAAAAGTAGTTGTAGTGGTAGTGGGAGCTGTAGGGATAGAAAAAGAGAAAAAAAAAAAAAAGAGAGAAAAAAAAAAGAAAAGAAATGTTGGGCACCAAATTCCCCTTCCTCCCCGCACTCGTTCGACCGGACCACCACCGCGCCCGAGTCCCCTCGGTGGCGCCGGACGACTCGGACTCGAGCCGAACCGCCGAGCCCGACGTCGTGCCGGACCGCCCGGTCCGGGTCAGCCCCAAGCTGAGCCGATGGTCCCGGGCCCGATCGATCCGGTCCGGCCGAACCCGGCTCGACTGGCCCGCTCTCCGGAAGCGAACCGCCCCGCCCATCCCCACTCCCTCCCCCTCCTCCTTATCAACGTCGGGCGAGATCCAACCGTCCGTGGCGGAGGGGGCGGAGATGGACGGTGATGGGGGAGATAACGGCGAGATGAAGGCGGGGAAGGCGATCTACATGGTCTCGGACGGCACCGGGTGGACGGCGGAGCACTCCGTTAACGCCGCGTTGGGTCAGTTCGAGCATTGCCTCATCGACCGGGGCTGCCCCGTAAATACCCACCTCTTCTCCGGGGTATTTCCGTCTTTTCAACCTCCCCCACAATTTATCCTTCTTTTTTTAATTCAAATATGCTATATTACAGGGGTGTTTTTGAAATATTTTAGTATAGATTCCATAGAACATGATATATAACTAGCATTGATTGATAATAAGACTCTCCAATAAAAGCTCTCATTTTTAGTTGTTTTTGGATAAGAGAATTAGATTCCATAGCCAACAATGAACTCAATTTCAACTTCCATTTACACTAATTTATGCCCAAAACAATGCTATGTGAATGCCTCTCAGAGGAGAGAAAGACCCATTGCTTCTTCCGAATTCGGGGTTCTTCTCCAATCCTGCATTGATGCACGTTCATTTGATCAAGCAAAGAAGCTCCATTTCCGAATTCGCGAAGCGGGGTTCGGGAAAAACCGCGATTTGCTGCCTAAACTCGTAAAATTGTACTCTGTATGCGGGCGCATCGATGTCGCCCGCCAGCTGTTCGATAAAATGCGCAAGAGAAACTTAGATGTCTTTGTTTGGACCGCGATGATTTGCGCGTATGTTGGTAATGGGAGCCCAATTGAAGGTGTTAAGTTGTTCGTCGAAATGCTTGCGGACGGAGTAAGACCGGACTCGTACACCTTCTCGGCGTTGCTGAAGGCCTGTGCCGATTTAGGTTCGCTCTGTATTATTCGGGAATTGCATTCGACGATATTTAAATGCGGGTGCTCTTCTTGTTTATCAGTTGTGAATTCTCTCATTCATGCTTATGGGTCTTTTGGAGATGTGGATTGCGCACGGAAGGTTTTCGATAGAATTGAACACCGAGATGTTGTCTCCTGGTCGTCTATGATCCAAGCGTGCTCTCGTATAGAAAACCATGCCGAGTCGCTCTTGTTGTTCTCCGCTATGCAGTTTGAGGAGTTCCTGAGGCCCAATGAGCTTACGATAGTTTTGCTCTTGCCTGCGTGTGGGTTCTATTCCTCTTTGAGAAAAGGACAAGCTATCCATGCTTTTGCTATTCGGAGTGGATTTCGAGAAAACCCAATTGTTGGCTCCGCGCTTGTCTCAATGTACTCTCGGTGTGGGGAGCCCGAGATTGCTTATAGCGTCTTTAATGGCCTGGAGAGAAAGAACATTATTCTTTGGACTTCGATGATTGAAGGGTTTGCGTTGTGCGGAAAGTTCGATATGGCCATGGACTTATTTAAGGCAATGCAGGAATGCGGGCTTAAGCCGAATTATGTCACTTTGGTTGTTGTCCTATCTGCATGCAGCCATGGCGGCCTTGTTGATGAAGGACTAGAAATTCTTAAGACTATGCCGCAAAAGTTCGGGGTAAAGCCGGGGGTCGAACATTATGCATGTGTTGTCGATATGTTGGGTAGGGTCGGAAGGTTAGTCGAAGCTGAAAAGTTTATACAAGGAATGAGTATTAAGCCAAGTGCGAGTGTGCTTGGGTGCTTGCTTGGAGCATGTCAAGTGCATGGTAATGTCGAGATTGGCGAGAGATTGGCGTCTAAGCTCTTTGGGATTGAACCAAAAAATGCTGCTAACTATGTCATCTTGTCTAATATCTATGCCTCTAGTGGGAGATGGGATGATGTTCATCGTGTGAGGCGTTTGATGTCGGATAGAGGGTTGTCTAAAGAGACTGGGTGCAGCTGGATTGAGATAGGAAATGAGGTGCATGTTTTTAGGGCGCACGACTGATCACACATTTAGAGTCTGATAGTACATTTGAATTTGAGGAGGATTCGGTGATCAGATAAATAAGGTAGGTAATGTGCCGTTAAAGATGCTAACTTATTCACAGTGACCCCCCAAAGTTAGTACTGTTTTTTCCAATTGATATATCGCAGTCACCGTAGTCTCTTGTTTCGCACTCACTATCGATACATGGAAATGATATAAAATTGCTTTTACGTTTCAGCAGAAAAGATTTATTAACTTCTTTTTTTGATATTGTCTCGCTTCAGGTCGAAGACATGGACCGGCTAATGGATATCATAAAGCAGGCAGCAAAAGAAAATGCGCTGATACTCTACACACTCGCTGATTCTTCCATGGCTGCATCTGCCAAGCACGCTTGCGATCTCTTTGGGGTTCCTTCTGGTGACATCCTCAGGCCCACCACTGAAGCCATTGCTGCCCATCTCGGTGTTGCCCCTTCTGGGATCCCCCGAGGCGGCCGGAATGCCCCCCTCACAGAAGATTACTTCCGACGAATTGAAGCTATCGATTTCACCATCAAGCAAGACGATGGGGCCCAGCCGCAAAACCTAAACCGTGCTCATATTGTCCTCGTTGGCGTTTCCCGTACTGGGAAGACACCGCTATCGATATACTTATCTCAGAAGGGATATAAGGTGGCGAATGTTCCAATTGTGATGGGTGTGGAATTGCCAAAGATGCTCTTTGAAATTAATCAGGAGAAGATCTTTGGCTTGACGATAAATCCGGTGATTCTTCAAACTATAAGGAAAACGAGAGCCAAGAGTCTAGGGTTTCATGGTGAGATGAGGAGCAACTACTCGGAGATGGTCCATGTGAAGGAAGAGTTGG
Source organism: Aechmea fasciata (assembly GCA_025177825.1). Classification (NCBI taxonomy): domain Eukaryota; kingdom Viridiplantae; phylum Streptophyta; class Magnoliopsida; order Poales; family Bromeliaceae; genus Aechmea; species Aechmea fasciata. The sequence goes on along the minus strand of CM045932.1, from coordinate 8,121,712 downwards.
AGTATGCAAGTCGCATTTTCACTCAGAATCCAGTTTGGCCGGTGATCGGTAAGAATTTACTATAAATCCCTATTTGTCGTATCGTATTATCTGAGTTGCGAGTTCATCATGAATGTGATTTTAACAAGAATTCCCTTCTAATAATAAACTCAACTGCTTTTATATTGTTGCTGAAATGGTAGTTTTTTTCTTCTGTCGCAGAGGTTACAGGAAAAGCTATAGAAGAAACTGCAGCTGTGGTGGTGAGAATGTACCATGATAGGAAGCACAGATGCTCCATGCCGCGCATTTCTCGACGGTACTAACATTACGATACCACTTATATACATCCTGTATATTTACGCATACAATTAAAAAGGTGAAAAGTTGTAAAGCTTAATGCTCTAAAGGGGCAATTGGATCAGCATGTAACCTTTTATCCTTAAGAAATGTGATAAAGAAACAAAAAAGGCAAGAGAGATATCATGCTTTAACCTTCTTAAAATGATGACGAAATCGTGAACTTCGTTTCTTCGTTGTACTGTGAATTATTCTGCCATTGTAAGTGAACTTTAACATGAAAAAATTAAGAGGGGAAATGTCAAATTTTTGGGTAACAAAATTAAGCAATCTTAGTTTGTTTGTCTTTGATGGTCTCTGAACTTTTTTATGTCATTAGAAGCACCTAAAAATTGTGACAATAATTGTTGATGAGTTCTGATACAAACTATGATTGTTTGGTTTGTGTTTTGTGCTGATTGGATTCTCAATCAGTTTTCCAGCAGGTGATGCTCTGTTTGGAAGCAATGAATAGGAGAGAAGAAGAGGAGAAAATGAAGAAAAGAAAAGAATATAAAAGAAAAGAAAGGAAAATTGGTTTGTTTTATTCTTTTTTCTCTCTTTTTATCTCCACTTCCTGAGGGTGAGAAAGCAAATAAAACATGCTAGGGAGGCTTATTTTTTATTCTTTTTATCTCTGGTTCCTTTTCCTGTTCCTTGCCAAGTTTCCTATTAAATGAGATGATGATTTTCCCCTCCTTTTCTCTCCACTATAAATAGAGCACTAAACTAAAGCATGTTCATCATTTCATGTCATCTTTTTCCTATTCTATTAAAATAGATGATTAACTATAGTACAAGCAATTGAATTTGGGTTCCACCTTTCAAAAAACAAAAGAAAAGCAAAGTGCTTTATGTGATAGAGATGATGATAGAGATGAATTTAACTTTTAAATTTAGCTAAGGCCCACCTTGAATGCAACCCCCATTAACAAGCATCTTTACAAGGAACAACATGGTCCCATTTCACTACATAAGGAGTAACTAACAAGTAACAATTATCATACTCAAATGCCAGTTTCCCCATTCACAAAATGAAAAACTCCCCAAAAGAGGAATGAAACCCCCCACCCCCTCAAAAAAAAAAAAAAAAAGCAAGTACAAGGACAAGCCAACTCACAATACCACTCACTAATCCAAAATAACAGAATGGGGAAGCTTACAACCCATATAACTTTGTCTTAGAACAGCCCAAATTGATACCACAAAAGCAAAATCAGAAACAAAAAAACAGATGGTGAAAATTTACTATCAACAACAAAATGACACATTTAAAAAAAAAAAAAAAAAAAAAAAATCTTCATCTCTTTTCTCCTTTCTCCCTACTTTCAGAGAGAGTACCCTACTTCCCCTTTCCTCCTAACTATTCTAGTGTTCTCATGGTTCCCTTTTGTACCAGTAATGCAACTTCTCCTTTGTCCCCCCTCCTCCTCCTTTAATAGTATAGCACTAGCAATAATATATTTTTTGAAAATGTTAAACTTTTTCTTTTTGGGTTGGTATTATATTATAATATTATGGTTTGTATCCACATCCAAGCATGTCCATTGCATCACTAGGCATCTGAGTCACCTTGGGTCATCTTACCCATGGAGAGAGTGAAGTAGAGCAGTATCAAAGTTCCCATGCTGGACCTGCACAAGCCAAGTTAATTTGTGTTACAATTATTAAGTTAAAGCAGTCCTCTTCAATGATCAAAGCGAATACATCTAACTCCGCGTCTATCTGACCCTACTTCAGCTTTTGCTTTCAGCTACAATCATCTCCAGTACGATGTTTAACAAACAAAATAGTTCGAAACTTGCAGTCGGAGAAACATCGATATCAAATAGTACTGCATTTTGGCCCAAACAGATCACAAGTACTAGTTCAAACCTAAATAACGCGGCACACGTACGAACAAAAAATATCTAAATTCACAAAGTTCTAAGAAGATATATTCCTAATAATTGTCCTACAGTTGACAAAGCCTTGTACTTATGGAATAACAGAGTGTTTGGTTCATCATCAAAATTATATATACCAAAATATAATTTTTCGGCGAAAAATATCATTTTTCATTCATTTAAATCCTTGAAATTTTTATCTAGAAAGTAAAAAAATTATAAAAAAGAATGCTGCTTTTGTGAAGAAACAAACAGTTCTGATCTTCCTGCGTGTGTGTGTGAATATGGATCAACCAAATTAAGAACAGTAAAAGCATTTTATTTTATGAAAAATTAATAGCAGCAATTAACTAGGATCAATTACATAAAATAAAATCTATTTACAGGTAACAACAACCGACTCTGCATTAATTACATGGACTGCGCAAATTTAATTGTTTAAACCACCTCGGAATCGTACCTACCTAGATATTGAATCCTCTAGAACCTAATATTTGATGCACTATCAAATAAGTTATTATTGGACACTTATTATTATATATATATATTTTTTTTTAAAAAAGAGGATACATAGAAAGAAACAATAACCATTTATGGCTCTGCAATTAACGTCCAAATGTTTCGTATTATACGAAACATCACCATTTGGTGCGACCTTTTCCAAAGCGGCCCCACACGGTCGCACGACGCGAATATGCGACCGCCCCCCGAAACGCGGCGTTGTTGGTCAATCGCGACCGTCCGTTTGGGTTTTGATCAAGAGGCGTCCGCATGCGACGCGATTATGCGTGCCCTTTCGTCCGAGCTACACTAACGGCCCAACTTATCCCACCGGAAACGTGGCCCAAAAGCTACCCGTCAATGGGCCCCACCCCAACGTGCCACGTGGCAAGGCCGGCCCAAAAAATATAGTAAAAAAAAAAAGACGGAGGGGGCATTTCGGTCATTTGACTTACAGTGTGGCGAATACGAAGAGGACTCTTCTCGGGTCGAGCCACGGCGAGTGTCGGCGACTCGCTCGCCGACATTTCCCCCCCGGAGGCGTCGCGGTCGGGGCCGCGCTGAAATGACCGTTTTGCCCCCCGTCGCCGGCCACGTGTACGACGATGGTGGGCTTCTCCCCGGGCCCACCTGATATGTACAGGTCATCGAATCGAATATATTTAAATCAGGACCGTCCAAAATAGGGATTTTTTTTCCCAAAAACACGGTTGCTAAAAAGATAAGGACGAGATTAAAGGATAAATCCAAACACGTCGCTGACGTAAGATAACCCGAGTTCGAGTCGAACCGAGTCGAGCGAGTCAACTCACCGGGTAAGGTCGCGTCTCCTCCTCCGCCGTTCCGCTGCGACCCCTTGCGCGAGAACGATTTCACCAACTTAAAAAAAAAAAAAAAAAAAAAAAAAAAAAAAAAATCATCAAAAATTCGAGCAAAACTTAAAAAAAACCACGGGAAAAAAGAGAATAAAAAAAGGGTTTAATGTACGGGTTGAGTAGGGGTCGGGGCCGAGTTGGGATCGTCGCCGGCGAGGAGGGAGAGGGCGCCGATGTCGAGGGCGACGAAGCGATTGGACGGCTCGATCGCGCTCCGGGCGAGTTCTCGACGGTCGGATTCCTCCGAGGCTGCTGCTGCTGCGGCGATCGCCTTCGCTCCGGCGCCTCCTAAACCCTAAACCCCCACGCGGATCGAACCGATTCAATGAAACAGGAAACCCCAATAAAAGAAAAAAAAAAAAAAAAAAAAAAAAGAGGAGATGGGGAGAATAAGCACGAAAATTGAGGAGAATAACTACAACTCACGGGTTTGGAATTATCCGCCATGGCGTTCGTTGGTAGAGAGAGAGAGAGAGAAGCGAAAGAGAGGAGATATAATGCTTCTTCTATTCTATTCTATTCCATTCTATATCTATATCTATACACACAATGGAACACATTGGCGAGGATAAAATGGGAAATTCGAATTTTCCTTTTTTATCTTTTTTTTTAATGAAAATGTGTGGCGACCCCCTCAAATATATTCCATTTTGAAATCAACTCCTCATCTATTTCACCTCTTATAATTTCTTATTTCTTATATTGGCATTGTCTAAATTAACTTCTGATTAAATCAAAATTTTTTATTAAATTTAACCGCTGTACAAGCTAGTAAGTATTAATCACTAAAATTTTTCTGATATAATTTAAATAAATTTAACAAAAATTTTAATTTATTTGAATGGAATTGCTAAAGAATTTACAAAAAAAAAAGTAAAATAGAGAATTGAGGGGGTATTCCGTATAATTTTATTAGTTTTTTATTCTTTTAAAAAAAAAATGGGGGAGGGGTAATTTGGGAAAAAGAGGTGGTTGGGGGTTTCCGTTGCTTCTCGTTTGAAGGGGACCTCGTGGGGCCCACCGTTGTAGTTGTCTCTTTCGCTCTCCATCAGAGAGGCGTGCGCGCTTTTTTATTTTATTTTATTTTATTTTATTTATTTTTCACTGCAGATAAATAAATTATTTATTTAAAAGTGTGCGCGATTTTTAAATTTAAAATAATATTTTAATTTTTTGGTGAATGAATTTTTGGATAAAATATGCAAATATCAAGGAATTAATGATCGAGTATCCATAAAGTTGGGAGAAAACATGGTGAGAATCTCAAAAGTGGGGTTTTTTTTTTTTTTTTTTTTCCTTCTTACGAGATGGAAAAAAAATATTAATTATTATTGATAAATGTGGAGTTAAAAACTTGGTTAGAACACAATATTTAGTAAGAAATATTTTTTGCTGTATTTTTAATCATTTTTAGAACTTAGAGGTTGATTTATTAAAATAAGCGACACTAGAGAACAACTTCTTTAATAAATGATCATTTTAATATTAAATCGAAAAATTATGATTATAAGTTTCATACTTGAATTACTTTTTTGATATCTGAAATTATGTTTTTAATTCCAAATGAAAAAGTTGCAGTATTTAGTTAACGTTTTTGTTTCAGTTTTTTTAAAAAATCAAATAAAAAAAATATATAATTAATGTTACTCTCAACCAACTATTATTTAATAAATTTAGGAAAAACTTTAAATATCTCCTCTGTGGTTTCGCATTTTTTCATTTTAGTATCATGTGGTTTTTAGTGTATCAAGTTAGTACCATGCGTGTGGTTTCGCACTTTCTTATTTTAGTACATGTGGCTTCAAGTGTATCAAGTTAGTACCATATGATTTTATTTTTGTATCAAGTTAGTATATGTGGTTTCAATTTTCTCTTTTTATTATTTATTTCGGGGTATATAATTTAACGAAATATTAAACCACATGGTACTAAAGTGAGAAAGTGCGAAATCATAGAGTACTAACTTAATACACTTGAAACCACGGGATACTAATAAAATACTAAAGTGAGAATATTCGAAGCCACGGGGGTATTTGAAGTTTCCCCATAAATTTATAATAAAAAAAGTTTGTGGGATTCCACTGCTGTGAGTGGTATCTTAGTGCTCACATGATGTAGATTATTTTTTTTTAAAAAAAATTAAAAAAATCTCAAAATTAATTCCACTGCGCCAGTTATTGCGCGCACAGAGTAAGTGGTTTACAGCAAATTAAACTTGGTCTACACCGATGAAAAACTTATATAAAAGAATATAATAAAATGGATAAAATTTATCTTATTTAGTCCTTCTACTATCCTAATATTGTAAGTTGTTGCTTCTTCTTTTCATTTATGTAGTTAATTAGTTCGTGAACTTAAAAATATTTTGTATTTTATATAAGTTTAGTTCATGAAAAATAAGAAACATTCTAAAATAGGTTAGGTGTTTCGCTGAATTGATAAAATGAATAATTATTAGAAGTTAAAAGAGCAATATATATAAAATTCTAAAAAAAATTATGATTTTTTCAATCTATGTTAGGAATAAACTGAAATATATCACACACTTTAATAAAATGATTAATACCGAATCATTTCGCAAAAGATATTTTTTTACTAATTAGATAATAAAAGTGTAATTAATGTAAGTAAAATTCTAAAATTAAACTATTTAAATAAATAAAATATATATGGCGGCCAACTTGTAATATCGGGATAGTACAACGAATATTCTTATATTTTACTCTAAAAAAAAATAAAACTTTAAATACCATCACTGTTATTTCGCATTTTCTTATTTTAGTGCCATATAGTTTAAAGTGTATCAATTTAGTATTCTGTGGTTTTATTTTTTTCTTTTTATTATCTATTTTACTAATTATTTTTATTAAATTAGTAACAAAGTTAAAACTAAAGGTATTACAATGAATATTTGATAAATCTAGATGAGATATCTAAAATTTTTTATATATAATTTTAAAAAATACTAATGGAGGAGAAAAGAGAAAAATAAAACTACCAAATACTAACTTGATAAATTTTAAATTATAAAATATTAAAGTGAGAAACCATGAAAGGGAAGTTTACCCAAAGAAAAAAAAAAGAAAAAAGAAAGAAAGAAAAAAAGTTAGAAGAAACTGAATTGTAATGGAACAATAATGGGGACAGCTAAAGTTTACATATACATTGACTTTTCTTAGGGGCCAGCTACTATGCTATTATGAGTACGATCGTTTTTGTACTCATAAGTTATTTTCGATGATAGAGCTTCCAAATCGTCGATCCATACCGTTAAACGTTATTTACAGCATTTAAAACTTCTAGAAATAAAATTTTATAATTTTTCAACATCATTTTTCTTACGATCAAGAGGTCACAAATTTGACAATTTTTAACGACCGGTATGAGATACTTGCTAGTTTAACGGTGTAAAAGAATCAAAATTTGTTGAATTTTTAATAGAAAATTCTATTCAGTACATAGATAAAGATCAATAACTCTGATCTTGAATTGAATGATCCGATATTCTTTGTGACGCTGCTCGATTGACTGCTCATTTTACGCTCGCTTGATGGACTTTATATATGATGTGAAGTGCGTTTAGTTGAAGTCAATGGAATTATTTGTAGATTTTTCCAAGCTGTTATAGCTTTTATTGAAATATATTCAGAAGCATTTTATCCATGGAGGAGAGGGTATACATCTGATGAGCAAATTAAATGGCTCGTGTTGGGTATATATATGTTGTGTGGATAAGATCTTGATCATCTCCTTGGTGAGCCACATATAATATTTGGACACATCCATCATATTGAACATGATAACTAGGAAAAATCGAAAAACCTAAGCTAGAGAGAGAGAGAGAGAGAGAGAGAGAGAGAGAGAGAGAGAGAGACTTACGTTTTTGGAAAAAAAAAAAAAAGAAGGTTATTTCAAATAATATCACAAATGTCTAAACTCAAATCAAGCTTATATTTTTGGGCTATCGTAAGTTTTGCGTCCAAAAGATGAATGATAACATGCAATATATTAAATAATATTTTTATATATATGGGTTAAATTTGTATTTATAACAATATGTTCTTACATAGTTTAAACTTTCCGAAGAAAAACTTTAATTTTACAAGTACTCCCAAAAGTTTATTTAATATATTAAGTATATTTTAGAGTAAACTTTAATTTACTCTATTGTGGTTTAGTGCATTTTATTTTGTCACCATATGGTTCAAAAATTATAGTTAACTATCGTATAGTTTAGCGTGTTTTTAGTTTACCGGCTTGTCGTTCAAAAAATTATATGTAACTATATATTCTTTGGTTCACTTTTATTTTATTGATAGATAAGATTTCGTTCTATATATAGTTTTCGATCAAAGGAAAAGGATTATTAAATTTGTGACATAAATTAATGATGGACGTACTGATTCGGATTAGATGGATATGTTTAATTGTAGAATAAGAAACAATGCATGTGCAAACATTTTACTCCTTAGACTCATTCAAGGGGGGTGAAATCCACATGATCGATGATGCATTAATTACAGCCACAAAAATCTCAAACAAATCTCTTTGACCCCAAATTAGTGATCGAACATGTTCACATGCATGGTTTTGAATTAATTTATCCCCTCACACGTATTTGTATTGACGTTTGAAACCGACTCCTTATCTAATCGTTTATAAAATTCGTGACCAAATCTAAATTCAAACATTAATTAGAAAGAAGAATTAACTGGTAAACAAAGTCATTGACTACGTATATATGCTTAATTATGGTTGTGACATTAGTTTTGAAAATTATGACAACTTATACTAGTAAAATCATTTCAATATTTGGTTAATTTTATTTTTCAATGTTCATGATGGATGGAAGGAGTAAATAAAGAAAAATAAGTAAAGAGATATAGGTTTTGTTACAACAAATTTTCGCTTGTTTGCTACATAATTGATCTTTTGAATAACATAATATTAGAGATAATTATAAGTCCTTCATCGTTCCGAGTGGTTAGGGATGCAAACGGATCCGGGTTGGTGGAGCTCCCGCCTGACAGGGGTGGTAAATGAGAGAAAATAAACGGATTTGGGGCAGGAAACGAAGTAAAATTTACGATCCGAGACGAATTCGGAGCAGGAAACGAGAGAAATTTTGATCCGTCCCGAATCCGTCCCTTCATGATCCGTCATGATCTGCCCCGAAAATTATTTATATTTTAAAAAAATATTTCTAAAAAAATAATGTATTTATAAAAAAAAATTCAAAATACAAATAAATTAGTATTTTCATTTCTAATATATTTGAATTTTTTTGAATTGTGATTGATATTTTTTATTTTTATAATTAATATTGTTAAATTATATATATAATATTATTAAAAATTATTAATTTATATTTTATAAAATATTAATAATATTTTAATTTTATAAAAAAATATTAGTTGGCGGGACGGATTCGGGGCACCGGTGGGAATCGGGTTATGAGGTGGGACGGATTATGGGATGTATTTTTCAATCCGTCACGAATTTGGGGTGGGAGACGGGTCGGGATTTGGCTAGTCGGGGCGGGAGGCGGGGCGGAGATCCCGCCCCCCAGATCCATGCCGTTTGCATCCCTACGAGTGGTCCTGACTTTGATTTTTATATCCTCCATTTAATTTATTGCTATTTATATTATCTTTCAGTCAATCTACGTGGCGTGGTTTATCTGATATCCACCGTACACTTGACTAGCTAGGTACATATAAGATAAATTTTAAGTCATTTATGACTAGATTAATTTTACCTATAACGATCCAATCTTTCTCCCTCCAAATGGAAGGTGTAATATCAATATTATTGACATGCATCATAGGTGGTACAAAATAATGCTACTTAATTATATTCTAGTACATTAATTGCTAAAGCAACTAATTAAAACCTTAAATTTAAGTATAGGAGGGAATAAAGGAAACTAACAAACGAACTTGGGCTAAAGGAACACTCAAAGCATGGCCCTCTAATAGACCCTTATATAGGAGCCAACTACCACTTCAATTAAAAACTCTTACAAGTACACACTTTCTACAAGTCCTACATCCCTCTTAATAATGCAACGCTCTCGATTCTCATCCAACTCGAGAGATGGGGACGGCGAGACGCGGCCGTTCAGCGCCCCCCCCCAAATGAGCAGACGGATCAACACGATCCCCTTGACAATCCCCCTCAGGCAAACGCTCCTCCGCGCAGATCGGCCGGGTCTGCCAGAGGACGACATTCGTCCAACGGCGGTGCTTCTTGTTCTGATGCGTCGTGGAATTCTTCCGAAATCCGCGACAGACGACGCGCGCCGGACTGGCCACCTCATCTCGCTTCACCATCACCTCTCCCCCCACCTCCACCTCTCCGTTTGGACCAAGGTTCAGGTGCTCTGACCCGGTGTGTTCCCCCGTCTGAGCGGGCTACGGGGACCTCGACGCTGCCTCCAAAGCCTGCCCAGCCGGCGACCAACGGCGGACGAACGCGACTTCTTCTTGCTGACGGGAGACGGCGGAGCACGGCTTGGTTTTCGAATTCAAATCTCCCCCCTGACAGATTTGCCATTCCGCCGCTTTCACCTGCCTCGGACGAACTCCGTACTCACCTGTCAGGAGGCTCCTTCCCTTCTTTGCCTCCGCCCTTGGGCTGCGCGCCTGCCTTTGCATTTTCAGGTAACTCCCCGTCCTCTCCTCGTGTACTGCAGCCACCCTTGGGAGAAATGTTCACCTACGGAGCTTCGCTATCCTTTCGGCTCCGAAATGGAGCATTAACGCCGGGATCTCGACATCCTCCTTGATTCTCACCCCCACCCACCCCGGACCGGACCCGCTTTCACCACCTTCCCACTGGACCGGTCCTAGCGGATGCCGGGTCCACTCGTGCCTCTTCGTCCACACGGGTAATTGCACCCGTGTTGTCGGCCATCATCTTCCCCGGGCCCGGCCCTTCTTCCACCCGAGGCGCACCCGCGGTCAATCTCCTTGGGCCCCGTTTCCGTGCTCGCCCACGCCTCGCCCCGCCTCCCATCCCGATCCTTCGTGCCACTTCTGCCACTCCCCGTCCGGCCCACACTAGCCACCTCTCCAGTGCCCGCTCCTCCCGGGTCCTCCTGGCCGCTTCCATCCGGCCCTCACTTGGCTGCCTCCTCCTGGCCGCGACGTCCGGGCTGCTTCTTCCGGGCCGCGACTGTTCGGCCCCCCTTGGGATGCTTCATCTGGGCTGCCACCCCCGGGTCCCACTCTGCCTGCTCGTTAGAGGTAGATGGCCCACCACTCCAGCCCCTCTTCCTTCTCGGGGGCTCTGATGCCGGAGGACAGCACCTCTGCGCCGCCTCCCAGGCCGAGGGCTCCGACGTTGAAGCGCCCCTTTTCCTTGTCTCCTCCTTGGTTTCGGAGCCCCCGCCGCCCACCGGGCGGAGCCGCTTCTTCCCCCGCCCGATCGGCGTGGTCCTTGGTGAGCTCGTGCCCTCCTCGCCCTCGTCCGACCCTCGGATCCGCCGTCCTCTCGGCCCCCACGGCCGCTCTCTAGGCCCCCTTCCGGCCGCTTCTTCCGGTCGCGACTTTCGTGCCCCTTCTTCCGGCCGTCCGCCGGCGACCCTCGGCGCCCCTTCCGGCCGCTACCTCTCGGGCCCGCCGAGCCCTTCCTTCCCTCGTCGGCGTCCTCTCGCTCTCCACTCGCTCGGCCACCGGGTTGGCGACTCCACTCCTCCGGGGTCGACTCCCCTGACACCTTTCCAGCTGCCGACCCCCCTGCTCCCACGGACGACTTCTTCCCTGCAGCCGACTCCATTCCTGCGGACATCTACGACGTCTTCACCCAGGGCCGCGTCCTCAAGGTCGCTTTATCCGGGGCGCTGCAGCCGGACCCCCCTCGAGACGCCTCAACCGGGCTGTTACATCTCGGGTCTGACCTGAGCCCGTCCCTCCTCGGGCCTACTCAACTTGGATCCACTTCCCTTGCCGGCGTTCTCTGCTCTCCGCTCAGCTCGGCCACCTGGGTCCTCGACTCCACTCCTCCCGCGGTCGAGCCCCTCGACCCCTTTCCTGCGGACGACTCCTCTCCTCCCACAGTCGACATCTTTCCTGCAGACGACTCCTCTCCCGTGGACAGCTCCGACGTCATCACTCCTGCGGGCGGCTCCTCCCCTCCTACGGTCGACTTCTTCTCCGCGGACGTCTCGTTTCCCGTTGACGACTCTGACGACACCTACCCCGCGGACGGTCCCACCCCTCCCTCAGCCGACTTCACGCCCGCGGCCGCCTCCAATCCTGTTACGGCGGACCTCCCTAGATCCGGGCCGCCGTCCGCACAATGTCAATGGAGAACCCGTGCTCCGCAAGGCAATGCGCAGAAGGCACTCTTACTAGGGGATGGAGGAAGCGCCGCCGACCCTCATGCTCGTCACTGGACCGACGCTAAGGTCATGGCGAAGAGCCGTCTTTGCGGGGTCAAGCTCTCAGATGTTGAAGTCAAGGAGCTTGGGAAGCTCATCCGCGGGGATGCCTAGCGCTTTTTCTCTTCTGTTTGAGACCTTTTGAGTGCTATGTTTGTTTCCCAATGTTCAACATCCTTAGCTGGAATGTCCGCGGTCTTAACAACGCCGCAAAACGCTGTAGTGTCAAGTCAGTGGTGTCTTCTCTTTTTTGTACTGTGGTTTGCCTGCAAGAATCCAAGGTGGACTCTGTGTCGCGTTCCTTCCTTCGTTCCTGCTGTGGCTCTCGTTTTGACAAATGTCACTACGTCGCCGCGTCAGGGGCCTCTGGTGGACTTATCACTTGTTGGTCTTCAAAACAATTCTCTTGCACTGAAGTGATCTTCCGTAAACACTCTCTCACCGTTCTTTTGACTCACCTTGCTAGTGGCAAGCCTTTCTACCTCACGAACGTCTACGGACCGCCTACGTGGGACGGAAAGGAAGATTTTTGCATTGAACTTCTCTCTCTCATCGGGACTTGTTGCAACAGCAGCTGGGTTGTATGTGGGGACTTCAATTTTACCAAAAATCAAGACGAGAGGAAAGGAAACACATGGAGTGCCAGAGCCATGGCCATGTTCTCTGACCTCATTAACAAGCTTGCGGTCATAGATTTACCCATCTCCAACCAAAGGTTTACCTGGTCCAACTTGCAGCGCCGACCCAGCTTGGCTAAACTAGATAGGTTTCTTGTCTCAACGGATTGGGACCTAGCCTACCCCTTTGCAAAGTCGAGCCCTACCTCGGATCACTTCCGACCACACACCTATCGTCTTATCTACGGGGACCCAACCGCCGATACGAAGGTTCAGATTTGAGCGCGTCTGGCTTTCTAAGGAGGACTTCACCTCTAACCTACCTCGTTGGTGGAATGAAGTAGCTCCAAAAAGCTCGGCTATCCTTACTCTCACGGCCAAGCTCAGGCACTGTAGAATTAGAATTAAAGTATGGCTCAAACAACACTTCTACAGCATTACCTCCACCAAGAAGTCCTTGCAAGACGAACTCCAGAGCATCGACCTACTTGAAGAACGTCTCGACCTGGCACAGGACTCCCTTGATAGAAGAGCCGCCTTGAAAGCCCAGCTTCAAACCATTCTCCTGGAAGAAGAAATCCTCTGGAAAACTAGGGCAAAACAGTTTTGGTTGAAGGAAGGAGATAATAACACTAAGTTCTTCCACGCGGTCGCCAACGGGAGAAAGCGCACCAATACGATAGAAGCCATGGAAGACGACTCCGGACAACCAATCCTCAACGAACACCTTCAGCGAGCCCACGTCCTCCACACCTTCAAACAACTCTTCGGCCAGGCGGAGAACCCTCGATCATCTCACGGCGATTGGAGCGGACTATACCGCTCTAACAGGCTGCTTAACCCCCTTACTCTAACTGCCCCGTTTACGCTAGAGGAAGTCAAATGTGCTGACAAGGCCCTGTGCCAGACGGTTTCCCACTTATTTTCTTCCAAACTTTCTGGGAGACGGTCAAGGCGGACATCTTTAACGTCTTCCTGGATCTTCACGATGACAAACTCTTTACTGGCCCCATAGACTATTCCTACGTGTGTCTTATCCCTAAAAAGGAAGGAGCCCGTAAGGTCAATGACTTCCGGCCAATAAGTCTCATCAACGGAATCCAAAAAATCATTTCGAAGGTCCTAGCCAACAGGCTCGCACGCTCTCTACCAACCATCATCTCCCCCTCGCAGTCCGCCTTCATCAAAGATCGACAGCTGACAGACTCCTTCGTTACGGCCAGCGAACTACTCAACTGGTGCACTAAATCAGGCACGGAATGCGTATGTATTAAGGTTGACTTCGCAAAGGCTTTCGATTGCGTCAAATGGTCCTTCCTAAAAAGTATTCTGCACTGGCTCGGGTTCCCTGCCAAATGGTGGGGCTGGATCGAGCAATGCATCTGCAACGCCAAGGTCGCAATACTGGTCAACGATCACCCGACGAACTGGTTGAAAGCAAGACGAGGTCTTAGACAGGGGGACCCCCTATCCCCCTACCTCTTCATACTAGTAGCCGACTGTCTGGCCAGGCTGACAGAAACTGCTAGGGGTAACAATCTGTTGCATGGAATCGGTCCAGGTGAAGACTGTCAAACAATGCTCCTCCAATATGCGGATGACACTATCTTCTTTTCCGAACCTAGGAAGCGTTATATGCGAAACATCGTTTTCGTCTGGAAAATCTTCGAGTGGGCCTCTGGATTACGGATAAACAAGAGCAAGACGGAACTATTCTACGTAGGATCTAACCCTACCAAGCGAGACAGGCTGGCAAACATCCTAGGATGTCAAGCCGGCGATTTCCCTTTTCGCTATCTAGGCTTACCTCTCCACAATAAGCCCCTCCGCAAGGAAGACTGGGCTGTTGTCATCAACCGCATCGGCTCGCGTATCGAGGGGTGGAAAGCCAAACTTTTATCACATGGGGGCAGACTCATTCTCCTTAATTCGGTTCTATCTAGCTTACCGCTTTTCTATCTATCAATCTTCAAAGCGCCTCGCTGGGTGATTCTCAGAATTGAAGCACTACAAAGAGCCTTCTTCTGGAAAGGCTGTTCAGAAGTTGCTGGAGGCGCTTGCCTCGTCAACTGGAAAACCGTCTGCAAAAGCAAGACCGAAGGCGGGCTGGGGATAAAAGACGTGGCTTCAATGAACTTAGCCCTCTTAACCAAGTGGTGGTGGCGCTTCTTCACGGAGCCGCAACAGCCTTGGTGTAAGCTCATCCGACATCTATACTACTCGAGAAGACGCCCCCTGCACGAGGGTATCTCCTTCGCCCCATTCTCACAATGGTGGAAAGGAGTGGTCCGGTGTCGGGACGTTTTCAAATGTGGCATTTAACATCAACTAGGTGATGGTCGCAATATAATGCTTTGGACGGACATTTGGATTGGGGAGACACCGCCGAGCACGACACTCCTGTGCTTATTCTCTACCGTCAGGAACAATGGCGTCCGGGTATCCCAATGCTGGAATTCTCACGGATGGAGATGGCGCTACATTTGCAGAGGCCACACGGCATCCTCCTCCCCCGAAGTTAGGAGACAGTTGACACTGCTAAAAGACCTGCTACGCCTCCACATCCCCAATACCGAACCCGACTCGCTCAATTGGAGGTGGACTGTAGACCAAAAGTTCACTGTCAGATCCCTGTATAAGTTCATCACGTACGCCGGGCAATCTGACACGTCCTTCCAACACCTATGGAACCTTAAGACTCCCGTCAAAATCAAGATTTTCGTATGGCTGCTTCTTCGCAAAAGGCTGCTCACGGCGGACAGGCTCACCAGTCGAGGGATCCTCGTGGAACCCTCCTGCATTTTCTGTGCACTATTCCCGGAAAGTGTAGACCACCTTTTTGGCAACTGCATCCTAGCCCGTTTTCTTCTCCACCATCTAGCTGAGGCACCCAACAGTGCTTTGGGCTCGGATGCCCGGGACCTCTGGAACCTTCTATCACAAAACCATGACGCCAGTAAACGAGCAAAAGCCTTAACCAAACTCGCGGCTATCTGGTGGGTTATCTGGACCGAGCGAAACAGTTTTATCTTCCGTTCGACCCTTCCTGACGCCGTCAGTGCCTTGAACAGAGCTTCTTCCCTCTCTACCTCTTGGATCTCTCTTTTGTAGTTTGTAGTTGGTTTTTTTTTTTTTTTTTTTTTTTTTTTTTTTTCTCCCATGCTTTTCTCGGAAGCCTAAGCTGTTTCCACCTTATCCGCTAAGTTCACCCCCCTAATGAATGAAGCAGGTAGCGTGCTACCTTTTCCTCAAAAAAAAAAAAGTACAAGCCATTCTTGTGTGCAAATGGGAATAGGTTTCTTGAAGAGAATTAAAACCAATCACTCCAAACTCCTTGTGTAGTTTAGTTACTCAACCTCGCATTAATTATTATTTAGTGAAAAGCGTCGATCTAGGTTATAAGGACCTGTTTGGCTGCATTAGTAGCTTGCGAGAGTAATAATACTTTTGCATTAAAACTTTTCCTTGATAATATATACTCTGTCGGTATATAGAAGCAGAAGTTCTAATTCGAGGGTTTTGATTTTACAATTACATACTCATTTTACCTTCTCGTCAAAATAAGAACTCTCCGTTCGTTGTTTACCATATTTTTTTACTATTGCTCTATAGAGTAGAGAAGCTCTTTTAAAAGTTAGTTCTGAGTTTTGGGCCCGAAGAGACGGGCTGTATAATAAATTGCGCTTGATCTCATCGATTTTTGACCTTTGAGATTAGGAATTGATCGAAAAAAATGTGGCCCCTTGGATTAGAAATTTAGAGCCATTTTGGGCCAATATGGTTAGATCCGAATCCAAGCACATAAACCGAGACCTATTCACAAACGGGCCCGAGCTAAAAAATGGGGCCCATTAAGGGTGGAGCCTGTTCTCGATCTTTGAGTTTATCCGGCCTATTAAGGGCCCAATAAAAGTTCTCATGCTAATTAATTAATTAATAATCTCACTCCGTAGAGAAGTTGCCACGTCAAATTCGCCGTTGACTAGATCCAAAATTAAGAAGAAAAAAAAATGATAAAAAAAAAAACTATGATATATATCCAAGGAGGGTCTAACTCAAATCAACGTCGCACTAATAAATACAAGTACATGATCAATCTTGAACTGCATTTGGACCTGTCGGTTTTAGGGCAGTGTAACGTGTTTGAACACAAACCTCTTTAGAATTGCACACATATATGTACCTAAATCTTGTTTAACTTAGTTTTAAAGAAAAAATTGACAATATATACATATATTTGAATCAAAATTTGATTTCCAAACTTTTTCTTTGGGGAGGAAAAGTGATACATGTAAATTCAAAATATTGTACTCATCGAGATACACACTTTCATATTTTCTGAAACGGCCCATTTAATTAAATCTGGATCATCAAATTAATCAGTAAAATATCTATTTGACCTACTATTATATTTTTTTTTTTTTTTGAGAAATAGGTAGCAAGCTACCTGCTTCATTTATTAAGTTAAATGAACTGAGCGTACAAGTTGGAAAAAGCTTAGGCCTTCGAGAAACCGGCAAAAAGGTAGAAATTAAAAAACAAAAGGAAAAGTCAATGTAACAAAAGAAAGAGGAACAGAGGAGGGAGGAACAGGAGAGATATCAGAGTATTGTGGTCCAATTGCTGATCAGTAGTTTGACATGTTCGAGAGACCCTGTGACGACATTAGGCGGCTTTTCTAGATCTGAAGACAGAGTTGTTTCTGTCCATCCAAACTACCCACCAAGTCGTAGCTAGGAGGATCAAGCCTTGTTTTCTCATCGAGTTAGCAAGGATTTCAGTAATTCTGGCCCTGAGACCTCGAGCGCAGCAAGAGACCTACTATTATATTATTAAGAATGAAAGTTTAATGAGTAAGTTTGTCCAAATTTCCTGCCCAAATTCACTTCAAATACCCAAATAAATGAGGCCTTCTTCTGAATATTGGAGAGTTATTATTTATTTTGGGAAATAGTTCAATTCATATTACATTCATATAGAGATGGGTGAAGAGTGAAGATCCTTTTTAATTTGAACATTGCATGTACACAAGATATTTGGCTTTATTAAGGACAAAGGCATGGTGTCATTTACTTAATCCACTAACAAAAAGCTTTTATATTTTAACAATTGCTGTTTACAAAAGCTACATAAATTGAGGAACCCCATGTGGCCATCAAAGCTTTACATTTAAGCTCCTAACCACTAAGATACCATATCTAGCTCCTCAACAAAATCGCCTGTCGAGAAGCTATATGAAAAAGCCCTTCTTTTTTACAAATGTGATATATAGTATTCACCTCATCAATGATCATATAAGGACTAAGCTGTTGCGCATTACGACCTAATCCGTGGACCACAATGGCTATTTTTGTGTTGTTTGTTACCTCTTTAATTTTCTTTCACCATACTTACAAATTAGTGTTAATTAGTTGTAGTACCTAACCAATTGTTCTTTTCTATCTCATCCATTATACTTTCACTTGTGATAATTGAACACATTATGGTAAGTGAACTGGTTAGTAAAGTTATTAATTATTTGTTAAAGACATCTAAAAAGTTAGCCCAATGCAATTCTTCTAGTTGATTTGTATGGATATATAGGTGAATCAAGTTCTTGGTCAGGGCAACTACTAAACAAATTAGGGAGATAATTAACTTTGAATTTTTCTCTCAAAAAAATTTCAATTCTATTTGATAGAATATATTCACCTACATATAGGTTTGATTCTCCTCCAATGGAATTTTTGAGTAGTCACTTGTAACTAATGGACTAGTACGCTCAATGAAGTACAAAACAAATATTATTATTTTTTTTTTGGAGGAATGGGTAGCACACTACCTGCTTCATTCAATGAAAAGATAAATTAAACTACATGGATGAAACAATGTGGCCTCGGGAGGCGCGAAAAAAAAAAATTGAAATTGAAGTAACTTAGTTACAAGAAACTAAGAAGCAGAGAAGGGCATCTCCCACAGATTGTATAGCTGTAATATCTTAATCACCGCTAGGATAGGATTTGTCTGGGTATGTACATGTCTTAAGATTACCGCGTTCTTGATTTCCCAAATGACCCACCAGACAGCTACTAGAACGTCGAGCCTTGCCTTCGGAGGCATGCTAGACCTAGCCGCTAGCTAGGTTATCCTAGAGCGGGTGGTCGCCACACAAAACAAATATTATTGAGAAATAAGAATCATTATTATAAGCAGATCCTCCAGCTAATAAATTGAGAGTACATTATATTATTATTTTTATTTCAAGATCATTAATTTCTCTAAAGTACGTAGACTATTTGTCTAGACCAACTTGTAAATTAAAATTTCAGGCATGCTGCTAATAGTCTATAATTTAGTCGAGTTGACCAAATTACTTCATCTTATCTTTGATGCAATATTGATGTTTTACTTTTAATCCTTGTTTTTCTTATCTTGAAGCACTCGATCATAAATAGAATCATAGTTTTAGTTTTCTAATATTGTTGTGTCAGGTTTACTGTTCCTCACAAATTACGCTTAATTAAGCCTTTTACTAAACTTCCTAGCCATGATCTATTTGTTTTTCATTTACACTCCATAACATGGAACAAAGTGGTTGTCATTTGTTTACCTACAAATTAAAAAATAACTCAGAAAAAGAAGAACATTTGATCACCGACGTAACGATTAGGGTAATTAATCCGACCGATTTGGATGGGGTGTATGGATGTATTCTCCTATACCATATGGTTGATTGAGGAACATGGCACAGCTCACTTGTGTCATTAATCAGTCTCATATGATAATGCCAAGATCATGAATATTTATTTATAGTATATACCAAAAGTCAAGTGAGATTACATATCTTAATGAGTAAACTCTACTTAATTACTTTATTAATTTGCTTTGGATCCTACATGCTTAATTATTAACCCAAACCTTAATTATCGCACTGCATGTCCACCTCAGCATATAAGAATATTGATTTATATTTTCTGCACTCTAAATTGAGTTACCAAAGAACATAGACCACCAAGAAAGAAGAAAAATAGCAAAAAGCAAAAATAAGATCAACATGTTTAATTTGATTGTCATGCGTTACCCTACTACGTACATTATATGCATTAAATGTATTATTCTCAGTTTCAATATTGTGCTTTAGCACAACCCATGCATGTTTTGATTAGTAAAAAATACAAATGGCTTTCGCTGCAATTCACACCTCAATCATGGTACTGAATCTTTATTGTTCTAGTTTATTTTGTTGTCAATTACCATAAGATCTTGTTCAATTTTTGCTCAAATACATGAATGAGAGGAGATCGAGGTACGTAATTAATGAGATGCTAAATATATAATGGAGAAGGGAGCATAGATTAGAAACTTTTAGTAAATTCAAATTGATAAGACTTGATTGGCGTTTTGATGAGCTTTATTACAACACATGGTAACTACTTTGTGGAAATTAATTTTTTTTGAGAGAATAGGTAGCACGCAACATGTTTCTTTCATTGAATGTATGAATTAGCTAGGTTACATGGGTGATGAGGCAACTAGGGCCTCAAAAACGAACCGCAACAAAAGGGAGATGAAAAAAAAAAAAAAAACCGATTATAGGAGATCTTTAATTCCAAGAAGAAAGCACCAGCGCTTGAGGCTTTGAACGGCTAATATAGGGTCTAGCTGTATGTTACGAAAGATAAGATTATTCATGACATTCCAAATGGTCCACCAGCATGCGACTAATTCAGAAAGTCTATTCCTCCTATTTTTCGCCCCATTCCTCCCCATCCACCTATCCCAGACTACCTGTACTTCATCACCCAACTCCGGTCCCCGCCTGAACGTCCTCGAGACCTATCACCGTGATGTACTTTATAAAGACACATTGAGTGAACAGATGGTCCACAGACTCATCGTAGGCCCTGCACAGTACACAAGCCGTATCTCCAGTCCACCTTCTCTTTATAAGGTTATCAGCTGTAAGTGTTCTTTTCTTAAAAACTAGCCAGCATAACACTTTGTGGAAATTATTCATAACATATATATATGAAGTTTCTCTTGATTACTAACTTGTAATATTTTCATAGTACGTAGTAGAGTTCCTAACTACATATAGTTTAGTAACAGTAATGATAAGTTACTTATTCAAAGAGTTTCTTGGATTAAGAAACTTAAGAAACTACAACAACTTAATTCCAACGAGATTAGCTTGTTCAACGGAATTTATTTATCGCAACGACAACGATGGTTCGATCGATGGATCCTATACTAACTTGGCAAATTAATTTTTTGGCTATGCATGTGCACATGCCTCTTCTTTTTTTTAGCTTTAATTACTACATGGGTGAGTTGTTTCACAGTATATATATATATATATAATAGCCATATTTTTAGCAACAATTTATGACATGACATGCATGGATATTATACTTCCATTCCTAATTCACGGGTTTGTGTCGATTTGTTCATGAATTACAATTTACGTGATCTTAACGAGATTCCCCTCAACGTACATATCCGAGTTAGTCAACTCTTTTACCAAAAGTTTGCGCCACCTTTCTTTAGTTCAAATTGTTATATTAAAATCAATCACTACTAACTAACGTTACAATCTCTTGACCAAAAATAATAATTAAAAGTAGCACTGAGCCTTCATATTGAGCTCTATATAACTGCTATATACGAAGCTTTGTGTACACTTCAACAACAAAAGCATATTACTCTTACATCTCCTCAAAGCTTCCTAATATGGCCTCAAAGGCTCTCTTAGCATTGTTTCTTCCTCTTGCCCTAGTTTTTCTCTCTTGTTTAGCTGAGGCACAGCTAGAACTTGGTTTCTACGAAGAAACATGCCCCCATGTCGAAGACATCGTCCGCGAAGAGATGACCGAAATCCTTAAAGAAGCTCCGAGCCTCGCCGGTCCTCTACTGAGGATGCATTTCCACGACTGCTTTGTTAGGGTATATATACATGTTACTAACTAATTAAAGCCATGCACATTGAGATCGAATGTGATTTGATGATTTATTCTTATTTTGCTTTACACTTTTATGCAGGGATGCGATGGTTCGGTTCTACTAGATTCTACGAAGGGTAATGTAGCTGAGAAAGACGCGCCGCCGAACACGAGCCTTCGAGGGTTCGGGTCGATCGAGAGGGTGAAAGCGAAAGTGGAGAAAGCTTGCCCTAACACTGTCTCTTGTGCCGATATTCTCGCTCTGATTGCCAGAGATGCAGTGTGGCTGGTAATTAAGGATCATAATGTTTGGAAAAGTTTTCACATACACATATATAAAATTGGTAATATATATAACATGGCATTAGAGCTAGTGAGCTAATAATTAAATATGCTAAATGATATTGTTTCCAGAGTAAGGGGCCATCTTGGCCAGTGTGGTTAGGGAGAAGAGATGGAAGAGAATCACATGCCAAGGAGACGAAGCAGTTGCCACCACCCACAGCAAGCCTTCCTCAGCTGATCGCAATGTTTGCGGTGAAGGGACTTGATTTGAAGGACCTAGTTGTACTATCAGGTAAAACCATAAAACTATATATCATAGCTAAAATATTGTTACGTACGTATCGTTAGGAACTCTTATTCTGATACCATATGTACGTACGTATAACCAATTATATACAAGAGTACGTACGTACGATACTTGATCTGAGGTATGTAAGAGTTCTTTGTGTGGTACGTAGGTGGGCACACGCTCGGAACATCGCATTGCGACTCGTTCTCCGACCGCCTCTACAACTTCACCGGAAAGGACAACCTGAACGACGTAGACCCGGCGCTAGACAAGCACTACGTGGCTAAGCTCAGGATGAAGTGTAGCCTAACCGACAACACCACGCTGGTGGAGATGGACCCGGGCAGCTACAAGACCTTCGACACGAGCTTCTACAACTACGTCAAGAAGAGGAGAGGCCTCTTCCACTCCGACGCCGCTCTCCTCACCAGCGACTTCACGAAAGCCTACGTCGAGAGGCACGCGACCGGATTATATGCCGCAGAATTCTTCCAGGATTACAGCGATTCGATAATAAAAATGGGGAATATCGAAGTTCTTACCGGATTTGATCAGGGCGAGATCAGGAAGAAGTGTAGCATTGTAAACTAAAAATGTTTAGTTTGATCTCTCGTGTTTGTTATAGGTTTTTATGCTTCAAATGTGAGTCTGAGACTCGAGAGTTCGAGTTTGATTGGTAGTATATGGGTAGAAGGCCATTTTTCATTTCCTTTGTTCATTAATATTGATGTAATTATCATGTTACAAGTGATAAATTCATGTAATAATGCAATGTATTGCTTCTTTGTTAATCCTATTATGTTTGACAAAGACTCTTCGCTTAATTAAAATAATATTAGAATATAGATACTTACTGTTACGACGAGCGCACAAATAGAAATAAAAATGACGATCACAAAATAGACAAAATATAAACAGAAAATAAAAGAACACATAGATTTACATACAAAATCTTTTGCAGGAAAAATAATTACAAGCGAAGGAGAAAAGAACTTCATTATACAGAAAAAGGAATACAAAATTTTTTATTACAATAATCGACATGTCGCCTCTAGGGCAAAAGTAAAAAAAGAAATTTCTTAACAGATTTCGAATTCGATCCGTACGACGAGGGCACTACCCACCACAGACATTTATTTTTTCTTCAAAAATTTATTTTTTTCAAATCCGTCGCACCGCAAAACTATCGACGAGTCGAAAGTCCAGAACGGAAGTCGATGACCGATTTCACATCTAACACTTACATCCTAAGATAGTGATAATGTTATTATAATAATGAAAGGTATATCCTAATCATCCATGTGCAATTGTAACAATAAAAATCTTTATTTCAGTGCCTTCTTAGAATTAATCTCTCTTTATTAAACTAACGCCCATGTGCTGTGAATATTTTAGATCATTCCAATAATTGATCTAACTGCTAAAGTACCAAATGGAATAAGCTCTGAACCTGTTCTGTTTAAGTAGAGGATGCTGCTTAATTAGCTGATAATTAAGACATATAATACCAATTAATCTCATGCCACTACTCATGATACGTACATTGTTTATTGCAAATCATTGTAATAAATCTTAAAATGTTGCAAATCATTGTAATAAATCTTAAAATGGTTAAAAGTTTAATTTATATTATTACAAGGACACAAATTATTGCGATAACTTATTTATTACAAAATTTTAATTTTTGATGCCAAATTGATATATATATATATATAATACAATGAAATTATTATGGTGGGCCTGAAAGGGCCATTGGAGATTATGCAGGGCCCATCACAGATGACCTGGGCTGGGCCGGTTCAATCAAAAGCCCAATACAGACCACAAACAATGGGCCAAGCTTTGGGCCGGATTAAATTTTTCGTCACCTGGAGCCCGATCCAAAATGACTGCGCCGGGCCGGGCCGATAAGGTCAAATATAAAAGTCTTAAAAGAAAGTGAGCAGAGCCCAGTTTTAAAATAAAAGCGGGCGGTTTACACTGCAATATTTTGTATTAAAGGTGACTTTTATGGGTACGTATCTCTCACCTAACTAAACCAAAACAGTTTGGTTTAGTTTGGTTAATTAGTTTATTGATTTAGATAGGAAAATGCTTCATTTGGTGTGTATATGTATTTATCACACTATCAAATGTCAAATGTAATTAGTATGATTAATTTTATCCATCAATGAGAGCAGTCTCTCTCTTAGCTAATAGGCACTTCTTTAATCAACAGTGTAGTTCATCTGTAGTTAGTAGCATTGTTAATCTTTTTTTAATTTTCACCCGCGTTCTCCAAGGCTTCTTTTGCCTCATCCATGTAGCTAATTAATTCATCATTTCAATGAATGAAGTGGGTAGCGTACGTACTATCTTTTCTTCAAAAAAAAAATTATCTATCAATCTTTTTTATTTTGTAAAACAAAAGTTTATCCATTAATTGTTTGATCTAAAATCAGGTAATGGTTAAGCTCTACAATGTAGGACAGCTAACAATAATCAATCTTAAGCTGATTTGATTAATTTGGTTTATCTCGAATCCACAATTTCTATCGAGCCAACTAACCGAATTAGACGATCGATTCATTATTAAAATTTGGTTTAAACGTAAAAGACTCACCCAGATTGAAACTTTGGCTTCAGGTTTACGCTGAACTGAGAGTTGCGTATGATGCAAGAGGTTCGAACCCTGGCCTACGACGAAATCAGAGTACAAACCTGGCTAGCCTGGTCTGACCCTCTATCTCCTGATTGAATGACTTGAGTTTGTGAATTGATCATTATCATCTTTTTGGTTGTGATTTGATCATGTAGATTGTGGCACCATCTAAAGTAGAATTGACATATTCTCTTTCTAATCTATCACTTAACATTTATTCCTTTTATTTTTATATCATTATAGTAGTTGACATTGAACTGGATGTACTATACACTGCACAGCAATGTACCTGTGATGAAGTACAAAGTACAATTAATATATGCATGGAAGTACTTGTCCGTCCCTTCAACAAAGAATTAATTAATCATTCTCTAATTAACAGGCTCCTATGTCAACCATAAATAAGATGTTACCCTATTTTATTCTATTAATGGCCTTTGATTTATAAGGTTCATTGGTTTATCTGTCACATAATAAAAGCATTTATGCTGCATATTATCCTTCTCGAAGTTATCTTAATTTGTTTCGGTACCAGCTTATATATATACAAACTTGATAATTAAGAACTTTACCCCTGAAAAATGTATTAATTAATGACATAAATGCTTCATGATATATATTACAGATTTTTCTTTTTTTTTTCGATTTTCACTGTTCTTTATTTTGGGATTTAAACAATGTTTATAATTAGAATATACAGTTCTCGGATGCAAAGTTTTTTAGTAAAATATCCATTGACTTTTACTGAAAATGAAAGGGCAAATAGCTCTTAAGTACTTCAGTAATTTAATAGCTTAGATAAGGTTTGAGCAAAACAAATCATGTTAAAGCGATCGATAATGGATATTATATTTTAAACACACAAGTTCTTTTTTTTTCTTCTTCTTTTTAATTCTCTCATAAGGCTTACATATACAAGTATTGCACAGCCTCAAAATTCAAACCCTAAATAATAGATCTTTCATATTCATGAGACATCACGGTACCTACGTATAATGCCAATCAAGTTTATTACCATAAAAGCCAAAAGATATATCCAATCACCCAAAATA
Organism: Aechmea fasciata; assembly: GCA_025177825.1. NCBI lineage: Eukaryota > Viridiplantae > Streptophyta > Magnoliopsida > Poales > Bromeliaceae > Aechmea > Aechmea fasciata. Next base: position 8,095,947 of record CM045932.1, on the reverse strand, counting down.
TCCAAAAGGACCAAAAAAAATGAGAATGAATTGCATATGAACAGAATAAAGAAATAAATAATATAGAAATAACGTATATATATACATAAATATATTACACACACACACACACACACACACACACACACACACACACACACACATATATATATATATATATATAGAGTAAGGCTACTATATTATTATGAGTATAGAGCCCTTACTACTTATAAGTTGTTTTCAATGTTGGGGTTTTCGAATCGGCGATCCACACCGTTAAACATGATCTAGAGTATTTGAAACTTCTAGAAAATAAATTTCGTAATTTTTTGAAATTATTATAAAGTCCATCAAACGGGCATAAAATGAACGGTCAAAATCGAACGACGTCCTAAAAAGGATGATCGGATCCTTCAATTCAAGATCGGAGTTATTGATCTTTATCTATGTAGTGAATAGAATTTTCTATCAAAAATTCAACAAATTTCGATTCTTTTACACCGTTAAACTAGCAAGTATCCCATACCGGCCGTTAAAAATTGTCAAATTTGTGACCTCTTGATCGTAAGGTAAATGATATCGAAAAATTATAAAATTTTATTTCTAGAAGTTTTAAATGCTCTAGATAATGTTTAACGGTGTGGATCATCGATTCGGAAGCTCTATCATCGAAAACAACTTATGAGTACGAGGGTGATCGTACTCATAATAAGATATAGATTTATTTCTATATATATATATATATATATATATATATATATATATATATATATATATATATATATATATATATATATATATATATATATATATATACATAACAATATTAAAAAATATTAAAAATCTAGTTCCCCAGTATTTGGTGATGCTTATAATTTACATCAAATCTATCTTAATTAGCCTTATGTTTTGTGCTCATATAATAGTTCAATAATTTTGATGCATGCAATAAGAGGTCACTTTACTTCCTTTGATAAGCTTACTACATCACAAAATGGCAAAAATATATCAACTACTTAATTAAAACCACTATATACATAAACATTGTACCAAATTTTATATGTTTTGCACCCCCACCAAAAAAAGTGGAAAAATAATGTGGAGGTAATTGATGATCCAACAAGGCGAAGTCAACCTTTATCCCTCAAGTGAGTTGATCCCCTCGATCTCTTGCTATTGTTTACTCATAAAATAGCTCACGCCACTTAATTAATAAGCAATTTTTAAAAGATATATATCTTGCTTAATTAAAATATTAGCTAGGGAAGCTTGTGGCATGCCCCACCCTCAAATGATCAACTATATAAGATGGTGCAAATCTCTTCATAGATGTTAAGCCTCTAGGGTTTCTTTCTCCTGTAGCTGCAAATTGAATAATATGGTTTCAAAAGCTTTCTTTGTTGCCTTCTCCCTTTGGTTACTTGTGCTTCTCCTCTTCAATCCATCTCAAGCCCATGTACTATTTGGTTTCTACAATGTGACATGCCCTAACGCAGAGACTATGGTTCGCGATGAAGTTGGTAAGGTCTTAGCTAAACAACCGGACCTCGCAGGTGCCTTGATCAGATTGCATTTCGTGGATTGTTTCGTCGGGGTACGTATGTGATCACATCGATCTAGTCTCATATATCATGCTATATTATCATTAATGTTGGTCATTGCATCTCTAAAAACCCTAACTAGGCTCCCTCTTATAATGCTCTTTGTGTACTAGGGGTGCGAGTCATCGATACTGTTGAATTCTACTGCTAACGGTCCTGCGGAGAAAGACGCACCTCTAAACAAAGGCATTAGAGGTTTCGATGTGATCGACGGCATTAAAGCTAAAATGGAGCAAGCCTGTCCAGGAATAGTTTCTTGTGCTGATATTATCACAATGGCGGCTCGAGACTCGGTGTATTTGGTATGAAAATTTACTTCTTTTACTATAAATTTCACTCATGATGGAGTATTACATAATTTTCCCTAGTGAATTGATCCTTTTTCTTTTTGTTTTTTCTTATCTTTTATTCAGAGCCATGGGCCATTTTACACAATACCGACTGGTCGAAGGGATGGAAACGGATCGGTAGCGTCTGATGTTGCAAAGTACATACCATCCCCTGTCGCGACCATTGATGATCTTAAAGCATTCTTTGCCAAGAAGAACCTAACAGTCAAGGACCTTGTTGTTTTATCAGGTAAAAAGAGAGACAAATATGTATCTGTTCTGATCTCCTTAAACTTCTAACTTTTGTTTTCTTTCTTCTTCTTTTTTTTTTTTTTTGGAGAAAAGAAATATCAACTTATATATTGAGATTTGAGATTTGAAATTTGAAATTTAAATTTGAAATTTGAAATTCGAAATTTGAAAATTTGAAATTTGAAATTTGAAAATTTGAAATTTGAAAGTTAGAAATTTTGAAATTTAAAATTTGACATTTAAATTTTGAAATTATAAAATTTAAAATTTAAAATTTAAATTTTAAATTTCAAAATTTCAAACTTTCAAATTTTAAATTTTAAATTTGAAAATAGGCGCGAGACGAGGGGGAAAGAGGCGCCCCAAAAATAGAGTAATTTTTTTCGGAGAAAATATTGGATGTTACTTTTACCCTGTTTTTTAGGGTATAGTTACACTATACCCTATTTTGTTGGGATATTTTTGAAGCATCCAAACACTATTTAGGATTTTTTTTCTATACCCATAGAATAGTAATACTTTACCCTAAAAAAAATACCCATCCAAACAGGGCCTTATTCCTTTTGCTTTTACTAATTTTCGAAAGGCAATACGTGATCTCTCCACCTGGCTACATACACATCTAACATTGAAGTACATAAATACGGTGAATTATTATTTTTTTTTAAAAAAAAACACACATCATCTTGTGTGGTTGTTTATAATTTCGGTCTCCTCTCGGAGTTCTTTTTGTGTTTTTTTTTTTTTTTTTTTCGTGACACGTATTCCTTGTCATCTAACATGGTCGAATATATATATACATAATTAGTTATATATCTGATTTGTTAGGGGAAAAAAAGAACAAAAGAGAGATGTATAGTTTAGCATGGTTGCAAACATTAATTATTTGGTAAAATTAAGTTACGCAACAAATTAAATGGAAATTAGTGTGATTACTAAAATTACCGTTTAAATTAAACTAATTAAGCTAGCTAACTTGGTTCTTCAACATATGTAGGTGCACACACCCTAGGAAAGGCTCACTGCTACTCCTTCTCGGACCGCCTCTACAACTTCAAAGGAAATGGCGGCTCCGATCCTTCGCTCGACGCCAACTACACGATCGCCCTACAGAACCAATGCAAGCCCGACGACACGACGACGCTCGTCGACTTGAATCCCGACAATGCGACCATGTTCGACTTGGACTACTACAAGCTTGTGTCCAACATGAAAGGTCTCTTCGCCTCCGACGTAGCGCTTCTTTCCGACGTCGACGCAAAGGCATACGTGACTCGTCAAGCGAATGCAACCAAGACTGACGAGTTCTTCAACGATTTCGCGACTTCGATGGTCGCGATGGGGCGGCTCGGCGTTCTTACTCACCAGAATGGTGAGATAAGGAAGATCTGTTCTGCAGTTAATCCGCCATCGCCGCCTCCTTCGCCGTCGAAGTCGAGTTCAGCTAACAAGAGGATCAATGTGCTTGTTGGTTTTGTTCTAGGGTTTCCTCTCCTTGGTTTTCTCATTCTTTGAGATGGATTAATTGTTATATATCATCTGTGTGGGGGTGAAGGGTTTCTACTTGTGAGAATTGGTTGGTGTTTGTCTTTTAATTTGCTTGGGTGGAGATTTCGTGAGGATTTGAGCTGAATAAATAATGTGAGAAGTTTGATGTTGGTTTTTGAATGATTTATTTGATCTTAACTCAAAGGTATATTTGCTTCTATTTTCTCTTTTTATTTTTATTTTTATTTTTTTGGTTTTTTTAGAAATGAATATAGTGGGAAATGTAAAGCAACTAATTAAGTTTTGTACTTGATATTTCGGATACCAATCATTAAATTTTTCGCTACTTACGCTAGGGTCGACAATCGAATTTCTTTTTTTTTTTTTTTGAAAGCTTAATTAGCTTTACGATTAACACAGGTGAATTTACGGCTCTAGCTAGAATGGCCTTCCAAAATAATAATAACCAATAAAAACTCTGTTTATCTAAAATTTTCCATAGTTTAATAATATAACTTAATAAATTTCTTAAAAATTCTTGCAATTTGAACCATGATAAAAAATTCCTATGTGTTTTAGGGCCCATGGTTCGAATGGGCCGGGTCGAGGTTTGGACAAAACTGGCCAACATCTGCTTGACCAAACAAAACTTAGCCCGGCCCAAATGGGTATGAAACTTATAATTCCACACATGCATATTTATCATGTGGAATATGAAATATCACTTCAGTTATCGACCGTCCTTAACGCAAGTGGCAAAGGATTTGGTGGTTGGTATCCGAGACCCAAATTTGAATTTATTTTCTAAATGAAATATACGAAGCGAGTACGTAGCATGCTATCTTTCTCTCTCTCTCTCTCTCTCAAAAAAAAAAAGCTATACCATATAGCCAGGTTAAAGTCCAAGTTGGACCCAAACCCGACTGGAGTGAATCACAAAGCTCTTCACTAGCATGCTGTTCGTTTCGCTTATTTCTTTCAAATATAAACTTATATGAAAATATGAATCAACTCGAATTTGAACTTAATTAGGATCTCGGCCTTGCACCAACCATCAAATTTTTTGTCATTTGCACTAGAGACGGTCGGTGACAATTAATAATGTTAAATACATAATTAAGTTGGGTTGATGTTGAGATTGCCACCCCTAATTAAATTAGTTCTTAAATTCAAATTCAACTATACTATATATTAATTAACAACGATATGCGTGCAATTATACATTTAAATCATTTTCCAAAACGGTTCGAGTTTAATTGTATATTGCTAGGTGACAGTTGACACGAGATTTATTGAGCCTTCATTGTCCAAAAGTCAAACTGTTAATGAGATGATCAATTTATTACCAGTCAATCAGTCATTGCTAAAGAGAAGTAGAATCTCTAGATTTGAACATTATATATTATCATAAGAATATTTTGGAATTAAGAAATGTAAATAACTGGCCTTGTAACTTCCATGAGTTATGTAATAATAGTATTCAGAGGCAAATTAGCTTCAATAAAATAGAGTATCTAACTAGGTAACATGTTATTCTGGTCATTCATTTTTTTATAAATAAACTTAGCTGAAAATGTGAAACAACTAGACTTCGAATTTCGAACCTCGATCGAATACCAACCACAAAATCTTTTGCCACTTATACTAGAAACGGTCGGTGAAGCTAGCTATTTAATTAATTAATAGGTTATCTTAAGTCCAACAAACATATGGAAGTTGATGGAATTTATGAATATAGGGTTAGGTAACCAACTAATTGGAATTGATACTTAGTCACTTTTCCTAGCTAGTTGGTAGCATTTTCTTATTTTATTGAAAATCTCTTGGTCTGTTAGATGAAGCATATAATTTCAGCTATACTTAAAAGTAAAAAAATATTCCCACCAAGTTTTTTTTTTTTAATGGAGTTTTTGCAAAATGTGTACTGTATTTGAGAGAGAGAGAGAGAGAGAGAGAGAGAGAGAGAGAGAGAGAGAGCAAAGTCAAGTCAACAAAATTTCAATAGTGACTGGAATTAATGGATGGGGGTTAAAACCATAATGGTCTGAGTACATATATACGATACATATGAAGCAAGTTATGCAGGTTCAAAGGAACAATATACTATATACTGTGAAAATAAAAGAACTAAGACAACATGCAAATCACAAAATTTTTGGGAGATTTTCTTTTCTAACTTTTTCTTTTCGTTCACTACGTTATGTATAAAATCTATTCTGAGTCATTTCCTATTAGATTGATATTCGATGAATATTACTATACATGTGATACTCATGGTGCATCTGATCAACCCATGTGAACTTTGCCTAGTTAATTAATTGCATATTGCTATTCATAAACAATGTGGCAATTTGTTTGAATCAACTATTATATATCTTAACTTACCGACCGTCCCTAGAGCAAGTGGATAAGGGTTTGGTGGTTGGTACCCGAGACCCAAGTTCGAATTCTAGTTGGTTCACATTTCCAGCTAAGTTTATTACTAAATGAAATAAACGAAGCGGGTAGCGTGCTACCTATCTCTCAAAAAAAAAAAAAAAAAAAAAAAAAACTATTACCTTAACAATTTTTTCATGTTTTTCTAACTTTTTTCGTAATTGGAATAATTTATATATAAAAGATGTGGTAATTAATGATATACTAGACCTCACTGAACTTTTACCCAAATTATTAAAGATCACCACCTAAACTTTATACATTGGTACTATTAAAATTTTTTAATTTCTTTTAAATTTGGAACTTTATTTTTCTCAAGAAAGAAAATTGATACTTGTCCTTAATTTTCTTGTCTCTCTCCAGTGTCAACTTGATCTCTTGCAACATTAATTAACATTAATTCCTTTTCCCTCTGACCTATAATTAATTGCTTTTGAAAGCAAAAGCCCATCCACTGGAGGTTGAAAAACATCCATTTGTCCATATGATCTACTACTAGAACTCAACTATATATAGCATATTAAAGCATCTCACCTATATAATAAATCATCCTCAAGCCACAAAAGTACATTGTTGCTTTAGTGATCATGGCCTTGAGCATTGTAATCAAGTGCTTGCTCCCTTTCGCTTTTGTTGCCATTTTTCGAGTTGTATTAGTAGAAGCAGGTCTTAAGTATGGCTTTTACGACGATAAATGCCCTAATGCAGAGGCTATAGTCCTTGATGAAATGAAGGTCATACTATCCAAAGCACCGAGCCTCGCAGGTCCCTTGCTTCGGATGCATTTCCATGATTGCTTTGTTCGGGTATGTGATGATTGAGACATATGCTATCTAAGAATTTAATCATATAGTTTAGTTAATGACTGATCAAGTTCAATCATATATGACTTAATCACATAGTTAGTATAATTAACTATTGTTTTTAAAGGTGGTTTCAATTTACATAGTAATTGACTAATTACGGCAAATTGCTTTTCATAACTGATGGTTTAAAATTTTAATTTATGAAGGGTTGTGATGGCTCAGTACTGCTGAACTCAAAGAACGGCACTGCCGAAAAAGATGCACCTCCGAATGCTGCCATACGAGGCTATGGCTCGATCGAGAGGCTCAAGAGGAAGCTGGAGGAGTCTTGTCCCGAAACTGTTTCGTGCGCAGATATCATAGCCATGGCTGCTCGCGACTCCGTGTACCTGGTAACTAAGATAATGCAATTAATTAATGACAATTTTGTCTCATAATCTTTATTGATTCAAGAATTTTTCTCTTTAATTACTTAGAGATACGTGTATATATATTGTTCATTTGTAGACCCAGGGACCGTATTATAAAATTGAGACTGGCAGACGAGATGGAAATGTTTCGATCGATCAGGAAGCTCTCAATTTCTTGGTCCCGTCTAGTTCGAATATCACTGCTCTTTTCACTTCCTTCACCCAGAAGGGCTTATCTATCAAGGACCTTGTTGTTCTATCAGGTACTGCTATCATCTTGCTCCCAGATTTCTATCCAATTTAATTACTAACTTAAAAGGTGTACCGTGCATATATAATTAATCCGAAGAACTGAAAATAGGGTTTATAGTTGAAGAATTTTTTCAAATTAAAGAGGAAGTGAAAAGGACATAAGTGGAGGCATAGAGATCATATATATTTGATATGACTAGCTAATACATATCGTACAACAAATTATAACCAATTAATCATCAAGTTTATCTCAGCTTTATACATCTTACAATACATTAAATTAATCTCTTACAAATTAAGGGCCAACCTAACCTGGCGATGCATTCTCATTTCATAGCATCAAACTGTGATCCGCAAAGATCTAATTATTTTCAGTTTATGAGGGTCATAGTACACTGCATGATAGGCAACATAGCACAGCAAAAGCCAAAAAGTGACCTCACATACCATTTTTGTGGTTATAATACATCACACCATACCCTAGAAGGTGTGGGTTATTTCTAATCTTAGAATAATTCATTCAAATACTTGATTTATGTCGAAGATTCACTTTATTTCAGTACTAATAATTTTGAGTACAATTCAATCTTACTCAAGTTAATTCACTGCCAAATATATATATATATGCATAGGATCACACACCATCGGGACTTCGCATTGCTCCTCCTTCACCACTCGTCTCTATAACTTCACCGGTGTGGGTGATCTTGATCCGTCAATCAATAAAAGATACGTTCCAGAATTGGAGAAGAAATGCAGGCCTAACGACACAACAACCCTAGTTGAAATGGACCCAGGCAGCTTCCGAACGTTCGACTTAGGCTACTACCAAAAAGTGGCGAAAGGTAGAGGGCTCTTCTCCTCCGATGAGGCTCTTCTTCACAACTCCGTAACGAAATCATATCTTTTGAAACAAGCTCATGCAACCTCATCCGAAGAGTTCTTCGACGATTTCGTGGAGTCCATGATTAACATGGGGAGAATTGAAGTTCGCACTGGGGACGAAGGGGGGATCAGGAAAATTTGTGGCTCTTATGTTGATTAAGTGATCACTAATTACGCACACTATGAGTTTGTTGTGTTCAATTACTTCATGTGGTTTCATGAAGTAGCTAGAGAGTTGAAGTTACGTTGTTCGAGTGCTTTTTTTTTTTAGAGATAGGTAGCACGCTACTCGCTTCGTTTATTTCATTTAGAAATAAACATAGCTAGAAATGTGAATCAACTAGGATTCGAACTTGGGTCTTGGGTACCAATTAACCACCAAGCTCATTGCCACTTGCTCTAGAGACGGTCGGTTATGTGGTTCGAGTGCTAAGGTTTATTTTCCGATGATCTTGTGTCAAATAAGGGAGAGGTTCTGTGATTTGTTATAATTGATTGTGCGAATTTATGCGTGGTGTAATTTTTCTATTTATAGTAATGATAATATTGAATCTTACATTGGCATACATGGAACTAAATATACACTCATAGTGGTGATTGACCCACACCTTATAATTGATGTTTTTTCCCCCTTTTTTGATAAAGAGACCACTGATATTTATAAATTGTGCGATATGCAATGCTAGATTCTCTTTGTTCATTTTCTTTCCTTTTTTTTTTTTTTGAGAAAATCTTTCTTTTTTTTTCCCTTACATTTAATTTATATTTATATATCATTAAAAAAGAAAAAAGAGAGAAAGGCTGGTTTTGTTTCAATTGCATGTAAGGAATATTTTAAGTCGGGGTTCGTGTAAAGTAATTAACCAAACTTTCTAGTGTCTAAGCAGTTTTAGCAAGGGTTTGGAAATTAAGCCTCGATCTAATATATGCTAAAAATAAAAGGAAAAAAAATAAAAATAAAAACTTTAATATTTTAAGCCAAACTGGTTCCTAAAACCATGATGGTATTCAAAAAGATCTGAGGCGCCGTTAAGCTAGCTAGCCCTTAATTTTAAGAATTCCATGGACGGTTAAAATTATTCCCATGCACGTACGTAATGCCCGATATAAAATCCATGCACGTTTGCCTAACACACCCCCTGTCAAACATTAAGAAAGGGCCCACGTGCTAACTTCTAACATTTTCCTTGATTTAAGTAAGTGTGTATATATATATATATATATATATATATATATATATATATATATATATATATATATATATATATATATATATATATATATAGAGTTGAGCTAATACTCTCAAAAGACCAACTCCTTGGTGCTTTTGAGTTTCTAAATTGGATCTACTTTTTGTTTACTAATACCCTTGGATCAAACACTATTCCACCTACCACCACCTACCACCATTTATTACCACCTACCACCATCATCTCAACCCTACATCTCTCCAACCAATGGCTAAAAACTCAAAAGACCAAGCCTTTGGTGCTTTTGAGAGTATTCTAGCTCAACTCTATATATATATATATATATATATATATATATATATATATATATATATATATATATATATATATATATTTTTATACAGATTAATTTGCACCCATTTTTGGCTAAATTGAATTCACTTGTAATTCTATGAATTCGTGTTGATAGGTTTGGAGCCTAATTATTTTTATGTGGATTGAATCATATTGAACTAAACTTTATTGTTTACTTTTTTGGCTTAAGTTTCAAACAATAAAAAAAAAAAAACGAAATGGTCTACATTTTCTATTTTTCTCATAGTCGCAAAATTTATAAAGGAATTAGAAGAGCATTTAGAATTAGACAGGCATTAAATGGTTTGCTAAACAAGCAACTATATTTTCATAGTTAATTCCCTCCCACAATATATATAAAGAATAAAAATAAAAAGAGAGAGAAGCAACAATTTATTCATTAAAAATAATAATTAATTATACAATTAAAATTAGGTAGGGATAAGGTACTCCGAATTTGGAGTATCGTTAAATATATATATATAAGGCCCCATCCATTCGCCAAATAGTACCATACTTACTATATAGGGTGTTCCAAATTCGGAGAGCACGGATTTATTAGTAATCCAAATTTGGAGTACAACCAACGAGTAATTAAGTTCAATGCTAAATACACAAACCTTCCTAATTAACTATTCATTTTCAAAGTTGCACAACAATGAAGCTCTCCTTTAGCTTAATTCTTAATTTCCACCATTAGCACTTAGCTTCTTCTTCCTCCTAAGCTCAAGTCATGGCCTCAAGGTAGGGTTCTACAAGGAATCATGCCCCGAAGTTGAGACCATTGTTCGCGAGACGGTGATAAGCTACTTCAAAGAAGGACCCAACCATAACTGCTTCCGTTCTTAGGCTACATTTCCATGATTGCTTTGTTACGGTAATAAGTGTTTGAAAATATTTCACAAAAACAAATATGTTGGTTTTTTAGTTTTGTATTTTATACCGTTGTCTTGTTTGTGTTGGGTTGTGATGGATCAACTAGGTAATTAATATGATACTAGAAAAGTTATTATTATTATTATTATTATTATTATTATTATTATTATATATGTATGTATGTATGTATGTATATAATATTTTTGTAAAGTATCCAACATATGAAGTACGTGTTTTGACTGGTATATATATCTGTATCTTATATTACGAACTAGGTACATATATAGTAGCTTAAATAACTTACATGTACACCATAGATTTCAAACTTTTGTTTCTAGCAATAGCAAGAAGCTAGCTATAGCTACAAGAAAAGAGCAGGAAACAATTATACATCAAATTCATACCATATATGCACTTCTTCTTTTACACTAATATATTGAAATCGCGCGTTTACGAGATACAGAATTGGATGCAACTCCAAAAGAACAATGAAATAACAAACAGTAATTTCTCTTATTATCATAAACCACAATATACAAAAGGAAAAGAAATTAATACTACTGCGCGCTAACTGCTATATATATTAATTGCTAGTAGTGCTAATATATACTGCGATTATTGGTTAAACATAATTTTTCTAAAGCTCTATTTATTCCTATTCTGAAATCTCAGCTATTCTCGCGAGCTCTGGCCTCCACTGCCTCTTCTTTTCCTCGACTTGCACACTACCGATGCTCAAAAGGTTCTCAAGAACATATTGCTTAGGCAATTTCCCACTCTCCACCGTCGCAAGCAATTCCTTCAACTGCTTCCTAGTGATCCTGATCTTTACGATAGTCGAACCATTCCCTCGTTCCTTCTCTTCGACCATCCCGCGCATGGGGCTTGTATCGGGCTCAACCACGCCCCAGTCCTCATCGTCGACCCATGTCGCAACCCGTTGGCCACGCAAACAATTTCCCATAGGTGTACGTAGAAAGGTCTCTCTCTCTCTCTCTCTCTCTCTCTCTCTCTCTTCCTCTCTTATTCGCTTGTTAGCTAGGCTTCAAATGTTGTATTGCATGTAGGAAACAAGATATATATATATCTAGGGGCTCTATATATAGTGGTGGGGGAGTGTAACTGTGCAGGGGAAAATGTGGTGGATTAATATTAGCTCCACCTGATACAAATGAAATAACGTACACGTGGTAAACTAATGAGCAAAATATTTTAATTTTGGACGCATCTTGGTAAGATTCAACCTACACATACAGCAGAGTATGCCGGGAATTTGGTCGGTTTTGATTCAGTCAACAGTCAACACCAACTTTATAGCCGTCCACAGAACCACATTACTTCTGTATATGAAAGGCATTAATTTTTTGGTTAAAGCATATGATGTTGCTAATTAAGAGTAAAATAATATGATTAAATACCTTTGCATACAAAAACTTAGCCGTAAGAGAAGCCCTTGTATACAGTAGATCACAATAGAGCAATTAATCTTCTCGATCAACAACACTTGTGATTCTTAATTAATTTGAGATTAAATTATTTACGTCAAATGTACTATAGCTTTCACTGTCATCTCTACCTAACTCTGTAACTAAATATATCATAAAAATCAAATTAATCAATGCTCTCACTAACATAATCGACACGACAAGATAACTTCCCCCTCAGGTAGTTTTATTTAATTAGACGTTCTTCTAAGCAAGAAACCTAGCTATCATTTCTTTATTTTTTTCAAAAAAAAATTCTTTTTCAACTTAATGGACATTTGAGAATACAACCTACTCGATGGATCGAGCACACTGATTAATTAAGCTTTAGAATTTTAGAATTTTAGCCAATGTACGTAACTTCGTTGAACACCTTCACCTTAGCTAGTTATTCAAATATTATACCTCATCATTTTTTTCTTGTAAAGCGTACGTGAGAACCCTATAAAGCTGTCCAATCCACGTGAAACATTTGCTTGGACCAAGTGAATCACACATCAGCCATGGTCCAGTACAGTACTAGTACTAGTATTTTTTTTTTTTTTTTCCCTGCCCCTTTGAAGCCTTAGATTCGATTTCTTTGGAGAATATTACTACTCAAAATGACTAAAAATATCAGTATATATTTCTTGTTTCATTCGTAGCATTTATTGCAAGATTTGTGCTTATACCCAAAAGATTATTCTTTCTTAAGATGAGTACGTAAAACCAAACATGGGATGTACGGCAATATCCTAGCTGCTACCAGGGTGCACACCTGGTGAACCAAGTCTAGTTGGTATATATTTAGAATGATTTTTTTTAAAGAAAAGTAGTGTATTGAGGAAGTGAATTTAGCTACAAAGATGAAGCAACCTGAGCTCTGAAAGAAAAAAGGACCCTCTGAAACACGTTTAGAGTCAATTGGAAGAATAGACATGCTCCACCAACCACTTGACTTATATATAATTTCGAAGAGGATAGGATCTGGAGCAGTTTCCTAAAAATATAATATGTTTCTTTCTATTCAAATCACATCGAACTTTCCCAAGGGTCCCTAACATCCTCTACAAAGCAGCTCACGCACCCATTCAAAGGACAACGTCAGGATGTATTGGCTAAGACACACCTCAAAAAAGAGGTGATCCACCGTCTCGGAACTGCATGTCCTCGCAAAGTACACAGGACAGATCTCCTGACCATCCCCTCTTAAGAAGGAGGTTATCTTTATATTGTGGTGGATTTTATTCTGAGTAGTAGACGGATGAAAAAGTATACTTTAATGATTATTTTTAGACTCCAGATCCTCTTGGATAGATCATCTCTTATACCCTGTCACTAAGCATCATATACGCAGACTTGATCGTGAACCTATCGCCTGTGTTTCTTCGCTTTTCCTTTTTGCTTCCTCTAAACCTGTATCCGACTCTTAAATAAGGTATTGAAGAGAAAAGTAGAACCGGCTCTAACCCAAGCGCACCCTTTCCTCCGATGTGTAGAAACCGAAAATTCAAATTTCTTACACGCCCAAGATCGCACAACCACCGAAGAAGACAAGAATGAAGAAATAGAAAGCTTACAATAATAATCTCAAACAACTCCACATATAAAATTAAATAATTTCGCCAAGAGTATCCAAAATACCATATAATGAAAATCTAAAAAGACCAAATGAACATTCAATCAAAACACCTTACAATGAATGTTCACAAGAGAGGAGAAGAGGTAGATTAGAGGCCACCCACCTCAAACCTAGCAAAAATCCAACCACCTTTGGATCATCTTTCACACTTCTCTTGCACTTGAGAGAGAACACCAAAAACAAAGAGATGAAGAACTAAAGAGAAGAAGCTCTCTCTTTTTTCACTTAACCTATTTTCTTTGGGCCCCCTAACTAAAACCCATATAGTCCAACTTGGCTCACTTAACACAAAAATAAGCCACAAGTCAACTTGACTCAAAAGAATAAAAAAAGAGGCCCATTTAAACAATAGACCATTGGGCTCCTATAAATATACTTATTAAACTAGTAAATAAAAGGAAACAAAAAACAAGTTTAGCACTAATTTTCAACAGGTGTATCCCTGTTTAATCAGAAAAAGTTTATGTATTCCCATGTCGCAGCCCCGGCCTCTCACTTTGAAGCCCCTCGAGATCTTACTCCACCTCCATCCTCTACTAGATGTTTAGAATGTTCATGGACGGCGCCCACAGAGATTTCGAAAAAGAACAATTTTAATGAATAATGACGTAATATTATTCCGTTGTTTCGGTTATCCTAGCATAACGCCCACAAATTAGACGCCAAACAACCCCTTTTCTCTAATTTGTCTGCTGTGATCAAAATCAAAATTTTAGATTAATATTCATTCCCCCAGGTTATTCCATGTGAAAGGAATATATCTATATGTATATATATATATATTATTGAAAAAAAAAAGGAAAGGAAAAAAAGAAAAACAGTGAAGGGTACGTTTTGATTAATGCATGGTCAAATTAAACTTATATATTGACACGTTTGTAGTATTGAAAGAAGAGCTAGAGAGAAATTTTAATTTCTTTCACCTTACAAGATTGTTAAGTTACGTACGCACGCAATATTGGATCGAGAGTCTTGATTCGGTGACATCACGATTTACCATTTTGCACGACTTTTTTTTTTTTTTTTTTTTTTTGGTGAAAGTTACATTTTAGAAATGGTGAATTAATATTTTGAAACAACAAGTTATTGGGGTGACTTTTTGTGTTCGTAATTTGGAAATTTGTTTGATTAGTCATTGTTCGATTTAATTGGAAACAGTGTGCTACGTACAACTCAAACAATTAATTCTCTTATCCTATAAACCATAATAACAAGAAAAAAGGAAAAACTTAATATAATACTTGCTAACATATATATCAGGTTTTTTTATTTATTCATTTTTTTCATGCTTATTTTTTTTATAAAATTTTATGACTATCTTAATAGATTCCAAGAACACTTCATACTTGTTTTTTTCATTCTTTTTTTTTCACCAAACCAAACAAATGTAATGTTTTTCTTTTTAACCAAAAAATATTGATGAAAAGCTATTTTTTTCCTACAAATAAAACATTACAAAATGTAGGAAAAAAAATTTCTACCAAAACCTTTTTTTAAAAAAATTACTTTTTACGATTATTATTCGTTGAACCAAATGGACTTGTAATTAGTCATTTGAATTAAGATATCCTTGCCACCACGCTTCCAAAAAAAAAAAAAAAAAAAAAAAAAAAACCCAAAGTATATATATGACACAAATAGAAACTATTTTATACACTCACCAACCACGCGTCATTAATTTTTATTGAAATATCCTAAAGGCGTGTGGTAGCCACGCGCCTCGTCAATATTTAATTCATATATAGATTTATGGGAACCCTTTTGAAACGTTGCTAAGTTAAATCTATAGCTACATTGCTGTAAAAGTATACCTCACCTGTTTGTTCCTACCAATATAAAATAAGTTTCGATATAAAAATATTTTTTAGACTATGCTTTAAAAATATATATATTTTTTCAAGTATTTTTATAATATAGTCAATACCGACGCTTTATTATAAATAGAAGATATATAGGAAGTGCAATCCCACTTATGCTTCAGGCCAAGTTGGGCTGGGCCTTTAAGTCGAAAGCCCATATTAGTTTTTTTGAGAAATGAAAGCCCATATTAGTTGATCCAATCTAACCCAAACTCGCCTGTTAAGTTGGGCCATGGTTTGGCCCAGGGCCGAACCATGGCCTGGCCCAAAACTGGACTAGCCAGAATTTGCTAAGGGTTTGGTTGCACCATTATCATATTATATAAGATTCCATAGAAGTGGACAAACCAAGTACAACAAATATATGTACAGTAGCAGGTTAACCAAAACACTTTTTAAGTTCACATAAATGCCTTATCATGACATTCATTAGCGTGCTCAGTAATAAAAGAACTAAACAAACAACGCAACCATGCATTATCCCAAAAGCATCCATTTTGAGTTCAAAACAAAGTACAAAGCTCAACTGTTTCTACCCTCTTTCACTTGTCTTTCATACAACTAGCCTTGTGACCTAAACATCTTAAGTTGCATGCTTTTGACTAGTAACTTATTTAAATGTGATCATGTCGATACGTACCTAATCCTTTGAGGCCTATAAAGTGACTTCAAACAGTGTTCTTGGAGCGCAAATTGCGTAGCGTAATTGGCGTGGTTCATGATAATGAAAGAAACAAGTATGAAGTGTCTTTCACTATGCCTTCTTTTGAGCTTGCTGAGCTTCTCGAGGGCCGATCTCGAGTTGGGCTTTTACAAAACCACTTGCCCTAACGCGGAAAAGATCATATTCGAGTATGTCAAGGAACACATATCGAAAACGCCATCGTTGGCCGCCCCACTCCTTAGGATGCACTTCCATGACTGTTTTGTTAGGGTACTTCTTTCTCGCATCTCTCTGCGCAGCTGTTGTTAGCAGTAAGTCATTGTTAAAGACTTAATGTTTTTGAATCCTACAGGGTTGTGATGCTTCGGTTTTGATCGATTCCACGAGCAAAAATAAAGCGGAGAAAGCGGCATTTCCAAATCAAAGCCTTCGAGGTTTCGACTTCATCGACCGAGTGAAGAGTTTGCTCGAAAAGGAATGCCCTGGTGTTGTTTCCTGCGCTGATATAATCGCCTTAATTGCGAGAGATTCTGTTTTAGTCACAGTTAAGTATACAAATCTCACTAATGTATGTTAACTATAAGTTATACTTTAAACAGTAGTAGGATACTTAGAAACTTATAACTCTTTTTAGTACCTATTGTGCTTGATTTTCTTTCTATTGACTCCATAAGTTTCTCAGGGAGGACCCTTCTGGAATGTTCCGACTGGACGAAGAGACGGGCTGATATCGAATTCCACGGAGGCCTCGAACAACCTTCCCGCCCCGACATTCAATTTCACTTCCCTCCAAAGATCTTTTGCTAGCAAAGGGCTAAATCTAAAAGACTTGGTAGTGTTATCTGGTAAGTTTAATTTCTTGTGCTAAATTTGTTCACTGTGTTAACATAAGTTCCTAATCTAGTATTTGTAATTGCCACACATGACTATCTCTTATCTCTAGGTGCTCACACAATCGGAGTCTCGCATTGCACATCGTTCGACAAGCGCCTTTACAATTTTACAGGGAAAGGCGATCAAGACCCTTCCTTGGATAAGTTTTACGCTCGGAATTTGAAGAAGAACAAGTGTAAATTCCTCAACGACACGAAAACTATCGTCGAAATGGACCCAGGTAGTCACAGGACCTTTGATCTTGGATACTACAAGCACTTAATGCAAAGAAGGGACCTATTCCGATCGGACGAAGCTCTTACGACAAACCCTGTGACTAAGTCCTACATAACTCAAATTCTCAGTAGTCCTCTTGAAGAGTTCTTTAAAGAATTCGCGTTATCCATGGAGAAGATGGGGAGAATTGAGGTTAAGACAGTATCATTTGGCGAAATAAGAACGAATTGTGCAGTTCGAAATAGCTAAATTTGTTCAAATCATTGGTTTAAGCAACTTGAATTTGTCGGTTTAGCGTAAAAGCTGAAAACTAGTTTGTTAATTTCCAGAGAGATTGGATCAAAAGTTTGTTCATAAATGTTTGATTTTTAATGCATGTGTCACGCCGATCGACTCATTAATAACGTTCTAGATTATATTCTTTTGCACATGAAGCATTATTCTTCCATGAATTCGACTTCGATCTAAAACTCACAGCGAGGAATTTGACAATAAGCGAATCTTAGTGTATAAATACATAAATCTTGTGCGTACTCAGTAACAAAATACATTTCTAGATGCTGTGACCACTTAAAAACTACAAGATCAATTATCAGGACCAAAATTAGCAGTCGAACTATTCGACGTCGCATTATTTACGACCCGACAATTCAATCTGATCTCTCCCTCTTGACCTGTTAGCACCCCGATGCTACCGAGCTTGATCATGGACTTCGCAAACTGATTCATAAAAGTCCCTGGATTGTTCGCGTACCGTGCCGCCAATTTGCTCGTGACGTCGGTGAAGGCCAACTCCTGGTCTATCTGAAGAACAGCTTTTTCGTTAAGCAAAGCATGGTACAGCGAATTGTCGAAATGGAATGGCGTGGAGGAGACTTGATTCATGAACACAATTGAGTCCTCAGTGATGTTATCAATTGTTACAAGGTGGGGTGGGCACTTTTGTTGGAGTGTGTTGAGCACATTGGGTTCCATTGTTGGGTCAGGTGATCCACTTCCTTTGTAGTCATAGAGCCTATCAATGAAGAATCCACAGTGGCAGAGTCCCACACTATGTGCACCTGTAATTATATTTTCAGTATATATATATATATATATATATAGGATCTTATAAATGTTTAAACAGGAAATTAATGCAAGTTCACCAAGGGCTATATCACAGAATAAAAAAAACTTCATTAATTATTATTATATATATGATAATGCATATGGGATAATAGCTTATTAATCATTTTATCACTATACAATACCCAGGCTTTAATGAGATGGCACATGGATACATATGCCATAAGTTAAACCGAGGCATAAATAAAGTTTCTTATTGTGATACCATATGATATCACATTGGTGTGACACTTATTTTTATGCCTAATTAAACAAGGTGCATTCTCCAAGGTATGTCAATGATGTTAACTTAACGAAATCGATTCTTAATACAGCTTGAAGTGAGTTGTATCACATCATATAACTAGAAAATAAGTATGTATGTTTTTTTTTTCTTCTCATATTCAAGTGAGAAACTGTAGAATCTAACTCATGCATGTAGGAAGTAATTAAGAAGGTCTAATAGCATACTACCAAACTTACCAAGTAATGTAATGAGATCCACTAAGTTAAGATTGACACTTTGGAATGCAGCTAGGGCTTGATCGACGGAGAACGACGGGCTCGGTAGATGAGCATCAGCCAGAGTAGAGACCGTGCCGTCCCGCCTCCCTGTCGGAAGAGCATATGCAGGTCCCCCTGCTAATGCCACTCCGTCTCTCGCGGCCAAAGCTAACATATCTGCACAAGAAACTACTCCACTACACTCTTTCTCAAGCTCCGCATTTATTTCGTCGATCACGTCATACCCCCTCAACGTCAGGTTCGGGGGAGCTTCTTTCTCCGCTATGTTATCATCCGTGCTATCGATAAGAACCGAACCATCGCAGCCCTACCATAGAAAAAAGGTGAATATATAACTTTCAGGTGGCTCCTTGGCTTAGTTACCGACATTGTTATATGGCACAACAACAAAATTGTCAACTTGAACATCTGAATCTACTATAGCTAGAAAAATGTTGAAAGTAGTGCTGTTTTTTGTTAATAGCTCTTTTCAAATAGAACTCCAACCACGCCTATCAGGTCGTAAAGAACCAAGGAAGTTAAAGTAGTATTTAGTTCCTTATAAGAATGAGATCAAAGTGAAATTGGTGTCATACCCTAACAAAACAATCGTGGAAATGGAGTCGAAGAAGGCCGGCGGAGACCGACGGATCTTGCTTACAATGCTTTTGGACTACTTGTTGAACTATGATCTCAGCTCTAGGGCATGATTCACTGTAGAAATGGACCTGCAGAGAGAGTGCAGTAGTAGCACTATGAGCTAGAAGAAGTGTAATTAACAGGTAGAGAGTTGCCATGGAGAGAAGCTTCCACATATGCTATCTTTTCTGATGAAAAAAGCTTCAGAAGCTGATATATACTAATGTAAGAGTTTTTGAGTGCTTTCCTGGGGCTTAGAGAAGCTTCATTAATTCCCACTGGATTCTTCTGCAGCTGTGTGTGGTGGATTTTACTTGTTCTTTTTATTGTGTTTCTTGGGATGCTAGAGCCAGTTAATTGATTGCTGTAGGATGGCATTGCACATGGATTATATACACATCTATGCATAGTTTATAGTTATATAAGTACCTACTCATTCTGGGCTACTCAAACAGTACTTGATGAAGATTAAAATAAAAACACCGATCAATTAAATCGATGATTACCTTTATTTTGATCCGATGAGAACCTATCAGTCTTCCAAACAAAGTTAATTTCAACAAAGCCTTCAGGGTTTGATTTCTGAATACTTATTTGTATAAATTGGATGAAAAGCAGAGTGCATTTAGAAACAGAGTAATGTAAACAAAGGATGCTTATCAGCTTACATCACTGCATAAAAGCAAAAAGTATCAATTATTCTAGGAAAAAAGTAAAAAACAACAAGTAGAGGTAATGCATCAGAAGACTCTATACAGTAGCGCCTCCGAGCAGAGTTCCAAGGGAAAAAAAAATTAAAATTTTTTTAAAAAAGGCAACATTTTACAACTCTCACTTTTCCTCCAGCCGCCGCAGTACAGAGTCTGCAAATATCTTTTGCCTGTGAGCAAAAATATATTTCAAACAGATTACAAACATTACTTGAACTCCCTTTCTCTCTATATTGTGCAAGAAATTAACAGATAGATTACATCAAAATGAAATATATAGATGTTACTTAAGGGTTAAATGCACAAGTAGTCCCTGATCCTGGTTTTGCTAATAAGTCCATGTGATTTTCATATAAGCCGATTAATCCTTAATCTTACCTAACGGAAGTTAGGTAACATCAAGATCTTTTAGTGACAAATTCTGGAACAAGTAGCCATAAGTAGTAAAAAGTCGAGGGACCACCCATGCACTCATCACTTTGCATAATGGAGTAAAAGTTGAGTTTCGACATACTTCTGCTCTGTTAGTTTGGGGCTCGGACGAAAGTACTTGAGATATCCATCCCAAGGAACCTTTTTTAGACCAGCTCGGACGGAAATCATGTCTCTAACCCTGCATCATGTGAGTTCTACGAAATATTAGTACACAGCTAATTAGCTAGTCCCCCGCCTTTGCAGATGATACTATACATATCGAAACAGTTAAAATTGCAGAACCCCCTCAATTACAAGAAGTTAAAACTATAAGACTTCCGTGACTTCGCCTCTTCCGTGGTGTTCCGTTAGGCAATATCTATCACTTTGGCCATAGGGCAGAATATGAAATATCAGGGGTTATATTAAAATTGGAGTAATTCTAGGGGAGTCTTCCCACATACTAGCCAGCAATTAAAGCTGTGATGTATATTACCTTTCAGCAAATTCAATAGGTGTTTCTCCTGTCTTTAGGTACTGAGGCTCCAAGAACCAAACGTCGCAGACAACAGCCCATGATGTCATAAGACGGAACAAATGCATCGAAAAAGATTGCCTAACACAGATCAGAGAATTTTTTTTGATTAAACAGGGATATACCCTATTAGATCAGAGAATTAGAACCCAATAGATATTATTAATTTAAATCACATATTGTTTAGAAACTGATATAGAATTAGATGGATGTTACATATCCTTGCGTTTGAAGTATTAAGAAGAAACCATGGTTTGCGAACATTGCAAATGCCAAAGTCAGTTATAAGGAAAACTATATTTAATGCTTTTTCTGTTTGAAAAATAAGATGGATTCGCAGTATGCTAATTTGATAAAGCAAACAATGAATGCATTGAACTTTCAGGTATGACAAGTTGAAAAAATCCATGCCATATGTTAAAATATTAAAATTTCTTACTTCTTACTGTTCCAGAAGGCATCCACAAAAATCTTGTTATATTTTATTGCAACTGGGCAAACAGCACAACCAAGTTCAAAAGCACCCTGGGCACAACAGAGGAAAGAGCAGACTCAGATTCAGTCAAGAAAATATGTGTTTCATTTGAGAATCTTTCATTATTTCTTATAATTTTTTACATTCAAATTTTAAAATTGTCTTACAAAAAAATTAAGGACTTGACGATAAAGAATTCATCAGATCTCTCCCGCACTCATAAAAACTATGGCGACTTTCAAGGGCTGTAAATCACGACTAATGTGGTCGTGCAGTTCCAGACAACAATCTCTATACATAATACCGTCGTCTAATGGAGAGAGAGATAATGATAAGATGTAAACCTTCTTGAACATGACTGTGTACTGGTTATTTACGCAGGTTCCTTCTGGGAATATCAGAAGAGGGTTGTTGTCAGGTCCCTGAACATGTTCTCTTAACCTGGGGGGAAAACAATGCTCGGTATTTGATAGCCATGAACATTCGATAAGATTAAGCCGCTTGCATTAGAAATAAGGAAAAAGAAGTGTTCTCACTTTCTTGCGACCACTTCACGATCCTTAGACTCTGTACGATTGAACCATATAGAACCTAAGCTTTCCAAAATTGCTGACTGAATAAACCCTATGTCACATGATCACATAAAAAAATAGTGAATAGGAAAAATATAAACTATGAGAAGCTATACTGGCAAAATGTATCATTGTAAGTGTAAGAAAAAAAAAACTTACCAACCCATCCAGGATGCTTTTGCATGATAACAGCAAATGCGGTCGTCTGCTCTAAAATGATGAAATCAATCATGGAAGTGTGGTTGGCAACAAACACCTGCTCAATTTAAGTCAACATTTGTCACAGCTAAGTATACAGCATGTGTAGCTACACTTCATCTCGCACGGCTAAATATGCCACGCCACACTCCTTCGGTACATGCGTAAATCACCCTATTCTTTCAAATGTTTAAGTATTTTACAAACCATATAGTCTAACAGTTTACATATAATCTTGGGCAAGATATAGTTTTAAGGCAAAACATTAAAGAAAAAAAGGAAAGAGAAACTTGCAAGGTTATGCTAGTTGGGTATAGAAGCACGAAGACAGCACAAATAGCATGCTGCAGCAAATACTGTGCTGTTGGGTGAACAGCAAGGCACTATATTGCAATACTTCAAAAATTCTTGGCTCTTCTATTTTTTAAAAAAGTTTTTTAGTTGTAAAACAAAAAAACGTTTTATCCAATTAGTACTCCTAATCCAGACAAGGGTTAGTATGACTATAGATCTATTCACAACGTTTCTAATAATATGTTTTAACAGCTACCTGATGAGGTCGCATGCTCGGTTGAGGTCCATGGTACTTGATCACCCCTGTCCATGAAGCGACAAACACACTGCACATCATCTCAACCAATATTCTCTGCAAAATTCAAAAGCAAATGGAAATATCATCAGAAGATCTTCCTAATAAAACTATATCAACAATCCACCCATTTGACTATCTACTTGCAGAATTTTCATTAGAGAGCACTTTAAAATTTAATCAAACAAAAATTAGGAATCGTGATGTAATCTATTATCTTGTCAGAACTGAAAGGCTTCATGTGAAAAATCTATTCACTACCTTGGAAATGAACAAATCTTACCTCCATTTTATGCCTCCACTTATTACTGCTTGGCAACAGGAAGTGTACTGGAAAAAAAGTTAAAAAGAATACTATCCACCCTGCAATAAAGACTGCAAGCCTATACAACAACATACAAGAAATAAGTGGAAGAAAGAATATAAGAGTAAAGTCATAAACAAGCTGAAAATATGATAAAGAAAGAGTCGTTACTAAATAACTATCAGATTTCATTACTAAATAACTATCAGATTCCTTTCAAGGAAGGAAACTTCTCCAATGTAGCATTGAAGACAAATAAAGGAAAAGGTGACTTCTTAGAGGAGGGCCAATTGGTTTTTACCTCAAAGGAAAATAGATCAAAGAAAAGCACATCAATCCAAAGAAGAAAAGGAAAACAAAACCTACTTATAATCTATATCGCCAAAATGTTGGCACAGCTAACCTCAAATTTTCAGCAACTTAAGCACTTCTATGTTAAAATGCAAAGCAATAAGTTTTGTGATATTTTAGGGCAAAAGCCTATATAAGAAAAAAAGCTTAGCACCGCAAGCAGCTTCACAAGAATGTGATTACGGTGATGAAATTAACCTCTTGACTTATCAGGCTCTTTTTCCTATCTGTCTTCAGACATAACTAGAAAGGAGCAGAATGGCATTGGAAATATATTTGCAATTCAAATTTCTATTCAAAACTCCTAGAGTAGTATCTTGTTATATTCATCTCTTACAATCTAAAAATTAGAACCTTGTTAATCTGTAGAAGTATCCACGTATATCTGGACATAACAGATAAAAATCACGACAAGGCATCTAGGTTGCGGTAGAGAAACACTAGACAGTTCAATACAAGATAATAATAAGCCGAGAAAACATCATTCACTAATGGAAACACGAAAGAATTTTCCAAATAATCCAATTTAGTTCACAGTCAAAACGTGCGTAAGTATCCATCGATGAGAATTTCTTTAAGAGAAATAGATATGGAAATGAAGACGTCTGAGCATTTATCGCAAAACCAAAATTACAAGTTATTATACCTTAACGGAAAGAGAATCCCATATCTAACGACAACTCCTAAACACCATAAAGGAAACAAATACACATTCCAGTTCCATGGCTCCGGGGGATTCGACTTGAAGCAACGAGTGAAGGAATCCTGAAAGAAACAACGTAAAAAGCAAAGTCAAGCTAACAATTTTAGATCAATCCATCCCCTGTCTAAATTCTTCAGAAAAGGGCAGCTCAAAAAGGGTCCTGCATTCAGATATACCAAAATGTATATTGGCTAATTTCCTGCTAAAAGTGTTCAACAATGAGTGTCAATAATTTATTCTTGTAAAAAGATGTTCAACAATGTCGCATGCCACAAAACATGAATATCTCAAAGCTATATGTATACAAAAGGAGAATAATAAGAAGAGTACTTTCATGAAACAATCGAGCCCGCCCAATAATAAAAATATATCCTGATTTACATTTTTTTTTTCCGTAGAATTTTTCTGTTAGAAGAACCCAGACATGGCCTCCTCCATTTTTAACAAACAGTGTAACTTTTGTTTCTACCATTTGACTAGAGACTATGTAACAAACTAATTACTAAATTATATTTCTTATCGGTTCGCAAATGAAAACCATCATCCAAGAGTTTGCACATAAAACCAACTCTAATAACAACACTAAATAAGGCCATCCCTATATGCTTCCAACCTCAAAGAACTTGAGGAAAATTCAATAAAAATCAAACCTTTAACAATGCCAAACACTAAGTAAATCATCTAATGCACACGGATCGCCTATTGCAACCCTTTCATGTGCATTTTATTAAATTGCAATCTTAAACATGAGCACAAAAATCCGTTCTTGTACTAATTTTCATCTGAATTCATAGCCACTATCGCATGTAGAGGTTTTACATATAGCAAATTCACAATAACACTCATTTGCAGTGATAAAAATTGCTTTTCCGTCCCATGGAACAATACGATTTATTATAAAATCAATAAACGGAATCCGATCCCCTCAACAATAGGCCACTTTAAAGTACTTAACTTTTGTCATTTGAATTGGGTATTCGCTAATTAATTAATTATTAATTTTGTCAAATTTTCTTGTTCAAACTACTTTTAACCTCACAAGGTGTAATTTTTTAATTAATAATAAACAAGCAATAGCTAATGTAGGAATAAATTTTTTTTAAAAAAAAATCCCAATAAAAAAAAGGAAAAAAAACTCACATCGATGATGGCGCCCGCCGCCTCGGTTAATGTAGGGGATATATCAAGTAATTCCCTCCTAATCAAACAAAATTAGGGTTTCGCATCGCAATGATTCGGAATTAAAAAATAATAAAGGGAAAAAGAGAAATTGATAAATAATACAGGTGAAGGGTTTGGGGGGTGCGTTGGATGGAATCGGTGGAGATGTAGTCCTCGAGAATCGGACGGTCCAGATCCATCTCCGAGCTCGACGAGGTTAGCCCCGCCATGGCCATGGCTACTCACACGAGGACGACGACGACAACGAAGATAATGCACTTTTTTTTAAAAAAATTGGGGTGTTTTTGGTTTTTTTTTTTTTTTTTTTTTTTTGAATATATAAACTATTAAAATCGTGATAAAAACAAATTGTATGGAGGCCCCTCAACTGCAATATTTTTTTATTAAAGGCCTTTTAACTTTTAATAATTTTTATTTTGATATTTTATAGTTAATTAAAAGTTAAAAATGTTTAGGAAAAGATGTACAGAGGCCTCAACTCTAATACATATTGAAATGAACCCCACAACTCTTTTTTTTTTTATTGAGACACCCTCAATCATGGTTGATTTTATAGTTAATTTGAAATTTTACAACATTCATGGGTGATTTTACTAAATTTAATAATCTTAATTATTTTAATAAATAAGATTAGATCAATCAGTAATTAATAACTAATAGAGCTATTAAATTTGGAAATACCTTAACTTAATTAAGTACAATAATTTTAATAATAAAATTAGAAGTAGCTTTTAGAATGTGTTATAGTTGAGAGGGTCTGGGGTATGGGTCGTGCCTGCACGGTCGGGACGGCCCAAGCGGGCCGTGCCGAGCCAGGCCGCTGGTCGGTTCTCGGCCCAGGCTTGTTACGTAGCGGGCCGTACAGGACCTTCGGGCCGAAAAGTATTGGCCCATCACGGCCCAAATTGTCCAGCCAGGTTGACCCGGTATGAATGCTACAGTATTCGTGTCGTGCTGCAACCCCGCCCGTTTTACATCTCTAGCTACATACTACACCTTATTTTTGATAAAAAATAGTTTAGAATTAAAATGTAACGCCAACTAGTAGGTGTTTGATGCATAATAATAAAAGAATTTATATACAAAGGATTATGTACTTTGGAAATTAAATAGGATATATTCATTTAATATTGAGGTCCAAAATTTTTAATTTTTCTTTTTATATAAGATACTTTAATTTTTATAGTGCACAATTACTAAATTAGATTGATTTTAAAATATGTATTGGAATTTTTTTTTAAAAGGAAAAAGTAACTTGCTACCTCGCATCATTCATTAAAAATAATAATTAAGCAACATGGATAAGATTAAAAAAAAAAAAATCTTGGTGGTTGGAAGCTTAAAAAAAAAAAGAGAAAAAAGAAAAAAATAAGATAAGATAGTTGGATTTTAGACAAGAGAATATTCTCCCCGAGAGTTGCCAACCGTTCGTGTAAGCATCTCTAAAAATGCCACCATTCCTTATATTTTGGATAAACCACCAACAGACATCGATTGGTCAATCTTGTTCAAATAGATCATGATCTGTTTCTTAACATCAATCTATTCCACGTGCATCTCACACCGTCCTCTAAATTTCTAAACTGAATCCTCTCTAGAGTCATCACAATCAAAAATTTACTATATATATATATATATATATATATATATATATATATAATTGGACTCTTTATGTTTTTAAAAATATCAACTCATTTGGTGTTTGTAAGTTTTTAACCCTTGGATTAATAGATGTGCGGTTGGAATAATGTGGGTCCTTTTGGGTTAAGTGGGTGGTTGATTGAATAGTATAATCTAACAGATGAAAATGATCAAAGTCGTAGATCTAATTAAAAATTCACATACACAAAGCTTGATACTTTTACAAGACCATAATGACTCTATATATATATATATATATATATATATATATATATATATATATATATATATATATATATATATAAATTGTTCACGCCAGGATTGAATTCAGAAAGATTTCTGGGTCACGAAAATTATTTTCATGAGATTTTGGTCCAAATTTCCATACTTGATTTGTAAAATTGAAAGTAAACAAAATCACATGGACCTTAATTAGTGAATTGACAAATTAAGCCCGAAGGGTCATGTCGGGCTGAAGGCTAGATAGCTTAGGCCCGACAAGGCTCGGCCCGAATTTGAAATCGAGTCGGGCCGGGCCGGCTCCAAACTTAATTTGGCCTGTATATTAAAATCTAACATAAGATAAAATTTTAGAGAAATGCTTTAATACACCATAAGTATTAAAATGTATTCTCTTAATTAGTAAAAGGTATAGTTGAAATTTATATAAAGTAACCTGTTGAATCTGTTACCGATTTGAATTAGTTAATATGACAATATTTGAAAAAAATTTAGTATATACCAAATTTGTCAGAATCCTTTAAAATTAAATATCTTATTTATTTTGATAACTTACCAAATTAGATTATACCTAATTTGTTAAGTATCCCGCTCAAAAAAATATTGAATTTAAATTTAATTTTTGAAATCAGTATTATAATGTACAATTTTAATTTTGAAATTTATATTAAATTTTTAAATTTGAATCTAAATTGAACTTTTAATCTTTAAGCAAAATTTTAATTTTTGATTTAAATTGAAATTTTGAATTGGAACTAAAAGTTTTATTTTAAATCTGTGTTTTATATTTAAAAAAATTAAATTTGATTTATAATGTTTAAAAGTTGTTTTGAATTTAAATTTACAGTTTGATTGTAATTTGAAATTCAACTATTATTATAGATATTTAAGAGGGTCATAATATTCTTAGTTGGATAAAATTGATTTTGTGGACCAAACTATTTTACAAAGACTAAAATACTTTGTAAATAGGTAAATGGGGAATGGTATCTATGCTTCAACAGCAACGTCACCTCTAGAATCATATTAAATCTAAACCATCTATTAAAAAAAATAAATGGTTCAGAATTATTTATATATAGTGTATTGAAGTATTACTCAAAAATTTATTTAGATTTAAATATTAGTATATTGGGGAATTTTGAGGGCACCTTTAGGAATAAGCGTACCGTCACAATTCACTAATTATCACCGTGGCAACGAGTAGCGAAGGGCTTTGTGAGACCCAAATTCGAATCCTGACGGATTGATTTTCTAGTTAAGTTTATTTCTAAACGAAATAAACGGTTTTAGCGTGCTACCTATTTCTCAAAAAAAAAAAAAAAAACAAAAAAAAAAAAAAAACAGCCTTGAGAATTAACATACACTTTCTGTTCCCTGCAGCAAAATACCAGAAGTACACAAGTTATGCAAGCAAAGTACATTCTCCTGCAGGTCCCATTTTTTCGCTTTTTCAAAATATATAACACACTTTACACTTTACAGTGAGGAGAAGGACCCTATATATGCTAATAAATTAAGCCTATCATACCTTGCTATACAATTAATGCTTCATACAAATTTCATCTAATTGCCTAAAACAAGGTATGCATTTTAATTCCCTAACTATCACTCCATGCATGTAATATTTTTGCCTTAAAATTTTATTTTATGTCTTAACATATTGTAGGAGAAAGAAGAAGAAGAAGCAGAAGCAGAAGCAGAAGCAGCAGTAGCAGCAGCAGCAGCAGCAGCGGTGGCATTAGCAGCACTGACTCAATGGCCAGCACCTACTATCAGCATATGAGTACCGAATTGCAGGTGGCGGCGAGGAACGGCAACGTCGAGAGCCTGCGGTCGATGATTCGCGAGAACCCGAAAATCCTACTCTCGACGACGGTGCAGGGTCAGACCGCGCTGCACATCGCCGCGCGGCTCGGTCACCGCGCCTTTGTCGAGGAGATATTCAAGCAGGACGAGTCGCTGCTGCTGCTGCGGAACGCCGACGGCGACACCCCGCTGCACGTCGCGGCGCGGTCGGGCCATGCGGAGCTCGCCGACTTCCTGGCGAACTATGCGTTGACGTGGCTGGAAGTTGAAGACGATAACGAGAACCCGTTGCGGGCGGTGAATGCGTGGGGCAACACGGCGCTGCACGAGGCGGTGATCGGCCGGAACGAGCAGATCGCGCTGAGGCTGCTCGGCGCCGACCCCAGCATGGGGCACGTGATGAACAAGAGGAAGGAGACGCCGCTGCACATCGCGTCGCGCGAGGGGCTGGAGAAGGTGGTGGAGAAGATTGTGGCGCATCCCTGGGTCGAGGAGCGGCACGAGGCCGAGCCGGCGGTGCTCGGGACCGGGTCGCCCCTCCACCAGGCCGTGCTCGGCGGACACATCAGTAAGCGTCTGTTTGGCTTTATTTTTACTTTTTTTTTTTTTTTTTTCCTCTTCAGCTGCGCCGATCTCTATAAAAATATTTCACTTTGAATGCACCATGAATTAGTTTTGCTTAAATTGAGATGAAATAGATTTTTAGACTGATCTTGCTCGTTCAATTTCCCTTCTAAGAAAAATAATATAATTTTAATCCCAAAATAAGAAGTTATTTTAGAAGTTATGACTAACAAGCAATATATATAATTTAGCTATAATACTTTTAGAAATATCACCTCATTTGTGCTTTTAGATTTCAAGCCCTTAGATCTACTTTTTGATTACTAATAACTCTTGAATCAAACACTATTTCACCTACCACCACCTACCACCATTATCTCAACTCTACAAAACCACCATTATCTCAACTCTACAAAACTCTATCCAAAGACTAAAAACACTAAAGCACCAACCTCATAATACTTTTAGAAGTATTCTTGCTCAAATATATATATATATATATATATATATATATATATATATATATATATATATATATATATATATATATATATATATATATATTTATTATCATATCAATAAAGACGGAGGTCTCCGCTACTAAGTTTTCCACCGTTAGATCCACCCCTTTGATAATTTTTATCCGTTAAATCATACTATTCAACCAACCACCCACTTAACCCTAAGGGGCCCACATCATCCTATATGATTCCTTGTCTTCTAAGAGTTAATATGTATTCTACCATTTTGCTGCCCCTACTAATCAAATTATAAGGTGTATGGAATTAGGCATTAACCATTAAAAATATGCAATTAATTCACTTAAAACATACGGATGCATTTGAATTCGTGATCTCTTGCTCTGATACTGTCAATCGTTGGCGCGCGCTAATTATTAATCCCAAAAAGCTCGAACGGTAAAAAATATGTAAACAACTCATTTAAAGCGTACAAACATAACGCCCACGGATTTCGATTGTAACATATCTCAACCAGCCTCACGCCACTTCGAACATGGTTCGATTCAATTGGGCCTCATGCCATTTCGAATGTTACTCGACTTAACCTGACCTCCCACTGCAGAATAAGATGTTACCCTCTTTATGCGAGGTGATTGTTTAGAATGCCAAGTAATCCAATCTTAGCAAATTTATGTGTAACAATATTACACACTGACCCCTGTATATAGCGATCTTCATATATGCATTTTTCTCATATTTAGTACCTAGCTAGTCAATCTATTTTAAGAAACAAGGCTTGCAGGTCCCTACTCTTGTACAGATTTAAACTATGTCCATTTCTTACACATTTGCTTTCTTTTTGGTTCACAATACCATAGAAATCATGGAGATGTTGTTAGATAAGAGAACCGATTTCCTCAAAGCCGTCGACGAGTACGGCAACAACGCCCTTCACTACGCGGCCCAGAAAGACAACAAGATGATGGTCGAAATGCTACTCAAGAAGGAGAATTCCCAGCTTGCTTACCTGAGCAACAACAAAGGCTACTTTCCGCTGCACGAAGCCGCCTTTTATGGCTCCAGCTCTGCCGTCAAAGAGATCCTGAAGTACTGCCCCGACAGCCCAGAACAAGTCGACTTCACCGGAAAGAACGCTATCCACATCGCGGTCCAAAGCGGAAAGGTCGCGACACTGAAGTGCTTGTTGAGACACATTGAGCCGAAAGAGATCATCAACAAGGCCGACGAAGATGGAAACACTCCTCTCCATCTCGCGGCAATGCAGGGCCGGATTCAATCGACGCTTACACTGTCGATGGACAAGAGGATCGATCCGTGCCTCCTGAATAAGGAAGGCCAAACGGCCCGAAGCGTCTACGAGGGCCTCGAAGAAATGAGTATATATGGGGTAAGTTTAATTTTCAAACGTTTTCTAACTAGAAGAATCTTCGACAAAAAGAAGATCACCTCAAGACAATTGATTGCATATATACGGTAGTTCGTAAACTTTTAGCTCAGTTGACTCATTCTGTAACTAAATTCATCTCCCAATTGAATGAAACGTTAGCACGCTATCTTTTTCTGTCAAAGAATAGAAATGTTTCGTACAGCAATAAATAGTATTAGTAACATAAACATTGTTACCATTTATCAGATGATAGTGTGGAAGAAGCTAAAGAAGAAGGAAGCCGAGAAATGCAAGAACAAGCAGCTACCGCCGGTGGCGACATCGCAATCGTTCCAGAAGAAAATGGCCGCGAGCGACCAGTACTTCGAGCTGAGCGTGAACACGTACACGCTGGTCGCGGTGCTCATCGCGACCGTCACCTTCGCGGCCAACTTCACCATGCCGGGCGGCTTCGACCAGACATACGGCATGGCCATCCTGGAGAGACGGCCGGCTTTCAAGGTCTTTGTGATCTCGAACACGATCGCCATGTGCAGCTCCCTCGTGGTCGTCTTCTGCTTCATCTGGGCGTGGAGGGACCCGGTCAAGTTCAAGCTCAACCAGCTCCAATGGGGCCACCGGCTCACGGTGCTCGCGTGCCTCGCGATGCTCGTCACTTTGATGACCGCCGTGCACCTGGTCCTTACTCATAAGTCATGGTGGTTGTCAATGGTGGTGATTCTGATCGGCTGCAGCACTCCGGTGGTAGTCGGGCTTATACTTGGCCGCGAGGTCTGGTTCATTCCGCTCAAGTGATCCGTGCTGTTCTTCTAAACTAACTCGATCTCCTTAAATGTTTGATGCATGAGTACATTTTAATAATTAAACCGCGTGCATGTGTACGTGGCACCAACAAATGTGAAAATTAAGAACGTTATATATATATAAATAAGATAAGATGGTTATGATTAGATTGAATTAAATTAGATTTGCTATAAAACTAAACCTTCTTACTCTGTTTAATTATCTTCTATTGAACTCTCAAATTTATGTTCTCATTTCCGAATTGGGCGTGATATTTCTCCACTTTTCCCTGAGTAGGTAAACTCTGGGTTACAATATTTAATTTGAAGAGATTTTAATTTGTACGAGTTACCACATTTCATAAGTAAAATTGAAGCCAAAATCACATTGATCATACTAGATTGAAACAAGCCAACTATTAATTAATTGAAGGACTAATTATACTAATAAGTATTGATGATTGCTCATTATTTGTTACTAGCTAGGAATCGGTCAACCATGAGGCAAGTATCTATATAGAATAATGAAAGTTATGTACATCGTTCTTCTCGCGTTTTGCGGGTCACGTCGCGGGTCCTATAATTTTTTTAAACTTTCTCTCTCTCTCCACCCTCTCTCTCTCTCGGCTTCGGTGGGTCAACTATGAGGCAAGTATCTATATAGAATAATAAAAATTGAACTATGTACGGCGCTCTCCTCGTGTTTTGCGGGTTACGCGCGTCATGAGTCCCATAATTTTTTTAAACTTTCTCTCTCTCTCCCCCCCCCCTCTCTCTCTCTCTCTCTGCTTTGGTGGCCCCCCTCCCTCACCCGGCTCTCTCTCTCTCCCCCCCTCCCTCCCTCTCCCCACAGCTATCTCTCTCTCTCTCTCTCTCTCCTTGCTTTTAACTTTCCAAATTTTATATTTTTTTTTATTTAAATTTTAAGTTTAAATATTAATATATATTATTTATTTTAAATTTAAAACTTTAAAGTTTAAATTTTTAAGTTTCAAACTCTATAAAATTAATTAATTAATTAAATTTATTAATAATATTATATATAATATAAGTAATTAGTTTATTAATAATACATATAATAAATGGCGTTTCAAATTTTAAATTTCTTTATTCATTTTTATTTAAATCTTTTTTTTATTTTTCTCTTTTTCAATTTTTTGAATTTTATAATTTTAAATTAGATTTAAACATTAAAAATTAAAAAACTTTGTTCAAAAAAACTTAACAATTACATAAATTTTCCGCCGCGAAACGCGGGCCTTCACTAGTATATTAAAAGATGCCAACATAAATCAATGCATGTAATTAGCCAGGGAATTTTAGACTTAAATTGTAACAAATAACATTAATTTCTCCTTTTATTTAGTATTCAAACATTTCTTGCACATATAAGACCAAAGAAATTAAACATCATTCAAACCCCAAAAAAAAAAGAAAAAAAAAGAACCATACATAATATACGTACAAGAGTATATATATATATATCATCATGTGAAACACAATTTGAAATGAGTTGCAGGCCAGTTAGCTAAGAACTAAGCTTTAGAGCATATCGCACTGAGTCGGTTGGAACGATAGCACACCGTTAGTCAGATCGTAAAGTATGTGCATATTTTGCTGCTGGTAATTTCCGAATATCGACATTCCCTTAGCGCTGCCCATCACTAAACACAGCAATCCACTTTGGGGATCGAAAGAGATGTAGTTCTCTAAAGGCAAGGGTAAATCGGCGCCGTCGAAGTGGAATATCAGCTTCGGGACGGAAATATTCTGGACGGAAGGCGGCACCAAGAAGCACAAATCCATCGGCCCGTCGAGCACGACACGCAACTGCACTTGCGAGACGAACGCCCTCTTCACGGCTTGGTATGCTACGTCTATTAGCGAGGTTATAGTGCTACCAGAGTCGATGATCAATCCGCCGGTCCCGTCGGGTTGTAGTTGAAATGCCATCTTAGGAATCGATAGGAGGGTTCCGCCGACGGTTATTCCTTGCAAAGGGAGGTAATAGAAGGTGGAGAACGGAATGGTACTAGGGTTCTTCACGAACGTCACGTTCTGAATTCCGCTACCGGTCAGGTGTGCAGAAGATCCCAAGAGAAGCGGAGTCGGCGTGAAGTTACCGTAAGAAGTGAAGCAGTACGAGAACTTTTCCAAGCCCAGCTGAGTTACTAGTGATAGGGGGCCGCGGCTGAGCCCGATGATGCCCGAAGCATTATCGACCGGGCCGATGTTCACGACGCCACACCCGAAACCGATGCTCGGGAGCGACACAGGGTCGGTAGACCCGAAGCTGAAGGTCTCGGTGGCGAGAAGGCCTTGTGTCGAACCGCCGTCTCCGTAAGAGTATGAGTACTCGCAGTCGGGAGAGCACGAAAACATTGTCAGGGCCCGACATAGAGTGCCGTTGCACGAAAGTTTCGCGAAGGTCGAGGACTTAGAGGGGTCGTAAAGCGGAGTCGACTGCGGGATGCACTCGGTGCACGATACGCATTGGGTCCAGATGAGGTCGCTGCCGGTATCGACGAACAAAGTGGTAGGAAGGGGCGGGGTGCCGATCGTGAGAGTTATGTAGTACGACACGCTTGCGAACGTTACCGGGGCGGTGATGTTGGTCGACGAGAGCTTCTCTACGAGGAGGCTGCGACGGCGGAGTCGGTCTCGGCCCGCCGCGCGCTGGAGGAGCTCCGACTTGGTGAGGCCGCCCTTATCGGAATCGACGTGCGTGAGCTCGAGTCGGACGCCGGTGAAAGTAGAGGAGGCAAGGGTTGCAAACAACAGTATGAGGTGCACTTTAAGCAGCACAATTTGCGCCATTACTTTTGAGTCTCAATTGATTGGTGGGCAAAACAAAAGCAAAAGTTTAATACGTACATAGAGGCGATTATGCATACAAGATCTGCGTATATATAATATAAACATGAAGATAACCCAGTTGATATTAAACATAAACATGAAGATAACCCAGCTGTAGTCGACCACATATATATTGAAAGAAAAAAGGAAAAAAAAAATGAAGATGATGCGGTTAAGAACAAAGAATAGGTCCAAAGACGTGTTAGTTGGTGTCATAATTAAGAGGTAGTTGAAAATGTAATTGATACTCGGAGGGCATGTATTTGTCCATTGACATAAAAATAAATGTTTAATTATCAAAGTGCATTTTATTATGTAAATTAATTTTTTAGTAAACGTACTACCCATTTTCGTTTATTTATTTTTTTTAGAAATAAATTATATAAAATTATGAAGCATTTAGACTTTGAAATTAGAACTTAATTCGACTATCAACATTAATTAATCCTTTAGTCAGCTGCGTTAGGTATATAAGATTTGTATTATTATGCAAAATTTTTTTTTGAGGAAAGGTAGCACGCTATCTGCTTCATTCATTGAAAAGGTGAATTAGGCTACAGGAATGAGACACCGGGGGCTCAGGAAAAAAAAAAAAGAAAAAAGAAAAAGAGGTTAGACACCCAGATCTCTCCGGGATAAAAGCAGTAACTTGAGTCTCTAAACGTTATTATGCAAATTTTTAATATTGGTTTTTGGATAGTTTTTTACCACTCAGGGTCCCCAGAGGTTGTGGTTAATAAATATATAGTTTGGCCTAGCATGGAGGTAAATTTGAATCAAATGCATTGGCTAGTGTTAAACATCAATTTGTTAGGTATAAATCAACTGTACGAGCATTTACCAAATTTGCATTTGGATTGTTAGATTTCACAAGTAAAAAAAGATGTTTTATGTAGAATTAAAGCTCAATTATATATATAGGTTTGAACTTTTGGATTTGTTGAGCTCCAGTAATTAATTATATATGTTACATCTTAATTTTATCTCTCAAACATTCACTACAAATTAACCCAATATGTATCTAAACATATATATATCAACAAGGATACATGCACATCAAGTTGATCACTTGATGAGACAATTAAATCGAAATGAAAAAACTAAATCCTAACATCAATTGATCTAAATATATATTTCTTAATATTCTAATCTGAAAAAATAACAAAAGTATAGTTGCGAATAAATATCATTAAATTGCTTTGACATTCGTTCATTAATTTGTAACCTTATTTAACAAAATGATGACTTCGTAATGGCCCAGCATGAATCCGGCCATCTAAGAACATAAAGGGATTTTTCCCCCTTTTCTCGATCTTAACCACTCAATACTCAATACAACAAATTAAATAATTAAAGAGAAAAAAAATATGAAATTTAATCAGATATATATTAGATGTTGAAAATTTAACTTTTAAATTTTAAAATTGAGTAGACTAATTAGAACGGTTCCGAAACCATAAAAATAAGCATCAAATCTATCTAATAAGAAAATAGTCTTGGTGGGTTGTCTGGACCGAGCGAAACAAGTATATCTTCTCTTCAATTCTTCCGGACGCTGCTAGAGCCGTGGATAGAGCGCTTTCTCTGTCAAATTCTTGGATCTTGCTCCTGTGACCCACCTGTTTTGTGGTTTTCTGTCTTGTTTTTCTCTCCCTCTTTACCTCGTCCTGACCCCCCAAACCTCTAATTTGTTTTGCTTTTTTGCTTATGTCGTTTTTCTTCCTTTTTTCTACTTTTCTGGATTTTGGTGCCTAGAAAGTTTTAGCTGCTTTCATATTTTACGCTTAGTTTATTTGTCTTATTGAATAAAGCAGGTAGCGTGCTACCTTTCTCTCAAAAAAAGAAAAGAAAATAGTCTTTAAACCAAAAGGAGGTACGTATACTCTGATGACCTTTGATGAAAGGGAGACGCATTAATTTTTACAACAAAATGAATTAGACTATTTTGTTTCTCTAAAAAGATAATGGTGTGACTTGTTACAACTTATACCAAAGAGGTATATTTCCTTGTAATTAATTAGGGATTAAGTCAATTTGTACCAAAAAAAAAAAAAAAAAAACATAACTATCTAGATAGGGAGTTCTATTACTTAAGTTTGCTTTAGTAATTTCAAAATTAATATTAAAAATGCATCAATATTCTTTAACTACTACAAGCGTATACACCATCTACAAAGAATTGTAAATTATTCCTTTGTTAATTAATTACCAAACATAAAATTTTCCTATTACACATGTGTAAGGCCATTAAAATATATATCTCATATGATCTTGTCATCATAATTAATTAATGGAAATTAGATGCGCTGAACAAAGCATAGTACGTGGAACGATATGAAACAGAAATATATATATGATGGTGAACATTAGTCTAATTGTACCAAAGTTCACAAATATATGACTATTTGTTTGCCCGATTATCTCTCAAATTATTCAATATCGGTTTATATATAAATATTAATACAAATTTTATAGAAACTATGAATAAGGTATGATTAATTAATCAATTTAACTTTTTTTTTTTTTGAGAAAAATTAATTTAACTATTTTTCAATAACAATCAGTACTATCAAATTAATTATCCGTAATATGTTTTTAATTTTTGTTATCTATACATAGGTTAACAAAAATAAGTAGTGCGGTCCCCCTAAAGTTGAGTGGTCCCCGGCCACAGGATAATAGTATTAATTTAAATATTAGAAATGATTAAAAGGATACGTAAATTAAGGGTCAAAAAATCGAAAGCACCAAATACTCTATACTTTCGATAGCATAATAACTCTACTAACAGTATATATATATATATACCGTTCCTTTTAATTATTTTTATCCGTTAGAGATTTTTTAACCTTTGAATTAAAAATTGTATAGTTAAAATGATTGCGGTTCCTCTAGTAGTATACCCTTAAGATTAAGATTGAGTGATCCCCCTACAGGGTAAGCCTTTGTTTTGACACTACAATTATATATACATACTAATTTGTAGGTCGACACAAGATAAATGACGAACCAAACCATGATAGACTAGCAAGCTCAAAGTGTGTTGCATTGAGCTGGCAGGAAAGATAGCACCTCATTGTCCAAATCGTAGAGTATGTGAATATTCTGCTGCATGAAGTTGCCCAACACCGAAACGTCGGACGAGCTCGCCATTGCGAGGCACCACAAATCTAGATCAGGGATCGGGCGCATGTAGTTCTCCGCCGGCAAATCCATATCGGCACCATCGAAGTGAAACATCATCGTCGGCATTTGCGGAGGAGACGAACCGGCTTCCAACGTGTAGCATAGATCGTACCCTATATCGGAACCGTCGTCGATCGGAAGGTTCACTACCGACTCAATTGCCTGCATCACGGGTTGATACGCTTCGTCGACCAAAAGAGTAAGTGTGGTGCCGGAGTCGATGATCA
Organism: Aechmea fasciata; assembly: GCA_025177825.1. Lineage (NCBI taxonomy): Eukaryota > Viridiplantae > Streptophyta > Magnoliopsida > Poales > Bromeliaceae > Aechmea > Aechmea fasciata. The sequence continues at coordinate 8,056,897 of CM045932.1, read as the reverse complement.
AACCGCCACCTCCGTCCGGCTTCACAGCGAACGCCGTCGACGGAATCGAAACCAAGGTAGAACCTAGTGATATACCCTTCAAAGATAGGTAATAGTAGGTGTTGTTAGGGTTTGGGTTTGAGACAAACGGAGTGGATAGTGTTGCACTACTATTGAGACTAGCCAGTGACCCGAGAAAAAGTGGACTAGCACTCGTAGTATCGACAAGAGAAGTGAGGCAATAGGAGAACTTTCCGACACCCAACTGAGATATCAACGACAAGTTCCCCCTGCCGAGCCCGACTATGCCGGAGGAGTTGAAGAAGTACAAAGTGCTTGCGTTGCCGCAGCCGAAACCGATGTTGGGTACCGCGACCGGGTCGGCGGATTGGAATGTGAAGGTCTCAGTTAATGCGAGAACTCCGGTGGCGGATGTGTATGTTTGTGTGTAGATATCCCCGTAACCGAAATCGTAATGGCAATTTCCCAGATAACATGAGGCTTGGGAGTTTTCGACAAGGAGGTTTTCGCATAGGGGACTATCGCACGGCGGCACCGCGAAGGTGGAGGATTCGGAGGAATTGTAGGTAGGAGTGAGAAGATCGGAGCATAGATCGCAGGGCTGGCACATGAGCCAGACGAGGTCGCTGCCTGTATCGGCAATCCCGGTGTACGTCACCGGTGGGGTACCGATCGATAGGTCGATGAGGTACTCCCCGACAGCCCCGTGGACGGGAACGGGAGCGCTGACGTTGGCAGCGGCATTGGCGCTGAAGTAGGCCAACCGAATCCTGTCCCGTTGGAGCTCTCGGCGGACGAGCTCAGCCCCCGTGATGTCGCCCTTGGAGCCAATGCGATAGATTTCGACTCGGGCACCGTCGAAGGGAGAACAGAAGGGGGAAAAGGTGGAGAAAAGGATGAGAATGAGGAGCATTTGGGTCATCTTCGTGGGATCATATTCTATATTGTTAACAACTTACTTAATTTATTGATTAAGGCGATGGTATATGGTAGAAGAAAAATATTAGTTACCAAACTGTATTTGTTGCCATGCACAATGCATGCATGCATGAATCCAAATTCGCGCGAAAAACTCAACGGCGGGTGCAGGTGGAACAAGAGCTAACTCCGGAGCTCTCAAATATCGTGCCTTCGACTTCTCCGATTTTACGGCGAAATTGAATCATACATCGTAGCGCACGAAATTGACATGTCCACAACCACATTATATAATTCTTCAGAAAAAAGAAAGAAAAAAAGAAATTAAGAAAGAAAATATAGTCATGCATGCATGCATGAAGCGGCGAGTCTACAACCTCCAAAAGAATTAATGTGGAGTAAGATTTTAAGTGCCCGTCAAGCGAATTAATATCATTTGCATCACATCTGATGCCCGACAAATAAATCTTGATACAAATTAAGATTCGATGGACCTTGACTCAAAATTCTCTATTTTTTAAAAAATTTATATAATTTTTTTAATAAAATTCAAAAAATTTATTAATTTCGTGCGAGATAGCTTTTTCGTGGTTCCTCACTCGTAAGCAAGAGAAGTGTGTACAAGGATCATAACTTGTCGAATTTTGCAAAGTTAAAGAGGAACTCCCTATTTTTCTCTGTTGTGAAACTTTCATTATAAGATAGATGTTTTCATCTTTAGGAATAGAATGAACTAGCAAGAAAATATCAAATTTAGCGTAATAGCGAGAAAATTTAATTAATATGTACAGTCATTTTTGCTGGATTTCAATATTTTACGGTAACTAAATTTACTGGGGTATTTCACCGAACATTTGGTGAACGCGTTCACAGGGAGAGTGCGACGAGAATGGCTTGGCGACACCGCGCCCGGGCGGTCTCGATCCGTTCCCTGATGGTGTCGTCCTTGGCCGCGGCCCTCACCATCTCTACGTCCATCTCGATGAGCTTGAGCACGCGGCGGAGCTCCGTGACCCTGCGCTCCTCCACCTCGCCGCGCGCGGCCATGGCCTCGGCCTCCTCCCGTGCCCGCTCCGCCACCACCTCCGCCACTTTCGCCAGCAGCGCCGCCGAGCCGTACCGCCCCCGCCCCATCAGCCCCTCCAGCTTCTCCAAGAAGTCCGCGATCGCCCACCCCTTCGGCCTCGCCTTCGCGATCTCCTTCGTCCGCTTCCACCCGATCTCGAAGTTCGGGGGCTCCGCGGGCCGCTCGATCGCCGATCCGGGGCGGCGCGCCGGGTCGCGGACGATCGCGGAGGGGACGCTCCTCTCGACGCCGAAGGAGGTGGTGGCGGCGGCGACGGCGAACGGGGTCTCAACAAAAGCATCGGACGAGGGCTCAGGATTAGGGTTAGGGTTTGGGGACGAGGAGGAGCAGCGAGGGACGGAGATGGGATTTTGGCGGGAAGAGGGCGGTGGCGGGAGGAGGAAGCGGAGAGCGGAGGCCATTGATTGGGTGAGAAGAGAGAGAGAGAGATAGAGAGAGGATAAGGTGTGTTGTTTGAGGTGAGCGAGCGTTAAATCGGATAAATGGGCCAAAATGGGCTTTTTATGAAGCCCATGATATCAATAAATGGGCCTTTTTGACAAGATCATGAGCCCTTTTTTGTTCTCTTTGTTTTGTTTTGTTGTTTTGTTTTGTTTCACCTTCAGAAGCTTCCTAACGAGGAAGGAGGATGGAAGCTTTAAACGGTTGGATTGCAAACTTTGCAAATATTCAAGCAAGTTAAATGTGTTCCGACAGCTCACACCCGCGGCCTGCCTCCTTTCGGTGGGTAGTTCGGCTGAGAAAATGCGCGACACTACTGAGATAAGACAGATGTCTCTAGTTATCTGTGCTGCTCATCTCTCAGTGTTTGTTTAGCCTCACTTCTAATTCTCCTCGACGACTTCAATTTAAATGTGATCAAATAACTTTAGAACCGCAATGATCTATGCTAGAGTACAGGGTAAAGAAGAAACTAGATACCTTCAATAGCACTTCGCTTTACGACTAGTCTCATCAATCCCTAAATTAAAGTTGAACAAACATAGACCTAATTTTGTTGACTAAGTTCCCTTCTAATTAATCATGTGGCTCAGTATAACATAGCCCAACTTGAACTTAAAACAAGATAAATAAATAAATAATAAAAAGAAAGGGTGATAAAAGCCACTCACAATTTTCCTTTTTGACCTCTGTCATATATAAAGTTTTACATAGACTTTTTTTGCCCTAACAAATAGGTTGGGTCCTAGACCTTACCCTGAACCAGCCCACGAAGATGGTATCTAAGCATTATAATAAAGTCTTAATAATGTTGTGCTTATTTTATACAAAATTGATGTGGACATCTCTGAAACAATTCCAAGACATGCACATCAGGATGTTATTTAAAAGTTGGGATTTTATCCAAACCAATAAAATAGCCCTAATTAACTCTTTTCTTCTTTTGAGTTTTCACCATTTGATAGGTCAAGCTAAGCATGAGATGCTTGAGAATAGTATATTCCAATTCAAATTCAACTGTTCTGAATATTAAAAGCTTTATTATATTAACACTTTGGTTATCAATGTGTGCAGAGCCATTATATATTACCAGATTCATGTATTGTTGGCAGCTCTCTATCTGAACCATCTATATTATTATAATTGATTTTTATTTTGTCATGTTTCTAAAATGGCTTTTCCATTCCAAAAAACAATAAGCAAATTGTCATCAGAACATTGACCGCTAACCGTTAATTTAAAAAACTTGAGCTGTTAAAAATACGCAATCAATTCACATAAAGCATTATAGATACAACACTCATATATAGGTCTCGATTGTGATACGGCCGAATCAGCCTCGCGTCACTTCGAATAATTAAAGACTCGTCCAAACTAATCTCATACTATTTCAAATATGACTTCGCCTAACATGATTTTCCGTCACAAGGCAGAATTAATGTGATCTCTTTAAACCAACAAAAATTTGTTAACACCCTATGGCTGGAAATATATTTTTGACCATAACAATAATTTGAAGCTTCTATTTTTGTTTTAGAGAGAATTTATAAAATAATTATTGATATATCATCACTATGATATAGTTATCCTCTAACCACAGTGTTTAAATGTGGCCCAATCCACTTTGAACCACTTGCTATATTTATTTTAATGATCACAGCAACTGTGCATGCATGACAAAGCATTGCTTGAGATCAGGGTGCACAGTGTAAAATGTGAAATAAATAATTAAAGGCAAAAGGCACAGGCAAAACCTTATAAAAGATAAAAACCTTTTCCCAAAAGCTGCTATTTGCACAACTTTTACCTTAAATGCTATGATGCTTGAAAATGACATTTAATGAGAGAGAGAGAGAGAGAGAGAGAGAGAGAGAGAGAGAGAGAGAGAGAGAGAGAGGCTTTGAACTCATCTCCTCTGCCAAAAATAAAGTTGGCCACAAACAATTGGGAAAGTTCATGCATATATATTCACATGCAACTTAAGAGGCCCTTGTTGTCAAATACTAAATGCAGCAATCCCCAACAGCATAGCATGTTGTTTTACTTCTTTGTGGCTTTGGATTGCAGCATAGATTTGTTTGTCTTGTTGTAACACATATAGTATTGTTTACAAGTGTACATGTTGTAAAAGTTTCATTGTTATTTAAAAATGAATCATAATGCTTAATTAAAAATGTTTCATATTACAAATATTTTATTATTGACTGTGTTTTAAAAATGACTTGATAAAACAACAAAAGCAACAGTATGTACGTACGTAGAACCGATAGATTTGTAATGGAAAGCATAAATCATAAATACCGATCAGATAGACCCAAGTGGCACCCCTGGTTTGAAAGAGAGATTATGGCATTAAGTCATAGTTGGAAAATGCTTTTATTGCGTGTCTTTTACATCATATGATAGAGATATTTACCACTATGATGATTGAAATTTTAAACTCAAGCATTCAAGTTATATCATATATATGACAATGAATCTCCTATATATCAAATCTAATTACTTGTTGCAATTTTGAATATAAAATAAAATTTGTCATTCTAGGCAGATTACTAATGCAAATAGATAAAAGACAGATGACCTCAAGTTTTGAATATTGTTTTTGGAATTTTCTTTTGATATTTGTAGTTGTAGCCTTGTGGCCCAAAACCTCTCTCAGGAACATTGTTTTGTGACCATTGCAAAGTCCTAATTAATAGCCCCAAAAATAAAAATTAAAAAAAAAAAACAAAAGAGGAAAATTAGGAGTGGTCACTTGCATTGGATTGTGGTCCTCCTTTTGGATTGCAACCCACTTTTACCCTCATGCATGTAACCACCTCGACTTTAAATCAGTGCACTCACATGCTCCATTCCCCAAGAGGTAAAAGTTAAAAAAAGAAAAAAAAAGAAAAAAGAAAAAAAAAGAACTAACACTAGAGGTGCTTAGGATCCTCCTTTCCCCATAGAAAGGAAATTCTTTTTTTTTTTGAGAAAAAGGTAGCAAGCTACCCGCTTCATTCAATAAAGGATAGTGAATTAGGCGTTACATAATGGAAGCAGCCAGGGCCTCCGGAGAAAGAAAGGCAACCCGAAAGAAAAAAAAAAAAAAAAAAAAAAAAAAAAAAACACGTTGTAGGGCCTCCGGCGGTCAGAGGTGAGCGGACCACTCCGCCAACAGAAGCCTTAGCCTCGCAAAAGAGTGAAGGATAGAAAGGAAATTCTCTGAGAAGCACATGTACTGGATTAATGGACCCATGAAAGTGAATAGGTGATGCATAAACCTTCTCTCTCTAGAGTCTTAGACACATCAACCTTAAACCTCAATGTCTTAGATCCAAGTTAAGAGTACTTTCTTTAATTTGGCCTACTGTTTCTATTTTCCACTTATTTGATTTTATTATAGAAAGCAAATTTATTCGAAAAGTATTTCTATATATATATAGCATTATTTCTAATAATTAACACTGTTTAAATAATATTTTACTAAGTAACTTTACTCCACGTAGCAGTACGTACCTGTTAAATATAAAAATATATAAACCTCTATTCTAACAAATTAACTCGAACTCAAGACTCATAACAACGATCTGTGTAAACATTTGTTGTCTTTAAAAAATTTAAGCTATTAGAGAACGGTGTTTAAATATTTTTATACTTAACGGCACTAAACAAGTCATATTTGAGCCTAGTTCATGATCGGGTTTCTTATGTTTAGCAAATGTGGTCCTAGGGTTCGTGCTATTGTGGTAGGCCATAGAATGGTTCCTCTATTTTGAACCATTTCTCATTCCACTTGTTTTTTGCAATATGGACCAATGCAATTAACCATTCAATTGCAAAGTTATTCCAAATTTGTGCCTTATTTATTTAAGAATTAAGGTTTTGGAATTAATATATTTTTAGGTGCGGTAAAGGCATTTTCTACGATGACAATAAAATCATTAATGTTTTGTCATAAGTGAAATACATACATCAATAATTAGGGATGTTAATAAGCCTAGATAAACATGTTAACATACCTAAATTTGCAGAGAAATTTTAGTTTGATTAATTCATAAAAATTATGGCTCTACCTAAGTAAGAATTTGATATAGTTTCTGGAAAAATGTAGCTTATTAATTAGCTACAACCACATCAACTATCGAAGGCTTGGGTTAATTAGATTATTACTCAAAATATCGATCTAATAGAAAGCTAAGCTTTAAACCTGCTCTAATGTCATGTTAACCAAAAATCCGATCTAATAGAAATGTACTCAATTAAAAAAGTTTCTTGGATTCAATCGTTACTTATTGATTGAAACACACATATATATGCAAAATCCTTGTATGCGAAAATTATATATCTTTTCTATTTTTCGCAACCAAAATTTTTATTCACTTTTCTTAGCTTATTTTGCTTTGTATACAATATTGTATATAGGTTATCTAAATCAACATGCACGTGACATGCACATGTAAGAAGCATGTTACGTACCTCATAATTCAAACATGGATGATGCGCATGTTCGACAAATTTCTATGTTGTCCTCGTGGGTTGTGGTTCATGTGGGTGTTACGTATAACACATGCAGATCCATCTAATTACTCCATTGTTTAACATTTAAGTGTTTTGTTTTATTACGCTTTTTTAAGCTTTGATAAAAAAGAAATTGTTAATTAGGAATCCACTTGTAAGAATATTCTCACTTTTAACAATACTTGGAAAATTAAAATGTTAATATTAATTTACATGTTTAAGTATTGGATCGGATACGTCACATTCATGGACTTTATATACGTATTGGATTGAATCCCTTCATTTTTGCTTTTGTTTTTATTTTTCGGTATTTGTAACCTGAATAACAATATCGATCTACTGAAATTTTGAATAAAATTAAGTTACAAAAAAAATATCATATATCTTAATACAATAAAAAGTCTTTTTTTGAGAGAAAGATCGATATATAGTATAATATTTGTTTCGTTTATTTTTTTTTTATAAATAAATTTAGTTAAAAATATGAATCAACTAGATAACATGTACAACTTATATATACAAAAGCATTCACATGCTTAGAAAATGTCGAGCATGCGTAACTAATGAAACTATGTACTATTTTTGACCCTGGAATAAGAGCAAATGCTTTCACGAGCGCGCATGTTATTATATCCACACATTTGAGTACACCCAATACAAACCGTGTCGCACCATGCTAACCATTTCTCTTCCTCAAAAAGCATGGTTCTCAACAACATCAGCCGTAAGAACTTGATCCAACGACAAAGATTGTTTGATTACTTTTCTGATAGCTTTCTTCGAAAGAAAGGCTAAATCAACCAATTTGAAGATTAGATTAGACAGAATATGAAGAAAGAGTGCAGAGGATACGATGCAAAAATCCGAATTACTAATTCTGAAGGAATGAACAAGATTAAGATTTCTCCAATATACGTATATTGGATATGAACTTATAAATACGATATACGTATACTCGTACGTACACCCCTCTAATGGCTTTAACTTGATCATCTCACCTCCCAAAATTCCTATTTCATCATCAGGGGTGTTGACATAGAAATAATCTCTACGCGAGCTATTAAGAATATTATTTAATTTGGTCCTTGTTGAATGCGTAAAATATTATTTGGTAGACGAAGAGTATATATGATCGAATATCAAATTTTAAAAATATGAATATATACTCCTCTTGTACTATTCTGATATTGCGACTCATTAATTTTTATTATCTTTCATTTGAAATATTTTAATTTTTGTACTCCTCTTGTACTATTCTGATATTCCTTATAAAAGAAATCAGTATATATATAATTAGCCTTTTTATTCTTTGGGTGTGGTTGTTTTTTTTATTTTATTTTATTTATTTATATATTTGCTTATCATTATGATCTCAATCTCTTAATAAAGGACCATCCCCATCCTTCCACTATAATAAAATATATTTTAGACGACGTTTTTTAAACGACGCTTTCTTCTAGCGTCTTTATAAATCTTTAGCATTTGCCGACTCTATAATTAAGCGTCGCCAATAAACATATTTTTATCAAATATTTATATAAATTTTTCGACACTATATTAAAACGTCAGTATATTTATCCCGACATGTTTTTTTAAAGACTCTTTACACAACGCTTTTACAAGCGTCGGAATTATTTTTACCGACGCTTTAAAGCGTCGCTAAATATCATTTAAAGTGTTCTTAAATGCAAAATTTTTTGTAGTGTTCCAACATTCACCGGCCGATGCATTAACTTGTTCCTTTCACCATTAATTTTTTTTAGCCTTTATGAGAGAATAATTATTTCTTCTAAATAAATTTATTTAGTACCATATATACCATTTTGACATACAAAAAAAAAAGAAGATGGGAGCTGTCCCCAACATGAGACTGTCTTATTTGTCGCTCATACAACTTTGAAATTTATGTGGTATGCATAAAAAACGACAGATGAAACAATCTCACATTAGGGGCTGCATGTCACTATAGATTTTGTTCTTAATTAATTATAATGATCACTTTAAATTGAATAATGAGAGAATAACTCCACAATAGCTTCACAATTAATTAATTATCAAACTATGAATAGAAGATACCTCATTAAATATAATGAAGGTTAATTAACACATGATTAATTGCATGGATGCTACTATGTTGTAACCAAAATTAATTTCCTCATTTGCCTTATTATTGTCAAATATATTTTTCCCAAAACTTCAATGTCAATTAATGACCAGTGTAATAATAATTGGAATTAATGCAAAGGTGTAGTTAAAATGGTGTCATTTTTACCTTGACATTTGGTGCTTCTCTTATATATTAATATGCTTATATTTATAAATGGAAACATACATTTTTTATAATTGATGGGGGGTCAAATTAAAGAGTCTTAATTGGGTTACTTGAAACCCAAGACAAGAACACTCCTACGCGTTGCCTTTGGAGCCCTAATCACTCTCTCACCCACCCAATAGGACAACCCAATTAATTAGCTATTGTAAATTTCTAATTTAAAGGATTAGTAATTTAATACAAGATAATAAAATGGATCAAACATAAAACTAAATGAAATCACCATACTTTGTATATATTGTAGAATTTTACAATCCTTTATTTTTTATGTACACGACAAGCATATATCTTTAGTTTAAATAACTTTTGCGTTGGTGAGTGTATCTATGATCTATGAGTGTGTTTGAGTAGAAAAGAATAACAAATGTAATTCAGATAAAAATAGTGATCGAGTTCGGCTCAAGATCAAATATGAGAAAAAGATTTTGCTTCGTTTATAACTAGCATGTAGGCATTATTTCTTCGATCCTCCTAACTACATTTTTTTTGAGGTTTAAAACTCTTATTTACGCCAAACAAAATTCAGATCATCTTTTTCAACTATGCGTACCCAACTATAGATAAAATACAAGTTGTTTTTGATATAATAGGCGTAATGAATCTGGTCAAATTTTACAACTCAATGTATCTGATGAATAAATAATAAATAGATTCAATGTATCTATTAACTCGACAATAACTTACAATCTCTCACACAGTGTCGAATGTTTAAGATCGCCATAAATGCAAAAGGCTATTGCATTTTATCTTTAATTTTTTCAAAAACTAACTTGTAATCAATCATGTGGCATATTCTCCAACACCATATATAACAAATAAATTCCCTTTTTAACTCTATATAAATAAATAATTTCAAACTACTCAAAAGTCAAAAATCCTCTTGACTTGGGGAATAAGAAACTACTTTTTTTTTTTTTTATTTTTACTCTATTTTTCTTTTATTTATCTTTCTTCGAAGAGACTTATCTTTTTCTAATTCGAAAAAGAAAACCCAGTTTTATTTTTTATTTTTTTTAACATCAAAGTAAAACTGTAAAATAAAAAAAAATATTGGGAAAAATAAAAAAAGGTGAAGAGTTAAAAAAAAAAGAAAAAAAAAGAAAAGAGAAACATAGAAGAGAGACGTAAACGGCGAGTCATCTTTTCATTATCCGATCACAAGCGATCCTCTCTCTCTCTAATAATAAAAATAAAAAAAAGCTCTCTCTTTTCTCCCAATCCACCTAATTTTTTGGCGACCAAAGACCCTTCTTCCTCGCCTCTTCGATCGAATTCGCGAAAACCCACAAAAAAGGTTTCGATTTTCTAGTGTTTTTGCGTAATTGTCCGTAGAGATTCGATTTTGGAGCGGAAAAATCCGATTTGAATTTGATTTTTGCGGTGCTTCGCGGTGTTTTCGTGGAGCGGACGATGTTGGCGACCTAGGATTTGGTTTGGGCTGTTTCTTCTTGGGGGAAAAGACGAAAGAAACAGCCTAGGGTTATGATCCGATCCGAAGCGAATTGATTGGAACCAGGGAAGAAGAAATCTAGGGTTTACTCTTTTCTTTGTTCAATTTTTTGGGGGGATTTAAGAATAATTGTTAAGGAATTTGGAGGGATTAAGAGATGAAGAGGCTCTCGAGTTATATGCGGATTGTGTCGTCGGGGGCGTCTACGGCGGCGTCGACGCTGCGCACCGCGGGGGCTTCGCTCGTCTCCTCCATCGCCAACCATGAGGAAGATGCGAGCCGTGATCAGGTATTATTATTGTGATCAATTTAATTTCTGTGATTTTGGGGTTTTTTCCCCCCTCTTTTTTCTTTTAATGTGGTTACTTATTTTTAAGGATTAAAAGATGACTTTTATGCAAAAGAAGTTTTGAAATTGAGCTGGTTTTTTTTTTTATTTTGATGAACTACGACTTTTTTGATATTTTGGGGTTATTTTTCTGTTTATTTTCTTTAATGTGGTTAGATATTTTGGCACCAATTATATGTATTACTGATGGAAAGAAACTATTTTGCATGTGTACGCTGTATGCATGTTTTAGCATATTTAATGCAGCTTTTATAAGAGGCTTAATGTGTGTATATATATATATATATATATGAGGAATTAATGGTGGAGTATTATGCATCAGAACTCTTGTAATTGGGCTGGATTTTATTTGGGAATTTGGGACTTCTTTTCGTTGTGATTTTCTTTCCAAATGTGACTTGAATTTCTCTTTTTGGCGCGAATTGTAAGAATTTGTGATTTTATGCAATGAAAAATTGTTTAATATTTGGACCACGAGCTTAAAACTCATGTTGTTAGAGATAACTATTAGTTCTTGTGGTGAAAGTGAACCTTAATTTCGGAATATTGCGGGACATGGCAATCAAAAGATTCTGTACTTGCTTCTGTATTTGCATTTTTAAATCCGGATCTTTTGTTTCCTTTTAGTTGCTTGTTGTGCTTAGCGGGTTTGTCTTTGTGTACAAGTAACATAACTAATACATTATTGAGATATTTGCACATAAGCGTGTCTATTGAATGCAATTTACTGTTTATGAGGTTATCAGAGAGCATTACAAATTGATATTTTTTACCATGTGGAGCGACTAAACTGAGTTCTCTGATGAAATATGTAGACCCTTGGAATTGCATGATAATGCCCTGTTTATTCCCATAGTTATCCCGAAGCCAACTGCGCAGTAACAATTATGCGGCCCCTTTGAAAAATCGAGATCTTGACTAATAATTAGAGAATCGTGTATCACGTCTTGCATTTGGCTGTTTTCTACTTGGTTTAGAAGAAGCAATTGTTGTTTGACTTAGGCAAGCCTGCTTCGTGAGAATCATTTTGAAATGCCCATGTTTTATCGCTGATCATTTGTTGTTGTTTAATTTGTTACAATTCAACTTGTTTTATAGGAAAGTTTTTCTTTCCCAATCTAAGCAACTATAACAAAGTTTCCACTGAAACCTAACTGCTTGTTGCATGATATGCCATTACCTGCATGAAATTCAAGTTCTTAGTAGGAAAAGGTCACCGCTAGTTGATTCGCATTTTGACTATATAGTTCTGGTGTTGGTTAAAAGGTGCATTGGGCTGGGTTTGACAAAATAGAATGTGAGGGCGAAGTGCTTCTCCGGGAAGTTTTGCTTCTGGCTTATCGGTCCGGCTTCCAGGTCTGGGATGTCGAGCAGGCTGATGATGTAAGACAGCTGGCATCCCGACATGACTGTCCCGTCTCCTTCATGCAAATGCAAAAGAAACCAATCACATCAAAGAGCTCTGAAGACCGATTCGCTGACGTCCGGCCGTTGCTTATTGTTGCCTGCGAGGGTTCTCCCACTGGAAGTGGAAACAGTGGTGAAATGTTTGGCTCTCCTTCCAATGGAACTCACAATGGTTGCCACGATGTTGGAAGTGAACACTTGCCTACTTTTGTTTGCTTTTATTCTTTAAGAGTCCACGATTATGTCCACATATTGAAGTTGAGGTCTGCTGTTTACTCAATACGGTGCAGCTCTCGGGTTGTTGCAATTTCCCAGGCATCACAGGTATGCCTTAAATATACATATTTACAAGAAAATTTTGTAAACTTCATGTAGTTTAGGTGGTTTCTGCCTTATTCTTGCTTATCTGGTTGAACGGAAGGACCTGTAAAGCTACATTCTTAAAATGCTTTCAATAAAGTGAGCATGTGACAATCAAGTGAATTATTAGAACACCATTACGAATTTAATTTCTTAATCTTATTAACACCATTTTGTGAGCCATGTGGTTGTCAAGTGACTAGTTTTAAGCAACATCTTCCCGTTAGGTTCTTTCGAGAAACAACAACAATCATGAGGTTGGAAAGTTTTACAATTGACGTTTCCCCTGTTTATATATATATTGGCATTTTAAAATTTATAGAAGTAGTAAAATATGTTGCAGATTCATTGCTTTGATGCTGCGACACTGGAGAGAGAATATACAGTTCTCACTAATCCTATTGTTCCGGCGATTCCTGGTTCCGGGAGTACAGGCTATGGGCCTCTAGCTGTGGGTCCAAGGTGGTTGGCCTATAGTGGAAGTCCCGTGGCAGTTTCTAATACAGGTCGTGTAAGCCCTCAACTGTTAAGTCCTTTTCAAGATTTGTCCTTACCCCCTCCGAATGGAAGTCTTGTTGCGCACTATGCAATGGAATCGAGCAAAAAATTAGCTGTTGGTATAGTGACACTTGGTGATATGGGGTATAAGAAGCTGTCCAACTATTACCATGATTTTCTGCCTAATAACAATGGCTCGGTGAAGCTCGGTAACTCTGGTGTGAGAGTTAATGGCACTATGAATGGGCATATTCCTGAGAATGAGAATGCTGGAATGGTATGGAAGTTACTCTATTTCTTAACTGATGACGAGTATTTTATTTTACTCTTTTTTTCACTCCACGGTTTTCGCAAATATTCATGTTTGGCTTTGTTTACCCTTTTTTCTTGGTTTTCTTTTCCTCGGACATTATATGGTTGAAGACACCTATGGATAAGTTTATTTAGTTCTCCTATGGCAGCTTACTTTCAAGTTCATTTTCGTAAGTTTAAAGACACAAAAAGTTACTACTACATCTTTGTTCTTTGTTTGGCAAGAAAAGAAAAGAAAAACTTAATTACCTGTAAGAATATATGAACTGAAAAAAAAAGAAGCATAAACAAGAAAACATAAGCAATGCCTAATGAACGCTAAGTTTAAATTATTGACTCCATTATTCTGCTTGAGCTACTTGTCATACTAGATTTTGAATGCTTTTTCTTAACCATAGTAATGTTTGGCTATTTCTGTTCGCACATTCAGGTCATTGTTCGAGATATTGTTTCTAAGTCGGTCGTTGTTCAGTTTAGGGCTCATACAAGCCCAATTTCTGCATTGTGCTTTGATCCCAGTGGGACTTTATTAGTTACAGCTTCAATTCATGGTCGGAACATCAACATATTCCATATTATGCCTTCTACAAATGGTAGTTCAGGATCGGATGCAAATGGAACGTATATTCATCTGTACAGGTTGCAACGTGGCATTACGAATGCGGTACTGATACGTACACATTAAATACCTTTTATTTCATTAAAACTAGCTATAATTTTTCTTAATTATCGAGTATTTTTTTGGTGTATATCAGGTCATCAAAGATATCAGTTTTAGCGATGATAGTCAATGGATAATGATTAGTTCCTCAAGGGGGACTAGTCACTTATTCTCGATTTCTCCTCACGGAGGGGGCTCTTCTGCAAACTTACACTATAGTGAGAACAGCTTTGTAAATAACAATTTTGTCTTGGACCCGACTGCTAAAACGGCCATTCGTTGGCCCCAGACAACATCCTCTTTTAAGCTCAGTGATGAGAAGAGCATTTTCTTATCTGCCCCCCCAGTCACATTGTCCGTAGTAAGTAGAATTAGGAGTGGGAACAATGGGTTGAAAGGTGCTGTTCGAGGAGCTGCGGCTTTAGCTACAGGATTTGTCAGCCCAATTTCTGGCGCCATTGCTTCTGCTTTCCACAACTGCAAAGGCTTTAATTCTTTATCCGATGCTAACTCAGCATGGACAAAGTACTATTTACTCGTATTCTCCCCTTCTGGTTGCATTGTACAGTATGTGCTACATCAAAATACAGAGTTTAGTGACTTTTCTGGGTTAAGTGCCATTTCTAATGGATCTTCAAAAGAAACCGACAGTAAGTTTGTTGTGGAAGCACTTCAGAAGTGGGATGTTTGCCACAAGAGAAGCAGAAGAGATCGTGTCGAGAGCGTCGATATATACGGTGATCATGGGAACGGAGAAAGCACAAAACTCTTCCAAAAGGGTGTTAAGAAAGGGACAAGTGTCTACCCCTCTGATAGTGCTTTTGATGCGAAAGCCAAGCCTAGTGCTGAAGAGAATCACCATTCTTATATATCGGAGATTGAATTGCAGATGCATGCTGTGCGGATCCCACTGTGGTCGAGATCTGGGGTACTTTCATAGTCTGTGTTGATTGGAAAACTAGCTCTTGTATGCCTGTTTGATTATTTAGCTTGGCTTCTAGATCAACTTTTCTACTCTGAAAAGCATTTGACACTCAAGAAGCTTTGAGCTTTTCTTGTAGCGGGAAGTTGTAATGACCTTTTGAACACTAAAAATTAGAAGCTCGAATTCGAAGCTTCTACTTCTGCTACAACATCAGCTGTTGGAGAAGATGTGGACAAAAAAGCTATTGCTGCTTTTTTGAACAGCTTTATTCAACAGCATTTTTGTAGAAGCTTCAGCTAAACCAAATAGGCTAGCTTTTGTTCATTATACTTTATGCTGTCTTATTAAGTGAATTATTTGGCAGATGTGCTTTCAAGTAATGATGGATGAGACTATTGGAGGTGATAATTTTAGCGTAGATTGTGGGGAAATCGAGATAGAAAGGATCCCGACTCGTTCTATTGAAGCAAGGTCAAAGGATCTCATACCGGTTTTCGACTATCTTCAGGCAGCCAGATTTCAACAAGCAAGGTGCAACTAGTACCTCATATCATATTTCCGATTTAACCCGGTTTTCTTTTTTGGTATAAAATTTTCATCAGGTTCCAAAATATCACAAAATAAATCAGGTGAAGCCAAATGACATTATGACTATAAACATAAACAGGAACTGAAAGAAACCGAAAGAATTGTAATACGAAAAAAGTGTCTCCAGAATGGTACAAAATACTTTAGCTCGCTTCACGCCTCGCTTCTCTCATTTCTCCATAATATATGAGCTGGGAAATTAGTTTAAGTTTTTGATTTCCTTGTGATTGGAAAGTTATGGATAAGATCCTGGTGAAATTGGTCATTGCTGTACTCTCTTTCATGTGATCAGAAAAGGGTTTAGCTGAGAGAGACTAGTGATCTGATTGATTGTCTCCCCAATCTTTAATCCTTTTTCAGATTATCATCGGTACAGGAATAAACTCTTAATCATCTTTCCGTCGCATTGTTGAGCACTTCAACAATCTTGAATTATAATTTGCGCACTTTGGTTAACTTTTATCATCTTGGACACCCCATCCTTCTTAAATTTATTTACTTGGGGGTTCTCTTGTGAGGTGTTATTGGGTGGTTCTTCTACTTCAATTTTCTATGTTATGTTCTTTTACAGGGCAAACACTCTGGATATGTACAGAAACGGCCCATTGATGCGCCAAAAGTCCGGATTGTCCGAAGACGGGAGAGTTTCGTGCAGAAGCAGTTGTAGTTCTCTCGACTGCATGTCCGAAAGTGTCGTTGCATCCGCTGATCTATCCAGCGGCACCTACCATACAGAAGCTGATGAAAGAAGCACTGTAAATAACTGTACAGGTTCCCCAAACCCTACAAGCCAACTCGAGTTTGTAAATACTAGTGAGGCCCTGAAAACTGAGGCCCGGCTCGGGTGTGTAAATAACATCATAGAGAACTTGGAAGATGGAGACCTACTTTGTGGCTTCTGACGACGGCTTCCATTGAGGTAAATATACTCAAAACTATTTAACTCGCTAATCGACCTACTTGGATAAAGAAACATGTTCATTTGTGGTTTTTTTACGTGATTAACAGATCGCGGGTAAAATTTGAGAAACTTCGTGGATCAATTGGTTAAATCTTCCTCAGGTGTGTAGCAACTTATTCTTTAATTGTCCTTGAAGGTATTGACCCGTATTTTCGTACCGATACAAGAGTGGTGCTAAAACTGTAATCGAGATACAGAGAAGTATGCGAGAGGGGGTTAAGTTGTTAAGCGGGAAGCTTTAAATATCGTGAAGTTGGGGATTCCATCTTGCAAGTATTTGTAAATAACAAGATTATTGGATTACATTTCGCAATAATCGTCTATAATGTGTAAATAGTAAAAAAAAAAAAAGGAAAAGAAGAAAAAAAAGTGGATTGAAGTTCATATTCCAAGTATATTTTCACCTTGGTATATAAGGAGCTGGTATCTTTCCAATTTGATCTTCTGTTGCTTGAGTTGGTTGATGTTGGAGTACAATATAATTATAAGCAATTATGTTTGGATTATTTATCATTTAGTCCTTAATTTGTTCATTAGCAGTCGCTGTGTTATTCAAATACAAATAAATGGAAGGAAATTTATGCAATGCTTGTCGGTCACTGTTAATTGTTTGCAGCTGTTTGTTTAAGAGGTGTAGCACATTAAACATCTGATTATTGTGTGGCTTTACCCTGTTAAACATCTGTTTAGTTATTATTGTTAGGATCGTCTTCTTTTAACAATAGTTTTAATACTGCTGAGTAATTAAATTAAACGTCTCCGTAGGATGGTTCTAACAAAGAGGAACTTGCTCTTCTAATTCAATCCCGGGCCGTGCTGGGCTGGAGCTACCAAATCTCTGGCCCAGCATGGCCCTTCGGCCCGGAAGGTCTAGGCTGTGCCGGGCCGGGCCTTGCTCCGGGCGGACCCCTAAAAGGTTTTATTTTTGTTTTTTTTTAAAATATATATATATAATTAAAATTTTAAAAATTAAAAGAATGTAAAAATAATTATAATATAACAATTTTTTAAATTTTTTAAAAAATATATATATTTTTTAAAAAAAAATTTAAAAAAAGAAATTCAAGTGTTTTTGGTCCAATGAACCAAAAACCTCCTTCCAACTTCCAAGGTCTGCTCAAAGCAGACCTTGAGAGGAGATCTCCTAACCCCAAGGCCCTTTTCCCCAATAGAAGGGCCTTGGGTTCGGGCCGTCCTGGCCCGGCTAGCCCGCTTGAGCCTCTCCTCGGCCCAGCATGGCCACGGACCGTGCCGGGCCGAGCCGTCGGGTACAAGAGGAGAGGTCAGCACGGGCCTTAAGTTCTGTCCAGGCCGGGCCGGCACGGGTGCTGTGCTCCAGCCCGGCCCGTTTTACACCCCTATCCTACATACACTAATGCACGCAAATTAAGGACGTAGTCAATGAGGTGTTAGCTGCAAAACAATATTATATGGTGCATGTTATATATAGACATGCCAATTCAAATATATATATATAGAGTTGAGCTAGAATACTTCTAAAAGTATTATGGGGTTGATACTTTTGAGTTTTTAACCATTGGATGAAAAAATGTAAGGTTGGGATGATGGTGGTAGGTGGTGGTAGGTGGAATAGTATTTGATCCAAGGGCTATTAGTAATCAAAGAGTAGATCTAAAGGTTAAAAACCTAAAAGCACCAATGGGGTAATACTTCTAAAAGTATTCTAGCTCAATTATATATATATATATATATATATATATATATATATATATATATATATATATATATATATATATATATATATATATATATGAATTATGCTACTATACTATCGATAGTGCCAAACATTTGGTGCTATTGAGTTTTCAACTTTGTTGGATGAAAGCATGTGCGGTTATGATTATAGCAGTTCTCAATTAGAATGATAGTGGTCCTCTTGAATTGAGTGAATGGTTGGTTGAATAGTATAATCTAATGTATGTAAATGATCAAAGGGTAGATCGAATGACAAGAAACTCGATAGTAGCAAGAGTTTGATACTATAGATAGTATAATAGCCGAACTATATATATATATATATATATATATATATATATATATATATATATATATATATATATATATATATATATATATATATATATATATATATATATATATATATAGCATGCATTATTATTATTATTATTATTATTTGAACCAGAGATCACCCACAATGGAGCAGGCGAGACCAACCACTAGGCTAAGCCTTAATTGATCAGATAATAATATGATGTTGGCAATATCTGTTCTAAGACATCTCTAAATTAAATTTTAGCTTTTTCATATGGTGTCTCCCTCTCCTTAAAGCAAGAATATAGGGAGGTGAAGCAAATAAGATTGTCGTAAAAGAAGATAAAAAAACAAAATACTAACTCCTTGTTGGTGTGTCCCTGTCTCTGTGGAAGGATGCTGTTGGTTCACTTTCCCTCCCTCACTTTATTTGAAGCCAAAGTAACCAACAAAACTCACATTTGAATACTTAGCTAGAGATAGCACCCTCCCATCTATTCCCTTTTCTTATGTATTACAACTACATTACATGCACTACCCTTATACTTCAAAACAAATCAACAATTAATAAGAGAGACAAAGAAGCTAACAAAAAGTTGTGCATTTATTACATTCATTTGCATGATGAGAAACCCCATATATATATATTGCAAACAAGAAGAATCCCCTCACCAAACCACTCTAGCTAGCTAACACCTGAGTGATCGATCCCCTCTTAATTATAACAGTACAAGGAATTAAAGCACTAGCCCGAGCTCTAAGCAAAGTAGGTGGTGGATAGCTACTTCAGGAACACCAGAAACTGAATCTCTCCTATTACATTACAAGCATTCATCTCTTTCTCTTCTGCGTAAATGAGCCTCGATCTCCTTGTGAGCGAATAATTCGGAGTTTTTGAGCAGCAGGTTAAGGAGAGCACAATGCAGCTGCACATATCGCCGAGCATGCGGCACGTGACGGTGTTGACGGGGAAGGGTGTGAGGGATTTCATCAAGGTGAAGGTCGCGTCGAGGCGGCTGTCGTATCGAATGGTGTTCTATTCGCTGCTCTTCGCGACGTTCTTGCTGCGGTTCGTGTTCGTGTTGACTGCAATGGATACAATTGAGGACCAGTATGACTGCTCTTCTTTAGGTAAATTACAAATTAATGGCTCTCTTAACTCTTTCATTCTTTTTCTTCCATGCATGAAAAATAGAACATTATAGGACCTCTTATATATTGAAAAATTACCAATGCTATGAAAATTCCTAATCTCACTTAATGATTAAATTTTTTTTCTTAATCATAATATTCTTATTTTTTTTGAGAGAGAGATAGGTAGCACGCTACCCGCTTCGTTTATTTCTTTTAAGAAATAAACTTAGCTAGAAATGTAAATCAACTAAGATTCGAATTCGGATCTCGGTACCAACCACCAAGTCTTTGCCACTCGCTTCTGTGACTATTTTCTAATCATAATATTCTTATTATGTATTTTCAGTTGAGTTCTTAGTTAGTACCTTTCAATCTTATAAAATGTTCTAACATCATTGCAGAAATATGATAATTAATTGTAGCTTTCATAGAAACACAAAGGTAAAAATAGAAAAAAAAAAGTTTGTCGAATATAAGTATGTGCAAATAAAGTCACGTGCCTAATTAATATATACAACTCGGGTAGACCGTAGGGAAATATATATCATGATTATTATTGTGACAAATGGAAAAGGAAAGTTTCTTCTTTTTTTTTTTTTGCTTTATAAAACTATAATTAAATAAATAAATATTATTCTCAAAAAGAAAATAAAACTATAAATATTTGGTAGTTATTATATATTTTTTTTATACATGCATAATTAAACAGGATAAAAAAACAGGAACTTCAGAATTATATAAATTGTCAAAATATATATATATATATATATATATATATATATTTTTGATTAAACAGGGGTATACCCTATTTGAATGGGATCAAAATATTATTTTATTGGCTGTAACTATCAACTATATTATGAAATACGCGACAAAAATTAAAAAATAAAAAAAAAACAAGGGCAACTTTAGGCATGTAGCTATGAAATGGAAAAAGGAATATGAAGGAAATGTTGGCTTATCCAAATAATTAGTTGTAGCAACACTGTGAATGATGTTGATGGAAGGTCCAACATGCATGCCCAGTTCTCAAGCAATTAAACACCTAATTTCTTGTTTGAATATTAAGACCAGCCAACATAGTTTGACAGTTTGCTCTTACAATTAGCTTTCCTGTCACAAGCCAAGTACTTCTCCTTTATGAACTTTTTAAGGAATTTTTTTAAATTTTCATCTAAACTAATTCTTGAAGCAAATTAAGTATACTAGGAATTTAATTTGTAGTTGGTTGGAATGGAGGGACATATATACATTAACTAACAATGTAGATGATATGTATTTTCTTATCTTATCTTTAGAAAATAGCATTTTATTCACTGATGAATTTGTACTGAAATGTGATCTATACATTGGTTTTTTTTATAGGGTGTGTAGGGAAAAGGCTAGGTCCAAGATTATGGCGACGGCAACTTGAATCGTCGGTAAATCGTTGTTTAATTCCAACCCAAAAAATTAATCAATCCTAAATTATCACATTCACTTATTTTTTAAAAAGAAAGCTTATGGTGAAAACAGATTTTTTTTTTTTTTTCTCATTTTGAAGATTCCAGAAGAAATATATCAGATTCTTGAAGAAGCCAAGATCGACGAATTATCGTCGCAGCGGTCGGTCGACGTTCCGCAAACGCTAGAAGAGTTCATCACAGAGATGAAGAGCAATAATCGATCAGATGCCAAAACCTTTGCATTAAGGCTCAAAGCCATGGTACCATTAATCTTATTAAACACAACAGCTGAAACAACTAGCCCTTATATATGATTGAAAAACGAGAATTTTGATATATTTGACTGTTGACATTTGACTTCTTAGGGGTTGACTCGTTGACCAAATAAACAGATATCTTTGCTGGAGCAGAAGACCAGGACGGCCAAGATCCAGGAGTACTTGTACCGCCACGTGGCGTCGACGAGCATCCCGAAGCCGCTGCACTGCCTCTCCCTGCGCCTGGCCCACGAGCACTCGACCAACGCCGGAGCCCGCCTCCAGCTACCGGCGGCGGGTCGCGTCCCCGCCCTTGCGGACCCCACGCTCCGCCACTTTGTTCTGGCGTCCGACAACGTGCTGGCGGCGGCGGTCGTGGCTGCATCGCTGGTCGCCAATGCGCTCAGTCCAGAGTCTGTCGTGCTGCACGTCATCACCGACCGGAAGACGTTCGCGCCCATGCAGGTAGGGGTGTAGACGAACCGAACACGAACACGAATGTCCTAAGCTAGGCCCAAGCTCAGCTCTGTTTATAACCGAACCGAACTCAAACCGACACACTTAGGCTCGAGTCGAATTCGAGCCACTCATAAGAGCTCAACTTCTAACACTAAATGAGTTGAGCTAGCTCAAGTTCGGATCATTTATTCAATAAACTCTAAATTCTAAACAATAAACTCCAAATTCAATGTGTATATATATATATATATATATATATATATATATATATATATATATATATATATATATATATATATATATATATATATATATATATATATATATATGCAGGCGTGGTTCTCACTGCACCCGCTGGGACCTGCTGTGGTGGAGGTGAAGGGGCTGCACCACTTCGACTGGTTCGCGAGGGGGAAGGTCCCCGTCATGGAGGCGATGGAGAAGGACCGGGCGGCCCGGTCGCAGTTCCGCGGAGGGTCGTCAGCAATCGTGGCCAATGTCGGCGAGAAGCCAATTGTGGTGGCAGCAAAGCTGCAGGCACTAAGTCCAAAATACCAGTCTGTCATGAACCATATCCGCATTCATCTGCCCGAGGTGAGTTTAAAAACATGTTCAAAAAAGTTTAATCTAAGCGCGAAACGCACGGCTTTCAAAGCAATATACCAAACTCTTTATAACTACATGTAGTAACACTGTCTAAGGAGATTTTGTTTGATCCTCGCAGTTGTTTCCTAGCCTCGACAAGATAGTTTTTCTCGACGACGACGTCGTCATCCAAGCAGATCTCTCGCCCTTGTTCGAAATCGACCTGCAAGGCAAAGTAAATGGCGCGGTGCAGACTTGCAGAGGGGCCGACAAATTTGTGATGTCGAAGAAATTCAAGAGCTATCTGAACTTCTCACACCCTCTGATAGCAGAAAATTTCGATCCTAATGAGTGTGCCTGGGCATATGGCATGAATATATTCGATCTCGACGCATGGCGAAGAACAAACATCAGTGAGACTTATCACTACTGGCTCCAAAAAGTACATGTGCTCTATATCTTCTTATAATCTTTTTACCACTTTTTTTTTTTTTTTGCTCAATTTTTGAAAGATCTACTTGTTGTTCAAATTTCGTCTGCAGAACTTGAAATCAGACCTCAGTTTATGGCAACTAGGGACTCTTCCGCCGGGTCTAATCGCCTTTGACGGCCATGTTCATGTTATTGATCCCTACTGGCACATGCTCGGCCTCGGATACCAAGAGAACACAACAGTTTCTGATGCGCAAAAAGCAGCAGTAATCCACTTCAATGGCAGGGCTAAGCCCTGGTTGGACATCGCGTTCCCACAGCTCCGACCGCTTTGGACCAAATACTTAAATTTCTCGGACAAGTTCCTTAGAGCATGCAATATAAGAGCTTAGAATTGTTGTGCGATTTTGATCGGCACTTCAAGTTAGGCGACGTGATCGAACAAGGATAAACTCTTGGATTTGATCCAAGGGAATGAACAAAGAGCATTCGAGTTCTTATACTGTCGATATGAGATGTATTTAGATCTTAACCAATTTCATGCATATATATTTTCTTCTGTAGAAATGATTTTGCTGTTCCTTATTTTCTGATGGCCTGTTCTGAAATGTATGCTTGGATGGATACAGCAACATTATATTAAAGAAAAAGAACATAGTATCTATATATGAACCAAAATATGAAAGTAGTCGATGATATTGCTTGTAGATCAATACACAAGTGAAGCTAATTTCGCATTAACTTGACAATAAGATACAAAATGGCCATTTGATTCAGTCGAACACTTGTATTACATTCTCCGTATAAAGTATCGAATGCATTGGATTCAAACTACGATCATCTTCAGAAAATTCACGTAACACAATTCGAGCTTCATTCGATGCCTTTGATAGCAATAACAACTGCCCTCGAAGAATTTTGAGAGCCAAGCTTTCTCTTGGCTTCATGAATTGCACTTCGAAACCACTTTGGCTATTATTAGATTCTTCATTCCGGTCAACATCTAGAGGAGTAACCAGTACAAGAGATTCCAAAACAACAGCTTTTTCTAGCAGAAACTTTACTAGTCTCAGTTCATTAACAAACCCCCGAAAATTGGTAACTTTGATCACTTTTAGATGGTTAAATAAAACACCAGGCGAATCCTCGTCGATAAACGCTCCATACGTTATGTCGATTAGCTCATTGAGCTCTCCAGGAAGCTGAAAGATTCAATATCGTCGGAATAATAAAATATCCAAAGATAGATAAAAGAAAGCAATTGATGAAATTTTGAAGTTTAACAGGGTAATATATACGAGTCTAATCGAAGGCAACCAAAACACGGATATACCTGAATGAAAAGCTTTTCGAGGAACGGAGAAGGACAGAGCTGAAAAAAGGCTGAGATGTACGAGAGATGTTCTTCGGTCAGAGAATCCATCACAAGCTGCAACTCCTGCAGATTCTGCAACTCTATAGGGAATTCCTCCTCACTGTACTCTTCGGCAAAGGCTATACCCTGAACGAAAATTCAAGGCGCTATATCGAATTAATGAGCTTAAGAAAAAGATTTGAATAAAACAACAAATGAATAAGAAAAATTTAAATTACCATCAGGGCTACACTGCAAAGTGTCAGAACCTTAACATGAGAAAGATCAGATATCCACTTGGCATAGTCATCATAAAGATCATAGTTGACTCTACCAATTGAATATATGCATGCGTCGACCAACGAAGACATGTTATTGAACTCATTTGTGGAACAGATCCTCCCATAGTAGATTAAAGATTGAAGCTTCGGAGCAGATATCTCGATATCGTCAGCCCCGAAACAATCCATTATTGTCAACTTTTGAAGTCTAACTTCTGGGCCCGTAATCCTAATCTCGGAAAGTAGTAAGCAGCTTTTAATGCTCAAGCTTTCGAGGGCCCTGCAGTCGACTAACATCCTTTCGAGCATATCATTTGTAATGTTAACATGACTAAGAGAAAGTTGACGAAGGCTGCGAAATCCGCTCATGTCGAAAGGAGAAGCAATGTCGCATCGGCTCAAACTCAAATTGGTCAAAGTGTTGCACTCAAATAGAGAATTCGGCAATACAAACGCCACTTTTCCATCAATATACACTCCGCTTTGCACGATCCCTTGCGAGAGGTCTATGTCAAGCTGTTTCACCCCTTTACTAACCGCAAAGCCGATCCAAGTCTCGATATCACGGAAGAAGAGATCGAAGGGGGAGAAGAGAATTCGGAACTTCTCAAGATGCTTGCTTTCGTAGATGTGTAGATACCGATTGAGCGTCGACACGAACTGCTTCGGAGATTGATTGCAGGAGAATTCGTCACCGAATTCTAAAGCGGTGGAAGAGATCAAGCTATACTCCCATAAGTTTCTCCATCTCTTTGAGAGGGTGCTTGTTCTTATAGCTGATTTTAGAGGCATCATACAGAGGATGGATTGGAGGATAGGATCAGGGAGATTACTGATCCTATCTTCTCCTCTCCCCATATTTTGCCTCTTCATTAGTTCTGAATTTGTTGATCTTCAGTAAATTATTACTTTGTAGAGAATGGTTTCTTCTTGTGTTATATGTTATAATATTCTCCTCTCTGAGGACTTTGTCAAACAGTTGGTGGGTGGGCATCTTCTCTTAGAAGACTCAATGCATGGAGACACTTGAATGAGCCCTCCAACTTTAGTATTTTTGATTTGAGTTATTTTTCTTAAATTGGACTGAGAATTCATTAGAAGTTGTTGCTAATTTTTAACTAAATTTGTGGTTTCGTAAGTTGAAAAGGAACCTCTCACTAGCTGCATGTGCTGGAAACTGCATAGCAAGTTAAGAATAAAATGCCTTGCAATAGAAGAATGTTGAGGTCTAAAGATGTGATGTTCCTTTTATTATTATTATTATTATTATTATTTTAACTCTATAAATTAAAGGAAGTGGTGCTCATGGCATAATATCCAGGTGTTTGACCCCTTCAGAAATTCTGGGCTAGATCTTGCACTATCCTGGGCCTGGCTAAAGCCCAAACTACTTTGAAACCTATATTGGTCCTGACCCAAGTTCAAACAATCTATGATTTTTGAATTGGGCCTAATCTTTCTTAAGAGTGTTGTGTAGGCTTGAGTTCAAGAAGATCACACCATATTGGCATATCAGTATTAAATTGCAACACCGACCTTCCGAGCAAGTGGGAAAAGGGCTTGATGGTTGGTACCGAGACCTAAGTTCGAATCATTGTTGATTCATATTTTCAGCTAAGTTTATTTCTAAATTAAATAAACGAAGCAGGTAGCGCTATCAAACATATAGACAGTTGTAAAAAGTGCAAAAATTATATAGCTATATATTAAAAACAGAAATAGCTGAAATTATATAGACTATTTATACATTAAGAAAAATATAAGAGAAAGAAAAGAAAGCGACGGAACTGTGATAAGGATGGGACGAAATTTCCTACATCAGCTGCAACAATTGACTAGAAAAAGACTTTCGTGTTTCGGTTTATAAGCATTTTCATTGATTATTATAACAATTCACGGTACTAGATTGCATACTAGTCTTACTACACCAAAGCACAAATAATATTTCTCTACACAAAGTATATGCCACGACCCCTCATACGAAGTGTGATCTGTTATTGTTATCCTCTGCAATCATGTATAATATCTCTGGCCGCGCTACTATGTCCTGCATCTCCTTTCTCTTTGTATCCCTCCCCCTTTTCCTCCTCCACCCTCCTCCGGCCGCCGCCGCCGCGGCCGTCCCCATCAACTTCTTAAGCAAAAACTGCGGCAGCACCGGAAACTACACCGCGAACAGCACCTACCAATCCAACCTCGACAGCCTCTTCTCCTTCCTCGCCTCCAACGCCTCTGCGTCCCCCTCCGGCTTCGCCGCCACCACCCTGGGCCGCGTCCCCGACGCGGTCTCAGGCCTCGCCCTCTGCCGCGGCGACGTCAACGCCACCACATGCCGCTCCTGCCTCGGCCTCGCCGCCCAGGACGGCCCCGAACTCTGCCCTGACACGAAGGGCGCCACACTTTGGTCAGTTACAAATTAGAATTCTGATCTGTACATAATATATATTTACAAGCTTTTTTATTCAATCAGTTTACGTACTCTATAATAGGTATGATCCATGTCTGGTGCAATACTCCAACCAGAACTTTCTGTCCTCGACCAGCAACTCGCAGCAGTTGATTGGGGCAAGCAGTAAGAACATAACTGGGGCCGGCACCGGTCAATTTGACAGGCTAGTCAGCACCCTCATGAACGCCGTAGCCGACCGGGCGGCGAACGACACGCAGAGGAGGTTCGCGACGGGCGAGGTCACGAACTTCACGGAGGCGTTCCCGCCGATATACGGGCTGGCGCAGTGCACGCCAGACCTGTCGGCGTCAGACTGTCGGCAGTGCCTCGGCGATCTGATCGGCGAGATGCCGCAGTACTTTGCAGGGAGGCAGGGGGGGAGGATCGTCGGCGTGCGGTGCAATTTGAGGTACGAGGTGTATTCCTTCTACGACGGAGCG
This sequence comes from Aechmea fasciata, assembly GCA_025177825.1. Lineage (NCBI taxonomy): Eukaryota > Viridiplantae > Streptophyta > Magnoliopsida > Poales > Bromeliaceae > Aechmea > Aechmea fasciata. Next base: position 8,029,259 of record CM045932.1, on the reverse strand, counting down.
CCGTCGCTGACGCTTTCATCTGCGGCGGCGACCACACAAGGTGAGAAGAGAAGAAAAGGAATAGATAACAAAAATGCACTTTACATCCTTCAATCTATTATGTTTCGTATCTAACATGATTTCTCTACCTAGCAATAAGATGCACTTTACTTTCAAAATGATATTACAGTAATTACACTTAGAAAAGGATTGATCTAGAAAAATAAAATATTTATTTTTCTGTGCCTTGTAAAGACTACATATTCTGTTCATGCATCTCGCTTTAAATCAAACATGTGACAAAAACAATTTAAATAGAAATGAAAAATAAATTAAAGAGTTAAGAGTTAAATTTTTTTTATTTGGAAGGTGCTTCAACTTGTGGGACCGACGCCCATTAGAGACCAAATTTTAAAACAAATTTGGCTCTTGGCCTCTATCACACCTGTCCTATTCCTTGGTCCCGAGTTAGTTAAAGTTGTGTGGAAAAATATCAAAAAAAAAAAAAAAAAACCCAGATGAGAGTAGAGTATTAGGCACCCTTCTATCACTCAATAATGCAATAATTGATTAATGGCAAAAATGTATGGAGACCACCCTAACTATAGGCCATATAAAATTGCCTCACCAATTTTTTTATTATTATTTTTTTAATTTTTGAACATATAAATTCATGAAAATTAACGGTTTCGCCAGCTGAGCAGCCTTATTAAACTTACAAAACCAATATTGTATCACCTAAAAAAATATTCAAAATAGTTAAATCAATAAAGTATCTTTGAATTTTCTAGAAATAACTTAAAATCAAATGAATCAAAATTGAGTAGTACTTAAAAGAGACAATTTCAAAATGGCCTATAGTTGAGGGGGTCTCTGTACATTTTCACCTTATAGTGGATTGCACCCATGTGTAGTCAATGGAGCCCGAGAAGTCAAGTCTCTGTCTCTCATTTAAAATTGTCCAGCAACCAGCCAACTATCTTTTTAATGAGGGATACTAAAAAACAAAACAGATAGCTAGAAACGAATTAATGGATTCTACCAAAAGAAAGAAAATAATAATAATAAAGGAACATAAAGGAGTTATGTTCCTTTGAATACAAACACAAAGGATTTATATTGAAAGATATTTAATGGTTCTATCACATCATCATGGCCAACAATAATCAATGCAGTGAAAAATGAGTGAAAATAGATGATTAAGGATTTAATGAAGACATAGTCAAATTGCTGAAATATTACTCTTTGTTTCAATGAACAAGCATCATATATTTGTTCTGTTTTCTCCTGTTGGTTTGTCACATTCAGATGAATTATAAGTTGGTAATTGACAATGGCTGCTTGGATGTGCAGGAAAGAAGAAGAATGCAACCAGTACAGTTCTAGCAGTAGCCATACCTCTAGTGACTGCATTTGTTATAATTTCCACCATTTGCATTTGCATTTGGAGGAGGAGAAGATCTGCCCCAAAAGGATCATTATACTGTAAGAAAGATGCACTGAAATTACCATTCAAAATACCTAGCTCAGTTATTTAATGCAAATAATGATAATGGCAGGGATTTCTCTGTCTTTTCAAAAAAAAAAAAATGGCAATAATGCAAATAGAAATAGTTCCTACGATATATGGACACCGATATTATAACCATTGAGAAAACCATTAGAATAATATATCACAGAGCTGATGTAGAGGCAAACACAGCTTAATGGAGAACTTAATTTGTTAGATATTCTCCAGCTTACATAGATCAGACAATGTTGAGTTCTATTTACTCTTTGAATAGACGAAGGCGATGATGAGGAGATCAAAAGTGCTGAGTCACTGCTTATTGATCTGGCAACATTAAGAGCTGCGACAGCTAACTTTGCTGAAGAGAATAAGCTTGGAGAAGGCGGTTTTGGCTCCGTTTATAAGGTATCATAATATTCGTTATAACTTGCGATTAAGTGAGAATTACAGGTGGCGATAGTCTGAATCCATATCAAAATTCTTGTACAGAAGAAGATCATCACTATTCTTGGGCTCAAACTAGTTTGATAGCTATCTCTACTATGTGCTTGTTGATCTAACTTCTAGAACAACTTCTCTGCTCTTTAAAGCAGAAGCTTTTATTGAAGCAAAAAGTTTAGAATTTTGCTACGCAGGAAGCTATAATGAGCTTATGAGACCCAAGAACAATATCCAACTAGAAGATTCTATTTCTGCTGCATTGAGAATGTTGTTGATGTTTTTTTTTTTTTTTTTTTTTTCAATTGGCTATATTTAAATTCGAAGATCAACAGGCCAAGCAAGCTCTCTATTATCGCGGTTGAATCTTGTGCTATAATCTTATAAACTCGAGCAGGGACTCTTGCCTGATGGACGAGAAATAGCAGTAAAGAGACTATCAAAAGACTCAGGACAAGGGCTAGGAGAGCTTAAAAATGAGTTATTTTTGGTTGCAAAGCTCCAGCACAAGAACCTTGTGAGGCTTTTAGGTGTCTGCTTGGAAGAACAGGAGAAGCTGCTTGTCTATGAATATGTGCCTAACAGAAGTCTAGACACTATCCTTTTTGGTACAACTCCCATTACATACAACTTCTGCTAAAGAACTAATCTCATTTCACTTGCCGTAACATAATAATAAGCTTAGTTTTTATGTTTTTACATTTTTTCCCCTTTTTCAAAATTGATATGTCCAACTTATTTGTTGTATTCAAATGATATAGATTATGAGAAACGAGGATGGCTAGATTGGGGAAAAAGGTACAAGATTGTTAGTGGAATTGCTCGAGGCCTACTGTACCTACATGAAGAGTCTCAGCTAAAAGTTGTACACCGAGATCTAAAGGCGAGTAACATTCTATTAGATGCCGAGATGAACCCGAAGATTTCAGACTTCGGCATGGCAAGGCTTTTTGGAGGGGACCACTCTCAGGAAATTACGAGACGAGTCGTTGGAACATTGTAAGAATCAATTGTAACTGTCCATATTAATCACAACCATAAAAATACTGCACGAAATTGAATATATATATTAATACTGCTCATGTTATTGCAGTGGATATATGGCACCAGAGTACGCCATGCATGGGTACTTCTCAAACAAGTCAGATGTATTCAGTTTTGGTGTTATGGTTTTGGAGATTGTAACCGGGAGGAAAAACGCTGGTTCCTTCAATTCTGAGCAGGCTGAAGATCTAATAAACTATGTAAGTTCAACACGGCAGTAGTTCTTGAACCTAATAGACGGCAGTAGTTCTTGAACCTAATAGACATAAACTAGTTTATGTCAAATAATTCCTTTTCTGATATAATTGCATCTATATACCATGCAAAATCATCAACATAGGTATTCACAAACGACCTTCAAAACTTAATTTCATACATAAATGTACCTGTGTCTTACAAAACTGCCCCTATTTATGCAAAGCCAACTTCCCTTCTGGAATTAGATGACTCCCCTAATTAAGATATAGTATTTTTGTAAGAAATTACACTGTACAGGGGCTTTTACAGAAGTTCTGATTTTTCAGAAGTGTAGATGTAAATAGATGATTTTACATCGATATACATGTACAGACAACCCTTTGTTGACAAATTGAATGAAATTTTATGCAGACATGGGAGAATTGGACCAAAGGGACAATAACAGAGATAGTGGACTCATCCTTAGACAACCGCTATCCAAGAAGCGAGGTGCTGAGATGCATCCATATCGGGTTACTCTGTGTTCAAGAAAACCCAGCAGATCGGCCCAACATGTCGAGGGTTGTCGTGATGCTGAGCAGTAGCACTGTGACCCTCGAAACTCCTTCGAAACCAGCATTTTGCATTGGAATGAGTAGAACGCAATTCATGTACTCGAATGGCTCGAAGTATCATGGACTAGTAGCTGAACAATCCTCCAGCAAGTCCATTCCACCTTCGTCAAATGAGGTGTCGATCACAGAACTGGAGCCTAGGTAGTTGGAGAAAGAGAGAAGATTCTGAAAGACTTAAAAAGTCTCAGAGACTTAATATTGGTGGATTTATCACTTCTAGTGCTTGAACTATCCTATGAAGCATTGTAACTGTATTTGTATATTTTTATATGTATTTTAATGTCCTTCACAGCAATGAGTTTCCCAAATTATATTCCAATTTGAAGAAATGTTATAGATAATTGGTATTTATTAGGAGAAAAAATGGTTAAATTGTTATAATTTTATGTACTACACATAGAAAATTTACCAAAGGCACCAAATGCTATTGGAGTGCGCTCACCATGCATAAGGATGCGTAATTCTACAAGAAAAAACAGAAAATAAGAGAGCCACTTGGAATTGTATTTACAGTTATAAAAGGCTAATGCATTTTTATTTAATTTCCTTGTATCGAGAGATTACATGAGTATATACTGTTACAAATGAATGCCTTATAAAGCATCAGTAAGTACTATTTTTTTGTTTGAGAAAAAAAGGTAACAAACTACCTGCTTTATTCGTTAAGATAAATACAACTATAATTTATCGAGGATCAAGTTCAGTGATCGACACGCTATTGATAGACAATGAACTAGATTTTCTCTTGCTCTCAGTGAAGCACTCTCTCTGATGTGAATCACTCTCAACATCTCGGGGTGCCACATAATTCTCAGTAGTTGTGCTACCTTGAACGAAAAAGGCAGGATATGAAGGTTTTGATAGATCGACAGTGTTACTATTAAGCATGAGTACAACCGAAGCCATTGTTGGTCTCATTCTTGGGTCATCTTGAGCACAAAGAAGGCCAATGTGAATGCATCTCAAGGCTTCACTAGTATTATATCTATCACCTAAGGTTGGATCGATTACTTGTGATGCCAATCCTTTGTTCCATTTCTTCCATGTCTGTTTAATTTTTCAAGCAATTATCAACATTGCACAAAAGAATCACAGCCGCATATAGTTAAGTACTAATTTTTCAACAAAACAAATAAATACTACTTTTTCAAGTTAAGATGGAAAGCACTTACATAGCTTAAAAGGTTTGCAGCACGGCCCATTCCATGAAATTTGTTGACCTGCCGACCGGTCACTATTTCTAGAACTAAAACTCCGAAGCTGAATACATCTGACTTAGTGGAAAAGTATCCTTGCCTAACATACTCTGGTGCTATGTATCCACTGCAACGATAATACGAGTCAAATAAGGAACTGAAATGAAAACAAAAAGATGTATATCATTCAATTTCCTAAGAAAGTTTGGTGTGATTAACTAATTATAGTATAACCTGGAAATCGAATGATCTTTACTAAGAAGGTAAAAAAAAAGAAGAAAACTTTCATATTACTTTGTCCCAACAATCCGACTAGAGTTTCCTCGTGATTTCTCCATGTCAAAGAGCTTTGCAAGGCCAAAATCTGAAATCTTAGGGTTCATGAATTGATCTAACAAGATGTTGCTTGTTTTAAGATCTCGATGAACAATCCTGAGCCGAGAATCTTCATGAAGGTAAAGTAGGCCTCTAGCAATTCCTTCAATAATCTTGTAGCGCGTTGCCCAATCTAATTGTCCGTGATTATCATGAACTGTTCCATCCAGAATCAATGCTTTGTCAGCATATTTTCTTAAACAAAAAATTACGAAAAACATAAGTGATTCTTTTTTTTTTAATTTCCTTCAAGAATACAAAGAGACTCCAAGCTTCTTTCATTATAAATCTCGTTATTTAGAGAGCGAAGAGACATGTAGATTACCAAATAAAAATTTGTCAAGACTTCTATTTGGAAGGTACTCATAAACAAGCAACTTTTCATTCTCCTCCAAGCAAAAACCCAACAACCTCACAAGATTTCTATGCTGAAGCTTAGCGACGATGGCAACCTCATTCGTTAGCTCTAAAAGCCCTTGCCTTGAATTGATCGAAAGACGTTTGACAGCTATTTCCAGGCCATCTTGAAGTATTCCCTATTGCGAATCAGGAACAGCATCCATTAGGAACAATTTGGATATTCACATCTTTTGGAATTTGGAGAGAACAAATTTTCTCTTGTAAAACTCAATAAATAAAATTCCTTTGAGAGTACCGAACGTTACCTTATAAACTGATCCAAAACCACCTTCTCCAAGCTTATTTTCATCGGAGAAATTATTAGTTGCAAATTTTAGTGTCCTCAAATTATATAACAGAGTTTCACCATTTTGGCTCTCCTCATCTTCGACATCTGGTGGTCATAAAAGGTATCTTAAAATGTAAATAGCGGACAAAGAGATAGCAACCGAAGACTCGCGGTTTCGTATTAGTAGTTTCTACAAAATTTACAATATGAGAACTTACTGGAAAAACCAATGGATTTTCTTCTCCTCGATTTGTAGACGAAGTACCCCGAGAGAAGACTCGTTGCAATAACGAAAGTTATGACACCAAGAGCAACAATCTCCTCTTTGTCCTTCTTGCTTCCTGCAACTAAAATTTCAAGGTTTAAATAGAATTTGCAGTTCTAAGTACGCACTGCTCAAAGTGATGAAACTCTTCTTCCAAATAGACCCTTAGGAGCAACAAAAGCTTATGTTGGTTGCATCAATTGAAGTTAAAAATAGACAACTAAATTGATTGTCAATAGTTTTATCCGATTAGGAGTCCATTCCCAAAAAAGAGGAAATTTCTGTTTCACATTTCCTATCACATATTTAGCATTGTGGCACCACACGTCCCCCAGATAATCCCATGCATAATGACAAGATTAGCTAGGCATACAAGGATGGGGCACTAGAACTAGAAATGAACTTAATCAGGCTAGCTTGAGCATTTTGGGCTTCGTGGCTTGTTGGTAAATGCCATGCAACTACTTCTTGGGATATAGAAGCTACTTAGAAAGGAGTATTGCCTCAGCAGCCACATCAGAGGTTTTTCTATCTCTTTATGGCAATCAAATGTTGCCTCTGAGAATCTGACACAAGAAATGTCCATAACAGATTTACGACTCTTGCATTTTGTACCATTTACTAACATGCTGACATAGAAGATTTCTCCAGGATACTGGAATGTAATATGCGACTACAGTGATACAATTCACAAAGGAACCGACAAAACCATTACATAAGTAAACAGTAGTAAAACGTACCTTTGCCTGCTTTCATGGGTAGAGCAGCATCAGAATCCGGCAGTGGTGCGGCAGCCAATACAGGCCGGTGGTGCTTCCGCTTCCAACATGCTCAAATTATAAAAAGGATATATCTCAAACCGCAGATAACAAGTGTAAGTCAAAACTACCCCTCCCTGATGCCCTCAACAGCAGTTGAGCATTGCCGCCACTAATTGCTGTAAGAACTGGTAACAATCATCATCTAACCAGTCCCTCATGCACTGCACCAACCCAAACATCTTAATGAAGCTCGTGAAGGACACCTCACCAGTTGCAAACATTCGATTAGACTGGTAAGCCGCCCGTTTCGCTAACCCGCCCATCAAATCCCTGGACATAAGGGTGAAAACTGATAAAAAAAAACTGTGAAAAGATATTAGTTTTGGAAACCACATTTGCCTAATCGGAAAAAGAATTTGGAATTGAGTATCAAAATGTCCCTATAATTTCACACTTATATAGCTATAAAATCAGTAAGATGCACAGAATAAATGTAATATAGACTAAGAAAAATAGGTAAGAAATGTATTATCTTGCAGGATTTCACTATTCTGTTGAGACATACTCGGACAGAGTTCTTCAAGCTATATCCATATCAAAACAATATAGCAGTAAATTGCATCATTGGTCCAAAACTTCATCTGAGTTTTCAGATTGATTTCTTCTAACCTTTTAATTCCTATAATTGGATCCTTATGTCTATCAGTAGCTTCGATCAAGTCCCAAGGGCTTAAGGCTAGCTCTCATAAACCGTGTGACCTATCAAATTGAGTAGCAAATAGTCTACAGAATCTATAAATAATTTTAAGAGTTTAGAATAGCAAAAGTTAAATTCAAAAGTTTGAGAACTAATAAATATTACAAATTAGCAAAAAAATAAAAAGACACCCATGTGGTTTACCGCTTCTTCAGTTTATTAGTGATATTAGTTAAAATCACGGAATAATGAGGTGAAAAGGCGACGAACCACACGGAGTATTTGAAGTTTTTCCGAATTAAAAAAAAAAATTATAAAAAAAACAAAGCAATATTGAGGGAGGAAGAAGGAAGGAGCACACCACCCACCTGTAGCGGTGTAGGGGTTGGAGTCGGAGACGACGAAGGGTGATGAGGGAAGAGGAGAAGAAGAGCACCAGAAGCAGCAGCAGCAGCAGTAGTAGTTGTTGTAAGGGAAGGATGTGGGTGGAGAAGAGGAGGGGGAGAGGGTTTCATCATTTTCATGGCGAGAGAGAGAGAGAGGGAGGGATGAGGCCTGAGGGAGGAAGAAGGAAGGAGAAGGGGCAGGACTCAGGAATAGGGATGTAAAACGGGCCGGGAGGCATGTGGGCCGCTCGGCCCGGTAAGGTGTTGGGCTGGGCTACAGTACGGATACTGTATCATACGTGCCGGGCCAGGCCGGCCGAGTCTCTGGGCCATGATGGGCCTTACTTCTGAACAGCCTGGCACCGAACGGCCTGCTTGGGCCGCCACGGCCCGAGGCAATTCATGGGATTTAGCTCCTGGGAGCTGCTCCTCATCCAATCCGACCAAATGGATCGCCCATCCGACCGATTGGAAGTTTGAGAGAACCTAGTTCTGACCAATCGGATTGTCCTACAAGCCATCCCAAATTCTGGAACAAGCATCCAGTAACTCAAATATTCAACGCCCCACTGTAGAGTCAGCTAGAACCTTGATCCAATGAGTCGACTCAATGAACATTGATTTCTACAATACTTAGCTAGTTTAAAGTCACTATCTAAATATGGTAATTAGGTTACAAACAACTAAAATAGCTGAGAGCTTTGCAATTTGGGAACAGGGATAGATTAAGCAAAGAACTCATTGGTATGCGCGTTTTAGTTGGCTTCGAGCCTTCAACTCAGCGTCTGCGTCAACAAGGTCCGCGCCACAGCACTCACGGACCATCCCACGCGGAATCAATTGATCAACAAACAGGGATCACGCACGCAGGTCAAGGCCATTTTCAACTATCCATTTATTATTAAATGCTGAACTATTGTCTCATTATTTCTGTTAATATTTGGTTTAGATTTGTAGTTATCTAAATTGGAGTTAAATCCTAATCTATTTAGGATTGGATTTAATTTGGCATATATGGATTATATTTAGGAGGATAATTCTAGTAGAACTAGAATTAGACTCTTATTAGGAGATATGTATTATATATACATGCTACGGCCAAATTAATCGGGGAGACCAAAATTAAGAGCCATGCAAATTAATTGAGATGTTGGTAGTCCATCCACGGAAGTAGCAATGCTAATTAGTGGAAAGCTCTAATGACGCCGCAATATTAATTAGACCCAAGTCTAATTAAATCTCTTGGTGGTTGGAGCCGTACGGGTGGAGAAGCCGTGCCCTATTAGTGCCCTAATTAGCCGTGTGCTAATTAAGGCTATCCTGTGTCCGTACGGATTGGGTTGAGAGAGAAGCCGACTTCGGAGTTGCTTTGTTGCGGCGTTTCGGATCCAATTAAGTTTTGGTATTTTGGGAGATCTTCAGACTACTTTTCGACATTAATAAAGTATTTGCTCCGTCTTCGCCCGTGACGTAGGTCGTTGGCCGAACCACGTAAATATCTGCTTCTTTCCGCTTTATCTTTTCTTTTCTCGCATCAAATTATTTTCAATCTATTTTTCGACGTTCCGATTCTAACAACCGTATCGAGCCTTTCTATTCCCTTTGAGGATTAAGATGACTTAAGTTCGAGATTCAGAATTTGACAGACCAACAGCCAGATTATGGCAAGTCAAGACGCTGCTTTATCGACGCAAGATTGCGTGTATGCACCGCTGGGAAAAGTTAAAAGATGCCCGATTCATTAACGGTGAGCAAAAGGAGAGATTGATGACAAAGCTCTTACTAATACAATTATGTTTATCCGATTTCGAGGTATTGCGCGAGGTCTTAGATTTAAAAGACCATCGCAGGGCTTTGGCTTAAATCGAGTCTCTCTATACGACTTAAATCTCTCACCAACAAATTATATTTGAAGAACGTCTCTTCATGTTACGCATGGCATGTACCTCTATTAAGTCGCATTTAGATGAATTTAATTCTATTATTATGGATCTTCGCCGATAGATGTCAAAATTGAGTGGTAAGATTTAAGCCCTTTTATTATTATGTTCTCTACCACCCTCTTACAAGAATTTTCGTGAGACATTCTTGTTTGGACGAGATACTCTATGTCTCGATGATGTTAAATCCTCTTTACTTTCAAAAGAGAGAATTGACATGCAGATAAGCAACGAGACAGGTGGAGTTTCAGAACATGGTTTGGTCGCTAGAGGGAGGTCTCTGGAGAATGGTTCCTGTAGAGGTACATCAAGATCAAAGTCAAAACACAGAAAACTGATTTGTGGTTATTGTAAGGTTATGGTCACATAAAAGCCGATTGTTTCAAGTTGAAAAATAAAGAGCAGCAGGTTAATAATTGATAAGAATCAAGATCGTAAAAGCACCAATATCAAGGTATAAGTGTGCAAACAGAGAATCGTATAAAAATGATATCGTCTTCACGCTACTGATAAGACACGCAGACAGATGAGTGGTTTATGGATTCCGTACGTACCTTTCATATCTCGCGCGCATAGAGAATGGTTCTCGACGTACAAGCCTTTTGAAGCGAGATGTATTGACGGGAAATCACTCTAAGTGTACAGCTTATTGGAATTGGTACTGCTCTGTACGAATGTTCAATGGAGAGCGAGGACTATATCCGAGGTTCGACATGTTCCTGACATAAGAAAAAATCTGGTCTCATTGGGTACACTTTATACTAAAGGCTTTAAGTATTCTTCAGCTGATGGGTTAATGGAGGTCGCTAAAGGGAGTCTTGTAGTGATGAAGGCCAAGTTGTCCGACATGTTATATGTTCTACGTGGTTCCACCGTGACAGTTCTCAATGGTGACTTCTTCCTCTATGTCGATCTTGATAGCACCAAATTATGGCATATGCGATCGGGCCATATGAGTGAATACGGTATGATGAAGTTGGCGAGAGAGGTCTACTTGGTAGTCGTAGTTTAGAAAATTAAATTTCTCGCGAGCATTGTGTTCTTGGCAAACAAAGAGAGTCGGCTTTAAGGCCGCAGTTCACCGGACAAAAGGTACTCTGGACTACATCCATTCTGATCTTTGGGGACCTTCTCGTACTCCTACTCATGGTGGTGCTAGATATATGTTGACTTTTATTGACGATTATTCTCGTAAAGTGTGGGCGTTCTTTACGAAAAGTAAGGATGAGGTGTTCAATTATTTCAAGCGGTGGAAGGTCATGATCGAGAAGCAACTGAAAGAAGATCAAGAGATTAAGGACCGATAACGGTTTGGAATTCTGTTCGTCAGAGTTTGAAGAATTCTGCAAGAAGGAAGGGATCGTTCGACATAAGACCGTCAGGCATACTCCACAGCAGAACGGGGTGGCCGAACGGATGAATAGAACTCTTTTGGAGAGAGCTCGTTGTATGCTCTCTAATGCTGGCTTAGCGAAGAGTTTACGGGCGAGAGGCGATCTTTACGGCATGCTATTTGTGGTGAATCGATCTCCACATTCGGCACTTGATTGCAAAACTCCGGAGGAGGTATGGTCGCGACCACTTTCTGATTATTCTAATTTGCGAATATTTGGTTGTCCTGCTTATTTTCATGTAAATGAAGGCAAGTTAGAACCTAGGGCTAAAAAGTGCATTTTTATTGGTTACGCATCGGGGGTTAAGGGATATAGATTGTGGTGTCCTGAATCGCCTAGATTAATTGTTAGTAGGGATGTCACATTTGATGAATCTGCTATGTTATATCCTGATCGTATTTCTTCTGGTGAGACCCCGAGTGCTAGCAAGCAGGTGGAGGTAGAGACCGATGCTATAGTTCAGTCACAGGATTCTTCTCAGTTAGAACAAGTTCAGTTGACAGATACCTCAGTAACTGAAACCCCACAAGTTGAGAGACAGAGCATTGCTCAAGGCAGAGCGAGGAGACAGATTAAACCACCGCAGAGATACGGTTATGAAGATATGGTTGCGTACGCTCTTTCAGTTGCACAAGACACAGAAGAAGAAGGTGAGCCTTCTACGTATAATCAGCGTGTTCGGTGCGATTCTGCGAGTGGTTGGTGGCGATGAATGAGGAGATGGTGTCTCTCCATAAGAATCGCACATGGGAGTTGGTAAAACCGTCTACAGGTAAGAGAATTGTTGGCTGTAAATGGGTCTTTAAGAAAAAGGACGGAATCCCCGGCGTGGAAGATACAAGGTATAAAGCTCGTTTAGTTGCTAAGGGCTACAGTCAGGTAGAAGGTGTTGACTTCAATGATATTTTCTCACCTGTCGTGAAGCATACTTCTATTCGTGTTCTTTTATCGTTAGTAGCCATGAATGACCTGTATCTTGAGCAGCTTGATGTTAAGACAGCTTTTCTACATGGAGAACTTGAGGAGCAAATTTATATGAAACAGCCGGAGGGATTCATTGTTGAAGGGAAGGAAGACCATGTTTGCCTGTTAAAGAAGTCGCTTTATGGCTTAAAGCAGTCTCCTCGACAATGGTACAAGCGGTTTGACTCCTTTATGACAGGTCACGGATACTCCAGAAGCAAGCGTGACAGTTGCGTTTATTTCAGAAAGCTTGATCAGGGATCTTTCATATATTTATTGCTCTATGTCGATGATATGTTAATTGCTTCCAGCGACATAGTTGAGATAAATAAATTGAAGACTTTATTGAAGGGTGAGTTTGAAATGAAAGATCTAGGTGCTGCTAAGAAAATCCTTGGTATGGAAATTAAGAGGGACAACAAGTTAGGACTACTGCATTTGACACAAGAAAAATATATAGAGAAGATTTTAAGGCGTTTCGGAATGACAGACGCAAAACCAGTAAGCACTCCTTTTGCGGCGCATTTCAGACTTTCCGCCGAGGCATCACCGCAGTCCGATGATGAGCGGGAGTACATGTCACATGTTCCCTATTCTAGTGCAGTCGGGAGCATCATGTACGCCATGGTTTGCACACGGCACGGGACATCTCCTACGCGATGAGCATGGTTAGCAGATATATGACCAATCCTGGTAAGGCTCATTGGCAGGCTGTTAAGTGGATTCTGAGATACTTACGAGGTACCACTAGCACTTGTTTGGAGTTTGGGAGGTGTAAGGATGGTGTGGTCGGATATGTTGATTCGGATTTTGTGATTTGGATAGGAGGAGATCACTTTCGTTACGTTTTCTCTATTGGCGGATGTGCGATTAGTTGGAAAGCTTCACTACAACCTATTGTCGCCTTGTCTACGACGGAGGCGGAATATATTGCTATGACGGAGGGTGTGAAGGAAGCTATGTGGCTAAGAGGTTTATTTGGAGAGCTTACCTCTTGTTGGGATCCGACGATTGTTTATTCGGACAGTCAGAGTGCTATTCATTTGTCTAAAGATCAGATGTTCCATGAGAGAACAAAACACATCGATGTAAAGTTTCACTTTGTTCGGGATGTGATTGGGAAGCGCACAGTGACTGTTAAGAAAATTGGTACCGAGGACAATCCGGCGGATATGCTTACTAAGTCTCTTATTATTGCCAAGTTCAAACACTGTTTGAACTTGGTGGCAGTTGGCAGCACTTGAGGCCCTATGGGGCGTTTGGAGAAGATGGAGCACGGAGCGTTAAGGAGCATTGAGGCGAATTAAATTCAAGGTGGAGTTTTATGGTGATCTCGACATAGCGGCGGCTAAACTACAAATTAAACCAAGGTGGAGATTGTTAATATTTGGTTTAGATTTGTAGTTATCTAAATTGGAGTTAAATCCTAATCTATTTAGGATTGGATTTAATTTGGCATATATGGATTATATTTAGGAGGATAATTCTAGTAGAACTAGAATTAGACTCTTATTAGGAGATATGTATTATATATACATGCTACGGCCAAATTAATCGGGGCGACCAAAATTAAGAGCCATGCAAATTAATTGAGATGTTGGTAGTCCATCCACGGAAGTAGCAATGCTAATTAGAGGAAAGCTCTAATGACGCCGCAATATTAATTAGACCCAAGTCTAATTAAATCTCTTGGTGGTTGGAGCCGTACGGGTGGAGAAGCCGTGCCCTAATTAGTGCCCTAATTAGCCGTGTGCTAATTAAGGCTATCCTGTGTCCGTACGGATTGGGTTGAGAGAGAAGCCGACTTCGGAGTTGCTTTGTTGCGGCGTTTCGGATCCAATTAAGTTTTGGTATTTTGGGAGATCTTCTTTGTACTCCACCTTTTCGACATTAATAATGTATTTGCTCCGTCTCATGGACGTAGTCTAACCACGTAAATATCGGTGTGCTCTTTCCGCTTTATCTTTTCTTTTCTCGCATCAAATTATTTTCTGAATCTATTTTTCGACGTTCCGATTCTAACAATTTCCTTTATATATCCCTATCTTAATTACTTACGTCCCTATCTTTCAATATCATTAATCCCCCTCCTACTTGATTGTGAGAAAACTATGAAGCCTCTCCCACTCCCCTTCCTCCTCTGCTCCCTCCTCCTCATCCTCCTCCACACCCCCACATCCAAATCCAGCACCTTCTACATCAACTGCCCCACCGACGCGAACTACACGGCGAACAGCACCTTCCAGTCGAACCTCAACCTCCTCCTGTCTTCCCTCCCCTCCGAAGCCGGCCCCTCCGGCTTCTACAACATCTCGGTCGGTCGAAGCGGCGCCGACCAAGTCTACGGCCTCGCATTATGCCGCGGCGACATCTCCTCTGCAGACTGCAACGCCTGTTTGACTAAAGCCGCGCAAGACGCCGTCGCAAAGTGCCCGCGCGGCATGTCGAGCACCCTGTGGTACGACAGCTGCATGCTGCGCTACTCCAACAATAGCTTCTTCGGCATCGCCGACAGCTCGCCCCCATTTCCGGTATACATGTGGAACGTGCAGAACGTCACGGACCCGCAGCTGTTCGATGACCAGCTCGGGCAGCTGATGAATAACTTGGCCACGAAAGCGGCCTACGGGTCCGGGCGGCCGCCGTTATTCGCGGTGGAGGAGGTCAACTTTACGAGCTTTAAAAACATATACGGGCTGGCGCAGTGCACGAGGGACCTGTCGCCGTACGACTGCTATCAGTGCTTGACGAGTTACGTCGGGATCATCCCGCAGTGCTGCAGCACGAAGATCGGCGGTAGGATTTTCGGAGAGAATTGTATCGTCCGGTTTGAGTCGGCTCCGTTTTATAATCTGGCGGCATCCGGGAACGAGACGCCACCGCCGATGCCGCAATCAAATGGGACGAGCACGACGACGCCATCGCCGCCGGCAGGGTTGGGTCAGAATACGGGCAACGGCAGCAGTCAAACGGGCGGTAAGGGTACCGCAGGTAAGTCAAAGCCCTTCTCTCAAGTTGACTCTTTTCTGTGGGTATTAATTTGCTCGCTGCACCTTCAACGCCCCAATAATCTCACATCGGATGAAATACTAAATTTTAATTAATTTATATATACTAGACATACATGCTAGTAATAATAACTGGGCTTAAGTATTTTGGGCCAAAGAGTCGTTACAGCACCATCACATTCTGTCTAAATTTAATGATCTGTTTCAGTCTAATCAAATCTTAAATGGTGTAATTTATCTTGTGTCCGGATTTAACGATATGTTGCAATCTAGTCAAACCTTCACACCAAATAGTAGGGTGAATTTAGAACGAGGTGCTATACAGAAATTTAAAATTGCAGTACTTTTTTGACCCTCATGTTGCGTGCGAGAATCGTCCACTAACGAAGGGATGTTGCTTTCAAAGTAAACTATATATGGTCTTCAACTTGGTATAGAAAAATAATATTTGCAAGGATCTTGTTCATGAACTTAACTAGAAGTGTGAGATAACTATGTTCAAATGTAAACGCTCATATACTGATCATTATATTTTTAGGCAACTGCATTAGATAACTTCGATTGGTAACAAATGTGAAAAAGTTGGAAGTAATAAGCATATATATGCTAATGGAACGTGTTGTTAGTTACCGAAACAAACTGACCCATTTTGCTTGATTCGGCTTATTAATAAATCGACTCTTTCTTTTTTTTCCTGAAAAGATTAATAATTTGATCAACTTGCTTTGATATTATATGCTAAGGGAAAGAAAACAGATAAACTGAATGAATTCAAACTTAAATTCCCTTCTGTTTGATTTCGAGAACTAAGTAGGATCACTTACTCCTGGTGCAGGAATTAATGGAACTACAAAGACGACAATGATTGTTGCCATTTCTGTGGTTGCTGCTGCATTGTTGCTCCTTTCTGCTATCTTTCTCTGCCTGAGAATTAGAAAGAAACAAAGAAAACCAGTTAGAAATGTGCTGATCAGTAAGTTCCACACATAACTATATATAATTCAACACGAACAGTGAAATATAAAATTTCATTTATTTACTAAGATACTGCTCTTCATGAAGCAAATGGAGGAGATGAGCAGGAAATTAGAAGCGCGGAATCTCTATTGTTCGATTTGGCCACAATAAGAGCTGCCACAAGCAACTTCTCAGAGGTAAACAAGTTAGGAGAAGGTGGATTTGGACCAGTGTATAAGGTGAATTCTCCACTCTTAAGTGCAGTGCTCCAATTCAATTAATTAATCTGCAAAAGACAATATATTTAGCATTTGTGTTCTGAATGTTAAGAACTGTTAGCCTCTAAGAGTTTTAACAGCTAAAAAACGGAATTTAAATATTTGGTAACCATCATTTTCTTTCATGACTTGGGTCGACACTTTTTTATTAACTCAGAACCTTTTGCTCTGATAATATATATTAATAACTATTTATTTCTAAAAGTTATAAAATAAATTTTTATAAACATTTGTGTTTGACACTGAAAACAGGGGATGCTACAAGATGGGCAGGAAATTGCAGTGAAGAGGCTCTCAATGACCTCAGTACAGGGGCTTGTTGAGTTGAAAAATGAAGTGGTGCTTGTGGCAAAGCTTCAGCATAGGAATCTGGTGAGGCTAATTGGTTGCTGCTTGGAAGAGCAAGAAAAGCTTCTTATCTATGAGTACCTGCCCAACACAAGCCTTGATAAGTTTCTCTTCGGTATGGCTCATCACAGCATAATTTCTTATTCACATTGCTACTTGATTTGAGGTAACCTTCAAATAGGTTACTTCTTTGATACATTGCTACTTGATAAGTTTATATGAAGTACTCTTTTAGTTGTTTTAGCCACTTTGATACATTTGTCGTAAAGTAAATTTTGCTTCTAAAATAGGTTTCCTTCTTTTTAGGGATGTGAAATTATCAGTATGATTGAAATGTTGTTATTAACTGTTACAGCTAATTGAGAAATGCCATATATATATATAACACTATTTTGCTCAAATGAAGCAGATCCTGTGAGGCGCGAACAATTAGACTGGATAGTACGGTACAAGATCATCGAAGGGATTAGCCGAGGACTTCTCTATCTCCACGAAGATTCGAGGTTAAAGATAGTTCACCGTGATCTGAAAGCGAGCAACATCTTGTTGGATGCTTTTATGACCCCTAAAATCTCCGACTTCGGTCTCGCAAAGCTCTTTGACATCGACACGAGTGAAGGAAACACAAGTCGGATCGCAGGAACATAGTAAGCACATTCTACACCCTAAACTCAATAAAGAAAAAAAGATTTACTAGAGTTTCTCTCCCAATGAGATTCTCATATAATGTTAATGCTTAAAACTTGTTGTTGATTGCAGTGGATATATGGCACCGGAGTATATAATTCACGGACATTTCTCAACAAAATCAGATGTTTTTAGTTACGGTGTGTTGCTTTTGGAGATTGTGACTGGACGAAGAAACGCTCGCCCTCAAGAAACCATTCATTCAGAAGACGTTCTATCCTATGTAAGCATTCTCTATACCTTAATAGGTGGATAAGGTATTCATTTTTACTAGAGGTCCACATGACATTTAAAAAAGAGTATTCAATCTCTTGAAAATTTTTACTTTACCACCCTACGTTTTTTGAAGCCCACGCTTTGACGCACCTAGTCACGATGAATTTTTCTAAACAAATCGAGGTAATTTTCTACTGCTAACTATATATTGCTCTTTCTTAAATAGGTGTGGAAGCACTGGACCGAAGGGACTGCACACGAGGTGCTCGACCCGAGTCTCGCGGGGCAGTGTCGGTTGCAGGACGTGCTGAGATGCATCCACATTGGGCTGCTGTGCGTCCAGGACGACCCGTCGAACCGGCCGAGCATGGCGTCCGTCGTGCTCATGCTCAGCAGCCTCTCCTTCACTCTCCCCGCCCCCTCGGCCCCTGCTTTCGTCATTCTGCATGGCTCAACTGCAGACAACACGGTGGCGATCGAGACTGATGCGTCCGGCGGGCTGCAGCCGAGGACGACGAGGGCTGTGTCGGTGAACAACGTCTCCATTTCAGAATTCGAACCACGGTAGCTTTTCAGAGCCGAGGAATATATATTGAACAGAATATACTGAGTTCGTTCGAGTGGCAAAAGAGTGTGATTTTTTACATTGCCGAATAAACAGCAAAGGCGTCGTGAATCTAGCTAGATTTACGTAAGCTTGCTTATTTTTGTGACTTTCCTTCTTTCCAATGCTATGGCAAGAAGATTTTGTTCGGTATCTCTCTTTTAACTATGCAAGATGTAATAGAATAAATTATGAAAGAAGATTTTGTGACTTTTCTTCTTTGTGGGTCGTTTGTTTGGCCGGAGCGCAACAGTACTATCTTCCACGAGGTGCTTTCTGATGCTATTCGGACTTTTGAACGTGTCGTTTTTTTGACCACCGCCTAGAACAGAGTCCTTTGACCCTTGCATGTCTTTTCCTTCATGCTCGGTCCCACTATCTTTTCGTTATCCATCCCCGTTTTTTCTTGTTTACTTTGTTTGATCGGTATGTGTAGGGTTTTTTATTTTGGATTTTCTTTTTTATATTTTTTTGGCTCTTTTAGAAGACCCTAACTGTTTTCATCATGTACGCTTAATTCATTTCACTTAATAAATGAAGCAGTTAGCTTGCTATCTATTTCTCAATAAATAAATAAATTATGAAAAGCTTCTTGTATTTTAGCCCCTCTTTCGGTCATTGTTTATATTAAAAATTTTGTAAATTTTTATCTGACACTTTATTATGTTGCGGCGGTATGCTGGGAATTATGGAAGGAGAGGAACTCGAGAATTTTTAGCAATCGCCGCTCTTTTTATGAGAATCTGGGTAAGACGGTTGCCTGCTTGGTTAAGCTCTGGATGTCCGTGTGGATGTAGCGAGCTCAGTCCGTGTGGATGTAGCGAGCTAATTTTCCCTTCGCTGCTGTCAGGATGAATAGAGATTTAGATCTGGGTTTACTTTATTATTTTGTATGGGTAACCTGTCAATCAGCTTCTTGGTGATCAGGTTGGGGCGCTTTTGGCTATGTGTATTTTCGTCCCTGTAACTCTCAAACTTTCAAATAGAGTAAATCCCTGTTTAATCAAAAAAAAAAAATCTAAAGCTATATAGTAATGGTTAAATTTAGTTGTAAAATTTTATAAAATAAATTTATGTATAAAATTAGATATATTTAATATATTAGAATTATATAAAAATAAGTTTGCAAATAAAATGAGTTATAGACACTATTCTTAGATGAGAAATTAATACATGTAACCCGAGCACGTGTTAAAACCTACCACAAAAGAATTATAATTTTTCTATATCATTTGGCTAGCGATCAAAAGGTCTTAAAATTAATAATTTTAATAATAGATGTGACGCGTTTGTGAATATAACGTTGTAAAATAATCCAAATCTAATAAAATTTTTATAGAAAATTCTTTTCGCTATTTAGAGTAAGATCAGTACTTCTGATTTTAAATTCAAATTTTTTATCATCATTTTTTATAAAATTTTTATTTTCAGTCGTTCATTTTTAAATTACTCGTTTGATAGATAAATGATGCTGAAAAATTATGAAATTTAGTTTCCAAATACTTTTAATAGTGTAGATCAAGTCTAACAAAACCGATCGTCGATTTGGAAGCCGCATTATTATTATTATTATTATTATTATTATTATTATTATTATTTTGAGAAATAGGTAGCATGCTACCCGCTTCGTTTATTTCATTTAGAAATAAACTTAGCCAGAAATGTGAATCAACTGGGATTCGAACCAGGATCTCGGATATCAACCACCAAGTCCTTTGCCACTTGCTCTAGAAACGGTCGGTTTTGGAAGCCGCATTATTGCTAACAACTTCGTAGCACGGAGGCCTCCGTGCTACCCATATTATACCAGCCTAGCTCTCTGTATGTGTTTACAAAACTGTCCCTATTTATGCAAAATCAACTTTTCTCCTAGAATTAGATGACTCCCCTAATTAAGATATAGTATGTTTGTAAGATATTACACTATACGGAAACTTCTACGAAAGTTCTGATTTTTCAAGAGTGTAGATGTAAATAGACGATTTTACATCGATATATATATGTACAGACGACCCTTTGTTGACAAGTTGAATGAAATTTTGCACAGACATGGGAGAAATGGACCAAAGGGACAATAACAGAGATAGTGGACTCATCCTTAGACAACCGCGATCCAAGAAGGGAGGTGCTGAGATGCATCCATATCGGGTTACTCTGTGTTCAAGAAAACCCACGCTTTCAAACGTGCCAAAGCTCTCAGCACTTCTTGGACTAAGCTGCACTGAGCCGCACTGACCCGTAGTTGCTGTTTTTTACTTTTTTCCTTTCTTCGATCCCCCTCCTCCCTTCTCTTCCTACTCTATTTTTTAATTTTTGACCCACGCTCTTTTTTATCTTTTGGAAGCCTAAGTTGCTTTCACCGTGTACGTTTAATGAATGAAGCAGATAGTTTGCTATCTTTTTCTCAAAAAAAAAAAAGAAAACCCAGCAGATCGGCCCAACATGTCGAGGGTCGTCGTGATGCTGAGCAGTAGCATTGCGACCCTCGAAACTCCTTCGAAACCGGCATTCTGCATTGGAATGAGTAGCATGCAATTCAACATGTACTCGAATGGCTCGAAGTATCATGGACTAGTAGCTGAACAATCCTCGAGCAAGTCGATTCCACCTTCGCCAAATGAGGCGTCGATCACGGAACTTGAGCCTAGGTAGTAGGAGAAGGAGAGAAGATTTTGAAAGGCTTAAAACAGTCTCAGAGACTTTTAATGTTGATGGATTTATCACTTCTAGTGCTTGAAATATCCTATGAAGCATTGCAACTGTATTTGTATCTTATTATACGTGCTTTAATGTCCTTCGCAGCTCCACAGTCCAAGCAAAGCCGCAGACAGTACACGTTGCTGAAAGATCTGCTACAACTCCACAGTCCAAGCAATTGTGCGGACTTTATCAAGTGGCGGTGGTCCTCCAGCCAGCAGTTCTCAGTCAGGTCACTCTACCAGTTCGCCTCAGATGCCGGAATGCGAATACCGATGTTCCAGCACATTTGGAGCTTAAAAAT
Organism: Aechmea fasciata; assembly: GCA_025177825.1. Taxonomy (NCBI): domain Eukaryota; kingdom Viridiplantae; phylum Streptophyta; class Magnoliopsida; order Poales; family Bromeliaceae; genus Aechmea; species Aechmea fasciata. Next base: position 8,007,712 of record CM045932.1, on the reverse strand, counting down.
CCCAATCAAAATCAAAGTCTTCATTTGGTTATTACTCCGGAAAAGACTACCTACCGCTGACAGACTGCTCAACCGAGGCATGCCTGTAGACCCACAATGTGTCTTCTACGCGATCCAAGCGGAAAACTGTGACCATCTCTTTTGTAACTGCGTCTTCTTCAGATTCCTACTATTCTCTATCGATGAACTGGAGACACTCGAGCACGCCACGAGTGATGTCCGAAATCTCTGGACTGGAGCTTCAGCAATCCCCGTCAAGTCGAAGAGATCACTTTGCTTGACCTTTCTGGCAGCGATCTGGTGGGTGGTCCGGAGGGATAGGAATCACTCTATCTTTCGTGGATCGGTACCCTACGCTTCTCAGTCGCTAGAGTGTGTCAAACTACTCAAGAGTAGCTGGTCAGCCGTGCTGTAACGTGCTTCTTTACTTTCTCTTCTTCTTTTCTTTATTTCGTTACTTCCGTGCCTCCACCCTCATCTTTTGCTTGTCAACCCCCCAACCCCCAACACACTGTTTTTGCTTGTATCTCGGAAGCTCTAGTTGCTTCCAACATGTACGCTCAGTTCATTTAACTTAATGAATGAAGCAGATAGCTTGCTACCTATTTCTCAAAAAAAAAAAAAAAAAAAAAAAACGTCCTTCACAGCTGCGATGAATATCTACGTTTCCCTGCAAGCGCCTTTGAGGCCTGTGTTTTGCACAGGAAGGAGCAGCACAAGCTCGAACGCTTACTCGAAAGCGTCTAGTTTTTTTTTTTTTTTTTTTTTTTTTGAGAGATAGGTAACACGCTACCCGCTTCGTTTATTTCATTTAGAAATAAGCTTAGCTGGAAATATGAATCAACTAAAATTCGAACACGAGTCTCGGTTACCAACCACCAAGCCCTTTGTCACTTGCGCTAGGAACGGTCTGTTCGAAAGCGTCTTAGTTATTATTATGGTGTTAACGTATGATCAATTAATTCTAAGAGAGGCCAGTTATCATAACCCGCAAAGTGGTGAAAGGATTGGACAATAGTCTAAGGCCTTTGAATTTTTATTTTTATTTTGTGAGATAATTACGCAAGAAAATTAATACTATACAGACTCGTGACTATTTCTTTCCTTGGATGGAGTTCTAGAGAGAGAGAGAGATAGAGAAAGCGACGAAACTACATGCCAAAGAAAAAAACGGGAGAAATTTCTTCCATACTAAAATTCCGACTGTTGACTAAGAGTAGAGTCTTATTAATCGATTACCTTCATCAAAGTATTGCAGCAATTAATCTCCCCAGTATAATAAGAATACTGGAACGCGCACATAGCTATATAGTATATACAACAGCCTCTAATAAATAAAAGATAAGAGGCCATCTCTTATTTCCATCTTACAGCTCTTACCCCTCCGCCATATGATGTCCTCCATCACCCTTATCTTTTTCTGCCTTCTTTTCTTGCTCCTTCTGCACCCTCCTCCGGCCTCTGCCTCCGTGGCCGCCCCCGACCTCCTCGCCCAGGCATGTGGTACCACTGGAAACTACACCGCGAACAGCACCTACCAATCCAACCTCAACGATCTCTTCTCCTTCCTCTCTTCAAACGCATCAGCGTCCCCCTCCGGCTTCGCCACCACCACCCTCGGCCGCAGCCCCGACGAGGTATCCGGCCTCGCCCTTTGCCGCGGCGACGTCAACGCCACCGACTGCCACGCCTGCCTCAACGTCGCTGCGCAGGACGCCCCCCAGATCTGCCCTGCTACGAAGGCAGCCATACTATGGTTAGGGCTGGCAAATGAGCGAGCCGGCTCGTGTTCGACTCGATATTTAGCTCGCTCAAGCTCGACTCGTAATTAAATGAGCCGAGCTTGAAAAAAAAAAAAAAAAAAAAAAGACTTGAAATTCATTTCAAGCCGAGCTTGAGTATTACTCGGCTCGTTCGAATTAGGCTCGAAAAGCTCGAAAAGCTTGAATATATATCTTATATTCAAGACGAAGACTCTCACAGTGCTACTAAGTTTTCCACCGTTAGATTCACCTTTTTAATGATTTTCACCCGTTAGATCATACTATTTGACCAACCATCTACTTAACCCTAAGGGGCTCACATCATCCTAACCGCACATCTATTAATCCAATGGCCAAAAACTTGATATCACCAATGACTTGGTGCTATTAATAGTATAGTAGCCAAGTTATATATATATATATATATATATATATATATATATATATATATATATATATATATATATATATATATATATATATAATTGAGCTCCTATACTTTTAAAAGTACAAAGTTATTGGTCTTTGTGAGGTTTGTAGCCCTTGGATTGAGAGTGCGGTTAAGATGATGTGGGCCCAACTAGGTGGAGTGGATGGTTGGTTAAATAAGTATAATCTAACGGATAGAAATGGTTAAAGAGGTAAATCTAACGGTAGAAAAATTACATGCACTAAGTGCTTTGTGCTTACAAGACTATAAATGACTATATATATATATATATATATATATATATATATATATATATATATATATATATATATATATATAGAGAGAGAGAGAGAGAGAGAGAGAGAGAGAGAGAGAGAGAACTAGGCTACTATGCTATTATTAATAGCGTGAGTCGTTAGTCTTTACCAAGTTTTTGACAATTGGATTGAGAGATGTGTCGTTAGGATGATGTGGGCCCCTAGGGTTAAGTAGGTGGTTGGTTGAATAGTATGATCTAACGGGTGAAAAAATCAGCTGCGATCTAATCTACGTAAAACTTGATAGCACCAAATACTTCAAAGGCTATCGATAAAGAAACTTAAATTTTGATTTATATATATATATATATATATATAGTAGAGCTACTATGTTATCCTAAGTATGGAGGATATGGTGCTTTCGATTTTTTGATTCTTAGATCCACCCCTTTAAGCATTTCTTATCTTTGCATTAATACTATTATTACTTTGTTGAGACCACTCAATCCTATGGGTATTATTTAATCCTGGGGGCCGCAATCATCCCAATCATACAATTCTTAATCAAAAGGTCAAAAATGCGGAAACATCAAATCCTCTATATTTTCGATAGCATAGTAGTTCTACACTATATATATACATATGTATATACATATATATATATGTATATACATATATATATATGTATATACATATATATATGTATATTAAAAAATATATAAATATAATATATTTTAATTATATATAGGCTGAGTGAATAATTTGAGTTTAGTTAAAATCGGGCCAATGTTGTTGGCCCATGAAAACAAACCTAATAGACAAATAAGAAAGCAAAATTTTACTAAATTTATTTTTTTCTTTCTTTCTTTCTTTCATAAAGCTCTAAATTTTCAATATGTTTCTCTCTTTCTCCTTTTCTATCTCTCACCCTAAGTGGCCAAGCCGGAAGCCCTCCAAGTTATCAAGTAAGAGCATATGCCCGATGTTACCTATCTTACTATTAATTGTATGCTTGAGAAAATATACATAATATTTTTATAAGTAAAAAATTATTATTTATATATAATTTTAATTTTAATTTATATGATTGGATAGTTTAATCCAATATTTTTCTATAAAATTTATTTATTTTTAACCGCATAAATAAAAATAAATAATATGGAGATTGAAGGCGAAAGAGAAGACATGTGAGGCTGAAAAAATTTTATATTCAATTCATAAATTATTTTTCTTCATATTATAATACTATATTTCATATAATTAATTTGTATTTTGAACTATTAGATATATTTTTATATCAAATTATAGATAATATTCTATACAAATTAAACTATTGATCGTATGATGTTGAGAATTTCAAGTGGCTCGTTACGAGCTCGAACTCGCTCGATTCGAAATTAGGCTCGCTCGAGCTCGGCTCAAATTAATTTCAATTCATGCTTGAGCTTAAATTTAGGCTCGAAATTAATTTCAAGTCGAATTTGAACCGAGATAAGCTCACTCAAGCTCGGCTCGTTTCCACCCCTAACTACGGTCAGCTAGAAATACAAATTCTGACAACATGTGTAGAGCGTGTAAAAGTTTCTCTATAACCCTATATTAGAACTTTTACTCACGTTACTCATCACCACCTCAAGCTTTTGTATTAGCAGGCACTCTTTAATAAACAATAATAAATAAAGATAAAAGTAGAGGTCGAATAAAAAAATAGAATAGTCGATGGAAATCGTATTTCTTTGGTGCCTTCCACGCTATCCTATATATATACACACACACATAGTCCAGATATAATACTTTTAAAAATACTCATGTCTCATAAATATACTACTATTAGACCTATTTTTTTAGTCATTTTTATTCATTAGATCATAATATTCAACTAATCATCCACTCAACCTTAAAAGATGACTATTATCCTAATTGCACATTTTTTAATTTAGGGGTAAAAAATCTACCGCATTAATTAATAACTTAATATTTTTAAAACATAAAAGATCAATTTTATATATATATATATATATATATATATATATATATATATATATATATATATATATATATATATATATATATATATATAAGAAATTTTGGAATGACAGACGGAATCAAAAAAGTAAAAAAAATATTCTCTTGCATGCTTTTTAATCTTGATATTTAATAAAAAGTAAAAAAAATTTAATTTAAGAATAAGATTAAAAAACAGCATTTTACATGGAATAAACTAATTATCTATACTATATATATCTTATATGAATTTATAAAATATAATTTTTATTATAAAATTTTTAATAAATTTGATGGAGGCTGACGACGCATTGATTTATATATTTATTTATTTTTATTTTTATCTATCAGTTTATGATTTTGCGTGCACTTTTTAATAGGTACGATCCCTGCCTCGTGCGCTACTCCAACCGGAACTTCCTCGCCTCAACGGATAACTCACCAGAGGTGATCCTGATGAACACGCAGAACACGACGGCCGCCGACCCCGACCTATTCAACACGCTCGTCCTCGCCCTCATAAACGCCGCGGCAGACTGGTTGGCGAACAACACGCAAAGGAGGTACGTGACTGGGGAGGTTAGAAATTTCACGCAGCTGAATCCGACGATATACGGGATGGTGCAGTGCACGCCGGACCTGTCGGAGTCGGACTGTCGGCAGTGCCTCGGCGGTCTGATCGGCGAGATGCCGAGCTTCTTGGCGGGGAGGCTGGGGGGCAGAATTCTCGGCACGTGGTGTAATTTTAGGTACGAGGTGTATCCTTTCTACAACGGGGCGCCGTTTCTGACGCTGTCGACTGCACTGGCAGACGCGCCGGCTCTGCCGCAGGCGCCGCCGGCGCCAAAGCAGGTGGGACCTACACCAATTATATATATTCCCACGATAGAAAAAGGTAAGAAAAGCAATTTCGTTTTATAATTTTTAGAAAAAACTTCAAATATCGATGTGATTTCACACTTTTTTATTTTAATACCCTATAATTTAAAATGTATCAATTTAATACCATGTGGTTTTGTATTTTCTTACTTTAATACTCTATGGTTTAAAATGTATCAATTTAGTATTATGTGGTTTTATTTTTTTCTTTTCATCGGTTCCTCTATTAATATTTCATTAAATTATATACAAAAAATTTTAGATATCCTGCCTAGATTTATCGAATATTTATTTTAATCTTTTTAGTTTTAAGATCATCACTATTTTGTTTTTCCTTCGTTAATATTTCATTAAATTATATATAAAAAAATTTCAGATATCCTACCTAGGTTTATCGAATATTCATTTTAGCACTCTTTAGTTTTAACTTTGTCACTGATTTAACGAAAAAAATTAGTGAAATGGATAATAAAAATAAAAGCGCATGATATTAATCTGATACAAAAATAAAAACACAGAGTGCTAACTTTGATACACTTTAAACCATATGGCACTGAAGTGATAAAGTGCGAAACCACATGGGCTAACTACACTTTAAACAACAGAATATTAAATTGAAAAAGCGTGAAACCACATCAGGGTATTTAAAGTTTACCCTAATTTTTACCCGATAGGTACATATAAAACTTAACTCAACTATAATTTATTTTGTTTTATCTTATCTAATTTTAAATATTTTAATAATTTTAAATTTTATTTGATTCTAGCCCGTTAATTATTTGGTTAATTTTAAAATTTAAATATGTTATTTATCTTTACGAATTTAATTAATATATTTTAAACGGTTTATATAATTATAAATTTATTAAAATAAATAATTATTATAAAATTTGTACTGAAAAAGTAAAATAAAACTTTGCTTTTATAAATTTTAAAGTTAAAATTAAATTTTTTTCTCAATTTTAGAAAGGAAAAAGTAAAAATTAAATTTTAAAAGACTAAATAGTCAAATTTTTATATTTAATTCAGCATATGCACTTTAAAGTCTTCGCAGACTAGCCAGGATCCACACCCATTGAAAAGGGATATTTTAAAACGAATTACTTTCACCAAAAAAGAAAAAAAAAATCGAGACGGCCTTCGCACTCCAAACCACACCCGTCCTATTCTTTGAACCCATTTTTAGTCGCGTTGAAAAAAATAAAAAATAAAAACCCCTTAAAAATATCTAGAATATTGGTTGATGCCTTCACTAACACGTTCATTGTTGGTTGAAAAAAAAAAAAGAAAAAATTTTAAATACCACCTTATGATTTCGCATATTATTTTAATACCGTGTGATTTAAAGTATATCATTTTAGTACTATATAGTTTTTTTTTTTTTCCTTTCATTATCCCTTCCGATGAGAAAGCTAAAACCACAAGTATTCGATTAATCATAGGTAGAGTATCTGAAGTTTTTTTCTATATAATTTAACCGAAAGTTAACGAATATGCTAACGAAAAGAAAAATAAAATTACAGATCTTTAAAGTGATACACTTTAAACTATAGAGTATTAAAATAAAAAAAGTGCGAAACCACCGAGGAGGTCCTATTTAAAGTTTTTTTAAAAAAAAACTTTAAAGACCCTTTCAGTATAGGCCATTTTGAAAGAGACTCCAACTTTTTATTTTCAATCAAAAATTATATAAAAACTAAAAAAAATATTAGTTGTTTGACCGTTAAATTGGGAAATCAGTAGTTTTCCGGCTAGCTATTTTTAACAAAATCACGTTCAAATTGAATAAAACATTTAATTAGTTGCTTAAATTGAAAGAGCCAAAAGTTTAGAGGGCCGATCTATCACCTGCTTTTGCTGCAATTAACGAGGAATGCTGAAAAACAAGAAAGTGAGAAAGGAATGGATCTTAGTATATGTATCATAGATATTTTTATAAATCCCGTGTATTCGTGTCGGGCACGACGAGTTCGTATCAGACTCGTATATGATGTAGATATATTTTGGACACACATTCAATACCGATCCGTAACGCATACAATTTAAAAATCTATACATGCACACTTTTATTCTACTTTATATATATATATATATATATATATATATATATATATATATATATATATATATATATATATATATATATATATATATATATATATATATATATATATATATGAGTTGAACTAGAATACTTTCAATAGCACCATTGGGGTGGTCTTTATTGAGTTTTTAGTCATTGGATGGAGAGATGTGAGGTTGAGATGATGGTGGTAGGTGGAATAGTGTTTGAGATGATGGTGGTAGGTGGTGATAGGTAGAATAGTGTTTGATCCAAAGACTATTAATAATCAAGGAGTAGATCCAATGGCTAAAAATCTAATAGCACCATGATGAAATACTTCCAAAAGTATTAGCTCAATTATATATATATATATATATATATATATATATATATATATATATATATATATATATATATATATATATATATATATATATATATATATAAATCTATTACTATAATTATTATAAGACGACTCGTATCATAAACATACGATGTAGAGCTTAATCGACAATCCACACCGTTAAACGTTATCTAGAGCATTTAAAACTTCTAGAAATAAAATTTTATAATTTTTCGATATCATTTACCTTACGATCAAAAGGTCACAAAATTGACAATTTTTAACGACCGGTATGGTATACTTGCTAGTTTAACGGTGTAAAAGAATCGAAATTTGTTGAATTTTTGATAGAAAATTCTATTCACCACATAGATAAAGATCAATAACTCCGATCTTGAATTGAAGGATCCGATCATCCTTTTGTAGGACGTCGTTCGATTTTGACCGTTCATTTTATGCCCGTTTGATGGACTTTATAATGATTTCGAAAAATTACGAAATTTATTTTCTAGAAGTTTCAAATACTCTAGATCATGTTTAACAGTGTGGATCGCCGATTCGAAAACCCCAACATTGAAAACAACTTATGAGTAGTAAGGGCTCTATACTCATAATAGTACAGTAGCCCTACTCTATATATATATATATATTAGATTATCTTATTGACCAATACATCAACCAAGGAAGTACATCGTCCTAACCTCACATCTTTTTTTTTTTTGAGAAAAAGGTAGCATGCTACCCGCTTCATTCATTGAAGAAATGAATTAGGCTACAGGAGTGAGGCAGCTGGGCCTCGCGCAAAGCGAAAGCGAAGAAAAAAAAAAAAAAAAAAAAAAAAAAAAAACCTACTACTACTACTATTGCTATTACTACTACAAGCAAGACACCGACTAGAGTTCTTTCCAAGAATCTACCAACTGCTTCGCCCTGCCTGCGACACTCAAAGGATCCAACCTTATCGATCTGAAGATGAGATTGTTTCTGCACTCCCAAATGACCCACCAACAGGCCGCTAAATCCGGGATCCAATTGCAAGTACCGTATCGGCCTTTCCTAACCACCCACCTGTCCCATACCGAAAGAACATCAACTCCTAGATCCGCGCCCTGTACACCATCTACAGCCGTCACTAAGATAAATTTAACAAAGACACAGCTTGTGAACAAATGATCAACAGTCTCCTCTTCTGATCCACACAGTACGCACGCCGTGTCACCGATCCACCCTCTTTTTATAAGATTATCTCTCGTGAGGAGTCTCTTTTTGAGGACTAGCCAGCAGAAAATTTTAACCTTGAGCGGGATACGCAATCCCCATAATTTGTTAGCACGTCCATCCCGTAGACCTCCTTCACTCAGCGCCGAGTAGGTCGACCTTACCGTGAACCGCCCCCCCGGATCCCAACGCCATAAGATCCTATCAGGACCGTGACCCACGTTGAAAGCAGAGACCCGATTCGTGAGCTCTGATGATATAAGGCGCAAGGCCAGAGTACTAACAGCGCCATCAACATCTATTAATCCAAGGGCTAAAAACTTACAAGTACCAATGACTTGGTACTTTTAAAAGCATAGGAGCTCAATTCTATAGAGTCCGGCTATGGTGCTTGTAAAAGCACCAAGCCCTTTGTGCTTGTGATTTTTTTACCGTTAGATCTACCCTTTCGATCATCTTAATAAATGTATATAAATTTTTTTGAATAATATAAATAAATTATATATAATGGAGAATTTTTTTTCTTAAAATATGTGAAATATTAATAAAAATATTACTAATTTTTATTCGAATAAAAAAATAATAATATTTTATCAAAATTAATATTTTATATATAATAAATATATATTATTATATTAATAATATTATAATTTATTAGCAGTGTCCATACTGACTTCTTCTTCTATTTTTTTGAAAGATGTCAAGTCACTGTATTCGAATCATATGGTGTTCCATATCCCTTGCCAATGTCCGTATGCCTACATCTTAGCAAAAGAAGAGAGAGAGAGAGAGAGAGAGAGAGAAAGAAAAACAGGGAACAATATTGGACCATTAATAGCAAATCAATCTCAAGTAATCAAGACTAACTATGAAATAAAACCAGGGACACCTAGGAATTAAGCTACATAAAAGGAAAGAGATCCTAAGACCAGCTCTAATGTCATGTTACTTAAAATATCGATCTGTTAAGAAAGGAGACAGAAATAGCCTTCACTCTTAATAAGAACAACCGTCACATATACTTATTGAAAGAGGCAACTCTCTTCCTCTCTTTAATAGAACACTCTAGAACGCTCTCTCACTTCCAATTCTCTACTTGCCAATGGAGCACTCTAGAAAACTCTAAAAACAAGTGTTCTCTACTTGCTACTTGCTAATAGAGTATTCTAGAGAGCTCTAGAAATAAGTGCTCTAGAGAATTCTAGAGTTACTCAAGTTGGTAGGTTGAGGCCTATAAATAAGTGTGAGGCCTCCACACCAAGTGGTGAAGTGTGAGATGAAGTGTGAGTGATGTGTGTGAGGAAGTGTTGTGGGGTGTAGTAAAGTAGTGAAGTGAGTGTGTAAGGCTTATAGTCTTTTGGGTGTATGTATTAGTGAGTGTGTGAGTTAGAATAATTTATATGTGAGAGTTATTTTGTATATAATAAAGAGAGTTTTTATTATTAGTTTGGTACGCCAATATTCTACACTTATAACTGAGATTGTCTAATTTTATATGCAGGAAAAAAGAAGAACGTAACCAGTATTGTTTTAGCAATAGCAGTACCTTTATTAGTGACTGCATTTGTTCTGATTTCAACCATCTGCATATGCTTCTGGAGGAGGAGATCTGCTCAAAAAGAACCACTACACTGTAAGCAAGATGTAATGACAACTGCTACTCAAATACCAAATAATGATAATAATAATGGTAGGGACCTCCGTGTCTTTTCAAAGAAAAAATGACAATGGTGCAGGTATCAATAGTTCTGTAATATACAGACACCAATATCTTAACCATTCATAAGGCCATAATGAAAAAATAAGACAAAATACCACCTATTGTTGCAAAGGCTAAGTATAGCCTACTGAGAACTTAATGTATTTGCCATATTCTCCAGCGTACATAGATGATAGATCAGACAATGATAACTTCTCTTAGCTTTGAATAGATGAAGCTGGCACAGAGGAGATCAAAAGTGTTGAGTCATTGCTTATTGATTTGTCGACATTAAGAACTGCAACAGTTAATTTCGCTGAGGAGAATAAGCTTGGAGAAGGCGGCTTTGGAGTTGTCTATAAGGTATCATAATACTTCCCTTGTTAAAACTTGCCATCTGATGAGAATTATATATACAGAGATAGTTGGAACCCAACTCAAAATTTGTGTATAGAAGTAGCCAAGTAGGTCATCACTCTTCTTGAGTTCAGGCTAGTTTAAAATATATGCATATCGTCACGGTTCGATCCTCTCTGATACTTTATAAACTCGAGCAGGGACTCTTGCCTGATGGACGAGAAATAGCAGTAAAGCGACTATCAAAAGATTCAGGACAAGGGCTACAAGAGCTCAAAAATGAGTTATTTTTGGTTGCAAAGCTCCAGCACAAGAACCTTGTGAGGCTTTTAGGTGTCTGCTTGGAAGAACAGGAGAAGCTGCTTGTCTACGAATATGTGCCTAACAGAAGTCTAGACACTATCCTTTTTGGTACAACTCTCATTACATACAACTTCTGCTAAAGAACTAATCTCATTTCACTTGCCGTAACATAATAATAAGTTTAGTTTTTATGTTTTTACAATTTTTTCCCCTTTTTCAAAATTGATATGTTCAACTTATTTGTTGTATTCAAATGATATAGATTATGAGAAACGAGGATGGCTAGATTGGGGAAAAAGGTACAAGATTGTTAGTGGAATTGCTCGAGGCCTACTGTACCTACATGAAGAGTCTCAGCTAAAAGTTGTACACCGAGATCTAAAGGCGAGCAACATTCTATTAGATGCCGAGATGAAACCCAAGATTTCAGACTTCGGCTTGGCTAGGCTTTATGGGGGGGACCAATCTCAGGAAATTACAAGACGAGTCGTTGGAACATTGTAAGAATCAATTGTAACTCTGTCCGTATTAATCACAACCATAAAAATACTGCATGAAGTTGAATATATATTAAACTGCTCATGTTGTTGCAGTGGATATATGGCGCCAGAGTATGCCATGCATGGGTACTTCTCAAACAAGTCAGATGTATTCAGTTTTGGTGTTATGGTTTTAGAGATTGTAACCGGGAGGAAAAACGCTGGTTCCTTCAATTCTGAGCAGGCTGAAGATCTAATAAACTATGTAAGTTCAACACGGCAGTAGTTCTTGAACCTAATAGCCATAAACATAGTTGCTGTCAAATAATTCCTCTTTTGATATAATTACATCTATATACCATGCAAAATCATCAACATAGGTATTCACAAACAACCTTCAAAACTTAATTTCTTACATATATATATATACACGTGTTGAGCTAGGCTGGTATACTACCAAGTTATTTTCAATGATGCGGTTTTCAAATTGACGATCGGCTCCGTTAGACTTGATCTACACTATTAAAAGTATTTGGAAACTAAATTTCATAATTTTTTGACATCATTTGGCTAGTGATCAGAAGGTCTCAAAATTGACAATTTTAATGGTAGATGTGATGCTTTTGTGAATTTAATGGTGTAAAACAATCCAAATCTAATAAAATTTTTATAGAAAATTCTTTTCGCTATTTAGAGTAAGATCAGTACCTGTGATCTTAAATTCAAATTTTTTATTATCATTTTTTATAAGATTTTTATTTTCAGCCGTTCATTTTTAAACTACTCGTTTGATAGGTAAATAATGCCAAAAAATTATAAAATTTAGTTCCAAAATACTTTCAATAGTGTAGATCAAGTCTAACGGAACCGATCATCAATTTGGAAGCAGCATTATTGAAAACAACTTCGTAGTACGGAGGCCTCCGTGCTACCGACAGTGTACCAGCCTAGCTCCCTATGTGTTTACAAAACTGCCCCTATTTATGCAAAACCAACTTTTCTCCTAGAATTAGATGACTCCCCTAATTAAGATATAGTATGTTTGTAAGATCTATACCTATACATTAATCCCAATAAGAAATGCCACGTGGCCGTTTTTCCTTCACTGTTAGCTTTCACCTTATGAAACCAACCATTCGCCTTTTCTACAGACATAACGTCTAATACATTAATCCCCATATGAGATGCCACGTAGTTGTGTTTCCTTCATTGTGTTTCCCTACGCACATAACGTCTAATTAACGTGTCCACACAACTTAACCCTATCTAAACTATAAACTTAGAAACCCATACAAAAAATCCAATCCTTTTCCTTCATTGTTAGCTTTTCACCTTATGAAACCAACCCTTCACCTTCCCTACGTACATAACGTCTAATTAACGTGTCCACCCAACTTAACCCTATCTAAACCGTAAACTTAGAAACCCACACAAAAAAACCTAACCCTTTTCCTTCATTGTTAGCTTTTCACCTTATGAAACCAAACCCTTCGCCTTCCCCACGCACATAACGTCTAATTAACGTGTCCACCCAACTTAACCCTATCTAAACCGTAAACTTAGAAACCCACACAAAAATTCCAATCATTCGTCTTTCCTTCACATATAATGTTTAATCAATACGTCCACCCACCCTAACCCTAATATAATTTTAAACCATACAAACTCACACAAAAGCCCCCTTCTCTCCTATGCATGTCATGAAAATAAAAGGTTATTCCTTTTCTATAATAAATTATGACCTCCTTCATTTGGCAAAAGGTGTGGCATCCATTTATTTTTTTCTATTTTTTTTGTTAATTTCTAATGAGAGTTCCTCTATCTTTTTTCTTATTTTTCTCTCTCTTATTTTCTATTTGTTATCTATTTTTAACCTATTTTATAATATTTTTTGAAATTATTTGATAGTTTTTGTTTAAGGTAGGTTAGATTGAATTAAAAATCTAATATTTTGATAATACCTTTCCGCCGCATCGCGTGGGTAACTGCACTAGCTAGTATTACACTATACGGGAACTTCTACGAAAGTTCTGATTTTTCAAGAGTGCAGATGTAAATAGATGATTTTACATCGATATATATGTACAGACGACCCTTTGTTGACAAGTTGAATGAACACAGACATGGGAGAATTGGACCAAAGGGACAATAACAGAGATAGTGGACTTATTCTTAGAAAACCGCTATCCAAGAAGCGAGGTGCTGAGATGCATCCATATCGGGTTACTCTGTGTTCAAGAAAACCCAGCAGATCGACCCAACATGTCGAGGGTCGTCGTGATGCTGAGCAGTAGCACTGTGACCCTCGAAACTCCTTTGAAACCGGCATTCTGCATTGGAATGAGTAGCATGCAATTCAACATGTACTCGAATGGCTCGAAGCATCATGGACTAGTAGCTGAACAATCCTCGAGCAAGTCCATTCCACCTTCGCCAAATGCGGTGTCGATCACAGAACTGGAGCCTAGGTAGTTGGAGAAAGAGAGAAGATTCTGAAAGGCTTAAAACAGTCTCAGAGACTTAATGTTGGTGGATTTATCACTTCTAGTGCTTGAATTATCCTATGAAGTATTGTAACTGTATTTGTATCTTTTTGTATGTATTTTAATGTCCTTCACAGCAATGAATTTCCAAATTTTACTCAAATTTGAAGAAATGTTATAGATGATTGGTATTTACTAGGATAAAAAATGGTTACCTTGTTATAATTTTATGTACTATGCATAGAAAATTGCAAAAACCAAAGGCACCAAATGCTATTGGGGTGCATTCATAATGCATAAAGATGCGTAATTCTACAAGTAAAAACAGAAAATAAGAGAGCCACCTGGAATTGTATTTACAGTTAGAAAAGGCTGAAGTATTTTTATTTAATTTCCTTGTATCAAGAGATTACATGAGTATATACTGTTAAAAATGGATGCCTTATAAAGCATCAGTAAGTACTTTTTTTTTTTGTTTGAGAGAAAAAGGTAACAAACTACCTGCTTTATTCATTAAAATAAATACAACTATAATTTATCGAGGATCAAGTTCAGTGATCGACACGCTATTGATAGACAATGAACTAGATTTTCTCTTGCTCTCAGTGAAGCACTCTCTCTGATGTAGATCACTCTCAACATCTCAGGGTGCCACATAATTCTCAGTAGTCGTGCTACCTTGAACAAAAAAGGCAGGATATGAAGGTTTTGATAGATCGACAGTGTTACTATTAAGCATAAGTACAACCGAAGCCTTTGTTGGTCTCATTCTTGGGTCATCTTGAGCACAGAGAAGGCCAATTTGAATGCATCTCAAGGCTTCACTAGTATTATATCTATCACCTAAGGTTGGATCAATTACTTGCGATGCCAATCCTTTGTTCCATTTCTTCCATGTCTGTTTAATTGTTCAAGCAATTATCAACATTGCACAAAAGAATCACAGCCGCATATAGTTAAGTACTAATTTTTCAACAAAACAAATAAATATGACTTTTTCAAGTTAAGATGGAAAGCACTTACATAGCTTAAAAGGTTTGCAGCACGGCCCATTCCATGAAATTTGTTGACCTGTCGACCGGTCACTATTTCTAGAACTAAAACTCCGAAGCTGAATACATCTGACTTAGTGGAAAAGTATCCTTGCGTAACATACTCTGGTGCTATGTATCCACTGCAACGATAATACGAGTCAAATAAGAAACTGAAATGAAAACAAAAAGATGTATATCATTCAATTTCCTAAGAAAGTTTGGTGTGATTAATTAATTATAGTATAACCTGGAAATCGAATGATCTTTACTAAGAAGGTAAAAAAAAGAAGAAAACTTTCATATTACTTTGTCCCAACAATCCGACTAGAGTTTCCTCGTGATTTCTCCATGTCAAAGAGCTTTGCAAGGCCAAAATCTGAAATCTTAGGGTTCATGAATTGATCTAACAAGATGTTGCTTGTTTTAAGATCTCGATGAACAATCCTGAGCCGAGATTCTTCATGAAGGTAAAGTAGGCCTCTAGCAATTCCTTCAATAATCTTGTAGCGCGTTGCCCAATCTAATTGTCCGTGATTATCATGAACTGTTCCATCCAGAATCAATGCTTTGTCAGCATATTTTCTTAAACAAAAAATTACGATAAACATAAGTGATTCTTCTTTTTTTTAAAATTTCCTTCAAGAATACGAAGAGACTCCAAGCTTCTTTCATTATAAATCTCGTCATTTAGAGAGCAAAGAGACATGTAGATTACCAAATAAAAATTTGTCAAGACTTCTATTTGGAAGGTACTCATAAACAAGCAACTTTTCATTCTCCTCCAAGCAAAAACCCAACAACCTCACAAGATTTCTATGCTGAAGCTTAGCGACGATGGCAACCTCATTCGTCAGCTCTAAAAGCCCTTGCCTTGAATTGATCGAAAGACGTTTGACAGCTATTTCCAGGCCATCTTGAAGTATTCCCTATTGCGAATCAGGAACAGCATCCATTAGGAACAATTTGGATCTTCACATCTTTTGGAATTTGGAGAGAACAAATTTTCTCTTGTAAAACTCAATAAATAAAATTCCTTTGAGAGTACTGAATGTTACCTTATAAACTGATCCAAAACCACCTTCTCCAAGCTTATTTTCATCGGAGAAATTATTAGTTGCAAATTTTAGTGTCCCCATATTATATAACAGAGTTTCACCATTTTGGCTCTCCTCATCTTCGACATCTGGTGGTCATAAAAGGTATCTTAAAATGTAAATACCGGACAAAGAGATAGCAACCGAAGACTCAAGGTTTCGTATTAGTAGTTTCTACAAAATTTACAATATGAGAACTTACTGGAAAAACCAATGGATTTTCTTCTCCTCGATTTGTAGACGAAGTACCCCGAGAGGAGACTCGTTGCAATAACGAAAGTTATGACACCAAGAGCAACAATCTCCTCTTTGTCCTTCTTGCTTCCTGCAACTAAAACTTCAAGGTTTAAATAGAATTTGCAGTTCTAAGTACGCACTGCTCAAAGTGATGAAACTCTTCTTCCAAATAGACCCTTAGGAACGACAAAAGCTTATGTTGGTTGCATCAATTGAAGTTAAAAATAGACAACTAAATTGATTGTCAATAGTTTTATCCGATTAGGAGTCCATTCCCAAAAAAGAGGAAATTTTTGTTTCACATTTCCTATCACATATTTAGCATTGTGGCACCACACGTCCCCAAGATAATCCCATGCATAATGACAAGATTAGCTAGGCATTCAAGGATGGGGCACTAGAACAGTAGAACTAGAAATGAACTTAATCAGGCTAGCTTGAGCATTTTGGGGTGCGTGGCTTGTTGGTAAATGCCATGCAACTACTTCTTGGGATATAGAAGCTACTTAGAAATGAGTATTGCCTCAGCAGCCACATCAGAGGTTTTTCCATCCCTTTATGACAATCAAAAGTTGCCTCTGAGAATCTGACACAAGAAATGTCCATTACAGATTTACGACTCTTGCATTTTGTACCATTTACTAACATGCTGACATAGAAGATTTCTCCAGGATACTGGAATGTAATATGCGACTACAGTGATACTACTCACAAAGGAACCGACAAAAAACCATCACATAAGTAAACAGTAGTAAAACATACCTTTGCCTGCTTTCGTGGGTACAGAAGCATCAGAATCCGGCAGTGGTGCGGCAGCCAATACAGGCGGTGGTGCTTCCGCTTCCAACATGCTCAATTATAAAAAGGATATATCTCAAACCGCAGATAACAAGTGTAAGTCAAAACTACCCCTCCCTGATGCCCCCAACAGCATTTGAGCATTTCCGCTACTGATTGCTGTAAGCACCAGTAACAATCATCATCTGACCGGTCCCTCATGCACTGCACCAACCCGAACATCTTAATGAAGCTCGTGAAGTGCACCTCACCGAGTGCAAACATTCGATTTGACTGGTAAGCCGCCCGCTTCGCTAACCCGCCCATCAAATCCCTGTACATAAGGGTGAAAACTGATCAAAAACTGTGAAAAGATATTAGTTTTGGAAACCACATTTGCTTAATCGGAAAAAGAATTTAGAATTGAGTATCAAAATGCCCCTATAATTTCACACTTATATAGCTATAAAATTAGTAAGACGCACAGAATAAATGTAATATAGACTAAGAAAAATAAGCAAGAAATGTATCATCTTGTAGGATTTCACTATTCTGTTGAGACGTACTCGGATAGAGTTCTTCAAGCTATATCCATATCAAAACAATATAGCAGTAAATTGCATCATTAATCCAAAACTTCACCTGAGTTTTCAGATTGATTTCTTCTACCTTTTAATTCTTATAATTGGATCCTTATGTCTATTAGTAGCTTCGATCAAGCCCCAAGGGCTTAAGGGTAGCTCCTCTCATACTGTGTGACCCATCAAATTGAGCAGCAAATAGTCTACAAAATCTATAAATAATTTTAAGAGTTTAGAATAGCAAAAGTTAAAATCAAAAGTTTGAGAACTAATAAATATTACAAATTAGGGGAAAAAAAAAAGAAAAAGAAAAGGCACCCATGTGGTTTACCGCTTCTTCAGTTTAGTAATATTAGTCAAAATCACGGAATAATGAGGTGAAAAGGCGACGAACCACACGGAGTATCTGAAGTTTTTCCGAATTAAAAAAATTATAAAAAAACAAAGCAATAAACGTTTGGAATCGATTGTACCCGTACAGCTGCTCGAACCTGGTGGTCGGAGAAGTTGGCGGCGGAGTAGCGGAGGAAGCTCTTGTCGTACCAGACGGCGGCGGCTTTGGAGTTGGGGCAGCGCGCGGCGCCGCCCGCCGCGGCGGCGGCGGCGGCGGGGAGGGCGGAGAGGGCGGCGGCGAGGTTGGCTTGGAAGGTGCCGTTCGGGGCGAAGACGGAGTTTGGGGAGGAGCACACCACCCACACGTAGGGGTTGGAGTCGGAGACGACGAAGGTGATGAGGGAAGAGGAGAAGAAGAGCACCAGAAGCAGCAGCAGCAGCAGCAGTAGTTGTACTTGTTGTTGTTGTTGTGAGAGGAGGATGTGGGGAAGAGGAGGGGGAGAGGGTTTCATCATCATTTTCATGGCGAGAGAGAGATAAGAGGGATGGGGGAGGAAAAAGGAGAGGGAAGGGTCAGGGACGATACATTCGGAGTTGTATCAGTTTTATAATGTGTCGGCAGTGCAAAACATGGCGGCACCACCACCGCCGGCAGCGAGTACAACTGCGCCGCCCAGGGCGAGCCCTCCGACAAAAGGAAGTAATACCCAATGCCGTGACGAGAGCGAAAAGCCTATCGACTTTGGTCGCAATCTGGTGGACTGTCTGGACGGAGCGTAACAATATCATCTTCCGCGATGAGTCTCCCAGTGCCTTCCGGGCTCTCGCACGTGTCGAGACTCTGACCAAAGCATGGAACGACGCCCTTTAAACCTGCTCGACAGTTATGTTTTCTTTGGTTTTTTCTGATTTTCTTTCGGTTGCTTGGGATATGTTGATTTTTTTACTTTTCTTTTTCTTGGTTGTTTTGGTTTTTTCGCCTTTGTTTTTGTATCTCTTGGCTCGGCTAGGAGGCCTTAGCTGCTTCCATCTTGTACGTCTAATTCATATCTCTTAATGAATGAAGCAGGTAGCTTGCTACCTATTTCTCAAAAAAAAAAAAATACAACAAGTAGCGGCGGTAAGTCAGATTTTTAGGTGTGATTTTGATTGCAATCCAATTCGTTTTTCAAATTCCACGCCTGTTTTCAGCTATATAAATTTAAACTAATAGAACGGATCGAGCACGAACCATTTTTAGAGCAAGTAACAAAGAACTTAATAGTTGATATTCGATATCCGAATTCGAATCCTAATTGATTCATATTTTTAATTAAGTTTAGACTAATAAACTAAACGAGTAGGATGCTATTTATATCTCAAAAAAATAATAATAATAAAATAGAACGGGTCGAGCAGTAACCGAGCAACACCTCAAGCCCGATGGCATATGAGCACGATGAAAAATCAGATCTTAGATAATAAAACTTAACGGGACCGATTGAAGAAAAAACTTGATGGGAGCACTACCACAAACAAGCAATAGAAACAGATAACAAGAGATGACAATAACACAAGTAATTTATATAGTTTGACCAATAATGTATTAACTTACAACCACGAACAAGTGGAATTCAATATCTCTTTTGACTAATCCACGGCAGAAATGTATAAAATGTAGATTAGATATAAGAAACCACTTTTTATTACTTTCACACGACTTTCTCTTGACTAGAATTTTACAATGAAACTTCCTAAAAGTTCCTCTCAAAATGTTCTCACTAGGGATTTCAGGCTCAAAACCGTCTCGTGCTGTCGAATTCGATCGGTTGAATCGCCAAATCCGACTGATCAGCTTATATACCAAATCCACCCGAGTGATGCGATCAGTTGGAAATTAACTTTTGAGCGATCGGTCGGAAATTAACTTTTTTTTTTTTTTTTTTTTTTCTCTTCTGATGTAGTTTTTTTCTTAGGCCACCGTTGTCTCACTTCTGTAGTCAAATTTTTTCGTTCAATGAATAAAGCAGATAGCGTGCTATTTATTTTTTAAAAAACTTTTGAGCGATCCGACAACCCAATCCGACCAATTGGATTACCCATCTGACTGATCGGAAGTTTGAGGGAACATAGTTCCGACAGGTCTATTCCGACTGATCGGATTGTCCTGCAAGCCATCCCAAGTTCCGAAAGAAGCATCCAGTAACTCAAATATTCGATGCTGGATCGATGGTAGAGTTGACTAGGGATCGAAAATAACTTCACCTTGATCCAGCATAAAATTTTCTATCATTAGATATTAATCTAAGAATTAAATTTGTGCCCATGCGAAGCATAAAAATAGTTACATTAATTTAATTTATTGTAAAAATTAGAGGGTTTTTTTTTCTTATTTTTTTTGGAGCTAACGTTGGGTGGGTGACATCGAGCTTTAATTTCAACTCATCGTCTGAATCATAAAAGTCCACGCCACATCACTCACCGCGCATCTCATGCGGAATCAATAGATCAACAATCAGGATCACACACGCAGGTCAAGACTTTTTTTTTTTTTTTTTTTTTTTTTTTGATTAAACAGAGATAAACCCTGTTGGTCAAGGCCATTTTCTAACTATCCATTTATTAAATACTGAATTATTGTCTCATTATTTCCTTTATATATCCCTGCCTTTCAATATCATTAATCCCTTTCTACTTGTGAGAAAACTATGGAGTCTCTCCCTCTCCCCTTCCTCCTCTGCTCAGTACTGCTCCTCATTCTCCTCCACACCCCCACATCCAAATCGGACCCCCCCCTCTACGTCAACTGCCCCACCGACGCGAACTACACGGTGAACAGCACCTTCCAGTCGAACCTCAACCTCCTCCTGTCTTCCCTCCCCTCCGCCGCCGCTCGGTCCGGCTTCAACGACACCACGGTCGGTCGAAGCGGCGCCGACCAAGTCTACGGCCTCGCGTTATGCCGCGGCGACGTCTCCTCTGTCGACTGCAACACCTGCTTGACTACCGCTGCGCAAGACGCCGTCGCAAAGTGCCCGCGCGGCATGTCGAACACCCTATGGTACGACTACTGCATGCTGCGCTACTCCAACAATAGCTTCTTTGGCATCGCCGACAGCTCGTTTCAGCTCTACATGTGGAACGTGCAGAACGTCACGGATCCGCAGCTGTTTGACGAGCAGCTCGGGCAGCTGATGAAGAATTTGGCCACGGAAGCGGCCTACAGGTCGGGGCGGCTGCCGATGTTCGCGGCAGGAAAGGCCAACTTCACGAACTTTTTGAATATATACGCGATGGCGCAGTGCACGAGGGACCAGTCGCCGGACGACTGCTACGGGTGCTTGACGACTTACATCGGGAACATCCCGGCTTACTTGAGCTCGAAGCAAGGCGGGAGGATGTTAGGAGAGACTTGTACCATCCGGTTCGAAGTTTATCCGTTTTATAATCTGTCGGCCGTGGAGAACGCGGCGATCGCACCGCCGCCTCCGCCGCCTCCCCAGGGGACGAGCTCCCTGGCGCCGCCACCACCGGCAGGGTCGGATCAGAATACGGGTAATGGCAGCAGTCGAACGGGCGGGAAGGGTAGCGGAGGTAAGTCAACGTCCTTTTCCCTCGTTGACTTTCTGATGTTCGGTATTGGCTTCTATTCTTAGGTAATGCGGCATCGCATTAATTGTATGATTTATCTAATCGAATCTTAAACCTAATTAACCGCATACTTTATCTCGAGTCTAGATCTGATGGTACGTTCTAATCTAATCAAACCTTAACACTAAATAGTACAATTAGTTTAGAGGGGCCTCTTTCTTACTTTTTTACTTTTTTTTTTTTTTGGTAGCATGGTACTTGTTTCGTTTATTTCATTTAGAAATAAATTTATCTAAAAATATGAATCAACTAGGATTCGAACATAGATTTCGAATATCAACCACCAAATTCTTTGTCACTTGCGCTACGGACTAAGTGCCTATTAAGAAAGAATGAGGTGCTCTACCGAAATTTTAGAATTGCAGGACTTTTTTGCCCCTCGTGTTGCGTGCGAGAGTCGTCCCCTAGGGATGTTGCTTTCAAAGTAAACAATTAATATGGTCTTCAATTTGGTAGAGAAAAATAATCTTTGCAAAGACTTTGTTCATTTTCTCAAAAATTAACTCTTTCTTTTTTAAAAGAAAAAAAGATTAATGATCCGACTTGCTTTGATATTACGTGCTAAAGGGAAAGAAAAACAGATTAATTAAATGAATATTGAATTCAATCTAAATTTTCCTTATGTTTGATTTCGAGAACTAAGTAGGATCGCTTACTTTTTGTGCAGGAATTGATGGAACTACAAAGACAATTATTATTGTCGCCAGTTCTGTGGTTGCTGCTGCATTGTTGCTTCTCTCCACTATCTCTCTCTGCCTGAGAATAAGAAAGAAACAAATAAAACCAGTTAGAAATGCTCTGATCAGTAAGTTCCACACATAACTATATATAATTCAACACGAACAGTGAAATATAAAATTTCATTTGTGTACTAAGATACTGCTCTTCATGAAGCAAATGGAGGAGATGAGCAGGAAATTAGAAGCGCGGAATCTCTTTTGTTCGATTTGGCCACAATAAGAGCTGCCACAAGCAACTTCTCAGAGGCGAATAAGCTAGGAGAAGGTGGATTTGGACCAGTGTATAAGGTGAATTCTCCACTCTTAAGTGCAGTGCTCCAATTCGATTAATTAATCTGCAAAAGACAATACATTTAGCTTATGTGTTCTGAATGTTAAGAACTACTAGCCTCTAAAAGTTTCAACAGCTAGAAAATGGTATTTTAATATTTTGTATCCATTATTTCATGCCTGGACTTTAAACACTTTTATTAACTCAGAACCTGTTGTTCTGATAATATATATTAATAACTACTTATTTCTAAAAGTTTATAATACTATAAAATAAATTTTTGTAAACATTTGTGTTGGACACTGAAAACAGGGGATGCTACAAGATGGGCAGGAAATTGCAGTGAAGAGGCTCTCAATGACCTCACCACAGGGGCTTGTTGAGTTGAAAAATGAAGTGGTGCTTGTGGCAAAGCTTCAGCATAGGAATCTGGTGAGGTTGATTGGTTTCTGCTTGGAAGAGCAAGAAAAGCTTCTTATCTATGAGTACCTGCCCAACACAAGCCTTGATAAGTTCCTCTTTGGTATGGCTCATCACAGCATAATTGTTTATTCACATTGCTACTTTATTTGAAGTAACCTTCAAATAGGTTACTTCTTTGATACATTGCTACTTGATAAGTTTATATGAAGTACTCTTTTAGTTGTTTTAGCCACTTTGATACATTTGTCGTAAAGTAAATTTTGCTTCTAAAATAGGTTTCCTTCTTTTTAGGGATGTGAAATTATCAGTATGATTGAAATGTTGTTATTAACTGTTACAGCTAATTGAGATATGCTATATATATATATATAGATATATAACACTATTTTGCTCAAATGAAGCAGATCCTGTGAGGCGCGAACAATTAGATTGGATAGTACGGTACAAGATCATCGAAGGGATTAGCCGAGGACTTCTCTATCTCCACGAAGATTCAAGGTTAAAGATAGTTCACCGTGATCTGAAAGCGAGCAACATCTTGTTGGATGCTTTTATGACCCCTAAAATCTCCGACTTTGGTCTCGCAAAGCTCTTTGACATCGACACGAGTGAAGGAAACACAAGTCGGATCGCAGGAACATAGTAAGCACAATCTACACCCTAAACTCAATAAAGAAAAAAAGATTTACTAGAGTTTCTCTCCCAACGAGATTCTCATATAACGTTAATGCTTAAAACTTGGTTGTTAATTGCAGCGGATATATGGCACCAGAGTACATAATTCACGGACATTTCTCAACAAAATTAGATGTTTTTAGTTATGGCGTCTTGCTTTTGGAGATTGTGACTGGACGAAGAAACGCTCGCCCTCAAGAAACTATTCATGCAGAAGACGTTCTATCCTATGTAAGCATTCTCTATACCTTAATAGGTGGATAAGGTATTCATTTTAAACTTACTGTCCTGGATTCAAATCGGAGACGGTGACGATAAGTTTCAAAAACCCAAAATTTTTACTAGAGGTCCACATGACATTTAAAAAAGAGTCTTCAATATTTGAAAATTTTTTACTTTACCGCCCTATATATATATATATATATTTTCGAGTAAGAGGTAGCGCGCTACCTGCTTCGTTCATTAGGTAAAATGAATTAAGTGTAGAGTATGGAAGCAGCTTTAACACTCCATTTTTTTGAGAAAGAGGTACCGCCCTACGGGTTTTGAAGCCACGCTTTGACACTCCCAGTCATGATAAATTTTTCTTAATAAATCGAGGTGATTTTCTGCTGCTAACTACAGCTCTCTCTTAAATAGGTGTGGAAGCACTGGAGCCAAGGGACTGCACACCATGTGCTCGACCTGAGTCTCGCAGGGCGGTGCCGGTTGCAGGACGTGCTGAGATGCATCCACATTGGGCTGCTGTGCGTCCAGGAGGACCCGTCGAACCGGCCGAGCATGGCGACCGTTGTGCTCATGCTCAGCAGCCTCTCCTTCACCCTCCCCGCCCCCTCGGCCCCTGCTTTCGTCCTTCTGCATGGCTCAACCGCAGACGACACGGTGCAGATCGAGACCGATTCATCCGGCAGCCTGCAGCGGAAGACGATGAGGGCTGCGTCGGTGAGCGACGTCTCCAATTCAGAACTCGAGCCACGGTAGCATCTCGGAGCCGAGGAATAGTAGCGACTTTCCTTCTTTCGAATGCTATAACAAGAAGAATTTATCCAGTATCACTCGTTTAACTGTGCAAGACGTAATAGAATAAATTATGAAAAAAAAACTGACTGAGAAGCGGTAATGAAGAAGACGTGGTGATCCGAGATCTTAGTTTGAATTCTAGTTGATTTACATTTCTAGCTAAGTTTATTTTTAAATAAAATAAACGAAGCGAGTACCGTAATATCTATCTCTTTCGGAAAAAAAAAAAAAAAAAAAGCCTCCTGTATTTTAGCCCCGGTCATTGTTTATATTAAAATTGTTGTCAATTTTTATCCAACACTTTATTATTATTTTAAAAAATCTAAAGTTGTATAGTAATGGTTAAAATGTTAAATTCAGTTGTAAAATTTTATAAAATAAATTTATGGATAAAATTAGATATATTTTGTATATTAGAATTAAATAAAAATAAGTTTGCAAATAAAGCGAGTTATGGATACTATTCTTTTTGTGTTATCATCGTGGAGACTGATTTTCAGTACTTCAATCCATTTCTTTTTGGAGACTGGTTTTCAGTACTTCAGTTAATTAGGTGGGCTAGCGGTGCTTGTGCTGATGTGTTTGTGTTTAGTGCTTGTGTTAATGTGTTTGTGTTATCATTGTTTGGAAGTGTTTTTGGAATCTGCCCTGTTCGAGATGTGCCTGAGGGTGAGTTTGAGATCTACTTTGTATCGTGTATGGGGGTGTGCTCGGGTTTCATTACTCATGATTTATTTTTCTCCTAACGCTGATCTAAAATAGCGTTCATCCCTGTTCAATCAAAAAAAAATAGATACTATTCTTTCTTTCTTTTTTTTTTTGAGAAATTAATACATGTAACCAGTGCGTCGTGCTCGATGTGTGTTAAAACCTACCACAAACAGCATCAAAATTAGTAGAGCGGAAGGTTTTTGAGTTCAAGTCACATCAGATCTCTAGCATATTATTTTTTTTTTTATTTAATTATTCAATGTCATGGGCCGACTAAAAAGTCTCGAGAGTACAACGGTTGTTCACAAAATTCAAAAATTAAATTTATAATACAAATTATATCGAGGGCAATTTGAAAATTATAAAACAAAATTTTTGATTCGTCTCATTCAGGAGTGGAAAATAAGGATCCCTCTGCACGGTAACACAGGGGATTCTCCCTTGTGGGGGAGTTGTACACTTCTACAGTTCTACTCCCTTCTGCGGGATTGTTTGAAGGTCAACAGTCAACGAGGTCCCACCCACAGCACTCATCACTGTCCATTTCACGCGGAATCAACCAAACAAACAGGACCGCAGATACAGGTCAAGGTCATTATTTTCATATATCGATCCTTTTATTATCTATCGTACGTTTCTTTAATTCACAACATAATCCCATGTACCAGTATCGATCATTAATTCCTTCTTAGTTCTTACTCGTGAGAAAAGTAGAAAACTATGGAGCCTCTCCCTCTCCTCTTCCTCCTCCTCTGCTCCCTCATCCTCATCCTCCTCCACACGGACCACACGGCCGCATCCAGACCCGACATCCGCTCCGTCAACTGCCTCGCCAACGTGAACGACACCGCAAACAGCACCTTCCGTTTGAACCTCAACAGCCTCCTGTCTTCCCTTCCCTCCGCCGCCGCCCCGTCCGGCTTCTACAACGCCACGGTCGGTCCGAGCGGCGCCGACCAAGTCTACGGCCTCGCGTTGTGCCGCGGCGACGTCTCCTCTGCCGACTGCAACGACTGCTTGACTACCGCCGCGCAAGATGCCGTCGTAAAGTGCCCGCACGGCACGTCGAACACCATGTGGTACGACTACTGCATGCTGCGCTACTCCAACCAGAGCTTCTTCGGCGCTGCTGACAGCTCGTTCCGGATATCCATATACGACACGCAGAACGTCACGGATCCGCAGCTGTTCGATGACCAGCTCGGGAAGCTGATGAATAACTTGGCCACGAAAGCGACCGACGGGTCGGGGCGGCCACCGTTATTCGCGGTTGGGGAGGTCAACTTTACGAGCTTTAGTAACATATACGGGCTGGTGCAGTGCACGAGGGATCTGTCGCCGGCCGACTGCTATGGGTGCCTGATGAGTTACATCGCGTTCATCCCGCAGTGCTGCGCAACGAAGGTCAACGGGAGGATTTTCGGAGAGAACTGTATCATCCAGTTTGACCCGACTCTGTTTTATAATTTGTCGGCCATCGAGAACGAGACGGCACCGCCTCCTCCGCAATCGCCGCCGGCAGGGTCGGGTCAGAATACGGGTAATGGCAGCAGTCCCACGGGCGGTAAGGGTAGCGGAGGTAAGTCAAAGTCTCCTTCCCTCGTCGACTTGCTCTTGTGAGGTTGTAGCTAGGAAATTTCTATTGATAGGCATGTAGGAAATTTCTATTGAGGTAGGTGAAATTGCAGGACATTTTTTTGGCCCCTTTGTTAATTACGTGCGAGAGTCATCCACCGTTGCTTTGAATGTAAACAATATGGTCTTCAACGTGGTACTTTTAAAAAATAAAAAAAAAATCTTTTGAAAGACTTCGTTTACGGTAAATTCAGCTTGAAATGTAAGGCAACTGACTTCAAACTTGAAATTTTAGATACTAATCATCCGACTAATAATTCGACTTGCTTTGATATTACATGTTAAAGGAAAAGAAAACACATTATATGAATGAATTGAATCTAAAATTTCCTTCTGTTTGATTTCGAGAACTAAGTAGGATCACTTACTTTTTGTGCAGGAATTGATGGAACTACAAAGACAATTATTATTGTCGCCAGTTCTGTGGTTGCTGCTGCATTGTTGCTCCTGTCTGCTATCTCTCTCTGCCTGAGAATAAGAAAGAAACAAAGAAAACCAGTTAGAAATGCTCTGATCAGTAAGTTCCACACATAACTATATATAATTCAACACGAACAGCGAAATATAAAATTTCATTTGTGTACTAAGATACTGCTCTTCATGAAGCAAATGGAGGAGATGAGCAGGAAATTAGAAGCGCGGAATCTCTATTGTTCGATTTGGCCACAATAAGAGCTGCCACAAGCAACTTCTCAGAGGCAAATAAGTTAGGAGAAGGTGGATTTGGACCAGTGTATAAGGTGAATTCTCCACTCTTAAGTGCTCCAATTCAATTAATTAATCTGCAAAAGACAATACATTTAGCTTATTTATCAGTTTCCTTTTCTCTACTCAATGTTCTAAATGTTAAGAACTACTAGCCTCTAAAAAGTTTTAGCAGTTAGAAAACAGTATTTTAATATTTTGTATCCAACATTCTTTTCCATATCTGAGCTTAAACCTTTTTAATTGACTGAGTACCTCTTGCTCTGATAATATATATTAATAATTATTTTTTAAAAAAAGCTTATAATACTATAAGATAAAATTTTTAAAATTTGTAAATGACACTGAAAACAGGGGATGCTACAAGATGGGCAGGAAATAGCAGTGAAGAGGCTCTCAATTAGCTCGGTACAGGGGCTCGTTGAGCTGAAAAATGAGGTGGTGCTTGTGGCAAAGCTGCAGCATAAGAATCTGGTGAGGCTAATTGGTTTCTGCTTGGAAGAGCAAGAAAAGCTTCTTATCTATGAGTACCTGCCCAACACAAGCCTTGATAAGTTTCTCTTTGGTATGGCTCATCACAACATAGTTAAATGCACTAGCCTCCATTCAATACAAGTACTCTTTTTTTCTTTGTCTTAGTCACTTGGATACATTTTTCGCAAGTCATTTTGGCTTCTAAAACAGGTTTCCTTTCTTTTTATGGTTGTGAAATTATCTGCATGAATGAAAATGTTATGATTAATTGTAGTGATTAATTAAGAAATGCCATATATATGTAACACTATTTTACTCAAACAAAGCAGATCCTGTGAGGCGCAAACAATTAGATTGGGTCATACGGTTCAGGATCATCGAAGGGATCAGTCGAGGACTTCTCTATCTCCACGAAGATTCGAGACTAAAGATAGTTCACCGCGACCTGAAAGCGAGTAACATCTTGCTGGATGCCTTCATGACACCTAAAATCTCCGACTTTGGTCTCGCAAAGCTCTTCGAAGTCGATGCGAGCGAAGGAAGTACGAGCCGAATTGCGGGAACATAGTAAGCACATCCTACTCCCAAAACTCAACACAAAAAAAAAATTAAGATTCACTAGATTTTCTCAACCAAAGAGAAACTCATATTAAAATTTATAACTTGATTTTTAATTGCAGCGGATATATGGCTCCAGAGTATGTAATTCACGGACACTTCTCAACAAAATCAGATGTTTTTAGCTATGGCGTGTTGCTTCTGGAGATTGTGACCGGACGAAGAAACGCTCGCCCTCAAGAAACTGTTCATTCAGAAGACGTACTATCCTATGTAAGCATTCTCTATATATACGGATATACCTCAACAGGTGGATGAGGTATTCATTTTAAACTTACGGTCCCAAATTCAAATCGGAAACGGTGATAAAAATAAAAAAAAAATTACTAGAGTTTCATGTAAAATCTAAAAAGAGTATTCAATCTTTGAAAATTTTTATTTTGCCACCCTACTTGTTTGAAGGAATCTGGTGAAAACTTTGACGGCTTTGACGCTCCTAGCTAGTCACGATGAATTTTTCTTTAACAAATCGAGGTAATTTTCTACTGCTAACTTACATATTGCTCTTTCTTTAAATAGGTGTGGAAGCACTGGAGTCAAGGGACTGCACACGAGGTGCTGGACACGACTGTCGCGGGCGGTGCCGGTCGCAAGACGTGCTGAGATGCATTCACATTGGGCTGCTGTGCGTCCAGGACGACCCGTCGAACCGGCCGAGCATGGCGACCGTTGTGCTCATGCTCAGCAGCCTCTCCTTCACCCTCCCCGCCCCCTCGGCCCCTGCTTTCGTCATTCTGCATGGCTCAACTGCAGACAACACGGATGAGATCGAGACCGATGCATCCGGCGGGCAGCAGCGGAAGACAACGATGGCAGCATCAGCAAACGATGTCTCCGTTTCAGAACTCGAGCCACGGTAGCGTCTCGGAGCTGGGAAATACTGAACAGAAATATACTGAATTCGAGTGGCCAAAGAGTGTGATTTTCTTCGAATAAACAGCAAAGGCGTTGTGAATCTAGCTAGATTTACGTAAGCTTGCTCATTTTTGTGGCTTTCCTTCTTTGTAATGCTATGGCAAGAAGATTTCACTCACTGTCTTTCTTTTAACTGTGCAAAATGTAATACAATAAATTATAAAATGCCTCTTCGTACGTATTTTAGTCTCTCTTTCAAACACTCTTTATATTAAAAATTGTGTTAATTTTTATCTGACAATTTATTGTTATTTTAAAAGATCTAAAGTTATATAATAATGGTTAAATTTAATTGTCATCCGACCATCATCGGACGTCCCCGCTCCTCACCGGCGAACGCTTGTCCACGGTGCATGCCTCTGCTACGTGCGGTCATTGACATCGAAAGTCGTTCTAGCTCAATAGTTGTAAATGAAGAGCAACTACTGTCATACATAATGGAAGCAGCTAACGCTTCCTAGAGAGCCGAGCGAACACAAGAGAAAACCAAACTAAAGAACAGTCTGCGAACGAAAACCAGAAAGAAAAGGGTAAAAGAAAGAAAGAAAGAAAGAAAAGAAAAGTCAAAACTTAGCACAAACCGACAGGCAAAATGAGAAAGGGATACGGGGGGCACGGTCTGAAGTTAACGTATCTCGGTCCAATCTCTGATCAGGCTCGTAACACGTTGGAGCGCCCGGGACACATCGAGTCGCGCGTCGTTAAAGATAGTATTGTTACGCTCCGTCCATATCACCCACCAGATTGCCGCCACCTGGGTCAATCTATTTGTCCTTAATACTACATTGTGAATGCTAGCCGTCTCCGTCCATAGCCCGCGAACGTCCCCCAATTCCAATTCGCTACTAGCTGAGATTCTGGCGCAGACTAGGAGGTATCTGACGAAGACACATTCCCGAAAGAGGTGATCACAGGTTTCGGAGCCAACCGCACAAAAACTGCAATACTGATCGACAATGCACCCACGACGAATCAATCTGTCTGATGTCAATAATCTCTTGCGAAGGAGGATCCAGATGAAAATTCTAATTTTTGCAGGAATTCTTAACCTCCATAGCTAATCGTACGTAGAGTCTGTCTAACCACCGTCAGTGACGAAGTCGTAGAGGGATTTAACTGTATACATTTGGTTGGCAGTCCATCTCCACTTGATTTGATCAGCTGTGCCTAATGGACAATTTTGACTGAGTAAGTTTTTGAGCAACCTCATCTGTCGCCGACTCTCGTTGTTGTTCGTTCTCTCAAGGCTTCTGAATATGTATCTCCACCTCCACCCTTGTTCATTCCAGCATTGTGAAATTGTGACCTCCTTGTTTATGATTGTGTAATGAAGTCCAGGAAATAGTGTACTGAGAGGGTTTTCTTCGATCCAAATATCCGACCACAACCTAATATTTCTTCCATCCCCGAGCTTATACGAAATGCCAGTTTTGAACACTTCTCTGCAAGTCATCACACTTCGCCACCACTGGGAGTATGGCCTAAAACCTCTTCCCTCGTGCAACGGTCTCCTTCTATTATAGTATAACGATGTAATCAACCTCCTCCATAGCAATTGCGGCTAATTGAAGAAGCGTCACCACCATTTAGTTAATAAAGCCATGTTCATTGCTTCAATCTCTTTGATCCCTAGACCTCCTCCTTTTTTATCTTTACAAATTGTTTTCCAACCGATGAGGCATGCTCCCCCAGAAATTTTGGTACAGCCTTTCCAAAAAAAAGATCTTCTCAATGCCTTAATGCGGTTCAGCACCCATTGTGGCGCTTTGAAAACGGCAAAGTAGAAAAGCGGGAGATTCGATAGCACCTTGTTGATGAGGCTGCTTCCATTATGTATGGCTAGTTTATTTTGCTTAACGAACGGTTATGTATCATACTCATTTTCAAAAAAAAAAAAAAAAAAAAAAAAAAAAAAGAGCAACTACTGTTAAAGATATGCTTTCTTTTTTATTGGTTTGGTTCATACACCGGGTTTATGGAATAATAGACAGGATCCTATTAGGATTTATTTATTGATGGATCCTAATTTAAGTTGAAATCCTAAGTGAATTAGGGGGGGGGATTAATTAGCATCCGGGATAGCTAATTAATTAAGGGTGCCCCGTCCGTATGGTTAGAGAAGAAGTGCCGTGTTCTTTGCATGTGACGTCAGATCGAAGTCGGCAGCGGAGCGACGGTTCTCGACCAAATTATCTGAGCGGTTCGGATTCTTCGAAGCAACGACATAAAGGAATTTAGTTAGAGTTTTTATACTTCTCTAATTTGGTCTTCTCGATTTTACGAAAAACTTTTTTGGTATTTTCTTGGAGTTTTCGTTGGAACAAGAGAAAGGTGGGGTTCACCATAAAGCTCTTGGTTTTTTATCCGGAGAAGACATAGGGTGTAAGCTTGTATTATTTTTTCTTCATATAGTGGAATACATCTCTCTCGCTCTCCCCGTGGACGTAGGCAATTGCCGAACCACATAAATCTTGGTTTTTTCTTTCTGCATTTATTTCTTTTACCGTTCGTTCGATGTCTTCTCTATTTTTCGTGCATCTTTGT
Organism: Aechmea fasciata; assembly: GCA_025177825.1. NCBI lineage: Eukaryota > Viridiplantae > Streptophyta > Magnoliopsida > Poales > Bromeliaceae > Aechmea > Aechmea fasciata. The sequence goes on along the minus strand of CM045932.1, from coordinate 7,975,015 downwards.
TGGTAACGACGCACGATCCATCCGGTTCCCAACAACTACATGTACACTAACGCTTATATACTCAAGTATCGGTAAAATATATTCTGACGTTTTAAAGCGTCATAATTTTTTAAAATTCTCAAAATTTTAAAAATTAAAAAATTAAAAATAATAATAAAACTTACTATTAATTTAATAAATTATTTCGCCAGCAATAGCTTGACCCTATTTTAGCCGTCCGTCGACTCAAGATCCTGATATTTTTGTGGCGAGATATGCTTTGAGCATTTTTTTTATTTTATTTTACTAACCCCTTCTTATGTTGGCTTCTTCCCGAGGCTCTCGTTGCCTCACCTCTGTAGTTAAATTCATCCATTCAACAAAAGAATTTGATAGAATAGATAGTTTGACGATGCTTTTTAAAGCGCCAATATTTGTTATATTCTATGAATGCTTAGGGATGCTCCGTCCAAACTTAATATAAAAAGTATCCTTATCACGCTTCGGTTGCCCATTTTTCCGCCAATAGCCGGTTAATTCTATTCCTTGTTCTCTGCAACAGCACGGCACATTTGCAATATTATTTCTTAATTCTCCCATAAGAATATATACTTGCATATTAGATCTTAAGCTTAAGTATAACATATTTTTATACTCCAATCTTCTCAATAATTTGTATGATATCGAACAACAACTATTTTTACTTTATTTTTTTTATATAAAAATGGAAAAAGAATAGTCGTTTTGGAATTGGATGGTGATGGGAGAGACTATATGCATTCTTAATTAAGTATTATTTTTAATTTAATTAAGAATGCATATAGTCTCTCCCATCACCATCCAATTCCAAAACGAATATTCTTTTTCCATTTTTATATAAAAAAAAAAAATAGGAAAAAAAATAGTCTTGGTATTTTTAATTAAGTATTAAAAATAATACTTAATTAAAAATAATTAAGTATTATTTTTAATTTTATTTCTCAAAAAAAAAAGTATTATTTTTAATTTTTGCAGACGTAGAAAAAAGTGCGGTACCAGCGACTTGGTCGATTCAACAGTCAACGGTCCACGAGTCAATGGTCCAATATCCAAGCAATTACTTCAATTATTTCAGCAGAAATAATACTTTATATATTTAAAAATAGAATGTCAACTTTATGCTCACCAGTAAATAGAAAAAAAAGTGCTATTCCTAGCACAAGTGGCAAAGAATTTGATGATTGGTGTTCGAGATTCTAAATTTGAACTCTATTTGATTCATCTTTTTGGTTAAGCTTATTTTTTTAAAAAAATAAATGAAACGGATAAAGACGCTACATTTTTCTCAATTATGTCAATTTTTAATTATCATGCACTTTGTCATTATTTTAAATAAATTTAAAATTATAAAATAATTATTAAATTCAACTGTAAAAATAACTTTACTGTTGTAGTGAGTTGCAAGTACAATTCTTAGATGAGGAAGGATGAAAAGGTACCGTCTGGTTCAAGAACAAACTATTTTGTTTATTCTTAGGATAGGCATAATGTCTGGAATAGATAGAAAATTAATTCAATTTTGTGTTTGGACGAGAATAGGCATAATGTCTGGAATAGATAGAAAATTAATTCAATTTTGTGTTTGAACGAGAATCAAGATATTTAGAGGAATAAGAAAAATTATGTTTGGTTAATTGGGGTGGAAGAGTAGGGATATAAGAGTAATTATGATTGAAATTAAAAATAATTTATCTAAATAATAAGCATCTAAATATTAGTAAAATAATATTTTAATAAGTTAATAAATAAATTAATCAAAATTACTCTATAAATTAATTAAAATTACTATATGAGATGACAATGATGACATTAATTAGTAAATAACTATAAAAAATAAGTCAATATGTTAATATTAATTAATTATCTAATCATTTATATTTTTAGTTAATATATTAATTATATAAATTAAAATACTAATCATGATTTAAATAATATAAATATTATTGAATAAGCATATCATATGGCTAACTATTTAATTAGATAAATAATAATAAATTATAAAATAAATTATTATTCAAATATTTTTTAATTTAAAAAGTTAAATAATTAATTAGTAAATTATTAAAAAAATTATTACATTAATTAATTATAATTTATAATTATTTATAAATTAATTAGTAGAGGAATAAGGTAGAGAATAGCTTGTTCCACCTAATAGGTAGAACTACTATTCGTCCCTCTTAACAAGTTATTCCGAAATAACCCGTTAAGAGGAGAATAGTAATTTTTTGGTAATTTTTAACACTGTTTGGAAGAATAAAAAAAATAAATCTCTTTTTCTTCCTTTATCCTTTGATGTACAAGCAGTATTACTCTCATTTTTCTATTTTTAACAATTAGACCGATTTTGAAAAGGCTTATGATAGCGTTAACTGGGGCTTTTGAGGAAGGTTATGGGGTGGCTTAAGCGAGTCACAAGTGGTGCAGGTGGGTAGATCAATGCACTAGGAATGCGAAAATTGCGATCCTTGTCAACGGGGTCGCCACTAAGTGGATTAGAGCAAAGAGGGGATTGAGACAAGGAGACCCCCTGTCGCCGTACCTTTTCCTCCTAGTAGCTGAAGGTCTTGCGAGGATGACACAACGAGCCCTAGCTAATAGGCTGCTTACTGGTCTCGGCCCTAATAAGGATAATCTGATAGCTATCATACAGTACGCGGATGATACTTTCTTTTTTTGCGAGGCGAAGCGCAGGCAATTGTCAAACCTCTTATTCATGTGGCGGATCTTTGAATGGGCCTCTGGACTCAAGATCAACAAGAGTAAGTCTGAGCTTTTTTACCTAGGACCGACTCAGGGAAAGGGGGAACGGTTGGCCGACATTCTCGGCTGTCACCTTGGGACCTTCCCGACCCGGTATCTCGGGTTGCCTCTGTCGTGCAAGCGGCTCAGGCAGGAGGATTGGCGAGTAGTCATCAGCAAAGTTGAGAATCGAATCCAAGGGTGGCAAGCTAAACTGTTGTCCCAAGGTGGACGTCTGATCTTGGTAAATTCGGTTCTCTCTAGCTTACCTCTGTACTTTTTGTCGGTTGTCTGCCGCGAACGAAACCGGCCCTGCCGTAGGCGAGTGGTCATTCATGATAGAATTTAAGTTTGTTTGAATTTTGTTTTGAAATCAGGATGTTAGGTTCATGGCTTCCAACAGACTCAAGAATCTGCTGTTAATTACCCCACACTTTCAGTGTTAAGGAACCCTCGATTAAGAGACCAAATATAAATGCTGATAATCAAAGAGACAAAGCGGGCAAATAAAATTTTATTGAAATGATTTGCCGGTTACATGGCTTAAGCAGGGGCATACCCCCACTGTACATGAATTTCAGAAGACTAGGATACTCAATCTAGCGACCTGTTGGTCGATAGAAGTTGTGATGCTCAGTTTAATGACAGAGCGGTCGGATCCACCTTGGTTATTTGTCCCAAGGTGGAAGTGTGACCAAACCCCAAGTATTTGTATTGAGGTGGTCTGGTGCTCAGTTTGAAGACGTGGCGGTCGGATTCACCTTGGTTATTTGTCCCAAGGTGGAAGTGTGACCAAACCCCAAGTATTTGTATTGAGGTGGTCTGGTGCTCAGTTTGAAGACGTGGCGGTCGGATTCACCTTGGTTATTTGTCCCAAGGTGGAAATGTGACCAAACCTCAAGTATTTGTATTGAGGTGGTCGAATTACCCGAGGGTGGCTAAATCCTGAGTATTTGTATCAGGATTAACCGAGTATCATTCTAGTTATTTGTGCTAGAATGAAGGTTTGACTAAACCCTAAGTATTTGTATTAGGAGTAGTCGGGTGAACTCTAAAATTTTGTATTAGAGCTCGATCGGGTATGAAGCACACTAGACCATGAGTACATGTACTAGGGCTAGTCGAGCATGGTTTGACTTCTACTCTAGGTATTTGTGCTAGAGCGAGAAGGTTGACTAGACCCTAAGTATTTGTATTAGGGTTAGTCGGATTTGATTTGACTTCCACTCTAGGTATTTGTGCTAGAGTAAAAGGTTGACTTGGCCCTAAGTATTTGTGTTAGGACTAGTCGAGCGAACTCTAAGTATTTGTATTAGAGCTCGATTTGAATTTGAGTTTAGTTTAACGACGTTTCGATCATTGAAATTTGGGTTTAGTTTAAAGACGTTTCGGTCATTGGAGTTTGGGTTTAGTTTAAAGACGTTTGGCCATTGAAATTTGGGTTTAGTTTAACGACGTTTCGGTCGGAAGTGGATTTGAGTTTAGTTTAACGACGTTTCGGTCGGAATTGGATTTGGGTTTAGTTTAACGACGTTTCGGTCGAAAGCGGATTTGGGGTTAGTTTAACGACGTCTCGGTCGGAGGTTTTGGACTTGAGTTTAGTTTAACGACGTTTCGGTCGAAGGTTTTGGACTTGGGTTTAGTTTAACGACGTTTCGGTCGACTGAATTTGGGTTTAGTTTAACGACGTTTCGGTCGGAGGTTTTGGACTTGAGTTTAGTTTAACGACGTTTCGGTCGACTGAGTTTGGGTTTAGTTTAACGACGTTTCGGTCGGAGTTGGATTGTTTAGTTTAACGACTTTACGGTCGTTTGAATTGACGGATTAATTTAACGACTTTGCGGTCGTTTGATTTGATAGATTAGTTTAACGACTTCGCGGTCGTTTGATTTTGGGTTTAGTTTAACGACTTTACGGTCGTTTGAATTTGATTGTTTAGTTTAACGACTTTACGGTCGTTTGATTTGACGGATTAGTTTAACGACTTTGCGGTCGTTTAATTTGATGGATTAGTTTAACGACTTTACGGTCGTTTGGGTTTTGGGTTGGTTTATTTGTGGACTTTGGGTTTTGGGAGTTATTTGTGGACTTTAGGTTTTGGGATTTATTTGTGGATTTTGGATTTTGGGATTTATTTGTGGATTTTGGGTTTGGGTTGAACCGTTATACTTTGGTTCGGATCGGACTCACTTCAGTCCTGGTCGGATCCTTCAATCCATTTGGTTTGGTTTGGATTGGATCCGCTTCGATTTGAGTTGAATGCTTCTTGATTTGTTTCGAATCAGCTCCACTTCGGTTCGGGTTGAATGCCTTTTGATTCGGTTTGGGTTGGACCCACTTCGGTTCGAGTCGGATACTTCTTGATTCGGTTCGGGTCGGACCCACTTCGGTTCGAGTCGGATCCTTTGTGATTGAGTTTGGATTAACCCTATTTCAGTTCAAATCGGATCCTTCATGGCTTGGATCGGATTGGACCAACTCCGGTTCAAGTCGGATCTTATATGATTCGGTTCGAATCGGGCCCACTTCGGTTCTAGTCGGATCCTTTATGGTTCGGGATGGGATTCGATTTGGTACGAATCCGGTTCGGTTCGGATCGGATTCACTTTGGTTCAAGTTGAATCCTGTTTGGTTCGGTTTAGATGAGATCCGGTTTGGTTCGGATCCGGTTCAGTTCGGATCGGATCTGTTTCGGTTCAAGTTGACTCCTTCTTGGTTCGGTTTAAGTCAGATCCACTTCGATTCAAGTTGAATCCATTTGGTTCGATTCGGATCAGATGGGATCCGGATTGGTTCGAATCGGTTTAGTTCGGATCGAATCGTTTCGGTTCAAGTTGACTCCTTCCTAGTTCGGTTCAAGTCGAATACTTTGGTTTGGTTCAGAGGGATCCTGTTCGGTTCAGTTTGGATCGGATCCGCTTTGGTTCAAGTCGAGTTCCTTATGGCTCGGTTTAGGCTGAACCGATTTGTAATTAGTTCGACTTGGCCTGGCTCGAACCCGAAATAGGATCCGGTTTGGTTCGGATCCGGTTCAGTTCGGATCGGATCTGTTTCGATTTAGGTTGATTCCTTCCTGGTTCGGTTCAAATCGAATACTTTGGTTTGGTTTAGATGGGATCCGGTTTGGTTCGAATCCGGTTCAGTTCGGATCGAATCTATTTCGGTTCAAGTTGACTTCTTCCTGGTTCTTTTCAAGTCAGATCCACTTTGGTTCAAGTTGAATCTATTTGGTTCAGATCGGATCCACTTCAGTTCAAGTCGAATGCTTGCTGGTTCGGTTCAAGTTGACTCCTTCCTTCGATTCAAGTCAGATTCACTTCGGTTCAAGTTGAATCTATTTGGTTCAGATCGGATCCACTTCAATTCAAGTCGAATGCTTGCAGGTTCGGTTCAGGTTGACTCCTTCCCTGTTCAGTTCAAGTCGGATCCACATTGGTTCAAGTTGAATCCATTTGGTTCGGTTCGGATCAGATCCGCTTCGGTTCGAGTCGAATCCTTCCTGGTTCGGTTCGAGTTGGATCCACTTCGGATCAAATGGCTTGCTGCATCGGATCCTGTTCAGTTCGGATCGGATACGCTTCGGTTCAAGCTGAGTTTTTTTTTTTATGGTTCGGTTTAGGCTGAACCGACTTGTAATTGGTTCGACTTGGCTTGGCTTGAACCTCTTGTACTTTTGTTTGAGTTGAACTCGGTATTTACTTCGGTTCGCTTGACTTGGAACCCTTTTGTGGTTCGGTTCGATTTGAACCGACTAGTGGTTCGGTCCACTCGATCCTCATGTGGTTCATTCGAGTTGAACCAACTTTTAATTTGGTTCAAGTCGAACCTGCTTAATTATTTGGTTCGGTCCAAAGCTCTTGAGTCTCTTTGAGTTGAACCGGCTCACGAGGCGATTCAGTTCATCGTTTTGTGTTCGGTTCACATCCTTGGGTTCGGTTCAACTCGATTTTGGTTCACCATTTTAGACTTGGTTCACCAACTTGATTTTAATCTATTTTTGATCCATAATTGGTAGACCCGTTGTTGACTTGGGTTTGGTTTGGTTTGAATGTATACTCAAGTTGATTTGATTTAGGCTCGGCTCCAATTTGTTTATTTTCTCATTTTCTTTATAAGTTCAAATCGAACTTATGATTATATTGCGCTTGGTTCAAATCAAACGAAACTGAACCCGGGTCAAGCCTATCACGAAGGCGGCGACCCGGTTTAATTGATTCAAACTCGGATCAAGCCTATCACGAAGATGGCGATCCGGTTTAATTAGCCGAACCCGGGTCAAGCCTATCACGAAGACGGCGACCCGGTTTAATTAGCCGAACCCGGGTCAAGCCTATCACGAAGACGGCGACCCGGTTTAATTAGCCGAACCCGGGTCAAGCCTATCACGAAGACGGCGACTCGGTTTAATTAGCCGAACCCGGGTCAAGCCTATCACGAAGACGGCGACTCGGTTTAATTAGCCGAACCCGAGTCAAGCCTATCACGAAGACGGCGACTCGGTTTAATTAGCCGAACGCGGGTCAAGCCTATCACGAAGACGGCGACCCGGTTTAATTAACCGAACCCGAGTCAAGCCTATCACGAAGACGGCGACCCGGTTTAATTAGCCAAACGCGGGTCAAGCCTATCACGAAGACGGCGACCCGTTTTGTGTCTAATTGGATCTAGCCTATCACGAAGACGGCGATCCAAATATTTACTTTATTAATTTTATTTTATTTTTATTTTTTTTTTTATAGAGATTTGAGCGTGTCGAGCCTATCACGAAGACGCCGCACAATCAAATCGGTTGGAGGTTAAATCGTCGCATCATTCGCACGCTCTTGTGGATCTTTCGTCGATGTTGGAGAGACGGAAGTTTAGTGAATACATGCGCACGATATAGTAACGATCTAATGTCGGATTTGATCGGGTCAACCTATCACGAAGACGGTCGTGTTGATCAAACCAACGATAAATCGCGACTATACGTTTGCACGTATACACCAATCCGCCGTCGTCGGAGAAGGAGAAGAAGAAGGAGCATGAAGCCTCCTTATGAGCCATTGTCGACGTCGAGTCGTCAAGATGTCGCCGCCGCCGCCGTTGTCGAAGTCGTCGTCGGAGAAGAAGAAAGAGGAGGTCATGAGGCTTCCTCGCACGCCGTCGTCGTCCAAAGTCATCGCTGCCGCCGCCGCCGTTGGCGTCGTCGTGCCTTCACTCTATATTTTTTTTGCTTTCTATTTCTCTATTTTTTTTTCTTTTTTTTTTTTGTTGGCTGCGGGAGGAGGGAATGAACAAGGGATTTTTTTTATTTCTTTTATTTCTCTTTTTTATTTCTTTTTTTTTTTCCTCTCCAAGAGATCTCTTTTTTTTTAATTCCATGGTGTCATTTATAGTGGTTCTATCCTCTCTTTGTTTAGGGAAACGATTCAAAATTTTTTGAAAAGATGGCAACTATATTTTCTTTATTACTTTCCTTGTTGATGATAGGGTATCTAAGGAAAGTGCAATCAAATCGCAATCTTTTTCTTTTTTCCTTCTATGATTTCAATTTGAAATTTGAATTTTTTATCAAAGAAAGTATTTCCTCCATTCGAATTCGAATTCGAATTTTTTTTTACCTCAAACATCGGTATTCCGTGCTCCTAGCTGGGTCATTCGGCGGTTAGAGCAGCTCCAGAGAGCTTTCTTTTGGAATGGAGGGGCGGTAGCTGCGGGTGGCCACTGCTGGGTACAGTGGAAGTCGGTGTGCAGGAGTAAAAAGGATGGGGGACTTGGAGTGAAGGATCTGAACTTCATGAATATTGCGCTTTTGGCGAAGTGGTGGTGGAGGTTTCTCTCGGAGTCGACGCATCTGTGGGGACCCTTGATTAAGGCCCTGTACTATTCGCGTAGGAAGGTGCTGAGGGAAGGCTCCACATTTAGACCTTCCTCGCAATGGTGGCAAGGGGTCCTTCGAACCAGAGAATTTTTCAAAAGGGGGGTTTCTTACTCTATAGGGAACGGGCGGAACGTGAACTTCTGGAGCGACATTTGGTGTGGGGAGGCCCCCTTGAGTACTATGTACCCGCAGGTCTTTATGAACGTAGCTTATACTTGCCGCACTGTTAGTGAGTGCTTCGACGAGAACGGGTGGAAATGGGGAGTAATTCTTACTCCGAACACCCCGGCAACACCGTTAGACAGGGGCGCAATCCTTGAGCTGCAAAACTGTCTGTCTAATATCAGACTTGGTAATAGGAAGGATAAGGTTGTGTGGCGATGGGCCCAGTCTGGTATGTTTACAGTTAGGTCGTTGTACACGTTTTTGCAGGACGGGGGGGTTAAATGTTCCGGACATACGAAGCTATGGCGGATCAGTACCCCGCTTAAAGTAAAAATTTTTGCCTGGTTGGTTACGAAAGGAAGGGCTCTTACGAGGGACAATCTCCCGAAAACGAGGGTGGTCGGGAGATCTTTTGTGTGTTCTCTGCCTAGATGAGGAGGAATCGATAAATCATCTATTCGCCACCTGCCAAGTGACGAGGAATCTTATGGGGTGCTTTTTGAGTAATAGGAGAGGAACCTTTCGATGTACGACAGCTCGCGCACTCTGGGACTTGAGTCGGGACGGGGAAGGCCCTCTACAGCGAAAAGAGCTGGCATCTGTTGCTTGCATCTGGTGGGTGATTTGGCTCGAACGGAACCGGCGTATCTTCCAGAAGGGCAAACGCTCGCATCAGCAGTTGGCTATGGATGTCCGGAATGTCCGTAACATTTCCACCTAGGTTTAGAGCTACGGTCTGGAGTGGTGTCTCCCTTTTGGAGGGTGCAGGCGGATCCCCCTCTCTTCTCCTCTTCTTTTTTTGCTTTCTTTTAGTCTGCTTCTCTTCTGGTCTGTTTTCTCAGAGGCCTTGTTGCCTCACTCTGTAGCCTAATTCATACTCTAAATGAATGAAGCGGTAGCAAGCAACCTTTCCTCAAAAAAAAAAACAATTAGACCGACTTTCTAGAATTTATTAAATAGTTCACAAGCGCCTCTTATAAATAGAAGTTATTAATTATAGAGTCATTTTGATCGTATATCGTGCATATAGTCTTATAAAATTCTAATTTTTTAATACATATGAAAAAAATAACAAAAATCAAAAGGAGATTTATCCTATCATTCTACCCCTCATGTTTAATTATCAAAATTATAAGAAAAACATATAGATTTTGTTACATTTTGAAGCCTTATAAAATTACTTGTGTGACATGGGATTAATAAATGACTATATTGTTGAATCCGGTACTCACTCTAGTACCAAATATTAAAAATCCGCAATCCGCTCTGATATCGATTGTTGTGGATACAGTACCGATTATTGAAATTCTGCAATGAAAGTATAAAATCAAATTTTTACAATAAATTCGTTTACTCAGCAAAAACTATTATAATTATATAAGAGAGAAAAAATCAAACAAAAAAATATACGAATAAAATAAAATTTACTAAATAAGAAAAAATTACACTGACTTTTTTTTTTTGTGTGCATAGAATAGCTTCAATCTTTCCCAATCTGTTAAAAGTCAAAAATAAAAAAAAAAATAGTCTGGTTGCGAATCGGTTCCTTTCCTTTCCGATAAAAAATAGAGCAGACCCTTCCGGCCGAATCTGCCTCGTTTGCATCTGTATAAACATACACAACCGCACATACACATCAAAGCCATTATTTTCAAAATGTGTTTCCTTCGCAATATAATCCCATATTCCAATTTTTACATGTAAGAAAAGTAGAAAACTATGGATCAGTCTCTCCCTCTCCCCTTCCTCCTCTGCTCCCTCCTCCTCATTCTTCTCCACACCCCGACATCAAAATCCCAGCCCATCTCCATCAACTGCCTCGCCAACACGAACTACACGGCGAACAGCACCTTCCAGTCGAACCTCAACCTCCTCCTGTCTTCCCTCCCCTCCGCCGCCACCCCGTCCGGCTTCTACAACACCACGGTCGGTCGAAGCGGCGCTGACCAAGTCTACGGCCTCGCGTTATGCCGCGGCGACGTCTCCTCTGCCGACTGCAACGACTGCTTGACCACCGCCGCGCAAGATGCTGTCGTAAAGTGCCCGCACGGCAAGTCGAACACCATGTGGTACGACTACTGCATGCTGCGCTACTCCAACCAGAGCTTCTTCGGCGTTGCTGACAGTTCGTTCCAGATATACACATACGACACGCAGAACGTCACGGATCCGCAGCCGTACGATGAGCAGCTCGGGCAGCTGATGAAGAGCTTGGCCACGAAAGCAGCCTACGGGTCGGGGCGGCCGCCGTTATTCGCGGTGGAGATGCTCGAATATGCAATCTTTAAAAACATATACGGGCTGGCGCAGTGCACGGGGGATCTGTCGCCGGCCGACTGCTATGGGTGCTTGACGAGTTACATCGGGAGCATCCCCCAGTGCTGCGCAACGAAGGTCGCCGCGAGGCTTTACGGAGAGAACTGTGTCATCCAGTTTGAGCCGACTCTGTTTTATAATTTGGCAGCACCGGGGAACGAGATGGCACCGCCTCCTCCGCAATCAAATGGGACGCCATCGCCGCCGGCAGGGTCGGGTCAGAATACGGGTAATGGCAGCAGTCGAACCGGCGGTAAGGATACCGGAGGTAAGTCAAAGTCTCTTTCCCTCGTTGACTCCCCACTGTGCGATTTGCTATTGGGGGGTTGTAGGAAATTCCTATTGATAGGCGTGTGGGGGATCACATTAACTCACGTGAGGCCCTGATGCAGGTTAGACGATCTGTAGTTAGTTATTGTAGACAGTATAAACGATCTATCTGTACCTTGTTACCTTCATCCGTTTTTCCATCTTCCTCGGCGCCCACGCTTCACCCACGTAGCTAATTCATATTCTGACCTAACGAACTGAAAGACGCTATCTTTTTCTCAAAAAAAAAAAAACTCACGTGAGGTAGGTAGAATTGCAGGATATTTTTTGCCCCTTTGTTAATTAGGTGCGAAAAATCATCCACTAACGAAGGGATGTTGCTTTGAATGTAAATAATATGGTCTTCATCCTGGTTTTGAAAAAAAATAATTTCTTCAATTTTTGACGATGAATTTACCTAGATATATGAGGCAACTTACCTCAAACTTGAAATCTAAGATACGAGCCATCAAAGCTCTTAACTAATTACACCAGATACGGTGAGTAACAAATGTGAAAAAGTAGTAAGTTTTTTTGTTTTTTTTTTTTTTTTTGGAGAGAAAGATAGCATGCTATTTGTTTCGTTAATTTCATTTAAAATAAATTTAATGTTAATTCACTCTTTCAATGAATGAAGCGGTAGCTACCTATTCTCAAAAAAAAAAAAAAAAAAAAATTTAGCTGAAAATGTGAATCAACTAGGATTAGAATTTGGGTCTCGGATACCAACCATCAAGCCCTTTACCACTTGCTCTAAGAACGGTCGGTGAAAAAAGTAGAAAGTTATAAGCACATATATATACAAATGGAAGTTTTATTAGTTACCAGAATGAACTGACTCATTTTGCTTGATTTGATTTATTAATAATTCAGCCCTTTTTTCTGAAAAGACTAATAATTTGACACGCTTTTTTTTTTTTTGAGAGAAGGTAGCATGCTACCGCTTCATTCATAAAGCAAGTGAACTAAGCAACAAGCCGAGGCAACAGGGCCTCACAGAAAAATAAAATAAAATAAAATAAAATAAAATAAAATAAAATAGAATAAACTAAAACTAAGCGGGAAAAACAGGAAAGATCACTTCACAGCACAGTGCATCTTCCACACCACTCGGAGATCCCTTGCCGATGACAGTATATGGTTCGAATTACGTTTGGACAGCTCGAAGATTCTCTTGTTACGCTCTAACCAGAGTGACCACCAGAGGGAGGCAATAGAGAGGAGCTCTGACCCCCTAATAACACCACCTTTAGCACTGCTGGAGCCCCAAAGCTCACTCACCGACTGACAGCAAGTAGCCGCTCTCTTATCAAAAAGCAAGCATCCAAGTAGTAGCCTAGTCAGTTCACAGCGGAGAAAGAGGTGGTCATTGCCGTCTCGGCTCCACAGAGCACAAGGCGCAGAGACGATCCCCATGCCAACCCCTTTTAAGGTGTTATCTTTAGTCCGGACCTTATTCTTCAGACAAGCCACACGAAGATCTTCAGCTGGGCCGGAGTTTTCACCGAGCGAACTTAGTGTCTTTTACCCCTCCATCCTTCAGGAACTTGTAGAGAGAGTTGACCGTAAAAACGTCAGATTGAGACCACCTCCATTTAGGGACGTCGGGTGCGTCAGATAGCACCAACGATGCAAGCCTCTCCTTTAGCTCGGCAGCCTCCACTCTCTGGGGTAACGAGTTAGTGTCGGATCCCGCAAGAATCTTACGCCACCTCCACCCCCTACGCCCAAAGCAATCGCTAACCCTGCAGTTAATACTCCGCACCACGTCAGCCAGCCCGGGATAGCAAGACCGGAGAGTGGCCTGATCGATCCAAATGCTTGACCAGAAGTTTGCGCTCCGGCCGTCCAAGATCGAATAGGAGATGCCACACCTAAAAACCGGCCGAGTCGAGAGGACGTCCCTCCACCATTGGGAGTGAGGTTTAAAAGAAGCCCTTTCCCCCAGTGGCTTGCGTCGAGTGTAGTAGAAGCCTGCCAGAAGGGGGCCCCACAGATGCTTAGATTCTGTGAGGAACCTCCACCACCATTTCGCAAGAAGGGCGACATTAAGAACATCCAGGTCCAGGATACCAAGCCCTCCGCTCGATCTACTTCTGCAGACGGCCTTCCAACTCACTAAACAGCGAGCCCCGGTGACCTGGGACCTTCCACTCCAAAAAAAGGCCCGTCGCAAACTGTCGATGCGCCGCAGAACCCATTTCGGCGCCCGGAAGACCGAGAAGAAGTAGAGAGGCAGATTCGAGAGAACTGAGTTAACCAGACTCAGTCTGCCCCCCTGGGACAAGAGCTTTGCCTGCCAGCCCTCAATTCGTCTCTCAACTCGTTCAATTATCGGCCACCAGTCCTCTTTCCGGAGGGGTCGGTTCGAGAGCGGTAGGCCAAGATATCGGATCGGGAGGGAGCCCAGCTTACACCCAATGACATTTGCTAATCTCTGGCCCTGACCTTCTTGCCGACCAAGATAGAGTAGTTCAGACTTGAGTCTATTAATCTTTAGTCCCGAGGCCCACTCGAACAGTTGCCAGATAAAGAGCAAATTGGTAAGTTGTCTAGAGTCAGCTTCGCAGAAGAAGATAGTATCGTCGGCATACTGAATAATAGCGACCTTAGCGCTCGCAGAGGGTCCAATCCCCTTGAGGAGATTATTACGAACTGCCCTATCCGTCATTCGTGCGAGCCCTTCAGCAACCAAAAGGAAGAGATACGGGGAGAGAGGGTCCCCTTGGCGAAGCCCTCTTTTGGCTTTGATCCGCTTAGTAGGGACACCGTTTACGAGGATCGCAACCTTCGCGTTGCAGGTACATTGTTCTATCCAGTCACACCATCTGGTGCTAGCTCCTAACCACCCCATAACTTTTCTGAGGAAAACCCAGCTAACTTTGTCATAGGCCTTTTCAAAATCTGCTTTGACCCCGACAGCCTCCACACCTACTTTCGAACACCCGCTGATAACTTCGCTAGCAGTAACAAAGGAGTCCAGGATTAATCGCCCTTTAAGGAAGGCCGCCTGAGATGGGGAGATAATATCGTGCATTACACCTTCAAGCCGGTTAGCGAGTACCTTAGACACAATCTTCTGAACACCGTTAATTAAACTGATAGGTCGAAAGTCGTTGGCTGTTTTGGCGCCCTCCTTCTTGGGCACAAGACAGATGAAGGAGTAATCCATGGGCCCCGAATCCAAGGATCCCTCATGAAGATCGTTGAAAATTTCCAAAAGATCCCCCTTAATCACCTCCCAGAATTGCTGAAAAAATCGCAGATTGAAGCCGTCGGGCCCCAGCGCTTTGTCACCCCCAAGCTGGAAGGTAGCCTTCTTAATTTCGCAAAGTGTAAAAGGTGAGGAGAGGCGCTCAGAGTCTAGGAGCGGACTATCAGCGAAAAGAGATTATATGAATAACTTGAATCTAAAATTCCCTTTCATTTGATTTCGAGAACTAAAGTAGGATCACTTACTTTTGTTGCAGGACTTAACGGAACTACAAAGACAATTATTATTGTTGCAAGTTCTGTGGTTTCCGCTGCATTGTTGCTCCTCTCTGCTATCTATCTCTGCTGGAGATTAAGAAAGAAACAAAGAAAACCAGTTAGAAATGCTCTGATTAGTAAGTTCCACACATACTTATATTTAATTCAACACACACAGTGAGCATAAAACTTCATTTATGTACTAAGATCTTGCTCTTCAAGAAGCAAACGGAGGAGACGAGCAGGAAATTAGAAGTCCGGAATCTCTATTGTTCGATTTGGCCACACTACGGGCTGCCACAAGCAACTTCTCAGAGGCAAATAAGTTAGGAGAAGGTGGATTCGGACCAGTGTATAAGGTGAATTCTCCACTCTTTAAATGCTCCAATTCAATTACTTAATCTGCAAAAGATAAAATATTTAGCTTATGTGTTCTGAATGTTAAGAACTACTAGCCTTTAAAAGTTTTTTTTTTGATTAAACAGGGATATACCCTATTTGATACAAGAGGCAAAGGAAAGAAAGGAGAAAGAAAACAAAGGGACAAGAACCCGGCTGCATTAGCAGTCACCTAACAGACATGTAAGGCCCAAGGACTGCCCGTAGGCCACGCCCCCCCTTTGCTCCAACAGAGATGGCTCACAAAGCAGAAGCAGGAAGAAAACCATCCAGGCTAAAGTTAGGCAGGTACGCCGAGGTGAACAGCGATACTTGCGCTTACAAGCGGTAAAAAGCCGACTTGCCAGGTTCCAATGCTGTTACAAACCGCAAGCCCACTTACAAATCTACTCCTCGTTGGGAGCCTTGACACTGCATTTTCCTCCCCTCTTGAGACTTCCCTTTATACCCCGGTCTAGGTCCCCCTTTCTCCTAGCTTGTACGCCTCTGGGAAGAAGAAGCACTGCTCCCGACTGTTAACCATAGGTTGAGAAGGTTGGAAATAGTCTTGCCCAATTCTCCGATCGAGGAGCGTTTGGAAGAGAAGATCCTAGAGTTCCTCTCTTTCCAGATTTCCCAACACGCCGCCATGAAGCACAGGTCGAACTGGGCTTTTAAAGATTTCGGCATCAAAAATCTGCAACGATTCCATCTTGTTGCCACATCCCCTTCGGGCTTTTCGAGCAATTCAGCGGTCATCGGGCGGGTGTGCAAGAGTGACTTCCAGATTGCTTTTGCGTATGGGCATGTGAAGAAGAGGTGTTCTAAGTTTTCGCCGTTGTTGCTGCAAAGAGCACAGATAGAAGGTCCCTGCCAACCGCGTTTTGAGAGAATCTCAGCTGTCAAGATCCTATTCTGTGCTGCTAACCACATGAAGATTTTGACTCGAAGGGGAGACGTGGAGGTCCAAAGCTGCGGCAGATTGCAGCCCTCCACCCCGCTGCTGGTTAGAAACTTGTAGGCGCTCCGACTCGAGAATCGTCCGTTGGGCTCCCAGCGCCAGATGACTGAATCAGCACTTCCTGGATGCAAAGGGCTGCTGGTGAGTGAGGTTGCAAGACTCTGAATTTCTACCAGGACCTCCGGATTGAAGGGTGGTCGGAAACCCAGCATGTACCGAGTTGCAAAACGGCGAGCCCAGCTATTCACAGAGATATGCTTTTGCGTCGATAAAGCGTAGAGGTTGGGAAATACCTTGGCCAGAGATAATTCCCCGCACCATCTTGAGTTCCACATCGAAGAGACTTTGCCGTTTCCAATGGAGAAATTAATGGAGGTGGAGAAAGGTGCTGCTGTGGAGAGCATTGATTTCCATACCGGGGAGCACCCTGCTGGTTTTGCGTAGGTGAGGCGAACTGGGCGATGTTTGTAGTGTTTCTCCATGATGAGTTGGACCCAGGGGAGGTTATCGTTGTTAAAGACTTTCCAAAGCCCTTTCATAAGGAAGGCAGAGTTAGCATGAGTGATGCTCCTGATCCCGAGTCCACCGCGGGACTTCGGACGACAGACAAGGTCCCATCTAACTAAACAATGAAACCCCGGGGCAGACTTCGCTCCCCTCCAAAAGAACCCTCTTCGTGTTCTGTCAATAGCCTTGGAGACCCAAACCGGTAGTAGAAACGCTGAGGAGAAATAGGTGGGTATACTACTGAGAACTGAGTTGAGAAGGACAAGCCGGCCACCCCTTGACAGCAGGGAGCCTTTCCAACCTGCAAGGCGATTGTCCACTCGCTCAATTAAAGGCAGGTAGTCGGCTTTACGAAGCGGCTTCGGCGAGAGCGGCAATCCCAGGTAAGTGAAAGGAAATGCCTGTATGGAGCAACCGAGGAGCTGGGCCAAGGAGGCTGATTGGGGGTTGTCCAGATTTAGCGGGATAATAGAGCTTTTGTCGAAGTTGATTTTGAGGCCTGAGTTTGCTGAGAAGGCGTCGAGGATGATCTTGATGGCGGCGGCCGAGCGACAGGATCCATCGAAGAAGAGTAGCATGTCATCTGCAAATTGGAGAGTGTGTATCTTGCAAGCACCAATACCGACAGACGGTAGGATGCTCAGGGTAAAAGCTGAGTGCAGCATTCGAAAGAGCACATCGACGCAAAGATTAAACAGGAGGGGAGACAAGGGATCACCTTGGCGAAGTCCTCGTTTGCAGGCGAATGGCCTCCCCGGAACGCCATTGAGGAGCACTGCCGTGGAAGCAGACTGTAGAATCGAGGAAACCCAATTAATCCAGCGGTCGCTGAATCCCCTCGCTTTAAGCAGATTCGTGAGGAACGTCCATTCAACATTGTCGAAGGCACGTTCAAAATCAAGCTTAAGTAGAGCCGCATGGTCCTTAGAGGCGTGCAGATGATGCGTGAGGATATGAGCCGTGAAAAAGTTGTCCAGAATATGTCTACCACGGATGAAAGCAGCTTGAAAAGGGTTAGTAAGATGATCCATGAACGTTTGCAGTCTGGAAGAGAGGGCTTTGGAAATGAACTTCACCATGCTGTTAACCAAGCTGATAGGCCGGAACTCAGACACCATGTTCGCTCCGGCTTTCTTGGGGATAAGACAAATCCAACTAGCATTAAGTCCTTCGAGGATAGCTTCCCCATTGTAGAAGTCGTCGAAGACCTTCAGAATATCAGGTTTGATTAGGGGCCAGAAGTGCTGGAAGAAAAGGACCGGTAGTCCGTCTGGCCCGGGAGCTTTGTCGGGGGCGCTGTCAAAAACTGGCCGTTTCACCTCTTCCTCCGAGAAGGGATAATCGAGGCTAAGGTGAACCTCGCTCGTGGAGTCGAAGATAAAGGGGAGGGAGATGGAGTCCGAGACTATCCGCTCAACACCGAGTTGGTTGCGGAAGAAACCAAAAAACTGCTCCGCGATTGAATCCGGTGTTGAAAAGGTGGAGGAGCCGTCGGTGATTGAGGAAATATGATTTCGGGTGCTACGGCAGTTGGCCTTGGCGTGAAAGAATTTGGTATTTGCATCTCCCTCTTTTAGCCACTGGACTCGGGAGCGTTGTCTCCAATTCAACTCTTCTTGCAGGCACAACTCATCATACCTTTCCTTAAGATAAGGCCGCATCGAGAGCTCAGGATCGGAAAGCACTCTACATTCCTCGGCCTTGTCGAGCCACTCAATCCAGGTGAGGCAGAGGCCGGCCTGCTTCTTGACAGTCGAAGAAAGGCCAGAGCTCCAAGATTTCATGGCCTGAGTAGCCCTTTTGATATTAGCTAAGAAGCTCGTAGTCTCCTCTAACCCGGCGCCGACTGAGTGCCAAGTGCTTGAAACTACCTCATTCAAGGATGGATAACGCAGCCAGAAAGATTCGAACCTGAAGAGGTGTGACGAAGGCACGAAGGAGAAAGCAGTGAGGAGTAGGGGAGTGTGATCGGACCTTGGCCTCGGGAGGGCCCTCAGTGTAGATCTGGGGAAAGCCGAATTCCATTCCTGAGAGATGAGGGCCCGGTCAAGACGTTCCAGCGTTGGGAAACGTCGACCGTTAGACCAAGTGAAAGCACGATTCAGGAGTGGTAGATCGATAAGGCCTGCCTCATTAACGACCTCCCTGAAGTTCAGGATGTCAGTTACATTCGTGGTCGGCCCGTTCTTGTCTCCCACGGAGAGCAGCACATTGAAGTCCCCTAAGGCCGTCCATAAGTCAAACGGTTGCTCACTGATAGATCTAAGCTCTTGAAAGAAATCTGCTTTAGAGGCTGCGCCAGTGGGGCCGTAAATGTTGGAAATCAAGAAATGTTTACCATCGGCCTTTCTAGCAAGCAGCAGATTGAGGGAATAGACGCCCTTCCAGACGTGGGCGCAGTCGAAGAGATCACAGTTCCAAGCGGTTAACAGCCCCCCTCTGGTCCCGTCAGCGTCGAGCGTTCTGAAATCTTTGAGATGGAGGCCGCAGACGGAACGAAACTTGGCGAGGTCAATAATCGAAAGTTTAGTTTCCTGGAGACAGACTACCGAGCATTTACTATTACGAATAACAGACTTAACCACAACGCACTTGGCCGGGTCGTTCAGCCCCCTTACATTCCAAAAAAGAAAGCGAAAAACTCGATTTTTAGCCATTATGAAGCAGGAGCCCAAAACCAGAGAAGCCCAATGGAGACCAACTAGGGGCCCCCCGCGACTTCCCCTGTGTCAGCCGCAAATGTATACTCGAGAGAAGTCCTCGCCGCAGTAGGGTTAGCGCCATCAACGCGGATGCCGCACGACCGCTTGATGAGCAGAATCTCTTCCTGAGAGAGGGGGTGAGCGGGGTTGCGGTCGACGGTTGAGGGAGGCTCACGAATCCCAGAGGGCTGCGGCGGGGAAGAGGGGGACATCTGGACCCCGCTAGGCTGCGTTAGAGGTGGAAGGGGGGTGGTCGAAGAAGAGGAGCCCGCCGGAGAGGAAGAAGTAGCTGGCCTAGCCAGTTTGGAAGCTAGCCTTGCCAACTTGAGCTTTCGGCACATGAGATCCTGGGCTTTCAATAAGGAAGACTTGTGAGCACCCTTGTTTTTGGCGGCGAGGCGCAGGCTGCGGCGGTGAGAGAAGAGTCTCCCTGGCGTTGAGCTATCCAATCGGAGAGCATTGGTAGGTAGCTGGGCGCGGACGACAGGCGCAGAACTCGGAGTGTGGAGGTCCGAATCGAGGGAAGGGGCTCGGGGCTTGTGGGTCGCTCGGCGAGGGAGGGCGAACCACCCGCCGCGAAGTGGTGCTCGTCCATGCCCCCGAGCTGGGGAAGTAGGTCCGCCAAAGATGTCTAGGGGCCTGTGCAAGGGGGGGTGACCCAGTGCTAGAGTGGCAAACTAGCTCTCCCAAGGGCCCATTCAGCGCGAGCCGGGTCTGCGCCGCGAGGGGCCCAGTTGGAGGTTGGTCCAGCACGGGAAGGAGTGGGCCACCTAAGGGTTGGCAGACCCAGGAGGCAAGGGCGGCCCATATCCCAGAAGAGGACCCGACCCCGAAGGCAACCCGACAGGGTCGAGAGGGACCGAGGCTCGAGACGGTGAGGCTCCGGGAGAGGACGTGGCGGGCGGCAAAGACGGCCAACCCGTACGTTAGAAAGACAGCACGTCCAACGGCCGAATTCAAATTTGAAGGTGAAGCTGACGTCAGGCGCTGCTTATTCCGGCGGCCAGCCGTGCCCCAACAACGAGATCCACCGCCCCTGCGCAGGGGGAAGGGACGGTGTAGCTGCTCCAGAGCTCGCCATTCCTGGCCACGACGCAGCCCCCGGCCCAAACGACCGCCACTGCCAGCTCTCGAAGGAGCACGATCGGAAGTGCTGGCGAAGTAGGGGGAGCGAGCCACCTCGCATCCGGCTCCCCCCGGTCTCAAGGGAGGGTGGTTGGACGCACTGGGGGGACGCACGGAGCCTCGGGGCGCCTCTCGAGGGGAACGGACCAGACCTCGAGGTACCTCCCGTTCACTCCGCGCGCGGGGAATCGAGGAGAAGCCCGTCTGCGAGATGAAAGCTTCCTGCGCATCCCGCGAATCCAAGCCAAGTCTCCGGTCAAGATCCTCCCCGAGAAAGATGGGACTGGCTTCCTCCCAGGACTCGATCTCCACGGGGATGGAGAAATGCCGGTCTTCCACCATTAGGTTGATGACCTCCGGGATGACGTCCACGTTCTGGCACCGGACTTTGAGTCTGTAGTAGCCGACGTTAAGGAGGTCGGCGCTGAGCGGGTCAACCTCCCACAGGGCCCCGAAGCTACTGACGGCCGCCAAGACGTCTTCCTCATTCCAGCAAAGGATCGGCCAGCCGTGGAGTTTGATCCAAACCTTGTGTCGTAGATGTCCCCTCTCTAGCTCCCTCTCTTCCACCCAGTTGGAGAAGCGAAAGACTGAGTCGCCAAGCCGCATGGGGCTCCTACCAACTGCTGATTCGCGCGCAGCCCAGTTGGGGAAAAGAATAGCGTGAAGAGGGTCGCGGAAGGAGGCCACCTTGTATACCGAGGGCGAGCCCCCAAAACGGTCCGCCAATCGTTGGGGCAGGATATCGTGGAGGTTGCCCGGGAGCTGACCAACCGCCTCTACCAAGGCCACGCAGGCAGGGGGGTAAGGGACCCCTCTCGTCGGGGGCCGGGGCGGAAGGAAGGCTGCCGAGGAGGTGGGCCTGACAGGTGCAAGGCGATGCTCCGCGGAGGGATCGGTCGGGGGGCCTCGGACGGTTGACCGAGTGTGAGCATGGTGACGACGCTCCATGAAGGGGTCGGTAAGATCGGCACTAGGAGGCCTAGGACGGCCTAGGCGGAGGCGGCAGGATCTGGCCGGGTGGCCGAAACGCATGCAAAGGAGGCATCGACGAGGCTCCCTACACTGAGCGGCGAGGTGACCCCGCTCGAAGCACCGGAAGCAGCGCCCCCTGAGCGAAGGGTTGAGGAGATATTTCGGTGGAAGGGGTGGGAGGAGCGAGTGGTGTGGACGGGGAAAAGCGGAAGGCTTAGACGAAAAAGTATGGGGAGGAGGGTGGGGGGACAAAAGGGCAGCTTTAAAGGAGACGTTCGGACGGACACGTGCTCCTCTAGAGTGGCGGGCAACAGGGGGAGGCTGCATCGGCAGCTGCGGACAGGAAGGGCCAGCTGGAAAAGAAACACTGACCCTACGAGGAGGGGCCCAGCGAGGACCAAGTGGCGGAAGCGGCAGGCGGGCGGAGCGGTGGAGCTGGGACCCGCCATGAAGGGAGGAGGACCGGGATGGGCGGGGGTGGGAGCGCCTCGCCATCTTTCTGCCCCCTTAATCCTTGCTTTTGCCTTTAAAAGTTTTAACAGCTGGAAAACTGCATCTTAATATTTGCTATCCATCATTTTCTTTCATATTTTGGCTCGAGACTTTTTTATCAATGCAGAACCTCTTGTTCTGATAATATATATTAATTACTATTTGTTTCTAAAAAGTTATAATACTATAGAATAACTTTTTTAACATTTGTATATGACACCGAAAATAGGGGATGCTACAAGATGGGCAGGAAATTGCAGTGAAGAGGCTCTCGATGAGCTCAGTACAGGGGCTTGTTGAGCTGAAAAATGAGGTGGTGCTTGTGGCGAAGCTTCAGCATAGGAATCTGGTGAGGCTAATTGGTTGCTGCTTGGAAGATCAAGAAAAGCTTCTTGTCTATGAGTACCTGCCCAACACAAGCCTTGATAAGTTTCTTTTTGGTATGACTCATCACAACATAATTTTTTAATAATGTTGCTATTTCACTTGCAGTAGCCTTCATTCAATAGAAGTACTCTTTTTTACTTGTTTTAGTCACTTGGATACATTTGCCGCAAAGTCATTTTGCTTCTAAAATAGGTTTCCTACTTCTTAGGGCTGTGAAATTATCTGTATGATTGAACATGTCCTTATTAACTGTTACAGCTAATTGAGAAATGACATACATATATATAACACTACTTTACTCAAATGAAGCAGATCCTGTACGGCGCAAACAATTAGATTGGGTCATGTGGTACAAGATCATTGAAGGGATCAGTCGAGGACTTCTCTATCTCCATGAAGATTCCAGGCTAAAGATAGTTCACCGCGATCTGAAAGCAAGTAACATCTTGTTGGATGCTTTTATGACCCCTAAAATCTCTGACTTTGGTCTCGCAAAGCTCTTCGATGTCGACGTGAGCGAAGGAAGCACGAGTCGGATTGCGGGAACATAGTAAGCACATCCTACACCCGAAACTCAATATAGAAAAAAAAAAAAAAAGATTCACTAGAGTTTCTCTACCAAAGAGATACTTCTGTATAATATTAAACTTAAAAGTTGGTTTTAAATTGCAGCGGATATATGGCACCAGAGTACGTAATTCACGGACACTTCTCAACAAAATCAGATGTTTTTAGTTATGGTGTGTTGGTTTTGGAGATTGTGACCGGACAAAGGAATGTTCGCCCTCGAGAAGCTATTCATTCAGAACACGTTCTATCTTATGTAAGCATTTTCTATATTGTAATAGGTGGATAATATATTCATTTGTAATTTACGGTCCCTGATTCAAATTGGAGACGGTGACAATAATATAGTCAGATTTCAAAAACCAAAAATTTACTTGAGATCTACATAACATTTAAAAAGAGCATTCAATCTTGAAAAATCTTATTATGTTTATTTTACCGCCCTACTTTTTTGAAGGCACCTGGTGAAAACTTTTATGGCTTTGACGCTCCTAGTCACGTCGAATTTTTCTTAATAAATCGAGGTAATTTTCTGCTGCTAACTGTAGCTTTTTCTTTAATAGGTGTGGAAGCACTGGCGTGAAGGGACTGCACACGAGGTGCTCGACCCGAGTCTCGCGGGGCGGTGCCGGCTGCAGGACGTGCTGAGATGCATCCACATTGGGCTGCTGTGCGTCCAGGAGGACCCGTCGAACCGGCCGAGCATGGCGTCCGTCGTGCTCATGCTCGGCAGCCTCTCCTTCACCCTCCCCGCCCCCTCGGCCCCTGCTTTCGTCATTCTGCATGACTCACCTGCAGACAACACTGAGGAGATCGGGAACGATGCGTCCAGCGGGCTGCAGCGGAGGGCTGCGTCGGTGAACGTCGTCTCTATTTCAGAGCTCGAGCCACGATAGCGTCTCGAAGCTGAGGAATATTGAACAGAATATACTGAATTCGAGTGGCCAAAGAGTGTGATTTTCTTCGTTGCCGAATGAGCAAGCAGCAATGGCATTGTCAATCTTAGATTTGCACATGCTTGCTCATTTTTCTGACTCTCCTCCTTTCGAATGCTATGGCAGGTATGGTTTATTCAATGTCTCTCTTTTAACTATTCAACATGTAATACACTAAATTATCAAAAGCCTCGTAATTTAGCCCTCTCCTAGTTATTCTTTATATTAAAAATTATGTCATTTTTTTTTGGCCTTTTTTAGAGGAAGAGGAAGGTAGCATGTCATTCATTTCGTTTATTTCCTTTTAAAAATACACTTAGCTGGAAATGTGAATCAACTATAATCCGAAGTTGGGACCTCATGTTTTAACCACCGATCCTTTTGCCACATGCGCTATCCCTAATTAAGTTTATTTCTAAAAAAAAAAATAAACGAAACGGGTAGCATACTACTTTTCTCTCAATTATATCATTTTTTATCATGCACTTTGTCATTATTTAAAATAAATCTAAAATTATAGAATAATTATTAAATTCAGCTGTAAAAATAAGTTTACAATTGCAGTGAGTTGCAAGTTCAATTCTTAGATAGGAAGGGTGAAAATATTTCACCTTAGATGTACAGACAGTATTACTTTCATTTTCTATTTTTAAAAATTAGACCGACTTTCTAGACTTTATTAAATAGTTAACAAGTCCTTCTCTTCAATAAAAGTTATTAATTATATAGTCATTTTGATCGTATGTCGTTCGTATAATCTTATAAAATTTTAAAAAATAATGTTTTTTAATATATACGAAAAAATAACAAAACTTTTATTATCCGAAATATTATCCGAACTCGAATCCGAACGGGCGGGTTTATCCGAGCTAAACGGATATAAATTCGGTTATAGGTATAGAAAATAAAAGCTGACGGATATGAATACGGGTATGGATTTTGTATTTACCCAATCCGAACCCGTGTGTGTATATATATATATATATATAGAGTCGGACTGGGCTACTATTAGTAGTAAAATCCCATTGTTCCTACCAGTTTTTTAACCTTTGGATCAGCTCTTATCATTATTTCTAACCATTGGATTAAATACTATAACTCATCGACCACTCAACCCTGTGACCACTCAACGCTAACTACCTAATATCATCCCGACCCTACAAATTTTCATCCGAGGTTAAAAACTTAGTAAAAAGAACGTTTTACTACTAATAATAGTATTCCACCTAATTCTATATATATATATATATATATATATATATATATATATATATATATATATAATTTATTTTTATTTATTTATATAACATATAAAATATTTAATAATTTTTATCCGTTAAATTTTCATTCAACGGTATGAATTTTTAAAACCCGCCGGGTTCAAGTCCGGATTCAGGTTTTGGGTTTTTGGTCGAGTACGAATATAGATATGGATTTTTGAAACCCGTCGGGCTCGAATCCAGACCGGTATGGAATTTAATTTGATTTTCGGGTTCGGGTTTGGGTTTTTAAAAACCCGACCCACACATGAGACGTTGACATCCCTAGTTGAGGAAGGGTGAAATGGTACCATTGGTTCAATAACAAACTATTTTTGTTTATTCCTGTGATAGGCATAACTTCTGGGGTAGAAAGAAAATTAATTCAATTTTGTATTTGGGCAAGAATCGAAATATTTAGAGAAATAAAAAAAATTATGTTTGGTTTACTGGGTTCTAATAGTAGGGATAAGAGTAATTATGATTGAAACTAAAAATAATTTGTCTAAATAATAAGCATCTAAGTATTAGTGAAATAACATTTTAATAAATTAATAAATAAATTAATCAAAAATACTTTATAAATTAATTAAAAAAATTTTGAGAAAAAGTAGCTTGCTACCGCTTCATTCATTTAGTGGATGAATTAGGCTACAGCGTGAGGCAGCTGGGCCTCGGAGAGATAGACCGGAAGAAAAGCAATCAAAAGGAAAAAAAGAAGAGAAGGAAAAAAAGTAACTCAGACTACACCCTCCCTTAGGGGGGCACCTGCCCGGGCCAAAGATCTATAACCGACTGCGGATGCGAGTGGTTGACGTTAATTAAAATTAATATATGAGATGACAAAGATGACATTAATTAGTAAATAACTATAAAAAATAAGTCAATATGTTAATATTAAATAATTATCTAATAATTTATATTTTTAGTTAATATATTAATTATATAAATCAAAATACTAATTATTTAAATAATATAAATATTAGTTAATGATTGAATAAGCGTATCATTTTCCTCTTATTCAATAAACGAAACCTTAAATTTATTTGGTACATATTTGAGTGGGCTTCTGGACTCAGAATCAATATGGACAAGTCCGATCTTTATTATTTGGGTCCTAACCCACAGAGAGCCAATAGACTCGCCAACATCCTTGGATGTAATGTCGAGAATCTTCCGTTCCGATACCTCGGACTTCCTCTTTTTAATAAACGCCGCGTAAGGAAGAATGGGCTCCGGTCATTGATCGTGTATCTGTGAGAATCGAAGGATGAAAAGTCAAACTCCTCTCACAAGGAGGTAGACTCACGCTAGTCAACTCGGTCCTCACCAATTTGCCGTTGTTCTACTTTTCCATCTATAAGGCGCCACAATGGGTTCTACATCGGATCGAATCTCTCAAAAGAGCTTTTTTCTGGAAAGGGTGTTCGAGCATTTCTGGAGGAGCGTGCCTTGTCAGCTGGAAGTCAATCTGCAAATGTAAGAAGGAAGGTGGGCTTGGGATTAAAGACATGGAAGCCATGAATCTGGCCCTCTTATTCAAATGATGGTGGCGCTTTCTCAAAGAACCACACTTACTGTGGCCTAAACTGATCTCATCCCTCTACTACGTCAGGAGAAGACCGCTGCATGAAGGGAGAAGTTTCGTACCTTACTCGCAGTGGTGGAAAGGTGTTCTTCATTGCCGTGATGCCTTCAAATGTGGCTTATCTTTCGATCTAGGTGATGGACGTAACATTAAACTATGGTCCGACATTTGGATTGGCGAAACAACCTTGTGCACCCTTTTCCCTGCCATCTATGCCCAAATCACGAACAAGGAAGCTCGAGTTTTCCAATGTTGGAATCATAACGGATGGAGATGGCGATTCATCACCAGAGGTTTTGCGGCGTCGCTGTCGGCCCATAACAATACACTACTACAATCACTCAAAGAGACACTCCAAAACATACACCCGTGCAGCAGGCAAGATTCAATCAAATGGCGGTGGGCCGCCAACTACCTGTTTACTGTCAAATCCCAATATCAGTTTCTCACATACGGGGGTTGTAGGGATCGGTGGAATAAACACATCTGGACCCTAAAGATCCCAATTAAAATCAAGTTATTCATCTGGATGCTGCTGCGCAAGAGACTCCCCACCGCTGACAGACTGGTCACCAGAGGCATGTCCATAGATCCGCTCTGTGTACTATGCGGGGTTCACCCAGGAAGCTGCGATCACCTATTCTCCGACTGCGTTTTTTTCGCTTCCTCCTACTCTCCCTGGTGGAGTTTCAAGCGACTCTTCATATCACGGGAGAGGTCGGTGAGCGCTGGGCCACTGCATCAGAAACCAACGATGCTGCGAAGAAATCCAAAGGCCTAACTCTTCTGGCGGCAACATGGTGGGTCATCTGGACCGATAGAAACTCGGTCATCTGGACCAATTATTATTGTCGCCAGTTCTGTGGTTGCTGCTGCATTGTTGCTTCTCTCCACTATCTCTCTCTGCCTGAGAATAAGAAAGAAACAAAGAAAACCAGTTAGAAATGCTCTGATCAGTAAGTTCCACACATAACTATATATAATTCAACACGAACAGTGAAATATAAAATTTCATTTGTGTACTAAGATACTGCTCTTCATGAAGCAAATGGAGGAGATGAGCAGGAAATTAGAAGCGAGGAATCTCTATTGTTCGATTTGGCCACAATAAGAGCTGCCACAAGCAACTTCTCAGAGGCAAATAAGTTAGGAGAAGGTGGATTTGGACCAGTGTATAAGGTGAATTTTCCACTCCTAAGTGCCCCAAGTTAACTTTTTCAAACTAATCTGCAAAAGAAAATATATTTAGCTTATTTATCAGTTTCCTTTTCTCTACTCAATGTTCTAAATGTTAAGAACTACTAGCCTCTAAAAAGTTTTAGCAGTTAGAAAACAGTATTTTAATATTTTGTATCCAACATTCTTTTCCATATCTGAGCTTAAACCTTTTTAATTGACTGAGTACCTTTTGCTTCGATAATATATATTAATAACTATTTATTTCTAAAAATTTATAATACTATAAAATAAATTTTTTTAAACATTTGTGTTTGACACTGAAAACAGGGGAGGCTACAAGATGGGCAGGAAATAGCAGTGAAGAGACTCTCAATGAGCTCGGTACAGGGGCTTGTTGAGCTGAAAAATGAGGTGGTGCTTGTAGCAAAGCTTCAGCATAGAAATCTGGTGAGGCTACTTGGTTGCTGCTTAGAAGAGCAAGAAAAGCTTCTTGTCTATGAGTACCTGCCCAACACAAGCCTTGATAAGTTTCTCTTTGGTATGGCTCATCACAACATAGTTAAATGCACTAGCCTCCATTCAATACAAGTACTCTTTTTTTCTTGTCTTAGTCACTTGGATACATTTTTCGCAAGTCATTTTGGCTTCTAAAACAGGTTTCCTTATTTTTTATGGTTGTGAAATTATCTGCATGAATGAAATTGTTATGATTAATTGTAGTGATTAATTAAGAAATGCCATATATGTAACACTATTTTACTCAAACAAAACAGATCCTGTGAGGCGCAAACAATTAGATTGGGTCATACGGTTCAGGATCATCGAAGGGATCAGTCGAGGACTTCTCTATCTCCACGAAGATTCGAGACTAAAGATAGTTCACCGCGACCTGAAAGCGAGTAACATCTTGCTGGATGCCTTCATAACACCTAAAATCTCCGACTTTGGTCTCGCAAAGCTCTTCGACGTCGATGCGAGCGAAGGAAGTACGAGCCGAATTGCGGGAACATAGTAAGCACATCCTACTCCCAAAACTCAACACAAAAAAAAATAAGATTCACTAGATTTTCTCAACCAAAGAGAAACTCATATTAAAATTTATAACTTGATTTTTAATTGCAGCGGATATATGGCTCCAGAGTATGTAATTCACGGACACTTCTCAACAAAATCAGATGTTTTTAGCTATGGCGTGTTGCTTCTGGAGATTGTGACCGGACGAAGAAACGCTCGCCCTCAAGAAACTGTTCATTCAGAAGACGTACTATCCTATGTAAGCATTCTCTATATATATCTCAACAGGTGGATGAGGTATTCATTTTAAACTTACGGTCCCAAATTCAAATCGGAAACGGTGATAAAAATAAAAAAAAAATTACTAGAGTTTCATGTAAAATCTAAAAAGAGTATTCAATCTTTGAAAATTTTTATTTTGCCACCCTACTTGTTTGAAGGAATCTGGTGAAAACTTTGACGGCTTTGACGCTCCTAGCTAGTCACGATGAATTTTTCTTTAACAAATCGAGGTAATTTTCTACTGCTAACTTACATATTGCTCTTTCTTTAAATAGGTGTGGAAGCACTGGAGTCAAGGGACTGCACACGAGGTGCTCGACCCGAATCTCGCGGGGCGGTGCCGGTCGCAAGACGTGCTGAGATGCATTCACATTGGGCTGCTGTGCGTCCAGGACGACCCGTCGAACCGGCCGAGCATGGCGACCGTTGTGCTCATGCTCAGCAGCCTCTCCTTCACCCTCCCCGCCCCCTCGGCCCCTGCTTTCGTCATTCTGCATGGCTCAACTGCAGACAACACGGATGAGATCGAGACCGATGCATCCGGCGGGCAGCAGCGGAAGACAACGATGGCAGCATCAGCAAACGATGTCTCCGTTTCAGAACTCGAGCCACGGTAGCGTCTCGGAGCTGGGAAATACTGAACAGAAATATACTGAATTCGAGTGGCCAAAGAGTGTGATTTTCTTCGAATAAACAGCAAAGGCGTTGTGAATCTAGCTAGATTTACGTAAGCTTGCTCATTTTTGTGGCTTTCCTTCTTTGTAATGCTATGGCAAGAAGATTTCACTCACTGTCTTTCTTTTAACTGTGCAAAATGTAATACAATAAATTATAAAATGCCTCTTCGTACGTATTTTAGTCTCTCTTTCAAACACTCTTTATATTAAAAATTGTGTTAATTTTTATCTGACAATTTATTGTTATTTTAAAAGATCTAAAGTTATATAATAATGGTTAAATTTAATTGTCATCCGACCATCATCGGACGTCCCCGCTCCTCACCGGCGAACGCTTGTCCACGGTGCATGCCTCTGCTACGTGCGGTCATTGACATCGAAAGTCGTTCTAGCTCAATAGTTGTAAATGAAGAGCAACTACTGTCATACATAATGGAAGCAGCTAACGCTTCCTAGAGAGCCGAGCGAACACAAGAGAAAACCAAACTAAAGAACAGTCTGCGAACGAAAACCAGAAAGAAAAGGGTAAAAGAAAGAAAGAAAGAAAGAAAAGAAAAGTCAAAACTTAGCACAAACCGACAGGCAAAATGAGAAAGGGATACGGGGGGCACGGTCTGAAGTTAACGTATCTCGGTCCAATCTCTGATCAGGCTCGTAACACGTTGGAGCGCCCGGGACACATCGAGTCGCGCGTCGTTAAAGATAGTATTGTTACGCTCCGTCCATATCACCCACCAGATTGCCGCCACCTGGGTCAATCTATTTGTCCTTAATACTACATTGTGAATGCTAGTCTCCGTCCATAGCCCGCGAACGTCCCCCAATTCCAATTCGCTACTAGCTGAGATTCTGGCGCAGACTAGGAGGTATCTGACGAAGACACATTCCCGAAAGAGGTGATCACAGGTTTCGGAGCCAACCGCACAAAAACTGCAATACTGATCGACAATGCACCCACGACGAATCAATCTGTCTGATGTCAATAATCTCTTGCGAAGGAGGATCCAGATGAAAATTCTAATTTTTGCAGGAATTCTTAACCTCCATAGCTAATCGTACGTAGAGTCTGTCTAACCACCGTCAGTGACGAAGTCGTAGAGGGATTTAACTGTATACATTTGGTTGGCAGTCCATCTCCACTTGATTTGATCAGCTGTGCCTAATGGACAATTTTGACTGAGTAAGTTTTTGAGCAACCTCATCTGTCGCCGACTCTCGTTGTTGTTCGTTCTCTCAAGGCTTCTGAATATGTATCTCCACCTCCACCCTTGTTCATTCCAGCATTGTGAAATTGTGACCTCCTTGTTTATGATTGTGTAATGAAGTCCAGGAAATAGTGTACTGAGAGGGTTTTCTTCGATCCAAATATCCGACCACAACCTAATATTTCTTCCATCCCCGAGCTTATACGAAATGCCAGTTTTGAACACTTCTCTGCAAGTCATCACACTTCGTCACCACTGGGAGTATGGCCTAAAACCTCTTCCCTCGTGCAACGGTCTCCTTCTATTATAGTATAACGATGTAATCAACCTCCTCCATAGCAATTGCGGCTAATTGAAGAAGCGTCACCACCATTTAGTTAATAAAGCCATGTTCATTGCTTCAATCTCTTTGATCCCTAGACCTCCTCCTTTTTTATCTTTACAAATTGTTTTCCAACCGATGAGGCATGCTCCCCCAGAAATTTTGGTACAGCCTTTCCAAAAAAAAGATCTTCTCAGTGCCTTAATGCGGTTCAGCACCCATTGTGGCGCTTTGAAAACGGCAAAGTAGAAAAGCGGGAGATTCGATAGCACCTTGTTGATGAGGCTGCTTCCATTATGTATGGCTAGTTTATTTTGCTTAATGAATGAAGCAGGTAGCTTGCTACCTATTTCTCAAAAAAAAAAAAAAAGAGCAACTACTGTTAAAGATATGCTTTCTTTTTTATTGGTTTGGTTCATACACCGGGTTTATGGAATAATAGACAGGATCCTATTAGGATTTATTTATTGATGGATCCTAATTTAAGTTGAAATCCTAAGTGAATTAGGGGGGGGGATTAATTAGCATCCGGGATAGCTAATTAATTAAGGGTGCCCCGTCCGTATGGTTAGAGAAGAAGTGCCGTGTTCTTTGCATGTGACGTCAGATCGAAGTCGGCAGCGGAGCGACGGTTCTCGACCAAATTATCTGAGCGGTTCGGATTCTTCGAAGCAACGACATAAAGGAATTTAGTTAGAGTTTTTATACTTCTCTAATTTGGTCTTCTCGATTTTACGAAAAACTTTTTTGGTATTTTCTTGGAGTTTTCGTTGGAACAAGAGAAAGGTGGGGTTCACCATAAAGCTCTTGGTTTTTTATCCGGAGAAGACATAGGGTGTAAACTTATATTATTTTTTCTTCATATAGTGGAATACATCTCTCTCGCTCTCCCCGTGGACGTAGGCAATTGCCGAACCACATAAATCTTGGTTTTTTCTTTCTGCATTTATTTCTTTTACCGTTCGTTCGATGTCTTCTCTATTTTTCGTGCATCTTTGTTGGTAACGCATGACGCACGATCCATCCGGTTCCCAACAACTACATGTACACTAACGCTTATATACTCAAGTATCGGTAAAATATATTCTGACGTTTTAAAGCGTCATAATTTTTTAAAATTCTCAAAATTTTAAAAATTAAAAAATTAAAAATAATAATAAAACTTACTATTAATTTAATAAATTATTTCGCCAATAGCTTGACCCTATTTTAGCCGTCCGTCGACTCAAGATCCTGATATTTTTGTGGCGAGATATGCTTTGAGCATTTTTTTTATTTTATTTTACTAACCCCTTCTTATGTTGGCTTCTTCCCGAGGCTCTCGCCTCTCAGTAGTTAAATTCATCCATTCAACAAAAGAATTTGATAGAATAGATAGTTTGACGATGCTTTTAAAGCGCCAATATTTGTTATATTCTATGAATGCTTAGGGATGCTCCGTCCAAACTTAATATAAAAAGTATCCTTATCACGCTTCGGTTGCCCATTTTTCCGCCAATAGCCGGTTAATTCTATTCCTTGTTCTCTGCAACAGCACGGCACATTTGCAATATTATTTCTTAATTCTCCCATAAGAATATATACTTGCATATTAGATCTTAAGCTTAAGTATAACATATTTTTATACTCCAATCTTCTCAATAATTTGTATGATATCGAACAACAACTATTTTTACTTTATTTTTTTTATATAAAAATGGAAAAAGAATAGTCGTTTTGGAATTGGATGGTGATGGGAGAGACTATATGCATTCTTAATTAAGTATTATTTTTAATTTAATTAAGAATGCATATAGTCTCTCCCATCACCATCCAATTCCAAAACGACTTTTTCCATTTTTATATAGAAAAAAAAATTGGAAAAAGAATAGTCTTGGTATTTTTAATTAAGTATTAAAAATAATACTTAATTAAAAATAATTAAGTATTATTTTTAATTTTATTTCTCAAAAAAAAAGTATTATTTTTAATTTTTGCAGACGTAGAAAAAAGTGCGGTACCAGCGACTTGGTCGATTCAACAGTCAACGGTCCACGAGTCAATGGTCCAATATCCAAGCAATTACTTCAATTATTTCAGCAGAAATAATACTTTATATATTTAAAAATAGAATGTCAACTTTATGCTCACCAGTAAATAGAAAAAAAAGTGCTATTCCTAGCACAAGTGGCAAAGAATTTGATGATTGGTGTTCGAGATTCTAAATTTGAACTCTATTTGATTCATCTTTTTTGGTTAAGCTTATTTTTTTAAAAAATAAATGAAACGGATAAAGACGCTACATTTTTCTCAATTATGTCAATTTTTAATTATCATGCACTTTGTCATTATTTTAAATAAATTTAAAATTATAAAATAATTATTAAATTCAACTGTAAAAATAACTTTACTGTTGTAGTGAGTTGCAAGTACAATTCTTAGATGAGGAAGGATGAAAAGGTACTGTCTGGTTCAAGAACAAACTATTTTGTTTATTCTTAGGATAGGCATAATGTCTGGAATAGATAGAAAATTAATTCAATTTTGTGTTTGGACGAGAATAGGCATAATGTCTGGAATAGATAGAAAATTAATTCAATTTTGTGTTTGAACGAGAATCAAGATATTTAGAGGAATAAGAAAAATTATGTTTGGTTAATTGGGGTGGAAGAGTAGGGATATAAGAGTAATTATGATTGAAATTAAAAATAATTTATCTAAATAATAAGCATCTAAATATTAGTAAAATAATATTTTAATAAGTTAATAAATAAATTAATCAAAATTACTCTATAAATTAATTAAAATTACTATATGAGATGACAATGATGACATTAATTAGTAAATAACTATAAAAAATAAGTCAATATGTTAATATTAATTAATTATCTAATCATTTATATTTTTAGTTAATATATTAATTATATAAATTAAAATACTAATCATGATTTAAATAATATAAATATTATTAAATAAGCATATCATATGGCTAACTATTTAATTAGATAAATAATAATAAATTATAAAATAAATTATTATTCAAATATTATTTAATTTAAAAAGTTAAATAATTAATTAGTCAATTATTAAAAAAATTATTACATTAATTAATTATAATTTATAATTATTTATAAATTAATTAGTAGAGGAATAAGGTAGAGAATAGCTTGCTCCACCTAATAGGTAGAACTACTATTCCCCTCTTAACAAGTTATTCCGAAATAACCCGTTAAGAGGAGAATAGTAATTTTTTGGTAATTTTTAACACTGTTTGGAAGAATAAAAAAAATAAATCTCTTTTTCTTCCTTTATCCTTTGATGTACAAGCAGTATTACTCTCATTTTTCTATTTTTAACAATTAGACCGATTTTGAAAAGGCTTATGATAGCGTTAACTGGGGCTTTTTGAGGAAGGTTATGGGGTGGCTTGGGGCGAGTCACAAGTGGTGCAGGTGGGTAGATCAATGCACTAGGAATGCGAAAATTGCGATCCTTGTCAACGGGGTCGCCACTAAGTGGATTAGAGCAAAGAGGGGATTGAGACAAGGAGACCCCCTGTCGCCGTACCTTTTCCTCCTAGTAGCTGAAGGTCTTGCGAGGATGACACAACGAGCCCTAGCTAATAGGCTGCTTACTGGTCTCGGCCCTAATAAGGATAATCTGATAGCTATCATACAGTACGCGGATGATACTTTCTTTTTTTGCGAGGCGAAGCGCAGGCAATTGTCAAACCTCTTATTCATGTGGCGGATCTTTGAATGGGCCTCTGGACTCAAGATCAACAAGAGTAAGTATGAGCTTTTTTACCTAGGACCGACTCAGGGAAAGGGGGAACGGTTGGCCGACATTCTCGGCTGTCACCTTGGGACCTTCCCGACCCGGTATCTCGGGTTGCCTCCGTCGTGCAAGCGGCTCAGCAGAGGATTGGCGAGTAGTCATCAGCAAAGTTGAGAATCGAATCCAAGGGTGGCAAGCTAAACTGTTGTCCCAAGGTGGACGTCTGATCTTGGTAAATTCGGTTCTCTCTAGCTTACCTCTGTACTTTTTGTCGGTATTCCGTGCTCCTAGCTGGGTCATTCGGCGGTTAGAGCAGCTCCAGAGAGCTTTCTTTTGGAATGGAGGGGCGGTAGCTGCGGGTGGCCACTGCTGGGTACAGTGGAAGTCGGTGTGCAGGAGTAAAAAGGATGGGGGACTTGGAGTGAAGGATCTGAACTTCATGAATATTGCGCTTTTGGCGAAGTGGTGGTGGAGGTTTCTCTCGGAGTCGACGCATCTGTGGGGACCCTTGATTAAGGCCCTGTACTATTCGCGTAGGAAGGTGCTGAGGGAAGGCTCCACATTTAGACCTTCCTCGCAATGGTGGCAAGGGGTCCTTCGAACCAGAGAATTTTTCAAAAGGGGGGTTTCTTACTCTATAGGGAACGGGCGGAACGTGAACTTCTGGAGCGACATTTGGTGTGGGGAGGCCCCCTTGAGTACTATGTACCCGCAGGTCTTTATGAACGTAGCTTATACTTGCCGCACTGTTAGTGAGTGCTTCGACGAGAACGGGTGGAAATGGGGAGTAATTCTTACTCCGAACACCCCGGCAACACCGTTAGACAGGGGCGCAATCCTTGAGCTGCAAAACTGTCTGTCTAATATCAGACTTGGTAATAGGAAGGATAAGGTTGTGTGGCGATGGGCCCAGTCTGGTATGTTTACAGTTAGGTCGTTGTACACGTTTTTGCAGGACGGGGGGGTTAAATGTTCCGGACATACGAAGCTATGGCGGATCAGTACCCCGCTTAAAGTAAAAATTTTTGCCTGGTTGGTTCTGAAAGGAAGGGCTCTTACGAGGGACAATCTCCGGAAACAGGGGTGGTCGGGAGATCTTTTGTGTGTTCTCTGCCTAGATGAGGAGGAATCGATAAATCATCTATTCGCCACCTGCCAAGTGACGAGGAATCTTATGGGGTGCTTTTTGAGTAATAGGAGAGGAACCTTTCGATGTACGACAGCTCGCGCACTCTGGGACTTGAGTCGGGACGGGGAAGGCCCTCTACAGCGAAAAGAGCTGGCATCTGTTGCTTGCATCTGGTGGGTGATTTGGCTCGAACGGAACCGGCGTATCTTCCAGAAGGGCAAACGCTCGCATCAGCAGTTGGCTATGGATGTCCGGAATGTCCGTAACATTTCCACCTAGGTTTAGAGCTACGGTCTGGAGTGGTGTCTCCCTTTTGGAGGGTGCAGGCGGATCCCCCTCTCTTCTCCTCTTCTTTTTTTGCTTTCTTTTAGTCTGCTTCTTCTGGTCTGTTTTCTCAGAGGCCTTGTTGCCTCACTCTGTAGCCTAATTCATACTCAAAATGAATGAAAAAAAAAAAAAAAACAATTAGACCGACTTTCTAGAATTTATTAAATAGTTCACAAGCGCCTCTTATAAATAGAAGTTATTAATTATAGAGTCATTTTGATCGTATATCGTGCATATAGTCTTATAAAATTCTAATTTTTTAATACATATGAAAAAAATAACAAAAATCAAAAGGAGATTTATCCTATCATTCTACCCCTCATGTTTAATTATCAAAATTATAAGAAAAACATATAGATTTTGTTACATTTTGAAGCCTTATAAAATTACTTGTGTGACATGAGATTAATAAATGACTATATTGTTCGGAATCCGGTACTCACTCTAGTACCAAATATTAAAAATCCGCAATCCGCTCTGATATCGATTGTTGTGGATACAGTACCGATTATTGAAATTCTGCAATGAAAGTATAAAATCAAATTTTTACAATAAATTCGTTTACTCAGCAAAAACTATTATAATTATATAAGAGAGAAAAAATCAAACAAAAAAATATACGAATAAAATAAAATTTACTAAATAAGAAAAAATTACACTGACTTTTTTTTTTTTGTGTGCATAGAATAGCTTCAATCTTTCCCAATCTGTCAAAAGTCAAAAATAAAAAAAAAAATAATCTGGTTGCGAATCGGTTCCTTTCCTTTCCGATAAAAAATAGAGCAGACCCTTCCGGCCGAATCTGCCTCGTTTGCATCTGTATAAACATACACAACCGCACATACACATCAAAGCCATTATTTTCAAAATGTGTTTCCTTCGCAATATAATCCCATATTCCAATTTTTACATGTAAGAAAAGTAGAAAACTATGGATCAGTCTCTCCCTCTCCCCTTCCTCCTCTGCTCCCTCCTCCTCATTCTTCTCCACACCCCGACATCAAAATCCCAGCCCATCTCCATCAACTGCCTCGCCAACACGAACTACACGGCGAACAGCACCTTCCAGTCGAACCTCAACCTCCTCCTGTCTTCCCTCCCCTCCGCCGCCACCCCGTCCGGCTTCTACAACACCACGGTCGGTCGAAGCGGCGCTGACCAAGTCTACGGCCTCGCGTTATGCCGCGGCGACGTCTCCTCTGCCGACTGCAACGACTGCTTGACCACCGCCGCGCAAGATGCTGTCGTAAAGTGCCCGCACGGCAAGTCGAACACCATGTGGTACGACTACTGCATGCTGCGCTACTCCAACCAGAGCTTCTTCGGCGTTGCTGACAGTTCGTTCCAGATATACACATACGACACGCAGAACGTCACGGATCCGCAGCCGTACGATGAGCAGCTCGGGCAGCTGATGAAGAGCTTGGCCACGAAAGCAGCCTACGGGTCGGGGCGGCCGCCGTTATTCGCGGTGGAGATGCTCGAATATGCAATCTTTAAAAACATATACGGGCTGGCGCAGTGCACGGGGGATCTGTCGCCGGCCGACTGCTATGGGTGCTTGACGAGTTACATCGGGAGCATCCCCAGTGCTGCGCAACGAAGGTCGCCGCGAGGCTTTACGGAGAGAACTGTGTCATCCAGTTTGAGCCGACTCTGTTTTATAATTTGGCAGCACCGGGGAACGAGATGGCACCGCCTCCTCCGCAATCAAATGGGACGCCATCGCCGCCGGCAGGGTCGGGTCAGAATACGGGTAATGGCAGCAGTCGAACCGGCGGTAAGGATACCGGAGGTAAGTCAAAGTCTCTTTCCCTCGTTGACTCCCCACTGTGCGATTTGCTATTGGGGGGTTGTAGGAAATTCCTATTGATAGGCGTGTGGGGGATCACATTAACTCACGTGAGGCCCTGATGCAGGTTAGACGATCTGTAGTTAGTTATTGTAGACAGTATAGACGATCTATCTGTACCTTGTTACCTTCATCCGTTTTTCCATCTTCCTTCGGCGTCACGATCACCACGTACGAAATTAATTCATATTCTCGAATGAATGAAGCAGAAGACGCTATCTTTTTCTCAAAAAAAAAAAACTCACGTGAGGTAGGTAGAATTGCAGGATATTTTTTGCCCCTTTGTTAATTAGGTGCGAAAAATCATCCACTAACGAAGGGATGTTGCTTTGAATGTAAATAATATGGTCTTCATCCTGGTTTTGAAAAAAAAATAATTTCTTCAATTTTTGACGATGAATTTACCTAGATATATGAGGCAACTTACCTCAAACTTGAAATCTAAGATACGAGCCATCAAAGCTCTTAACTAATTACACCAGATACGGTGAGTAACAAATGTGAAAAAGTAGTAAGTTTTTTTTTTTTTTTTTTTTTGGAGAGAAAGATAGCATGCTATTTGTTTCGTTAATTTCATTTAGAAATAAATTTAGCTGTAGCCGAATTCACTCTTTCAATGAATGAAGCAGGTAGCGTGCTACCTATTTTCAAAAAAAAATAAAATAAATAAATTTAGCTGAAAATGTGAATCAACTAGGATTAGAATTTGGGTCTCGGGTACCAACCATCAAGCTCTTTACCACTTGCTCTAAGAACGGTCGGTGAAAAAAGTAGAAAGTTATAAGCACATATATATACAAATGGAAGTTTTATTAGTTACCAGAATGAACTGACTCATTTTGCTTGATTTGATTTATTAATAATTCGGCCCTTTTTTCTGAAAAGACTAATAATTTGACACGCTTTGATATTATATGTTAAAGGGAAACAAAACAGATTATATGAATAACTTGAATCTAAAATTCCCTTTCATTTGATTTCGAGAACTAAAGTAGGATCACTTACTTTTGTTGCAGGACTTAACGGAACTACAAAGACAATTATTATTGTTGCAAGTTCTGTGGTTTCCGCTGCATTGTTGCTCCTCTCTGCTATCTATCTCTGCTGGAGATTAAGAAAGAAACAAAGAAAACCAGTTAGAAATGCTCTGATTAGTAAGTTCCACACATACTTATATTTAATTCAACACACACAGTGAGCATAAAACTTCATTTATGTACTAAGATCTTGGTCTTCATGAAGCAAACGGAGGAGACGAGCAGGAAATTAGAAGTCCGGAATCTCTATTGTTCGATTTGGCCACACTACGGGCTGCCACAAGCAACTTCTCAGAGGCAAATAAGTTAGGAGAAGGTGGATTCGGACCAGTGTATAAGGTGAATTCTCCACTCTTTAAATGCTCCAATTCAATTACTTAATCTGCAAAAGATAAAATATTTAGCTTATGTGTTCTGAATGTTAAGAACTACTAGCCTTTAAAAGTTTTAACAGCTGGAAAACTGCATCTTAATATTTGCTATCCATCATTTTCTTTCATATTTTGGCTCGAGACTTTTTTATCAATGCAGAACCTCTTGTTCTGATAATATATATTAATTACTATTTGTTTCTAAAAAGTTATAATACTATAGAATAACTTTTTTAACATTTGTATATGACACCGAAAATAGGGGATGCTACAAGATGGGCAGGAAATTGCAGTGAAGAGGCTCTCGATGAGCTCAGTACAGGGGCTTGTTGAGCTGAAAAATGAGGTGGTGCTTGTGGCGAAGCTTCAGCATAGGAATCTGGTGAGGCTAATTGGTTGCTGCTTGGAAGATCAAGAAAAGCTTCTTGTCTATGAGTACCTGCCCAACACAAGCCTTGATAAGTTTCTTTTTGGTATGACTCATCACAACATAATTTTTTAATAATGTTGCTATTTCACTTGCAGTAGCCTTCATTCAATAGAAGTACTCTTTTTTACTTGTTTTAGTCACTTGGATACATTTGCCGCAAAGTCATTTTGCTTCTAAAATAGGTTTCCTACTTCTTAGGGCTGTGAAATTATCTGTATGATTGAACATGTCCTTATTAACTGTTACAGCTAATTGAGAAATGACATACATAGATATAACACTACTTTACTCAAATGAAGCAGATCCTGTACGGCGCAAACAATTAGATTGGGTCATGTGGTACAAGATCATTGAAGGGATCAGTCGAGGACTTCTCTATCTCCATGAAGATTCCAGGCTAAAGATAGTTCACCGCGATCTGAAAGCAAGTAACATCTTGTTGGATGCTTTTATGACCCCTAAAATCTCTGACTTTGGTCTCGCAAAGCTCTTCGATGTCGACGTGAGCGAAGGAAGCACGAGTCGGATTGCGGGAACATAGTAAGCACATCCTACACCCGAAACTCAATATAGAAAAAAAAAAGATTCACTAGAGTTTCTCTACCAAAGAGATACTTCTGTATAATATTAAACTTAAAAGTTGGTTTTAAATTGCAGCGGATATATGGCACCAGAGTACGTAATTCACGGACACTTCTCAACAAAATCAGATGTTTTTAGTTATGGTGTGTTGGTTTTGGAGATTGTGACCGGACAAAGGAATGTTCGCCCTCGAGAAGCTATTCATTCAGAACACGTTCTATCTTATGTAAGCATTTTCTATATTGTAATAGGTGGATAATATATTCATTTGTAATTTACGGTCCCTGATTCAAATTGGAGACGGTGACAATAATATAGTCAGATTTCAAAAACCAAAAATTTACTTGAGATCTACATAACATTTAAAAAGAGCATTCAATCTTGAAAAATCTTATTATGTTTATTTTACCGCCCTACTTTTTTGAAGGCACCTGGTGAAAACTTTTATGGCTTTGACGCTCCTAGTCACGTCGAATTTTTCTTAATAAATCGAGGTAATTTTCTGCTGCTAACTGTAGCTTTTTCTTTAATAGGTGTGGAAGCACTGGCGTGAAGGGACTGCACACGAGGTGCTCGACCCGAGTCTCGCGGGGCGGTGCCGGCTGCAGGACGTGCTGAGATGCATCCACATTGGGCTGCTGTGCGTCCAGGAGGACCCGTCGAACCGGCCGAGCATGGCGTCCGTCGTGCTCATGCTCGGCAGCCTCTCCTTCACCCTCCCCGCCCCCTCGGCCCCTGCTTTCGTCATTCTGCATGACTCACCTGCAGACAACACTGAGGAGATCGGGAACGATGCGTCCAGCGGGCTGCAGCGGAGGGCTGCGTCGGTGAACGTCGTCTCTATTTCAGAGCTCGAGCCACGATAGCGTCTCGAAGCTGAGGAATATTGAACAGAATATACTGAATTCGAGTGGCCAAAGAGTGTGATTTTCTTCGTTGCCGAATGAGCAAGCAGCAATGGCATTGTCAATCTTAGATTTGCACATGCTTGCTCATTTTTCTGACTCTCCTCCTTTCGAATGCTATGGCAGGTATGGTTTATTCAATGTCTCTCTTTTAACTATTCAACATGTAATACACTAAATTATCAAAAGCCTCGTAATTTAGCCCTCTCCTAGTTATTCTTTATATTAAAAATTATGTCATTTTTTTGGCCTTTTTTAGAGGAAGAGGAAGGTAGCATGTCATTCATTTCGTTTATTTCCTTTTAAAAATACACTTAGCTGGAAATGTGAATCAACTATAATCCGAACTTAGGACCTCATGTATCAACCACCGATCCCTTTGCCACATGCGCTATCCCTAATTAAGTTTATTTCTAAAAAAAAAAATAAACGAAACGGGTAGCATACTACTTTTCTCTCAATTATATCATTTTTTATCATGCACTTTGTCATTATTTAAAATAAATCTAAAATTATAGAATAATTATTAAATTCAGCTGTAAAAATAAGTTTACAATTGCAGTGAGTTGCAAGTTCAATTCTTAGATAGGAAGGGTGAAAATATTTCACCTTAGATGTACAGACAGTATTACTTTCATTTTCTATTTTTAAAAATTAGACCGACTTTCTAGACTTTATTAAATAGTTAACAAGTCCTTCTCTTCAATAAAAGTTATTAATTATATAGTCATTTTGATCGTATGTCGTTCGTATAATCTTATAAAATTTTAAAAAATAATGTTTTTTAATATATACGAAAAAATAACAAAACTTTTATTATCCGAAATATTATCCGAACCTGAATCCGAACGGGGCGGGTTTATCCGAGCTAAACGGATAGAAATTCGGTTATAGGTATAGAAAATAAAAACTGACGGATATGAATACGGGTATGGATTTTGTATTTACCCAATCCGAACCCGTGTGTATATATATATATATATATATATATATATATATATATATATATATATATATATATATATATATATATATATATATATATATATATATATATATATATATATATAGAGTCGGACTGAAACTATTAGTAGTAAAATCTCATTATTGCTATCGGTTTTTAACCTTTGGATCAACTCTTATCATTATTTCTAACCATTTGGATTAAATACTATAACTCATTGGGGACCACTCAACCCTGTACCACTCAACGCTAACTACCTAATATCATCCCGACCCTACAAATTTTCATCCGAGGTTAAAAACTTGGTAGTAAAAAGAACGTTTTACTACTAATAGTATTCCAAATTTAATTCTATATATATATATATATATATATATATATATATATATATATATATA
The DNA here is from genome assembly GCA_025177825.1 of Aechmea fasciata. Classification (NCBI taxonomy): domain Eukaryota; kingdom Viridiplantae; phylum Streptophyta; class Magnoliopsida; order Poales; family Bromeliaceae; genus Aechmea; species Aechmea fasciata. The sequence goes on along the minus strand of CM045932.1, from coordinate 7,931,825 downwards.
TATATATATATATATATATATATATATATATATATATATATATATATATATATATAAAATTTATTTTTATTTATTTATATAACATATAAAATATTTAATAATTTTTATCCGTTAAATTTTCATTCAACGGTATGAATTTTTAAAACCCGCCGGGTTCAAGTCCGGATTCAGGTTTTGGGTTTTTGGTCGAGTACGAATATAGATATGGATTTTTGAAACCCGTCGGGCTCGAATCCAGACCGGTATGGAATTTAATTTGATTTTCGGGTTCGGGTTTGGGTTTTAAAAACCCGACCCACACATGAGACGTTGACATCCCTAGTTGAGGAAGGGTGAAATGGTACCATTGGTTCAATAACAAACTATTTTTGTTTATTCCTGTGATAGGCATAACTTCTGGGGTAGAAAGAAAATTAATTCAATTTTGTATTTGGGCAAGAATCGAAATATTTAGAGAAATAAAAAAAATTATGTTTGGTTTACTGGGTTCTAATAGTAGGGATAAGAGTAATTATGATTGAAACTAAAAATAATTTGTCTAAATAATAAGCATCTAAGTATTAGTGAAATAACATTTTAATAAATTAATAAATAAATTAATCAAAAATACTTTATAAATTAATTAAAAAAAATTTTGAGAAAAAGTAGGCTTATACAGAAACGTTCATTTAGTGGATGAATTGAGGTGATGAGGCAAGTGCGGGCCTCGGAGAGATAGACCGGAAGAAAAGCAATCAAAAGGAAAAAAAGAAGAGAAGGAAAAAAAGTAACTCAGACTACACCCTCCCTTAGGGAGGCACCACTCCGGGCCAAAGATCTATAACCAACTGCTGATGCGAGTGTTTGACATTAATTAAAATTAATATATGAGATGACAAAGATGACATTAATTAGTAAATAACTATAAAAAATAAGTCAATATGTTAATATTAAATAATTATCTAATAATTTATATTTTTAGTTAATATATTAATTATATAAATCAAAATACTAATTATTTAAATAATATAAATATTAGTTAATGATTGAATAAGCGTATCATTTTCCTCTTATTCAATAAACGAAACCTTAAATTTATTTGGTACATATTTGAGTGGGCTTCTGGACTCAGAATCAATATGGACAAGTCCGATCTTTATTATTTGGGTCCTAACCCACAGAGAGCCAATAGACTCGCCAACATCCTTGGATGTAATGTCGGGAATCTTCTGTTCCGATACCTCGGACTTCCTCTTTTTTAATAAACGCCGGCGTAAGGAAGAATGGGCTCCGGTCATTGATCGTGTATCTGTGAGAATCGAAGGATGAAAAGTCAAACTCCTCTCACAAGGAGGTAGACTCACGCTAGTCAACTCGGTCCTCACCAATTTGCCGTTGTTCTACTTTTCCATCTATAAGGCGCCACAATGGGTTCTACATCGGATCGAATCTCTCAAAAGAGCTTTTTTCTGGAAAGGGTGTTCGAGCATTTCTGGAGGAGCGTGCCTTGTCACCGGAAGTCAATGCAAATGTAAGAAGGAAGGTGGGCTTGGGATTAAAGACATGGAAGCCATGAATCGGCCCTCTTATTCAAATGATGGTGGCGCTTTCTCAAAGAACCACACTTACTGTGGCCTAAACTGATCTCATCCCTCTACTACGTCAGGAGAAGACCGCTGCATGAAGGGAGAAGTTTCGTACCTTACTCGCAGTGGTGGAAAGGTGTTCTTCATTGCCGTGATGCCTTCAAATGTGGCTTATCTTTCGATCTAGGTGATGGACGTAACATTAAACTATGGTCCGACATTTGGATTGGCGAAACAACCTTGTGCACCCTTTTCCCTGCCATCTATGCCCAAATCACGAACAAGGAAGCTCGAGTTTTCCAATGTTGGAATCATAACGGATGGAGATGGCGATTCATCACCAGAGGTTTTGCGGCGTCGCTGTCGGCCCATAACAATACACTACTACAATCACTCAAAGAGACACTCCAAAACATACACCCGTGCAGCAGGCAAGATTCAATCAAATGGCGGTGGGCCGCCAACTACCTGTTTACTGTCAAATCCCAATATCAGTTTCTCACATACGGGGGTTGTAGGGATCGGTGGAATAAACACATCTGGACCCTAAAGATCCCAATTAAAATCAAGTTATTCATCTGGATGCTTTCTTTGCGCAAGAGACTCCCCACCGCTGACAGACTGGTCACCAGAGGCATGTCCATAGATCCGCTCTGTGTACTATGCGGGGTTCACCCAGGAAGCTGCGATCACCTATTCTCCGACTGCGTTTTTTTCGCTTCCTCCTACTCTCCCTGGTGGAGTTTCAAGCGACTCTTCATATCACGGGAGAGGTCGGTGAGCGCTGGGCCACTGCATCAGAAACCAACGATGCTGCGAAGAAATCCAAAGGCCTAACTCTTCTGGCGGCAACATGGTGGGTCATCTGGACCGATAGAAACTCGGTCATCTGGACCAATTATTATTGTCGCCAGTTCTGTGGTTGCTGCTGCATTGTTGCTTCTCTCCACTATCTCTCTCTGCCTGAGAATAAGAAAGAAACAAAGAAAACCAGTTAGAAATGCTCTGATCAGTAAGTTCCACACATAACTATATATAATTCAACACGAACAGTGAAATATAAAATTTCATTTGTGTACTAAGATACTGCTCTTCATGAAGCAAATGGAGGAGATGAGCAGGAAATTAGAAGCGAGGAATCTCTATTGTTCGATTTGGCCACAATAAGAGCTGCCACAAGCAACTTCTCAGAGGCAAATAAGTTAGGAGAAGGTGGATTTGGACCAGTGTATAAGGTGAATTTTCCACTCCTAAGTGCCCCAAGTTAACTTTTTCAAACTAATCTGCAAAAGAAAATATATTTAGCTTATTTATCAGTTTCCTTTTCTCTACTCAATGTTCTAAATGTTAAGAACTACTAGCCTCTAAAAAGTTTTAGCAGTTAGAAAACAGTATTTTAATATTTTGTATCCAACATTCTTTTCCATATCTGAGCTTAAACCTTTTTAATTGACTGAGTACCTTTTGCTTCGATAATATATATTAATAACTATTTATTTCTAAAAATTTATAATACTATAAAATAAATTTTTTTAAACATTTGTGTTTGACACTGAAAACAGGGGAGGCTACAAGATGGGCAGGAAATAGCAGTGAAGAGACTCTCAATGAGCTCGGTACAGGGGCTTGTTGAGCTGAAAAATGAGGTGGTGCTTGTAGCAAAGCTTCAGCATAGAAATCTGGTGAGGCTACTTGGTTGCTGCTTAGAAGAGCAAGAAAAGCTTCTTGTCTATGAGTACCTGCCCAACACAAGCCTTGATAAGTTTCTCTTTGGTATGGCTCATCACAACATAGTTAAATGCACTAGCCTCCATTCAATACAAGTACTCTTTTTTTCTTGTCTTAGTCACTTGGATACATTTTTCGCAAGTCATTTTGGCTTCTAAAACAGGTTTCCTTATTTTTTATGGTTGTGAAATTATCTGCATGAATGAAATTGTTATGATTAATTGTAGTGATTAATTAAGAAATGCCATATATGTAACACTATTTTACTCAAACAAAACAGATCCTGTGAGGCGCAAACAATTAGATTGGGTCATACGGTTCAGGATCATCGAAGGGATCAGTCGAGGACTTCTCTATCTCCACGAAGATTCGAGACTAAAGATAGTTCACCGCGACCTGAAAGCGAGTAACATCTTGCTGGATGCCTTCATGACACCTAAAATCTCCGACTTTGGTCTCGCAAAGCTCTTCGAAGTCGATGCGAGCGAAGGAAGTACGAGCCGAATTGCGGGAACATAGTAAGCACATCCTACTCCCAAAACTCAACACAAAAAAAAAAAGAAAGATTCACTAGATTTTCTCAACCAAAGAGAAACTCATATTAAAATTTATAACTTGATTTTTAATTGCAGCGGATATATGGCTCCAGAGTATGTAATTCACGGACACTTCTCAACAAAATCAGATGTTTTTAGCTATGGCGTGTTGCTTCTGGAGATTGTGACCGGACGAAGAAACGCTCGCCCTCAAGAAACTGTTCATTCAGAAGACGTACTATCCTATGTAAGCATTCTCTATATATACGGATATACCTCAACAGGTGGATGATGTATTCATTTTAAACTTACGGTCCCAAATTCAAATCGGAAACGGTGATAAAAATAAAAAAAATTTACTAGAGTTTCATGTAAAATCTAAAAAGAGTATTCAATCTTTGAAAATTTTTATTTTGCCACCCTACTTGTTTGAAGGAATCTGGTGAAAACTTTGACGGCTTTGACGCTCCTAGCTAGTCACGATGAATTTTTCTTTAACAAATCGAGGTAATTTTCTACTGCTAACTTACATATTGCTCTTTCTTTAAATAGGTGTGGAAGCACTGGAGTCAAGGGACTGCACACGAGGTGCTCGACCCGAATCTCGCGGGGCGGTGCCGGTCGCAAGACGTGCTGAGATGCATCCACATTGGGCTGCTGTGCGTCCAGGACGACCCGTCTAAGCGGCCGAGCATGGCGTCCGTCGTGCTCATGCTCAGCAGCCTCTCCTTCACCCTCCCCGCCCCCTCGGCCCCTGCTTTCGTCATTCTGCATGGCTCAACTGCAGACAACACGGTGGCGATCGAGACTGATGCGTCCGGCGGGCTGCAGCGGAGGACGACGTCGGCTGCGTCGGTGAACGACGTCTCCATTTCAGAACTCGAGCCACGGTAGCATCTCCGAGCCGAGGAATATATATTGAACAGAATATACTGAGTTCGTTCGAGTGGCAAAAGAGTGTGATTTTCTTCGTTGCCGAATAAACAGCAAAGGCGTTGTGAATCTAGCTAGATTTACGTAAGCTTGCTCATTTTTGTGACTTTCCTTCTTTGTAATGCTATGGCAAGAAGATTTTACTCAGTATTTCTCTTTTAACAGTGCAAGACGTAATAGAATAAATTATAAAAAGCCTCTTTATATTATAGCCTATCTTTCAATTACTCGTTATATTAAAAAAAAAAGATTATTTGCATGCACATTCCTACAAATATAGTGAATTACAGATATATTCCTGCAAAATAAAAATTTTATAAGTTTTTTTTTTTTTTTTTTGAGAGATAGGTAGCACGTTACCCGCTTCGTTTATTTCGTTAAAAAATAAACTTAACTAGAAATGTGAATCAACTACCATCGAACTTGGATTTCGAATATCAATCACCAAATCTTTTGCCACTTATTTTAGGAACGGTCCGTAAAAAATTGGTCAGTTTTGGAATTGGAAGGTGAGGGGAGAGACCACTACGCGTTCTAACAAATTTGATTGAGAAAATTGTAATTAGAAAACCGCGTCAGACAGGACTAACGCTGGACTTCCGAACGACTGCATCCGGCGGCGGTGAGATAACGAACCTCTTTTTCTAAAATTTTTGTAGACTAGTCAATTCAACGGTCAACGGTCCACCAGTCAATGGTCCCACATCCAAGCAATTATTAGGAGCGGAAGCAATTTTTATACTCCTAACTTTCTAACCATCTATCAAATTTAATAGATGATTAGGGCGAGAGTAAGAAGAAAAATTAAATAAAAAATTAGGTATTTTAATTTTTCTAATCTTTGAATTTTTTTATAATTTTTCATCTCTCTTTCATTCTAACCATTCATCAGAATTGATTGATGATTAGAAAGTTAGGAACACAAAAACTGTTGTGCTTCTAATAGCAGAATAACCATACTTATTAAATTATTATAAAGAGTTAGGCTATTATGCTTTCGAAAGCATAGTAGCCTAGCTCTTGACTACGTTTACTGTACTTTAAAAATACGAAGGTATTTGTGCTTTTGAGTTGTTTACGATGTTAGGGTATCCAATGCAGTGATCAGTTTCATTAAAAATAATATATTGTATTAAAACTATTTAGAAATTAAATTTCATAATTTTTCGATTTTATTTATCTAATAAACGAATAGTCTAAAAATAAACTATTAAAAATAAAAATTTCATAAAAATAGTAATAAAAGACTTAAGCTTCGAATCGGAACTACTGATCTTACTTTCAATAATAAATAGAATTGTCTATTAAAATTTTACCTAATTTTAATTGTTATACACCGTTAAACTCAAGAACGTGCTACATCGATCGGCTATTAAAATAGTTATTTTTACGATCCTTTAATTACTTGGCAAATAATATTAAAAATTTATATAATTTTATTTTTAGACAATTCTAATAATATAGAATACACCTAACGGAGCTAATCTCTGAATCAGACGTTCCATTATCGAAAATAACTTAAAAATATAAAAGTCTCTGCGTTTTTAAAAATACAGCAGACGTGCTCTTATTATAAATATACTGCCTTATACTTATGTATTATACAGGCATAAATCTAGTTTTTATTTAGATTAATATCTAATGATGAAAAATTTTATTCTGCCTCGGAAACTCGGGCTGTATCGAAATCTGCGCATCTAATGCCCACTCTACACTCAACTTTTTTTTTTTTTTTTTTTTTTTTTTTTTTGAGAAAAAGATAATATATTATCTACTTCATTCATAAAGTGTGATGAATTAAGTGTACAGGGTGGAAACAACGACGGCCTCTGAAAGCGGCTAAAGAAGAGAATAGCGATAAAGGAAAGGAAGAAAAGAAACAAAAGTAAGAACTAGAGGGGGGGATTATTACAAGAGTTGAGTCAGGTCATAGTATTCCAGTTCCGAATCAAACTTTTTATTTGTTTATACGTAATTAATAATTTACATGGTGACTTTTAAGAACTTAGAAGCAAGGATTAACACGGAAGATGTATTAATGCAGAAGCCAATGTACATTGAGTCCGTATTTTCACGCCGGACTAATTAGATTTTTTTTATTTTTTGCCATAACAATTTCCTTATTGGAAGTAGTACAAAGTGATAATATATAACTGAATACTAGTTAAATTTATTTTTCTGATGAATAAAGCTATAAGCAGTATATATAATGCTATCTTCTTTCTCCAAAAAAAAAAAAAAAAACAGTGGAATGGTAATAATATATATATATATATATATATATATATATATATATATATATATATATATATATATATATATATATATTAAGATTAGTAGATATCTTGAGGTTAGGAGACGACACACTATCTATCAATAAATGATGAATTCTTATTATGCATGTGAACTAAGGGTAATACTATATGTATATTTAAAAAGTAGATATAAATTATAGAAGAGCGCTACCGTACTATTAAGAGTATAGTAACCCGTATATTCCTAAGTTTCTAATCATTCATTAATTTTGATAAATAGTTAAAGATGAGAAGAAAAGGAAAATTTTAAAAAAATTGAATTTCTCAAAAAAAAAAATTTAAATATTTTTTTAATTTCTCTTCTCTCTCTCACCCTAATCGATGAATGATTAGGAACTTAGGAGCAGAATGATTACTGTGCTCTTAATATTTACAGTAATCCTACTCTAATTTAATTATGTTATACATGCAATCAAAATTTCTTTTACACACCTTACGGTTAAGAGCGTTGACTGACGTCAACTCATAATTCGACGGTCAACAGTCAATCCCATCCCCAGGAGAGGGCTCATGCACGGCCCGTCTTATACGGAATCAATAGATCAATTGGAATACGGAATCAATAGATCAATAAGACCATCGCATACGTCTCCAAGTAATTAATTATTATCAACCCATTTATATATTAACTGGTAAATTATCATCTTATAATCGTTTTCTTCGTCATAATTCAATACCACAACCCTGTAAAAGATAGCCTTTTTCAAAGTTATTTCTACAAAAAAAAATTTATTTTTACTTTTATTTCTTTAGAAAAAACTGTTGTATAAAAATTCCTTTATATAGCGGCCGTATATATTTCATCGTCGTTTCCAACTAATTGTGAGAAAACTATGGAGCTTTCCCGTTTCCGGTTCCTTCTCTGCTCAGTACTGCTCCTCATTCTCCTCCACACCCCCACATCCAAATCCGAAGCCTCCTCCCTCTTCGTCAACTGCTCCGCCGCCGCGAACTTCACGGCGAACAGCGCCTTCCGGTCGAACCTAGACCACCTCCTGTCTACCCTCCCCGCCGCCGCCGCAGCGCAGTCTGGCTTCTACAACACCACGGTCGGTCAAAACGGCGTCGATCAAGTCTACGGCCTCGCATTATGCCGCGGCGATATCTCCTCCGTCGACTGCAACGCCTGCTTGACGACCGCCGCGCAAAACGCCGTCGCAGAGTGCCCGCGCGGCAAGTCGAACACCCTGTGGTACGACACCTGCATGCTGCGCTACTCCAACAGCAGCTTCTTCGGCGCCGTCGACTGGGAGCAGATCTTCGCATGGAACCTGCACAACGTCACGGATCCGAAGCTGTTCGACGACCAACTCAATCAGCTCATGGGTAACTTGTCCACGGAAGCGGCCTACGGGTCGGGGCGGCCGCCGTTGTTCGCGGTGGGGCAGGTCGAAGTCATCAACTCTACAAACATATACGGGTTGGCGCAGTGCACGAGGGATCTGTCGCCGGACAACTGCTACGGGTGCTTGAAGAATTGCATCAGGAGCATCCCGAATTGCTGCGCAACGAGGATCGGCGGGAGGATTTTCGGAGAGACTTGCATGATCCGGTTTGAGTCGGCTCCGTTTTATAATTTGTCGCCCATCAGGAACACGACGGCACCGTCGCCAGCACCGTCCGGTCAGAAGTCTTTTTCCCGCATTATTTTTTCTTTTTTTTTTGTTGAAAAAAGATAGTATGCTACTGCTTTATTCGATAAGAACATAAATTTAACTATAAAATTGCATAAAAATTACATTATGTAGGGTAAAAAAATATTACAAAAAAAATATAATATTTGTTTTTCGTACGTGTTATTAGATTCTACATATTGTAATAAATTAATTACGATATAAGAATAAAAAAATATATCTCTATATATAAGATTTTGTTCCAGTATTTTTTTATTTAATAGCATTAAATAGGCCTCAATATCACGTCTCTTTTTCATGGAAAAAAAAATAAAAACTCTCCCTCTCACTGTTCCTGGTTTCGTGGTGATTTGGTTTATATCATGCGAGAAATTTAGTTAAGTGAAAAACAAGGCATTGTATCTCATGGCCCTATGAAAGGGGTTTCAAAGCATTCCTTCGTATCGACCGTCCTTTGTATGCCTGGTGCCGACTTCGGCTGGTTTGTATCGATCCCTGCCTCAATCCTACTGGATTCACATTTCTAAATGTTTCATTTCCTAAAACGAATAAACTGCTCTTAAATGCTACTACTCATCTCTAAAAAAAAAAAAAAAAAAAAAAAAAAAAAAAGCATTCCTTCGTTATCCATCATCCTCAATCTCTCTCCTTCTTTCTCTCCATCATCCTCTCACCGTCTGATCTCAGAGTTTGATCATCACAGGTGGTTGCGCAGAGTCCGGATGTCACAACGTCGTCAATTCTACGGGTGTCCAAACCGGAGGGTAAGACAACTACTTTTGCATTGATGAAAATAATTATTGTTCATTAATTATCTATAGCAACTTTAAAGTTTAGTATCCAATAATATAATTTATCTTTATTCCAACTAACAATACTTTAAAATGTTTCTTTCTTCATTTACTAATTATTTTTATATTTTTGCAGAGTAACCAACACTATAATTATTTTGTTTGGATTGATGATATACACCACAATACTGTTGATTTGAAGTACCAAGCAAAAGCGTGTCAAGAAGCTGAGGAGCAACGTATTCAAAAACTAGAAAGGAAAGATTTATTTTTTCTTAAGCTGCTTATATGTGGTTAATATATATTTTGTTTAGTTTGGCAATATAATAAAATATGATATAAAGAAAGATGCAATATTTTTGATAATGTAGTAGGATTGCGATAATATATGCTAGTGATGAAGTGGTAGTTGTTGTAATGTAAGTGAGATATTATTTGTGATAATGTTAGTGATATATAAAATAATAGTTTTTTTTTTTTTTTTTTGAGAATAGGTAGCACGCTACCTGCTTCATTCATTGAAAGAGTGAATTCGGCTACAAGGGTGAGGCAATTAGAGCCTCGAGTCACCAGCAAGTGAAAAATAATAATAATAATAATAATAATAATAAAATAAAATAAAATAAAATAAAAAATAAAATAAAATAAAAAAATAAAAAAGAAGAAGAAGAAGAAGAAGAAGAAGAAGAAGTTGAATCTGTCCTTCCTAAATCAATCAATCATAGAATGTCATTCCAAGAAGTGATCTGCTGCTTGAGCCTATGCACCGCTAAAATAGGGTCCACCCGAATGTTGCGAAAAATAATCCTCTCGTCTTCCAAATACTCCACCAAAGACGCGCTAATTCAGCTAGTCCTTTACTCTTGTTCTGCCCACCGTTCTCCCCTCTCCACCCATCCCAGACTACGTTAAACTGATAATTGTGACAATACAATTGATTTTCAGAGGCTGATGGGCCTAATTAACCTACAAATATGTGGATGTTGAGGAAGAAACAATTTCAATTTTCATTCAAATGTATGATTTTAAACATTATTGTTAGTTCGAGTGGCTTGAATTTGACCATTAATTGTTTGTATAATTACGCTGTGAACTCGCTGGACATGTGTATGCTTTATCTTTTGCATTGCAATGTTGATACTAAGATACTACTTGTATTATTTCTCTTTTGAAGCTAAATCTGCAGGAGAAAGAGTAATGCATAATAATGCAAATAATAATAACACAACTTACAAAAATTTCTTTTTTTTTTCCTCATTTAATACAATATTTCCATACACAATTTGTCCACTTGTCTAGTACATGTTTAATTAGGCATCGAAGAATGGGTACACTTGATATCTTAAATTACAACTTGAACCCAACACTCTCCCTCCTCTCTTCCCCTTGCAACAGTTAGATAGTTGACTAATAGCTTGAATTAAATGAGAGAAAATTAATATGCTAGGAGCCTCGCGTGACTCAAACTCAGGACCTCCTGCTCTGATATCATGTGAAACAATCATTGTAATCTAAAAGCTATATTAGCTTTTAGATTACAACGATTGTTTCACAATTATTATTAACATTATGATTGTTAATCACCAGCTCACCAGTTGCGTACAGTAGAGGTGTAAGATAAGCCCTCTTGGTCAACCCCTTCATGAGCCTCACCACCTTGGAGTCGAACGTGGACGGGTCGGCCGACGCATTCGACCGATCCGATAAGAGCACGAAGCGTGCCCGATCCACTTTCCCGAAGAAGTCACTGTCGGAGTAGCGCACCATGCACCGGTCCGACCAAACGGTGGCTCGCTTTCCGCGGGGACACCGTTGTAAGGTGTGGGCGTTTGTTGAACAAACTAAGAAGGAACAGGAAAAAAGAAAAAACAGAAACATATCGAAACCTAGACACACCCGTCATCTGGCTTTACAATGCTCGGCCCACTCTTTTGCCGGCACTCCGATAGTCCGATAGGAAGGGATGATTATAGAATGTCGGTGGGTAAATCTTTAAAATTAGCGTTGTTCCGGTCATGCCTTGAAACACGTCAGTGTACACGCATTTTTCTTTCTTACTTTTTGTCCATGCCTTGGAATTATCCGGACTTAGTCAAGCCAGCATGGATGACTGGATAAGGGGCAAAATTAGTAAAAATAAGAACACTTTTTTCTGAAAAAATACTATGGTAGTGATTGGTTCGAGTTATATAATATTATAAAATATTTTAATATATTTAAGTATTTTGAATATCTAAATGAGGTTGTACTGATACGGGCATTAGCTACATCATTTGGTGCACACGCAAAACGGGAACTGTACTCCATGGAAGCATCATCTCAGTTATTTCTCGTAGTGTGCCTTGTTATTGTTCTTTACATTACTGCTCCTGCAGCAAACGCACAAAAAGCTCTGTACAACGTCTGCCGCAGCGATGCGAACTACTACACGGCCAACAGAACCTTCCAGGCTAACCTCGACCGTGCCCTCTCCTCCCTTCCCTCCGCCGCAGCCCCCTCTGGCTTCGCCAACACCACTGTCGGTCAAGCGGGACCCGATCAAGTCCACGGCCTCGCCCTCTGCCGCGGCGATGTCTCTTCTGCCGACTGCATGAGCTGCTTGAAGAACGCCACTAACGATATTGTTGCCGAATGCCCAGACGGTGTTGGGGCGGCGATATGGTATGCACCGTCAAACGATCGATCGACCACTCTTCTCTAAAAGCTTAATCGATCAGCTAGAGAGTACGTACGTAGCGTTTTTTTTTCTAATTCATCGATCGTTTGGGATAAGTGGAAGGAAATTAAATGAGGCTACGTACGTAGATCTAAGCGTTGTAATCGTTCGTTCATACTCAACAGGTACGACAGCTGCATGCTCCGCTACAACAACTACAGCATCTTCTCGGTGCTCGACAGTTCTTTCAAAGTATGCATGCCAAATCCGGCCAACGTGGCGCAGCGCATGTTCATTAACTGCTAGGACAGTTGATGGACACCCTCACGACGGCCGCGGTGCAATCACCGCAGATGTTCGCCTTCGGCGAGGTGAACTTCACCACCGAGTCCAATAGAATCTACGGGATGGCGCAGTGCACAAGAGACTTGTATAGTGTTGATTGCTACAGATGCTTAAGGGCTTTTGTGGAGGATATCCTAAGTTGCTGCAAAGCAAAGCAAGCGGGTAGGGTGCTTGGAAGAAACTGCATCCTCCGATACGAGTTGTATCAGTTTTATAATGTGTCGGCGGTACAGAACGCGGCGGCGCCGCCGCCGGGGACAAACGCAGCTGCAGCACCCAAGGCGAGCGGTACGTAATTAAGTCAAGAGTCTTTAAAGTGTGATTTTTACTGCGCAGTTCGATCGTATCTCGTAGGTATTTTCAGCTCTATTAATTTAGACAATATATATAGATTCGATGTATAATTGATTTCTTGAGTTTAATCCTGTTTTTAAGTTTCAAAAATCACTATCTAAAGATGGTAATTAATTACATATAAACAAATGGAATGTCGAGACCTTTAATTGCTTTTTAGCGACGGGGAGAGATTAGCGAAGAACTCACGTGGTATGGGAACTGCATGCCTTAAAGATAAATTTACCAATAACTTAAACCAGTTTCTTCTACGCAAGCTATCTCTCTTCCTTGAGCCCCAAGTCATTTCTGTCCCCGATAATTAATGGTTTTAAAGTAGGTTCGGACTCATCCGGAAAGTTGCTCTTTACTTTCACCCACGGGCCGGGAGCGGGCCCTATGGGACTGGACTTGCGCCTGCACTTGGGCCCTCACCTGGCGATTTCCCTCAGACCGGAACCGGGCCCCATGGGACTGGACTTGCGCCTGCAATCTGGCCTACACTCTGCGCCTGCACTAGCTTCTACATTCGTGCCGGGAGCGGGCCCCTTTGGACTCGAGTCAGTTGCGGGCCCTCACCTCGCAACTGTACTCGAGCCCGGAGCGAGCCCCAACGGACTGGATCTCCGGCGCCTACACTCGGGCCCTCACCTCGCGCCTGCTATCGTGCCTACACTTTTGCCGGGAGCGGGCCCCGACGGACTTGATCTCTTACGCCAGAACTCGGGCCCCCACCTTACTGATCGGCCCTTAAGGCCGAATGGGCATGTACTCGAACACGCTACCCCGCTTTCACCGACTGGGCCTCCACCTGAACCATCTCCAGGGATTTCAGGTTACACCACTCCGGACCCCAGTGTCTGCTATGCAAACTCTCTTGCTCTTGCACATCAGGACATCGGCGCCACAAACTCCCCAAGGACCAGCACCAGACTTGGCAATCATGCAAAGGACAGCATTTTAGGACGGGCTATGAACAGGAAAGTAAGTCTACGCGAGGGCAGTTCTGCGTGCAAGCTGTCAATCAAGCAAATCCAAGAAAAAGCCTTCGCTGCGGAGTGAAACTGTCTGCGGCTGAAGCAAAGCATCTCAAGAAGAATCTAGACGGTGGAGTCTAGTCCAGGATTCTCCCAGTAGCTTTTTTTTGGTGTTTCGTTTTTTGGCGATGTTTAGCATACTCTGTTGGAACGTCCGAGGACTTAACGATCCTCGCAAAAGATGTTTGGTTAAGTCTGTAGTATCTAAGAATTATAGAGCCGTTGTCTGTCTCCAAGAATCCAAAGTCGACTCGGTGTCTCGTTCCTTTCTTCGTTCTTGTTGTGGATCAAGCTTTGACCGTTGTCATTTTATCCCTGCTACGGGGGCTTCAGGCGGTTTAGTTACTTGTTGGAACTCGGATATCTATGTTTGTTCGGAGGTTCTCGTCCGCGTTTTCTCCCTCACTCTTAATTTGAAGCATATATCCAGCGGAAAGTGTTGTTACGTTACAAATGTCTACGGACCCCCATCGTGGGACGGTAAAGAAGAGTTTTGTGCCGAAATCCTTTCGCTTAGGGAGAATTGCGCCAACTGCTGGGTCATTTGCGGGGATTTCAACCTCACTAGAAACCAATCTGAGCGAACTGGAAACCCGTGGAGCGCTAGAGTGATGGCCATGTTTAATGACCTAATCTCGAACCTACAGGTTTTGGATATGCCCATCTCCAATCAAACTTATACCTGGTCAAATATGCAGCGTGCACCAACCCAGGCCAAGCTAGATAGGTTTCTGGTCTCAACGGAGTGGGATCAAACTTACCCACTTAGCAGGGTCTCCGCGCTTCCGAGGATTACTTCTGATCACACCCCGTTAGTCCTCTCCACACGGATTACGCCTGTACCGCGAATTTTCCGATTCGAGAGGGTTTGGCTCATTAAGGAGGATTTCTCTAACAAGGTACCAACTTGGTGGAGCGAGGTCACAAGTAAGAGGTCGGCTATCCTTACTTTGACGGCAAAACTCAGACACTGTAGAATCAGGATGAAGGAGTGGTGTAAGTCGAATTTCCATAGTATAAACAATGCTATAAAGTGTATCCAGGAGGAAATTCAACGGATCGACTTTGAGGAACTGAGTATCCTCACGCAGAGCTTCAGGATAAACGGCCGATCCGAAATCTCAACCGCAGCTTAATTCTTAAGGAAGAAGAGATCATCTGGAAAACGAGGGCAAAACAACACTGGCTTAAAGAGGGGGACAAAAATACAAAATTTTTTCATGCGGTAGCTAATGGGAGAAAACGAAGCAATACAATAGAGTGCATTGAAGACGACTCGGGGACACTAATGTACAATGACGTTCAGATGAGAGCCAATATCTTTCAATCATTTAAGCGACTGTTCGGGAGGGATGACGAAGGTCCCGTATCAATGGGAGATTGGGGTGAGTTGTATCGGACGGACACCCTAGACGACCCGAATGCCCTTACATCCCCGTTTACAATAGAAGAGGTGAAGTGCTACATTCCAATTGGTCAGCGATAAGGCACCTGGTCCGGACGGGTTTCCTCTGATATTCTTCCAACGTTTCTGGGAGACAGTTAAGGAGAACATATTCAGTATCTTCAAAGATCTACAAAATAACGTCCTGATTACGGCCCCGATAGATTATACTTACATCTGTCTCATCCCTAAGAAGGAAGGAGCGTGCAAAGTTAATGACTACAGACCGATAAGTCTCATAAATGGAGTTCAAAAGATCATTTCGAAAGTATTGGCAAACAGGCTCGCGGACGTCTTGCCGAAGATCATATCTCCAGCCCAGTCGGCCTTTCTGAAAGGTCGCCTGCTAGCCGACTCTTTTGTCACCGCAAGCGAACTCATTAATTGGGCGGAAAAATCAGGCAAGGAGTGTGTCAGCATTAAAGTTGACTTTGAGAAAGCCTATGATAACGTTAGCTGGAATTTCTTGCGTAAAATAATGAGGTGGCTCGGATTCAGTGAGTTGTGGTGGTCGTGGATGGAACAATGTATATGCAACGCAAAAATCGCGGTACTGGTCAACGGCGAGCCGACTCAGTGGATGAAAACTAGGAAGGGGTTGAGGCAGGGCGACCCGCTCTCTCCCTACCTATTCATCATAGTAGTTGATCGCTAGGATCACGGATGTAGCTAGGAAGAATAACCTCATTCAGGGGATAGGGCCTACCGCAAGCTGTCACACCGTCCTACTCCAGTATGCAGATGATACGCTGTTTTTCTTGGAGCCAAAGGAGGAGGCAATGCAAAACTTACTGTTCATCTGGAAGATCTTTGAATGGGCTTCGGGACTCAAGATAAACACGAATAAGACGGAATTAATTTTATTGGGACCCAATGCTAGTAGAGCTCGGAGACTCGCCGACATTTTGGGATGTCAAGTAGGTAAGTTGCCTTTTAGATACTTGGGTCTGCCTCTCCACTCCAGAACTCTGCGGAAGGAAGACTGGGCCCCGATTATTAATTGTATCGAGGCACGTATTGAAGGGTGGAAGGCAAAACTCCTAACACATGGGGGAAGACTCATCCTAGTTAACTCGGTACTAACGAATCTACCGCTATTCTATTTTGCTATTTTCAAAGCGCCGCAATGGGTAATTAACCGTATAGAAGCCTTGCGAAGATCGTTTTTCTGGAAAGGTAGTTCCAAAATCTCAGGAGGTTCATGTCTCGTCGGATGGAAATCAATATGTAGAAGCAAAGGAGAAGGGGGTTTAGGGATCAAAGAAATGGATGCAATGAATATGGCGCTCTTAGCCAAATGGTGGTGGCGGTTCCTCAACGAACCTCAGCTGCTTTGGGGCAGGTTGATTAAAGCATTATATTACACTGCATTTAAGACCGCTACATGAGGGAAGAGCCTTCGTGCCATATTCCGGTGGAGAAGTGTCTTGAGAAGCGGGAGGTGTTCAAATGTGGAGTGTCGTATGTGCTAGGCGATGGAAAAATATTAGGCTATGGTCAGATATTTGGATTGATGAAACCCCACTGAGCACCAGATTTACAGAAATTCACTCTAGTATTGTCAACAAGGAAGCCACAGTCTCAAAATGCTGGAACGATCATGGATGGAGATGGCGTTTTATATTCAGACGCCTTGAAGCAAGTACAGATACCGTATCTCGACAACAGAGGGTTCCGATTAAAAACCCGTTTCAAAGACACTGTACTCACTCGTACACAATTAAGTGGAGATGGACCGCGGATCGAATATTCACGGTCAAATCCCTTTATGACTTCATCACCGACGCAGGTCAGAGAGACTCCTTGTATGTCCACCTCTGGAAGCTCAGAATTCCAACAAAGATCATAGTTTTCACTTGGATCCTCCTCCGTAAGAGACTTCTTACTGCGGACAGATTGATACGTCGAGGAACCCAAGTTGATCCGTTCTGCATTTTCTGTTCGTGTCAAGCGGAAACTGCTGATCACCTTTTCCGGGAGTGTGTATTCGTCAGATTCCTTCTTTTCGAAATGGGAATTTCGGATACGAGCGAATCGGAAGCAGGGGACGTCCGGCGGATATGGATAGAGAAATCCAACACTCATAATGCGGTGTTGAGAACGAAAAGTCTTACCCGATTGGCAGCAATTTGGTGGGTAGTATGGACGGAGCGAAACAACATAATTTTCTGTGACGGGAGCCCCAATGCTAACCGGGCGCTTCAACGAGTCACCTCACTGACTTTAGACTGGATCGAGGGTGGGTGACTTTCCAGCGGACAGAGGATACGTGTGCTAGGGTGGTGGGGTGCTTACTTTTTCCGTTTAGCCCTTGTAGTTTACCTTGCTTTGGGGTAACTATAGGGGCGTTTATTTTTTCTGCTTTTTAATTACTGTCGGGGATTTACACAGGAGGCCTTGGCTGCCTCCACGTTGTAAGCCTAGTTCATTTTTATCAATGAACGGGGTTATGAAATTTCGCTACCTTTTTCTGAAAAAAAAAAAAAAAACATAAAATTCTAGGTAATTTTGAAAAACCGTACATATATATCTGTCTACATGACTTAAATGTTACTATTAAATCAAACACAATAATTTTATAATCTTAGCAAATTTCGATGAGATAGCTCTGCGATCCAATTGTAATTAAGAATTATACAATTTTTAAATAATTTCATCAATATGAATGAAATTGGCTTTAATTTTTTAATACCTATGAATCTTAGACAATATGATCATCCAAGCCTCCTAATTAGAGAGTTGCTCCTATACAATTAAGTTACCTTATACGCACCTGTCCTATTAATCTTTGGTACCATTTTAAATTTTAAGGAGTGTTGGAAAAAAAAAAAAAAAATCTAAAATCAGGCTTCTCGATCAGCTTCATTTTGCAAATTTCATTTTAAATGAAATTATGTTTTTGTAGGAAACGGTAAACACAAAGCGAAACTCGTTCTAATTATAACTACTGTTCCTGTGGGTACTGGAGTGGCGATTGTTCTCTTCCCCCTTTGCATTTATCTACTGATGCGTAAACAAGGTAGAGATGCGCAAAGTAAGTTACTTATTACATTTCCAAGCCAAGTATCGGAGGCATTTGTTTTTCTTTTTTTTTTTATCATCGATCACTACTTGAGCTTACTTATGTCAATATATAATATTGGGTGCTGAGATGGTGCAGCAGATAAAAAGATCAGGTCCATATCGTTTGATCTGGAAACGCTTTGTACGGCCACAAATAACTTCGCTATTCAAAATAAGCTCGGAAGTGGTGGAGCTGGAACAGTCTACAAGGTAATCTGTAAGTTTTGAGTTGCGACAGCGTCACTGAATGCGGCGGCCGCTATATATAGCTGCTAGTTTCTAATATGGTGTAAGTCGTAAATACAGGGAACGCTACCGGATGGACAGGAAATAGCAGTGAAGAGGTTTTCGGGAGCATCGCATCAAGGGATAACAGAGTTCGGAGTTACCGTCTTGATTGCAAAGCTCGAGCATCTGAATCTTGCCAAGTTGATCGGCTTTTGCTATGAAAAACTGGAAATGCTTCTGGTTTGTGAATATCTGCCCAATAAAAGTCTAGACAACTACTTGTTCGGTAAGCTGAGGCTGCACTCTTATCACGCTACATATAATAATCATGTTTGCGATGAAGAAAAGTTCCAGTCAGTATCACAAGTTATCTACGAACTACAACCGGAAGTCATCGCCAACGGTAGATCATGGCCTGACAAGCCGTAGAGCTATTTCTGGAATTTTTTGTTCGAAGCTTGTTTTTCTCTCGAAATCTCATCTGCTAATTTATGCAGTTTCTTGTGAATACTGTTTAGACACATCACAAACTATCAATTAGGTCTCCTATATGACGTAAGTTAGGATTTCTATTACAGGACATAGAATTATCAACACAATATAAGAATTCTAAAAATTTTTTTACCTTTCTTCTGTTCGTTTATGGCCTTTTAATTAGGGTTTATTTTTGTTCTCTGCTAGTTGATTGCAGTGTTGTTGATACAAAATTATGTTGGGCTTAAAATAACAAATAAAACAAAGTATGATAGTGATATCCGGCTAAAAGCATTCTGCCTATGTTAAAAGCAAGCGAAACATTCAACCTCTACCTCAAGCTAGTAGTACTTGTCATCTGCAAATTAGTTAGTATGAGATCTTTCAAACCTATAGAATTTGTTACTGAATTTGTCTTAGATGCAACAGATCCCAACAGGCGAGCACAACTAGACTGGCAAACGCGCTACATGATCGTCAGAGGAGTCTGTCAAGGTCTTCTTTACCTTCATGAAGATGTGACAATCATCCATCGGGATCTAAAAGCAAGTAATATCTTGCTAGATAAGGACATGAATCCTAAAATTGCAGATTTTGGTCTCGCAAAGCTTTTGGGTAGCGATAGAACCCATGAAATCACTAGAAAAAATGCTGGTACATTGTAAGTAGAATCATCATTTCCTAAATTATTTTGTGACAAGAAGCTCTTCTACGGCATGATGTAATCTCACATTTCTTTATTTGCTTCACGGCAGAGGATATATGGCACCTGAATATCCAATAAGGGGCAATTTTCGAAGCAATCAGACGTATATAGTTACGGTATATTGGTCTTAGAGATTGTAACCGGAGAAAGAAACAGTGAATTTGAAGGATCCGGTGATGCTCTGTATCTTTCAACCTATGTAAGTATTCATCTAACTAAGGATTGAACATCTATATATATATAATCCGTGATGCTGACCTCTTTATTGCACCGCGCAACATATGCTCCGTGATTGCTAGCTAAGCCATTTTTTGTCTGATAGGTGTGGAAACACTGGAGAAACGGGAAGGGATTAGATGTTGTCGATAAAAGTCTAGGTAATCTGTGCAAACAAGACGAGGCATTAAAATGCATCCAGATTGGCCTACTTTGTGCGCAGCATGACCACACAAAGCGACCCAGCATGAGCCAAGTCTCATCCATGCTTGATGGTCCCAATGAAATATCGGAACAACCGTGCGAGCCTGGGTACGCGCCAGTGCTCGACAACACTACAGTTATTAGCTCACTCGAACAGGAACAAGCGCTATTCAATACATACTGGGACGTTCAAGAACGACAAACCATGTAGGCTACAAAGGTTTTAGTTCTCCCGTAAATTTTCTCGCAAGGCGAAATGCTTCATTCCTCATTTCAAATAATCAAATCAGTTCAATTTTTCTCTGTCCCTGTTAAACTGATAATTGTGACAATACAAATTGATTTTCAGAGGTTGATGGGCCTAATTAACCTACAAATATGTGGATGTTGAGGAAGAAACAATTTCAATTTTTATTCAAATGTATGATTTTAAACATTATTGTTAGTTCGAGTGGCTTGAATTTGGCCATTGTTTGTATAATTACGCTGTGAACTCGTTGGACATGTGTATGCATTATCTTTTGTATTGCAATGTTGATACTAAGATACTAGCATTATTTATTTATTTATTTATTTTATTTATTTATTTATTTTTTTCCCATCATCCTTGATCACCCACGTAAAACAATTCACATTCGAATGAATGAACGGGTAGAAGATGTTGTCTTTTTTCAAAAAAAAAAAAGATACTAGTATTATTTCTCTTTTGAAGCTAAATCTATAGGAGAAAGAGTAATGCATAATAGTGCAAATAATAATAACACAACTTACAAAAATTTCTTTTTTTTTCCTCATTTAATACAATATTTCCATACACAATTTGCCCACTTGTCTAGTACATGTTTAATTAGGCATCGAAGAATGGGTACACTTGATATCTTAAATTACAACTTGAACCCAACACTCTCCCCCCTCTCTTCCCGTTGCAACAGCTAGATAGTTGACTAATGGCTTTTTCCAAACATGCTTTACAATCTCCCCCAGATAAATCCTTACTACATTGCACTAACCCATATAATTTTCTTATATTAGTATTAATATTATTATTATTATTATTATTATTATTATTATTATTAACATTATGATTGTTAATCACCAGCTCACCAGCTGCGTACAGTAGAGGTGTAAGATAAGCCCTCTTGGTCAACCCGTTCATGAGCCTCACCACCTTGGAGTCGAACGTGGACGGGTCGGCCGACGCATTCGACCGATCCGATAAGAGCACGAAGCGTGCCCGATCCACTTCCCCGAAGAAGTCACTGTCGGAGTAGCGCACCATGCACCGGTCCAACCAAACGGTGGCTCGCTTTCCGCGGGGACACCGTTGTAAGGCGTGGGCGTTAGCGGTGCGAATGCAAGCGCGGCACGACGCGCGGGTGACGTCCCCACGGCACAGGGCGAGCCCGAACGCGCGACTGGGGCCCGACCCGACCGAACCGATCTCGAACCCGACGGCGGGGGCTTTGGCGGATAGAAGATACATGAGCTGGTGCAGGTTCCGGGGGAACCAGTAGCCGGGACGCAAAGTATTCGAGCTCGAGCATCGGATGGCGAGGAGGGGATCGGAGGCGACGGCGGCGTAAAGAAGAAGAGAAAACGAAAGTAAGGAAAGCAGAAATGAGATTCTGGAGCTCATCTTGTGTGAAGAGAAAATGGGAAAGAGGAGATGTTATATAGTGTAGAAGGTAAGCAGTTTTTTTTGATTTTGTGAAGGCTTCAACAAGAAGAGGTCGTATCTGAGGTATAAGCAAGAGAACTTAAAAAAAGGTGCAAGGAATTAAATGATGGGAGGATGCTTCCTTTGGGCATTGACTTTGACGAGTTAGGTGTTGTTGTTTTGTGAGTTGTTTTTTTTTTAAAGAATAGGTAGCACGCTACCTGATTCATTTATTGAATGGATGAGTTTCGTAAGTTGTTAGAGTTATAGAACGGGGAGAAGAGATGATCATGTTATACAAGTCAAATGTGACATACTAGTACTTGGTAGTTCATTAATTTATGCTGAGGTAGTTTAGAGGGAGGTGTTAGTGGAGATTAATGTTATTTAGTAGTATTTAGAATGTGGTTGGTAATTGAGGTGTTATCATTGAAGTAGAGTTTTGGTCTCCTTTTGAGGGAGGTGGCTACTGGAGTAGCAGCAGTGGTGGAAAAAGAGGAATCATGAAGAAGAGAAATGTTGTTAATTTGGATCGGGAGAGATCATTTGGTGCAATGTAAATTTGTAACTTGCGCCCCCTGATTCAGACCCATTCCAAGTCTCAAATACTTCGAACTAAATATGCCGAAATGAACGAAAAGTTCAAGGCTCTAGTTTCTCGAGTTTATATATCCCTAAGGGAGCGTTTGGTTCGAGTTATGTAATATTATAGAGTATCTCGACATATCCAGGTATTTTGAATTTCGACATTATATTACTACTGATGCAGCATGTACGCGTTTGGTTTAATACAGTAATGTAATACTATAAAGTTACGAGACAGAGAGAGAAACAAAAAGTTCCTGGTGGAGCTTTTTTTATTTTTTATTTTATAAATTTATCAAATCAACTATGAATATCTCATTTAAATTCAATCTAATCACTGAACCTAATTATAGTTATCATCACGTGCTTTGATTTTTTACAACAAATAAATGATAATTTATTTTCCCATTATCCGTACATTTCAAGATAATAATACTAGTATCTCAGCATTTCTCTTTTTTTATGGTATACGTGTCGGTCACAGATTAGGAAAAAAAAAAATTTAAAATAAAAGCTCGCAAATCTTGCGGAATTTTAACGACGTAGCCAAAAAAATCGAGAAAAAGCAGTTCTATACTAAGTAAATCTCGGAGCAACAACTTGAGAAACACCAATTTAATTTTGGCAAACTTTAGTTAAACTATGATTAATTTGTTCAAATCATTAAACTCTAAATCCTATTTGGATTGAGATTAAAAAGACTAGGTGAGCTATAGCTCGTAACGACACAGCTGAGTACGAGTCCAAACACAATTTTTGTTCTATTTAATATGAACTTACCAGGTGTAGCCAATGATCACTAAATATTACAAAAAGGAATCAAATTAAATGAATCAAAACATAACATTTTCAAAAATCAAAAGCAAAATAATCCCTTCAAAGTGATCCAACTAATTTTGTTGGAAATAACTCCCACTTAACAAATCCAAAAAAATCTCATTTCATAACAAACCCCACTCCCTTTTCTCTCATCCATATTACATTATATATATATACACACATCAATAAAGGGTTTTGCTCCAATTGCTCCAATTTCTTTGTGTGTCTATGACTCTATGTTAACACGTATGAACCCTACGACGCAGGAGAAAACCCCCCACCCCATGGAGGGCTCCAACTTGTATCCCCCCGTGAGGTAACTCTTACTTTTGTTTCATGCACTTTCATTGTTTATCATATGATCATTCGATTCATATCGCACGTCGATAAATCGCAGTGCTTGTCGTGTTTACTCTTTACGATAAGACGCAGGTCCAGATTTCATTCGACTTATGTAAGACTTTTACGTTCCACTTCAAGATGATACAGAATAACTGCTAGAGAAATTATGCTCTATTACGATTATGTTTGTTATGTTGATGTTAATTAGACGACGAAAAAGTGCACCCACCTGAACCACGATCTGCGTCCTACGGTGAGTATGCTCGGTTGCATAAAACTCTTGAAAATGGTTTTCAGGGAAATTAAATTTACGATCTTCTTCGGTGTGTAATGAAGTTGTTCTTTCAGAACACAGCTTGGTTGGTTTGGAGGGAAAATAAGTACATGTAATTTTCAGATGGCATTTCTTGCAGAAAACTCTGGTGTTTTTCACAAAATACATGCAATCAAATATGCGGAAAACTACTTTTCAGGCTAAAAACTATTTTCAAGTTCTTTTAGATGCAACCAAACACTGCCCCATTCATTATAGAAAGGCCAGTTGGGTTGATCTCTGCTTACATTACAAAGTTTCCTACTGTGATAAATGATAAATCCTACATAAATGTCTAATTTATCTTTTTAACTTTACCTTTCTCACTTCTCCAGCTACCCCCCTATCTACTTTCCTCGCTATACCAGCAATCCATCTACCCACTATACCAGCCATCCATCTACCCTCTATACGTATTCCGGACTCACCATGGACGACACAACATGCTACTATTCCAACAGAGCATGGGACAAATGCAGCTACTACTACCCCTATATCCCATATCGGCATCTGACGCCTGAAAACAAAGCAGCATCAGCGCCTACTTCTATTCCCAAAAAGGAGAAAGACACGACCACCCACTCCATCACAGCACATCTTGACGACCTCGTCTTCTCTCCTCGGCTAGCGGACTCGTGTAACACGCCATGGCAGTATCCATCACACTCTGCTCCACGGTCGTTGTTCCACTATGAGGAAGTCACGGAAAATGACATCTCGGAGAAACAGAAGAGCAATGACATAGATGAGAACTTATCGCAACGAAATCTAATGGAAGAGCTGTGGGCGTTGCAGCTAAACGGGTTCCTCGACAAGGAATTAGATTGCTTTTCTTACCTCAGTCCGACCGAACCCCATGAAAGATATGGAGGAAAGGCGATGGAGGAGTACCCGATTTTCTTCAGCCAGATTCCACAGAAACCGCACTACCAAGGGCTACTACAAGAGGGCGTGCCTGAGGCCATTAAGGAAATAGTCTATTCATCCTTATGGTTCGGTCTTGTCGAGCTGATGAGAAAGGCATTGGAGACTACTTGCTTCACGAGCAAGAAAGATATCGACGAGTTGATGGGCCAGGCACGCGGCCTCGAGAACTTGGGCTTTGATGTGAGGCACGTGATCGCACGGCTGAAGCAGCCCGCGATCTACCGCGCAGAGGCGGATTGTGCAAAGAAGAAACTCGAAGAGGTGAAGAAGAGGAAGTTGGAAGTAGAGGAGAGAGTGAAGGAGATCAAAAGGAAGGAAGATGAAGTAATAGAGCTCAGGAAGGCAATGGGCCTTGTCAAGCACATTGCGCCAATTGTTTATCCACGGGAGTGTATTCCCAATCCAGATGAGGATGCGTTGCAGATGCTGAAGTTGGAGGTATACCAGGCTGAGTATTTAGTTCAAGAGAAAGAGTACAAAGTAAGATCGTTCGGTGTAAGGGTATAAGATCCGTAATCGATGGCGACGTGCCGGATGAATCAAGATGCAGATTGTGTCAAGGATTATTTCCTTATTATTTTCCTTCTCTTTTCTTAGTATTGTTCACTTTTCTAGCTTTTAAATAATTGTTCAAACTGCCCTTTGCATTTTAATTTAGTTTTCTAAGTACATAAACCTCCTGTTATTCGGTGATTCTTTAGTTGCAGCTTTAATCCCTGAAAAACTTCTGCAAAGTGTTGAGTAAATTAGATTATATCTTGTTGAAGTACATAAGAGATGAAAAGTTGTAGTTTTTTTAGGTAAATCTCCTAACAAGGACAACACTTTTCATTATTTTGATAACTAAGCAAGTCAACAATTAATGACTCAGAAACATTAAATCTTAAAGAGAAATAAAATCAAACACTTTGTGTGCGGCGGAAAACTTACTGCTTCGGCTTCTTTCCGGTGACAACATTGGAAGCTAAGTCTCTGAGGAACTTCACCGACTTCGTCACAGGCGAATTCGCTGCCATGAGGTTATAGAGAACGCTCTCGACCTCGCCGATCGATGGCCGCTTCTTAAACCTTGAAACCACCCTCATCTCCCCCTTCTTCTTCTGCTCCCCTTCCTCCTCCACCATCACCACCCAACCTTCCCCACTCAACACCCCATCCTTTACAAACCTCAAAACCACGCCTTTCCTCTTGCTTAGGATCCCCCTCACCTCCAAGCCCATGAAGGAATACACCACATCAAAGGACCCAACGAAGCTCCCCAGCCCCCCACCAAAGTCCTTCTCCTCCTCAAAAGCCCATTTTGGGTTGAACAAAATCGCGGGTTTTGGGTACAAAGCATTGGCGATGGCCCTAATCTCCTCCAACTGGGTTCGCTCCGGCGCCGAGAACACTACGAAATCCGCGGAGCCGAGTTGCTCCGAGCTAACAGAGGCCACGTCCGAGTTGACAACGGAGGTGGGCATTGCGTCGAACACCTGGTGGGCGCATTCTAGAAGAGCAGGGGAGGGCCAGAGGATGAGGATGCATGATGGTTTTGAGCCCTTTTGATGATGAGCACGTCGGAGAAGAGCTCGGCGGCGAGCTGGGCGAGAGAGGACGGGGAGTCGTCGAGGAGCGGGATCTCGACGCGGAACCTGGGCTGCTTCTGCTTCTTGAGCTTGCGCGTGGGGAGGGAGGGGAGGGGGTTGTTGAGGGGCTTTTGGAGGGTGGTGGAGAGGGAGGTTCTGGCTTGGGAAATGGCTTCTTCTCGCGAGGATGGAGGAGAGGGAGAGGAGAGAGCGCAGGAGACGAAGAAGTAGGTTTGCGGAGGAAGTGAAGAAGAAGAAGAAGAAGAAGAAGGGGTTTTAATGGTCGGAGGGGAGTTGAGGAGATTGAAGGCCAACATTTCCCTTTTATTTAGCTCTTCTTTTTTTTTAGTTTATTCTTTTTAGTTGCTATGAGCGCTCCATGAGCAATTTGGATAGCAATTTGGATAAGTGCAACGATGAGAATGGACCCCACAAAATTGCTAGCAAATTTCGAGCTTAAGAGAAGGGGCTGTAATCCTGACGAATTAAGGGTCTGATCAGAGAAAAATTTTATCCGATGACAACCTATTCAGATCCATTTTATATTGCTGTATCAATATCGATGTTACTCAGTTTAAGTTACCAGAGATTCTAGTGATATTTGGTCGGTGTTTGTAATATTTGACGAATAAGAAGTTGAGTCGCGCAGACGCTGGAATGAGTTTTGTGATCTTTAGCAGCAAAAGCTAAGAAGATCTAGGACGTACTATTATCTGCTGCAAGAAGAAGAAGTCATTTGAAAAGTTTAAGATTTGCAATTACATTTTCAAACGGCTTTATTGAAAACAGCACCACTGTACTGGACATAGATAATAAGGGATTAAGAGGTGATTATTTATCTATAAATACCCGTTACATGAACAAACTAGAAAGTAATACGGAAGCGAGGAGCATGGGCGGCGGCGGTGGCGGCTGTGGCCGAGACGATCGCCCACCGACACGGCTCGAGCCGGTCGGACACGGTGCAGTACCCTGCCAAGGTGAATTCGTCACCCGGTGCCACCGCCAACGGGCCGAACTCGAAGACCGTGGGATCAGATTCTCGCCGGCGCACCTCCACTGCCCCATTCATCGCCACCGTCACCTCCTCAGCCGCCGAAGCCGAGCTCACCGGCTTCGCGGCAGCAGCCGAGGCGCGAGCACCGCCTTTGACCTTCCACCAAGAGAGTAATCCCATGCTGTATTGTGCTTCTGCTAGAGGTGATTATGCGTCTGTTGGATTGATTGTGAGTGATTTCCTTTGTAGATGATTGTTTATACGGTAAAACGTGATTGATGGATTAATCGTGTTATAGCAAACCCCGTACATGAGCTAATGATATGCGTACGACACCGTTGTGCAATTAGGGAGTTTGTACCACTAATAAGCTTTGTCGTTTGGTTTCCCAGATTTTGACATCTCCTACCGTACTAGCCACTGGGCAAAATAAAAATAAAATAAAAAATAATAATAATCCCAGTGATCTAAAGTTATTCACTGGACACATCTACGTCTGGCATACACTGAATTTATTTATCTAAAGATATTACAAGACAATCCAGACAACTTAAATTCAAAGTTATAAAAATGACACAGCTTAAGCTTGGAGAGAGAAATTCAGAGTGTACTTTTTTTCTCAACATGAGGAAATTAGTTCGAGAGAAATTTAGCATGAGAAATGGATTGAACAATGATGATCTTAAGCCACCGGAGGGCAGGACTCGGCGTCCTGCGAGGTGTCGACGTCTGCAGGGGGCATGAACTGCCACATAGGATATCCCGGGTAGCCGATCACGGGCATCACCAGCTTGTGACCTGCCGATTGGCCCGGGGCGGCAAATGCGGCCGGCATGACAGGAGGGTGCGGCATGTAGCTCGGACGAGAGTTTATGATCTTTATTTGCTGCTCCAGGCTCTCTTTCTCGGCCTTCAGCCTCTGCTTCTCGTCGCGAAGCTCATTCTTCTCGGCCTGCGAGAAAGTTGGAATCGGCATGCAGTGTTAAAAGAACAATCATAGCTAATCGATGCACTGGCAGGTAAGATGAGGAACTTAAAAAAATTGCAGCAAGGAATTGACATGGAGGGATGTGAAGAAGATAGTGCAGGCACAATAAATAAGGATAGTGAAACATGAGCGAAAACCTAAAGTTAACTGCTTTGGAAATCAAATAAATGAATCACCCAAACTCAATATAGCAATTGCATACCGTGTGAAGAAATATACAACAACAGAAAACAGAGTATGGCAAATGTTAAACTTCGATGCATGGCAGTCACGATCAAAACAAGAAGTTCAAGCTAATCGTTACTAAGGAAATGACATTTTTGAAAATAAATGACACGAGCATTAAAGATAAACCTTTAACTCTTTGATCTTTTCTTGGAGACTCTCATTTGACTCCTTCAGCTTTCGTGCTTCACTACGTAACTCGGTCACCATACGGACTGCGTCACTTAAAATAGCTGCTTTGTCCATTTTTGGTGGCTTACCTGGGTCCAAAATGGAGCCCAACTCCAAGAACCTTAAAGTGAAAGTTAACCCAAAAAAAATTGTAACAAGAATAAAAGAGCCAGCATATCATTGGTCAGCAAAAGAGATGTAAAAGCAGTGCGCATACTTATCGTTCAGCTTATCCCTTCTCATTTTCTCTCTACAAGCTTTGGAACTTGGCTGACAGCTTTCGGACCTAACACTGCAACAAAGATACAAGTTAGTAACAGACAAAAACAAAGTCAGCTTAAAATCATATCAAAATTTTAAAACCAAACCGTTTATTGGACCCTCGTTCTTTGACACATTCAGAGTCCAAAAAGGGGCCACTGATTTCAACCCTGAAAAGAATAAGAACATGCTTCAATAATCTGGTAATTCCAATTAACTAATACAACAGAGTAATGATCAAAAACTCAAGTGTGTTATAAGAATCAGCATAAAGGGTATCCCTTTGATTTCCAAATATGATTGAACACGACTACAAGTCCATCTTAACCATATATGTGTATCATTCTTATACACATATAGGTCAGCTAAGTAAATGTCATACAATGTGATAAAACCTATTATAGCATGCACGACTATGTATACCATATCATTCCTATCCTATTTCTACATTTATAAACAATCATATATAAATTCTAAATACACAGAAGAGGGAACTCATCATTTCACCACATGTTGCAATTTCCACCCTCCTCTATCCTCCTCTCTTAGTTGCCTACTCCTCTCTTCTTATTCCCTCTCTGGCTGGCTGCAACTGTCAAAACATCGCCCGTTTAGGAGGACCAGGACTAGATGTAATTGGTCAGATTGAATCCATTATCTAACCAGTCCGGTATGTATTTTTCTTCAGTTGAGTATAGTTTAGTCGATTCATTAATTCGGGTCTGAATCTGCCCTATGTGACCCAATAGAGTCTTGAATTTGCAATGAGTGAATTTAGGAGCATAGGATCATTACAGTAAAGCTACTAAACCTTAATTGATCTATGTAATTTAGCTTACTTAGATCTAAGTCAGCTTTCCTAACTTTCAGAAATTGTGGACAAAGTTTCACCCATAATTATGAAATTTTATTTATAAAATCAAATGGAATCCCATATGCCTACAAAGAAATGGCATTCAATTGGAGTACTTTGACGAGATTATACCGGCTAACTAACTCTTTGTAAGCATTCCTCTGGACTAGAAAGAGAGCAAATAAAGACAAGTAGTACATATAATTGATGGTGAATACCAAAACCGATATAGGTTCCAAACACCATAAAACCAATACACATGCAGAATCAAGCGCCAACAATAGTCTCAACATCAATTTTTTCCTCTGTTATAATCAACAAAAGTGTTCAGGTAAAGCACTAATAGTAGAATCTTCAGAACCAAACATCTTGTAACATATGATTACTAAAGACTCTAATAATACACAATTATGAGATTCTTCCATTATCTACGCGCCTCCAAAGCATCCTCAAATCTCCAATACAATTTTTCCCTATATTACTCAAGATTATTCTATGAAGTACCTAAACCAATTGGAAAAGTTGCAACATCCAGTAAGTTACTACATACAAATCCTAATTTGTAACACAAATAAAAGTAAGCAATAGACGAAACCTAACACAAATCAACGTATACATGCAATCCCGAATAGCATGAGCAATAATCTACAGGAAATTACTGATGAGGAGCAGCGAAACCCTAGCCCTAATCGACGACATCAATCAAAGCGATTCAGAAAGGGATCTCGGATCCGATCGTACCCGCCATTGGAGGATCCGTTGATTCCCTGCGATCCCCAGTAGAATCCGCTCCCCGACGCCGGGAAATCGTCGCCAGCGACGGCCACGTCGTCTAGGAGGGGCAATCGAAGACCCAATTAGCGTTCTCGGAGGAACCCATCCCCGGTGCCTCGCCGGAGCCCTATATCCCCTGCCGTTGATCTCCGGCCAATCTCCGGTGATCGTCGGAGAACGAGGGTTGTGCTCTTATCGGGCAAAGGGAGAGAGGACAGAGGAGAATCGGGGATCGAACTCGTAATGGGTTGGTGGAGGTAAAAGCGTGAATAATAATAATAATAATAATAAAATAAGGTGCAATGAGTTGGGCCTACCAAAGCCCACTAAAGCCCATATTTGGGGCCCATCCATAGGCTACTTAATTTCAACAAATTTTTTAAAAAAAAAAATCCTAAATAGAAAAACTATGCAATTTTAAAGAGTATTCACAATATTTTTTACAATGGAATGTTAAAATCACAGTAAATAGTACGTACTTAGTTTATTATATTTATGTTTTTCCTTTTTTGGTATTTTCTATATTAATTAACATAGTTAACATTCATGCAGGGGTTAATAATTTGGAGAAGCATCTAGTAGCCATCTTTCTTTTCATTTTTCTGAAAAAAAAAAAAGGGAAATGTTATGAGTGTTTGGTAAAAATGCTGTTGTTAATGTGGGAGTGAATTGTGTATATATGCTTCTTTTTACTTTTTATCCATGAAATCTCCTTTTGCTTTGTGAATTTTAGAATGTTGGTATATTTAAACATTGGAACATTGGATTGGGTTGCATATGAGAGTTGACAATGAGAAAAGGACAACATGGAAAGCATATTTTGCATCACTAGAAATTGGCCTGTTTTATTACTCATGCATCATCAATAACACCACAATTAAATAATTAAAGAGAAAATACTCTTTTTTTCTGATGATAAAAAGAAAGAAGAAAAAAAGACATTCTCCCACCAGTGAAAGAGAAGCAATGAAGAAAGCACTTTTCAAAAGCATATACCAAAGTATTAGAAAAAACAAATTCAGCTACTTTTAGTGTGGGGGAGGTCATGGTTCCGAGTTTTCAGTGGAGGACGGGTGTAAACGAGCCAAACACGAGCAAGCTTAGAACAACTCTTGTTCGGCTGTTTAACACGAGCTTGTTTTATAAACGAAGAACACTAACCGACTTATTAAAGATTTGAGTCAAAAAATTTAAATCTCAGATTCGGTCTGTTTTATAAACGAAATGAATCGGAACATCGGAGACCACAAGCCAGGCCAGACAAAAATTATATTTGGGTACATGAAAACGATGGATACATTATTTCAATAAGAATTCTGCTCACTCCTCCTTAAGAAGAGGATTCTTAAGGCAGATAATCTATTACAGAGAGGTTGGACCGACGACACAATCAGTTGATGAGGAAACTATTGATCACTAGTGTTTTTCCTAGATTTTTAATGGTGATGACATTGAAAAGCCTTCGGTCTGAAGATTTTGATGATGATATAAACTTCGTCTAGGATAAATAAATAGCTAACAATGGATCGCAGTTTATGAGTACTAAGCTACCCAGCCTAGTAGCCTGCTAGTGTGCATTTGGAATGTCAGGAACGATACAATTTTTAAGAATACCTAGCCGAACCCACTCCTAGTGGTCTATAAGATTAAACAGATGACGGATCTTTGAGAGCATTTACTCTCAGCAAATCGGCACAGCAGTAATCAATATTTTTTTTTTATTTTTTCGCCCTCTCCAAGGCTTTTACTTTGTCGTTTACTTTATCTCTGGCTCAACGCACGAAACTGATGAATACGTTAAGGCCTGGCCCCTCAAAAAATAAAAATAAAAAAATAGACGATTAAAAAAAAAAAAATCTTTAACACTTCAATGATCCAATAAAATATATTAAAAAGGGTCTTTCATCATCGATCTTAAAATTAGCAAATTAATCTCGATATATAGCCTTATTTCATCCATAATTGAGATGATGATGATGATGATTATTATTATTATTATTATTATTATTATTATTACCACCGGAAAAGAGCTAGTAAGTATGGTGTTAATGCTTGTAAAAAACATTTTAAGAAAAAAAAAACTCTGCTGAGCTACTGTACCACATTGCTAAGACTAAATTACTAAGTAATTAATCCAAAAAAAAAATGTTAGAGAAAATAATAATAATAATAATAATAATAAAGCTGCTAATTCATGGAAATCAATGCTAAGACTAATTAAAGCTGTACATCATTCATAATTTCACTCCGATGCTCCCAAATCACATTTACTCCCGAAGATCAAACCCTAACCAAAAACCCCCACCCAAAAAAGACCAAAAGAAAGAAAAAAAAAGCCCTGAAATCGCAAAATGTAACTAACCAAGCGGAATTTTCGAAAGAGCGGGGCCCTGCGCCGCGAGAGGCGGCGGAGGAGGAGGCGGCGGCGCGGCGGCGGCGGCGGGCTCCGGCGAGATGGGGCGGCACCCGGCGGCCTCGGCGCCGCAATCGTGGACCCTCCTTTTGGCCCCGCGGCGGAGGAGCCCGAAGCCCAGGACGATGCCCACCACCACCAACAGGATCACCACGAAGAAGAAGATCTTCGTCGCCTTCCCCACGTAGCACATTGCTTTAGAGAGAGAGAGAGAGAGAGAGAGAGAGAGAGAGAGAGTAACGGAGAGAGAGAGAGAGAGAGGAGGTGATGGAGTTTTTTTTTTTTTTGTTTGGGTGTTTTGGAGAAGAAGGAAGGTGGATTCTTTTTACCGAAATACCCTTCGGTGTGAAGGGTTTTTTGGGGGAGGGGAATCAGGGGATGGGAAGGGGTGAGTTGGCTTTCGAGCCTTCACAGTAGCAAATGTCTCCCATTAGCTTTACTTATTAATAATGGCTTTTTATTTTCTAATTAATAGAGTCAAAGAGTTAGTATTAATTTGTAACTTTAATTTGACTTAAATAAATGCCTCTCTATTTTGCCCAGAGATTAAGTTAATTTTTTTTTACAGTTTAATGTGCAGTAATTTTTTTTACAGTAATTTTCATTTAAAATACAAAACCCATCTCCCCTCTTCAACTTTGATAATAATGTGGCAATTGATAGACTTCGTGTTTCAATACAACGTTGCAAGGCTATTCGCTTTATTAAACCTATAAAAAAAAAATTCAAACACACAGTAATTTAAAAATAATATGTACAAAATGTTCATTTGTTCAAAACCATGGGCGATTAAAATAACTTACTCATCGAACATTTTTAGTATACTTCATGTACAATTTGATCATATTTGTCCAGTGAATAGCTAACTAAATATTTTTCTATAACATTGGCACAAAGAGTCCTATAACAAGTGTATAGAGTTACTATACTTTCAAAAGTATAAAAGAGTTGACGCTTTCGACTTTTTACCTTTTGGATTAAGAACTGTATGATTAGGATAATAATAATCCTCTAGAATTGAATGGTCTCCCCCAAAAACATAATATTAATCTAAGGATTATAAATAATCAAAGAGGTTGATCGAAACTCATAACAAGTTTATCATAAGTTAGCTATCCACGCTAAAATTACCAAAACACCCTTTGCCCCCTCTGCATGTGGATCAGAGGATTTCATTTGAATGGTCAGTGGATCTTACCAGTCCCAAACTCTTCTTCTGAGTGGATAAACCACAAAAACAGAAGCATTGTATGCATAACAAACTCACATATACATGCTTCTAACTTTTGCTAGTAGTGCTTCTCCCACAAACTCTATGGCCACTTCTCTCTCTACCATCAATGGATCAGCTTCCCAGTTCTCCCCAGCCAAACTAAAACAAATCAAAAACCACAAACCAAAATATCAAAGCCCACAATCTTACATGCTGGCACAAGCCCAAGAATCCCACTCCCTCCCATCCAAAAGCACTATAACTCCACACCAAGTCTCAAGAAGAGCTTCTTTAAGCTTCTCCATGGCCCTCCTACTTCACCAACTACACATCGAACCCTCGCGAGCCGACGAGGGGAATGGATTATGGCTCACTGGCCCATTGCCTGTCCCCACAGTCACTAACAGTAAGCTCAGTTTGCTCTCATTCTCAAGCTCACTACCATAGTTTCTTCTTCATTATAAGAAAGTGTTTTGATTCATTGTAGAGATTGCAAATGAAGAAACGGGCACGCGATCATTTCTAAGGAATGGGATTTACATAGCGAATATAGGACCCCAAGGAAGTGCTTTTAGGCTGAAGCACTACGCATTTGATCTACTAGCTTTAGGAGATATGCTGGGCCAAGAAACAATGAGCTATTTTAGGAAGTACCTGTGTATGAAGTCAACTGTCATGTACTACGATTTCGATAAGGTCATCTCCGCAGCTTCTGATGAGCAGAAGCAGCCACTTACAGACCTTGCCAACCGCTTGTTCGACAATGTTGAGAAGGTGAGCTACTCCATGTTTTCGCCCTGCTTATCTGTTCATAACTCAGAAGACGCATTAGTAGGGAAACATTCCAATTAATAGCGTGGAGAATTCACAGAGCAAATTAGACAAATTCCCCAGATCATCGGTTTACATTTTATTGAATTATTCTTAGTTAACAGCTGAAATTTCATTTACTGAAGAACCAAAGTAAACTGTCGTCCCAAACTTCATTCGTAATGTATTATAGGGCAGAATCTTCATACATTGATCGAAGTTTCCTGCAGGCATTCTAATCAAAGTGAATTTTGATCATTGAACAGATTGAAGAGGCCGTGAAGAGGCAGAACAACACTATGATGCAGTCTTGTTATGCAGATACTGTACCGATTCTCCAGGAAGTTATGGCACGAATGGCATAAAGATTGTAAACTGGTGGCATATCCTCCCTTGGAAGAAATCCTGAAATTCATTTCTCAGATATAGAACAATAAGATTACAAGATATCCTTTTCTTACATAGTATGGCAAAAAGAGCATAAATTTGTACAGGTTTGGGATTGGCATTCAAAGTGCAAACTTGAGAGCACTATTGAGATATGCTTGTAGCATAGAATGACTAGATATATGAAAATCCCTCTCTAGAGTGGCAGCCAAAGGTATTTTAACAAAACAATGATAAGACTACAACATTGGCCACAAACAATATGAAGATTGCTCTAATCAACTCATCAACTGTTTCACATATTGAGCACAATTTACGTGAATAGTGCAAAATTTTCATTCCCATCCATAGTACAGGAACATGAGAAACAACAAGAATTAGTAGTAATCTTCATAAAAGCACATTCAAATCAAACTTTCTCGAAGTCGCAACTTAAGATACTATGACAGTAATTCTCATGATACACTTTCATAAGACAATCAGATAGGTGGATATAACTGTTAATACAAATGTAACTACAATCATGATCAGCTAAAAAACCCTGAAAGAAACAACTTCACCGAAGGTACTCTTTGATACAAATTTCAACACACTAATGTCCTTTTTCTTTCGGCAGCAATGATAATTGCACTGCCTTGAGATACAAATACAACCCACACATTTGAAGGGTGAGTTTAGTCACAAAAAATATATCTTGAAATTCTATTGACCGAGGGAAAAACCAGGAAAAGAAATGATTTTAACCATAGCTTAATCGGGAGTCTAAAGTCCGCATCTGAGTCTGACGCCGAGGGACGCCAATCTCACAAGCATTTACCCTTGCAGCAAACCTAAGCGAACAAATTGATTCCCCTGCTGAGGATGCCTCGGGAGAGATATTCACAAACATTAAGGTTTTCGAGTCACCTCCAAGGCATGGCTGCAGTTCAAGAAATCAAAAGGATAAAATTTAAGGGAAAATGTAAACACTAAGTTTAGATCTTAATCAACATCATCATAAAGCAATATTACCTGAAGAAGATATGTTAATTTGGAATTTCTGAATGGTACATGGTCCTCTTTCTTTGCGATAGAAAAGATAACATCACTTAAGCATGATAAGCTTTTGTTAATGGCCTGAGGATACACCGTTGAACAAATATTTGAGCAAAAATGGATAATGAGAGGGGAGTTTTCAAACAAAATTATGAAAAATATAACAACTATAGAAGATGTTTACCTGAGTTTCCTTGAGGCGGTCACCAGTTGCACCACTTTTGGCGAGACGCTCGCTCCCGGCAAGATCAATTAGGTTTAGTACTCCTTGAACTTGCTGATCAGTGCTCTGCACAATAATAACTAATTCATCAGTAACTTAGAAAAAAGCCACTGTTGGTAAGTGAAAATAACATTGCAATTACCTCGTTAACCCCAGAAATCCTCAGTGTGAAGACAAAATGGCTTCTAGAAGACTGTTCATTCATCTGAGTCTTTCCAACTGACCTAGAGTTACAAAGCAGCAAACACAAGAAAGTTAGAATTATCAAGTCACCAAGAAAACAAACTCTTGTTCAAGTATTATTTTCCAAGTACAAAGCAAATCAACAAGGACTATATCAACAGTCAATTATCGGTCCATAACACACTAACAACTATCATATTGAAGTACAAATAGTTTAAATAGTAAATACCACAGTCAATTTTTCATTATTCTATCAAATTTTAATTGATTACTATTTTAACCAACATTTTACAGTACCAGCTTTATTCCACTCCATAGAATAGCACATGATATATTGAATGGACGCAACAAAAGGAAAAGGTAAAGGAATAGTAGCACATACCTAACAAAGTGACCTAAGAGAGTTCAAAAACAGACCTCGCCACAAGGCTAGAAGGTAGCAAATTTTGCAAATTTAATTGCTATTAAATCCAAAATTTGAGTAAAACTGAGCTTACTCAACTTACCGTAACAAACTAGTTGAAAGGAAAGTAATAATCAGCAATTTAATTCTAGCATTTTAAACATTTAACAATACTGAGTTACCATAATCAGTGCTATAATGTCAAAACATATTAGTCTTTCTTGGACAATGTTTAGACTTAAAAAATGCTCACCGGCTCTGTGCAGCCTGCCGTAGGAGGAAAGAGACCTCATTGATACTGCATACATCTACGACTGTAAGGTCAGATACATGTGTGTTTCCATTTGCATCGTGTTTAATCAAATACTTGGAAGCACCATTATCTTGACTGCCCGACCGATTAGGATTCAACAGATCACGAATTGTTTCATTATAAATTTCAAGCATGGAAGCCTACAAGTATTTAACAACATAAGACTGTAATAACTGACAAATTAGTAGCATCAGGAACAAGATATGTATGCAGGAGATAATACTGAAAACAAAAACCTGCATTTTGAACCTCCAACCCTGTGATAGCAGGGACTGGCTAGTTTGGAAAATTTGTTCTAGTGATCGTGGTATTAATCCTTTCTGTTCGAGAAAATCAGGTTTGCCCATCATTGTATAAGTTTTTCCAGAGCCAGTTTGGCCATAGGCAAATATGCAAACCTGAGAAGATTGAATTGGTAACTTGTCAAAATGGAGATAGCATTACTACTAAAGAAGATACATACACTGAAATAGAAGAAAAACATATAGTAGAATGCATGAAATTAATAAGGCAATAAAAATTAAAATGGGAAATACAACATAATGGTCTCTTCATTTATCTAATAAACAGCAAAAGTAATAATATACACAAGAAAAGGAAAATAGCATAAATAGATATACCTTATACCCATCAAGTGCACTTTGTACTAGCTGTGAAATTTCAACGAAGACATCCTCTTGTGAAGCATCTTGATCAAAGACTTTATCAAATGTAAAGGAGTATTTTTGTGCTGAATTAAAAATACAAATTATTATCAACCTTGTTCTCCAACAAATAATTTCTGTACACAGTTTCACTAACTTTTAAGTTAAGAAAAGGGAGATAGAGAAAAGAACTAACAATTATGCATCAAGTCAATGCCACGGCCAAGATATTCAGTAGAGGTTGGATATGAAAGAGCAGCCCCTTCTACCCCGTTATTTTCACCATCAGGTAATAATGGTCGTACTCTACAAAAGACTCGAATATTTCCTTTTAGTTCCTGAAAAGAAGAAATGATTTAGCACCAGTATCTTCTGATCAATAGTGCTTCTAGTTCCTGAAGAAAAGAAATGAGTTAGCACCAGTATCTTCTGATCAATAGTGAAAAACCAAAAAAGTGTTACCAATATAGTATTATGCAACTTTTTGCGTAATTTCTCTCCGTCAGAAATTTGCTGTTCTGCATCAGCTAACCGATCCTGCAGATCTTCTAACATTTTCTTTTTCTCCTCGTTCTCTGACATTGTTTCTGTGGCTGTTAGATCAGCCATCTAAACAAATCAATAAAAAAGATAATTAGTAATCAAATAATGATTAGCAGCACTACAATGTATTATCTATAACAGTTACATGACAGTAAAAATAAAACAAAGGATATTCTTGCACAATTGCACAAAAAAAAAAAAAAGCTCAAAGATGTGTCTTCTCAAAATTGTAAACACTTAATAATTGTAAGTACACAATATAGGGAAGTTCATAAAAAGATAAAATCATGATGTCATTGCAGGAATGGTGTAGAAAGTCTCTTGACAAATACATGTAAAGTGCAATGTTTTTTATTCTTTTTTTTTGAGAGAGAGAGAGAGATAGATAGCACGCTACCCGCTTTATTTATTTCATTTAGAAATAAACTTAGCTGAAAATATAAATCAACTAGGATTCGAACTTGGGATCTCAGGTACCAACCACCAAGCCCTTTGCCACTTGCTCTAGGAACGGTTGGTAGTGCAATATTTTTCAGTTAAAAGAAGGGATGAGAGTCCAGCACATCCTATCAAAGAA
Organism: Aechmea fasciata; assembly: GCA_025177825.1. Lineage (NCBI taxonomy): Eukaryota > Viridiplantae > Streptophyta > Magnoliopsida > Poales > Bromeliaceae > Aechmea > Aechmea fasciata. Next base: position 7,892,393 of record CM045932.1, on the reverse strand, counting down.
AATCTTCAGGCTCCCCATATGCAGAAAGGTTGTAGTCTCTTTTTCTCTTTATGGAAGTGTTATATTCTCTAAGGTGTTCAAGTCTGATCATACTGTAAGAAAAAGAATCTAAAGGTTGTAGTCTCTTTTTCTCTTAATGGAAGTGTTATATTCTCTAAGGCGTTCAAGTCTGATCATCTGTAAGAAAAAGAATCTAAAGAATGATACTCAACTCATTTTAGTGTAGAGGAGCTATAGTAGAAAACTTGCCTTTCATCCCAGTAGATAATTGAATGCATAGAAAACAAAAACCAACCTTCAGCTTCTCATTCGCAGCTGCAAGTTGAAGTTTCAGGGTCTTTATTATATCTCTTTGTGATGAACAGGCCTCCTGCATATTTATAGACAGGATTCAGATTAATGTCCAACAGAAAGAGCATTAGCACGAAGCATAAAAAGCATCAAGAGAAAACCTCAAGAGCATTGGTTTTTGATGTCGCATTATCCAGCTCCAATGCGGACTTTCCAGTTAGTTCTTTGTACTTGACAATTTCAGCCATCAAACACTGCACCTGGTTTAATTGGTGATCACGATCATCTCTTACTTGCTGTAGTTCATTTCTAAAACAGTTGAGTTCTTTCTTTAACTCTTCTTTTTGTTTAGAAGCTTCCTGTTGAGAAGCCTGCACTCAAGAAGCACTAAATAAGTAATTAATGCATTTCGTTTTGTAAAGTACCTCTAAAAGAACCTGGAGAAGTATAATTAATGAATTAGTAAAAAAGAGGAGATTCCATAATGTGCCAATCCAAAAGGATAGCAAAACTAGTGAAAAACAAAGAATTCAAGCAATATGGCAAGAATGGTGATTTCTTAGTTTAGAACAGGACAGAGATGGAAATTGAAGTTAGACATATAAACAGGATAATGATAGCAAACTTTCATCCACGTCTTAAATTTCCAAGACATAAGAACTTCTTGTGATCTAAATACTATGCAATGTAACATATGCTTGCATGTATCAAAAGCAATTCGATTGCACAAGCAAATCAAACTATAAAATCATACCCTGGAAACATCCAGCTGATTTTTGACAGAGTTGACATGATCCCTTAAACCGTTAAGGGTTTCCATCATGGCATTTTTCTCCTTCTGCAACTTGGATATGGCTTCCCCATTCTTTTGAGCATCAGCTTGGAGATTGCTGTTATACTGCTGCAAGCTAGTATTGTATTCCTGAAGCCTCTTGTTGGTCTCTTGAAGCATCTTAATCTGAGAGAGAATAAAACCTCGATTACATAAACAACATAACGACAATTTCTGATCATGAAGTATAGCATAACTGTGCCAATCTCCATCACCTGATCATTAAGACGTTTTGCTTCATGGCCAGCCTTATCAAGCTCTGCTGACAGAGCATTGCATCGACTTTCTGCTGCCACCCTTGCTTCCTTTTCCTCCTCACAAGATCTAATAGCACCCTGACAATTTATTAAATTTTATATTATTTACTACATATAACTCAAAGTAAACCACACGAAAAAACAAAAAAGAAACCATTTTTTTAAATTACCCACCATTTTCTCAGCTTCCTCTTTTCTATATTTCTCTTCTAAAGTTGCAAGCTGTTTCCGTAGCCCCTCAATGGTTGAATTTAGTTCTTCGTTAGTATTTCTCAACTGGGCAGCTATGCACAGATGCAGTTCGAAATGGTTAAGACTTTTCCCATGATCAATATAAATTCCCAAGAAAAACAAAGAAGATCAAAGAACAGTACCGATCTCAGCATGATTTTTCTCTTCGGAATCTAGCAAATTACGGAGCTTCTCCATCTCCGCCAAATTCCCATCTTCCTGTTCCGTAAGCCATTTGATGCAAGCTCTGAGCTTTTTTATATACTCCATCATCTGTTCGCTCTTCCCCTACATAAAACCACGGCGAACACTTAAACTAAGATTTAAAATAGAATTAACACCTCAAATTAAACAAGCTATTGATTATATTCACCTTGAAGTCATTCTTGTTCTTCCCCTTCATCTTCTCATTGAGCAGCCTCTCGACGTCCTCCCTCGTGCTGAACTCGATGCTGACACCGCCATTGGCGCCGTCGGCCGCCGCCGGATCTCCTGCTCCGGCAGTGGCCCCCGCATTGACGACCGATAGAACCGGTCGGGACCGTAGATTGCTCGTAGCTCCCACCATCTTCCCTACCGCGACCTTTCTCCTCTTATCAGCTCGACCCTCATCTAAGTTCTCCTTTTTCTACCCAAAAAAGGGACCAAGAGACACAAAATGGCACTACCACTGCGTCAAAGAACCCTAGAAGGCGAAAACCCTAACCCTAGGAGAAGAGATAGAAAGAGAGAGAAGAGAGAAGAGCAAACCTTACATTTAAAGGGCTCCGAGGCGGATTGGTGCGGCTTCTGAGGGACATCACAGAGAATTAGGTTTTCGGGGCTTCGCTGGAGGTCAAATTGGGGCACGATTAGGGCGAAATCTTGTAGGGATTCGAGGAAAACAAGCCCGAATTCCTCTTAATTCTTCGTCGTCCTCGTCTTCGTTGGACTAGGGTTAGGGTTTTCCTGATCCCCAATTTCTTTCGACCTCGAGTGGAATGGAGGGAGAGGAGAAGCAAGAGAGCCGTTTGAATTATTTTGAAACTGGGGACGGGCGCGGTCGGAAAAATTTGCATACCGAAATTACCCTTCTCTTTTCTCTTATTTACGGGACGTGGCCTCTCTTACTCTCGTGAACGTTACAACATTCAGAGTTTCGATCCATGGGCCACGTGGGGGCCCAATCAGAGAATCCTTAGTGGATCGGACGGTATTTTAATAGTTTCATGATTTAAACTTAAACTATAATAATAATAATTATAATATAATTTAAAGAGGTTGACATGATTGGAATCCAATACCTCGTACTCTAATACCTGCAAAACAATCATTGTTCTCGAAAACTTAAGTTGCCCCAAAACAAACCATGGCAGTTTACTATCTAAAATCCGATCCAATAAAACTATAGATGACAAAAAGAATTCACTGTGGACTCTTAACAATTGGTTTGAAGTTGAATCGTTCATAAACTGAAACTCCTTTTTCAGCAAAGTTTTTGAATCCAGATCAAAAGCACTGTTATCATGACTACATTTACTCAACTTACCTTTAAACCATGCAAAAAAAATCACCTAGCTACAATCACGTCGGCAATCCGAGCACCAGGGATCTCATCACCTTGCCTAAGAAGAATCGAGGATGCGATAACCGCAGGCACTGCGATGGGCTCGGTCATGATCCCATGAGCAACAAGTACACGGAGGTCAATTCTCTTTTCTCGAAAGTGATAGAACATTGGGATGCCGTGTTTTCACCATAGGGGTCGACGATTCGTGGAGGGTCGTAGCGGATGTGTTGCAGGCTGTCTCCGTACTGCAGTACCCTGTGCCTCTCAACGGAGTTCTGTACCGGCGGTGTGCGAAAGACGAGATGCCCCTCACAAGTCACAACATTTGATCTTACCGTGGCCTTTGATCTGCGAGACGACACGTTCAGATTTATTGCGCTGACAGAGGAAGCGATATGTTGCTTCTTGCTGCTACGCATGGGAAAGCAGTTATGCATGTTCGGTTTCAGTCTCGCAGAGCCCCAGCAAATCGTCATACAGACTTTGCGGGATTCAGATCATGCCTGGATCAAGAAGTATAGCATTGCCTGCAGATCTTTTGAGAACAAATTTTTGATCAGAGCATCGAACAGCGTCGAAGACGACAATTTGTCCATCCGGTCGCGGGAGGGCTTAGTTTATTACAACCTTCCATCTAGAAGAGGGAGATTGCTGGAATCTACTACTTACTGGGATCTTCTGAACAAACAAGAGATGCTGAATTTGAGATCTTCTGTAGACATTGAACACTTCCATGCTGTTCTTCACACAGAAAGCCTGACTTCAATTACAAATTAATGGTCATACATTTGCTTTAGGCACCTTTTTTTTTGTCATAATGAATCTAAATATATCTTTGGATTTAACTCTATAGTCAACAAAATACACCTTTAATTTATCCAATTCGAAACTCATGTTTTCCTAAGCATCTGCTATGATAATGACAAGGAATTCTACATGTGTCTAAACAGAACGGCGAATAGTACAACACATCAAAAGTATTTACAAAACCATGGAGCTCTCTAACTAAAAGAATGTCGAGTAAAATTAATCCAAAAAGGGAAAAAACACAAAATCTGAATTTTGTGTGGTGGCGGGGCGGCAACCATCTCCGACCGAAGTATGATCTGTGTTCGAAATGGTTCGAGAACCTTTTGGTTTCGCGAGTTTTCTTGTGTGGTATGTATCAACATTACCAACATAAAAGTACATGAAGAATCACCGGTGCATGGAAGGACTTTTCTGCTACAGCTTACGGAGCGCTGAAAACATGTTACAAGATAGAAAGTAGAAGCATTTAGAGCACTAGCAGAGACAAATTACAGATTATTTATTTAAGGGGAAAAAAAATCAAATAGAATGTTTCAAAGAGCATAATTAATGGTTATTTCATGCAAAATAGAAAGTTTTCCTTTTAATCAAAGCGCAACCTGCTTCTTCCTGTCGAAGTCTTTGTACTCTTTAGGTTAGACATCTTGTAAGTACATCCTATGTAATCAAAAGAATTCACAACCTAAAGTTGTATGCTAGATGGTCATATACATTTTCTGCAAAAGCCATCACCACATAACCTTCTCTATCCTTTCATTCAATTTTTCTTTTCCCTCAGCAGACTATAAAACAATTTTTGCTTTCCATTATGGTGGTCCGTTGAGTCCTAAACAATCTCTGTCAGCTTATTATCAAAAAACGAACCACACTAGACCACGGTTTAGATTTTAGGTACTAAATTTGTGATAAACCCAAAGAATACATACCTCCCCCGGATGTAGATTTAACTCTCATCATCAGAACTGGAACTATCCACCCTGCGATCGGTGATCGCGGGAAAGAGATGCTGTCGTGGATCTGGGACGGAGGATGATGATGACGGCGCCGACTTTTGTCTACTTCTCGGAACATTCGACACTTTCTTCTGTGACTCCCTAACCTCCTTGCATGCCTTATCCAACATCCAAAGAAAGTCCCTCACAATCACAAACAACCGCAAACCCTCATCTTTCCCAGCATTTCCATGGAAATAGTCAACAGTGCTCTTGACAAGCAATCTTATTCTCTTCTCTTCCTCAAGCAAGAAAGTAACCTCTACCTCAGCTCGCTCAGCGAAATGCCTGAGTGAGAGGTGAAACCCACTGTCCTCCTCCAAACTTTTCATGCCAGTATTCAAGAAATCTTTTACTTTCATGAGCTTATGGCCGAGGCTAGATGTGGTACTCGTTAGGGCATCAGCATCGAGGCCCGCCGCCCTTTTCACATTTTCGAGTTCATCTCCTAAGCTTGAAACAACTTTAAGGCCGAGAGTACGGAAATGGTCTTCAGATTCTTCAAAAGAATCGTCAGCAAAATCATCAGAATTCAGGCTGGACATGCTGCTACCCTGCTCCCTCGCAATCCGTGCAGCACGAATTCCTTCAGATCGAATGATCTCTTGTACAACGAAATGTAATAATGTTGTTTTCCCATCGATTCCCTTCACGTCAGCCAATTTCAAGAGGGTATCTAGCTTGAATGCCTGTGCTCCGCCACGAAAAGTGCCAACGTTCATGCGATTCCCAAGTTTGAGAACAGCTTCCAATAGCTTCAAGAAAAGCCGACTACTTCTAAGCTCCTTACAAGCTACCTGCGAAAAAAGGAATTCTTTCTTACGGATAGATATCAATGGTAACCGACCTACATACTTGGAAACCCTAAGTGACACAGTTTATGCCCAAACATACTAATTAAGTGGCTATTGGATAGCAAACGAATCTATAAGTTATCCAGCAAGAGCAGTCGGTGAAGACATATTGAATAAGACAATCAAAATAAAAAACACATTATATAATTAGCTTCCCTCAATCAATTTTATAAAAATTTTAAAAAAAAATCTAAAAAATGCTTCGGCCTCTTTCAATTACACTACCTTCCATCAATTTGCATACAATTCATACATCTATGCATTTTTGTTGGCAGCAGGAACCAAAAGTAGAAGAGTAGCTTTTTTCGCTTTTTTCCTCTAAAAAATGCAAATTAAACAATAATATGCCAAACAGCAACAATGAAAATAGAAAAATCCACCCATCAGGAAATTCAATCATATAACAACGAAGGAAACTGCAATTCTTGGTTAGCTCGCAGATCCTACCAGCTCTTCTCAGGAAAGATGAAGCAAAAACTGAAAGCACCTAGTGGTTCCTTACAAAGATTAAGTCATTCTATACATATTGAAGTATGCTTACTCTTCTATAAATGGAACTGCTATCAAAATTGATGCAATCGCGAACCGAGAAGACGTGATAAGGACTTACCTGTAAGGTTGAAAATGACTCCTTCAGAATTGCAGCTTCCTCTGGTAGCAAAGACATGAAAAGTAATGCATCAAGCCGCTGGAAAACATAAGGAATATTCACCAGCATTTTTATAAACTGTTCCGCGGGTCCAAGTAAGGAAATGTCATCATTATACAGTCTTATCTTCAGCTCTTCATCAGCACTAGGAGCCATTTTCAGCAGTGTTTGGAGCAACTCTATTGGGAGCTCATTTCCTATTTGGAGGGAGAAAAATATTATATCACAACAAATGAATCGCAAAAGAAGATGTCATGCAAAGTGGCGTCTAAGTCCTAGAAAGTTCTTAAGAATTACCTTCAATAACTGCATCACAAACCTCTCCAGCTTTAACATTCAACGCTTTCAATGAAATCGCCAAATTCTGTGACTTTTTGGGATCAAGAATCCGAATATATTGAGTAGAAGCATCCTTGAGTGCTGACTCCTTGCCATTGCTCTTATTTTTATCAGCAGTGTTATAACCAAACAGACTTTCAATCATCTCCTCACTGAACCTGTAAATCACCCTCTATTTAGTGCAATAGTTTTATTATTCCGGGTAATGACTTCAAGGTAAAAGAGTATATACCTTACCTGAACTATAGCATATTTTAATTGCTACCTGAACTTTGAATATCTTGACTCTTCTACCTAATCCTACAATATGATTGATTTAAATACCCACCCTGCAGTCAGGAACTAAACGTATTTGTAACTTTTCTGATGGAATATTCTGTAACCTAAGGAATGTTTAAGTTACTTGGGAAAAATATACTATAATTTTTTTTTTGACCCAAACGGTTGAGTTTGCACAGAAGTTGATGGAAGTTTCTGAAATAAAAAGTACTAAAAGGTTAGCAAGTGAAAATCAAAAGTTTCAAAAATTTATGTACCCATGTCAAACACGCCATGGTTCAGGTAAGTTGATACTCTACACATTTTCACCTTATTCTGGTAAAATAGTGAGGGACAAATATCAGGAAACTTACTGGAAAGAACCCGCTTTGATGTGATCCCAGACCATTGATTGATCGGGGCTTGCAAGAACTTTGTCCCAGAAAAACGGCTTAAGCTTGGTTTTTGGTGCATTAGAGTCATCGGTATCAAGCTCCTGCCCAGACTTCCTTAAACCAGGTGGAGGCGGCACTTTCGACGAACTGGGGTTACCTGGTGGAGGACGGGGAGGAGGGAAAGCTGCTTTTGATGGTGGTGGAGGGGAGCACCACCTGGCTTTCGACCAGGAGGTGGCGGCGGAGGAGCAGGAGCAGCAGCAGGAGGAGTAGGAGGCCGAACTGGTGGTGGCATTGCCGGAGGAGGTGGTGGTGGTGGAGCTTGTTGTTGTTGTGGTGGAAGCGGCGGCGGCGGCGGCGGCGGCGGCGGTTTTTCTTGTGAAATAATGCTAGGAACACTGGATTGCCCAACTGAAGAGTTGGAAATTACTGATTGCATTCTGTTCATCGGAGTTTCCATTGAGCTCACCTTGAATGATGGAGCACGACTACTTTGGCTCGGTTCCCTTTTTATTGGCAGAGCACCCAGCTTATTTATATCAATTGGAGTTGCCTGGCCGTATGACTTTCGAGACGAACCTAACATAAAGTCACAAAAATCAGCAATCAAATGCAAACTTATGTGATAAGGTCTCATTGGGTTATTATGCTATGTTTTGTCCTCCCTCAAGTTCTATGTTATTGAATGCATATGCCGACGGCAAAATGTGCAATTTATACACCTATGAGGTTTGTTTAGCAACAAGAAAAGGGAAAATTGATGATAATTTTATTAACTTGTATTTTCTTGAAAAGAAAGATAACTTAGCAAGGTAACCAACAATGAGAAGAAAAAAGAAGTCCATCAATCCGGCGCATTCAATCACATGGAATTTGAGTTGGAAAAAATAGAAGAAAAAAAATAACATTGCCAAACAAGGTCTAAGAATAAGTAGAGAGCTCTTTCATACCAGAGAAGTCGCTTAAACTCAAACTAAGAAGCGGGCTGTCATCCCTCTGGCTGTAAGCTATAAAAGTCCTGTTTCTACGACATCTACAAAAGCAAACAGCAAGAAAAGCTGCAAGAAGCGACGTCCCCACCAGTGTTAGAACAACGGCAACCGTAACTGAGCTTTTGTTGCTCTTTTGCTTTTTTGGTGGCGGAGGCGGAGTATGGTGTGGACTGACTTTTTTTTGTTCTGTTGGAAAGAAGCCACTGGAGGAAGCAGGTGAGGATAATCCGATAGGAGATGGTGGGCTAAAATGAGCCGGAATAGGCGGAGGAGCTGGAACAAAATTGGGGTTTTGAGTTGTAAGGCTTGGAGATGGAGTTGAGACACGAACTGGGGCAGGACTCGGAGAGGGCGCAGTGGAAGAGGCGGGAACTGAGGAGGTTGTCGTAGTTGTAGAAGGTTGCTCAGCCAAGAATCTTCTTAAAACAGGGTTCCATCTCAGTAAAGCTTCAAGATAACCGGCCCACTGATTTGTCATACTGTCCTCGACAGAATCATGAAAAGTAAAACTTTGCTTGCTTAAACAATCAAGAAACTCTTGCCTAATTTCTGGTCCAATGCTACTAATAGCTTCCTCTAAGCCGTCTTTCAAAGAAGGCATATTTCTTGGATCTATCTCATTAGAATCACGGAGAACATCAACCAAAAGAGAGTCACCAAACTTTTTTCCAATTTCCCCTATCATTTTCATATCTAGTCCGCAACTGATCCATACTTGTCGCACCTGTAGTCACAACAAATCACATTGCCATAAAAAAAAACAAAATTAGAGATTTCATCAAAGGCATACATATTATATGCAAACAACTGTTTTGTCGCAAGGGAATTCCCAGGGGAATATGTTCTCGGCACATACGAGAGTGTCAAAAAAGTGTCTCAGAAACTATAATAACAGAAATGCACTATTCCACATCAGCACTGCGCTCCGACATTTGGTACACCGTCTATCCCGTCTCACACTTCAATGTTCAATCAATCAACCATCCGAATGACAATAACTTTCGAATCAAGGAAAGGCTGCGACTCACAGGGTGGTAGGATTTGTAGTTCGAGACGGAATGGAGGGTAAAGTACTGTTATTTTTCTCCGATTCAACTAACAAATTCATAATCCAGGAAAAAGTACAGCAGATAAGTTGACAAAATCAGTACATAAATTAGAACTAGACCCATTTAGGGAATCAATCTCTCTATTCGCATGCGCTCACTGAAGATTAAAAGCAACACAAGGATAAAAATAACAACTTTCGCTAATTTGTCTAAATATACAACAAATTAATAGTTAAATTCGTTCCACATTTCACCGAGCAAGTTTCTTTTCTCCTTATAATCTCGATCATTGAGGATAACACATAACTTCTTGTCATACAACACAAAAGTGGGAATGAGATCAGACTCGTAATGGAAAATTTAGGGTTCCTATCTCACCGTTCGATCGATGTGCCGCGAAGCTCCCAGATTGGGTGAATCCCTCAAACCGTGCCGCACCGCGAAGCCACAGGGCGCTAGGAGATGCAGCAAGATCATGCACGCGTAGGCGGAGACCAAGATCCCATTTGTGCCCCGACCCATCATCATCCTCGTCGTTTCTCGCATCCACCTCCCGATCCAGCTCCGCCCTTCTCATCTCATCGATGGCCACCTCCGATCGAGCTCGAAGGAGAGATCTCTGAGCTGCAGGGAAGAAGCCCCAGAGCGATTTCCTGAGGATGGGGAACTCGGGCAATCCTTTGGCCGCGAAAACGCGGGGTTTGGGATCGAAAGAGGGGTAAAGGTGGGAGCTTTGGTAGGGTTTGGAGGGGGAATTTCGCGGAGCTACGGTGGGGGAGGAGACGATCGAGACGCGAAGAGGGGGGGATTTGGGGGATCGCGGAGACGCGTCGACCTCGGCCTCGACCTCGACTTTTTTTTCTTTTTTTTGAATTCGTTTCAAAGTCAAAAAGCGATGCGTCAATTTTTGATCATCATTGTTCAAAGCAAAAATGTACGGAGATCCTTCCACTGTAGAATATTTTGACATGGACCCCTCAACTATATTTTTCTCATCGACACTATATAAACTTACTAAAAATAATGAAAATTATTATGAAAAATGAGAAGTTGGAAAAGTTTTAATAAAAAAAATTAGTTGAGAGGGCTATTTTGGAATAATCTACACAACAAACATTTATTAAGGAGGTCTCTATTATTGTCCACATTTCCACCAAAAAAGAAAAGGGGAGGGAAATAGGGGCTCGTTTTAATTTGGTAAAATAAAGAGGATTAAAGTGGAAAAAATAGAACTCGACCCTTTTGTTCGATTGGAGAGACAATACACATACACGACCGTTGAGGATTAGTAATTTTCTCCACTTATTTTTTCCGTAACTCTTTTATTCTTTTACTTATAGAGTTGCTTCTCTCTAATGCGCAGTTAAAATTGATTCATTGAATTTATTTCATTATTGCGAATTTCGATTCGAGAGATGTGAAACAGAGTTACCAGAATCGAGGCAAATCGCACGCACATAATGATAAAAAATTTATCTCGATCTCGCTTTGGTTTTGAAATAAACTTACCTAAAAATGCCAAGAATTATAATTTAAACTTAAGATCTCGAATATCAACCATCAAGCTTCTCCACCACTATGTCAGGGACAGTTTCGTTTTAAGCATTAGTTATCGATATCAAATTAGAGGCCTCTGTACAGTTTTCTCTCTCTGGGCTTAATCTAGTTTGCATGGCTGTACTGGCCCATCAATGGTGTTTCTTCGGCATTTTGGATATAGTTTTGCGATTTATAGCTCTTATTTGGCCCAATAAAGTCAAATGGGTCATGTTAATTGCAATACAAAGTGTACTGTAATAGCTTTTTCTTTTTTTTTTAGAGATAGGTAGCACGCTACCCGCTTCGTTTATTTCATTTAGAAATAAGTTTAGCTGAAAATGTGAATCAACTAGGATTCGAACTCGGGTCTCGGATACCAACTATCAAGCCTTTTGCCACTTGTGCTAGGGACGGTCAAACAAGTGTACTAAAATTATTCCTAAACTATTTCCTATCAAATACTTTTTTAGTAATATGATACCAAAATGTGCTTGAAGTTCCCTTCTCTCTACTTCATAAAAATCAGTACTTATTCAATTCATTCACTATTTGTGGCATATCTCTTTCTCCCTCACTCTACTATCCTTTTTTGTCACATCTTCAGATCTTCTTCTGTTAATACATATATATTTGTATTTATGACGTACGTGTTTGTTTTGCAAGATCTCCGCCGCCGAAGTCTCTCATCTAGTTGAACGGCGAGCTAGTGCGAATGTTTTGATGAGGAGATCAACGAACTCAGAGATCAGACGTGTAGAACATATATAAAATTAAGCAAAACTTCATTCCTTACCATGATAAAGTCGAGATCGAATGTACAATCGAAACTAACTACGTACAACCTCTGATCTCTCCAGTACACCCTAAATTACTAGTCTCAAACATGCACACGTCGTGGAGTGGTGTACGAATTCACATCTATAAGATGATATCGACATGCGACATATCTCGATCGCGACAATTTTATATATTTTGCGTTACTCCATGCTTATTATTATACGAAGATGCACGAGTATCGTGTCATATGATCACATTACATTATATGCATAAGATAACAAATTGTTAATTAATGTTTACATAATTATGGAGAGAATAACACCAAACTAGTAAAAAGCCAAAGATGCGGTGGAAATTTCTATGCATGTTTTGGACTATGCATTGTTTTTTGCATGTGGCTTTTGTACAGAGATCGAACCTGTAAAAAAAAGTATAAAAAAATGAAAAAATAAATAAAAAAATTTGTCACATATAAGTTACAGAATCAATTAGCTCTATCATCACATGTAGAAGCATCCAAACACTCATTAATTTAATTATTAATGATTAATTAGCGCTTAAAAATTCAAAGCATCCAAAAACTCATTGTTATAATTAATGATTTAAATTGAGTTATAGAATATTAATTAGTTTAATTAAGACTCAAATTAATCAGATGGATTTAATACTTTGACCAACCACCAGTTGGAAAGTGTTCAGAGCTAGCAAAGTACTGTTTATTAGAATATTAAAATCGGAATTAATTAATAATAGGATCATTATTCGGCAGTATCTAATTAAGATAACTAATTACTAGTTAATTAATTAATTAAGTAGTGGCATGCTTAATTAAAAGAGTGAGCATGTCCTTTTTGTTGGAATATTTACATGTTCTCCATGGGATTTGTGTGTTAACGCTCATTATTTTAACTCTTCGCGTTACTTTGCAAAAATTTCTACAAATCATATAAACTTCGATTTAGAATTTCTGCTTTGTGGAGGCTTATTTTGTGCGTAAAATTTTGAAGCAAATGTGTCGAGAGTAATGTTACATGTTCTTACATTTTTTACACTATTATTTACATGATATCATGGAGCATTTTACTCGGGTGAAGGTGACAATTCATGAGGAAGTTTAATTCATGTGTAAAATGATAATTATAGTAATTACCAAAGAGAACTGATAAAAAAAATTAAATATCGCGTCAGTAAAAACTTGTAAAATTTGTATGTGATTTAAATACAAATTAATGAAATGGAGCTCGGCTCATCTTATAATGTACCCTAGAGATCGAGTCCCCCACATTAATTCTTTAATTTATCCTAAGTTATAACCCCAATTAATTATTATTATCATTATTATTATTATTGTTATCCTACATTAATTAATTGCAAGAAATTAAACAACAACATGCATGTGGGAGATATATAGAAGCTTGATTTTTGTCTAGTATAAGTATGAGGACAAAAAATGGCCGGCTTGGAAATTAATTAATTAATTAAGTAATTAAGTATAATTAATTAACCATATATTTTGATTTGTTATACAAACTCAAATCATTTGTATTAATCAAAATTTCGTTTTTCTTGTTTTTTTCGGGGGAAAAGACCTTTATTATAAGAGGCATAGTAGTTTCGTCCAAATGATCAAAATAGTCATCTTTTTTCTTTTGTATATCATGCAATTAAATGCAATTGGACCAAGCCAAATTAATTTCAAAGCAAAGCAAAGCAAAAAAAAAAAAAAATATCATGCCACCTATTTTCATGCAATCAACCTCAACCAGGGACATAAACATCTTTTTTTTTTTTAGAGAGATATAGATAGACTCTACCCTCTTCATTTAAAGATCTGAGGTATTTTCTCATTTAATGATGTAAAGTTATCCAAATTAATTAAAGTTTGGTTGGAAAAAATTTTAAAAAATTATTTAGAACAAGATCTATACTTTCAATCTTGATTACACTTTTTAAAAAATATTCACTTTCGGGTCGTTTTATTTTGTATCCACTTGATGTACAAAGAGAATAATATCGAAAAAGTATGAAATTAATTTAGTTTCTAGATATCTCAAGTAGTATAGATCATATCCAACGATACCGATCATCGATTTGGAGGCTTCATTATAAAAAATAAATGAATGGCAGCAAAATCTGTTTACTACCGACAGTATTTCAGCTCAACACGTACACTCTCTCTCTCTCTATATATATATATAATATATAAACTGAACATCCAATTTATAAGAAACCAAACAAAAACCCTGTATAGATCTATCCACAATGCACTTCTCCTACTATATAAAGCCAAGGAAGGGCTCCATATATATATATATATGTCCCTAGCTATATAGCTTTGTGAATTCCAACACACCCCAATTAAGAAAACACGCAACCCCTCCCATATCTACAGGGCCACATCCCCTCCTCCTAGGATAAAACCCTAGCACCCCAATCTCATCCTCCCAATGCCCAACTGCCACGTGTCAACCTCACTCACCACACAAAGCTTTCACCTCCATGCACGTGAGGACATGGAGATCGAAGAGATAAACCCTAATAAAGCTACGTTTTCTCCGAGTAAGCTCCCTTCCACCGTAGTTGCAACTTGTAAGAGTCATGGGGGCTGAGAATAGGGTTAAGTACTACTCCACCACCCACATGGCCCCTAGAAACAACCCTAGCCTCCTCCGTCCTCCTCCGTGCTCGCTCTCCGGCGCTCTCAACGGATGTCTCGGTTGCCTCGACGGCCCGTGCATAGAGAAGCTCCTGCTGCACTGCGCCGCCGCCCTCGAGGCCAACGACATAACCGTCGCCCAACAAGTCATGTGGGTGCTCAACAACGTCGCCTCCGCAAACGGTGACCCCAACCAACGGCTCACCGTGTGGTTTCTTCGTGCTCTGATTGCCAGGGCCTCTCACCTCTGCCCGACGGCGCCCCTGCCCTTTGCCCTAGATGGCTCGTCGCAGTCGTCTCGAAGGCCAATGACCGTGACCGAGCTTGCGGGCTACATCGACCTCACACCGTGGCATCGATTCGGTTTCTCAGCCGCCAACCGCGCCATCCTCCAGGCGGTCCAGGGCCACCGGAAGGTCCACATCATCGACTTCAGCGTCACGCACTGCATGCAGTGGCCGACGCTCATCGACGAGCTCGCCAAGCGGCACGAGGGCCCGCCAGTGTCGCTACGAATCACCGTGCCCTCGGCGCACCCTCCGGTGCCCCCTTCGCTCAATATAGCTACCGAGGAGGTAGGGCTAAGGCTGATGAACTTCGCCAAGTTGAGAAACATCCCCTTAGAGTTCAAGGTACTCAAGACCAGCTCCCCGGGTAACTCTTTGAGCTTTCACCAACAATTGGTTACCACTCCATTGGATCCATCTTCATTAGGAATATTGCAAGATGATGAGGCCCTAATCGTCAATTGCCACAATTGGCTAAGATACTTGTCGGGGGATTCACAAGGGAATGATAATAATACAAGAGACTCCTCTTCCAAAGATGGCTTCTTAGAGTTCATTCACGGCCTCAACCCGACCGTCGTGACCGTGACCGACGAGGACGCCGACTTGGACACTCCGAGCCTCTCCTCGAGGATAATGGGTTGCTTCAACTACCTTTGGATACTCTTCGACGCCCTCGAAACCTGCTTCCCGAAGGAATGCCCGCAAAGAACGGGGTACGAAGCCGAAGTCGGCCAAAAGATCGAGAACATCATCCGGTTCGATGGGAGCGCCCAAAGGATCGAGAGGTCGGAATCCGGCGTGCGCTTCGCGCAGCGGATGAGGCGCGCGCGGTTCGGCGGGGTTTCGTTCGACGAGGAGACGGCGAGGGGGGTGAGGGTGCTGTTGAGCGAGCACGCGAGCGGGTGGGGGATGAAGAGGGAGGAGGCCAACATGCTGGTTCTCACGTGGAAGGGGCATAGCTCGGTTTTTACCAGTGCATGGGTCCCCAAAGTGATATCATGAATCTAAGGACTTGTCCTTTGGAGCTAGGAGCCATGCATGGGCCATGGCATTTGTGGTTCCTTACGAAGAGGGGGAGAGAGGGACAAGTAGAGAGAAAACGGCTGGTTTTGTCTTTTGCTTATCAAGAGGCCAAGTTTTGAGTGGGGATCGAGAGAGCAATCTTTGCGGCTTGGGAATGCACACAAGATCAGTGGCAGAGCCAGAACTGTGTAAATTGTCTTTACATACATATGTGCATCAGTAATTACTTGAAGTTTAGCTTAACATGCTCTTCTTAATTATCTTTTGTTTTAGATCAGTTGAACTGAAGCGAAGAGCGCGCTAATAAACTATGAACTTTAATTTTTATACTTTTGTCTCCTCATTCACACCACTGTTTATTGCACCTTTTAATTTTATTAGCAATGAGATAAGTAATTAAAGTTACATTTCTAAATTTAACTTATTAAAGTGTCCTTCAGGTATATATATATAAGCCAGACTCAAGAATGTTTCCTGTTGAACTTTTTTAGGCAATTCACTAACACCACAACAAACTGCTAGAGTATTGATTATATACCCAATTACCTTTAAACCCAGGATACATAATAGATATTGCAGAGTCTCTTTCAGTTTAATCGATCTAATAGGTGAAAGCAAGTTTTTTGATAAAAAATGGTTGTGCTCTGGTGCTTCTTCGATCAGATGAGAGATTTAGATATTTTCTTTTTTGAGAAAATTCAAGACATAGATTAGCTGATTTATATGAATATGTTTAAGTTTGCTCTTCTATTTTGAGGTACACATATGCATCCTCCATTTGACATTTGAGCAAGAAGAGAATACAAATTTGGTATTATATTTTGATTGAATCGGTTTATCCAGTAATGTGTATGAGAAGCTACAAAAGCAAATAGATCAGTGATAGGATAGATGACTCTGCACTGACTAATTAAACCACTGTGACCTGTAATTCAAATCGGATTTGAACTCAATCTCTACCTTCTCAGTGATTCTTCAATGCTTCCAGATTTTGGCTAATTAAAAAGTATTCAATAATCAAAACAACGCCAACATTCGTTTTCACGATCAGATCCGATTGAAGACAACAATTTCAATGCGTCGATAAGAATCGCCATCGAACAATTCTACAATTTCAATGGGTCGATAAGAACCGCCATCGAACAATGCTACAATTTCAATGCGTCGACAAGAACTGCCATCGAACAATGCTGATCTGTGTCAAATTAAAACATCTTAATGTTTAGAAACACAGGTATAATTAACTAGGTGATACATATGCTCAAGAAACTTATGTAACCTTGTCGATGCCAAGTTACAATGATTCAGTGGATTATTAGATTGGAGTGATGAAAACAAACCAATTGAATGAAGGATATATGCTATTGCAAGGTTGAACCAACCACAACAAATTTCTTACTCCTCACTAAACATCAAAGTTTCATTCCAATCCAACCATAAAAGTTGGACACTTCTTATGTGAATTAACTCAATTATCCAACTCAAGTATGCTTTAACTTAAATTCTCCCTGATGTTCTCAACAAAACAGGAGAAATAACACTTATTTTTTTAACTTAAAACTAGAGGCACACTACAAATGGTCCAATTTTAAGAAACCGTAAGTATAACAGTAAAAATTTTGTATAAATTCATATTCATAAGCATGTTACGATAATTTGTTTTTCTAACTCCTAACTCTACAATCCATCGCAAATAGAAGTAAAGTGTTTCAAGTTTTTAAGTTTTGAATATCCAGGAACCAACATTACTACTAATATTTCATAAACACAGCAATAATGGTGTGAAATGGATTCACCTATGAAACCAAAACTGTAGTGTAAAAATTTAACAATTAGAGTTTACCTACGAAGCCGATTGCTTATTCGGCATCTTTAAGCTCTTCTTCGAGTACTTATTCTTCCGTCCGCGCTCGACGAGCTTCTCAGCCTCCTCTGCTCTCGACGCCGCGGCCAACCCATCCACCACTTTCTGCAAGACCGCCGCGTCCACAAAGCACTTCCGACTCATGCTATCGTAGCAACACCTAAGGGCCAAATCGAAGTCCCCGGCCTTGCAGAGATGCGGAATCAGCGCCTCGAAGGTCCCCTTGTTGGGGGCGCAACCGTTCTTCACCAAATCCAAGTACACTGTTTTGGCCGCCTCCAAATTCCCAATTTTGCAATGCCCTCTTATTACGGCATTGAATGACGAGGTGTCGGGCTTCGGCCCGTCCCTCGCCATTCGATCGACGAGCTCCGCCGCCTCCTCGGTCCTCTTCTCCAGAACCAGGCCTCTGAGCTTCGCGTTGAAGGTCTTCACGTCGGGCTCGACGTTCCTCTCCCGCATCAAGTTCCAAACTTTCTCGGCGTCCGGGAACCTGCCGTGCCCGAAGAAGGCGTTCAGCAGGGTATTGAAGGAGATGAGGTCGGGGGATATGCCGCGCTGCTCCATGAGGCTCAGCACGTCGAATGCGGCGTCGAGGTCGGGTTTTGCGCAGAGGGCGCGGATGAGGATGTTGTAGGAGCAGAGGTTGGGGACGATCGAGGGGTCCTCGGCGGGGATTTGGTCGAAGGCGACGAGGAGGGCGTCGGGGTTGGAGGAGGAGGAGGAGGAATCGGCGAGGGCGGTGAGGAGGGCGTTGAAGGAGAGGGCGGAGCGGGGGGCGGAGAGGGAGGGGAGGCGGCGGAAGAGGGCGGCGGCGTGGGAGGGCATGGAGGCGGCGCCGTAGAGGGAGATGAGGCGGGCGGAGAAGCCCTCGTGGGAGAGGTCGGAGGGGAAGCGGAGGTGGGACTCGAGGACGGCGGCCACGGCGTCGGGCCGGCCGGCGGCGGCGAGGCGGCCGACGGCGGAGGAGTAGATGCGGTGGCGGCAGCGGAAGCGCGGGGAGGCTTCGGCGGCGGCGATGAAGCCCGCCGCGAGCTTGTCCGGGTCGCGCTCGCGGAAGAGCCACTTGATGATGGATCGGAGCGTCGCGGGGGCGGGGGCGGGGGCGGCGCTGCTAGGGTTAGGGTTAGGGTTAGGGTTTGAAGGGGAAGGAGAGGAGGAGAGGAGGCGAGAGAGGCGGGGGCGGACGAGGAGGCGGAGGCGGGAGGAGGAGGAGGATGATGAGGAAAAGGACATGGTTTTCGCGTCTCTTCTCGAAAAAGAAGGGTTTTGGGAGTTTAATAAGGCTTTAGTAAAGGGATTTTAGTGTTGGGAGAGTTAGCTATACTGGGTTGGGCCAAATTTTAGGGAAATGGGGGCCCAGTTGGAGCTGCTGCTCTCTCAGTAGAATTTTTGGGGAAAAAAAGGCTCCTTAGTGCTGCAACTTGGCCTTTCTAATTTTTAAATCCCCAACATAAAGATTAAAGAGCTGGAACTTCCAAACAGCATTGCCTTTCTAATTTTTATTAATCTCAAATTAGCCTCTAATCATTCATGGCAATGCCATGCTTTAAGAATGGAGTACTCTTTCCTTGACACAGTTCATGAATGATTTTTTTTTTTTTAGTTTGTTTAATTTAATTGTTTCAGCAAAGAAGATCTTGAATGAGTATTGATTTTAATGTTTTGAGGGGAGAAAAAATAAACTAGAATTGATTGAATTATGCAACTGAAGAACAAAAAAAAAAAAAAAAAACTCAAGCAATGAAAAACCCATGAACTATATTTAACACATTACAAAAAGAAAGAAAAGAATAGCTCTGAGAAACATAAAATATCATGTGCAAATTTTTGACCACAACCACTTTATATGATATTCTACGCATGATAATAATCATTTACTATTTTACAGACACAATATCCATCATCCAAAAAATTGGCCAATTTTTCTTAAAAAAAATTGCTTGCTTAATCACTGTTGTGGAGTTACTTAATCAACCATTTCCCTCTCAATATAAGTGAAGGACCAAAAAAAAAAAAAAAAAAAAAAAAAAAAAAGGTTAAGAAAAAGAAAAAAAAGGGGGAAATTAAGTGACAAAGTTGATAGTTAATCAAGCAATCAATATATAAATAAGAGTATAATTAATTGGCTATTTTAGGTGCTGTGGCACACCATAAAGCATTTCCTAAACAAGAAAATTGAGTACAGTGTGACCAATCACCCAACAATATTAACTGCTCCCAAACCCACCTTGGTAAAGGGTTTGTCCACTTGTTATCTGGATTGGGTTCACCACTTCATCCATGGACCAAGTGACAAATACTGTATTAAGATTGGCTATGCAGTGGAACCTTCTTCTCAAGTTTTTTTTTTGTTTTTTTCGTCCTCCTTCGGGTGTCTGATTGCTCTACACTAATAGCTTAATTCATCTAATCAATAAATGAAACGGATAGTGTGTTGTCTCTTTCTCAAAAAAAAAAATTTAACAATACGGTTAAACACAGAGCAGAAACAAAAGAGCCAATAGAGCCACAAAAGAACTTCTTACTGTGTAATTTCACCGGTCTAGTAGACCCGATCCAGCTAATACTTTGTATCGACCCAAACAGAATTGTACGGCCTCTCACAGTCCTTTCGCCGCCACCATGAGATTGATTCCTCGTCCCCCATGTCCTATAACAAACGTTGGAATTAGAGAGAGAGAGAGTAGAGAGTAGAGAATCGAAAGTTCCTCGTTGGGGAAAGCAGAAGTTTCTACTCCAAAATGCCGCGGCGACCGCGGGGCGCTGTTGCATCGCAGGCCGCCGAGGCGGAGGCAGAGGCGGAGGCGGAGCTGCAGGGCGACTTCGTCGACTCCGTGCTCGACATGGAGGGCGGCATCGGCGGGGAGACGACGGTGGAGAAGTGGGAGATGAGGTTCAAGTCGAAGAATCTGGAGGCCGAGAGGAGGAGGAGGGGGAAGCTCAACACCAACATCTTGGCCCTCCGTGCTATCGTGCCCAAAATCACCAAGGTACAAATTTTTTTTTTCTCTTTATTTCCTCTTTTTTTATTTTAAGTTATCTTTATTATTATTTTAATTTTGGAAATTCTTTGTGTAACTTTGTTAATTGTTTTTATCTTTAATAAAAAAAAAAAACTAATCGGAGTTATCATAGATAGTTTAGTTAAGGACTATATCAGATTTATTAATGGTTTTTTTTTTTATCTGTTAGTTGTGGATTATTGGTGGAACTTAATTGTACTCGTATTGTTTGCTAAAAAATGATTAAAAATGTTAAATTTAACAGAGTTTTTGTTAAATTTATTAAAATTTTTTACATAACTGATTTGAAATTACTAAAATAAAAAAAGAAATTTGGGATGGGATGGGATGGGATGATCTTTATATATTTTACGATTTTTCGATAAACAATCTGGGAAAAAAAAAAACTCTTCTTTGTTGTTGTTAAGGGATTGTTTTTTTTTGCGATTTTAGATGAGCAAGGAATCGACCCTCACCGACGCGGTCGATTACATTACGCTGCTGCAGAAGCAAGTGCTTGATCTACAAGCAGAGCTCTTAGAATCAGATGGTGGAGATCTTATTCATAAAAATGAAGCAAATGAAGATGAGGAGGGAGAGAAGCAGAGGAGTCCAAGTTCTGAAACAGTTGCTCCCCCTGTGACAGTGCAATGTCAGGTAATTTAGTTTTTTTTATTTTCCAAGAAAATTAAAATAATAGGTAAATTAAACATTTTGAGTTTCCAAAGTAGAAGTTTAAAGTGAACTATTATGAAAAGCAATTGAAATATTGGTTTTTCTTTAAGCAGAGATTTTAATGATAGAGATTAAGCTAAAAAAATTTGTTAAACTTAAATGCAGAGGTTGTAGCATTTTTGTCTCCTAACCACTGTAGAAGTGCTTGATTCTCTTTGCCAACAGGGGCAGGTTGAGCTAATACCTATGGGCCCAAACAAGTACCAGCTGAAGATAATGTACAAGAACAGGATAGGGCAGTTCACCAAAGTTCTAGAAGCTCTGAGCTGCTTCAATGCAGAGGTTGCTGAAATAAGCTCTGTGGCCTTCTTTGGCTTCTCCAAGAGTGTGCTCTGCATTGAGGTGAGTCCACACAAACTAAAATTATCCTTCTACTTGTGAAGTAAAGTGATTAATTGTTTATGTTTTTCCCTTTTTTTTTCTCTTTGTATAGGTGAAGGAAGGAGAAGAGGGTGAGATCATAGAATTAAGAAATCTTTTGTTAGCACTTGTTGGAGCCTCGGAAAATTGAGCCGTTTCGGATTTGATCTTCTATGGCTTGGATTTGAAACCACTAAATGTTGCAGCTTTTGCAGTGTACTACAAATGTCAGCAATATAAACACATAGAACTAACTTGTGGTTCCTGGCAATTGAATCTTATTTAGAATTGCGGAATAATTTATGATTGGAGTATGGATGTTAAGCTAAAATTTTTGTTCTACTTGTGGGCTAGTATTAAAAATTTTTAAGCTCAGATTTTTCTATGTTCTCTAGTAACTTAAATCATTTACACTGCCATTTTCGTATTGACGATTTCACACATGTGCTTATAGGCCCTGGCAAATTAGCTTTACTGGGTGAATTCATGAAATAAACTGCTAAGGCGGTGAGATTTAGCTAAAAATCATGCCAAATAAAGCGACAGTAAGAGAACGCATAATTCATTTTCGTCGGATATCTAACAAGTGTTCTCTTCGTATGATAATTCAATTGCCGACATACGGATATCTAACAAGTGACAGCAGATTTCAGTAAGCAGCAAGAAGAATCTATGGGCTACAAGATCGAGACTTTTATCGCTCGCTCGTGTGCAGAGATTGTAATTAACAAAACAGCAAATGCAGAGAGATTCCAAAGTCGCTCGGAGGTTCAGTGAGGTCGCATTGATCTGTCTATCAGATTTTTGAATGACCATGTCACCGATTCTAAGTACATTTGAAGCAATTTTCCGATTTAATTATGTGAAAGACAACTCATTCTGATAGTATCTGAGATTCTGCAGGTCGAAAGGACCAAAACTTAGTCTTGCAATTCAGATTAGAGATTCACATATCAGGAAGCTTCCATTTCATAAATTTATAAATAATGCCAACCAAAGGTCGATTACTTTCGATCTGCAGTACAGATTTTGGCTTTATCATAAGTCGAGGCAGATATTATATACGGTAATGAACCGTCAAAGGCCTTTTTGTTTCTGGTCTCAGGGACATCAATTAGACACTCACTTGAGAGTTGGTAACACATAATGTGCACATTAAGATCTTATTTTATCTTGGGATAATGTAAGGACAAAGTAAAATGATCTGAAACATATGATATGGAGCTAACTAGATACACCCTAATTGAACTCCGACATCTTTGTCTATAAGTTATGAAATAGTCATTAAACACAAATTGAAACCAAATTAGCTTTTGGTACTAATTGTAAAATTTGCCTTGGCAAACTTAATAAAAAGATCTAATCATTCAATTTTTGTTGATCCTGCATTAGAAAAGTACGCCTTTATGCTCCGATATAGCCAAATACCGTCGAATAAAGAAAAGGAAAGTTGACTAGAGAAGAAGCAATTAGTTCATCAAAATATATAGACAGTAAGGCCGCACGGGGGGTAGCTGTCACAAATGAAGAAGCAGAGAGAGGACATCCTTGCGCACGAAGAAGCTTCTGTCTCATAAAATTTGTTATAGTGCCAACTAAGCGAACAATATTTATATGCCAACAAAGTGATGAGCGAAGAAGTCGAGTTTGGTGATCATCTATTGAACTCAATTAGGTCTAATGTTTTACTGAAAATAAAAAAAGTCCAGAGTTTCTGATCTGAAGGGCGTTAACGGAATACTCCTATCACCTCTTGTTTCTACTGAAACAGCACTTTTGTAAAAATTCTAAATAGTTAGAATAGTAATAATGAACATTATCGCGAGAGAACTGATTTTAAGGGCTTTGTCCTTAGACTAAGTTTCTTCTGAGAATTCGCAATCAACTGTTAAAACAGTTTGAGCAGAGCATCATTTAAATTTGATTAATTTGCTGTAAAAATGTGATCCTGCTGTACCCCTCAATGTACACTGCAATGCACCATTTTCCAAGAGGCTTCTATAAATCAATATCAAATTCTAGTGTAGGACACAAGTCCTGCTACTCACCCCAATGAGAAAACCCAGTTGTTAATTAATCCTTGTCATTATGTAAAGAAACAGGTGTCACTCCTTAATAAAACCATCCACCCCAGTAACCACCTCCCTTAATCAAAAAAAAAAAAAAAAACTTTGTTTTGTGTAACATAAATAAATTAACAATAAAACTCAGTGTGACTTTCCCACTACCTGAAATTAAGATCCAACATTGAAAGCCCCCCCCACCCAACACCCCTTGTATCTAAGTAAGTAAACTAATCCAATCCTTTCACACCAAACTTAACAAACAAAATCATTAACAAACCTCTATGTATAAGCCCTTATATAAGGCCACAAATCTCCACTCTTTTTGGTACTACAAATTCTCTCTTCATCTTTCTTTGTGTTCCAAGTTTGAGACACTGCAGTAAACCGCCGATGGCTCGCGTGATTCTGTTCTGTGTATTAGCTGCTGATATTGTTACGACTCTCGCAATGGCTCGATCATTTCCGACTGTCGATCGAACCACTGCAATTCAGATAGATAGGCCAAATGTTGCTGATCCCCCTTCTTCTTCTTCGTATGCTGGAACTTCTAGTGCTTCTTTCGAGTCGAGACCTGCGGAGGGGCCTGCAAGCTTTCATCAGCATGTGAAGCACCGGCCGTTCGACCAATCTCTCGCCGGAGGGAAGATCATACTTGGAGGGCTCGCGGCCGCCATTTTTGCTGCTGTTTTCTGCTACATTCGCATCACTAGGCGGAAAAGTGGAGAGCCAAAGTCCTGAAACTGTTCAAAAAAATTTTTCTCTCTCTTTTGCTTATTCTTTTTCCACCCTTGTAAGATTACATATATTAATTGTTAGAGACAAATTGTATCCTTTTGATATTGTGCAATATAGAACGAATTAAATGACATGATTGCAAATGTTACAGAAGTTTCAAACTATTGATCAGGGCATTGATCAGAGGATTATGCAATTAGAATTAAACTTCAAATCAAAAGAAGAAACAAATAAATATGGTTATTTGAGATAATCTGAGGAAAAATGCAATCTCGAATAATGTTAGTAATCAATGCATTTCTTAAACAGTAAAGTATAACCAGTAAATTTGATGGGCCTTTTGATACTTTAGTCATATTATCTCTTCACAAACAGAAGGATAATTTAGTTTCTATTAGTAGTCTCACTCCATACATGAGGAACTTTTTTTTTTTTTTAAAACTTTGCTTTTGAAAAGCTAATAAGATACTAATTAAGTTAAATTCTAAAGATATCTTTCTCCCAAGTTTCTCTTTTTTGCATGGTGAAGATTTAGTTGTTACTATACATCCAGGAAAAAGTTACTTGAGCACTAATCCGAGCACTAATCTCGCGAAGTTGAAATCTTTATACGAAACAAAATTACACCATTAGTTACAATTTCAAGCGTGCAAAATTCTCGACCTCGATCATGTCGGATCGAAAGAAGAAGCAGCAGCAGAAGAAGGAAAAAAACAAATCTGCACTTCATATTAGACTAGTTTTCTGCAATTTTCTAAGTGATCAGGAGATATGGCTAGTATTACAGCTAGCAGGAACTTCGAACTTAATTCGTACATCTTCAACATCAAGTTTGATAAATCAAATACGATAATTATGATGCTGGTTTATGTTAATGCTTTAATTGCTCAATATCTATGTACAGAGATGTAATGCAACAGTACAGAAACATATAAACAATCAATCCATCAGTAACTCTTTTTTTTTCCTTTTTTTTGGAAGAATCCATCATTAACTTTTAACTAACTATAGAGACAGAGATGATACTCAAAGTATGATTATAGCAGTTTGGGAGGCAAAACATTTCTATATAATAACCTTTTCATACAATATTGGTGGTTGGTACTCTTGATTGTTTCTAATGAGTCAAAACACACACACACACCATGTTCTTGTGGGGCTTAATTATGAATCGAAGGCGATTAGCGAGTATAGCAATATGGAAACATCGAGAACCTTACAGAGTACACATTGCAGGGGGAAACAACTTGTGCCATGTTTAGTCTCAGCCTTTAATTGTTTTCCTCTTTTTTTTCTATTCATTCATATCCAATTAAACTATATAATTTTATCTTTGAACGTGCGCGTACTTTTAATACTAATGATGCAGGTGTTCTATCGATTAGTAGCATTATGTCTCCTGATCTCTAACATTTCCTGAAAATATGCAAATGAAAATGGTACATATTATTTTTCATTCACTTCCAATAATACAGTGACAAACTTAAGTTTTAACTATAATTAAAGTATAGACATTTAATGAACCAAGGTAAAGCTTAAACTTTTACACATTAGAGCTTTTAATTGTGAAGCTACATTTATGCCTTTCCTATTTAAGGTCAGGGTAAGATCTAATTGAAACCCAGGTCTAAAACAAGCTAAATGGATCATGGATTTGGTTTTCATTGGCTGTTATTCAATGAACTTGAAAACATTCCCTAATTAACACATGAATAAATAAAGTAAAAGAGAATTAAAAGGATCTAATAAAACACCAATGAGTGAATACCATTTACTGAGCTATCACTGGATTCATGGACCACTGCAGAAATTCTCTTTCCCATCTCAAGTTAGATCTAGCTGTCCATTCTTTAATTTATAGTAGTGCTACAGGTGTCACTTCTATACCTGCAGTCCTATCACAAATGAGAATACTATTCAATTAAACAAATTAGCAGATGCATGCATGCAACACCAGTTGCCAATGGGCCTGTACTGTAATGAAAGGAATCTTCACTGAAATCTACCACTACCTAACTATATAAAAAGTGTCCCACTGTCTTTTACCAAAATAAGAACAAAACCAAAAGTAAAATAAAATAAAATGCAGTATATAATTCATATCATGCAATGCAAAACAACTCCCCCCTCAACTCCACCCTTATATAAAGGGCTAGTTTACTACAACAACAAGAGAGCTCCAAAAATCTCAAACCACAACAATCACCATCAATTAATGGCTCCTCATCCCCTCCCTCCTCATCTCTTCTCTCTTTTACTTCTTGCTAATCTCCTCGTCATCGTCGCTGTTGCTCGGCCTCTTTCGACGGTCGAAAGAGACAATGCAGGTGAGCCCACTATGGCTCATGCACCATCTTCAAGCTTGAGTCCAATTGAATTACATATGACAACTTTTGCGGGCGCACCGGAGATCGGCCCGCCTCATCATCGACAGCATCGGGCCTTCGACAAATCGGTCGCGGGAGGGGAAGTGATCCTCGGTGGGCTCGCCACTGCGATCCTCGCCACCGTCTTCTGCTACATTAGAGTCACTAGGGAAAGAGTGGAAGATGAGAAATCTTGAAGTGGTTATATTAGCATGTTTGGTTAATGTGTCTTCTTTCCTTCTTTACTTTTTTTTTTTTGTTGTTGTCTTTTTTGTTTTTTTGGTTTCTTTATGAATACTTTGTTTTGCTTAAACAAATTGATACAAATGCCACTTCAAGTGAAAAGCAATGTATAAAGAGGCCATCTTGGATATTGAAATGGATAGGATATATATGTTGTGTATAATCTTCTATGTTTTTCCCCATTTTCCTTAGTTTTGTTTATATTTAAATAGGTTCTGCTACTGTTGCAAAAAATGGCTACTTTTTTTTTTTTTTTCCCTTCCACACATATGTCATTACTTTTCTTCTTTTGGTTTCTCTTCTTCTCATAAAATGCATGTAGAGATCATAAACATTTGGAGTAGGTGTTGAATCATTACTTCACCCTCTGCTTAAAATTAACCCTTCATTTACTTCAATCATTTGATGCTTAATTATCAAAATAAATTAATGGCAAAAGGAAAGAGCCATGCATATACATTGTACAAAAAAAAAGAAAAAAGACAAAAGAAAAAAGAAAAAAGAAAAGTAGGGGTGGGGCCAAACTTTCTCCATGCTTGTGGTTTTCAATTAGTTGTCATTAGTGTAATTAATATCTTGTAGATGTTAGGCCAGGTCTCTAGCCAAATTAAGAAAGGTTTGTTGAATACATGTGGACTTAATTTGTTCAATTAAGATCTTAAAATTAATGCAATCACACTCCATTTATCTCTGCTAACATAGATATTTACCAAACTCTAATTAAGCTCTAGATTAATTTGGTTTCCATTCTTTTTTATGATTTACCGAAGCTAACGCAACAATACTGCTTAGACCTATTAATAAAAAGAAATACTTAAACTGAGTTACTAGTACTATTATTCCGCGAATTACCCTTTCCCTTTTTGAGTACGTATGACTAATTAATCAGGTGTAAGCCACACTAACACTACAACAAAAACGTGTTGCTATACGTAGTCGCCACAAGATATAAATGACGCTAAAAAGATCACTATAACCAAAATTTAGCAACCACCGAAACTTTACCTCGTTGACTGCAGTGGCGGAGGAAGACAAGAGGAAAGGACTCTTCGTCTAGAATTTCACTAGATTGAGTGAAGAGAGAAGGAAGATGATAATCGATTTTTTTTTTTTCTTTTCTATTTGTAATCGGGCCGAATGGGCTGGATGGGATGGGTTGAGTAGAGTAAGTTTTTATTTTTGGCTGGATTGGACTTTATATTTAGATTTTTTTTTTTTTTTTGAGAGAGATAGATAGCACGCTACCCGCTTCGTTTATTTTATTTAGAAATAAGCTTAGTTGGAAATGTGAATCAACTAGGATTCGAACTCGGGTCTCGGATACCAACCACCAAGTCCTTTGCCACTTGCGCTAGAGACGGTCGGTCTTTATATTTAGATATTAGTAGATATTTTTTTTAAGTTTTGGCATAAATGAGACACTTACACAAAAGTGTTCCGAATATGTGTCATTATAATCTAATTCTGTTGTAGTGTAACGAAATAAAGTAAGTTATCAACAGCTAAGGTATTGAGTACTCCATCGGTGATAATTTGTTAGTGCGTCATTCAACCGAGTTGCATTCTCTCTTTTTCTAAAAAAGGTTAGTAGTGGTTTTATATTTTCAACGCTCCAACACGAAACTACTACTTTTGTTGGTGTGACATATGCAAGGATATATATATCCTTCATGGAAAAAGAAACAATAGATCTTAATTATCTTGCTCTACATGCATGGGAGATATTAAAAATCATGCATGGTCACCTTCAAAGGATGAAGAGAAGGTAGGCCTAACATGTGCAGATATATATATATATATATATATATATATATATATATATATATATATATATATATATATATATATATATATATATATATATATATAGCTGATCATCATATATCCAATAATATTGCTTTAATAGGTAGTAAATTCATGCATGATTATGAGTGGTCATTGGTCCGTACGTACGTGTTTTAATTGCTGGACCTATGAAACTAATGACTAGCTAGTTCGACGTGTGCCCAACCATGACCACACTTGTTTCGTGCTCAATTTGAGCCATGAAATTAAGCAAATGGTTGGTCCAAGTGCTCTCTCACTAGCTTCTTGATCCATTTGCGGCCCCGGCGCACGTGTGCGTGCATGTGTGTGAGAGCTACTACACGAATTAATGCACCTCATAAGGGATCCTTGTAAGGTGATATGGTCCACCTTCAAAACATAATAATGGCTCATCCAAACTGTACGTAGTAAGTTGCACTTAGATGAGGGAAAGAGAGAGAGAGAGCCTCATATATATCAGGTGCCTTAAATTCATGTGTGAGCTGGTGATAGCAAAAACTCATCTCTCAATCATTGATGCTTGATTCATTGCTGAGCCAATAAATCTTTTGAATATATGATGGAGCGATCTTGATTGATTTAATGCGATATTTATGATTCTATTGAAAATTTGATGCAGACGCACGTGGAATCTTCTTGCTGTTTGAGAATAATTAAGTGGTCGATCGCGTTGTCTTTAAAACAACTTTTCTATTCCAATGTGTGGCAATCAATCATGCACTATTTAACAAACACATTTTAATTACTATGGCAAGAAGTTAAAATAAACTTTTAGATTACTAGTTTTCCATATATATGAGCATATATATGTAGGTCCACCGGAATTAATTCGCTCGATCGGCATCGTTGATGGATCGATCACATTAATTATTCATGCACAACCATGCATGATCTCAAAGCCTATGGACTTACACCGCGTTTTAGAATCAGTGAGCTCTTGCATAATTTGCTTGATTTGGTTTAGTAGATTTAAGAAATGTTTAAGTAAATCCTTCATTTATTGTAAAAAGAAAAATTTTGTAATTAACAATAAAGTCGGTTACTTAACGATTACGAAGCATGGTTCTTTGCAGAGTTCCAATGGACTCGGCAACGCAAACAAGCCACTTGCCGACTTTTTCCTACTCCGAGGAGTCGGGGAGATTTCGACCTCGGCGCCGTCTTCGTTCATTCGTACGCACCAAGAAAACAGTTGCTGATGCATTGAGAGAAATTTATTGGCAGTGCCTAGTTTACCACGTCAGCTATAGACTGTACAAGCATTTACCATCAATCTTTTTGCGTTTTAAACTTTCGCCCTTCATTAAATTTCATCATATATATATATTTTTTTTTGGCTAACAATTATT
Source organism: Aechmea fasciata (assembly GCA_025177825.1). Lineage (NCBI taxonomy): Eukaryota > Viridiplantae > Streptophyta > Magnoliopsida > Poales > Bromeliaceae > Aechmea > Aechmea fasciata. The sequence continues at coordinate 7,862,060 of CM045932.1, read as the reverse complement.
TACTATATATTATGTATATATAATTTGACGATAAATGTATAATTTTAAATTTGATTATATATTCAAATTTTAATTTTTTAAAGTTAAACTTTGCACTAAAAAGTTTTATCTATTTTCCCTTATTTTTTTTTTCAGTCCACAGATGACGTGGTGAACTTTTCTTTTTAATAATTTTCTTTTAATAAACTAGTTTAAATTTAAATATTTTGTTATTTAGAAATATATTTAGAAGTAGACAGTTATCATATTTAGAAATAGATTTATTAGGTATAATTAGAAATAATTTAAGAATTTGGACTTTATATAATGTAATTCGAAGTTACAAAAAATAATCAAATAATATTATCTTTTTATTTTCATATCTTTTCTTCTCACTCTTCCTTCTATTTTTTTTCTCTCTACTTTTTAATTCTAGAGAACGCAATAGAACACCGTAGAAAGGGCGAAGGGGTTTGAACGAAACCATAACCTTAAACCCTAGGGGCAGAGGAGATCGAGAGGGAGAGAGAGAGCAATGGCGACGGAGAGCTCGGCCATGGCGGTGATCAGGGCCTCGCGCCCCTCCTTCCGCAACTCCCACGACAAGGCCGCCTTCGCCGTCCACGCCTCCTTCCTCGCGGCGGGCTACTCCCTCGCCGCCGCCGGGAAGTGCGCCTTCACCGATCACCTCCCCTCCGGTCGGTATCAATTCCCTCTCCGATCCCATCTCACTTTGAAACCCTCGGGTTCCGATCTAATTCGTCTCTGTTTGATTTGTTGTTTGTGTTGCATCGCAGGGGAGGAGGAGGTGGGAATCGATGGGTGGAACGAGCTTGAGGATTGCTACGCTTTTGTTTACTTTAAGAATGAGAAGGGGGTAAAGAAGCGAGTTCTGGTCAAGTGCTTGGCGATTGGAGATAAGCTCGCTGTAGATGTGCTGAACCTCGAAGGGGAGCAAAAGGAACCTCTTCATCTTCAAATCAAGTATGGATTCGTTTGTAAACATTGAAACCTTTTCTGTTTTTGGGCAATTTGTGTGGTTATTGTTGATTCTGTGTTACTGTTCGTGGTTGCAGTGTGAAGGATTACTTATCTGACGATGGTGTTGATCAGCCGAGAAATTATGGGGATATGTACAAGGATCTTAAGGGCCTTGTTGAGAGCTTGAAGTCTAGTGTTTTGGATAAATTGGAGGATGGATATGAAGGAAAATTGAATGCCAAAGCCGAGACCTCTTCATCTTCTCGCAGGTCTCTTCGACTTGAAATTTGGATTTCTGAGTTTAATATACTAGTTTAATCATTAAATTCTTGTGTATTAACTTATTAGAAAACTTACTTTGAAAACTTATTTGAGAAATGTATACAAGCCTCTTAGAGATATGTGTTAATGGTGTTAATTGTTTGGTGATTTAAGATTTGTGATGTGGTTGTTATGCAACTAGGTTTGTCTGTTTAAATGTTTTGTATGTACCGGTGATATCTGCTATGTGACATTGATATATTATTCGACAGGTAGACCGGTTTCTTTGTGCAACGCCATTCTCCTTTCAACTGACAAATCATGTACAAACTATATAACCAATTGAGTGTAGTTCGGTATAATTGTGGGTTTGTAAAGTTTTGATAGTTACTTGGTGCTCTATCGCAGAACATGCATTGGAGATTTGTGGAAGTACAATAAAAGCATAACAGTGTAGTATAATGCTTTGACAGTATTGGGGTAGTTGGGTGTTGGAAGGAGCAACTTTGAAAGATTTAGGTTATAAATTTAGCACGAGAGAGATTAATTGATAATTAGGGAAGTTGAATAAGGGCCAAGTTTCTGTAGGTAATAAGTGGACTTCGAGACATGATGTAAGTAGGGTGTAGAGGCATTTGAACTTGTGTCAAAGTGAATTTGGAAGAATATGTGATAATTCATGACATGAATGAACAATGTCACAGGTTGATATGCTTTTAAGAAACATTTCACTTTCTCACGATACAACTTGATGCATGTGTATTGAGTAGGTCTCTGGTTGGTTGCCCCCCTCCCTACTATACTGTGGTTGCGTTCGTGTTTGCTCGTATATCATGATTAATTGCTATTTTTTGTGGCACAACATGACAATTTTGTGGCTTATACTCTGTTTTCCAGTAATGAAGGGCCTGATATAGACTTAAACGCTCCTGAATCTGTTGTGGAAGTTCTAGCTGAGGATCAGCGTCAACCACCAAAGTAGGTGCTTTGAGTCCTTTTCTGCTTTTTATTTGCATTCGCATGGTATCCCAGTCTATCCTTTATTTATTTTCTTTATATGATTGTAATAATAAACTTCCAAATCTGGACCAATCACAAATTTAAGGGCAAGTAAAGATAAAAAGGGAATGTATTTATTTCCAATAACAGTTGCTACTTGCAATAGCAGTTGTTAGACAGACTTCTCACTAAGTCATCATGAGTATTCGACTCGCAGCCTAGGTCTACTGCTAAATCTATTGCACTAGAGGTAGTAAAAGGCTGTGCTCGAGGGTTCAAGTGTAAATACAACTGGCAAGAGTGGTGCTCATTTTGATCATCCTCTCAGTGTATGCATGTGTTTGTGAACAAGATGAAGAGAACTGATACAAAAAGAATTCAACCATTTGCTTGCTAACAACTTTGTTACATGGACACATCGAATAAGAAAGATATCTAGGAGGGAAAGAAAAGGGCGGGAATGAGAGAAAAGACAGATAAGAATGTCTGATGTAGATTAGATTGACCTTGAGCAGGACTGTTAGCTGAGTTGGCAATTAAATGACTTATTAGTAATTTATTGTGTCGTTGATTATATTTGGGTAATAATGTGAAATCTGCTGTAAGGGTTTCGGAATTACAAATGAGAAATAAAAATGAATGCTGACACTTTTAGCTCGGTATTGCGTCTTAATTCTCAACCAGTTTGAATACACTTTATTTCCCTCTAGCTTTAATGTTGTTACTATTTTTAATGTGATTTCACTTTGTTTCAGCTAACATATAATAGAATTGAAACATTTTTTTAATTCATATTTGGTCATTTTTTATTTGTGTGTAGTATTGTATATCCTCCAGTTCCCCCATTTGACTACAATGACGCGTTCCCTGGGCCTGGTGCTGGATTTTATCCTCACATGTTTGTTTTCTAGCCTCACCATATTTATGTCGTATAATTTACTATCCAATCTATAATCTCATATGATCATATTCATTCATTTCAGGGCTCCCGGAATCGGTGGAGACATGCTCGTAGGTAATTAACTTATTCTTCAGTTATACAATATCGGATTACTTCAATTAATTCGTAGAAATTTGCTCGACGCTCTTATCATTGCACAGGGCCAAATAATCCAATCTTTTTCCCTCCTGGTGGACGCCCTGATACTCTAGGCGGATTGCCGTGAGTAACATCTATTTATTTTTCTATACCATCAAAATCTGCTTTCCTTGTCCAAATCTACAAGAATCGTTTTGTATTAGAGGTACTAATACATGTAAATCTGATACAGTGGTGTACCTCCTGGTGCTCGGTTCGATCCCATTGGTCCTCCTGATGTTCCAGGCTTTGAGCCTGGTCGCTTTGTCAGGTACGCTTCAATAGATATTTAAGCAACTAATAGATGAACCAAGTTTTGTGGCCACACAAAGTATTCATTATCTGATGTTCGCCTACAAGATTAAAAAACCATAGCATGCTTATTATAGAGATTGTTTAATATGTTGGTGAGGTAAGTTTCTGCTTCTGATAGGCCTCTGCTGTAAATTCTTTGCAGGCGTCAGCGGAGGCCCGGCGGCGGCGGTACTCATCCAGATCTTGAATTCTTCCAACAAGGCCCTGACTTCATATAGAGTGTTGCCTCAGTTGCGCGGTAATTTTGCGCAGCATATATAGCTGACAGACATATACCTGACAGACAGTGCAATTAGTTTCTTTTCTGTTTTCATTACCATGTTCTGCTTTCAGTAGCATCATGAACTCTTCTCAGTTCCTTGAGCCAATTAGGGTGATCTCTCTTCTTAGATCCACTTCTGCTTGTGGGGCATCATCATCATTAATGAATTTAGAGCCTTAAAAGATACACAGTTTTATTTTAGTGCTTCTGATGTGTTATATATAGAGAGAACCTGTTGGTGAGATATTTGATATATTGCTTCTTTTCTATTGTAGTATTTGTGGAGTACTTTTTCTAACAGCACTGCACTGTAAATCAGGCTGGAACATGAAATGTAAAATAAAATTAGCAAGCCAAAAGGCTGGAACATAAAAATAATAAACTAAATTAAAAAAAATAATAATAATAAAACATAAATTCCTGAAACTTTGACTCGAAAGGCTAAAACATATAATCAAATTAACGTGGGATGGATCTGCTTAATTGGATTTGACCTTGGGGTACGAGCACGATTCCTACAATGATTCGGTTTCCACTTTTATTTGTTATAATAATAATTATAATAATAATAATGAATGTACATAAAAAAACGGGATTTAAGTTTAGTTTGATACTGAGGCCTATTTAACGCTATTAGATAAAATAGAATTGTAGAAAAAATATATAGAGATATGTTTCTGCGTTCTCTAGTAGGACCACAGAAAATATACCACCGTAACTGATTTATCGTGATATGCAAAACGATATTTTTCCAACGTATTTTCTTATAGCACGTAACGTAATCTTCCCACAATTCCAAACGAAGTCTTAGAATTCTATATAACTATAGTTAGTTTTTCTCCATTGTTTTTGTTGTTTTTTGTTTTGTTTTTTTTTATGGATTTAATGCCAAAAAAAAAAATTCTTTTCCTTAACTTTCAGTTAAAAAGATAAACAGATGGAGCCATGGAACACAACATCCAACAAATATATATAATCCATTAATTTAAAACAAAACAATCTCTAGTAGTACGTACATTAATAATATGAAGATTCCAAAAAACAGCATTAATTTCTATTACTAGTACCTGTCACGAATAGAACAATCCAAAAAACAGCTCATCTAATCTCACCTCCACCAAACACTATCTATCAGATACACAGATGGCAGCTTGAAAGGGGCAAAAGAAGCTATACATCAATACATAACATACATTCAACTCAAAACTTGATTTTCTTACTCACACACTAATGTCGCATTATCTGGATCCGCTTCTGTTTCTGCTTTTAAAAAAGCATTTACGCCTCCGACAGACGATTTCACAGAGAGGACAATCTGAATCTTCTACTCCAGTTTTAAATACAGAAGCTCCAAACCGGTACTTCCGACTTCCGACTTTACTGCATTATTTGAAGCACTTCTCATATCAGAAAAATTATCACAGCCTACAGCACGACCAAACAGACCCTCTACAAACAACATTACACTATTTTTCACATTATACGCGACGACGAGAAAGCTAATGCCATGAATGGAAGATGATGGATAGGTGGAGAGGAAAGTTTCTAATAGACAATCAATTCCACATTCCCATTTACTACACTCCAGTTATAGATGCAGCCAAAAGAAAGAAGAGACAAAAAAGGGAGGGGGGAATAATGCAGAACTTCCTCCTTGCAGAATATCCCTCTTCTTATTATCTCTGCTCCTGGAACCCTCCTCCCTTTCTGCCAAGAAGCCCTGCAGTATCAAACAATACCATATATATGCAGTGAGCAGTGTATTATATGTAGATGGGAACAGGTTGTGGGGAAAGATGAGGACAGAGTCCATCATTAAAGCAGAGAAAGGGACATTCTAACTATCAGAACTGCAGAAAATGGTGGTCTTAATCAATTAAAGAAGTTTCACACTGAAAGGCATAGTATAAATGTGAACAGAAAAAGATGAATTTTTCAGACAATATTAACTTAAGTGAACAAACAAATCCAAGTAAAAAATTTAATCACAAATAAAGGCTTGAAGATGAAAACCTTCTGGTTCAAAATAGAGGAATTGTCAAAAATTTTAGTTTAGAGGACTAGTAAATCAAATAATAGGTGGCGTAAAATTGTCAAAGTAAACAAGTCGGTGGGGCGGCTTAAGGAAATGAACAGTTGATGAAATTTTCAACACATGCAGAGACTTTTTGTTTTTGGTTTTTGTTTTGAGTACAACACATCCATAGAGTTGAAAAATGCGATTGCGGAGAACAAAAAGGAAGATCCTTTTTTTTTTTTTTTAAAGAACATGCAAACATGGAAGAGAGAATAGCAGTGTGATAACTCGGAGTATGCATAACAAGTGTGTTGGATCAATAAATACGATACTATGAGAGCTGAATAAGAAACAGTTGCCCTGATTTCGACTAAAAATATCTTAATTTCTACTGCTTCATAAAAACATGCATGTCATTAAAATTAGTTAACAGCAACTTAGCATAATTCAAACATAACTCACTCACAATAATTAGCATAGTTTACAAGTATAAAAAATTCAATTATAGCAATAATAAGGAGAGAATACATATGCCTGCAAGTAAGTAAAGATAGAAGATAACCATCATGTCAAAGGGAATAAAAAAAAAAAATCCGTTTTGTTTGAGGAAAAAAAAGGACCAAGCGTTTGATTTCAAATTAGAGGAAAAAAAGAGGAAAAAAAACTTTCACCACCGGTGGGGCAATTAAGCAAACACTTTAAACACCCACTTCAAACTATAAACTGAAACAACAAAAATTAACGCAATAAACTCAATGAAGACCATAAACCGCTAATCAAAATGGGATCTTTTTAAGTTTGCTCACCATCGGGGCGACAATCGGGGGGGTCGTCGAAGAGGGAGCGGGAGAGGCGCTTGTGGGCGAGGCCGATGTCGAAGAGGATGACACCGGAGGTGGGGTCGGCGACGAGGATCCCCTTAACGGGGAGCCACACGAAGAGCTCCTCCTGCGCGAGCCCCTCCACGCCGCGGAGCGCGCCGAAGCTGAGGTTGCCGCGTATGGAGCGGTCGAAGAAGGCGACGGCGTCGTCGTAGTACTTGGCGTAGCAGGGCCGGTTCAGCTCCACCGTGAGCACGCCCGACGACCGGTTCAGGGAGAAGGTCTCGACCCCTCTGGGCAGGAGCCCCCCCGGGAGCCCGTGCTCGCGGAGGAGCTCGTGCACCCCGCCCATGGCGGCGGCGGAGGTGGCGGCGACGAGGAGGAGGAAGAGCGGTGCGAGAGGTGAGAGGGAGGGGAAAGGCGAGATCTTTAGCTTTCCCATGGAACGGAGATCGAGAGAGAGAGAGAGATACGGCGAGGTGTTTATAGGGTTTTAGAAGGGTTTGGAGAAGGAGAGAGAGAGAGAGAGAGAATATTTGAGTGGGGAAAGGGGATGGAAATGGAAAGGGGTGTTGAATTATAACGAAGAACCCACACTAATGGAGTTGGGATTGTTAAGAGTGAAATGACTAATCCACCCCTTCCTTCAACTTAGGTAATTAATTAAGAAAATGTTTATATTAATAATCTTTCAATAAAGGCTAGATGAAAAAAAGTGTCTCAATTTTGATATCTAACAAATTAATAATATTATATAAGTGCACTAAAATTATTATTATTATTATTATTTTTCTTATCAGTAATAAATTCAGATAATCAATACTTGTAACCTGTAAGTCACTAATGATGACACTCAGAAAAATATTTTTCCATACAGTTAAAAGCTTTATGAATACTCATTAAATGCAATTAATTTTGTAAGCACAAAATAGTTCTCTAACTTTTATGAGCACTAAAATAGTTCTGCTTAAATAATTCTGCTTGTTGTAATTTATTACACGCTGTTAACGAATTGTGTCAAAATTTTACATTAAAATTTTTGCAGTGTTTAATAAACTTGAAATATACGTCTAAAACTTCTAAGCATCGTATTTTTTATTAAACTATTTTAGCACATTAGTGTTTTTAACCAAGATCTTGTGGCTACATTCACCACCTTTCTTTACACAACATTTTCAAATATTACAGTTCGTGCATCGTTTATTTTTATATATTTAATTAGTATATTTCATATAATTTTCGTAATTATAAATTTATTAAAATAAATATTATTGACCAATTCACATCAAATAAATCAAAAGATTAGATAGTAAACTTAAAATTTTGAAATATTAAATTGTTCATTCAAAATAATGAATAGTTCAGATAAACTCCGTTTATTTATTTATTTTTTTTAACAGGTTAAATTACAGATAATTTTTTTATAAATATCTATTTTTTACTTTTTCTTTTTAACTTTTAAAAATTTATATTTTACTATTTTAATATTTTAAGTTATTGCATTTAGCTTCCATTCAGAATTCTATCACTATTCCGTCTATTTTATATAACTTATATCGAAAACATCCTTCAAAACAACAAGACTATATTTACAAATTAAAATTTTATTATAGAAGAAGTGATCATGGTAATTTTGACATTTTGCTATTTCTATTAATTACTATTTTACCTTCTGCGTGATATTTTTTTGAAATTCTAAATGAGTAAAATATGGATTCTTAAAAAAAAGAAAAAGCAAAAAACATTTACTGAGATTTTTTTTATATAATTTAGCTTTTTAAAAATGATGTAAGGTTCTCCTCAAGGCGCATATTAAATTTGATTTAATAAGAAACACGGGTGATTTAGACATTTTCGTCCGAGTGTGTGAGGGGATACATCATACGTATACATAAATAATAGTGAAAACTTCAAATACCCTAGTTTGTGGTTTCATTTTTTTCTCACTTTAATATTCTGTGGTTTAAGATGTATCAAATTAGTACTCTGTTCTTTTGCATTTTTTCACTTTAATTTTAATATCCTGTGGTTTAAGATGTATCAAGTTAGTACTATGTAGTTTTGTATTTTTTCACTTTAATTAGTATTATGGGTTTAAAGTGTATCAAGTAAATACCCTGTAGTTTCGTATTTTCTTACTTTAGTATCTTGTGGTTTCGCAATTTCTCACTTTAGCACCCCATGGTTTAAAGTATATCAAGTAAATACCATGTAGTTTCGTATTTTCTCACTTTAGTGCCCTGAGGTTTCGCAATTTTAGCATCCTGTGGTTTAAAAATCATATGGTACTAATTTGATACAAAAATAAAACCACAGGATACTAAATTGATACAAAAAGTAAAACCACAGGGGACTAATTTGATACACTTTAAACCACATGATCCTAAAAGTGATAAAATGCGAAACGATAACAATTTGATCTTTAAATCACATAATACTAAAATGAAAATGTGAGAAATCACACGAAGTTTTTTTTAAAGTTTTCTCTAATAAATATAAGGAGGCCTTCGGTTTCGGCCGTTTGCGGGCGTTTCGATGTTGGGAATAAAAACGGGTCGGAGGTGGGAATATTTCGGGCATGGGAAGAGTCCAAATGGCATCATCACCCGAGTGGGAAAGGAATGGCAGAGGCTTTTGATTGGTAGGAAACCTGGAATAACTCCAAAACTCAGGTGTTTTTCACACTTCACCACCCCACCCCACCCCATAAATAATATCTCTCTCTCTCTCTCTCTCTCTCTCTCCCCCCTCTATATGACTATACATTATTGTCCATGGAATCTTTCTTAGTTGCTACATGAAACAGTCAGTAGTAGCAGATCACTTCAGTTCAGCTCAGTTCAGTTAGCATTATCCGAGTTTTTCATTTTGAAGATGGGTATTCCGTATTCACTTCTGCGTTTTCCAGGACTCATGCTTTTCGCTTATTGGATATCAGAATAAAGATTAATTGCATACAGGTCTCTACAAATATAGTAAATTGTAAATATATTTTTATAAAGTTCAATTTTTATTTGACTCTAATAAGATAATTCTATTTAGGTAATGCTTTCTTATATATCTTGACGTGTATATATGGGTCCTAGCATTTGCTTCTTATTTCGTGTCTCTATTAATTATGATAGATGTGACTCGAAATCGATAATCGACTTAAGTCGGATTTTTGATACGCTGATAAATTAATTGAAAAATTAAAATTGTGAAGGAAAATAAATGTTTGTGGTGGGTAGCGGAGGGCTCGGGCGGTACGGATCAGATCCGAAACTCTTTATGAATTTTTTTTTTTTCATTTTTGCCCTAGAGGCATGAGATCGTGGTCGGTTGTAATCATCAGAACATTGTATTCCCTTTTTCGTTCGATAGTCAAGTTCTTTCCTTCCTCGCCCGTAGTTTTTTTCTGCAAAGAATTTTTCACGTAAATCTGTGTGTTCTTTTTATTTTCTGCTTGTGGGTTTGATTGTTTTGTGTTCGTCATTTTGTTTTCGTTTTTGCGTTTATCGTAACAAATTAATTTACTCTATTCTAGTACAACCACTATGTAATATTCACACAACTAGCAAAACCTAGAAGCACATGACCCAAATAATGAAATGTGCTTTTCCGTAGAGGTTTAGGAGTTGCTTACAAGAGAAAGCAAAAGCACTTTGAGCAACAATACATGGAGAAAAGCCATTATTATAAATTGTTAATTATTATTACTATTTTTCACTATGGTTCACATCTCCATGCAATTAGTGAAGGGGCGTAGAGGGAGCCCCTTTTTATGTACCACAATTCGTTTTAAAACTATCACAACAATAGCTTTTATTTTTTATTTTTTCTTTTTTGTGGGGACTCGAGCTCCCATGATGATTCTCTTTTGATATTAATGATTGAATAGTTAATTAATTTCTTTCTCTAATCCCTCCTTTGATACCAACAAGTCCGAGGATTAATTAAATTTGTAAAATTACGCGCAAAAGGGTGTGATCGATCCCTGATCTCCGAGGGCGAGCGTTATCTTATTGACTATGCCAAGATATTAATCTGGATTCGGCGCCGAAACATCTCAAATTGCCGGTTCTCGCTAAAGTCGGTGGCGCAATACGTCATTCGCCGAATTCAACTAATTCGCAAGTCTATGTACGTTCGAAAATCTCAGCGACGAAACACTCGACTTTCCCCGCATTCACCAGAAATTCGGCGGCGAAACATGCGACGGCGCCGGCTTCTATTCTAAAGCGCCATTTTCTCCCCGACAAAAGCAACAAAACCCTAATAAATCCCTCGTCCCCTCTTCCCCGAACCCGCTCTCCTCCCTCGACGGGCGCTCCGCCGCACGCGGCGGCGCCGCCGCGTGCTCCGCCTCCTCCTCCGCCGCCCTCTGCGTCTTCTCGAGCAACGGGAAGAGTCCTCATCGAATCTCACTTCATCTCATCTCATTCTTGCATCTGTATGTTTCCATTAGTTTACATTGCTTCCGATCTGGTTTTAATAGCCAAATTTTAGATTTATATGGTTTGTTGTGTTCCTGTGTGGTGATAATCTTGCTCTGATTTGGGATTTGCGTGGATCAATAGGCAATGATTTGTTATGTTGGGGAAATTTATAATGTGAACATAAAAAGATAAATAGAGGAAAAGTTGCAACATAGGTTAGTAAAGTGGTTGTTGTTGTTGTTGTTTTTTTTTAAATTTTGTTTGAGTGCATCGTTGAACACAGGATTATAGGTCAATAGCTCCAAAAACAAACCAAATTTTGGAGGAATGCTATTTATTTGCGCAAAATTCAAAGCTTTTTTTTGAACTGAGCAAACTGGTCTTTTGAGATTTCTCTTTAGGTGTTGGAAATTTGTAAAGATACAAGAACTGACAAAACAAACAAAAATGTTATTGAAATGAAAATCTCTGTATCCACTTAACCTGTTTAATATTCCATGTGTGGTATAATCCTTCCGACATTGTCGTGTATATAGGATGTATAAAAATTTATGCATGGAATAATATCTATATCCTTTACTGGTAGCATATTTGATGTTGGTGGTACATCTTTTTTTCCCCCCAATTGCTGTTGCTTATACATATAATCTTAAACTTGTTTCAGTATTGACCTGCCTAGTTGAGTTTCCATTCGAGCAGTTTTGGAAGTTTCAGCTTAAAAAGTAACAAACAGAACTAGAATGAAATGTACAAACTTGAGCTGACTAAATCCGTAATGTTTGCAACATTTTTATATAATGAGGTGCTTATTTAAGCTACTTTTATGTAGCGTTAGCTGATATTAAGTAGCGTTCCTACAAAAAATGTGAAAGGTAGTGAATGAGATTATGATATGAAACAGTTTTTAGTCGATTTCATTCCGTCTATGAAATCATCAAACCGGAGGATTTAGAAGTGAAATAGATAAGGTGAAAGCCTGATTTTTTCTAGATGGACAACTTGAATTGATGTTCTTCAAAGTGTTCTGTTGTTATATCTATTGGTGAGGATGGATCTTGTAGATTATTAAAGTGATGGATATAGGTCAAAGGGCTAAAAATCATTTGAAATGGTTATTTGTTTGTTAGATGACTCGATAAAGCATCATTGAAAAATGTTTGTCATAATGAAGGTTCTATTAGACCTTTTTAAGATGGTACTGAATTCACCCCAGAGAACAATTCTTTTAAAAAAGATATCTTGGAAATACATGACATTGTGCGGTAGTAGTTGGTTTGATTACAACTTCACGGTTTCTTGAGAAGTGAAAAGTGGCTTTACTGAAAATTATCAGAAGATTTAAAGGGGAGAGAACGCCAACATAATATTATTCTTGTCAGCTGTTTATAAATGATAATTATCATGTTAATGTGAATTATCAGCTGTTTCTTATTGATGAGGCAGATTATTTTAATTATCCTTGGGAGTTGTTGTGTCCCTTAATTATCACTAGATATCCATTAACTTCCTAAAACAGGAAAGTATTACTGATTCTGTTCTTGAATCATCTGGATAGAAGGATAACCTAAGGATTGAAAAGATATGTTAGCAAGATTTATCCTCAAACCACACTAGCGCTATGTGAGCATGGAACGCCAAAGTTAATTAACTAATCATAAAAGTACTATGCTTTCTGTCATTTAGTTCTTAATGCCATGATGCATACACGTAAATGAACATGTTGTTTATTTCCTTGCTACACATAATGTTGCACTTTTGATTTGTATTCACAGTTTATGGGAGTAATGGAAAGTACCAGAACAAAGATTTAATTAGTGATAGACGCCAAATCCGATGAAATGTGTCGTAATAGTGTATGGCGTGTATTCATCGGAACAATGTCCTTTATCATTTTTTGATGTACTGGGTGGTAATATATATATATATGCTTTTTCCCGCCGACTTATGTTTTCGTAATAATACGATAGTACTTGTTCTCGAGTTTGTAAATGTCTTTTAGAATATCTTTATGGTTATATTGGTTTTGTTTTCTCTTGATTTTTGAACATCTATCAGGCACAGGGCAATCGAGTTCTGATTTATATGCCCTGTACCTCTTTGAAAAATTCTTACATTTTTTCCTCTTAATAATTACTTATTTGTTGTCTGGGAAGTGCATTTTGTGACTCTAATAAATCTTAAACATTGTCATTGGAGTTACAGTGACAAGTCATTTCCTTTTGTCCAACTTGATATCACTTTCTTTGGAGCCTGCCTTTGTCCACATTAGATTGGTTTAACTTCATCATACAGGACAGTAGAGAGATCTCAATTTTTGGGCCTGTTTGGCCCAACTGTGTGATCCTGACTGTGCAGCCCACATTAAGGCAAGAGTCCCATTTTGGAGCTTCAATGTTAAGGCGATAATTCCCGGGCGCGACAACCGTGCACATCGCGATTGCCGCGTTGGGCTGCATGTTTAGAGCACAATCCAAACGGTCCCTTAGTTTAGTCTAGTATCTTATAGTTATTAGATATTTTGTGCCTTTTCAAATAGTTCTATTCAAATAACACTTGTGTTTCATCTCTCGAGTCACAATCTTCTGAGTTTGCATAAGAATACATTATACATCGGAATTGGATTTGGTCCCCTCGCTTCTCTTTTCTCTTTGAATCGCTTTATTAACCATGAACTTACAAGTAGTGTACTGTAGCCCCTGGAGTTGAAAAAACAATATGAATTCACGATTTCAAGACATAAAGTGAAGGAATTAATAAAGTGAGCACTACTAAACTGCTTGTTTTATAAGAAAGTTTTGGATCCTTCTTAAGCGAAAGTTCGTATAATAAAGTGTTCTTAAATGAGAAGTACAAGAGCAAAGTAATGAAATCATGATTGTTTAGGGGCTAATTAACATCCATATTAGGAGTACAATACATTGCATCTCACATCAAGGACATTGTGACATGAAATGAAACACCTCTTGGGGGAGCCCTAGGACATGTGTGGAGAAATTTGGCCAAAATTTATGGATGAGTTAACCTAACACTCCTTTTAGGGCCAACATAGAAGGACATAAAAGTCTACAAGCAAAGGAGGTGGCAACTTGGGCTTTTGGTGACAGCTGTTGTTGGTTCAATTATTGTAAGCCTAACACCAAACCACCTAACATCATTTACACAAGAGTTTGGCATTTCAGGGTTTAGGGCAAACTTAGTTGGTTGACCTTCATTTCTTTTCCCCCCCTTTTTTTTTTTTTTTTTTCTTTAAATGAAATGATAATGCATGGATAGATGTGTTTGTACATTATGGTAGTGAGCTACTGAGGTAGATTTCTCCCAGAGATCTTGCCTTTTGGGCTGTGGAAATAGTAGATACAATTTGAAGTCCTTTCTTTTTTTTTTTCTTTTTTTTTTTGGGCCGCGAGAGGTATTTTTGATATAGCTTTACTTAAACTGCACTTTACGACTCAAATTTCGACGTTCGAGTCGGACGTTCGAGCTTTCTGATGTTTGGCCACACTATCATCATCATCACCACACGTATGACATGATAATCTCCATCTTCTTCTTTTTTATTTTTTTGGCCATCTCCGCACGTGTGCCGCGGCCAAGTGCGGGGTCCAGCACGCGCACCTGCTCGACCTTGGGCATGTGCGGGGTGGGGGCCCTCCCTCCCAACCAAAACACCCGACATGGAGAGGGGTGGGGCCCACGGGGGCCGGGGATATTTCCCCGGGCCATGTCCCCTCGCACGTGTTGCGAGGGGTGGGCTCGGTCGAAACGCGACAACAACGCAAACACACAAACACCCCCACGAGGGTCACGTGAACGTTTGACCCCCGGCCGGCCAAACCCCCCCTCTTCACCCCCAAATACCGCATTACAAACCGGAATCACATAAATATAAAATAAATAATAATAATATTAATTAATTGTTAAATAAAATAAAACCAAATAATTTTACATTTGCCTTTTAAAAAAAAAAAAAATATATTGTATTATATTATACTTTTATTTTTATTATTATTCCTATTATTATTATTATAAAAAATTTCCGTGATGGAGGATAAGGTTCCCTTCTGTAAAGGGAGGAGCCCACTATTATTACTAAATATCTTTGTACCCTGTTTTTTTTCTCTTTTTTCAACTAGTAAGGAGTCTAATGAGGAACAATGTAATAATATTTTGTGTCAGGAATATTTGATCGGATGTTGTTATTTTTACGTGAAATAATTACGACAGTGATTTTTTTTTTTTTTCTGTACTTAGGATATGCAAGCATGGTTAATTAAATAGATAACTTAGATATTTCCTTTGGAGTTGGACCTAATTTGATAAGATCAAAGGTTGGCTATGGTCAGTGTTGGTACACTGACGAGTAAACAATGAATTAATAATTGTGGTTTGTTTGTTGCCAGCTTTTCATGCACTCCATGAAGTGGTCAAAATTCATAATAAAATAGTACTGATCAACACACAGTAGAGCAATTCAAAGAGTTGCATTACTCACACAATGTGCTACTGCTGTTTGAAAATCACCCACTTATATATGCCCTCTCAGTTTTGCTTCTTTTTTTTTCACACAAAAAGATCATTTGCTGTAAATGTTTTGCCTTCCCAAAATGCTAAATAGAACCATCTTTTATATATTCCCAGAGAAAAGATTGATCTAGCACCTTTACAAATTGTTTATATTCATTTGATTAATACACAAACATACCATGCAATCTACAATAACACCAACATATATATATATAGCATTTTGAATTCTAGCCTTTTGAACTTTTTTTTTTTTTTTTTTTTTTTTTAATATACAATGGTTTGGGTCTCTGCTTCTTGTAGTCTGAAATGCTTGTTTTCCAGTGTTCTAGTGCTAGAATATAATCTTTCCATTCACAGGCAAATAGAGGATTTTCCTAAGTAGATATGGAAACTTACCCTTAATTTTAGCACATATATTAAATCTACTTCTTTTAATGAATTAATTCCAATAGGTTGACCGGTTTAGTAGCCTGGCGGTGGGTTACTTGGCATGTAAGGAATGGTACGATCTTTCGGAACGATCTCTTGAAACACGTTTCGATAGTCCCGAGAATCAAACAGCTGAGGAAAAGCTCTCTCTCTCTCTCGGATAGCTGAGACTGGATTAGTAGCTGAGGGTTTTTTTTTTTTTTTAACCTCTCGAGGCCTTGGATGCCTCACTTATGTAGCGTAATTAACCTTTTTATTAAATGAAGCGGGTAGCGTATTACCTATTTCTCAAAAAAAATAAAAAATAAAATAATGCCAATAATGGTTTACGACACAAAGAAATCTATAAACTTCAAACTCTACATCATATATAGGAGTATATAAAAATGCTGCTATTGTCATTCTTCTTTTTATAATTGATATGTACAAAAAAGGTATAAAGGTAAACATTAAAAGGCATCAAATATTTAAATTAGTAGGATACAATGAGATCATCATATTGCATATGGAGACCCAATAAATAAAACATATACAAAAAGCTTTACTACCTTTCTCTTTTAGCTGGATAATCCTTTCTTATTAGATGGTGCATGCATGTCAGAGGCTTGTTGGGTTCCCAGCAGAAGCCCTTCTTTTCAGAATTTTAAGCAGAATGTGTGCAACTGCTTCTGCTTCTTTCAAAAGCGCTTCTGATATATTAGATTAGAGCTCAGGTAAAGTGTGATCTACAAACATATCACGAAAAAGCTGACGAATCCCCGACACGTGCCAGTTTTTGTCTGGAATAAATGCTTCTTCTTTTCCTTTTCCCTTTTCTTTTTTTTTTTTTTTTTTTTTTTTTTTTCGTGCTAAAGGGAGGGAGAGGTGGAAACATGCATGCAACACGACAAAAGGCCCTGCATCAACCTTCGCATTCGCTTCAATTAAATCTCTGCACAGAAGTGACTATTCACAACAGAATATTTGTTGCTGACATTTGGATTTTTTTTTGTATCTGATCACCATTAATACTTATCATCACTTCCAGGTTGTAATTAATCAACTGCTTGTCGAAGCTCTTTGATTTTTACAGCTTTTTGAAAAAGAAAAAAAGAAAATACTGTTTCAAGTAGAAATTTTTCAAAGCAATGCTTGTTTTGTACGTAGTTAAATCTAAATTAGTGTCAAATTTGGCTTCACTTTTATCTAGCTAGTTAAGAGAGCCAAATATTCAAAAGGAGCAAGTGTTCTTTGTTTCTCCATCACAATTTTGAGAGTGATCGACCACTTCATGTTTGAGAAGAAAATGGGGGGAAAACAAATAGTTTAGCCTACATTTCCATTGACTTCCGTTTCCGTTGTTGCTGTCACCTTTGAAAGTGAGTTGTTAAGACGGCGAAAGAGATAAGAAAACAATGTTGCGAACTAATATCAGCCACAGGCTCGCAAAAGAGAGCTAGGTAGAGAAGAAATCGGGCGTAAATGATCTGCCTGAATTCGGTCGCCGCCGATTCATGATATGATAAAGAAACTGGGATTAACGGGGCACGTCGCCGATGCCGAGCACGGATCAAAGTCCCAAATGCCAAGTTAGAACAACATGAATTGATTAATGTCGACATATATAAGAAGAGAAACTAAGGAAAGAAAGTGTGTGTGTGTGTGGGTGTGGGTGATTTTCATATCTTATAAGGCATGCTTCAATACGTGTCGCACAAATCATAGTTCCTTTGCCTTGTTCAAAATGAGAAAGCTTTTATTTGTTCTTTGTTTTTTGGTCCACTAATTGGATTATTATGTGTGTTGTTTTCGAGACGAGCCCATGAGGCTTTTGTGGGCACTATTCCTGGCATGAATTGGAAAGTATGAGACATCACTACCTTTTTTGTGCTTGGGTTAATTTGTTTAAACAAACAAATAGAAAGAAAAAAAATAAAATTAAAGAGAGTATATTTAAACAAACAAACAAACAGACATTTTAAAAAAAGAAATCAAATCTAAGAGAGCATAAAAGAAAGAAGCACAATATTGGAAATTCTAGAAAGACTAGAAAACAAACTCCCTTGAAAGGAACTGTTTGTACACGATTTTCATGGACTCTAAAACTTAACAAACATCGATCTAACCAAAAAAGAAAAAAAGAAAAAGGGAAAACAAAACGAAAATACAAAAAAAAAAACAAAACGAAAGGTAGGGAGAAAAAATAAAAAAGAAGTACACTCGATCACTCCCTCGATCTCCTTAACCAAGTGTGAGATCGATGATCATGCATGAAAGGATCACGACACATACATTACAACTAATTAATGATCAGTGGAGGTTTTGCCTGTGCATTTGCATTAATCTGCATTAATCCTCGTTGGTGGTGATCCAGGTCTTGTGGCCGGGGACCCATTTGGGGCACTTGGGGCTGAAGAAGAAGGAGCGCACCCGGGCGTTGAGGAGCTCGACGAGGGGGCCCGGGCGGACGCAGCGCGGGGCCTTGTACTGGTTGATGGAGGCGCCCTGGCTGAGCGCGTAGTCCATGAGCTTGTCGAAGGTGCCCTCCTCGACGATGCGGATCTCGAGCGGGCCGATCGACCGGTCGCACGCCCGCCCCTGCCGGTACACGCTGTTCAGCGCCTCCTCCACCGCCAGGCAGCAGTCCTCGAACACCGACGGCGGCGGCACCGGCGCCGGCCCCGCCCCCGCCTGCAGCTCCCAGAACAGCACGTAGTGGCCCGGGATGCTCGACGCGTCCGCGTAGCTCGTGTACTCCGCCAGCGACGCCCCGAACGGCTCCAGGTGCCCCACCGCCGCCCTCTGCACCGCCGCCTGCAGCTCCACCTCGTCCGTCTTGTCCGAGTCTATGCTCAGCGCCACGTTCTTCCGCCGCACGAACTTGAACTGCGCCGCCTTGTTCTTGAACCCCGCCACCCTCAGCACGTCCCCCACTCTATACCTATACAGTCCTATATACGTACCCAACACATCCAATTAATATATACTCCGTTTACGTACTCCATCACTCAATCCTATATAGCTGGTGCATTTTCATTTCTATAGTATATATATAATTGTGCAATATAAATTAACCTATTAATTATTAAATTATTCTGTCCTTGTCCTTGGACATGATGCATGGTATGGTATATTACAAGTATGATAATAAGATTGGATAGTAAAATTAAAATTTTACCGGCGTAAGTGGTGACGACGAGCTCGTACTCTTGGCCGAGCTTGACGTCGACGAGGTCGACCAAGTCGCGGTGATCGGCGGGGGCGGCGTCGGCGGGTCCGTTGCCGCAATTCCGAACGGGCAAGAACTCGAAGTAGCCCATGGAGGGGATCAACGTGTAGGCGACCTCGCTGGGCTTGCACATTGGGTTCAGGTTGAGCCCGAAGTAGCACTCGGAGGAGGCGTACATGGTGCACGTCAGCGGGAGGCCGCCGCCGTAGGAGTCGAGCGTCGGGATGTACTGCGCCATGGTGCCGGTCACGATCACGTCGATGTACTGGGTGTTGGGCCACAGCCGCCGTATGATCCCGTCCCACGACGGTTTCCCGCACTCGGATTCGATGACGTCGGCGAGCTCACCGTCGGGCCGGAGGACCCTCCCGACGGCCTCCCGGACGGCGCGGTCGGTGATCTCCGGATCGAGAATTCCGGTGCGGACGTCGCGGCACATTCTCGGCCAATGCTTCTCCAGGAACCGGATGGCGCGGATGAAGCCGGAGGCGAAGACGGCGCCGACGCGGACGACGTCGTCGCGGTGGATGAGGCCGCACAGGAGCTGCGCGTACATGCTCTGGTAGGAGTCGGCGCAGAGCACCGCCTCGTTCGGGCTCGTGTAGACGTTGTAGGGGTCGTAAGGGCGGTCCAGGAAGTGGCGGCTCTTGTAGTAGCTGGTGAGCACCGGGCGCGCCGGCAGCCCGCCGGGGGTGCGCGATTCCGACTTCACGAAGAGGAGGTACATCCCTTTGCCCTTGTCCAGCCCCGCCACGAAACGGCGCATCACCGGCATCAGGAGCCCGTACAGCATCGACCGCCGCTCCAGCTCATCCGCGATCGTCGGCATCAGCTTTCGCTCCCCGCCCGACGTCCCCGAACTTTATATATATATATATATGTCGATCATAATATATACAAGATAAAAATAAAGTCTCAGATAGCTAGTTCTTGCTTATACCCGTACCAAAAAAAACGCCTCAGATTAAAGTAAAGTTCATCGAATCAATCAAAGGGCTTAAAGTTTAGATCCAAATTGTTGAATGTGGCACGTCTACAAAATTCAAACACCCAACATCTGGAGTACTGCTAAGTTTCAAGGCAGTATTTAGCTACCGTTGAATTTATTAGTCGACCAAAGATCATGTTTTGCACCCAAAAGACTATTATATATTCGCTTATATATATATTCATATAGGAAATATATATATATATAGATTTGTCATATATATATATTATTTACAAATATACACATGCACCTTTAAGATCTTATTGGTCATAGTTTATACTTAGTTTTTATAACCTGCAGTGAGATTGAATTTTAGGAGACCGGCTACTAAATGTTGTCCGGCCCGGTCCATGCAATTATATATTTGTCCTCTCGGTGGTTGCAAATTGTTGCCGCTGAACACATTGTAGAGAGAGAGAGAGAGAGAGAGAGAGAGAGAGAGAGAGAGAGATTGCAATATTTGTGTACGAACCTAGTGAGGAATTCGGAGATGGGGCGGCCGGAGAGGATCGGGGAGGAGTCGCCGTGGGCGATGCGGAGGATATCGGGCTGGAGATCCTCGTAGGTCACGACGGGCACGAGCCGCTTGAAGGCGTCGGCGTCGGGGGCTGCCGAGGCCTTCAGGCCGTGCCGGTGCAGGTACTCCGCCGCTGCGTTCTGCGTTAGTAACTCCGCAAGAACGCTGCGTTGCACCTCATCAACATTCGCTGTCACGTCATCGATGAACTCCAGTGCCTTCCTGTGCTCCTCGGGCACGTCGGTTGCAACCGGAGGTTGCGCGGTCTTGGGCGCTTCTGGCATCTTAATTTCTAAGAGAGTGCGTGTGTGTGGGTGTGTGTATGTGTATAAAGAGAGAGAGAGAGAGAGAGAGAGAGAGAGAGAGAGAGAGAGAGAGAGAGAGAGGTGGAGAAGGAGAGGGAATGGGTTTTGTATGTGAGGTGAGAGGAATACGGGTCGAGAGGGAAATATATAGAGAGGGATATGGGAGAGGGTGGGGACACTTTGTCTCTCTATGATGCTTCAAAGAGAATAGTAAAAAGGAACTATACTGTTTTTTTAATTTTAATGATAAAAAGCTGTATTATTTGTTTTGTATATATATATATATGTTATTATATATGTATACTCTTTCGTGGTTATTTTTTTTAAAAAAAATAAATAAAAGAGGAGGTGGTTTCTTTGAGCCTCACAAAAATATTGTGTGTGTGTGTTATATGTGAGTTTCGTAATGCCAATTTAGTTTCATATGCTTAGCTGTCATGTGGACATACATTTGGAATGACCTCGAACTAATATGATTATTATTATTATGTACATTTGCAGTTACGTCCATGCACTGAACTTCTACAATTTCTCATCCCTCAAACTTATTTGTACTTTTTTCTTAAAACAAAAACACGCTACAAAAAAAGAAAAAAGAAAGAAACTTATGATGATATAGTTATTACACGTTTTCTTTATAAACCCATTTCGAACCAAAATCGAAATACTGGGCACGTAACGGCTACAAAAATATTGCCTCTTAATTTTTAATATAAAAGAAGAAACAATCACAAATTGTTAAAGATAAATTCATTAATACCTACCTACGTACTCAACCGAATGTTTCATTATTAATCCTCCCTATAAAAGTTCACTGATCGATCGAGATGGATCAAGTGCTTAATTAGCGTAGCTTAGTATATACGTATTCAAGTTAAATACGGATCTTGGGATATGAAATGTTAATTGTGCCGTACAAAGGAAACCAGGAGAGGTGTTAATATTATTAGATTAATAATTAAGCTTAATCATTAGTTAATGAGCTTAAGAAAAAGCAATTTACTAGGAAGCGGCTCCTCAAGGTGTAGTTTTAGGCGGCAGCAAAGGTGAACAGCGAGGGATACGTTCGGGAGCTTCCCCGGCCCGCAGGAAATAGCCAGTCAACATGCGAAGGCGTACTCGTCGTACTCCCCGCTTGTTCCTCAAAGAACCGGCAACTGCTACATTTCCCGGTAAAAATAAAAATATTAATAATAAATTAATTAGTTTCAAGTAAATTAAACTCAATCATTTAGTAAGCTAGTTGGAAGTACCATCCACTTACTCCCCAATTTAAGCTTGAAGCTTTTGTTCGAAGTTGTGCCTAATTGGGAAAGAGTAATGAAGCAGTTTTTCTTTTTTTTTTTTTTTTTTTTTTTTGGAGAGAGAGAGATAGGTAGCATGCTATCTGATTCGTTTATTTCATTTGAAAATAAATTTAGCTGGAAACGTAAATCAAATACCAACTACCAAGCTCTTTACCACTTGATGAAGCGGTGTTACTGGTGCCGACATATCGCAAATATTAAATCTGATCATATTCGATTACTAAGTTGCATAAGAGAGTAATGCTATCTATTTGTGCCCATATCACCAAACATTTGATGCAGCAGTATGTGTTTTCGTATGTTCGCTCTTTTGAATTTGACCGTGGATTTTGTTTAAATGAAATATACGTACCGTTGTAATTCCAAGATGGTGATTATTTTTCTTTTTTTTTCTTTTATGTTTGTAATCGAGATGAATGGGCTGGGTTGAATGAATTGATCGAGTAGAGTTATATTTTATTTTTGATTGGATTGGACTTTATATGTAGACATTAATATAATTTTTTAAAGGAAAAACTTCAAAAAAATCTGTGGTTTCACACTTTTCAAAAAAAACTCATGTGTTTAAAGTGTATCAAGTTAGTATCGTGTTGTTTACTTTATCACTTTAGTACATGTGGTTTGAAGTGTATCAAGCTAATCTGCTGTTGTTTTGAGTATCACTTTAGCTCTATGGTTTCACACTTTATCACTTTAGTCGTATAATTTAAAAACCACAGGGTACTAACTTGATACAAAATTAAAACCACAGGATACTAAAGTGATAAAGTGCAAAACCATAGGGTATTAACTTGATACACTTCAAACCACAGGGTATTAAAGTGATAGAGTAAGAAACCACAGGGTACTAACTTGATACACTTTAAACCACAGGATGGGTTTTTGAAAAAATATGAAACCACAGGATGGGTTTTTGAAGTTTTCCTTTTTTTATAAGAATTGACATAAATAAAATATTTAGACAAAAATATTCTAAAAATATATTAGTATAATCTAATTCTACTGTAGTGATGTTGTCAGAAAAAAAAAAAAGAAAAAAGAAAAAAGAAAAAAGAAAAAAGAAAAAAGAAAAGGTATGCGTACACTTATTCACGATCCGCGCACTTTGTATTCATTGGTTTCTATACATTAATTCTTGTACTTTTTCTCAAGTAACTCCATGTAAACCGGCTACGCGCGTACTTATCAAAGTAAAGCAAGGCCAAACAATACCAAAAGTAGAACAACACACCACCTTAACCTGTCTTAGTTATATATGTAATGTCCCTACAAATGAGTTAATGATTAATTACCAACAAATCCTGAATAATAGAATTTTAATACGACATATACGAATCAATTACTGCACATATTGTACGCATAGAATTTTAAATTCCATCGTCTTTGTTTGGGTTCTCTCTTCTTCTTTTTTTTTTTACTTTTCTTTGAGAAAATTATTAATTTCCTGTTTAGCAATCACTTAAGAAATTAAGGAGCACCCAAGTCACTCGTCCGTGCTCCTTGCCCTAATCATCACTACAATGATCCATCATTTCGTTGAAACTAGGTTTTCTATTGGGTTTGAGCACGAGAGATCGAAGTCGAGGTTAAGTTGCGCCTGTAAAAGTACTTGAATGATTAATGTAGTTAAGATGTCTTGAATATAAAAATATAGAAACATTATTGTTTCGTAACTCAAATTTTTAAAAAATAATGAGTGTTTTATGTAATTTAACATGATCTCAGAAGAAAACGTTCTGAGTTCGTCCAAGTCCAATTAGGCTTCTAAAATTATTGTTCTTCGAAGAATAATTAACCGTTGTTTTATATTCTTTAACGAGATAGATATTATAATTATTAATTTTCTTATTATAACTTTGTGACAAAACTATAGAGACTGCAAGAAACCAGTGACAAATTAATACACGTACGTACACACGCTAATTACAAACAAACAAGAAGTGATTTCCCTTGACATAAGTGAGAAATTCTGAAGCAACACAATTTTACATTGCCACTTTAGCGTAGGCACCTCACGTGATCTTGTCCCATGAAAAAGCCATGTGGATTCCCTTCAAATTTCAATTGGGCACCAATTAGGTTTGTTGCTGATGCTTCTTTATCTCTTTGTAGCCTCCAAAAGTAGGAGAAAAAGGAAAATTCACTGAGAAATTAATTGAAAATCAAAATAATAATAATAATTTATATATTATTACTTTTATTATCTCCATAGCAGATCCAATGAATTGAATTGAACAACACAAAGCATTACTTTTGAGGCATGGAGAAAACATGTTTGCTTGATCGATGAGGTGTAGTGACTATTAATGGTAGGTGCATGCGTTCGATTATAAGTG
Organism: Aechmea fasciata; assembly: GCA_025177825.1. Taxonomy (NCBI): domain Eukaryota; kingdom Viridiplantae; phylum Streptophyta; class Magnoliopsida; order Poales; family Bromeliaceae; genus Aechmea; species Aechmea fasciata. The sequence goes on along the minus strand of CM045932.1, from coordinate 7,837,315 downwards.
GCCAATGACACCAACATATACATGATACTAGTATATATCGACAAAAGGAGTATGTACGTAGTTGATGAAAGCAAAATTTATTCGTTTGCACCTGGTGCTCCATGTCACTCATGCATCTCTCAGTACTGATCGATGAACCGTCCTTCCATCGCTGTTAAAATATTATATATTCTCTCTATAACACTTCGCTTTAGATAGTTTTTCATTATGTCAGAGCAAGACATCTTGAGTTTGAATATATCTCAGTAGTACTTTATTGTTAATTTCATTAAAGTGCAAGCTCCGTTACTTAATTTGAAGTCCACAACTTGAGTGTGATGGTGCCTCGAGACCATCTCTAAGAACTCTCTAATATAACATGATAAATAATATTTTACAATTATCGCAACGTTGGTTTTCAAATTATATATATATATTTAGATACTTAGATTAACCTTATAAGATAGGGTGAATGATCATGATCTCTCTCTCTAGATCTCTCTCCCTCTCTAGCAGTGGGCGCAGGTTGAATAAACCAGGACATATATGTAGGAGGTGGGCCTAAAATTGCATGCATGAGCTCTAAAATTCGTGGATGTAATTGAGACGTACAGTGCTTGATAATGGAGCAAACACATTGGTAGTACTTTGCAAAAGAGTCCAATCAAAAATTGGAGGAGTCCTCCCTCATTAAAAGATGAGAAGAGGGGGGGGTGAAGTTAAACTCGAAAAAAAGGAAAAAGAAAAAAAAGAGAGAAAAAACTGAGCCTGTCCACCTTTTTGTTCCCTGTGATGGACATAGCCAAATGTCCACTCTCCACATCTCTCTTTGTCCCTGTTATCCTCACTGCTATCCATAATACATGACCCATTCCACTCTAATCCGTACCTCTTTCATTATTGCTATGTACTCGTGTTATCCTCACTGCCCCAAAAGCGGGAAAACCAATCAAAAAAGCCAATTTGAATAAAAAATCTATTAGTTTTGAGTTTACAAATTCGAATCGGATTTTCAAAAAATTGATTAAAATATTTTTATTTTTATTTTCTCGTTTTTTTTTTTTTTTCTCTCCGAAGAGGGCAGCGGAGGCGGAGGCAGAGATAGAGGCAGACCGCATCGTCTCTGTCCCGTGTGCCCTCGATCCTACCCGCGCATCCTCCCTCCACCTTTCTCATTTTTGACCCCGCGGAGGAGAAATTGCACTATTAGGCGAGGCGGCCGGGCTGCCTTTTGGTTTCCCCTCCACCTTTGCAGCCCCCTCCACCTTTGCAGCCCTCTTCTTAGAGAGAGAGAAAAAAAAAGTATCGATGCGCGGCTTCGGTGGGGTTAGAAATGAGTAAGGTGGAGGGAGGGTGCGCGGGCGAGGGCAAGGCGCGCGGGACAGAGGCGGGTTCCGACTCCGCCGGAAAAAGAAAAAAAGAACTTGAAAAAAAAAAATGAGAGAAAAAAGAATAAGAATATTTTGATCAATTTTTAAAAAAATTGATTCGAATCTGCAAAATTCAAAAAAAAATGATCTATTTTTACAAAAATTCAAAACTAATGATTTTCTTATGCAAATTGACCAAAAAGAAAAAAAAATTAAAGGAGAATGCCAAAAGAAAAAAAAGAGGAAGATATGTAATGAGTTGACATTTTCTCTTTTGAAAAGCTTGTTCCTTTTTGCCTCGAAAGATAATACGTGACTTGATCTCACGCGCAATAGTTTAATGTGTGACATATATATTTGGATTTGATTTTCTATGTATGAGTTGAATAGAATATTAGATTACTTGTTAGTGGGTTTTCTTTTTGAGAATATGTGTCGACACCCGGAAACCGGAGATGACCTTAGACAAGATATATTGTAGCATCTGTTAATTATTTAAGAATAAAATCGAAAGTAATTACAGCTCTTATAAATATTAACACATTTCAAAAAGTGTGTGTGTGTTGATAATGCTTCATATATATAGTGAAGAGAAAATACTTGGAATAAGATGTTTGCACGTATGAGCACGTATGAGGAGTGGACGCAAACAACGACAACACAGCTGACGCTAGAGGTCTCTTGGCCGAAAGTACGAAGATGCCTGTCGAATCGTCGAGAAAACATCGCTTGATCGTTCTGTCTACGACTTTGTGGGTAATCTAGACCGATAGAAACAACTATGTTTTTAATAAAAAACCGCCCAATATCTTCGAATCTCTAGAACGTCTCAAACTACTGGTCAACAGCTGGATCACTATACTCTGAAGCCCTTCTTGTACCTTCAACTTTGACCTTCTTTTCTCTTTTCTTTAGTTTTTAATTTAATTCTCATTTTTGCCGATCCTTCGGAGGCCTAAGCTGCTTCCAACTTGTATGCTCAGTTCATTTGACTTAATGAACGAAGCAGGAGAAGATGTTTGCACGTATTTATATAATTCTTTTTTAACCAACAAAATATGAAATTGCTAGAAATTTGATGTCATCGACACAAAGAATATGATTCTTGTCCACTCTAAGTGCAGCAACTATTGAAGGGCACAATTTGATTAATGCGCTGTATATGTAAGTCAATTACGTACTAGCTTGGACACAATAATGCATCAACCTTTCTTTGTACATGCTGGTGTTCTTTTATTGTTTTGGTGGCTTCTTCAACCAAACATATGCATTAGAAATTTAAGTAAATGCGACTACGTACACATCCAAAATGGAAAACCGTCCTTTTATTAAGGACCTAACGTGTCTTTTCTCTTCCTTTTTCTCCTTTTTTTTTTTTTTTTGGATTGTGACTTTCATAAACTACTTACTCTATTTCTAATTCGATGGCTTTTTTTTTTTTTTTTTTTTTTTTTTTTAGTATTGTTCATGTGCGTTTACGTTCGTAGAAAAGCGAATTGATTAAGCGGAGTGGAAGCGAAGCCCCACAATTCGATAACAAATTTACTTCTAATTAGTAGAGTGAAACCTTTTGATGTTAATTGGTTAATTAAACTATATATATATATATATATATATATATATATATATATATATATATATATATATATATATATATATATATATATATATATATATATATATATATATATATATATAGAGTTGCTATTAATAGCACGCTCTTGTGCTCCTAAATTTTTAACCATCCATCAATTTTGATGGGTGGTTAAGGTGAGAGAGAGAAAAAAAATTGAGGAGATATTAAGGTTCTCAATTTCTCATCTTTTTTAATATCTCCTTAATTTCTCTTTTCTCTCTCACCTTAACCACCCGTCAAAATTGATGGATGGTTAGAAACTTAGAGCACAAGGACATTAATAAGACAAAGTAGCTCTACTCTTCTCTCTATATATATATATGTATATATAGCTTGATGATGGGCTATATATACACAATGGATGATAATTATTTTCTTAGAAATATATAGGCCATAAACATAGACCCAAATTCAAGGGCTCTACTTGGTAAGGTTTTGGTGAAATTCAAAAATTAAAAAATAAAAAAAATAGAAAATCAGTGTTATATATGGATAGTAAATTATGAATATAAAGCATTAATTAAGTAAATATGAAAAAATAAGCTCTCTTTGTACCTTTTTTTATATAGGTTATTAAAACATAATGATCAGTTTATTATTTTGGCAATAAAAGATGATACCTATTTCTCAAAATAAAAAAAAAATAAATAAATAAAAGATGTATAAAATATTTAATTTAGCTAGTTAATTATTTATTAATATGTGTAGATCTACTGTATTATCGAAAGCATAGAAAATCTGATGCTTCCGATATTTTGACCATTGGATTAATAATTATACGGTTGAGATGATTGCGGTCTCTCCAGAATTGAGTAGTACCCCTAGAGTTGGGTGGTCTCTGAAGGGTAATAGTATTAATCTAAAGATTAGAAATAATCAAATGGATTGATCTAAAAGCCAAAACATTGAAAGCACCAGATTTTCTATATTTTCTCTGTTAATATTAGTCTGCGTGCACCACTAGAGTAAAGCATCAGTTTTGCGGCCACTAGAGTAAAGCATCTCAGTTTTGCAGTTTTCACCGAATTCTCTTCCAACATAATGCCATGCACGTACCCCACGCTGATGTGTTAGCATTTCCACCTTTGAAAAATCCACCTTGAAAATTTTACATAAACCAACGGTCACTATTTTTTTTAAGAGATATGTAGCATGCTATCCGCTTCGTTTATTTCGTTGAGAAATAAATTTAGCGAAAAATATAAATCAACTAAGATTCGAACCTGATTCTGATACCAACCACCACACCCTTTACCATTTGTTCTAGGAACGGTTGGTACCAACGGTCAGTATTGGTCATCACTAGCTTTACGGGAGGAAATAGATCACGTATCACGTTAGCATTAATGCAGGCAAAAATAAGATAATATTGCTAAATTTATATATAGTTCTATATATATATATATATGCATGGAAAGATATTAGTTTCGCAGTGGAGAATGTGTCGTGAGGATGTAAGGAAAAAGCCACACAAAAGATCGTTTACCGTTGACCACTCTCTGCACCGTAGAATAGGTGTTTTTCTTATATTGGGAGAAATTATTTTGGACAATAAGGTTCTATTTGAATGTATAAATATTTCATTCGATTTTTTTTTAAAAATCATTTAATAAATGAGAGAAGTACTGTAATAAAATGCCTAGCTATAATGAATATCATATTTAGTTTTAAAGTTGTTTATTTTATAACAAGATAAATTATTTCATAAATAAAATATGATATCTTAATTACTTATCATCAATGCCACGATTTTTTCAAAAGTAAAAGAAAAAATTGAATTATTATTCTTTAATTACATAAAAAATTATTATACCAAACAAATAATTGTTCAATAATATATTTCGATATCCAAAATAGGAGCTAGCTAAGCCTAGCTCATGATTATCTGTTGGACTATATATTCTAATCGTCACTGTCCAATAAATTATAATTTTTTTGGAAAAGAAAAAAAAAATCAGAGAGGGAGGAGTGCAAAGTACTAGAGTTAATTGGGTGATCTATAACTTAACGTAGTGGACCAAATCTGGGCACAATTTGTGGTAGAGTTGACCTTTGACTCATCTCTTTTTGTGTGGTACGTACATAGGAGAGTGTGTGTTAGTGTGGATATGAGGTGGAAGCCACACTATTGAAATGGGTGTTGACCTTGACCATCGACCATGTTGGGATTTGGAATAGTCTAGAATATATTCAAAAGATGGAAATAAGGAGAAGAAATAAACACATAGATTAAGGCCACCATTCCCCTCAAATCCTTAGCCTTGTCGCTTGCATCAAACAATCCTATCTCTAAGTTGTTCATCAAGTACCCTATCATGTACTAAATTAATTTGTGTCCTTCCCCACTTAATTGTCTCAACGTACAGTACTGCTCCAATATCTATAATGTTAAACTATATGCATGAAAACCTAGCAAGTGCAAGTGAGATTAATGGAGTGTACATGTGTTGGTGATGGTGATTACTAATTACAATGCACAAAAAGCTACTGAACTTTATTAAGCTAATGCTGCACTCAGCATGTACAGTTGTACTCTAAAAAGTGATTAAAACAAGCTTACCCTTTAATTTATCTCTTGTCTCCACTACTAGCGACAGACGACGGCAATGCCCGATTTCATAGCAACATGAAATAATTAATTGAATTCCTAAGGTAATGTGTTCTCCTCTCTTTAGGGACGTATTTGTGCCCGAATCTAGCATATGATTGGTTCAACACCCTTATTTTGAATCCCAATTAATACTTTATTGATCAATTAAAGGCCAAATCACGCTTTATTAGCTGTTAACCATCTCACATCATAGTGCCCTAGCTAAGCTAGAATTTTAATTTAATTTTTGAATCGCTTCTTTTCATTCATAGCTTGGCTTTCGAGGTCTCGTAGAGTTTGCGGTGTCGGCCGCAACTTGCGTTATCTTATTATAAAATCATATATATATATATGCATCCAGATTTGTACTGTTTTTGATCACTAAACAAATTAATTAAACATGCCCATAGGATCGAAATGCTTGGATATATTCCAAGCAAGTAATGATGCAGTCAAAAGCCTCTCCCAACCATTTCTTTTCCTTTTGCAGCACAAAACCCTAATCTCATGCCTAGCTAGCTAATATCTCGTTTAATTTGTTTCTTTTATTTAGCCATATATATATGCTAAGAGGAAGCTAGCTAGCTAGCTAGCTAGACCTATATATATATATATATGAAGTAATTTATATATGATAATGTAAACAATCAACCAATTAATTGATGGTCCCTTGGCGTGCTTGGAATATTATTGTCTTCATCAGGTGTGGAATATTGTATTGTCCCTAAATGCATGCATGGGCTCCCAATGCTGAGTATCTGAACAATAGTTCCTATATTAATTTTCAATTAGGTGGCCCTAGCTCGAGCTAACTTTAGTCATGTGCTAGCCCTACAAATGAAATAAAAACAATATTATAGGTTAATTACTTAATTATATATAATTAATTAAGCTCAATATATATATATATATATATATATCTTGTGGTTGTTAAGTGTGGGCTATCTGCTATATTTGCTAGTGGTCCCAAGGTATGCATATCAATCTGACCGATAAATGCGTGACGTGATCGATAGGGTTTAATCCTCCTCCTCGATCATCTCCTCTAACTCCTTCTTATTTTTACCCCCAGCCTAAAGAGTTTAATCTCATTAATTTGTACCTGGCCGTACTGGTTAACAATTAAGTTACCATGTATACCAAGATTGATCAAATCAAAGAGTTCATATATATATACATATAGTTTACGTACTCTCTAATTAATTTGTACTAGTCATCAATCAATTAATTAAGCTTGCTATTATACAAAAAATATATATACTACTCTCGTTTTTCCTATCCACAACAATTAATTAACATGAGGATTGAGGAGCAGATCTTGATCGACGATGAATGAAGCGGGTAGTATGCTACCTAGCTATTCTCTCTAAAAAAGAAAAAAAACAATTAACATGAGGATTGAGGAGGAGATGATCGACGATCGCAATTAAGCGTGTCGTGACATACAACATGTTGGGACCATATCTTCAATACCTCTCTTTCACCGCGGCCATGCATGCTTCTCAAGTGTAGCCATCGGATGCTTCACTAACCTAAAAGATGAGACACCGATCCGGTCTTTCCGGCCTGCGCTGGAGCTCTGGACCAATCGGGCATCGGACGGACTAGCCCCGCGAAAGCAACAGCTATAGCTACTAGTGTTAGTACTGACCAGTGAGGTCCAACATCTATGAAGATGTTGATTGTTGTAAATTGACACCAATATTGTTATGCTTCAAATACTTTTTTCCACTGTCTCTTTCCTTGCCTTTCTTTCATAAAGGTAGGCATCTGTGACCTCGTCCTCTGAAAGTGCTCTCTCTTTGCCCTCTTCCCCACCATGCTCCCTTCAAATTTAATTTGCCCTATCTCTCTCTCTCTCTCTCTCTCTCTCTCTCTCTCAATCTCCTTCCAAATTAAGGGTGATAAATGATTTTTATTAATATTATATCTATCTATGAATCATCTCTTTTTCTTCTTCTTCTTCTTCTTCTTCTTCTCCTCCTCTTTGATTGTGATTGTAAGGTTGGTTGCTGTGTCATTATCTGAGAACTGTATCAACACTAATGTCGGGGTAATGGCAAGACATGAGGATCGAGGACCACTGGCGAGGGATTGCTTTGGTCGATTCCTCTTTGCAGAGAATGTTGCATTATTTTCATGTCTTTCCTTCTCGGGTCGTTGTCCGACAGGGTCGGCATCGTACTTGAGCTAGGGTTTCTTGTTTCTAAGCAAGCACAACAAGCCTACTGATGAAAACTTTGTAACAGAGATTGATTCCTATATTTATCTGCGCCTGAGAGAAATGGGTTTAGGACACATTAATTAATGAATTAATTCTTAGTTAATTAGCACCACATCTAGCACCGCATTTAGCTTTATAAAAAAAATGAAGAAGAAAAAAGATAGAAATTCCATATTGATCAATAATTACAAATTTTATGATAGTTTTGCTAGTTATAATTTTACTTTCAGATATTCACACACCGTAATTAATTTATTCTTCTCACTGTTGCCTTTTTTGTTTTTTTTGGTTCTTCTCCCCCTTTGGTCTCTCTTGCAAAGAGTAGTTAATTTGTTGCTTAGTTCAATTTCTAAATGAACGAAGCGAGCTAAAATAATCTCTCTCTTTATCATTTTCTAAAAAAAAAAAAGTTTACTTTCACATATTGGGAAATGTTTGTTTCTAGATAGAGCCTTGAACATATAATAAGGATAAGCAAAAATAGTAATATATAGTACAGTAGACCTAGTCAGTGTATATACCAATGTATATATTATTCTATTGATTTCAGAGACGTTGTGCTAGTTCTACGACCAAAATCCTTAGATGGCGGGTTATAATATAAGTTTAAGAGTAATGCTTCGGTACTTTAAAAAATAAAAAATAAAAATCGGCCCCAATCCAAGATATTTCTCTTAATTTCATGCTTGAAATTACTAATTGTTTTGGTGATTCTCCTATAATTATTTTAGGGTCAAATCGGCCCCAATCCAAGATATATAGATGGTAATTGCCGCAATAATAACTACCTTGTCATTTCGATAATAACAATCAAAATAGAATTCAGAGAAAAAGAAAAGGTTTTAATTAAAGATGGGGTCCTCTTAATTTGCGATTAATGACCAAAACATAGGCTTGAAATTCACTGCTCTCTCGCTCCCATTGTTTCGAAGAAGTTTCTAAGTAAAATAAAATAATAATAATAATAATAATAAGTGAGTCAAATGGTCACTCTTTATCTACTTTCAATTATAGAAAGACGCTATCTCTGCTTTCATTTATTTTATTTAAATAACTTTGTAAATGTTGAATCAACTAGGATTCGAACTTAGAACTTCGGATGCAACCATCAAATCTTTTACCATTTGCTCTAGGGACAGTGATCAGTATTTACTTTCGATTATTGAAGGGCAAGATTTAATTTGTGGAAGATGCATACTAATTAAGAAAGTGAAGATAAAATTTTGATGCGGAGAAAAGTTGTGAGAGAATAAGCAATGATCGCTGGAGCATGACTAATCAGTGAGTGGAGAAAGGCCATACACAAACAAAAAGAAAAGATTTCGTATGATTCTCATGGCGAACGATCATTTCAACTGGAGAGGACTAAACTAATCGATAACCTCCTTTTGTTTTAAAGTACTGGAGATTAGATCAGAAATGTTGGATACAACAGTAGGTTATTGGTTATAGTCAGGGGACATAATTAGGGCATGTGAGACATGACATAACCATTCAGATGGAGACTTCTATGGCAGCAGCCATGTATCATATTCTCCTCTAATTAATTTGCTCTCTCTTATTTCCTATTCCGCTTCTCTTCTTCTCAAGTGTTTCATATTCATCGGTACTTTGCATGCGCATAAACCATTAAAATTGCATTCCTTTGTAGCTTCAATGAAAAATTATAAAATAGAATTTCATAACACGTACGTACGTTTAATTGTATTTGTTTTATATATATACATAAACACATACGCACACGCACATAAAGTTTTTATCTTGCTATATATTTGATGAAATTTTGCAACAATGTTAGCAGAAGCATCAGAAGTTTTGTAATGGTTCAATTAAAATCTCTACGTACGGCATGAAAAGTGTTGAGGATCTTAATTATAAAGTTGTGATGTTTACGTGCCATACGGATATTATGCTTTGTCCACTACTTAATTATTACAATCAATCAACTAGCTAGTTGAGCATCAGTCCCTGCTATATATGTCGGATATCTTAATAAGTTGAGATGTAAAACAATGTACAAGTTTACAACTAACTATCAACTTGACAGCTACAACCATCCCCATATTTAGCACCATTCAAGTTATTAGGAGCCGATCATTTCAGTTTGACAACTTTTGGATCTATTTAACTCATGAATTCATGTACAATGTAATTACAAATCCGCGAGTTTTCTTTAATTCACTTCTTGTGTACATGTTCCTGTGTTGCTTCTTTCCTATTCTTTTTTTTTTTTTTTTTTTTTTTCCGAGAAAGAAAGGTAGTATGTTGTCTATTTCGTTCATTTTTGTTTAGAAATGAACTTAGCTGGACACGTGCATATTGAAGCAACTTGCTTCGAACTTAGGCCTCAAATACCAACTACATATATATTAATTCCTTTGCCACTTGCACTAGGAACAATCGGTTCTTTCCTATATATTTTTAGTATCTGTAATTAATTAATTTTTAACCCATTATTTCTATCATGCAAATTATTGCTTCACCTGTAAGTTCTGTGATGGATCGATGCTAGTGTGCTTGATAGATATTGTTAAATATAAAAATATATGAACATCCCTTTTAATACTTTAAGTTTTTAGAGTATATCTGTTATTTCACATAAAATAAGAATAAGAGGTCATAAGTTCAAATCATGCCAGGTTATTTGGGACTAAACATGCCAAATTAAAATGTATTGTTATACTTCCTGCCTAATCATGATCATGATATATCTCAAGTTTTTTTTTTTTTTTTTTTTTTCCTTTCTAGGAGAAGTAAGGGGCCGGTGTTCACTTTTTCAGAAAAATATAAAAAAATCTTACAAAGTAGTACTGTTTTGGAAGAAAAGGTACTTTTCATTTGTTTGGTTTTCAAAAAAAATAGTTTTTCTAAAAAGTTTTGATTTCGTGAAAACTATAAAAAGAGTGTTTTCCATAATTTTTTCTATTACCATCTTTCGAGAACTAAACACTCTACCAACTCAATTGAAAAAAACAAAAATAAATTGAAAAAAAAAGAAGTTGGGGATACAATTTAATTCATTAATTTCATAACTACGTTACGTACGTACGTTGTATCATTTAACTAAAATATTCTTAACAGAAATTAATTTGTCCCTTTCTCAGTGCTTATGTACATTAATATCACTTGAGGGAAAGCAGTTGAAAACATAATTGAAGTTAAAAAGATGGATAGCTACTAATTAGTTCATGCACATGAACATTGCATTGTACAAGAGGTGACATCCTGAAATGTCCTCTCTATGTACCCTATAATTAAGAGGAATATTTGACTTTGTAGCCCTCACCGTTGATTGTCAAATCAAAAAAAAAAAAAAAAAAAAAAAAAATCAAGATTTAGCCTTCACTGGGAGACAAATCAAAACATATCCCGAGACCTGCATTGGAAAGCGTTTAGGTTAAATTGATGAGCTCTGGAGTAGTGTATATTGTCTCGGATCCCTAACAACTAATCTAAAAAAATTTGAATTATTATAAATAGATAATTAATTCATTTAAAGTATACAGATATAGCGTCCAAAAATTTCGATTGTAATTCAGATCATCCAGCCTTACGCTATGTTGAAGTACATGGCTCGATCCAATTCGATCTCACGCTAGTTATTTTGAATATGATTTGGCGCACTCGACCTTCCGTTCAGTTGTAGAGTAGGATGTTGTTCTATTTAAGCCAATACCTATCAGTGGCTGCCAATGGTGGTCAATTGTTGTGCATGTTGAAGTTGGATAAGGTTGTTCCAAAGTTGACAGAGCTTTTGCTGTGACAAGACATAATTTGACAAGGCAAAGGAAATGTACAATGGAACATCAATCCACTGCTCACTATCCCAGACTCCGAGAGAGTTCCCCAACCCTTAACCACCCCCACCACACCCGTCCACCCAACACGGGTTCACTATTTGAGGTGCGCTCTTAATTGGCGCAAATTGTTTCGACCCATTGTAGATATATTACATAGTATGTGGTTGGAATATTGTTACTGATACTAAAAATATATATAGTAGTTATTATTAATTTATTATTTTTTGGATGTTTAGAATTTAGTAGAGACAAGTGGAATAGTATTGATCTAGAAGTCAAAAAAAGAGTAAATATTATTTACTATCAGTAATATAGCGGCTGAACTCTATAACGTATTTGGTATAAGATATAGGAGGTTGTTAATTTATTACTCTCTCAATATATATCTCAAGGCTATGGAATCAATTTATTTGCTCTCCACATCTAGTATTCAATGAGTGAAATTTGAGCTTTTGATAACCATTTAAATTTGAATGATTCTCATTAATTAATTGTTATACCTCTTTTAGTATCATTTTTTGTTAATGCCTGTAGCATGAGTTCTCTATTTGTGTAAAGCATATTAGGCTGTGTATATATATATATATATACTCTTTTGTTTGTTCTTTGCATTGGACAGGATATGACCTGATAGCTAGGGTGTGGGCAAGGACTTTTTATAATTAGTTTGGGTGATTTGATTTCTACTTGAATTTCTTAATGAGACTGATGGAGATCAAGAAAATCCCTCATCTTCTGAAATAATTTTCTTAAAAACAAAACTTTTTCAATATTCATATGTAAATATCCAACACTAGTGTGTGTATATATATATATATATATATATATATATATATATATATATAAATATATCTCATGGTTATGGAATCAATTTATTTGCTTTCCACATCTAGTATTCAATGAGTGAAATTTGAGCTTTTGAGAACCAATTAAATTTGAATGATTCTCATTAATTAATTGTTATACCTCTTTTAGTATCATTTTTTGTTAATGCCTGTAGCATGAGTTCTCTATTTGTGTAAAGCATATATATATATATATATATATATATATATATATATATATATATATATATATATATATATATTCCGATCTTAAATTGAAGGATCCGATCATCTATTTTTAGGACATCGTTCAATTTCTCGTTCATTTTATGCCCATTTGATGGACTTTATTATGATTTGAAAAATTACGAAATTTATTTTCTAGAAGTTTTAAATACTCTAGATCATATTTAACGGAGTGGATCGTCGATTCGGAAGCTCTATCATCGAAAAACAACTTATGAATAAGAGGCCTACTACTCATAATAGTATAGTAGTCTACTATATATATATATATATATATATATATATATATATATATATATATATATATATATATATATATATATATATATATATATTATGTATGTAGATACATGTAATTAGGTGGTAAATATTCAGTGCCAAATTAAGGGGCCAATAGAGACCTGGCACCTGGGGGCAAGTTGTTGCAGTAAAAAAAAGCTATAAACATTGCAATGGGGAAAGTGAAATTCCTTTCAACCCAAAATAATGATGTGGGTCTAGCTATGGCAACAATCAAGGTCGGCACGTGGGCAACCACCGAAGACCAACACCAACAAGTACTCACCAAAGCATCCTTCTTTTTAGTAATATACTTGTGGTCATGGTGAAGGAAAGAAAAGCTGCTGCAACCCCCCCACCTTTTTCTAAGATTATCTTTCTCGTGGGAGTAGAGCAGAAATTATTGCATGCACATTGCATGCGTACCATGCATTGTATCTCTACAAAAATCTAATAATGGAGGAGATTGATGTCAATTACGGGCTTGGTGGTTGGTATTCGATACCTAAGTTCGAATTCTAATTGATTCATATTTTCAGTTAAGTTTATTTTTAAATAAAATAAACGAAACAGATAGTGTGTTACCTTATCTCTCTCTCTCTCTCTCAAAAGAAAAGAGAACATTAGAAGTCAATTTACTTTTTGTACGTGTTATATAAAAGCCATACAGATTATATATAATTACAGTTTTTTGACATCGATTTCTGCAGGTGAATTGAGTACTAATTATATAATATCTACTCTTTCAATATGACTAGCTAATCTTTGGGACTATTTGATGTCTAGATAAAACAATCTTAAAACTAGCTATAATTAATGGTTCTTTATGCTTTTACCTTTTAAATTTTATAAAATTCGAGAGACGGGTAGCATGCTATGTATAAGCTACATAAATGAATTTGGTTGAAAATATGAAGCAAGTAGACTTCGAACTGAGAACTTTGGGTGTCAGCCATTAATTCTCTTACTATCTGTGCTAGGAACAGTCGGTAATTTAGTAAGAGTGGTACATTATTATATATATAGTTGCAGAAATTTATACCAACTGCAGGCTAGGAGAGGGGCCGGGCCATTAGACAAACCATAATGTAGCCAGCACAATGATGCATGTAGGACTCACCAGGCTGGGTCAAAAACACTAGGGCTTGGAGCTCACAAACTTATACAACCTGTTGGGGTAGCTTTATTGAATCCGAGCCATGCATGATGACCACATGTTCCAACACAAACAGTAGCGGGGAGGGTAATGTGGACCTGTTGCTTTTCTCTGTCTAGTGCTCTTGACTGTGCTTTCTAAGACTTGTCTCTTTAGATTTTATCTTCTTTTTTTTATTTTAAGTATTTACTATTAATTTTTTAACTCATAATAGGGTTTACCATTTGGTGGTAATACTATAGTGAATCCAACAACTAAAAGTTGATAGCATATATATACTATTTACATACTATTAATTAATATATTCCAATCTCCAATATTATGTAGAGAAGGTGCATGGATCGAGAGATGTTTGGCCATGGAAGATTTGCATGGTGCAGGGGACCCGGCCCCTTCTTCAAATAGGTCTAAAAAGAGGTGAGCTGGGTGCCATATATGTTCACCTTTATCTCTCTCACTCTCCCCCTTGACTACCACATCATCTCGATCCATGGGGGTTTTTACAATTGTGTCTAGGGATATATAGTGGTCTTCCTACTACTATCCACAGGCCAAATGACCCTCCCATTGAGGGGGTGGGAAAAGGAGCTTAATTTGTCCACAACCTACCTACGAGGCTCATTAAAATAGCTGTGGAGATAGATAGATAGATATTTAGAAAGCATATATGCATCTCTCTGACTCAGTCCTAACCTTGTGTTAGCAAGCTACAGTCCCATATGGCCCATATGGTTCCCCTCTCTCTCTCTCTCTCTCTCTCTCTCTCTCTCTCTCTCTATATGTGACAAACACACACATGCATGTGTGACACACACACACACACACACACACATTCATGTACACGCAATATATATATAAAGGACAGACATACTCGAGTTCAAACTTAAATACATTCATGCTGTACATGTACTGAATGATCAGTATATTAATGTCGGTTAGCAAGCATGTGAAAGGGTCAGTTGAGTTATGAAACCCAGCAAAAATAACTTGAAGGCGCAGAGCTCTGTAGAACTTCAGGTGATGTTATTAAGTTATTTGTACTATTTCACATATTATTTATTTATTTTCAAAAAAAGGAAAAAAAAAACTATTTCACATATCTACTAAATCCCATTTGATTATTCAGTAGATTTACTTAATTAATGAGTCTATATATCCAGTATATTTATATCCACAATATATTCCTCATGTTACTAAATTTTATACTTAAACAGCTCCACTCTTTTTTTCTGTTGCTGATTTTTTGTTTTCGCTCTTTTATGGTATTGCAACAAATGACAGATCATATATAAATTGTTACAGTTATGAGATTTTTATGAGAATATATCTCATTTTCTTCAACTGAGAAAAAAAGAGAGGTACATATATACCATTGAAGTGCGTGTGCAAGGGACGCTTTGCATTAAAGAAAAACTCAAAAAAATAATTTTACTCATGTATATATATATTTTTAGAATAAATATTTTGTGTACATAAAATAAATTTATTTTATTTAATTTACAAACATCTAATTTGGTATGGAAGTAGAGATAACAATAGTAGATTTAATGTGACACTCCAATCGTTCCACATCAGATGGGAATGAGATTATTATTGGATTTATAAGAGATTTAGACAGGTAATAATAAGGCAAGCATTTTGGGCGGTGGTTGGGCTCAACAAGTTATTATTAGTGGGTTAATGGATCGTTACATTTAATCAAGTTAATCTATTCAATTTACGTAGATTAATTAGGAAATTTAAATTGTTTAATTTAAATTGTTTAAGTTAAAAAAAATTGTTTAAGTTAAAATTTTATTAAATTAATCATCTAATTGGATAGAAAGATAGGAAGAACTATAGTAGATTAGTAAAATTTGATTTATTAATATTTAAATTAGTTTAAAATATTAAAATCGTGCCAGTTGATAAGTTTTTAAAAATTATTTTATACTAATTATTTTAAGTATGGACAAACTTCGAGAATAGAAAGTGCTTTTGTAAAAAAAATAAATTGACAGATCCAAACTTCTATTCACTCATATATGTACACTAGTTAAATTAAGTGTACATGCATGCAATTAATGCACACTGTTTTAAAAAGATAAATTTAGAAAAGTAATTTTACTTATGTATATATCTTGTAGAATTTTATTTTGTACATAAAATAAATACATTTTGTTTTATTATAATCACTTACTTTTGGTATAGAAGTCAGAAGATTGATAGTATATTTTAGTTACGTAAGATTTATCTGTTAAATCTAATTTATTTTTCAAATTAAAATTTTTTATTTGATTGAAATCATCTAATATAATAGAAAAATAGAAAGAATTATAATAAACTAGTTAGGTTTGACTTATTTAAAATTTAAATAAGTTTAAGACATTAATTGTCTCGGTTGATAATTTAAACTTTTTAACAGCGGTTGTTAATAAAACATTTGAAAATTTAAATTATGTCAACAAAATTATATATGCCGATATTTTAAATGTAAATGTATTTTTAGAACGAAGGGGTATTTTAATTCGGAAGAAAAATTGGGAGACCCAAAACTATTATTCACTCTTTTATATATGAGTATAGATACAGATAAGTGTATATAGTGACATAGTGGTCAAGAACATATATTCAAACCACTCAATTAAATTTAAAATCGGAATATCAAATTATCTGAAGGTAAATAAAAATAAAAATCGTTATCCATTATATAATAATGATCGATCATCAACTAAACTCGATCTGTCAAATTATTAACTCTTGCATTGGTAGAGAGTGTCCCTTTCTCGACTCCGAAAAATAGGCAAGGAATGTTTGTCCATGTGGAGCTCAAATTAAGTTTGCAACATTTGCTATATATATATATGTTTATGGCCCCATTTTGGCATATGCATGCTCATGTGGATGGAAACACAAATGCGCTCCACACGCACCGAGCGATCGACATGATCGAACACTGTGTTATCCAACTCCAAATGATATCTATCGTTTGATCCGCGAACGAGCAAAATGTTTTAACACGAGAATTCGTCGACAGAGTAAGTTAGTTCACTGTTCTTTTGATTGTCAATGTTCCCCGTGTTACAATCTAAGAGCAGATGATGATAAGCATGTATAACCAAAATAGAAGAAAAGAATATATATAGCGTTCGATCGAGCAACTGCGAAAGAGAATTTCGGTAGTATTCTAGAGAGTTAGTTGAATTGATCAATCGGTCCCCCTCGCGATAATTGACATCAATGCATGGTGGGGGGTGTGTGGGCTTAGATTAAGGAAGAGTCTGGTCCGACAACGAGCGAAGAGCGCCGCGTGTCGTGCGGCTGCGAGGCAAGGTGGACAAGGATGGAGCTCACAGAGGAGGAGACCAAAGGAGGTGAACGTATTAATTGAGACCTTGCCAAGCAGTTGAGACATCACTTTAAACCCCTCATTTTCCTTATATGCTCACTCACTCACTCTCTCTCCTTCTCTCCGAATTTCATTGCAACATTGTTCCAGTTTGAAGTTGACTTGATTTGTTGGAATTTTGGAGAAGCATTTGTCTCCAAAAACCACATTTCTTTAAATTGTACATGTTCCTAAAGCAAAAAGTATATATCCTTACTCGTGTAGACACTAGTCTTTAACGCAAACGTTCCGTAAACTGTATATAAAGTGTATGTGAAATTTCCACTATGGTGCCGGGCGGTTGAAACAGCGATTCTAAGTTTCGAAAAACATTTTTAAAATAAAAATATCTGATTAGAGATGATACTTAATAGCAATACTCAAACAACACTGCATCTAATAGCACTGCAGCAGAGCTGTGTGTGGTCGCGAGAGAAAGAACTCGGCCTTAGGCCTGAGATTCTAGAATCCGGCTGTCGTATGCCGGCGTAGGGAATGGGCCGATCGAAAGCCCTTAAACAACCCAGGCCTTACACTGGCCCAGTAAATTTATTACTTTTCAATAATTGGGCCCAGCACGGCCCAGTGACCATATTTTCCCTCGCGTTCTGGGCCGCGGTAGACCCATTAACGATGCTAATCACGCATGTAAAATTTTGGTTTTATCGGTCGTGCCTTTAATACCACACACACCCGCACACAGAAGTAGGAAGGAAAATGGGCCAAAAATTCGGGCCCATAACATGGGCCAGCTGATTCGGCCCGTTTAGACTTGTCTTACTATCCCTAATTGTTCCTATGGGAGCTGCTCTCTATTTACAACTATCATTAGCCGAAAAGCCGTGCTCTTACCCATTGTATGATCCTAACTTAGTCGAAACTAGCATCTCACACTTCTGATTGGGGATTGGTTGTTATCCTAACTGTGACGCTTTGCTTATCAGAGAGGTCATCAATTATATATTGAACTATTCTAACCCTAAACTCGTTCAAACTTTTTAATAATTTAGGTCTAGTCACCGTCTAAAATACTATAACTAAATTAGAAAATTTTGTCCTACTATACTACTTGAGCTACTATATTGAACTATTTCAACCTTAGAGGGTGTCAAGGACACAGAGAAGTAGTTTGACTGGCAAGTTAACTTTGCTACCACTCTAATTATTTTCCTTTTCTCCTAACAAACTGGACAGAAATGTTTTCTTTGCTTGCAAATTAATTACTGCCAACTAATATAGGGGAGAAAGAAAGAAAATACTTGCTCATAGAACATTTTCTTTCTGAGTTAACTTCTTGATGTGTGGCAGCGAGGAGGAAACTGTTAATCACCTTTTCTCTCGATGTGTCTTTTCTAAATTTCTCATGATAAAGACATTAGAGGACGCCCAACTTCTTGGCTTGGGACAGGGTGTACTTTCGACGTGGGATAGCCTGGCGGCAAGATCAAATGTGCATCCTAAGAGGGATAGGCTCATCGATCTGGTAGCTCGCTGGTGGGTCATCTGGGAAACCAGGAACGCAGTAATTTTTCGGCAGGTTCAGTCGGACCCTAACCAAGTCGCTAACAAGATTATTCAGCTATTCAAACTGTGGGAGAGTTCTTTCGCTGCTGGCTAGTTAATCTAGCTTTCAATCAAGTGTTTTTTTTTTTTTTTTTTCCGCCACACGAGGCTTTGTTGCCTCTCCCATTTAGCTTAATTGACTTCTTCAATGAATGAAACGGATAGCGTGCTATCCATTCCTCAAAAAAAAATTGTTGTTGTTGTACGGGAACTAATCTACACAAAATTAAAGTTGGGCCAAAGAGGTCCTACATTCTTGCACAGCATCCTAAACTTGGGCTCGGTCTTCAGGTCTCACTTTGGGCGGGCTAGCTCGTAAACCTTAATTTCAATCCGCCATTTATTATGACACAAATTAATTACAACTTTTTACTATCACATATTGCACCTACTTTTGTGGGCCCATTGAAGATGACATAAATATAACTTCTTTTATTTATTTATTTTTTGAAGAGAGAAATATGGCAAGTTATCGGCTTTGTTCTTTATTTTCTTAAAAAGTAAACTTAGTTAAAAAATATAAAACAACTAAGTATTAAATACTTAGCCAACTGCTATGTTAGGTACGTACGTACGGTCAATATTTTCTTCTCTTTTTTTTTTGAGAAAAAATAAGACGTATACTTCGTTTATTTCATTTAAAAATAAACTTAGATAAAAATATAAATTAATTAGGATTAAAACTGTCTCGAATATCAACCTGCCCTTTTATTCGTTTGTTAGAGTGGTCGGTAATATTTTCTTCTAATTACTTGTCACAACCAATGGGTTGGGTGAAAAGCAAATGAGTGAACATGATATGTATGAGGCTGATATATTCCTGTGAAAAGGATATGACTAAAAGATCGAGAAGCATGCTAATTAAGAATCCTCCAAGTCAAACATTTGGAGGTGACTAGGTTGACGTTGACTTCTTAATGAACCAGGTCCATCCGTTTAAATTATTATTGAGTCAAAGGTTCTTCAAAGAAGCGCTTTCGCTAATTATCGCAAAAGTCTCTTCTTTTAAAGAGAACTGTACGATCGGTAGATGCCCAAATTAAAGGAATATATTTCAATATTGATCTTCATATTTTTTCAATCGACACCCTCTCAACTTTTTTTTTTTTCTTATTTGAGTTTTCATACTTAATTAAATTAATTTTTTTTAAAAAAATTTAATGACTACTAATTTTTTTTTTGAAAGAAAGATAGTATGTTACCTACTTCGTTTAATTTTTTAAAAATAAATTTAGCTGAAAATATGAATCAACTAGCTAGGATTTGAATTTAAAATCTCAAGTATCAATCACCAAGTCTTTTAATTTGCTCTTAATTAGTTTCCTAATTTCCAAGTAAGCTTCGTGTTGAGATGATCGGTCACTTAGTCCTAGAGGATTTAAATTAGGCTTTTCGATAATGAATAAAACATGTTGAGTTAGGTAAGGGTCAATGATAATATGGACAAATGAAGCAAACATTGATCAGTGTAATTAGTTTGTCACCATCTACAACTAAAGCCTTCTATGTAGGGTAGCATTTGCTAAAATAGGCTTATAAGAGGTGAAGACTCTTTTAGAGTCCTATTGTCACCAATTTAGTATTGTAACTCCTTAAGGGGTAAATATATATATATATATATATATATAGTTGGTACAAGTTTAGGTGAGTCTTATTAAAGCTTCGATTCCAAGTCCACGAGAGTTTCAGAAGCTACATGCGCAAAAGTTCCTAACTAACAACATAAACAAATTCGCAATCTTTGTACTCATCGATCCAACCAAATCGAATGATTCTTGGTGTTTTGATTACCATTCTCTAATTTAATCAAGAAGTACTTTTGTTAGGCAAAAATAGAGGAGGCTTAGCTGGTTTTATAATTGAAGGCAGGTGACATGGTTTGATTAAGTTATATAAGTCTTCTATAGCAGTTGCATCCTACCCTTGGATTATCCAGGATTTTGGTGTCAAAAGGTTAACTAATACTGTCTCTTGCATGGATTAGCAAGAGATCTAAGTTTCCTTAATTTTCTTGTCTCATTTGATCATTATTGTGTCATACCAGTTATTAGGATATATAAAATTGGATTATATATGTTATGTTTTTTTTTTTGAGAGAGATAGGTACCCGCTTCGTTAATTTCATTTAGAAATAAATTAACTTAGGAAATTATGTGAATCAATTAGGATTTGAACTTGGGTCTCGAATACCAACTACCAAGTCCTTTGCCACTTGCTCTAGGAACGGTCGGTTTAAATTATCTTGAATACTTAAAAATAATGTTTGCCTACAATTGCATGTATTATAACTAGCTGCTAATTAACATAGCATCACATTAGAAGAAATGGATAATGTACATTTTTGCTTTACCATTGGAAAGTGCTATTGAAATATGGAATTTATTGAGGAGCATGAATA
This sequence comes from Aechmea fasciata, assembly GCA_025177825.1. NCBI lineage: Eukaryota > Viridiplantae > Streptophyta > Magnoliopsida > Poales > Bromeliaceae > Aechmea > Aechmea fasciata. The sequence goes on along the minus strand of CM045932.1, from coordinate 7,815,883 downwards.
TTAGCATGCATGTTAGGATGAATTTCCAATTCATATGAAACAATCTCTTTTAAATTTCAACATTTTAGATCTCCCACTTCTTTTTTTATTTTTTTGTGATATGTTAATTATGTCCTTATCTTTATACTATAGCTCCCTTCAGTGCTTATTACATACCAAGCAGAAAGTAATTAACATCATGTACACTTTATATATATAAAAAAATTAAGAGAGAGAATCTGGCTATGATACTTTTAAAAACACTAAGCATTTGAGATTGAAAAGCAAATTCAACGGCAAAAAAGGTGTAGGCATATGAGCTGCTATGCTTCCAATAATAACATAGTAGCTGAAATAGGGTTCATCCTTGTTTAATCAAAAAATAATAATAATAATAATAATAACACACGTAGCTCTACTCTATATATATGTATATATATCTTTAGCATTGTCTATAGTAATTAGAAGTGATCATTTTTCTTGCTTTACTTGAAGGTAATGACAATTTCTTATATTGGAACAACTCTTCTCCATGATTATATATATGATGGTATCGTTCAAAATCAGGAAGAACCTCAAATTTCCCAGCAGCGCTAAGCTTTAATTCACCTAATTATTGCTTAATTCCTTCCACGATAATACGATGGTTTTTCTTGGGCATATTTCAATATGTATCTTCTTTGCCATAAGGAGAAATTATGCATATATACATATATGTTTATTTCATTATTAAAATTTTAAATTCTTATTCATATGAAACTCATTTGGGGCAAAGATGTATAATGACTGGTGATAGGTAACATGATGTCTATATGACTATATCCATAGAGGTAATAAGATGCCTTTGTACCGGATATGTACTAGAAGAAGCTACTTTATCAACAATAAGCTTGTGGACTAAGCAATAACCACTAGAGCTAGGCGTGTGTGAACTAATACATATGAACAAGTTGTATTTATTTTTTCCCCCCCTTATTATTGCAATCATAGCCAAAGGGAAAGGAATTGTGAGTGGGACCGAGTAGTCCTCATACTCTGCACCCTTGGTTTTAAGAAACAACCTGGGCCCTCATGTAGCATCATGGGGTCAATGATCGAGTCTCAAAGCAAACTCCTATAACCAATCTATATATGAGGTTGTCTCTCACCAAAAATTCTAGAGGATGCAAATTATGATATCATAATACCTATTACAAGTTCAGGAAAAGTCGCAATTTCCATAAGATGACAATTCAAAGGCAACTATGACCATTATTGCCATAAAATTGTAAGAGGTCTTATTCTGATTGCACTCTTTTGTTTCTTTTTTCTTTTTTTTTTTTTTCGGATAGATAGTATGCTACACGCTCACCAAAACATCTAGAGGATGCAAATTATGACATCATAATACCTATTACAAGTTCAAGAAAAGTCCCAATTCCCATCAGATGACAAAGGCCAACTATGATCATTATTCTGATCTTTTTTTATTTCTTTTTTTTTTGAGAGATAGATAGTGTTTAGGGTTTAGGGTTTAGGGTTATAGAGAGATAGATAGTGTGCTACACGCTTCGTTTATTTTTTTTAAAAATAAATTTAACTGAAAATATGAATTAATTAGAATTTGAACTTTAAACCTTAGATACTAACCACCGATCGAGTCTTTTGTCACTTGTGTGAGGAGCGGTCTTATTCTCTTTTCTTAGACCTTTCTTTGTATTTGTTACAATGGTATATGAGACACTAACAATAGAGCTTAAAGGTTTTGAAATCTTTATATTACTCTAATTAATAACAACTAAGAATTATTTACGCAAAAGTCAAAATATACAATCATGACAATCTTATACCATGCATTTAAATAATTCTTATTTACTGGAATACGTTTTATAGCCCCAAGTGTGTCCATAGGCCATAGCCACCCAATTAACGTTAAGCATGGTCAATGACCAACTGTTTATGTTTTATATATATATATATATATAAATAGCAATTCTGAGTACTCGAAAGAACAGGGAAAAGCTCCTTTAATTAGGGTTGAAAATTAAATATTCTGACTCATGAGGCAAAATTAGAGAGCAAATTTTTGAGGGAATTAGCTTCTTGGTTCAATGGATCTACGTAGAACTAGCATTTTGAGAAGATGCACATATATAGAGAAGAGAGAGCCTTACATGAATCAAACTCCTTTTGACGTATATATGAATATGAAAGTTATGGATAGTGAGAAGCATGCATGCTTGGGACTTTAGTTTTTTTTTTTTTTTTCTTTTAATTTTAATATATATTACTGATTGTGGCATATCCAATCGATCAGTCTTTTTCAAGTGGGGATTTAATTGATAGCTAACTAGATTACAATTAATCAACTTTTCATTCTACCAAACTGATTTAACACATCTTCTTCCCACTTTAAGCACATCCTCCACGCACATTTTTTTTGACCCTTAACTTATTGTATATTTATTTAGAGGACCCACTAGCCCTTTGACTAAAGATATAGCTACACTCTTTTTTTTTCTTTTTTTTTGAGGTTTAAATGTAGTGGCCATTTTATAAATAAGTTAATGCTTTAAATTTGGTGGCCCGTTATATTGTTTGCTATAAGTAAAATCAGAGAAAAAGAAAAAGCTAACCAATGAAAGCACTCATGCATGTTTATTTTAGAAACTATATAAATATATTTAGCATTACAAAAACTTCACAATAACAATTTTAATGGATAAATTAACTAGCATAAATATTAAATTTCCTCATAAGATCAATTTAATTTGTTTCATGTTTTTATGCTTTATCCAATTAAGAGTGCAAAAAAATTAACGTGAGCTTCACTTAGAGTGTCATGTTAATTAATTATATTTATTCTTTTAATATTGCAGAGTTTGAAAATTATGCTGAGCATTAATCCTAAAGTATCTTTGATCACGCGACCAGAGATTTCTACATATGTTGCCTGCACAAGTGTCAAACACTATACAATCTTAATTTAAGTTATTATTTAGAATTTAATGTTAATGCATATGTGATTACTCTGAGAATTGGGTCAACTTGAGAAGCATCTTCTGCCGAAAATACCAAATTCCGCGTGGTGACTGCCGAGTTGACAAGTAACAAATATTGGTTGACTCACCTTCCCAGTTGTTACGGCTATCCTTGAATTATTTTTTAGAATTTAATTTCATACAAGTTTGTATCAATATGGTAATAGCAGATATATTCCTGCAAAACTCAAATTTTATAAGTTGTCCCTACAAAAGTTCTAATGTATGCAGATATGCTCTCTAGTTAAAATATGTTAGTAAATTATTAATTTTTTAACGATTTTTGTGAAATGACAATTTTGCCATCACAAATATGTCCCTTCAAAAATACTCCTTCCTTCTTCTTCTTCCTCTTCGTGCCACCGGAGTGGATGGCGGCGGATCATGCATCGACGACGACGATGACAAAGAAGAAGAAGGAGAAAAAGAGAAGGATACAATGAAGAAGAAGAATGAGGCGGCAGAGGTCGGAGGAGCTCGGAGGCGAGGGGGTTTGCGGCCAGGTCGGGGTCAGGTTCGCCGCCGCGGCGAGGTCGGGGTTGGGTTCGCCGACGACGAAGAAGATGAAAGAGGAAGAGGGAGAGGAAGAAGAAGGGGGAAGAAGAGGAAGAGGGAGAGGAAGAAGAAAGGGGAAGAAGAGGAAGAGTGAGAGGAAGAGGAAGAATAAGAGGGGGAGGGTTCGCCACCGCGGTGAGATAGGGGTCGGATTCGCCGGTGACGAAGAAGAGGGAAGAGGGAGAGGGAGGGAAAGAAGAAAGGGGTAAAATTGTAAATTCACCTTATTAAGTAATCATGGTTAAGTATTTTAATTGTGGTTAACGAAATTTTTTTAACGGAAACTAACGGTAGGAACCTATCTGTATACATTAAAGATTTTTATAGGGACAATTTATGAAAGTTGAGTTTTGGATAAATATATTTGCAATTCACCATATTTGCAGGAACATGTATGCAATCAACCTTATTTTTTATTAGATCAATCTTCTCGCTGCACATTATGATTTTCTAACAATTGTTGAACCTTGTCAATTTCAAAATATCTGTTTTCAAAATATCTGTTTCATCACACAGATTTTCATCTAATTAATTATTTCTTTTAGTTTACTCTTCTATTTTAGTGTACTTCTCATAACTCTTAACTATTTAAACACATATTACAAAGTTTGCAACTCTTGGCCGACTGGATCACTCTCAGCCCTGGACTTCCCTTTATTTTTATTTTTTTCTTTTTTTTTCTTGATTCCGTTTCTATGTCTGTTTACTCTGTTTTTTTCCCTCTTTTCCTCTCTTTCGAAAGTCCCGGCTGTTTCTATTTGTAAGCTTAGTTTATATTTCTATTAAATCATTACTTATTTCTCGAAAAAAAAAATACACATACTACAAATTAAGTTATGATCAAGACTTATCTTAACTTCTTTCGGCCAACTTCTATTATCGAATTATATTTAGACTATTATAAAATTGTTTACTATCATATTGATCTTTTATATTATAACGAAAAATTTATTGGGAATTTATTGGGTACACTTTAACCTGAAGGAAGATACATTAAATCGTGTGGTTCGGGATTAAGTAAAATTTGTTATACCAGAAATAGGGTGAAGTTCGGGGGTTAAGGTGGGGTTAGAGTAATTTTGTGTTTGGGTGAGAATTGGGTTTATCCGGATATAGATAATTAAATAGTGTTTTGTTGAAGTATGTGAGATAAAATGATAGTGGGTAAAATAATGGTTTGTTTAGTTGGAGTAGTCGAGTGGAGTGGGATTAGCTAACCCCACCCTAAATGGGCTATCCCAAAATAATCCATTTGGGGTGGAATTAGTTAACCCTACCCCCTAAATCGAAAGATTTTAAATAACTTCTAAGAGATTATTCCACCCCTCAACCCTTGAACTCCTTAACCCAGAACAAAACGGGAGCTTAGGAAATTATCTGGGGGACAAAAACCTGCTTGGTCCACTGAGCTTTGGCTTGTCGTATTGACCAAACCGCGAACCAAAATGATGTGTACCGCAAAATTTTTCCACTCCGAGTTCTAGCCACCATCGACCCTCCTCACCGAAGAGAGTCAACCACAGAGGTTTGAAAAGTCAACGCTCCCCTTGAACTTACACGTGGGTGCCTCCTTTTACGTCGAGTCACACGAGATGTAAAATATGTCTTCCCGTGTCCTTTGCTTTTGCATCATTGATGACGATCGATCGATCGATAGATCACTACTGTTTACAAATATTCCAAGTAATTAATTAACTTTGTTATTTTAACACTAATAAAATAGAATTTGGTGTAGTGATTAATTACTTTAGTTGATACCGAACCCTCTCTCCCGCATCTAAACTATTTAATTTGCTTGGGTGCGGAGTCAACTAAGCATTTAGTTAAATATTACTACACCCGTAAAAGACCAAAAAATTTTGAATTAGAAAGATACATTCACGCTTCGTTAATGAATGTTTCTATAGAATTTTTGTTTATCATATGAGTAATCTTTGTGATGAGTAGTGGTGGTTGTTAAATGGACCGTGAAATGGGCTTCTAATTATTTCTTTGCATATTTTTGTGGCATGCATGTGTCAATCTCATAAGGCATCCACTTAATTGGCTATATTTAATTTATACGGATAATAATGTGCACTAAACAACATTCCCTATTAGTTAATTAACAAACAAGCCACAATAATCTTATAGAAATATCATAATGAAATGAGATGTGTGTATATATGTATAGAGGGAGAGAGAGAGAATTTGTGGGGTGGCACAAGAAGACAAAGGGCGAAATTCAAAGAGGGGAATTAATTGGGTGCTCCTTTGAGGAAGACCAAGGACAACCAACATGTTCTAAAGGTCAATCATCTACTCTATGATTTGTTAGATGATTTGTTAGATGATTTGTTCCTCTCTCTCTCTCTATATACATAAACACAATAATCCTCCTTTTAATTAACTCATCAATTAGTTCTCACTTCTCACTTCTCATGTGTGTCACAAGTGAAATACATTTCACCCTAAGATGAATGGGTGTATATCATACACCCTAAAAAGGGTTATATGTGTTGTATCACTCTTTTATATAACAAACTAATTATAAGACACTAGCTCATTAATTAAATAGGAGTATTACTTGTTAAATATAAAAATGTTTAAATACCATTCTCTAATAGCTTAAACTTTTAAAGTACAACGTTTGTTTCATATGATATCAGAGCAGGAGGTCCTGAGTTCGAGTCACGCTAGACTCCTAACATATTAATTTCCTCCTATTTAATTCAAGCCCACGTTATGGGCCGACCAAAAAATCTCGACCCCAGACGTGAGGGGGAAGTGTCAAATATAAAATGTTTAAACACCGTTCTCTAATAACTTAAGCTTTGAGTACAATGGTTGTTTCACATTACTTTGGGTACGCTTTACGTGATTTTCTAAAGTATTGTTAATTAATTAGTCATCATGCACACTACAACAAAAACGGTATACAGTAATATTTTTAAGTGTCGATATGTAAAAAAAATACATTGGCTAAATTGTCGATACTTTTTAAAAATATTATTATATATAGGGTTGCTATATGTAGGGTCACCTTGATATTTGGCACCCACTCCTCCAGCGACTTGTGGCGAATGGACACGTAGCTATCGTAGCTCTCTACGGTCCCTACAAAATCCCGGCGACCGAATTCTAGCTGCCGGAACCATACCTCGTCGGCTGCGACGGCAGAGGAGGGGAAAGGAAGATGATAATCAATTTTTTTTATTTTATTTTTTTCCTTTTCTATTTGTAATCGGACGAGTGAGTTGGGTGGGGTTGGCTGAGTATGTAGAGAAACTTTTTTATTTTTATTGAATTTGATTTTATATTTAGGTCTTACTAGATGTTTTAAAATTTTTTTGACATAAATAAGACATCTACATAAAAGTGTTATAAAAATATGTCACTATAAGCTAATTCTATTATAGTGTACATTAGAAAGTTATTATCTATATATGTTTGTTTTTTATTTTTAAAAATATTATTTTTTATATAATTTGATGTATCGGAGGAAAGATTTTAATTTGATATTACTAACTCATAATGCAGCCGAGTTAATAATAATAGTTGATAGTTGATGATGTATTTTCAAAAGTTTTAAAAACAAAAAAAAAATTCTTTCATCTTTTTTATTTTTATTATCAAATAAGCAGTTTGAATGAAGTGATCAATTGTAATTAATCCACCGTCCACTTGTATATTTTTTAATATACAAAATTTTGTTTAGAATATAAAAAAATAAATACGTACGATGGCAACCGAGGTTATACCCACATATATTTATATATATATATATATATATATATATATATATATATATATATATATATATATATATATATATATATAGAGTGTAAACTATTTATCTTTTATTATAAAATAGTGCCTCAAGAAGCCACTCATAAGTTGTTTCGATGATAGAGCTTAGATCGACGGTCTTTTAATTAACGTTATCTAGAGCATTTAAAACTTCTAGAAATAAAATTTTATAATTTTTCGATATCATTTACCCTACGATCAAAAGCTCACAAAATTGACAATTTTTAATGGCAGTATGGAATATTTGCTAGTTTAACGGTGTAAAAGAATCGAAATAGGTTGAATTTTTGATAGAAAATTCTATTCACTACCTAAATAAAGATCAATAACTCCGATCTTAAATTGAAAGATTCGATCATCCATTTTTAGAATGTCGTTCGATTTTGACCGTTCATTTTATACCCGCTTGATGGACTTTATAATGCTTTCGAAAAATTGCTAAATTTATTTTCTGTAAGTTTCAAATACTCTAGATCATGTTTAACGGTGTGGATCGCCGATTCGAAACCCCAACAACGAAAACAACTTATGAGTAGTAAGCGCCTATACTCATAATAGTATAGTAAATTTCTATATATATATATATATATATATATATATATATATATATATATATATATATATATATATATATATATATATATATATATATATATATATATATATATATATATATAGTATGTAAAATTAAAAATATGAATCAATTATTGTATAGTATATATTGATTTTTGAGCATCACTCGTTAAATAAATAAAATAAAGGTGGACAACTTTAGTCTTGGAGTGGACCACGAATGAGTCGTTCTGTCTCCAAAAAGCATTAAATCTCAGCCACAAAATTGGTAGCATTCTGATGAAGATGGTGACAATTAATTAAATAGTAAAATCAAAATATATACAGAACCTTGTTACGGATTATGTGTCCATATATATATATATATATATATATATATATATATATATATATATATATATATATATATATATATATATATATATATATATATATATATATATATATGTATATTGCTGCAGAAAAATTGTACAAAAATCCTTTGAACTTCACCATTTTAATTTGCAAATAAATCTTCTAAACTTTTAATTTTTCTTTTTTGAGAAAAAGGTAGCGAAATTTCATAACCGCTTCGTTCATTAAGAAAATAAATTTAGCGTCGTGATGGAGCAAGATATTTTTAATTTTAATAATTAAATTTCTAAACTTTATCAAATAGTTTAACACACTTTCCTCTCATATATACAACCAAACTTATTATTAACATTCTGCTATTTCAGTGGCATATCTTGTATGTATATATTAATATGTTTATATATTTATATATTTATGTATTAATTGTAAGGCTTCAAAGTGTTGAAAAAAAGTTCTTCTATACTAACGTATGCAAATAATAATAATAATAATAATAAATCTTAGATATGCTGCTAATCATTCTTCAGTTCTGTTGCTTAATTAAGATAATGATAATTATTAGAGACTTTCGGTTTTGGTGTGTGTGGGGATTTTAAAGTCTTAAAAAATCTAAACAACTATTTAATTAGTAACTTTACTTAAGAAAAGCAGTTTATTAAACTATTTGATAAGGTGGCGAATATCTAATTGTAAATAATAAAAATTTAGAGATCCATATTGGTAAATGTTAAATTATAGGGTGATCTATGTACAATTTTTACCATATTCAAAGTACCCATCCATGATCAATCAAATGGATTCTTGACACAAGTGTGACAGTGGTATCAACATACCTGACAAAGAGCGATCTTACCAACCAACCGACTATAAAATATGTCGCAAAAATTTAATGATTGATATACGAGGACGTAAATTAGAAGTCGAGTTGTTTACATCTTGATTAAATTTACTTGTATGAAAAGAAAAATCAATGGATAGTATTTTAATTTTTAAAATAAAAAGAGAGATCTAGAGATAGAGAGAGAGAGAGAGAGAGGGGAGAGAGATCTAGAGAGAGATTTAGAGAGAGAGAGAGAGAGAGAGAGAGAGAGGGGGTAGTTGTCGTTATCTGGGCTTTGACCTGACGAGGTCGGAAAGGGAAGGGGATTGGGCCAGGCCCAGGTGGGCGGCCGAAGCACGCGCGCACGCCGCGTGGAGCCCACGCTTTTGACCCCCTACGACACGTCCCTCATCAGCATGACGTCATACACGCCCAGGGTCTTTTTTTTTTTTTTTTTTTTTTCGGTCGCTCGGTCCACTTGTTGGAGAAAAATTGTAGCACGGACTAATTGGGTTTCATTTTAAAAAACAAAAAAAAAAAACACATGCGCGCACGCACACACAAGAGAATGGTAAATTATATAATTAAATTTCTTTGAAGTTAGGAATTGGTTTTTTTTTTTTTTTTTTTTTTTTTTTTTTTTTAAGATAGATAGACGTTATCTCGCTTCGGTTCTAAATGCGAATCAATTATGATTCGAATTTGCGCTCAATACCAATCAAGAATTCTTCGCCACTGTTTCTCATGTGATCGATTGTTAGGAATTGTTGAGAATTCCAACTTAGTGCTAAGAGTTTGGCGGGATTGAAATTAATTTAGAACATTTTTATTTAATCTCATGTAAAATAGCTGCATCTATATATACTTAATAGTTTAAGTCGCCAAAAAAATGGTAATGTTTAATATTTTATATTCAACAATTTTGTCTTTTCTGTTTTTACCGTATGTATGTCTAGTTCAATTTTTCGAATGAGCGAAACAAATAGCTTGTTACATTTTTTTTTAAAAAAAAGAAAACAATTTTGTCATCTTATAGTTTGAAAACTTGCTCGTTTATATTCACTTATATGAAAGTAGGTAATTTGGATTTAGTAACTCAGAGAACAAATTTATGTAATTATATATATACTCTGAGGTGGGAGCCAATTAATGGATGTAATATAATTATAAGCATGCATTGGAAGAGAACTTTTTTCTTTTTTTTTTTGAGAAAAATGTAGCGAAGTACCCGCTTCATTCATTAAGAGGGATGGTAGGTTTAACTGGATGCGGTAAGCTTAGGAAGGAAAAACAAAATACAGAAAAAAAGCCAAAAAATAGGCGAAAAAATAGGCGAAGAAGAAAAGGAAAAAACGGAAGGAACAATCCGCGCTCGGCGAGTTAGGAGAATGTTAATTCGGTCAAGCGAGCGTAGAGGGTTGGGGGATGTCGCTTGGAAGATAGCGTTGTTAATACGGTCAAGCATGCATATGGTCAAGCGAGCATTGGAAGAGAACTTAACTAGATCCTTTAGATGCTAAGTTGGTTTTAGACTTTATTATATATATATATATATATATATATATATATAATTGAGCTAAAATATTTTTAGAAACACCAATCTCTTGTTGTTTCTAAATTTTTAACCTTTAGATCTACTTCTTGATTACTAATAACATTTAGATCAAATACTATTCTACCTACCACCACCTATCACTATCATCTCAACCTTACATCTCTCTATTCAATGGCTAAAAATTCAAAAACACCTCCTTCATAAAGTGCTTTTGAGAGTATTCTAACTCAACTCTCTCTCTCTCTATATATATATATATATATTCTTAATAATTTAGCGGACCTTCCACTATTGTTAATTTGGACTAAGATCTAGAGCATAGGTACTGAACGAGAGCATCTTTAGAGGATAAAAAGGAGACCTTCAAAAGCATTCTTTGGATGAATCTTTATAGGTAAACGAGAGCTATATATTAAAATCATTCTTTGTATATATATTAATTAACCAAGCTTAATTTCTTTTGTATATTTCATTTCTAAGTAAATGCATGCATCCCTCCATCAATCAGAAATAAAAACATTAATGAAACAGATATATGTAGGGCTGTGTATATATATATATATATATATATATATATATATATATATACTTATATATATATACTTACCGTTCGTTTATAAATATACACACAACCACATATACATATGTACAACCCGGCCCATACAGGTTGTGTTAAACTGATAATGTTTCCATTAGGATAATTTTCGTCTTTTCTCGGGATCAAGCTGAAAAATATCAGATCTCGTGATCAAATTAATTAACTTAAAAAATATGAAAATGTTCTTTTCTAATGCCAAAATATAAAAAATTAATTCATTGCCAATCATTGATCTTTGTATACAATGGGTCGAAGCTTAACGAAAAAAATTACCATAATACATTTTCAAACAGTACTTAATTAGTACTTTATAGAAGCTCCAGTGGTGCCAAAAATAGTATTTTTACAGAAGTGTAAGATGTGCTTAATTAGATAAATAGAACTTTTGCTAACAACCCCAAAATAGAAGTCAAAATCTAAAAGATCATAGTAACACTGTTAATATTAATCCGGAACACCTGTGTTGTTTTTTTTTTTTTTTCCCCTGAGAGATATGTACGTAGCACGCTACTCTCGTTTCGTTTATTTCATTTAGAAATAAACTTAACTAAAAATATGAATCAACTAGAATTCGAACTTAAAATCTCAGGTATCAACCACCAAGCCTTTTACCATTTGCTTTAGGGACGGTCGGTCTTGTGTTGTTAATCTAATATCAAGCAGAGGCATGGGATATAGACTTAATTATATATATACATTATCATAATCATGATATTTTATTGTCTAGGAATGTTAACCTATACAATACTAATTATTATAGCTACTCTGATAAAAAAAACTAATTATAGTAGTTGATTGTAAGTGAATGGACACACACACACACTCTCTCTCTCTCTCTCTCTCTCTCTCTCTCTCTCTCTACATCTGTCCCAAAAGAGGATGAGAGAAAATTGCAGAAGAAGATTGTTAAGGACCCCCATGAAATCATAGTAATTATGATAGGAAGGCCATCAAGGAACTGAGTAATCGACTTTATACAGTATATAAAGTAAAGAAACTGCATCATGTCCCTTTGCATCCAAGCAATTAAACAAATCCTAGCTAGCATTATTATTAATAAAACTGAAAAAAAAACGAAATAACAAATCAAAGGAAAGAGGAAAGTGAAGAGACCAAAATGTAACTGCTTTTCAGAAAAATACAAGAACTTTTTATTAACATTTCCTTAACTTTTGATTCTCTGAATTTATTTTATTTAATCAACTTCATTAAAGAACTGGTTAATCTTATAATTAATAATTGCTCAATAACCTTTTTAGTTCCATGAACTATGGATATTTGTAATTGAATTTTAACAAATCTCTAATTTAATTTACAATCATTCTAAATTAGAATAGTTAGTTAAAAGTATTAAAGAATACCAATAAAGCAAAAATAAAATTCAAGGGTCTATAAGTCCATTCACCTTGTACCCCTCCACACTCCATAAGGTCAGCTCCCCAACAAGCTAGTCTACTTGTTTTCTACAAACATCCAACCCTGGGGTTTCATATAAAAACCCATTCTCTTCTTTCCCAATCCTTTAATTTTATTCCAACCAATAACCAAACAAGTCACCAATTAATAAGCCAAGAGCAATTTTTGTTTTTTATTTTAAATAAGAGACAATAAGGGAGTAAATTAGGAGATCTAGGAGAAGAACATGGCAGATGATCTTGACGCAAGGATATGCAGAGGAGGGAGCTGGTGGTTCAATCCCGGCACGAGCAGCAGCGGCGGCGGCGGCGGCGGCTTCGTCGACGCGCCAGGCTCCGTCTCGTGCTCAACAGCTATCGCCGATGCCCCTCGAGGATCTGCTCATCCTTCTGATCATGTCGGCTCGTCGTTCGCCGACTCCTTCTCCCCCTCCACTAACTTCATGGATTGGGGGCATGATCAATTGTAAGTCCCCCTCTCTTCTATCATCAAATGGATACACAACATGTATGTATTAATTTATGCTTGATTCAACTTGGTTGATTTTGATATGTTGTACGTAGAAGAAGCAGTGGAAAAGCTGAGAACAGCTTCCATGCCATGCTCCAAGAAGATCATATGAGCACAAGGCCCTACAATTTCCGGCAGGGTTCGATCGAGCCGGAACTCGAACCAAGCATGAGCCAGAATTTCCTACTAGATCACCAGCACCACCCGAGCTCAGCCAACGATCCGGCGCCCGACTGTAGTGTCATCACTAGCTATGCCCTAGCTCCGACGGCCTACGGTTGCCCGCCGGTCATGCATCTGCAAACCCTACTCGATGCTGATGCAAAGCCCCAGCAGTCGGTTTACTATGACCAGCCCACCGAAACTCCGATGGCCGCGGCGTTCCACGGGACTAATTGGCCAGTATTGAAGGATCAAGAAGGCAGTAGTAATCCGCTGCACTTCTCCAATAACACTCCCTTTTGGAATGCATCGGCGACCGCCGCGAACGAAGCGAAGTCCGGGTTCTACCCTAATTCGGTGCCGTCGCAGTTCGTCATGCCGGCGTTTGAGCCGAAACTGGCCAGCTGCAGTAATTTCATGGTGAAGGTAAAGCCTATATACGCTTAATTCATCCCGCTTTATGAATGAAGCAGATAACTTGTTATCTATTTCAAAAAAAAAAAAAAAAGTACTACATATAGTTTGAGTTCTTGATATGCTAAAAACATAAGAGTATTATGAGCTCAATGATTTGCTTTTTTTTATTCCTTTGGTTCTTAATTGTTCAGGCAAATCGAGATGCATCGATGCCAAAGAAGAGCGGAAGCGAAACTGCATTAAAAAAGCCCCGAGTGGAAGCTCCATCCCCGTTACCGACCTTCAAAGTACTTCATGAACTCATTTACAATTTAATCCACTACTTGAGCTCTAATCTTGTTTTCTTTTTTGGTTCTAACTCATTTTAAGCATGAATCATGGTAGAGTTAATTTTGATCTTCTCTATAATTTTAGGTGAGGAAGGAAAAATTAGGGGACCGCATTACGGCACTTCAACAGCTAGTCTCACCTTTTGGAAAGGTAACATTTTTTGTTTATTTCTTCTTCTTCTTTTTTATTTTCCTTTTGTCACACTCTCCATGAAAAATCTCTTCTTAAAGCATTTGCTTATACTAATGTTATAAGTTCTTCATCAATAAATTGCGGGATCTTCCATTTTTACAGACCGACACAGCATCGGTTCTACACGAAGCGATCGAATACATTAAGTTCCTCCACAATCAAGTCGGGGTAATTAAGCATCTTCGATCTCTTTTTCCTAGCTAGATTCTTGTCATAAATTTTCAACTCACACTAATTGCTGCATATAAATGATTAGAGTACGTACCGTTCTCACGAGCCTTTTTCTAACAGTTTAAGCAACTAACTCGAGAACGGATCAGTGTTAATCATTTATGCTCAATACCAATTATTTAATGGTCTCCTGGTTCTAAATTAACACATGCATGTTCTTGATCCTCAGCTCCTAAGCACACCGTATTTGAAGAATGGGCAACCCATGCAACAACAACAGGTATATATCATATACGCAAGTTCTCAAATCATCTCTAAAAATTAAATAGAGAAACTTTTTACGTGCATCGATCATTCATTGATGTTTTTAATTTGCTTATAAACGCAGAGCTCGGAGAAGTCTAAAGAAGGCGATGAATCAAAGAAGGACCTCCGGAGCCGAGGATTGTGTCTTGTTCCAGTCCCGAACACTTATCCGATGGCGAGCGAGGCGGCGGTCGAGTTCTGGCACCCTACCTTTGGAGGAACATTCAGGTAGAAGAGAGTTAGGATATATAGTTTGTGCCTTTTTTTTCTCTTCTTTTTTTTTTTCCAGTAAGACCGAGAGGTACTAATTTATTAATGTATCTTCATAGCCATTATTGTTGAAGCTAAAGCAAGGTAGGAATGATAGGTTAGGAGGAAAGAGAAATATAAAAGAAGTTAACAACAGTGTAAGTGATTAACCCAGCTGAAGAAAAAGAAAGGGAGGTGATCAATCCTTCAAAGACAGGCTATGTTGGGGCAGCTACAAGGGGGAATATATCAATATCTATATCTATATATATATATATATATATATATGTATGTATCTATATATATAGATATAGATACATGTATGATGTACTAAGGTGGCCATGGAGAATTAATAAGAACTTTTAGATGGAATTATTTATTATTACCATGATTGCACTAGTATTGTAGCTAGTAACTATTGTTTTTTTTTTTTAGAGAGAGAGAGAAAGGTAGCGCTCTATCTGCTTCATTCATTCAGTAAGTGAATTAAGCTATATGGGTGAGGTAATAAGACCTTGACAAATGACGGATAAAAAAAAAAAAAAAAGTAGTTCGGTCACTCCATTAGACTAAGTTTCCTCTACAGATATGTCAACTGCTTATAGGTCGCTCGATCTGTGTCATTTCAAAGATCTCTCTATTCCCTAGAGTCTCAAGAAACCGACCAACAAGCTATAATTCCTATAAGACCGGTTGAAGCCGGTTGTGTTCTCGTTCTTCCAACCCATTTATATATCTCAGATCTGACTCCTAGTTGTGTAGTAACTATTGTTAAGAGGTGGTGGTGGTGGTTTAATTTAGGGAATGGGAACAGGTGCTAATTAAATTTGGCATTAAAATTATGGCTTAGTTTAGGGTTGGGGAACTGTGATTACATGTGTGCTGAATTTAGCAAAGGGATTGGGGAGGGGGAGGTATAAGGGAGATCGAAAAAGAAGGTGGGTCTTGTTCCTGTTTGATGTATATATGCGTGTACAAGGGCTTCCTCCACCACCTCTTCTTGTTTCCTCCTTTGTTTTTTCAAGAAGCATGATAATAAGGAATAATTGCATTGAGGACAGGGGCAAGAATTGTGTGCCCTTTTTTATTTTCAGGGGGATCTTAATTACTTTCTGATTATTATTATTATTATTTTTGTGTTCTGGAGAAGATAGTGGAAGTCAGAGGGTGGCCCACTGGAAACCCATGCCTCTCTCTCTCTCTCTCTCTCTCTCTCTCTCTCTGTATTGTAAACTATATATATATGCCAAAGTTTTTGTTCTTTTTTTTCTAAAAAATAAAAGGAACTGATATTGTGAAAATAATATCTACTATTCTCAGAGCACATATGTAATATGTTATAGAAAAAAAATCTCCAAATACTATTTCTATAGTTTTGCAATTTTTTATTTTAGTAGCATATAGTTTAAACTGTATCAATTTAGTATTCTGTTATTTTATTTTTTTTTTATTTTCCCTTCACTATTTTTTTTTTTTTCGTTGAAACGGTGACAAAATTAAAACTAAAAGGTACTAAAGTAAATATTCAATAAACCTAGGTGGGGTATTTGAAATTTTTTATATATAATTTAATAAAATATTAACGAAAGAGCTGACGAAAAGAGAAAAATAAAATCTTACTAAATTGATACACTTTAAACAATATGCCATTAAAATAAGAAAGTGCGAAACTATAGGAATGGTATTTTAAATTTACCTTATATTATATATAATCATGTTTTAAATCTTTTTATTCTGAGAAGAATAAATATCGCTTTGGCAATATCAGATTCCTTCGGAATACTGGGTACTTTTTTATTTTTAATTTTTTATCTTGAACAAGATATATGGAGGGGAAAAGGTCTCATGCTTCTAACATGCAGGATATATAATCACATTCCATGGTACTGTTTGGCAGAAATTTGCAGCCAGAAAAATATTCCAAACCATGCTTTTAGTAGGGTAATCATATTCTATTGCATTGATGGGAATAGATTTTCTCTTTTGTTCTTACCACAGAGCACAGTAGAAATTCTATTTGAATAGTATTTTTAGTGTGCTAAATTAATTAGATATTCGCAATGAATTTTTTGTGCAGCAGAATTGGAAGTACCATATTGAAGCTTTCCATTTTGAGCACAAATTCTTTTTTTCTTTCTTTTGCTACGATGAAAGACATATATATATATATATATATATATATATATATATATAGCTACTATCATATTAATAGAAGAGGAGTACTTGTCCTATCAAGTTTTTAATCCTTGGATGAGAAATTGTAGCTAGGGTTAGGATGATATTAGTCGGTTAGAGTTGAATGGTCCCCCTAGGGTTGAGTGGTCCCCACTGGGTTATAGTATTTAATCCAATGGTTAGAAATGATGAAAAGAATTGATCCAAAGGCTAAAAAATTGATAGGACAAATGCTCCTATCCTATTAAAAGGATAGTAGCCGGACTCTATATATATAACTAGGCTAGCTACTATGCTATTAATAGTACCAAGTCATTGGTGCTATCAAATTTTTGACCGTTGGATTGAGAGATGTGCGGTTAGCATGATGTGGGTCCCATAGTATTGCATTGTGTACTACATATACGTACTTAGCCCCATGAAGGAGTTTGCATGATCTTGCTTCTTCCTGCAGTTCTCCTTGCAGAAGCATCTTTTTATATGCTTTCGCAAAACGCTTTTCTTGACCATTACATATAGTGCGTCACATCGATCGCACCGTTGTTCTGCGATACCGACCTGATCCTTAAGCACTTCTATCTTAGATATATTGCAATTCAATCCAAAGAACTGAACAAAACTAAACTGCATCTATTCCAGTTCAAAATTACTCCAAATATATAAGCTTTGGAATTTTAATTAAGTGCATATTTGTGCTATCAAGGCCTATAAATGTGAAAGCCCAAAAGCTAAACTAGGCACACTGGGCCAGGCCCACCGGTCCCCAGAAAACGTTGGGCCATATATGGATGGTAACTCGCGCCCAACAAGCTAAGAAGGCCTATTGGGCCAGGCCCATCAAAAAGTCGGAGAACATTGCCTGTAATAACTTGTCTCATAATATTCTTGTTGAATTAGGGAGTTAAAATAAAAGAAAACGTTCTTACACGCCAGTAGTTTGATTTTATCTGAATTTCTTGAAGCACATCAAAAGAAGTTCGATTAAACAAAGTTGAAAACTGTGGCACAAAAATGACAAAAAACCAGAAAAATCAAAGGCTAAGTCGAGGTTAATTAGCGTCAATCGAATCAAGAATCTGTTTTTCGAAAGCGATTTCGACAGAGAAGGATAAAAAAGCAGAGGAAAAGTCAAAATTTTGGCTCATGTGGAAGGCAGATCAATAACAGAGATCCGAGAAAATTCGAACAAGTTTGAAGCATACTACGTACAAAGATAAGCAATTTAGACAATAAATACTAGAATGAAGTTAAAATCTCATTTTCAAGTGATAAGTTGGTTAGAACTTCAATTCAAAAGGATGAGATCATAATGTAGTGATTGATAATGAAAGTTCGCTGAGCAAACATATGACACCAAATATCAGTCATTTTCATATATATCAACTAACAAAAAACAGTTTCATATGAGAAAAATGAAAAAAAAGAAAAAAGAAAAGAAATATAAAAAAGAGACATACATGTAACTTTGACAACATTAACATTAACATACAAGCCACCCTTACATAATCAATCAATGTGCTAAGAAAACACATAAATATCAAATCATACTAATAAGAAGATCGATGAAAACCCATAATTTATTATAACACAATGGGGAATCAAAGGCATATAGAGATGCGAATGAGTTTAGGCTGATCCTTTGAGCTTCTTTGCGATGGACGCAAAGTACTTGCCCTGATGAAAGGCTTGTTCGAGTTCGAGCTCAGATGGTAGCCTCGAACCGTCTCCAGCAAAAGTACCGGAACCGTAGGGGCTACCTCCTTTTATTTTCTCCATCTCGAACATGCCAGCCCCGAAAGTGTAGCCGATAGGCACAAAGATCATTCCGTGGTGGGCCAGTTGAGTAATGGCTGTCAACCTGAATGAAAATAGAAAGACGCGTGTGTGGTGAATAAAGAACAAAAAGAGAAAGACTCATGTGTGGTGAATAAAGATCGATGTTGTTAATCATTTTCATATTAGGTTAAGACCCACTATCATACTCAGATTGATCCGTGAATATCAAAGATAGTATGACTTCAAACAGCAGTACTGCTTTTACATCATTCTAACATCGATAAATGGACGGATTAAGTACGGAACTTTTTCCTCAAAAGAAAAGAAAAGAAAAGAAAAGAAAATTGAGAAAAGGTTTGAGCAAAATTTTGATTACATCCTAAGAGATTCAACTAAAACTTATATTTCTTTTGCATCCCATATATTCAATTTCAAGTTTAGCAGTTTAATCCTGAATTTGCACTCCTGTAGCAATTAAGTTCTTCAATTTCAATTTTTTGTTGAATTTTTTGGACCACGTAGAGGCCTTCTAGAATATCTTGATCAGTCTTTGTCACAAGCTACGACAACTCCCTATTGAACACATCAGTATCATCATTGGAATGCACTAACATGGCACTTTACAGGGTTTTAGTATGAACACTAATGGTGACAGGGCATTCGTTTAGATGGTAGATTAATGGAAGTACATGCTAAACTCTAGGAACTAAATTGTCTAAACAGGAAATCCAAGGATGGAATTGTAACTTGGGTCGAACTTTACCGACTAAATTTGAAATTCTAACGCAACAAGAGACTTACGGGGTAGTCTCTTGACCGCCGCCTTGTGAACCAGTGCTGTAGAAGAGACCAGCGGGCTTGCCTGCGAGCTGCTGCATTCTCCAGAGGCCACCAGTCGCATCGAGGAATGCTTTGAATTGGGCGGCCATCATACCAAACCTTGTAGGGAATCCGAAGAGGATTCCGTCAGCTACAGCTAGTTCATTTGGCGTGATAATGGGGACGTCGCTTTTAGGAGGAGCACTCATCTTCGCAAGCACTTCTTCTGGGAGTGTCTCAGGTACCTGTTCATTCGAAAGTTAAACATTCTAATAAAGATTAGGTCAAAATACACAGAATAGCTCAATTTGAAAGGGATCTTTCAACAATAAAAGTTTCATTTTTGCTACCTAACCTTACAGTTATTTTTCTTCACTTCTGTGTGTTAAAAATTATTGTTATTTCAAGTTTTTTACATGGAATACTTTGCAGCCTAATAGAATATTCGGTTAATTGATGGTATACGCTATTTTTTTATTTGGCAAAACACTCGGTTCAAAGTTCAAACAGAAATGGACAACATATCATACAATTTCTTTGATGGAAACGCAAGTTTAAAAAAAGAAACTAACATAAAAGTAAGGCTATTGAAAATGTCGTACGGCTTAACTATGATGTGGTAGGTTGGATTCGAGGTTCTTCGTTTGTTTGTTTGTTGTGTAGAAACAAGCTCCAATAAGATGCTTGTAGATGCACACCAACTACCAAACAAGCGGACGTAAACGGGTTGATTTAATATAAAAGTAGGTCAGGTTAATATAGAACTATAGACAATTAGTCATCATTATAATAGATTTATAGCCCGACAATAATCTTCCCCTTGTCTATACCTAACTCAACATGCTGAAGTATTACATGGCAAAATAATGATTAGGGGCTTTTACATATATTCCCCCTGTCAAACCAGAAGTTTCATATACGCCCCTCAAACTTCAGTCTTCTTTTCCTTTTCCCCCCTAAAAAAAAAAAAAATAATTCTACCTTGCTTTCGAAGTCATCCATTTCGTGCGAAGAGTTGATTTTATCACAAAAAAAAAAACCTTTAAAAAAGAGTATATATGTCACAGCTTTGGAGGAATATCTGTATAAATGTTAATTGTGCACTGTGTATATATGTCAGTATATAATAAAGATAAATAGAGGACATCAATGAGAATCTGTAAGAAAATCAATACGAAGGCGCAATATGAAGAGCGAAGATGATGGACCTGCCACAGCTTTGCTTCGACTCCTTCAACAGACGAGGCACCTTTTTTAATCTCTTCAGCTAGTTTCTCGACATGTCCATACATAGAGTAGTACCTATAGAAGCATTATAAAATTAACTTTTGTCCTTTTCCTAATTAAAAAATGTTATTGGAAACAACTATGTTTAGTATATGGCAAGGAAGGTAACCGTTTCACACTACGTCACGATGGCTATTTTTTATTTGTTTCCTTCAGATCATGCATCTCAATGATAGAAGATCAAATAATCTAAGGTATAAACAACATGGGCGGAAGCAGCAGACATAGTATATAATAAAAAATCTCGCATTTTAAAATACATATTATGAACTAAACATCGTATATTTAAGTCCTGAGAAAATCATTAACAAGTAAAGTCAAATGCAATTAATTGAATACTCCCACACTACCCTGTTATTACAAGTTAAAGCTACGCTAACATTGTGGGTCCAATTATCATCAATCAAATTCATTGAGAAAGCAAGCATGCACTGTACAATTATTGCCGTAGATACTAAAAGATAAGAGCAAGTAAACGTGAATTTTGCGGATAGTTGAAGAACAAAATAACCATTCATATGATGCAAAATACAGTCAAAATTGGATTTTATATATATATATATATATATAAGGCTTGAACAGATTACAAAGTTGTAGATATTTATCGATCTACAATACTGGTGAAAGAGATTGGTAGCATAGGAAAATTCTGGTAGGAAATCGACATCAAACCAATAAAGACATGCATAATATCAGATAAGAGCAATTCACACAATGGCATTAAGGAAAGGCATTTGTCAGAGGGAAATGGTGAAGATGCCCCCACCACAAGCCAGAAACAATCCAGAAGAGCAAACCATTAGTTAGGAGCACAAACCTACCTTGGTGATGGGGACATTGGGCACCAAATAACACCCCTAAATTCAATTGCAACCAAATAGGCAAATCACACAAAGATAAAGTTAAAAGATTCCAACTTTTTTCGCTTCTCCTTTTTATGTTCAATTTCCAATTTAATATTTCACCACTTTTTTTTCCTTTATTTTGATGAAGTAAGCTGTAATTTCACACTAGTGGAGTTCAGTTTGCAGTTTCAGCACAATGGGTTGACACTGTAACTTATATATTAAAAAAAAATTTCCAACATAAATTACATATAGATCGCAAAAAAAAAAACACAAAAAAAAATCCAGAAATTTATAGTTATGAATCAAAATTGGAATTTGATTTGATAGACAAAAACCTTAAACTGACAAAAACACTAAAAAAGATTCAAACTTCGAAAAAAAAAAATTTGCCCTCTTTTGAATCGCACTAACCTAAAAGGTCGAAATCAATACTAATCCTAAATCCAAACCGAAACTTCGCCTTACTCCGTGCGCCAATTTAATCCAAACCCTAATCCAAAGGTTCTCTAATTTGACTAAATCGTAGCAACAAAATCCCACAAAACCCGAATCGAAGCCAAAGAGATCGTCAGAGAGAGCAAAACGGAGAGATTTACGAGATGGGTATTACGAACACTTACACAATATAGATTTTGGCGGCCATTAATGGTGGCTTTGGGTGCGTCGATCGCCCTAATGGGATTCGAGGATTTGCGAGAGGGGGAAGAGCGGAAATGAAGCTCCTTTATTTGCGTTTCCTTTTTCGAGGGAAATGGGAAGGTTTGGTGAATTTATAGAGAGAAAGAGAGAGCACATAAGCGCGTCGAAGAAAGTGCTTCTGAAAAAAGCGCTTCTACAAAAGCTATCGTTTGTTGCTCCTAAATTGAGATTAGTGGTGTTAATTAATGAGAGTTCAGTGGCTAGATGATGATGATGATGATGGAGGATGATGTATGATGATGGATCTATATATATATATATATATATATATATATATATATATATATATATATAATTCCTATTTTAGACATTTTTTCCTTTTTTTCAAAGCAATTTCTTAGAGATAATTAATAAAATCGAATAAAAAAAAAGCCCCAACAATCATTTCAGAATAAAATGATAATTAATTATATATCACCAGCAACGATAACATTCAAAAACTATAATATTTATGATCGATTCTCCAATGAATTATCGCCTGAAAGTTTTTTTTCTCTTCTTTTTTAACAATCTAAAGATTGTCGTTTATGTCTCTGTCTCTATTTTTTCAATCTGAAACTCAAATAAAAAAAATATTCAAAACCCAATTCATTTAAATTGAAAAATGAACTAACAAATAAAAAAATTAATTTTTATTTAAATTTTAAATAAAAAATGTATATTTATTTTTAATTTTGATTTTAGTTGTGAGAGAAATAGGGAGTTCACATGTACCTCTAACAAACCTACTACTAATAATAACAAATAATAATGATTAATTAATAAATAGTGATATAGCCGTTGCTACACCGAGGACTTTTTCCACCTACCAAGTTAAAACAGTTGCGAACTGGTGGTGCTTATCTGGACCGTTGATTTTGGATAAGATCACGGACGGGAATCACGAGGCGCCGTGTTGGGGGAGCAACACGGCTTGCGATTGGTCTCGTGAGGCGAATTTATGGACCGTAGGATGGCCACGATCAACGTTCACCAGCCGTTGAATTCGGCGCCGCGGGCTCCCACGCGTTTTACGGGAAAAATGCGGTTCTCTTGACCGACC
The DNA here is from genome assembly GCA_025177825.1 of Aechmea fasciata. Lineage (NCBI taxonomy): Eukaryota > Viridiplantae > Streptophyta > Magnoliopsida > Poales > Bromeliaceae > Aechmea > Aechmea fasciata. The sequence goes on along the minus strand of CM045932.1, from coordinate 7,792,241 downwards.
AATCACCGACAGCCACGTGACACGAGAGGTATTTAATTACGGTTTTGACTCTTCCGAGCCACGTGTACGTTACCGAAGCATGACGGAGAGGTGAATTTTTACTTTTCGCATTTTGCTTTTATTCGAATATATAAATATGTTGATAAATAAAAACTTTTACTATTTTTGTAGCAGTGGAAATTACGAATAAGATTATAAGGTGTAAAATCATTAAATACTCTTAGTTTAGTGTTTCTAAATTTATTATAATCATAAAACAATGAAGATGAAGGAATTTAGTATTACGGTTTTTTTTTCACTAGTACTATTAATTAAATAGTATTTTATTCAATAATATTAATACATTGTATAAATTCTTAAGAACGATTATTAACTCCAATACTTAACACGTGTAGGCATATATTTTTTGCGAAAAAATATGCAAAATTAATTGTTGATTGGTTTTACTTATGGGTAAAAGAATTTTAAAAGATATTGTATTTTAAAACGTATTATGTTATATATACGTCGAATTCTATATATAGGATGGATTACAATATATCTATGACCTATAAACTAGATCTTAATTACTAAGTATTTTTACTTTGGTTTCTACACTAATTGCTTTGTTTATTGCGGAAAGGGCTTAAGCTTTTAAACCATTTCAGTATCTCTCATCATTTGTTCCCACCATGCTAGTTAATTAAGAGGATGAAAATTGATTATGTCACATGATCATATCTATATGTATATATATATATCAAGTTGTTGCTCCTAAGCTGTAAATAACCAGAGAATTTTTAAGATTTTATAGATGTTTTCTAGCTAATAATTGATACATTTTGTTAATAAAATATCTCACAATGCTTAAAAAGGCCAAACATAGAGGATTATATACAACACTAATATGCCAAGTTATCTTTAATAATAAGTGTTGAAACAGCAGTGGGTTTCTCTCCAAGAGTTATACTACAGGTACAACTTTAAGGGAGTTGTAGATCTTACAACTCCCTATCTAAGGGCTCATAAAAAACACCTTTTGAAAAATCAGCTTGGTACCCAATTTACAACCGTCCGATTATGTAGTTGTAGGATGTACACCCCTAAAGGGGTGTACAGCTAGACATTTCCTTCTCTCCAAACCTAGGATTAGGAAGGGCTATTAATTTATAGGTTATATATGACTAATTCAAAGGTTTCATGGAAATTAAAGCTTACTTGGTATATATGAACCCACTTTGCATGGAACCTTTTACCATGTACTATTTTTGTGCATGGGGACCTCCAAAAGTTAGGTGCAATTGCCCCATAGTTTTATTTCTGTAATTAATATATTAATATTGTATTCATGTTTTACAAGATCTAGCTAGTTATAGTTGATAGAGTTAGTACGTATAATCAAGTATATATATATTGATAGTAACACTTGTTCTGTTAACATTATAAGTTTTTGCACAATGAAACATACAGGTACTTGTCAAACTAGGCATAAGATCAAAAGAAAGAAACAAAAAAGTAAAAATAAGAGATCAAAATATTATGCAGTTTAATTTTACATGAGATTTGGACTACTCATATTAATTAATTTACATCGAAAGGATTGTACCAGAATAGTTATCTGGTAAAGTAAACTTTGGGTGAATGAATGATGGTCATTTCACATTAGAGCAAAAGATCTGCAATTAATGTACGTAGATGTAAACATCGCCAAAAATTCGCATATCAGAAAAATCAAAAACAAAATGAAACAAAATCAATCAAAAGAGAAAAATAATAATAACAAATTTACAAGATCCTAGATGTTAGTTAGAGGGTGTCCATTAATTAATTTGTGATTCCTTTATTAATTTGTGCAATGCGACAAGAGGGCTAGCTTCGAAATTAATTGAACGGGTCAAGCACGGACACATAGCTTTTGTTGACCACTAAAAAGAGAAAGGGGACCAACCACACCACCAAATGGAAGAGGGGATTTTTGAGTTTCCACCTATGCCAATAGGATAAAAATTGTTGCAATATTTTCCTAATAAAACAAACAGGTTAATTGTAATTAGTTTTAGGATGTTTCCACTCTGGTTAATTTTTACTCCAAAGTATAATAAACTGCCGCGTGGATACGATCGATGTTGGCTTATCTACCAACAAGTTCAATGAGATTCGTTGTGCGTTCTGATACCACTCATAAATTGGTGGTTCTAATTATATTTTTAAAAACTCGACCTAAAAGAAAGGGACAATTAACTAATTCACTTAAATTGTATAGATATATACAACGCACGTCTATGGATCTTGATTGTAAGTTGATCCATTCTGACCTTCCTTGTGTGGGTAGAATGGTGGCCTAGCTAGCTAGCTACCTGTCAACACATATTCGGTTCAATTTCGATATTAACATATCTGTATAGATACAAGTTTGTAGTGTTAAAAACATAAAATTTAAATAAGTTTTTGAGTCATAATTAAAAATAGAAATTATGATTTAAAATTCTACTTCTAACTCCAAAAAAAGATATTTAAGGGACTTTGAGAAGAATTTATGACTTGATAAGAAATTCTTGCACTCATACCGCTTAATTAAACTAAACATGTAAGAGAAATGTGATTAGATTCAACTAATTAATGGGATATATATCTAGTCACATATTTTCTTCAGAAAAAGTCCAGCAACATTAATGTTTTTTTTCTTCTTAAGAAAACCAGATATCAGCTTTTCATTCTGGTCCTCTCGCGCGATCTGGTCCTTCCATTTCCACCTTTTTAATTAGGGCCATTTCTAAAAGGGTACACTATATACCATTGTTGCTTGTAATGTTGCCAATTAAATGGACCACTCAAACATGCACTTCAACTCGATCCAAATTTGATCAGACTTATTATATTTATGCATAGAAAATTAATATCCAATTTATTGAGTTCAGACTCGAATTCAATGAATCTAATCTGAACCAGTGTACGATGAAACCGACCGACCGGATCGAATGCAACGCATTGAAAAAGGGAATGGCTTGTGCTTTAAGGATGTTTCCTGCGCAATCATGTCCAATGCATGTTAAATGGCGAGGCTTCTGATAACAACACTCCACGGCTTCTCTTTACATTGCTTAGCTTTTAGGAGCATCAATCATGGAAATTAAAAGCTAACACATGCATATACAGTACATGTACGATCAAAATGCTTTTCCAATGAAGCTTCGAGAGGTAACAAGTCCAATTTGTAGTTCCTTTCATGGCTAGCTAGCTCACTCTACACTCACTTCATGCATCTTCTTCTATCTGCAAGTTAATTCTTAGATACAAATCAAGCACACAAAAAAAAGAAAAAATAAAAAAAATCCCTCACTTCTTTTGTTATTTCCTTTTCTTTTATTTTCTTTCTCAAACTTCGCTTCCAAGTAAGATTCATTTAATAAAGTTCTATCAAGTATATATACATTTGTGACATCCCAATAATCCCACATCGGATGGGAATGAAATTATCATTAGATTTATAAGAGACTTAGACACTAATAATAACAACTGGGCTTAAGTATTTTGGGCCGGTGGTTGGGCCCAACGAATTATTATTGCTAGTGGGCTGGATCGTTACAACATTCTTTTACCCTTTTTTTTTGTCTTTTATTTTACGCGTACTAGCTCATTATTTTTGTCGCCTTTTCTTCACCCTCTCCTCTCTTTCATGAGTGGAACCACCGGACCGATAATCGATGGCCTAACAAGCTATAAAAACTCACAACGTACACAAGGATCCTCATTTCGCTACGAAAGCGTGAACTCTTCATTAGTAGATCTATTATTTTTAAAAAGGAATTTAAAAAAAATATAAAGAGTAAATTTCTTTTGATATTTGTTGGACGATTTATTATGAAGTGCATGCATGAGGTCTTAACTTTAGAAGCCTCGCCCTTGAGGGCAATGTGTCTCATTACTCATTGCACCACATGCACCAATATTATGCTTTAAATGTATAATAAAATTGAGCTTTCTTTTGAGTATCCAATCCATGTTATGATCAAAAAAGGCCCACAACTGGTTTGTATAAGGGTACAGTTTTGAATATTTCCCTAATAATAAGAAAGAAATAGAGGAATTAAGTAATCTGATTTTCTTTTCCACAAGGCCATATTTCACTGATCGATCATACGATTTTTCATATTTGCTTGGTAACGAAATGAGTTCGCAATGCATTAGAACTTTCTCAAAAGAATTCATATATATAAAAAAAAGATAATTATGATTATAATTTGCAGGGGTTGATGTAGACTAGCTTACATACCTTAATCTTTTAAGTTTGATTGGTTTTAACAGGTACGATATGCATTGGCTTTGGCTTACTTAGATTTGGGTGATCAGAAAAGAACTTTGTAATTACTAATTCGGACGATATGATGTAACTAAGTTAGTGACTTATTATTATTATTATTATTTAGAGAAAGATGTCATGCTACTCGCTTCATTTATTTTTTTAAAAAATAAACTTAGCTGGAAATGTGAATCATAGTAAGTGACTTTTTACGAACATAAAAAGCTTATGGTGAGGCAAAAAAAATATGAAGCCCATCGTGATATTTTTACAGGTGAGGCTAAATGGGCTTTGACAATTCTAATCCAGCCCATCTCTATATTTGAAAGGCCCATTTCTTAATCTGCTTCAATGTCACACTTTTTAAATATGTTCTAAATTAAATAGCTTATGTTTGGAGAAATAGATAAGGAGCAAGAGATACAATCATACAACAATGAAACCTACCCAATCCAAGCCTGCAGGTCGCGTCCGAAAATTACATGTACTTTTTATAGCAAACCTGAACCAGATCCAAAGGAGTTGGGCTCGGCGGGGCGGATAATTCGAAGAAAATAAAACCCGGTCGGGACGGATCGGTCGGGTTAATTGGACTAGATTTGCCAAGGTTTTTGTCATTTGATATTATTAATTATTAATTTGAGTAGAAGAATGGAGAGTCAATATCCTTATCCTTTATTTATCATTACTTGTGATGACAAATGATAATAATTGGTAACAAAAAGTCTATGCCAACAAAAGTGTGAACAATATTGGGTTGTATAGTCAACAACAACCTAAATTAACTTAATTTACTAGCTAGGTCCATTTGTGACTCACTAAGCATGGAAATTTCAACACCAAACTAGGCTATTTTGGTCCAATTTTAATCATGGTCCAATATGTAGCCACCTTGTGTCCCACGTGCTATACTGCGTTTGAATCAAGCCAACGAATTTGATATAGTCAAAAAAACATATACAAATTATATTTATGGGTCAACAAATTTAATTGTTGTTGTAAATTAATCCGTGCGTAAAATTTTCAGTGTGAAGTAATCTACTAAATTCATTATTTATTTCAACTAAATTCCTATTATTAAAAGAATATGTACTTAATTCGGGCGAAAATTATCACGGGGAATTAAAGATGTAATGTAATAGGCTTTTCGATGACATGAATTTAATCAAAACAAATAATAAACGTTGCGTAATTGATTGTGAAAATTTAAAAAGTTAAGTAATAAAATAAAAATTCGTGTAAATATATTAATGGAGGTCAACTCAAAGCAAATAAATATGCTCGTTTTAAAATAATGCTAGGTGTGACATGTGATACTCAATTAAATGCTTCTTAATTTGGACTAAATGCGCGCATCGTACCTAGGAGGTAGGTCTAAAACTTAAATAAATTAAATAAATGGTCAAATTCGATTCCCACCAAAAGCAGCCATCTAATAAATTAAAGCCACTCTCAAAATGTGACATCACTAGAATTTAAAATAATTTTATATATAATTATAATAAAATTAAATCTTTTAATTCTGATTATAATATTTTTGAACGGTAAATCGATCGTTTCTAGAGCAAGTGGTAAAAAATTTAATAGTTAATACCCGAATAATTATCTTAATTATAGTAAAAAGTTTAAAATAGACATAACATTAATTCTTGCTCGTATGCATGGTTGATATCTAATAAACAATCTCTTAATATGAAAAAAAATTTAAAATCAATTTTAATACTGTATTATCTAAAAAATTAATCTTGTAAAAAAATGGCTATCCGTGCTCACAAAAATTTTGTGGTCACGGTCCCCAAACCAATAATTTGGAGACTGTACGGATGAGTGCCACATGGCTCATCCTACGGCCTCCCTTCTTCTTTCACTGTTGCTCTCTCTCTCTCTCTCTCTAAAAACAGAGGATAACTTTTTTATTTTCTTTCATGTATGGCCGTAGGATGGGCCACATGACGCTCATGTGCATTGTCTCAGAACTAACTGTTCGGCACTATGCCTATAAAATTTTTATCCTATACATTTAGAATAAAAGTTTTATAAACAGTCCCCAAACTAATTGGGTCGGCGCCACATGATTAATTAGGCGGCCACGGATCTCGATTATTTTCTCTCTCTCTCTCTAAAATCACAGATTTTTTTTTTTTTTATTTTTTTTTCTGTGTTTGTCGGATCGAACTCATAAACCCGATCCGCATAGCCCCAAACCATAAAATTTTTGTCCATACATTTTAGACACTTCAAAAATCGTAAATGCATAATAGCTGCACTATCCTTCGCGCTTTTTTAAAGTTATTCTTCCATCGGGAATCTTACATAGAAAACTATTCTATTAGACCTCTCTTAAAAATAAAAAATAAAAAAAAGAGAAAAAGAAAAAGAAAAAGAAAAAGAAAAAGAAAAAAAAAGAGAGAGACCCAGCAAATGCCCACACACCAACCATTAAACACAACCGCCTACAAAATCAATTAACACAACACACACACCTCTCTCTCTCTCTCTCTCTCTCTCTCTCTCTCTCTCTCTCTCTGAGATGGTATAGTACTGCATCTTGTCAGAAAGCTACCATGAATACATTAATCCCGTGCAGCAGTAGCAGTAGCAGCAGAAGCGCTCCTCTCTGCCGCCGCATCCTATTATTACTTCTGCTCTCCATCTCATACATTACTGCTCGCACGCGGGACACGATAACTGCAGACAGTCCGCTCGCGGAGAACGAGACGCTCGTCTCCGCGGGCGGCAACTTCGCCCTCGGCTTCTTCAACCCCCCAAACAACCCCGACCGCTACGTCGGCATCTGGTACAACAACATCCCCACGCAAACCGTCGTCTGGGTCGCCAACCGCCTCGACCCCGTCACCGCCGCCGCCTCCCCCTCCTTCCTCTCCCTCTCCCCCGACGGCATCCTCACCCTCCTCTCCTCCCCCAACTCCTCCAGTACCCCACTCTCCACTACCACCGCAAATACCTTAACCAACCCCGTAGCCCAACTGCTGGACACCGGTAACTTCGTCGTGCGAGAAGCGACCGGCGGCGGCGATGCGGCCGCGTGGCAGAGCTTCGACTATCCGACGGACACGCTGATCGCAGGGATGAAGCTGGGGGTTGACCGGCGGCGGGGGCTGAACTGGACGCTGACCGCGTGGCGAAGCGAGTCGGACCCGGCCCCGGGCGAGTACTACGCGGCGATGGACACGGCGGGGGACCCGGAGGTGTTCCTCTACTCCGTAGCGGGTCGGGCGCCGATCTGGCGAACGGGCCCGTGGGACGGGGTCCAGTTCAGCGGCGTCCCGGACACGGTCACGTACCAGGACTTCGTGTTCACGTTCACCAACGACGCCGACGAGGTCTCCTATAGCTTCAACGTCCTGAACCGGTCCATCATCACCCGGCTCGTCGTGAACCAGACCGGCGTCGTGCAGCGGTCCATCTGGCTCGCGTTGGGCCGGGTCTGGAACATCTTCTGGTACGCGCCTCGGGACCCGTGCGACGAGGTGTCCCCCTGCGGGCCCTACGGGCTGTGCGACCCCAACGACTCCCCCATGTGCAGCTGCGTGCAGGGGTTCGAGCCGCGGTCGCCGCAGGACTGGGCGCTGCGGGACGGGTCGGGCGGGTGCGTGCGGAGGACGCGGCTCGACTGCGCCAACCGCACCGACGGGTTCGCCAAGGTGAGCCACGTGAAGCTCCCGGACACCACGAACTGTACGGTGGACCCGACCGTGGGGCTCGACCAGTGCGCCACCAGGTGTTCGGCGAATTGCTCGTGCACCGCCTACGCGGCCGCGAATGTCAGCGGTGGGGCCCGGAGTGGGTGCGTTATGTGGCACTCCGAGCTCACCGACATGCGGGTCTACGTAGGCACGGGGCAGGATCTGTACGTACGCTTGGCCGCGGCTGATCTAGGTACGTACACGTACGTATAATATACGTGCTATTTATTTACTTATTTAGTAAATTATTTATACTTGCAAATTGATAGCTATACATATAATATATATACCCACACACTTGGATTATTCTACTGCATGCATTCTCAGTGCTTGATTGATGATCGATAAAGACGTCTAATTAATCAACTATTTCATGTACCTATCGCTATCTTAGCTTCTGAAATAGTTAATGTACTAAATTTTTTTTATTTTTATTTTTTATTTAAGTGTGGTACGTAGAAACAAATTAGTTCAAATCTGAAGCTAATTAATGCAAACTGTATTACGAGAAAACAATATTACTTTGAGCTCGAAATAGGAAGCTGAAGCGAAGCGGATAGTGTGCTATCTATCTCTCTCAAAAAAAAAAAAAAAAAAAGAAGAAATAGGAAGCTGAAATAAGTTCTAATGTTTTGAAATCTAAAAGCTAATTATCAAGTAATTAAGCAATTTTAAGAGTAATAAAACAAAAGTTTAAGGTTAATTACTAAATTTTTATCCTTAAACAAAGTAGTTTGGAGTGGTTTGGCATCAAGAAGCACATGATTAATTGTTCGATAGAAGCCAAAATTCAACAAGGGTAGTAAACGCCAAAAAAAAAAAGAAAAAAAAGCAGCAAATGGGTAATGTCGGCAACTGCCTCTACTGTAATTGGCTTGGAATGTAGCATCGGCGCCGACTTATGAGACAGCCGTGCACGTCTTCGCTAACCATTAATTTTTTCCAAGATTAATTTGTTAAGGTTTACAATGACTTGGAATAGAAACTTAATCCTGCCGTACCAGTTAAAGTTGTTGAGACTGGTCGATGTGAACGAAAATGTGTTGATTAATTATAAGTCTTCGATCGATGTATATCCAGTTCGACTTAAACAGCACAAATCCATGCAGATCGAAGCTCTAGTCATGCAAATTAATGAGCCCATAAATTAATAGATCACTCTATATGTATTTTGTGTACCTGGAAAATTGAGAATTATATATATAAGCTTCAGATCTAGATCCCCTTGTTTTGTAGCTGAGGCTGATCGGTCATGTCCAAATTTGATTAGACCGACGTCCTACTGTGATCACCTTTTGGTAGGGCGAAAAATGATTCAGGATCATAATATTTGATTTACTTAATTAGTTTCTAGTTAATTTAATTAGGGCGACAATTTGAACTTATAATAATTGCCATGTATATATAGCCAATTAAATTTCTCTCTCATGTGCTTCATAAAGGAGAATGGAATATATTCTCGACCAAATCCAAAACATGCACTTTTTGTGGTCCATTCTTAATAGAGACCCAGCAAGGCACATGTGGCTTATTGCTTACCCTGCAGTATAATGTGGTCCAAACACACTAATTTAGTGACTGTAATAATCACTTGAACAACCTGCAGAGTTGCATCACTGTTTGTACATATCTCAATGGCTGATATGAGCGAGCTGTTATGAGATTTAATTATTTAGCTTCACTATCAAGCTGGAAATATTAATTCTCACTTTAATTAGGTTGATAAAATGGTTTTAGGGCCTCTATGGCCTTTTATGGACCATGTGAAAGCATCTATATATAATGATGATAAATATATAGGGATTGATCTGTAGGATTCTAGAAGGAGAAACTAATGCAGTAGCTAGGTAAAGAGAAAAATCCTCAATGAGAAATATATAGCTAAAGCAAGTACATCTATATATGTTTGATGAGAGAGTGATCTTTGGATAGTGTCTTTCCATCTTATTCCATGGACTTAATTACTATCCGCAATATTAGCTAGACTACAGGGATGTTTGGGCTATCCGCTTTCGTTTTCAGATCGATTCAAGAAATTTGCATAATATTTGATGGAATAGCAGGGATATTTGCTGATGTACGTCTCCGCTTTATCCCTCGACTGAACACTGCCTCAACGATATGTTTGGACTTTGGCATCTAATAGCTGATCATTTGATCAGCTTCTCACTTAACCAAAATGTGTTGGACATTTCGTAAAAGCTAATCTAGAAGCTGGCCAAACCAAATATATAACACCTCAAATTAACAAGATGTGGTTTTCCTTTCATTAATTCGAATATATCTTTGATTAAATGAGAAGATATGGTGCTAAATTAGGAATGTCTACAGCTTCAGCCCCAACCCAGCCTGGCAAGAGTGATCATGCACCCATTGCACTCATTGTAGGCCTTTCTGCAGTGGCATTATTCCTACTAGCATGTGCTGGTTGCTATATCTGGAGAAGAAGGAAACATAGGAAATCAGGTAATAAAACTGCTAATTCAGTACACTTTCAATATTGTTTGAAAGCCCAAATGAGTATAAATGGAAATTATAAGATTTGATTGAATATACAGGTCCACGCACGTCGGCGAGTACTATTTCCTTCAGCCATGAACAGCGCAAGGAGGAAAGTATTCAAGATAGTGATATAGAGTTGCCATTATTTGATTTGGGCGCTATCACAGTTGCTACTGAGGGGTTCTCTAACACAAATAAACTTGGAGAAGGTGGATTTGGACCAGTCTACAAGGTTAGTTTTTAACCTTTCATTAACTTTCACAGTCGTGATCGATGGTTATGATTCTTTAAGTTACAAGATTAATTCTGGTCAAAAAATACAAATCAATCACTGTTCTGACATTCCTAAAGAACCAACTGGATCTGATGATGAATCTACTCTACAATATATATGTTATAATGAACTTGGAATTTTGTATGCGTGATGTGAAGTGAGATGCACTAAAAAAACTTCTGAGGATGTTGTACCTGATAGCTTAGGCATTTGAAGACCTGCTTGATTAATACCCGTACGTAGGATTACAGTTGAGTCTTTTATGATAGTAAAGGTCTAGTCTTACATGATCTATTTGAATTATGTAGTCTTACATGATCTATTTGAATCATTTATGTCATAATCAACTATCAGGGTAAGCTTGGCGACGGACAAGAAATAGCTGTGAAAGCGCTCGCGAAAACTTCAGTGCAAGGCCTCGATGAGTTCAAGAACGAGGTCATGCTAATAGCAAAACTTCAGCATAGGAATCTTGTTAGGCTACTTGGTTGCTGCATCCAAGGAGAGGAGAGGATGCTTATATATGAATACATGGAAAACAAAAGCTTGGATATGTTTTTGTTCGGTAAGTCCACACCATTCATTCTAAATGCCTTCTTACTTTGTTTCTGCACTATAATTTCGACAATGTAACATTTTAGTGAATTTAACAGTTTGAGAATTTTAGCAGATAAAGCTTACAGCGCATCACTAAATTGGCAAACGCGGTATCGGATAATTGAGGGAATTGCTCGAGGGCTTGTTTACCTTCACCAGGATTCAAGATTTAGAGTCATTCATAGAGATTTAAAGGCTAGTAATATTCTTCTTGATAAAGAGATGAGCCCTAAAATCTCAGACTTTGGCATGGCACGAATTTTTGGCGGTGACGAGACCGAAGTCAATACAAGAAAAGTAGTTGGGACCTAGTAAGTACATATGCTCACATATATACAAAGTAATATGCTCTTGATTAACAGTTCATAATCCTTATTGATTGTATTTAATTTTGCAGTGGATATATGTCTCCGGAATACGCAATGGATGGAATTTTTTCAGTAAAATCCGACGTATTTAGTTTTGGGGTTTTAGTGTTAGAAATTATTAGTGGAAGGAGGAACAGAGGAGCATATGTTGATTCCTCACACCTTAATCTTCTTGCTCATGTAAGTATATGTGAACTCAAAACAATTTATATTTTAACTGCTACAATTTTCTTAAACTTTTTGGATTTATATTTATATTCTTTTCGCAGGCATGGAGTTTATGGAATGAGGGGAAGAGTTTGGAACTAGTAGACGAATCTATGGATTATTCCTTCCTCACAAATGAAGTTCTAAAATGTGTGCACATTGGCCTTTTGTGTGTTCAAGAGCACCCCGAGGATCGTCCGCTGATGCCGGCGGTCGTTTTGATGCTTGGTAGTGATGGAGCATCACTGCCAACTCCGAAACAGCCCGGTTTTGCAAGGAGGAGGATTCCGCTGGATACGGAATCATCATCAAGCAAGCAAGATTCTATCACGATGAATGATATGACTATAACCATGATCGAAGGTCGATAGAAGGAACAATTGTATGTGTAGTTTGGCTGAATTTGGTTTCAGTGAGAAAATGTTATATATTTGAGGTTTTGATCTTTCTTTTCTTTCTTTTCTTTCCCACTTTTTGATGGTCGGAAAATGTATAAATATGTTTACAGGCATTGGAATATATTTTTTTCATGTTGGTGAAATTAATACCCCCAATTAGCTCTAAAACCTTGGAGTTGTGCAATTACTGCATACATCAAAAGACCGACAATTCTTTCTACCAATATCATGAGTACAATTGAAGTATCAAACAAATTCTTGTACAGGAGATTATATTCACGGAAAGAACGTCAGAACAGTAAAATCAATTTCCGCAAAACCTCCAAAAAGAAAACAAAAAAGAGAAAAAAAGTTGATACACATCTTTATCTATCCTCTACAATAGTTACAGTAACAATATATGCAGTGTAAGTGTTAGATAAATATTAACACTACAACAAAAACAGTTTATAGCGACACTTTTAAGTGTAGGTGCATGTCAAAAAAGTGCTGCTAGCTAAAATTACCGAGTTTTTTAAAAAGTGTTGCTATATGTGGGGTCGCTAGGTATATAGTGACAGTTAAAGAGTGTCGCTATAACCTAAAAATGTGCTGCTAATTTACCAACACTTATTTAAGTATTTAGCAATCGCCGAAACTCAATCTCGTTGGCTGTAGTGGCGGAGGAAAACGATAGGAAAGGCTCTTCGTCTAGAATTTCAGTGGATTAAGTGAAGAGAGAAAAGTAAATGGTAATTTTTTTTTTTTTTTTTGTAATCAGGCCAAATGGACTGGGTGTGGTGGGATGAGTAGAGTAATCTCTTTTTTTTGGTTGGATTGAGCTTTATATTCAGGTATTAGTAGATATTTTTTTTATATTTTAGCATAAATGGAACATTTATTCAAAAGTGTTCCAAACATGTGTTCCTATAACCTAATTTTGTTGTAGTGATTAATTCTTATCTAATTAAAAAATTAACTACAAATCTTAACAAGTGGGACGTCACATAAACCGTAATTGTTTCCCGGAAAGTATAAGGCCATGAGTCTTAATTAATTGTTAGATGGGAGTTGATCGATGACCTATGAGCATTGAATTATATAGATTAATAACTTGATCTTTTAATTAATTGGCCGGCGCTTGTCAATTCTTCAAGCATTTCCTTATCAGTATTAGATATATCAGAAGAACTACTTCAAGAGACATTTTTCGCATTACAGTACCGTTTCCTTTTGGTTATTATTGCAACCACACATTGGGCTACTTGAAAAACGCGTTTACTTTATTTGACTTTTCTATAGAGTTGATAATAATTTGACACAAAGCTACATACACTAATGACATGTCTTCAATTAATTGTTAACAATTGATTTCCAGCAATATTACAAGGCTGTTACATATAGTTAGCTTACGGTCGTTTAAAACCAAATCATTAGCATCTCAATAATAAACACCGACGTATCTAGAATTGTGTGTACGCAAGATTTGAGGTGAAAAAAAAAATAAATTAGTACTTTGTAAGAAGGTGAAAATTTGGATTTTATATATGAAGATACATTAATTTGTGGGACTGTAAGTGTTTTTATATATATCAACCGAAATAATCATCTTAATTATATAGTGAAAAGTTTTAAATAGTCTTAGCAATATTTCTGCTAGCACGTATAGTTGATATCTAATAAATAATCTCTTAATATGAAAAAAGTTTAAAATCAATTTTAAAATCAATTTTAAGGCACCACGGTGGGTACTAAATAGGACTGAGGGACTCAGAAGAGCTTTCTTCTGGAAGGGGTGTTCCAAAATCACTGGTGGCGCTTGCCTAGTTAACTGAAAATCTGTTTGCAAAAGTAAAAGAGAAGGTGGACAGAAAATCTTAGACTTAAAATCCATGAATCAGGCCCTTCTAACTAAATGGTGGTGGCGCTATTTTACCAACCCAAACCTTATGTGGTGTAAATTGGTTACATCCCTCTACTACGTTAGGCGTAAACCACTACTTGAGAGTAGAGCCTTTGGCCCGTATTCGCAGTGGTGGAAGGGCGTGCTTTGGTGTCGAGTAAGTGTTTTCCTGCGGCATAACCTTTGAGCTCGGCGACGGAAAAAATATCAAGATGTGGCGTGACACATTTGGATTGGAGAAGTCCCTTTTCGTACCCTATTTTCGGTCACCTTTTAAAACATCAAGAATAAGGAAGCTCGGATTTCTCAATGCTGGAACCAGGGCGGCTGGAGATGGCGCTACATTACCCATGGTTCCACGGCTGCCCCTCTACCGAAAGCCGGAGAGAATTATCAATGCTCAAAGAATTGCTTCGAGGCCGCTGCCCATGCGACAGACCGGACTTGATCAGATGGAGATGGACCTCCCACCAAACATTCTCTGTCAAATCACTTTACAAGCTCATCATGGATGCTGGACATCTTGTCCCGACGAATCAACACATCTAGAACCTGCAATTTCCTGTTAAAATTAAAATCTTCATCTGGCTGCTCCTTCGAAAGAGATTACCCACTGCGGACAGATTGCTTAACCGAGGCATGCAAGTATCCCAGAACTGTGCTCTCTGCGCAATCCTTATAGAAAGCTGCGACCATCTTTTCAACGACTGCGTTTACGTTCGGTTTCTTCTTCTCAGTATAGGAGGATCGGATGCAATTGAAGTGAGCACAGGCGATGTTCGAGACCTCTGGGCCGGAACCACTGAAATCCTTGCCGACTCGACGAGAAAACAAAGTTTGATCCTACTGACTGCGACGTGGTGGGTAATCTGGACGGAGAGAAACAACTCGGTGTTCAGAGGAAAGATGCTAAATGTCACCTGGTCTCTTGAGCGGGTTAAACTACTAATCAGCAATTGGACCTCAATGTTCTAATATTTTTTCTGCCCCCCTCACCTTGTTCTACCTCCTTAAGCTTCTTAGACTTTTCTCTTTGCTTTTATGTTTAAGTTTTTTTGCTTTTTTGCCGGCTTTTCGGAGGCCTAAGCTGCTTCCATTTTGTACGCTCAGTTTATTTGACTTAATGAATGAAGCATGTAGCTTGCTATCTATTTCTCAAAAAAAAAAAATAGTATTATATTATCTGAAAGAATAATCTTGCAAATAAATGACCATGCATTAATTTTGACACTTCGAAGGTCATAAATGCATAATAGCTACACGATCCTACTTTTCCTTTTCATTGAACGGGAATCTTATATAGTAAAATTTTCTAGTATACCTCTCTTGATAAAACAAAAACACAAAAAAACAAAAAAAGAGACCCAACAAATGCCCACGCACCAACCCTGTAATGCTACGATGAATACATTACTCCCATGCAGCAGCAGCAGCTGTAGCAAGCCTCTCTGCACCATCCTATTATTGCTTCTGCTCTCCATCTTATTCATTACTGCTCGCGCGCGGGACACGATAACTGTAGGTAGCCCGCTCGCAGAGAACGAGACGCTCGTCTCCGTGGGCGGCTACTTCGCCCTCGGCTTCTTCAACCCCCCGAAGAACCCCGACCGCTACGTCGGCATCTGGTTCAATAACATCCCCACGCAAACCGTCGTCTGGGTCGCCAACCGCCTCGACCCTGTCGCCGCCGCCGCCTCCCCCTCCTTCCTCTCGCTCTCCCCCGACGGCATCCTCACCCTCCTCTCCTCCACCAACTCCTCCACCCCACTCTCCACTACCACCGCAACTAAATTAACCAACCCCGTAGCCCAACTGTTGGACACCGGTAACTTCGTCGTGCGAGAAGCGACCGACGGCGGGGATGTGGCCGCGTGGCAGAGCTTCGACTATCCGACGGACACGATGTTACCCGGGATGAAGCTGGGCGTGGACCGGCGGCGGGGGCTGAACTGGACGCTGACATCCTGGCGAAGCGAGTCAGACCCGGCCCCGGGCGAGTACTACGAGGGGATTGACCCGGCGGGGGACCCGGAGCTATTCATCTACTCCGTAGCGGGTCGGGCGCGGATCTGGCGATCGGGCCCGTGGGATGGGTTCCAGTTCAGCGGGGTCCCGGATAATGTCTCGTTCCTGTACTTCGTGTACACGTTCACCAACAACGCCGACGAGGTCTCCTACAGCATCAACGTCCTGGACCGGTCCCTCATCACCCGGGCCGTCCTGAACCAGACCGGGGTCACACAGCGCACCATGTGGTTCCAATCGAGGCAGGTGTGGTACGTCTTCTGGCACGCGCCGCAGGATCCGTGCGACGAGATGTCCCCCTGCGGGCCCTACGGGCTGTGCGACCCCACCGGCTCCCCCATGTGCAGCTGCGTGCAGGGGTTCGAGCCGCGGTCGCCGCAGCAGGACGGGTCGGGCGGGTGCGTCCGGACGACGCTGCTCGACTGCGTCGACCGCACCGACGGGTTCGCCAAGGTGAGTGACGTGAGCCTCCCGGACACCACGAATTGTACGGTGGACGCGACCGTGGGGCTCGACCAGTGCGCCGCCAGGTGTTTGGCGAATTGCTCGTGCACCGCCTACGCAGCCTCGAATGTCAGCAGTGGGGCCCGGAGGAGTGGGTGCGTCATGTGGTACTCCGACCTCACCGGCATGCGGGTCTTCCAAGACGAGGGGCAGGATCTGTACGTACGCTTGGCGGCGGCTGATCTAGGTACGTACGCATACGTATAATATACGTCGTGCTATTTATATATTTTGTAAATTATTTTTATTTGCAAATTGATATATAGCTTAATTTGAACATTCACCCACGCCCACTTGGATTATGATGATGCATTTTCCCTTTACTTGGAATGGTCCACACAAGTCTCAAGATTGCTGATCGGTAAAGACGCCTAATTAATCAACAATTTCTTACAAGTCTTTTTTTAGTGTGTGGTTGAAACAATTATTGAAATCTAAAGTTAATTTTTTTATTTTTTTATTTTTTTTTTTTTTTTTTTTTTTTGAGAGATAGGTAACATTAAAACTACGTTATTCGTTTAGAAGTAAAGCAAAAATTAGAAATATGAATGTTAGGATTAATTTTGATCTCAGTATCAATAGCGGCCTTTCTTAGCTTATTTTCTGAGCAGTCGATTAGAAATCTAAAGTTAAATAATGCTAACATTATTATGTGAACATGATATTATTTTTTATCTTGAAATAGCATGCTGAAATAAGTTCGCCGGCGGTTTTGAAATCTAAAAGCTATATTGTATCATGTAACCAATTTTGAGAGTATTAAAACGAAAATTTAAGGTTAGTAGTTACTAAATTTTTCTCCTTAAACAAAATAGTTTGGAGTGCTTGGTAGTTGGTACCAAGAAGCACTTGATGTTCAATAGAAGCCAAAAATCAACAAGAGTGGCAAATTTTTTTTAAAAAAAGCAGCAAATGGGTAATGCCCGCAACTGTCTCTACTGTATAAGGGCAGATTTGGTTAACCTATTTTTGACTTGAAATATGATTGAGGTATATCATTTTAGTCCTCAACATTTACTACTGTTATAAATATAATTTATTATTCTTATTACTTGGCCTCCATTCTTTTTTTAATTAATCGTATGTTTTTATTCTTATATTTTTATTACAACAATAGTTGTTTTTTTTTCAAAAAGAAAAATTCAAATAAAATTGACCCGCCACAACGCACATATCCTTCACTAGTAATTAATTAATATATGAATTGTGGGGTTAGAGATGTCAACGGATAGGGCGGATTTTTAAAAACCTAAACCCGACCAAAAGTTCGAAACCCGAACCCGAACCCGAAAATTTGAACCCGAAATAATTATTATTTTTTTAAATATTTCAAAATATATTATATTAAATCTAAAATTTTAAAATACAAATGTAAATATAACATCAAACATATATATATATATATATATATATATATATATATATATATATATATATAGAGTTGAGGTAGAATACTCTTAAAAGCACAATTGAGGTGGTCTTTTGAGTTTTTAACCATTGGATGGGGAGATGTGAGGTTGAGATGATAGTGGTAGGTGGTGGTTGGTGGGGTAGGTGGTGGTAGGTGGAATAGTGTTAGATCCAAAGGTATTAGTAATCAAAAAGTAGATCCAATGGCTAGAAACTTAGAAGCACCAAAAGTTGGTCTTACAAAAGTATTCTAGCTCAATTATATATATATATATATATATATATATATATATATATATATATATATATATATATATATATATATATATATATATATATATATAGAATTAGGTTGGAATACTATTAATAGTAAAACGCTCTTTTTGCTATCAAATTTTTAATTCTTGGATGAAAAATTATAGAATTAGGATGATATTAGTCGGTTAGAGTTGAGTGGTCCTCTTAGGGTTGAGTGGTCTTCACTGGATTATAATATTTAATCCAATAGATAGAAATAATGAAAAGAGTTGATCCAAAGGCTAAAAAAGCGGTAACAACAATGAGATTTTGCTACTAATAGCAACCCCAACTAATATATATATAAAATACAAAATAAATTCGGGTTCGGGTCGGGTATAGTCAAAATCTATATCCGAATCCATATCCATAACCATCGGATATATTCGTTTCATTCGGATTCGGGTAATTCGGATAAAATTTCGGATATCCATACCCATTGACATCTCTAGGTGGGGTGGGCTTTTTATTTTTCGACGAAGAAGATAAAAATTATATAACTTTTGTAAAAATTATTCATTAATAATTATGAAGTTCATTGTCATATGGATATTAGATTTTATATTTCAAGATAATTTGGTAAGATAGTTAAATATTTTTTTCGACTATTAGCCAATTCATTTAAAAAAAAAAATCATTAACTAAAAATCATTATAATATGCACAAAAAATTATCATAAAAAATTTTAATTTTTTTGAGGAATAATTAATTGTACTCTAATCATTGTAGCAAATAAATTTTAATTTTATAAATAATTTTAAAATTTTATATTATATGTATTATACCATATTATATTTTACACTATTAGAATTTAATTATAGGGGCAATTGCTTATATACCCCTGAAAAGTTTCTAATTTTCCAATTTACCCCTCTTAGAAGGCTAATATTGAAAATACCCCTCCTACGTTCTAACTTATTTCTCATATACCCTTAGAGTTAAAATCATTAAGTAACTCGTTATCTCTATAAAATTACTATTTTGCCCTTTTCAAATATACCCTTATACCATCACTGTCTTTCTTATTTACCCTTAAAGTCAGGGGCACAAAAGTATTTCGACTTTTGGTCTTTTCCAATATACCCCTCTACCGTCACCAACCTTTCTTATTTGCCCTTAAGTTAAGGGCAAAATTGGTATTTTAATTTTTTTTAACTGTGGTAGATATTTAACTCAGATTAACTTAACAGGAGATAACTGCGGGGGTATTTAGCAATAACGGTGGAACGTATGAGGGGTATTTTAGAAAGAAAAAAAAAATAGGGGTAGATCGGATATTTTCAGACGCATGAGGGGTATATAGGCAATTATCCCTTAATTATAAGTTAGATATATTTAATAAAATTTTGATATTATAATATAAGTTATCTAATATAAGTTGCGATATATAGAATATTAATGTCCTCCAAGTGCATATAATATAGCTAAAGCAAGTACACCTATGTTTAATGGGAGAGTGATGTTTGGATAGTGAATATATATACATCTTACTCCATGGACTTAATTACTATATATCCGCAGTATTAGGTAGCCTATAGGGGTGTTTAGGCTATCCACTTTTGTGTTTAGATGGATTTGAGAAATTCACATAATGTTTGATGGAATAGCAAGTTGTCTCATCAGTATTATCTCTCTACTGATCACTGCCTCAACGATGTTTGGACTGTGGCATCTAATAGCTCATTTCAGTTTCTCACTTTAAGCCAAAAGGTGTTGGGCATTTTGTACACAATATACATCTAGATTCACCAGTAGGTAAGCTAATCCAGAAGCTGGCCTCAAACAAGATATGGTTTTTCCTTTGATTAATTGGAATATATATATCTTTGATCAAATGAGAGGATATGGTGCTAAATTAGGAATGTCTACAGCTTCAGCTACAAGCCACTCTAGCAAGAGTGATCATCATGCACCCATTGCACTCATTGTAAGCCTTTCTGTAGTGGCATTCCCAGTAGCATGTGTTGGTTGCTATATTTGGAGGAGGAAACTCAAGAAATCAGGTAATAAAACTACTAATTCAGTACGCTTTGTTTGAAAAGCCCAAATGAATGTGAATGGGAATTATAAGACAATTATTAACGGATTGAACATACAAGCCCAGGCACGTCAGCGAGCAAGGAGGAAAGTACTCAAGATAGTGATATAGAGTTGCCATTATTTGATTTGAGCACCATCGCTGTTGCAACGGAGGGGTTCTCTAACACAAATAAACTTGGACAAGGTGGCTTTGGACCAGTTTACAAGGTTAGTTTTTAACCTTTCATTAACTTTCACAGTTATGATGGTTATGATTCTTTAGGTTACAAGATTAATTCTTGTCAAAAAAATACAAATCAGTCACTATTCTGACATTTCTACCTTCCTCTCAAAAAAAGATTAATTCTTGTCAAAAAATACAAATCAGTCACTATTCTGACATTGCTAAACAACCAACTGTATCTGAAGTTGAATCTACTCTATAATATAAATACGTTATAATGAACTTGGATTTTCATGTACATGATGTGAAGTGAGATGCACTAAATAAACTTTGAGGTTGTTTTACCTGATAGCTTAGGCATTTTGAAGACCTGCTTAATGAATACATGTAGGATTGCATTTTGAGTCTTTTTATGATTATAAAGATCTAGACTTACATGATCATTTTTAATTATTTATGTCATAATTAACTATCAGGGTAAGCTTGGCGACGGACGAGAAATAGCTGTGAAAACGCTTGCGAAAACTTCAGCGCAAGGCCCCAATGAGTTCAAGAATGAGGTCATGCTAATAGCAAAACTTCAGCATAGGAATCTTGTTAGGCTACTTGGTTGCTGCATCCAAGGAGATGAGAGGATGCTTATATATGAATACATGGAAAACAAAAGCTTGGATAGGTTTTTGTTCGGTAAGTCCGCTCCATTCATTCTAAATGTCTTCTTACTTTGTTTCTACACTATAATTTCGATAACGTAATATTTTGATGAAAAGTAAACAGTTTGAGAATTTTAGCAGATAAAGCTTACAGCGCATCACTAAACTGGCAAACGCGGTATCGGATAATTGAGGGAATTGCTCGAGGGCTTGTTTACCTTCACCAAGACTCAAGATTTAGAGTCATTCATAGAGATTTAAAGGCTAGTAATATTCTTCTTGATAAGAAGATGAACCCTAAAATCTCAGACTTTGGCATTGCACGAATTTTTGGCGGTGACGAGACCGAAGTCAATACAAGAAAAGTAGTTGGTACCTAGTAAGTACATATGCTTGCATATATACGAAGTAATTTACTCTTGATTAACAGTTCATAATCCTTATTGATTGTATTTAATTTTGCAGTGGATATATGTCTCCGGAATACGCAATGGATGGAATTTTTTCAGTAAAATCCGACGTATTCAGTTTTGGGGTTTTATTGTTAGAAATTATTAGTGGAAGGAGGAACAGAGGAGCATATGTCGATTCCTCACACCTTAATCTTCTTGCTCATGTAAGTATATTTGAACTCAAAACAATTTATATTTTAACTGCTACATTAATTTTCTTAAACTTTTTGGATTTATATTTATATTCTTTTCACAGGCGTGGAGTTTATGGAATGAGGGGAAGAGTTTGGAACTAGTAGACGAATCTATAGATTATTCCTTCCTCACAAATGAAGTTCTAAAATGTGTGCACATTGGTCTTTTGTGTGTTCAAGAGCACCCCGAGGATCGTCCGCTGATGTCGGCGCTCGTTTTGATGCTTGGTAGTGATGGAGCATCACTGCCAACTCCGAAACAGCCCGGTTTTGCAAGGAGGATTCCGCTCGATACGGAATCATCATCAAGCAAGCAAGCTTCTAGCACGATGAACGATATGACTATAACCATGATCGAAGGTCGATAGAAGGAACAATTGTATGTGTAGTTTGGCTGAATTTGGTTTCAAATGAGGTAATGTTCACTACAAAAAATCTTGCATTTAAGAACACTTTAAATGATATTTAGCGACGCTTTAAAGCGTCGGCAAAAATAACTCCGACGCTTGTAAAAGCGTCGTGTAAAGAGTCGTTAAATAAACATGTCGGAATAAATATACCGACGTTTTAATATAGCGTTGGAAAATTTATATAAATATTTGATAAAAATATGTTTATTGGTGACGCTTAATCATAGTGTCTGCAAATGCTAAATATTAAAGACGGTAGAAGAAAGCGTCGTCTAAAACATATTTTGTTGTAGTGGTTATATATTTGAGGTTTAATTTGATATTTCTTTTCTTTCCCACTTTTTGATGGTCGGAAAATGTATAAATATGTTTACAAGCATTGGAATATTTTTTTTTCATGTTGATGAAATTAATACCCAATTAGCTCTAAAACCTTGAAGTTGTGCAATTACTGCATGCATCAAAAGACCAACAATTCTTTCTACCAAATGAGTACAATTGAAGTATCAAATAAAGTCTTGTACATGAGATTATATTCACGGAAAGAACGTCAGAACAGTAAAATCAATTTCCGCAAAACCTCCGAAAAGAAAGCAAAAAAGAGAAAAAAAAGTTTTCTGGCGAAGGGCTTGGTGGTTGGTACCCGAGACCCGAGTTCGAATCCTAGTTGATTCACATTAATAGCTAAGTTTATTTCTTAACGAAATAAACGAAGCGGGTAGCGTGCTATCTATCTCTCACAAAAAAAAAAAAAAAAAAAAAACATCTTTATCTACCCCCTACAAAAGTTTTTTTTTTTTTTTTTTTTTTTTAGAGATAGGTGGCATCTACCCGCTTCGTTTATTTCATTAAAAAATAAACTTATTTTAGAATATGAATCAACTAGAATCAACTTCGGATGAAAAATACCAACCACTTTCTTTGCCACTGCTTCTAGGGACGGTTTGTACCCTCTACAATAGTTACAGTAACAATATTTGCAGTGTAAGTGTTAGATAAATATTAATTCTTATCAAATTAAAAAATTAACTATAAATCTTAACAAGTGGGACGTCACATAAATCGTAATTGTTTCCCGGAAAGTATAAGGCCATGAGTCTTAATTAATTGTTAGATGGGAGTTGATCGATGACCCATGA
Source organism: Aechmea fasciata (assembly GCA_025177825.1). NCBI lineage: Eukaryota > Viridiplantae > Streptophyta > Magnoliopsida > Poales > Bromeliaceae > Aechmea > Aechmea fasciata. The sequence continues at coordinate 7,768,740 of CM045932.1, read as the reverse complement.
GCATTGAATTATATAGATTAATAACTTCATCTTTTAATTAATTGGCCCGCTTATAAATTCTTCAAGCATTTTCTTATCAGTATTAGATATATGAGAACTACTTCAAGAGACATTTTCGCATCACAGTACCGTTTCCTTTTGGTTATTATTGCAACCACACATTGGGCTACTTGAAAACCCGTTTACTTTATTTGACTTTTCTATAAGGTTGATAATAATTTGACACAAACCTATATACGCTAATGACATGTCTTCAATTAATTGTTGACAATTGATTTCCAGCAATATTACAAGGCTGTTACATTATAGTTAGCTTACGGTTTAAAACCAAATCATTAGTCTCTCAATAATAAACACCGAATTTATCTAGAATTGTGTGTACGTATGCAAGATTTGAGGTGAAAAAAAAAATTTAGTACTTTATAAGAATGTGAAAATTTGGATTTTATAAAGATACATTAATTTGTGGGACTGTAAGTGTTTTTATATCAACCTATATCGGCCAATGATCCTGAAGCGAATGGCCCGAAGAACGGTCATACTCAAAATGATAGCTTTGAATCCACTGATTGAGTTACTGCTAAGCTTTATTTCTAAAAATAAAATAAACGAAGCGTCTACCTATCTCTAAAAAAAAAAAAAAAAAAACCACCGAAATAATCATCTTAATTATATAGTGAAAAGTTTTAAATAGTTTTAGCAATATTTCTGCTAGCACTTATAGTTGATATCTAATAAATAATCTCTTAATATGAAAAGAGTTTAAAATCAATTTTAATATTATATTATCTGAAAAAATGACCTTGCACATAAATGACCATGCATTAATTTTGACACTTCAAAGGTCATAAATGCATAATAGCTACACTATCCTACTTGTCCTTTCTTTTAATGGGAATCTTATATAGTAAACTTTTCTAGTACGGTATACCTCTCTTAAGAAAATAAACAAAAACAAAAACAAAAAAAGAGACCCAATGCCCACGCACCAACCCTGTAATGCTACGATGAATACATTACTCCCATGCAGCAGCAGCAGCAGCAGCAGCAGCAGTAGCAGTAGGACTCCTCTCTGCACCATCCTATTATTATTTATGCTCTCCATCTCATCCGTTACTGCTCGCGCGCGGGACACGATAACTGTAGGTAGCCCGCTCGCAGAGAACGAGACGCTCGTCTCCGCGGGCGGCTACTTCGCCCTCGGCTTCTTCAAACCCCCGAACAACCCCGACCGCTACGTCGGCATCTGGTACAACAACATCCCCACGCAAACCGTCGTCTGGGTCGCCAACCGCCTCAAACCCGTCACCGCCTCCCCCTCCTTCCTCTCGCTCTCCCCCGACGGCATCCTCACCCTCCTCTCCTCCACCAACTCCTCCACCCCACTCTCCACTACCACCGCAACTAAATTAACCAACCCCGTAGCCCAACTGTTGGACACCGGTAACTTCGTCGTGCGAGAAGCGACCGACGGCGGGGATGTGGCCGCCTGGCAGAGCTTCGACTATCCGACGGACACGCAGATGCCCGGGATGAAGCTGGGCGTGGACCGGCGGCGGGGGCTGAACTGGACGCTGACATCCTGGCGAAGCGAGTCGGACCCGGCCCCGGGCGAGTACTACGCGGCGATGGACACGGCGGGGGACCCGGAGCTGTTCCTCTACTCCGTAGCGGGTCGGGCGCGGATCTGGCGATCGGGCCCGTGGGACGGGGTCCATTTCAGCGGGTCCCCCCAAAATGTCACGTACCTGGACTTCGTGTACACGTTCACCAACAACGCCGACGAGGTCTCCTACAGCTTCAACGTCCTGGACCGGTCCATCATCACCCGGGGCGTCGTGAACCAGACCGGGGTCGCACAGCAGTCCATGTGGGTCCAGTCGAGTGAGGTGTGGAACGTCGTCTGGCACGCGCCGCAGGATCCGTGCGACGAGATGTCCCACTGCGGGCCCTACGGGTTGTGCGAAATCAACGAAACCCCCATGTGCAGCTGCCTGCAGGGGTTCGAGCCGCGGTCGCCGCAGAACTGGGCGCTGCTGGACGGGTCGGACGGGTGCGTCCGGACGACGCGGCTCGACTGCGCCAACCGCACCGACGGGTTCGCCAAGGTGAGCAACGTGAACCTCCCGGACCCCACGAATTGTACGGTGGACGCGACCGTGGGGCTCGACCAGTGCGCCGCCAGGTGTTTGGCGAATTGCTCGTGCACCGCCTACGCAGCCTCGAATGCCAGTAGTGGGGCCCGGTGGAGTGGGTGCGTCATGTGGTACTCCGACCTCACCGGCATGCGGGTCTTCCAAGCCGAGGGGCAGGATCTGTACGTACGCTTGGCGGCGGCTGATCTAGGTACGTACGCATACGTATAATATACGTGCTATTTATATATTTAATAATTTTTTTTTATTTGCAAATTGATATAGCTTAATTTGAACATTCACCCGCCCACTTGGATTATGATGATGCATTTTCCTTTGGAATGGTCCACACAAGTCTCAATACTTGATTGCTGATTTAATCAACATAATTATTATGGGGTATATAAGAGATCTGGATACTAATAATAATAACTTGGTTTAAACATTTTAGATTGTTAGTAATGAGTTATTTTGCTAGCTGGTCGGATCGTTATATTTAGAGTAGAAACTCTGCCCTGTCCTACTGAAAAATTGTTGAGACTGTTCGATGTGAACCAAAATGTGTCGATTCCGATATGAGCTTTTATAAGATTTAAAAGGAAAAAGTGTTGCCTTTATTTAGCTGCACTATCAACCTGGAAATATTCTCAAAGGTTGATTAAATGGTTTTGGGGCCTCTACGGCCTTTATGGACCTTGTGAAGCATCCATATATATAATGATAGGGCATGATCTGTAGGATTGTTAAAATTATCCTGCTTTTTCTGTTTTTAAGAATATTAGTAGTCTAGTTATTTCATCAAATAATTCCGATAGCTTTGCATTGAAGCTAGAAGAAGAAACTAATGCAGTAGGTAAAGAGAAAAATCCTCCTCAATGAGCTGTAATATATATAGCTAAAGCAAGTACACCTCAAACAAGATAAGGTTTTTCCTTTGATTAATTGGAATATATCTCTGCTTAAATGAGAAGATATATCTGGTGCTAAATTAGGAATGTCTACAGCTTCAGCTACAAGCCACTCTGGCAAGAGTGATCATGCACCCATTGCAGCCATTGTAGGCCTTTCTGTAGTGGCATTCCCACTAGCATGTGCTGGTTGCTATATTTGGAGGAGGAGGAAACTTGGGAAATCAGGTAATAAAACTACTAATTTAGTACGCTTTGTTTGAAAAGCTAGCCCAAATGAGTGTAAATGGGAATTATAAGACAATTATTAACCGATTGAACATACAGGCCCAGGCACTTCAGCGAGTACTATTTCCTTCGGTGATCATAAACACCGCAAGAAGGAAAGTACTCAAGATAGTGATATACAGTTGCCACTATTTGATCTGGGCGCTATAGCAGTTGCTACGGAGGGGTTCTCTAACACAAATAAACTTGGACAAGGTGGCTTTGGACCAGTTTACAAGGTTAGTTTTTAACCTTTCATTAACTTTCATAGTCATTATGGTTATGAATATTCTTTAGGTTACAAGATTAATTCTTGTCAAAAAATACAAATCAGTCACTATTCTGACATTGCTAAAGAATTAACCAACTGTATCTGAAGCTGAATCTACTCTATAATATAAATACGTTATAATGAACTTGGAATTTCGTGTACATGATGTGAAGTGAGATGCATTAAATAAACTTTTGAGGTTGTTTTACCTGATAGCTTAGGCATTTTGAAGACCTGCTTAATGAATACATGTAGGATTAAAGGTCTAGTCTTACATGATCTATTTGAATTATTTATGTCATAATTGACTATCAGGGTAAGCTTGGCGACGGACGAGAAATAGCTGTGAAAACGCTTGCGAAAACTTCAGCTCAAGGCTCCAATGAGTTCAAGAATGAGGTCATGCTAATAGCAAAACTTCAACATAGGAATCTTGTTAGGCTACTTGGTTGCTGCATCCAAGGAGAGGAGAGGATGCTTATATATGAATACATGGAAAACAAAAGCTTGGATACGTTTTTGTTCGGTAAGTCTGCGCCATTCATTCTAAATGCCTTCTTACTTTGTTTCTACACTATAATTTCGATAACGTAATATTTTGATGAAAAGTAAACAGTTTGAGAATTTTAGCAGATAAAGCTTACAGTGCATCACTAAATTGGCAAACGCGGTATCGGATAATTGAGGGGATTGCTCGAGGGCTTGTTTACCTTCACCAAGACTCAAGATTTAGAGTCATTCATAGAGATTTAAAGGCTAGTAATATTCTTCTTGATAAGGAGATGAGCCCTAAAATCTCAGACTTTGGCATTGCACGAATTTTTGGGGGCAGTGACGAGTCCGAAGTCAATACAAGAAAAGTAGTTGGTACCTAGTAAGTACATATGCTTGCATATATATGAAGTAATTTACTCTCGATTAAAAGTTCATAATCCTTACTGATTGTGTTTCATTTTGCAGTGGATATATGTCTCCGGAATACGCAATGGATGGAATTTTTTCAGTAAAATCCGACGTATTTAGTTTTGGGGTTTTAGTGTTAGAAATTATTAGTGGAAGGAGGAACAGAGGAGCATATGTTGATTCCTCACACCTTAATCTTCTTGCTCATGTAAGTATATCTAAACTCAAACAATTTATATTTTAACTGCTTCATTTTCTTAAACTTTTTGGATTTATATTTATATACTTTTCGCAGGTATGGAGTTTATGGAATGAGGGGAAGAGTTTGGAACTGGTAGACGAATCTATGGATTATTCCTTCCTCGCTAATGAAGTTTTAAAATGTGTACAAATTGGTCTTCTATGTGTTCAAGAGCACCCGGAGGATCGTCCCCTGATGTCGGCGGTCGTTTTGATGCTTGCTAGCGATGGAGCATCACTGCGAGCTCCGAAACAACCCGGTTTTGCAAGGAGGAGGTTTCCGATTGAGACGGAGTTGTCGTCGAGCAAGCATGATTCTAGCACGTTGAATGACGTGACTATAACCATGGTCGGAGGCCGATAAAAGGAACAATTATACATGTAGTTTGGCTGAATTTCGTTTCGTGTGGAAATGTTATATATTTGAGGTTTTGATTTCTTTCCTTTCTTTCTTTTCTTTCCCACTTTTTGCTGGTAGGAAAATTTATAAATATGTTTACAAGCATTGGGTTATATTTTATCCATGCTGATGAAATACACAATTAGCTCAAAAACGTTTTGAGTTGTGCAATCACTACATACATCAAAAGAACAATTCTTTCCACCAATATGAGTATAATTGAAGTATCAAACAAATGCTTGTACATGAGATTATATTCACGGAGAGAACGTCAAGACGGTAAAATCAATTTCCACAAAACCTCCAAAAAGAAAACAAAAAAGAAAAAAAAAGTTGATACACACCTTTATCTATCCTGTACAATAGTTTTTTTTTTTTTTTTTTGAGAATAGATAGCACACTACCCGCTTCATTCATTGAAAATATGAATCGCAGAGTGATTCTATATCCAGAAAGCCCCTGCCGGCCGGTACTAAATGCAGGCTCATTCGGGCATTCCCTGAAAAGTACCAACACATCATTATAAAAAGTTTCCATAATTATCGCGGCGCACTTTATATGTTAACCATAATTGAATCAGCACACATTGCTCTGATCTACCACTTCCTTGGCTTACTTAGATTTGGATGATCAGAAACTAAATTTTTAATAGTTAATACCAAAGTCAGATTATTGGAACAACTCTGACTTACTCATTCGAACGATATGGCGTAACTAAGTTAGTGACTTTTTTATAAACATAACAAGCCTATATAGAGGAACTTGTGGCAAATGAAGTCGCCATACTTTTGCGGTGGGGTAAGAGGCCATAGATAAGGCCCATTTATTAATTTGCTTTTGTGTTACACTTTTTAAATATGTTCTAAATTAAATAACCTATGTTCTGAGGAATGGATAAATTAAGTGAAAGAGATGCAACAATGAGCTTCGTTTTCTCATGCAAACGAACTAGCTAGCTAGTGGACCTGCCCAAAATTTTTACGGCATGGCAGTACAACAGAATTAGATTATAGGAACACATATTTGGAACACTTTTATATAAGTGTCCCATTTATGTCAAAACTTAAAAAAATATTTACTAATGCCTAAATATAAAGCTCAATTCAATCAAAAATAAAATGTTACTTTACTCAATCCACCCCACCCAACCCATTCGGCCCAATTACAAACAGAAAAGAAAAAAAAAATCAACTACCATCTTTCCTTCTCCCTTCACTTAATCCAATAAAATTTTAGACGAAGAGCCCTTCCATCTCGTCCTCCTCCGCCATAGCAGCCAATGAGATAAAGTTTCGGCGGTTGCTAAATGTTTAAATTAGTGTTGGTAAAATAGCAGCACTATTTTTTGTTACAGCGATACTCTTTAACTGTCACTATATACTTAGCGACCCCACATATAGCAATATTTTTTAAAAGTGTCGGTAATTTAGCTAGCAACATTTTTTTTGACCTATACCGATATTTAAAAGTATTGCTATAGACTATTTTTGTTGTAGTGTATGGTTAAACTTTGCGGATTCGAGCCTGAGCCAGATCCAATGGAGTTGGGCTAGGCTGGGCGGGATAATTCGAAGAAAATAAGACCTGGTCGAGGCAGATCAGGTCGTAGGACTAGATTTGGTCAGGTTTTGTCAATTGATTTTACTTAGTGGAGTGATTTTACTTGCATAGAAGAGTGGGGTGTGTGTGTGCGCGTGTATATATATATATATATATATATATATATATATAGTAGGGCTACTATACTTTTATCAGTATAGAGTCATTTGTACTCATAAGTTATTTTCGATGATGAGACTTTCGTATTGACGATCCACTGTATTAAATATAATTTAGAGTATTTTAAACTTCTAAAAAGTGAATTTTATAATTTTTCGAAATCATAATAAAATCCATCAAGCCGGCAAAAAAATGAACGGTCAAAATCTAACGACGATCTAAAAATAGATGATTGGATCCTTCAATTTAAGATAAGAGTTATTAATCTTTATCTAGGTAGTGAGTATAATTTTTTAATAAAAAATTCAACCTATTCCGATTTTTTACACTGTTAAACTAACAAGTATCCCATATCAATCGTTAAAAATTGTCAATTTTATGTGCTTTTGATCGTAAGGTAAATGACATAAAAAAATTATGAAATTTGATTTCTAGAAATTTTAAATGCTCTAGATAATATTTTAACGGTATGGATCGTTGATTCGAAAATTTTATCATCGAAAACGACTTATGACTACGAGAGCGATCGTACTCACAAAGTATAGTAGCCGAACACAATATATATATATATATATATATATATATATATATATATATATATATATATATATATATATATATATATATATATATATATATATATATATATATATATATATAACTACTACTATCTTATTAATAACTAATAAATTAATCATTAATCTTTGACAAGTTTTTGACGTTGGATTGAGAGATGTGCGGTTAGGATGATGTGGGACCTCTAGGGTTAAGTGGGTGGTTGGTTGAATAGTATGATTTAACGGGTGAAAATCATCAAAGGGGTGGATCTAACGGTGGAAAACTCGATAGACCGAGTCTTTCGTCTTATTGATAGCGTAAGATACATATATATATATATATATATATATATATATATATATATATATATATATATATATATATATATATATATATATATATATATATATATATAGTATTTTAGACAGTTGCTAAACCAAAGATTATGAAAATTAAGCATGTTAGACCTTAAATGCTTTTAGAATAAATGATTTCTCCAGAAATGTGATACCAGATTTTTGACAATCCGTAATCTCGATATCAACTATTGTTGATTCGGTACAGATTATTAAAATTTCGCAATGAAAGTGCATGTCAAATCGAATTTTTATCATAAACCTAAACCGATACAATCATAAAGAAGAAAAAAATAAAACAAAAAATATACGAATAAAATAAAATTTATTAAAATAAAAAAAAATTATATCTAACTCCACAAAAAATTCAAACTTTATTTCTAAATCTCTCTCTCTCTCTCTCTCTCTCTCTCTCTCTCTCGGCTTCTATAAATCCACAAAAAAGACATCTCTTTCCCTCTCACGCGCACGCATAGGACACCACAAGACTCAACCGTACTACCTTTCTCCCAATAGAGACTTAAAGTTGGCCGTACTCCCACCACGCTAATTCAACTCCTTAATATATATATATATATATATATATATATATATATATATATATATATATATATATATATATATATATATATATATAAAATTGAGCTTTTATGCTTTTAAAAGTATCAAGTCGTTGGTGCTTGTAAATTTTTAGCCCTTGGATTAATAAATGTGCGGTTAGGATGATGTGGGCCCCTTTGGGTTGAGTGGGTGGTTGGTTGAATAGTATAATCTAACAAGTGAAAATGATCGAAGACGTAGATCTAACGGTAAAAAATCACAAAGAAATAAAAGCTTTTCTTTTACAAGATCATAATGAATTATATATATATATATATATATATATAACTCATATATATATATATAGCATCCACATAAAACGTGGCCCAATCCTTTCTATTCTAAATAATATTTAACTTTATATTAATTTATCTTCAATAAATTTAAATATTTTATATGATTTAGTTATATTTATACTCTAATTAATATTTAAATTTTAATTTATATCTAATAAATTTAAATATTAATTTTTATCTAATTAAAAAATTAACTACAAATCTAATCAGATCTTAACAAGTGAGACATCACATAAATGGTAATTCTTTCTTCAAAAGGATGAGGTCATGAGTCTTAATTAATTTTTGGATGTGAGTTGATGACCCTTGAGTATTGAATTACATAGATTAATAACTTGGTCATTTAATTGGTCAAGTAGTAAATTCTTCAAGCATTTAATTTTTGGGCTTTTTTTGCAAATAGCCACTGAGTAATTTTTATTTTAAAAATAGTCCTATCAAAATTAAAATTGTAAAAATGGCCGTCCCTGCCACGCAGGCACCACGTCAACACCACGCGGGCAGGGTTGGGCCCGTATGTCAAGTTGAACACGGTGAACCATTCACCGTGTTTAAACACGGTGGATCATTCACCGTGTTTAATACGTATATTTTATATATTAAAAATGGAAATAAGGAATAGGAATGTAAATGGATATCCGAAATATTATTCGAATCTAAACCCGAATAAATTATATATATAACTAATTTATTTTTATTTATTTATACAATATTTAATAATTTTTATTTATTAGATCTTCATCCAATAGTATAGATTTTTAAAACCCTTTGGATTGGATGAAGGTCTAAGAAATAAAAATTATTAAATATTTTAAATATTGTATAAATAAATAAAAATAAGTTATGTGTATATATATATATATATATATATATATATATATATATATATATATATATATATATATATATATATATATATATATAAAATTTATTCGGGTTTAGAATTTTAGATTCGGATAATATTTCGAATATCCATACCTATTTACATCACTACTCCTTATTCCCAATTTTAATATACAAAATATACGTATTAAACACGGTGAACCATTCACCGTGTTTAAACACGGCGTCTTTAAACACAGTGAATGGTTCACCGTGTTCAACTTGACATACTGTGCCTGCCCTCGTTCGCACTACGATACGACGCCTGACAAAGGGGCAGTGGACATGACTATTTTTATAATTTTAATTTTGATAGAGCTATATTTAAAATAAAAATTGCTCAGGTCTATTTGCAAAAAAAAACCCATTTCTTATTGGTACTATAAAATATGAGAACTACATCAAGACATTTTCACGTCACAGTACCGTTTCCTTTTGGTTATTATTGCAACCACACATTGGGCTACTTGAAAACCCCTACGAAGTTTATTTGACATCGCTACGAAGTTGATAATAATTTGACGCAAAGCTGTATACACTAATGACATGCCTTCAATTAATTGTTGGCAATTGATTTCCAGCAATAAATTTTTTTGAGAAATAAGTAAAAAGTTATTGCTTCATTCATTAAGCTAAATGAACTGAACGTAACGTACATGTTGGAAGCAAATAGGGCCTTCAAAAAAAGACAAAAAAAAAAGGTACGTAATAAGCAAAAGAAGAGGATAGAAGGGGGAAGAAAAGAAGTAAAGAAAGGAAAAAAAAAAAAAAGTAGAGCTTTCCAGCAATATTGCAACACTGTTACATATAGTTTAGCTTACGGTTTATAACCAAGTCATTAGTATCTCAATAATAAACACCCAAGTATCTACAATTGTGGGTATACAAGATTTGAGGTGAAAAAAAATCTTTAATACTTCATAAGAAGTGGAAAATTTAGATTTTGCAAAGATACATTAATTTGTGAGAATGTAAGAGTTTTTATATCAACCGAAGTAATCATAATAATTATAGTGAAAAGATTTAAATATTCTTAACAATATTCCTGCTAGCACGCACAGTTGTTATATAACAAATAATCTCTTAATATGAAAAAGAGCTTAAAATCAATTTTAATATTATACTAGTATACTGATCCGCGCGTTACGGCGTGCGGGTAGATATTATTCACTACAACAGAATTAGATTATAGGGACACATGTTTGAGACACTTTTGAGTAAGTTTTTTTATTTATGTTAAAACTTAAAAAAATATTTACTAATGCCTAAATATAAAGCCCAATCCAACCAAAAATAAAAGATTAATCTACTCAATCCACCACACACAGCTCATTTGACCCGATTACAAACAGAAAAAAATAAGAAAAATTTATTACCATCTTCCCTTATCTCTTTGCTCAATTCACTGAAATTCTAGACGAACAGTCATTCCCTGTCGTCCTCCTTCGCCACCGCAGCCAACGAAATAGAGTTTCGGCGGTTGCTAAATGCTTAAATAAGTGTTGGTAAATTAGCAGCACTCTTTTAGGTTATAACGATACTCTTTAATTGTTGCTATATACATAGCGACTCCAAATATAGCAACACTTAGTAAAAGTGTCGATAATTTAGCTAGCAGCACTTTTTTTGAAATATATCTATATTTAAAAGTGTCACTATATATCGTTTTTATTGTAGTATCAAGTAAAATTTTGTAAATAATAAAATATCAGTTTAATACAAAAAATAATTCATATTATAGACAAATACTTTTAAAACATAAAACTGTAATGAAAAAGAAATTAATCATTTCAATAAAACTATTCAACATTCTTCAAGAGAAGTCTCGTATCATCCAAATGGATGATTAAGATTATTTTTATAACACAATAATTAAATAAGGAAAAAAAATAGACCCTACTCTTTTCTAAATTGAGGGGTATGTACATGTAGAATTTAGCCATAAAAAGTAATATATAGATATTAATAGATATTGATTATCTAAAAGAGTAATCTTGCAAATAAACGAGGTTGCTTTTTTTTTTAGAGAGATGGATAGCACATTACCTGTTTTGTTACCTGTTTTGTTTACTTTATTTAGAAATAAACTTAGTTGAAAATATGAATCAATTAGAAATTAAATTTGGGTCTCGAGCACTAACCACCTAGTCTTTGCCACTTACTCTACGGAACGGTCGGCAACGAGGATGCATTTTGACACTTCAAAGGTCATAAATGCATAATAGCTACACTATCCTACCCTTTTTTTAATGGGAATCTTATATAGTAAACTTTTTTAGTAGGGTATCTCTTAAAGAAAAAAAGAAACGAAAAAAAGAGACCCAACAAATGCCCACGCACCAACCCTGCAATGCTACGATGAATACGTTACTCCCATGCAGCAGTAGCGGTAGCAGTAGGGCTCCTCTCTACACCATCCTATTATTACTTCTGCTCTCCATCTCATTCATTACTGTTCACGCGCGAGACATGATAACTGTAGGCAGTCCGCTCGCAGAGAACGAGACCCTCGTCTCCGCGGGCGGCTACTTCGCCCTCGGCTTCTTCAACCCCCCGAACAACCCCGACCGCTACGTCGGCATCTGGTTCAACAACATCCCCATGAAAACCATCGTCTGGGTCGCCAACCGCCTCGACCCCGTCCCCGCCGCCGCCTCCCCCTCCTTCCTCTCCCTCTCCTCCGACGGCATCCTCACCCTCTCCTCCCCCAACTCCTCCACCCCACTCTCCACCACCGCAGCTACCTTAACCAACCCTGTAGCCCAACTGCTGGACACCGGTAACTTCGTCGTGAGAGAAGCGACCGGCGGCGGCGATTCGTCCGCGTGGCAGAGCTTCGACTATCCGACGGACACGCAGATAGCCGGGATGAAGGTGGGGGTTGACCGGCGGCGGGGGCTGAACTGGACGGCGACATCCTGGCGAAGCGAGTCGGACCCGGCCCCGGGCGAGTACTACGGGGGGATGGACGCGACGGGGGACCCGGAGGTGTTCATCTACTCCATAGCGGGTCGGGCACGGATCTGGCGATCGGGCCCGTGGGACGGGGTCCATTTCAGCGGGGACCCGACCAATTGGACGTACCGGGACTTCGTGTACACGTTCACCAACAACGCCGACGAGGTCTCCTACAGCTTCAACGTCCTGGACCGGTCCTTCATCACCCGGGTCGCCCTGAACCAGACCGGGGTCTTACAGCAGTTCATGTGGATCCAGTCGAGTCAGGTGTGGAACATCATCTGGCACGCGCCGCAGGATCAGTGCGACGAGATGTCCCACTGCGGGCCCTACGGGTTGTGCGAAATCGACGCAACCCCCATGTGCAGCTGCGTGCAGGGGTTCGAGCCGCGGTCGCCGCAGAACTGGGCGCTGCTGGACGGGTCCGGCGGGTGCGTCCGCACGACGCGGCTCGACTGCGTCAACCGCACCGACGGGTTCGCCAAGGTGAGTCACGTGAGCCTCCCCGACACCACGAATTGTACGGTGGACGCGACCGTGGGTCTCGACCAGTGCGTCTCCAGGTGTTTGGCGAATTGCTCGTGCACGGCCTACGCAGCCTCGAATATCAGTAGTGGGGCCCGGTGGAGTGGGTGCGTCATGTGGTACTCCGAGCTCACCGGCATGCGGGTCATCGACGCTGCGGGACAGGATCTGTACGTACGCTTGGCGGCGGCTGATCTAGGTATGCACACTTACTACAATATACTAGGGCTGGCAAATGAGCGAGCCGGCTCGTGTTCGACTCGCGTTCGGCTCGATATTTGGCTCGCTCGAGCTCGGCTCGAATTAATTCCAAGCCGAGCTTGAGCCTAAATTTAGGCTCGAAATTAATTTCAAGCCGAGCTTGAGTATTACTAGGCTCGTTCGAATTAGGCTCGAAAAGCTCGAAAGCTCGAATATATATATATATATATATATAGCCTACAATACCATTAATAGTACCAACTACTTGCTGTTAGGTTTTCAGTTATTGGATGATGAGATGTGTAGTTAGGATGATAGTAATTCTCTAGAATTGAGTGGGAGATTAGTTGAATAGTATAATCTAATAGGATTAGGTTAGATCTAATCTAAATTTAAACGATAAAGACAAAGCATTTTGTACTATCGATAATATAGTAGCTAGACTCTCTCTCTATATATATATTCCGGCTACTATACTATCTATACTACTGATCATTTTGTGCAATCGAGTTTTCTACCGTTAGATTTACTTATATATATAGAGTTCAGCTACTGTACTACCGATAGTACCAAGCATTTTGTATTCTCGAGTTTCTGCCGTTAGATCTACCCCTTTGGCCAATTTCATCTGTTAGATCACACTATTCAACTAGCCACCTACTGAACCCAAGGGGGCTACTATCATCCTGACCGGCCATCCCTTCATACAAGGGCCGAAAACCTAATAACAAGCCATTTGCACTATTAATATAGTATAGTAGTCTAAATATATGTATAATATTATAATATAGTATAGGGCTACTATACTCTTATAAGTATAGATCTCTTTATACTTATAAATTTTCGGTCGTTGGATTTGCGATTAGGTTGATAGTGGTCCCTTAGGATTGAAATAGTTAAAAGAATAAATCCAACGGTCGAAAACTGATGAGTATAAATGGATCTATACTCAAAATAATATAGCAGCCGAACTCTCTCTATATATAATTATATATAATATATACTTTAATTATATAAAATAATATATATTATGTATTTTAATTATATCTATATAGAATTTAGATTATTGGGCCCACAAAATCAAACCAGTAAAATTCTACTCTAATTGTTCTTTCTTTCTTTTTCACTTGCTCACAGAGTTATTTTCCCTAATTTTTATAATATTATAATATCATATTTTATGCATTCATTTTATATATTGAACTATTAGAGATTTTTTTGTATCAAATTTGAGATAATGTTTTATAAAAATTAAATTATAGATTGCACGATGTTAAAAATTTCAAGCGGCTCGTTTAGGCTCGAGCTCGCCGACTCGAAGTTAGGCTCGCTCGAGCTCGGCTCGAATTAATTTCAAGCCGAGCTTGAGCCTAAATTTAGGCTCGAAATTAATTTCAAGCCAAGCTTGAGCTGAGGTAAGCTCGCTCGAGCTCGGCTCGTTTCCACCCCTACAATATACTGAGCAGTATTGCTTATGTACTTATTATTTTTTAATACTGTTTATTTATTTTTCTTCAACAATTTAAATTTAATACCGACCGTCCCTAGAGTAAGTGGCAAAGGGTTTGGTGGTTGGTACCCGTGACCCAGGTTCGAATCCTAGTTGATTCACATTTATAGCTAAGTTTATTTCTAAATAAAATAAACGAAGTGGGTAGCGTGCTACCTATTTCTCAAAAAAAACGATTTAAATTTAATTTTTTAAAAATTATAACCTATAATAAAAGTCATTTTAGTAGAAGTATGGATTGTCGGGTATTTCAAATAAGAGTATTTTTGTCAATATAATTTAGTAATTTTATCTCTACTATGTTATCAAAATTATTCTTCTATCTTTATTTTTTTTTTTCCTCTCTTTTTATTTTCTTACAAATTCAATTTGTAAGGAACTAAAATTTTAAAAATCAGACAAAATTTTTATTCTCTCTTTATTTTCTTTTTCTCTCTTTTTATTTTCTTACAAATTCAATTTGTAAGGAACTAAAATTTTAAAAATCAACTAAAAGTTAAAAAATTTTAAAGATAAGATCAAAATAAATTTAATAAATTAAATTAGGCTAAATTATATAAAATCTCTCTATCAATACACGCTTTTTCACTTTCTCTCATATTATTTAAAAATATACACTTTATTTTCTTGAAAAATAAAAAAAATATTAACATATATATATAGGAGGTACGGTGTGACAAAATAATCAAATTGCCATCATTTTCTTCGTCTCCTCTCCACAATCTTGTTCATCCCAGTGGCGGAGGAGAGCGAGGGCATGTGTTTGGGCATGAACAAAGGAGTGGGCGAGGGCGAGGCGAGGGTGAGGGCGAGGCGGTGGCGGAGAGCGAGGCAATGGTCGAGAGCATGTGTGTGGGTATAAGTGAGGGTTTCAGGAATATTTTGAATATAAAAAATATGATATAAACGGAATCCTAACAAAACACTGACGGCGGGTGTCAAAGGGAATATTTTTTATTTTTTAAGATAGTAAAGTTTAGTTTTTGAATGACAGAAAAGAAAGTAAAAAGATGGGTATTGACGGAGAGTTTTCTATAATTTAACTATAAATTAATTAGACTCATCAAATTGATAAAATATATAAATTAATTAGACTCATCATTTTCTTCTTTCAGCTATGAAAGAAGAAACTATTATATGCACTTGGTGGCCGGACATTAATATTCTATAATAATTTCTTCTTTCATAACTGTAACAGATAGGTTTTTTTTGTTTTTTTTTTTTTTGGTGTGTTTGTGTGCGTGTGCGCGCACGCGCGCATCCTTCGAGGCCTGTGTTGCCTCACATATTTAGTTTAATTCATATTTTGATGAATGAAGCGGATAACGTCTACCTTTTCCTAAAAAAAAAAAAAAGTTTTTTCTTTCCTCAATCAATTTTATATAACAGGATAAAGACACCTCACATATTCTTCAACTTCAACTTTAACTTTTTAGCTAAAAATTTATTTATATAATAGCTATCAAAACTATTAAGGGGTGTTCGGCCTAGCTTTTAAAAAGCGCTGATCGAAAAGTGATTTTCAACCCAATAGAGCGTTTGGCGACTACTTTTTTAAAATCGATGCGAGAATCGAAAATCGATTTTGAAAGAAGGTAAAAAAAGCTTCTTGAAATACGATTACGATTTTGGACTTAAACTTCAAATTTTTATTTTAATTTTAAATTAAATGTTTAAATTTAAATTTATTTTTAAATTTAAATTTTTAGATTTATTTTTGAATTTTTAAAATTTAACTTTTAAATTTTAAATTTTGAAAAATAGATTTCAAACTTTAAATTTTAAATTTCAAAACTCAAATTTTAGATTTTAAATTTTCAAATTTTAAATTTAAGATAAAATTTAATCTTCAAATTATAAAATTTTAAATATTAAATATTAAATTTTAAATTTCAAATTTCAACTTTTAATCTTCAAATTATAAATTTTTTAAACTTAAAATTTAAGTTTTTAATTTTTAATTTTTAATATTCAAATTTAATTTAAATATTTAAATATTTAATTTTAAATTTTAAATATTCAAATTTTAAAATTTAAATTTTAAATTTCGTAATTATTTTAAATTTTAAATTTTAACTTTGAAATTTAAAATTTAAATATATATTTTTAAATATTAAAATTTTATATTTTAAATTTCATAAATATTTATATTTTTAATTTTAAATTTCAAATTTTAAATTTTAAATTTTAAATTATTTTAAAATATTAATTTAATTAAAATATTAATTTATGCAAACATCAAAAAAATTTTGCCAAACAACTTTTCAAAATTACTTTAGAAAAATTACTTTTATGTAAACTCAGCCAAACGCTCTACATCTTTTAACGAAAATCACTTCTCCAAATCAAAATCACTTTTTCAGAAATCACTTTTTCAAAAGCTAGGCCAAACAGGCCCTAAGTTTGATTGAACTTTTTTAAATAAAATTATTACATAATTTTACTCTGCAAATTAATAATGAAAGTTAAGGAAGTATATATTAATAACAATTATTCTTTATAATGCATATAAAGAATACTTAATAGTTTATTTGTATATTTTTTAACTATAATTTTTTTAAATTTTAAAATTTAAACAACTATATATTTTAATTGGTTGAAATACTATCTACAGGAGGGAAGCACGGATACTACACTAGTATTTAATGATAGGGCTTGATCTGTAGGATTGTTAAAATAGTCCTGCCTTTTCGCTTTTTAATAATAGTAGTAGTCTAGTTATTTCAGCAAATAATTCCGATAGCTTTGCATTGAAGCTAGAAGAAGAAACTAGTGCAGTAGGTAAAGCAAGTACACCTATGTTTAATGGGAGAGTGGTGTTTGGACAGTGTTTTAATTTCCATCTTATTCCATGGACTTGATTACTATCCGCAATATTAGGTAGCCTATATATAGGGATGTTTGGGCTATCCACTTTAGTGTTCAGATCGATTTGAGAAATTCGCATAATGTTTGATAGAATAGCAATTAAGTTGTCTCCATATCTCTCTATTGATCACTGGCTCAACGATGTTTGGACTGTGGCATATAATAGCTCATTTCAGTTTCTCACTAAAGCCAAAAAGTGTACGTGTTGGGCATTTTGTACACAATATACATCTAGATTCACCAGTAGGTAAGCTAATCCAGCAACTGGCCAGACAAAATATATATATATATATATATAGCACCTCAAACAAGATATGGTTTTTCCTTTGATTAATTAATTGGAATATATATATATATATATATATATATATATATATATCTTTGATCAAATGAGAGGATATGGTGCTAAATTAGGAATGTCTACAGCTTCGGTTACAAGCCACTCTGGCAAGAGTGATCATGCACCCATTGCAGTCGTCGTAAGCATTTCTATAGTGGCAGTGGCATTCCTAGTAGCATGTGCTGGTTGCTATATTTGGAGGAGGAGAAAACTTAGGAAATCAGGTAATAAAACTACTAATTCTGTACGCTTTGTTTGAAAAGCCCAAATGAGTGTAAATGGGAATTATAAAACAATTATTAACTGATTGAACATACATGCCCAGGCACGTCAGCGACTACTATTTCCTTCAGTCATAAACACCGCAAGGAGGAAAGTACTCAAGATAGTGATATAGAGTTGCCATTATTTGATTTGAGCACTATCACTGTTGCAACGGAGGGGTTCTCTAACGCAAATAAACTTGGACAAGGTGGCTTTGGACCTGTTTACAAGGTTAGTTTTTAACCTTTCATTAACTTTCCTAGTCATTATGGTTATGAATATTCTTTAGGTTACAAGATTAATTCTTGTAAAAAAAATTATAAATCAGTCACTATTCTGACATTGCTAAAGAACCAACTGTATCTGAAGCTGAATCTACTCTATAATATTATAAATACGTACGTTATAATGAACTTGGATTTTCGTATACATGATGTAAAAGTGAGATGCACTAAAAAGACTTTGAGGATGTTTTACCTGATAGCTTAGACATTTGAAGACCTGCTTAATGAATACATGTAGGATTACAGTTTGAGTCTTTTATGATAGCAAAGGTCTAGTCTTCCATTGATCTATTTGAATTATTTATGTCATAATTGACTATCAGGGTAAGCTTAGCGACGGACGAGAAATAGCTGTGAAAACGCTTGCGAAAACTTCAGCGCAAGGCCCTGATGAGTTCAAGAATGAGGTCATGCTAATAGCAAAACTTCAGCATAGGAATCTTGTTAGGCTACTTGGTTGCTGCATCCAAGGAGAGGAGAGGATGCTTATATATGAATACATGGAAAACAAAAGCTTGGATAGGTTTTTGTTCGGTTAGTCTACGCCATTCATTCTAAATGCTTTCTCACTTCGTTTCTACACTATAATTTTGACAATGTAACAATTTAGTGAAAAGTTAACAGTTTGAGAATTTTCGCAGATAAAGCTTACAGCGCATTACTAAATTGGCAAACGCGATACCGGATAATCGAGGGGATTGCTCGAGGGCTTGTTTACCTCCACCAAGACTCAAGATTTAGAGTCATTCATAGAGATTTAAAGGCTGGTAATATTCTTCTTGATAAGGAGATGGACCCTAAAATCTCAGACTTTGGCCTGGCACGAATTTTTGGTGGTGACGAGTCCGAAGTCAATACAAGAAAAGTAGTTGGTACCTAGTAAGTATATATGCTCGCATGTATATATATACGAATTAAGTAATATACTCTTGATTAACTGTTCATAATCCTTACTGATTATATTTAATTTTGCAGTGGATATATGTCTCCGGAATACGCAATGGATGGAATTTTTTCGGTAAAATCCGACGTATTCAGTTTTGGGGTTTTAGCGTTAGAAATTGTTAGTGGAAGGAGGAACAGAGGAGCATATGTTGATTCCTCACACCTTAATCTTCTTGCTCATGTAAGTATATTTAAACTCAAACAATTTATATTTTAACTGCTACATTTTCTTAAACTTTTTGGATTTATATTTATATACTTTTCGCAGGCATGGAGTTTATGGAATGAGGGGAAGATTTTGGAACTAGTAGACGAATCTATGGATTATTCCTTCCTCGCTAATGAAGTTTTAAAATGTGTACAAATTGGTCTTTTATGTGTTCAAGAGCACCCCAAGGATCGTCCCCTGATGTCGGCGGTCGTTTCGATGCTCGGTAGTGACGGAGCATCACTGCGAGCTCCGAAACAACCCGGTTTTGTAACGAGGATGATTCCGACTGAGCCGGAGTCGTCGTCGAGCAAGAAAGATTCTAGCACGTTGAATGACGTAACTATAACCATGATCGAAGGCCGATAAAAGGAATAATTATGCTTGTAGTTTGGCTGAATTTCGTTTCATGAGGAAATGTTATGTATTTGAGTTTTCGTTAGGATTTAGCTAGATTTGTAGCTTAATCCTAGTTGGATTAGGATTAATATTTAAATCTGTTGCAGATAAATTAAGATTTAAATATTAATTAGAGTCGAAATCTAATTGGATTAGGATTTAGATAGTTCTTAATGTACGTAAATATAACATCGATGCTATTATTTTGGTGGCGGTAGGGCTTAACCATACCCATATGGCATGGTCAAGGTGGTTAATTATGATTTTGGATGTAGCTAGTGTATAGGTGCAAGAGGATCTGTGCGGTTTTCGTGACCGTGGATCATTGATATACCTTGTGCATGGATGCATAGGATGAGAAAAAGGTCTTCTGGATTTATAGAAGATGAGAAAAAGGTGAGAAGGATTCAGAAAGAGAGCTCGAATTAAAGCGACTTATTATAAAAGAGGAGTCGAGTGTAATCTAATTTTATTTACCCGCATATTTTTTATTTGGCTTCTCTCTTTTGTGCAGTTTTTAGTGAGAAAACGAATTTATGGTAAAAATTCGATTTGACGCTTTCATTGCGGAATTTTAATAATTGGTAACAGATCAACAGCAGTCGGTATCAGAGTGGATGCGAATTTTCAAAATTTTGTATTAGGGCTAGCTAGTACCAGATTCCCAACCGGTTTTGATTTCTTTCTTTTCTTATCCACTTTTTGCTGGTAGGAAAATTTATAAATATGTCTATCAAATACCCTCCGCCTTTTGAAGTCTATGAAAAGAGTTTAAAATCAATCTTAATATTATACTAGTGTAGCGACCCGCGCGTTACGGCGTGCGGGTATATGCTATTCAAGTAAAAATTTGTAAAGAATAAAATATCTGTTTAATACAAAAAAAAATAGTCTACATTATAGACAAACATTTTTAAAAAATAAAACTATAATAAAAAAAAATTTAATCGTTTCAATAAAACTATTCAATATTGTTCAAGAGAAATTTCATATCATATGGATGATTAAAATTATTTTTATAATATAATAATCAAATGAGAAAAAAAAAATAGCCTCACTCTTTTCTAAATTAAGAAAATTTAGCAATGAAAACTAGTGTACAGATATATATTGATATAGATTATCTAAAAGAGTAATGTTGCAAATACATGACCATGCATTTTGACACTTCAAAGGTCATAAATGCACAATAGCTACACTATCCTACCTTTTTTAATGAGAATTTTATATAGTAAACTTTTCTAGTACACCTCTCTTATGGAAAAAAAAAAAGAAAAAAAAAAGAGACCCAACAAATGCTCCCGCACTAATGCTGTAATGCTACGATGAATACATTACTCCGCAGCAGCAGCAGCAGCAGTAGCAGTAGGACTCCTCTCTGCACCATCCTATTATTACTTGTGCTCTCCATCGTATTCATTACTGCACGCGCGCGGGACACGATAACTGTAGGCAGCCCGCTCGCAGAGAACGAGACGCTCGTCTCCGCGGGCGGCTACTTCGCCCTCGGCTTCTTCAACCCCCCCAACAATCCCGACCGCTACGTCGGCATCTGGTTCAACAACATCCCCACGCAAACCGTCGTCTGGGTCGCCAACCGCCTCGACCCCATCGTCGCAGCCTCCCCCTCCTTTCTCTCCCTCTCTTCCGATGGCATCCTCACCCTCCTCTCCTCCACCAACTCCTCCACCCCACTCTCCACCACCACCGCAACTAAATTAACCAACCCCGTAGCCCAACTGCTGGACACCGGTAACTTGGTCGTGCGAGAAGCGACCGACGGCGGCGATGTGGCCGCGTGGCAGAGCTTCGACTATCCGACGGACACGATGATACCCGGGATGAAGCTGGGAGTGGACCGGCGGCGGGGGCTGAACTGGACGCTGACATCCTGGCGAAGCGGGTCAGACCCGGCCCCGGGCGAGTACTACGAGGCGATCGACCCGGCGGGGGACCCGGAGATGTACATCTACTCCGTAGCGGGTCGGGCGCGGATCTGGCGAACGGGACCGTGGAACGGTGTCGATTTCAGTGGGGTCCCGAACAATGTCACGTACCGGGACCTCGTGTCCACGTTCACCAACAACGCCGACGAGGTCTCCTACAGCTTCAAGGTCCTGAACCGGTCCATCATCACCCGGGGCACCCTGAACCATTTCGGGGTCATACAGCTGTTCAGGTGGGTCCAGTCGAGGCAGGTGTGGAACGTCATCTGGCACGCGCCGCAGGATCCGTGCGACGAGCTCTCCCCCTGCGGGCCCTACGGGCTGTGCGACCCCACCGACTCCCCCATGTGCAGCTGCGTGCGGGGGTTCGAGCCGCGGTCGCCGCAGAACTGGGCGCTGATGGACGGGTCGGGCGGGTGCGTCCGCACGACGAGGCTCGACTGCGTCGACCGCACCGACGGATTCGCCAAGGTGAGCCACGTGAAGCTCCCGGATGCCACGAAGTGTACGGTGGACGCCACCGTGGGGCTCGACCAGTGCGCCACCAGGTGTTCGGCGAATTGCTCGTGCACCGCCTATGCACCCTCGAATGTCAGCAGTGGGGCCCGGAGTGGGTGCATCATGTGGTACTCCGAGCTCACTGGCATGCGGGTCTATCTAGGCGAGGGGCAGGATCTGTACGTACGCTTGGCGGCGGCTGATCTAGGTACGCACGCATACCATGTTATTTATTTAGTAAATTATTTTTATTTGCAAATTGATATAGCTTTGAACATTCACCCGCCCACTTGGATTATGATGATGCATTTTTCCTTTAATTGGAATGGTCCACACAAGTCTCAATACTTGATTGCTGATCGATAAAGACGCCTAATTAATCAACAATTTCTTACAAGTCTTTTTTTTAGTGTGTGGTCGAAACAATTATTGAAATCTAAAGTTAATTAATGCTAACATTATTATGAGAAAATGATATTCTTTTTTTTATCTTGAAATAGGATGCTGAAATAAGTTCGCCCGGCGGTTTTGAAATCTAAAAGCTATGTATCATGTAACCAATTTTGAGAGTATTAAGTTGGCCGGCTTGACGACCCGAGCCCTCTGCTACCCACCACATACATTCAATTTTTCTTCATAATTTTCTTTTCCAAATTTTGTCGCACCACGAAACCGTCGCCGAGTCGAAAATCCGAACTTAGTCAAAACTAACAACTTGATTACTATCCGCAGTATTAGGTAGCCTATAGGGGTGTTTAGGCTATCCACTTTTGTGTTCAGATGGATTTGAGAAATTCACATAATAATGTTTGATGGAATAGCAAGTTGTCTCATCAGTATTATCTCTCTACTGTTCACTGCCTCAACGATGTTTGGACTGTGGCATCTAATAGCTCATTTCAGTTTCTCACTTAAGCCAAAAGGTTTTTTTTTTTTTTTTTTTTTTTTTTTTTTTTTGAGAGATAGGTAGCACGCTACCCGCTTCGTTAATTTCATTTAGAAATAAACTTAGCTAGAAATATGAATCAACTAGGACTCGAACTTGAGTCTCGGATATCAACCACTAAGCCCTTTGCCACTTAAGCCAAAAGGTGTTGGGCATTTTGTACACAATACACATCTAGATTCACCAGTAGGTAAGCTAATCCAGCAGCTGGCCAGACAATATATAGCACCTCAAACAAGATATGGTTTTTCCTTTGATTAATTGGAATATATATATATCTTTTCTCAAATGAGAAGATATGGTGGTAAATTAGGAATGTCTACAGCTTCAGCTACAAGCCACTCTGGCAAGAGTGATCATGCACCCATTGCAGCCATTGTAGGTCTTTCTGTAGTGGCATTCCTACTAGCATGTGCTGGTTGCTATATCTGGAGAAGAAGGAAACTTAGGAAATCAGGTAATAAAACTACTAATTCTGTACGTTTTGTTTGAAAAGCCCAAATGAGTGTAAATGGGAATTATAAGACAATTATTAACGGATTGAACATACAAGCCCAGGCACGTCAGCGAGCAAGGAGGAATGTACTCAAAATAGTGATATAGAGTTGCCATTATTTGATTTGAGCACCATCGCTGTTGCAACGGAGGGGTTCTCTAACGCAAATAAACTAGGACAAGGTGGCTTTGGACCAGTTTACAAGGTTAGTTTTTAACCTTTCATTAACTTTCACAGTTATGTTGGTTATGATTCTTTAGGTTACAAGATTAATTCTTGTCAAAAAAATACAAATCAGTCACTATTCTGACATTGCTAAAGAATCAACTGTATCTGATGCAGAATCTACTCTATAATATATATATATATGTTATAATGAACTTGGATTTTTTGTATACATGATGTGAAGTGAGATGCACTAAAAAAATCTTTGAGGATGTTGTACCTGATAGCTTAGACATTTGAAGACCTACTTAATGAATACATGTAGGATAAAGGTCCAGTCTTACATGATCTATTTGAATTATTTGTGTCGTGATCGACTATCAGGGTAAGCTTGGCGACGGACAAGAAATAGCTGTGAAAACGCTTGCAAAAACTTCAGCGCAAGGTTCCGATGAGTTCAAGAACGAGCTCATGCTAATAGCAAAACTTCAGCATAGGAATCTTGTTAGGCTACT
Organism: Aechmea fasciata; assembly: GCA_025177825.1. Classification (NCBI taxonomy): domain Eukaryota; kingdom Viridiplantae; phylum Streptophyta; class Magnoliopsida; order Poales; family Bromeliaceae; genus Aechmea; species Aechmea fasciata. The sequence continues at coordinate 7,744,137 of CM045932.1, read as the reverse complement.
TGGTTGCTGCATTCAAGGAGAGGAGAGGATGCTTATATATGAATACATGGAAAACAAAAGCTTGGATAGGTTTTTGTTCGGTTAGTCTACGCCATTCATTCTAAATGCCTTCTTACTTTGTTTCCACACTATAATTTTGACAATGTACCATTTTAGTGAAAAGTTAACAGTTTGAGAATTTTAGCAGATAAAGCTCACGGTGCATCACTAAATTGGGTAACGCGGTACCGGATAATCGAGGGGATTGCTCGAGGGCTTGTTTACCTTCACCAAGACTCAAGATTTAGAGTCATTCATAGAGATTTAAAGGCTAGTAATATTCTTCTTGATAAGGAGATGAACCCTAAAATCTCAGACTTTGGCATTGCACGAATTTTCGGCGGTGACGAGTCCGAAGTCAATACAAGAAAAGTAGTTGGTACCTAGTAAGTATATATGCTCGCATGTATATATATACGAGTTAAGTAATATACTCTTGATTAACAGTTCATAATCCTTACTGATTGTATTTAATTTTGCAGTGGATATATGTCTCCGAAATACGCAATGGACGGAATTTTTTCAGTAAAATCCGATGTATTCAGTTTTGGGGTTTTAGTGTTAGAAATTGTTAGTGGGAGGAGGAACAGAGGAGCATATGTTGATTCCTCACACCTTAATCTTCTTGCTCATGTATGTATGTTTAAACTCAAACAATTTATATTTTAACTGCTACATTTTCTTAAAGTTTTTGGATTTATATTTATATTCTTTTCGCAGGCATGGAGTTTATGGAATGAGGGGAAGATTTTGGAACTAGTAGACGAATCTATGGATTATTCCTTCCTCGCTAATGAAGTTTTAAAATGTGTACAAATTGGCCTTTTATGTGTTCAAGAGCACCCCAGGGATCGTCCCCTGATGTCGGCGGTCGTTTTGATGCTCGGTAGTGACGGAGCATCACTGCGAACTCCGAAACAACCCGGTTTTGCAACGAGGAGGATTCCGACTGAGACGGAGTCGTCGTCGAGCAAGCAAGATTCTAGCTCGTTGAATGGCGTGACTATAACCATGATCGAAGGCCGATAAAAGGAACAATTATACATGCAGCGCGTGTTTTGTTCAAAGTCGGAATAGAAATCGGAATCGGTATCGTAATCGAAATAAGTTGGAATCGGAATCGGAATGACTGATTATCTAATTCTGTTTGGTTTATCACCTGAATTGGAATTGTAATAAATCATTCTCATTGTAAGTGTTTGGTTCATATGTATATAAAAAACATAATCAAATTAATATACTAACTTTATCTTTATAATATATTAATTTAAATTCAAATTGAAAATTAAATATTAAAAATTTACATCAAAATTTTGAAATAATGACAAAATTTTAAATCTATTTTTTTAAAAAAATAAAGTTTGAAGTTGGGTGGATAATTCAAAATATAAAATTAAATTTTGATTTATTCAAACTCAAACGTAAAATTACAATTTAAATTTTAATTTGAATCTATAAATTTAATTTAAGTTTTAAATAAAATTTGAATAAAACTTTATATAAATTAAAATTTAATTTAAATTCAAATTCATAATTTAGATTCGAAATACTTGATAAAATTTTAATTTTAATTCAAATTTAAATTAAAATTTAAAATTATATATTTAATTTCTAAATTTAAACTCATAATTTAATTTAAAAAGTTGAAAAAATAAATTTAATCCGAATAAATATTTATTCCGTTCTGATTCAACTTTCAATCTGGCCTCCTAGGTCGAATTGGAAATCAAATCGGAATGAGACTCCTACGTACCAAAAACCCTTAAGCAGATTCGCCCATTCCGATTACAATTCCAAGGTGAAAAAGAAACGAACCAAACACGCCCGTAGTTTAGTTGAGTTTCGTTTCATGAGGAAATGTTATATATTTGAGGTTTTGTTAGGATTTAGTTAGATTTGTAGTTTAATCCTAGTTGGATTTGAATTAATATTTAAATATAAATTAAGATTTAAATATTAATTAGAGTAAAAATCTAATTGGGCTAGTATTTTGGTAGCTTTTGATGTAAGCCATAAATATAGTATATGTGCTATTATTTTGATGGCGGTACGGCTTAACCACACCATATGGCATGGTCAAGTTGGTCATTATTTTAAATGCACTTAGTGCATAGGTGCAAGTGGATCTTTTTCGTGGCCATGGGTCATTGGTATATCTCGTGCATGGATGCAAAGGATGAGAGAGAGGTCTTCTGGATTTATCAAAGATGAGAACGGGTGAGGGGGATTCAGAAAGAGAGGTCGGATTGAAGCGACTCTATTACAGAAGAGGAGTTATAATCCTCTCTTCTCTTATTTAGTAAATCTTATTTTATCAGCATATTTTCTATTTGGTTTTTCTCTTTTGCGATTGTATCAGTTTTTACTGAGAAGACGGATTTATAATAAAATTTTGATTTGCATTTTCTGTTGCGAAATCCCAATAATTGGTACCAGATCATAACAACAGTCAGTATCAGAACGAATTACGTACGAATTCTCAAATTTTAAATTTGGTATCAGAACGAGTACCAAATTCCTAACAGGCTTTGATTTCTTTCTTTTCTTTCCCACTTTTAGCTGGTAGGAAAATTCATAAATATGTTTACTAGCATTGGGTTATATTTTTTCCATGTTGATGAAATAGGCAATTAACTCGAAAACCTTTTGAGTTGTGCAATTACTACATACATCAAAATAACTTCAATTCTTTCCACCAATACCATGAGTACAATTGAAGTATCAAACAAAGTCTTGTACATGAGATTATATTCACGGAAAGAAACGTCAGAACAGTTAAATCAATTTCCGCAAAACCTCCATAAAGAAAACAAAAAAGAGAAAAAAAGTTTTTTTTTTGAGAGATAAGTAGCACGCTACCCGCTTCGTTTATTACTTTAAGAAATAAACTTAGCTAGAAATGTGAATCAACTAGGATTCGAACTCAGATCTCGGTAACCACCAAGTCGCTGCTGCTCAGGACAGTCGGTAAAGAGAAAAAAAAAAAAGTTACAGTAACAATATTTGCAGTGTAAGTGTTAGATAAATATTAATTCTTATCTAATTGAAAAATTAACTACAAATCTTAACAAGTAGGACGTCACATAAATCGTAATTGTTTCCCAGAAAGGATAAGGCCATGAGTCTTAATTAATTGTTAGATGGGAGTTGATCGATGGCCCATGAGCATTGAATTATATAGATTAATAACTTGATCTTTTACTTAATTGGCCCGCTTGTAAATTCTTCAAGCATTAATTTTCTTATCAGTATTAGATATATGAGAAGTACTACTTCAAGACATTTTTCGCATCACAGTACCTACTTCCTTTTTTAATGGAAATCTTATATAGAAAAAAAAAAAAAAAAACTTTTCTAGCTAGCTAGTATACCTCTCTTAAAGGGAAAAAAATGAATACATTACTCCGCAGCAGCAGCAGCAGCAGCAGCAGTAGCAGTAGCAATAGCAAGCCTCTCTGCACCATCCTATTATTGCTTCTGCTCTCCGTCTTATTCATTCCTGCTCGCGCGCGGGACACAATAACTGTAGGCAGCCCGCTCGCAGAGAACGAGACGCTCGTCTCCGTGGGCGGCTACTTCGCCCTCGGCTTCTTCAACCCCCCGAACAACCCCGACCGCTACGTCGGCATCTGGTTCAACAACATCCCCACGCAAACCGTCGTCTGGGTCGCCAACCGCCTCGACCCCGTCACCGTCACCGCCGCCGCCTCCCCCTCCTTCCTCTCCCTCTCCCCCGACGGCATCCTCACCCTCCTCTCCTCCCCCAACTCCTCCACCCCACTCTCCACTACCCCCGCAGCTAAATTAACCAACCCCGTAGCCCAACTGTTGGACACCGGTAATTTCGTCGTGCGAGAAGCGACCGGCGGCGGCGATGTGGCCGCGTGGCAGAGCTTCGACTATCCGACGGACACCATGATAGCCGGGATGAAGCTGGGCGTGGACCGGCGGCGGGGGCTGAACTGGACGCTGACATCCTGGCGAAGCGGGTCGGACCCGGCTCCGGGCGAGTACTACGCGGCGATGGACACGGCGGGGGACCCGGAGCTGTTCCTCTACTCCGTAGCGGGTCGGGCGCGGATCTGGCGATCGGGCCAGTGGGACGGGGTCCAGTTCAGCGGGCTCCCGAACAATGTCCCGTACGGGGACTACGTGTACACGTTCACCAACAACGCCGACGAGGTCTCCTACAGCTTCAACGTCCTGGACCGGTCCCTCATCACCCGGGGCGTCGTGAACGAGACCGGGGTCGTACAGCAGTCCATGTGGGTCCAGTCGAGGCAGGCGTGGAACATCATCTGGCACGCGCCGCAGGATCCGTGCGACGAGATGTCCCGCTGCGGGCCCTACGGGCTCTGCGACCCCACCGTCGCCCCCATGTGCAGCTGCGTGCAGGGGTTCGAGCCGCGGTCGCCGCAGCACTGGGCGCTGCTGGACGGGTCGGACGGGTGCGTCCGGACGACGCGGCTCGACTGCGCCAACCGCACCGACGGGTTCGCCAAGGTGAGCCACGTGAACCTCCCGGACCCCTCGAATTGTACGGTGGACGCGACCGCGGGGCTCGACCAGTGCGCCGCCAGGTGTTTGGCGAATTGCTCGTGCACCGCCTACGCAGCCTCGAATGCCAGCAGTGGGTGCGTCATGTGGTACTCCGAGCTCACCGGCATGCGGGTCTTCCTAGCCGAGGGGCAGGATCTGTACGTACGCTTGGCGGCGGCTGATCTAGGTACGTACGTACGCATACGTATAATATGCGTGCTATTTATTTAGTAAATTATTTTTATTTGCAAATTGATATAGCTTTGAACATTCACCCACCCGCCCACTTGGATTATTATGATGCATTTTCCTTTGAAATGGTCCACACAAGTATCAATACTTGATTCCTGATCGATAAAGACGTCTAATTAGTCAACAATTAATATCATGTACCTACCGTTATCTCGTCGTAGCCTCGCTTCTTCTGAATTAGTTACTGTACTAAGTCTTTTTTTTAGTGTGTGGTAGATGCAAATTACTTGAAATCTGAAGTTAATTAATGCTAACATTATTATGAGAAAATGATATTTTTTTTTTTTATCTTGAAATAGGATGCTGAAATTAATAAGTTCGCCGGCGGTTTTGAAATCTAAAAACTACGTTTCATGTAACCAATTTTGAGAGTATTAAAACGAAAATTTAAGGCTAGTTACTAAATTTTTGTCCTTAAACAAAATAGTTTGGAGTGGTTGGTACCTGGAAGCACATATATGATGTTCAATAGAACCCAAAAATCGCGTGCTACCTTTCTCTCAAAAAAAAAAAATAGAACCCAAAAATATATCAACAATAGTAAAAAAATTTTAAAAAAAGAAGCAAATGGCTAATGCCGGCAACTGCCTCTACTGTAATTGGCTTGGAATGTCGCATCGGCGCCGACTTATTACACAACTGTGCTCGTCTTCACTAACCATTAATTTCCAATATTTGTGAAGGTTTATAATGATTTCTCGTGTAACGCTAGCAATAATAACTTATTTGGCCAAAATTACCCGTCTAAAATATTTAAGATCAGTTATTATTATTAGTATCTAAATCTCCTACATATTCAATTATAATTTGACATCCATCTGATGTAAGACTGTTAGGGTGTCATAGAGGATTGGGGTTATGATTAGATATATAAGAGATCTGGACACTAATAACAACTGGGTTTAAGTATTTTGAGTCGGTGATTTGAGCTAAACGAGTTATTATTAGTTTATTACTAGTGGGTCGGATCGTTACATTTAGTATTAGAGCCAATCACGAGCCGGAAGTGTAGAACGAGTCTTGGCCGAGCCCAAATCGAAATGACAGACAAAATCAGGATCAAAATGACAAGGCGGCAAACTAAGCAAGAGTTGACATGACAAGCTTAGCGGGAAAATCTCATATTGCCTGATAATTTTGGGCTGTGTGTGTCATTAAGCTGAGAGAACGTAATGGCCTAAACGGAGGAAGTCTGTGATTCCCTAATAATACCATATCAGATAGAAATAGAATTATTATTAGCTATATAAGATACCTGGATACTAATAATAATAATTTGGTTTAAGCATTTAGATCGATAGTTTGGACCTAATGAGTTATTTTGCTAGCGGGTCGAATCGTTATATTTGGAATAGAAACTCTGTCCTGCCGTACTGAAAACTTGTTGAGATGTGAACCAAAATGTGTCGATTCTGATATGAGCTTTTATAAGATTTAAAAGGAAAAAGTGTTGCCTTTATTTAGCTGCACTATCAACCTGGAAATATTCAAAGGTTGATTAAATGGTTTTGGGGCCTCTACGGCCTTTATGGACCTTGTGAAGCATCCATATATATAATGATAGGGCTTCATCTGTAGGATTGTTAAAATTATCCTGCTTTTTCTGTTTTTAAGAATATTAGTAGTCTAGTTTTTTCATCAAAATAATTTCGATAGCTTTGCAATGAAGCTAGAAGAAGAAACTAATGCAGTAGGTAAAGAGAAAAATCCTCAATGAGCTGAAATATAGCTAAAGCAAGTACACCTATGTTTAATGGGAGAGTGGTGTTAATTTGGACAGTATTAATTTCCATCTTATTCCATGGACTTGATTACTATCCGCAATATTAGGTATAGCCTATAGGGGTGTTTGGGCTATCCACTATTGTACATGTTCAGATCGTTAATTGACAAATTCGCATGTAATGGTTCATTTCAGTTTCTCACTTCAAGCCAAAAAGTGTTGGGCATTTTGTACACAATATACATCTAGATTCACCAGTAGATAAGCTAATCCAGAAGCTGGCCAAACAAAATATATAGCACCTCAAACAAGATATGATTTTTCCTTTGATTAATTGGAATGTATATATCTTTTCTCAAATGAGAAGATATGGTGCTAAATTAGGATTGTCTACAGCTTCAGCTACAAGCCACTCTAGCAAGAGTGATCATCATGCACCCATTGCACTCATTGTAAGCCTTTCTGTAGTGGCATTCCCACTAGCATGTGCTGGTTGCTATATTTGGAGGAGGAAACTTAGGAAATCAGGTAATATAACTACTAATTCTGTACGCTTTGTTTGAAAAGCCCAAATGAGTGTAAATGGGAATTATAAGACAATTATTAACTGATTGAACATACAGGCCCAGGCACGTCAGCGAGTACTATTTCCTTCGGTCATAAACACCGCAAGAAGGAAAGTACTCAAGATAGTGATATAGAGTTGCCATTATTTGATCTGGGCGCTATAGCAGTTGCAACGGAGGGGTTCTCTAACACAAATAAACTTGGAGAAGGTGGCTTTGGACCAGTTTACAAGGTTAGTTTATGACCTTTTGTTAACTTTCACAGTCATGATGGTTATGATTCTTTAGGTTACATGATTAATTCTTCTCAAAAAAATATAAATCAGTCACTTATATTCTGACATTGCTAAAGAACCAACTGTATCTGAAGCTGAATCTACTCTATAATATATATAAATATGTTATAATGAACTTGGATTTTCGTGTACATGATGTAAAGTGAGATGCACTAATTGACTATCAGGGTAAGCTTGGCGACGGACGAGAAATAGCTGTGAAAACGCTTGCGAAAACTTCAGCGCAAGGCCCCAATGAATTCAAGAATGAGGTCATGCTAATAGCAAAACTTCAGCATAGGAATCTTGTTAGGCTACTTGGTTGCTGCATCCAAGGAGAGGAGAGGATGCTTATATATGAATACATGGAAAACAAAAGCTTGGATAGGTTTTTGTTCGGTTAGTCTACGCCATTCATTCTAAATGCCTTCTTACTTTGTTTCTACACTAAAATTTTGACAATGTAACATTTTAGTGAAAAGTTAACAGTTTGAGAATTTTAGCAGATAAAGCTTACAGCGCATCACTAAATTGGCAAATGCGGTACCGGATAATCGAGAGGATTGCTCGAGGGCTTGTTTACCTTCACCAAGACTCAAGATTTAGAGTCATTCATAGAGATTTAAAGGCTGGTAATATTCTTCTTGATAAGGAGATGAACCCTAAAATCTCAGACTTTGGCATGGCACGAATTTTTGGCGGTGACGAGACCGAAGTCAATACAAGAAAAGTAGTTGGTACCTAGTAAGTATATATGCTCGCATATATATATATATATATATATATACAAAGTAATATACTCTTGATTAACCGTTCATAATCCTTATTGATTGTATTTAATTCTGCAGTGGATATATGTCTCCAGAATACGCAATGGATGGAATTTTTTCAGTAAAATCTGACGTATTCAGTTTTGGGGTTTTAGTGTTAGAAATTATTAGTGGAAGGAGGAACAGAGGAGCATATGTTGATTCCTCACACCTTAATCTTCTTGCTCATGTTAAGTATATTTAAACTCAAACAATTTATATTTTAACTGCTGCATTTTCTTAAACATTTTGGATTTATATTTCTATACTTTTCGCAGGTATGGAGTTTATGGAATGAGGGGAAGAGTTTGGAACTAGTAGACGAATCTATGGATTATTCCTTGCTCGCTAATGAAGTTTTAAAATGTGTACAAATTGGTCTTTTATGTGTTCAAGAGCACCCCGAGGATCGTCCCCTGATGTCGGCGGTCGTTTTGATGCTTGGTAGCGATGGAGCATCACTGCCAACTCCGAAACAACCCGGTTTTGCAAGGAGGAGGATTCCGATTGAGACGGAGTTGTCGTCGAGCAAGCATGATTCTAGCACGTTGAATGACGTGACTATAACCATGATCAAAGGCCGATAAAAGGAACAATTATACATGTAGTTTGGCTGAATTTCGTTTCGTGTGGAAATATTATATTTTTGAGGTTTTGATTTCTTTCCTTTCTTTTCTTTCCTCACTTTTTGCTGGTAGGAAAATTTATAAATATGTTTACAACCATTGGGTTATATTTTTTCCATGCTGATGAAATACACAATTAGCTCAAAAACGTTTTGAGATACACAATTAGCTCAATCACTACATACATCAAAAGAACAATTCATTCCACCAATATGAGTATAATTGAAGTATCAAACAAATGCTTGTACATGAGATTATATTCACGGAGAGAATGTCAAGACAGTAAAATCAATTTCCACAAAACCTCCAAAAAGAAAACAAAAAAGGAAAAAAAAGTTGATACACACCTTTATCTATCCTGTACAATAGTTTTTTCTTTTTTTTTGAGAATAGATAGCACGCTATCCGCTTATTCATTGAAAATATGAATTAGACTACAGAGGTGAGACAACCACGACCTCGAAAAAAAAAAAAAAAAAAAACCTTGGCAAAGCGATTCTATATCCAAAAAGCCCCTGCCGGTACTAAATGCAGGCTCATTCGGGCATTCCCTGAAAAGTACCAACACATCATTATAAAAAGTTTCCATAATTATCGCGGCGCACTTTATATGTTAACCATAATTGAATCAGCACACATTGCTCTGATCTACCACTTCCTTGGCTTACTTAGATTTGGATGATCAGAAACTAAATTTTTAGTAGTTAATACCAAAGTCAGATTATTGGAACAACTCTGACTTACTCATTCGAACGATATGGCGTAACTAAGTTAATGACTTTTTATAAACATATGGAGGAACTTGTGGCAAATAAAATGAAGTCGCCATACTTTTGCGGTGGGGTAAGAGGCCATAGATAAGGCCTATTTATTAATTTGCTTTTGTGTTACACTTTTTAAATATGTTCTAAATTAAATAGCTTATGTTCCGAGGAATGGATAAATTAAGCGAAAGAGATGCAACAATGAGCTTCTTTTTCTCATGAAAACGAACTAGCTAGCTAGTGGACCTGCCCAAAATCTGGACATGACCAAATTACGGCATGGCAGTACAACGGAATTAGATTATAGAAACACATATTTGGGACACATGTTTGGGATACTTTTATATAAGTTACCCATTTATATCAAAACTTAAAAAAATATCTACTAATGCCTAAATATAAAGCCCAATTCAATCAAAAATAAAATATTACTCCCCTCAATCCACCCCACCCAGCCCATTCGGTCCAATTACAAACAAAAAAAAAAAAAGAAAAAAAAAATCAATTACCATCTTTCCTTCTCCCTTCACTTAATCCAATGAAATTTTAGACGAATAGCCTTTCCATCTCGTCCTCCTCCGCCACCGCAGCCAATTAATGAGATAAAGTTTCGGCGTTTGCTAAATGTTTAAATTAGTGTTGGTAAAATAGCAACACTATTTTTTTGTTATAGTGACACTCTTTAACTGTCACTATATACTTATCGACCCGACATATAGCGACATTTTTTAAAAGTGTCGGTAATTTAGCTAACAATATTTTTTTTTACCTATACTGATATTTAAAAGTATCGCTATAGACTGTTTTTGTTGTAGTGTATGGTTAAACTTAGCGGATCCGAGCCTGAGCCAGATCCAATGGAGTTGGGCTAGGTTGGGCGGGATAATTCGAAGAAAATAAGACCTGGTCGGGGCAGATCAGGTCGTAGGACTAGATTTGGTCAGGTTTTGTCAATTGATTTTACTTGTATAGAAGAGTGGAGTGATTTTACTTGTATAGAAGAGTGGGGTGTGTGCGCGCGCGCGCGCGCGCGTATATATATATATATATATATATATATATATATATATATATATATATATATATATATATATATATATATATATATATATATATATATATATATATATATATATTGAGTATCTTTAAGAATCTTTTAAAGTCATCGTAAGTTTTTAGCCATTAGATTGAGAGATGTGTGGTTAGGATGATATGGGCCCCCTTGGGTTAAATGGGTGGTTGGTTGAATAGTATAATCTAACGGATGAAAATGATTAAAGTTGTAGATCTAACGGTAGAATTGAGCTCAATTCTATATAGAATTGAGCTCAATTCTATATAGAGTTGAGCTAGAATACTCTCGATAGTAAACGGAATATTTTACTATCGAGTTGTTTTCGATGATAGAGCTTCCAAATTGTCGATCGGCTCCGTTGAACATGATCTATACCACTTAAAGTGTTTAGAAATCAAATTTTAAATATTTTCGACATCATTTGCCTAATAATCAAAGGGTTTCAAAATTTGTAATTTTAATGGTGGATAAGAGACATTTTCTCGTTTAACGGTGTAAAGATATCCAAATCAATTGAATTTTTATTAAAAAATTCTTTAAACTATTTAAAACAAGATCTATACTCTTGATCTTGATTACAAGACTTCTATCATCATTTTTTAAAGAATATTCATTTTCAACCATTCATTTTTTGTTCGGATGAAAATGATTAAAGTTGTAGATCTAACGGTAGAATTGAGCTCAATTCTATATAGAATTGAACTCAATTCTATATAGAGTTGAGCTAGAATACTCTCGATAGTAAACGGAGCATTTTACTATCGAGTTGTTTTCGATGATAGAGCTTCCAAATTGTCGATCGGCTCCGTTGAATATGATCTATACCACTTAAAGTGTTTAGAAATCAAATTTCAAATATTTTCGACATCATTTGCCTAATAATCAAAGGGTTTCAAAATTTGTAATTTTAATGGTGGATAAGAGACATTTTCTCGTTTAACGGTGTAAAGATATCCAAATCAATTGAATTTTTATTAAAAAATTCTTTAAACTATTTAAAACAAGATCTATACTCTTGATCTTGATTACAAGACTTCTATCATCATTTTTTAAAGAATATTCATTTTCAACCATTCATTTTTTGTTCACTAGATGGATAAAAGAACAATATCGAAAGTGCGTGAAATTTGATTTCTAGATAGTTTAAATGGTTTAGATCATATTTAACGAGATCGTCAATTTAGAAGTTCTATCATCGAAAACATCTCAATAGTAAAATGCTCCGTTTACTATAAAGAGTAATCTAGCTCAACTCTATATATATATATATATATATATATATATATATATATAAGTACAGAAATTTTATCTTATGCACTATTAATAGTATGAAAGCGGGACTCATTATAGAGGGGCTACTATGCCTGCAGGTATGAGCTGTTTTCATTAAGTTTTTAACATTCGGATGAAAAAAAAATGAGTGGTTAGGATGAGAATGGTTACGGTTAGGTTGATAGTGGGCTCCTTAGGGTTGAGTGGGTGGTTGGTTGAATAGTATAATCTAACGGATGAAAATGATTAAAGGGTAGATCTAACGGCAAAAAACTTATGAGTATAAGAGGATCTATACTCGTAATAGTATAATGTAGACTCTTTCTCTCTCTCTCTCTCTCTCTCTATATATATATATATATATATATATATATATATATATATATATATATATATATATATATATAGTATATATATATATATATATATAGAGCCCCTACTATTCATAAGTTGTTTTCGATGTTGGGATTTTCGAATCGGCGATCCACACCGTTAAACATGATCTAGAGTATTTGAATTTTCTAAAAAATAAATTTCGTAATTTTTCGAAATCATTATAAGGTCCATCAAGCGGGTATAAAATGAACGGTCAAAATCGAACGACATCCTAAAAAGGGATGATCGGATCCTTCAATTCAAGATCGGAGTTATTGATCTTTATCTATGTAGTGAATAGAATTTTCTATCAAAAATTCAACAAATTCCAATTCTTTTACACCGTTGAACTAGAAAGTATTCCATACCGCCATTAAAAATTGTCAATTTTGTGAGCTTTTGCTCGTCGGGTAAATGATATCGAAAAATTATAAAATATTATTTCTACAAGTTTTAAATGCTCTAGATAACGTATAACGGTGCGGATCGTCGATTCGGAAGCTCTATCATCGAAAACAACTTATGAGTACGAGGCGATCGTACTCATAATAGTATAATAATAGGACTCTATATATATATATATATATATATATATATATATATATATATATATATATATATATATATATATATATATGAGTGGAGCTAGAATACTTTTACAAGTATCACCACATTGGTGGTGCTTTAGTGTTTTTAGCCATTGGATGAAGAGATGTGAGGTTGAAATGATGATGGTAGGTGGTGGTAGGTAGAATATTGTTTGATCTAGGGACTATTAGTAGTCAAAAAGTAGATCCAATGGCTAAAAACCTAATAGTACCATTGAGGTGATACTTGTAAAAGTATCCTAGCTCAACTCTCTCTCTATATATATATATATATATATATATATATATATATATATATATATATATATATATATATATATATATATATATATATATATATATATATATATAGTAAATTCACATCCTTTATTAGGAAGCGCGTGGCGCTGTGCTCTGAAATTTACAACATACGTCGAGTTTGATGGGTGGTTAGAATATGAGAGGAAAGAGATCAAATTGAGTGTTTCAATTTCTCTTCTCCTTGAATTTCTCCCCAATACCTCTTTCCTTTATTATTCTAACCACCCATCAAACGTGATTGATGGTTAGATATTAGGAGCACAAAGGGAGTGCTCTTAATAGCACATAGCCTTCTCTCTCTCTCTCTCTCTCTCTATATATATATATATATATATATATATATATATATATATATATACAGTATAGAGTAGAACTCTTTGTGCTATTAGAACCTCCAAAGCGGGACCACTCATCAAATTTGTCGAATTTGATGGGTGGTTAAGTGAAAGGAGAAGAGTAATTGGAGAGAAATTGGGTTTCTCAATTTCTCTTCTCTTTGAATTTCTCTCCAATTTCTCTTCTCCTATTCATCCTAACCACCCATCAAATTTGATGGGCGGTTAAAAACTTAGACACAAGCTGTGCTCCTAATCTTTATTATATATATATATATATATATATATATATATATATATATATATATATATATATATATATATATATATATATATATATATATATATTTGAAAATAGATAGGATATTATCTGCTTCGTTTATTTGATTTTAGAAATAAATTTAGCTGGAAATATAAATCAACTAGGATTCGAATTTAGAATCTTGAATACCAACCACCAAGTCCTTTGCCACTTGCTGCCACTTGCTCTATTAGCAAAATTTTTTTTTTTTATGTTGAAATTATTTAGCCAATTATTTGTATTTGCAAATTGAGATAGCTTTGAGCATTCACCCACACACTTGGATTATTCTGCATTTTCTTTGGAATGGTCCACATATGTCTAAATTGCTTGATTGATGATCGACAAAGACGTCTAATTAATCAACAATTTCATATAGCTATATTGTCGGATCGTTGGCGCTAACGTTGTTGGCTGAACTGTTAGAAATCTGTGGCGATTGACCAAAATGTATGGAAACTCCTTGTGCGGTCTCGATTGTGGCTGGCGCGTCGACCTCAAGCATTCACAGCATTATTCGGCATTTCAGCCCTCACGCCATTTCGAGCAGCGGCTAAGCGCGTATACCATGCAGAAATGAGGATCTTTGGCCCGTTCATGCGATATGTATATCGTTATCTCATACATCGTAGCCTCGCTAGCTTCTAAAATAGTTTTCATACTAAGATTTTTTTTTTTTTTTTTCAAGTGTGGTACTTAGAAATCAATTACTTGAAATCTGAAGCTAATTAATGCGCGCAAACTGTATTACGCGTGAGATAATAATATTACTTTGAGCTTGAAATAGGAAGCTCAGATAAGTTCGTAGGATTTTGAAACGTAAAAGCTAAGCATCACGTAAGCAATTTTGAGAGTATTAAAACAAAAGTTTAAGGTTAATTACTATATTTTTCTCCTTAATTAAACAAAATAGTTTGGAGTGGTTGGTGTTAGTATTAATTTTAAAATCTGTGATTTAAAACTTTAATTTAGCCTATGGTTTTTTGAGCAGCCCAACACTTCATGGGCATTGCATGAGATACCGTAGTAACCGTACTTGAGTTACCACATATGATCAGGTTTAGTTTCGTATTGAAAACCAAAGACATGTTGTTTCTCTTTTTATATATATATATATATATATAGTCAAATTCTTATCTTTATTATGAGTACGATCGTACTCATAAGTTGTTTTCGATGATAGAGCTTTGAATCAACGATCCACACCGTTAAACGTTATCTAGAGCATTTAAAACTTCTAGAAATTAAATTTTATAATTTTTCGACATCATTTACCTTACGATCAAGAGATCACAAAATTGACAATTTTTAACGGCGGTATGTGATGCTTACTAGTTTAACGGTGTAAAAGCGGAATAGGTTGAATTTTTGATAGAAAATTCTATTCACTACCTAAATAAAGATCAATAACTCCGATCTTAAATTAAAAGATCCGATCATCCATTTTTAGGATGTCGATCGATTTTGACCGTTCATTTTATACCCGCTTGATGGACTTTATAATGATCTCGAAAAATTACGAAATTTATTTTATAGAAGTTTCAAATACTTTAGATCATGTTTAACGGTGTGGATCGTCGATTCGAAAACCCCAACATCGAAAACAACTTATGAATAGTAAGGGCTCTATACTCATAATAGTATAGTATATATATATATATATATATATATATATATATATATATATATATATATATATATATTTTAAGTTAGTTACTTGGAAGTATATGAGAGTAAAACTCTTGACTAAATGTCATATTGAAAACCAAAGACATGTTGTTTCTCTTTTTATATATATATATATATATATATATATATATATATATATATATATATATAGAGAGAGAGAGAGAGAGAGAGAGAGAGAGAGAGAGAGAGTCCAAATTTATGGTGCTTGTAAAAGCACCAAGATTTTTCTTGTGATTTTTTTATCATTAGATCTACACCTTCGATCATTTTCACCCGTTAGATTATACTATTCAACCAACCACCCACTTAACCCAAGGGGGCCCACATCATCCTAACCGCACATCTATTAATCCAGTGGCTAAAAACTTACAAACACTAATGATACTTTTAAAAGCATAGGAGCTCAATATATATATATATATATATATATATATATATATATATATATATATATATATATATATATATATATATATATATATATATATATATATATATATATTAAGTTAGTTACTTGGGAGTATATGAGAGTAAAACTCTTGACTACATGCCTGAGGACGAGCTGGCACTATAAAAAATCTTGTATTTAATAACACTTTAAATGATATTTAGTGACGCTTTAAAGTGTCGGCAAAAATAATTCCGACGCTTGTAAAAGTGTCGTGTAAAGAGTCGTTAAATAAACATATCGAGAAAAATATACCGACGTTTTAATATAGCATCGAAAAATTTATATAAATATTTGATAAAAATATGTTTATTGGCGACGCTTAATCATAGTGTCGGCAAATGCTAAATATTAAAGACGCTAGAAGAAAGCGCCGTTTAAAAAACGTAGTCTAAAATATATTTTGTTGTGGTGTGGGTCGGGTTGGGTGGGCGGCAGCGTGTGTGGTCCTTGATCCGGTTCGCTTACTCTTTTTATTTTATTTTTGGACAATTTTATACTTGAGCTTAATGATTACATTGCCCTGGTAAAGGCCTGATCTTGTCCAGATTTGGTCAAACCTCAGTAAGGGCCAACAGCTTATCCGAGAAGGAGCCTTGGACCCTACCATTGGTCCTTAATTAGTACCAGGACCTTTAACTTCTATACAGAGGAGATGGTGCACTTGAGTTGCACCAGAAAACTTCAACCCTGATCTCATCTTCCTCATCTTCTACACTGAGCCTTCTATTTCTTTTACTGGACTCTACATTTTCTTCTAATCAAATCTAATCAAATCTTATCTAACTTAAAAAATTAACTACAAATCTAATTAAATCTTAACAAGTGGGACGTGTCACATAAATCGTAATTGTTTCTCGGAAAGGATAAGGTCATGAGTCTTAATTAATTGTTGGATGGGAGTTGATGACCCATGAGTTTTGAATTTTACAGATTAATAACTTGCTCATTTAATTGGCCCGCTTGTAAATTCTTCAAGCATTTTCTTATCAGTATTAGATATATGAGAACTACTTCAAGAGACATTTTCGCATCACAGTACCGTTTCCTTTTGGTTATTATTGCAACCACGTACACACATTGGGCTACTTGAAAACCCTTTTACTTTATTTGACTTCTCTATGAAGTTGATAATAATTTGACACAAAGCTATATATACACTAATGACATGCTTTTAATTAATTGTTGGCAATTGATTTCCAGCAATATTGCAACGCTGTTACATATAGTTAGCTTACGGTTTATAACCAAGTCATTAGTATCTCAATAATAAACACCGAAGTATTTAGAATTGTGGGTACGCAAGATTTGAGGTGAAAAAAAAAAAAAAAACTTTAGTACTTTATAAGAAGCTGAAAATTTAGATTTTACAAAGATACATTAAGTTGTGGGACCGTAAGTGTGTTTATATCAACCGAAATAATCATCTTAATTATAGTGAAAAGTTTTAAATAATCTTAACATTCCTGCTAGCACGTATTTATAGGTTTTTTTTTTTTTTTTTTATGAGGAAGGTAAGCTTGATACCTATTTCATTCATATTGAATATGAACTGAGCTACAGAATTGGGATAACTATTGGCCCCGATAATCATAAAAGTCTCAATCAAGGGCCGGCAAAAAAAAAAAAATTAATTAACTGGCTATGATAAATTATGATAGTCCACTAAAAAATCCTTTCATTGCTTAATTTGCTAGCGATTTGGCCTTATTAATTTACTACGGCCAACGGTTCAATATTGATCCCTCTGAAAAATAAAATTGTTCCTTTCTGTCCATATAACCCATCAGTAAGGGGTACAAATAAATGTGTTATCATCACCTTTTTCCTATTACGATCTTCTCGAGTTGCCCTTTCCCAAACTTTCTGAACATCTTCACTAAGGGTACACTCCAAATCCCCTTCACCAACCATCACCATAAGCATAAGATATCTACTAAAAATACAGCCTGTGAAAATATGATCTACCGTCTCTAAAGAGGATCCACATAACACATATACAAGATAGGTTCCCCGTCCAACCTTTCTTGGATAAATTGTCCGTTGTAGGGAATCTTTTCTTGAGTACTAGCTAAAGAAAAATCCTTATTTTTAATGGTATTCTCAAACTTCATATCTTCCCCAGTTGTGTATCTCTTATTCCTCCATCATTTAGCATGGTGTACATAGATTTGACTGTAACCTGCCCCTTTGAGTT
Organism: Aechmea fasciata; assembly: GCA_025177825.1. Taxonomy (NCBI): domain Eukaryota; kingdom Viridiplantae; phylum Streptophyta; class Magnoliopsida; order Poales; family Bromeliaceae; genus Aechmea; species Aechmea fasciata. The sequence continues at coordinate 7,725,944 of CM045932.1, read as the reverse complement.
CCATCGTCATCAAATTTCGTCAGGTCTACTCTCCACGTTAATATTGGAAACCAAATTTTTAATATCACATATTCTCATACGGAGTTTTGTGTTCGTTGCCGTCGCTCCTTGCAAGATCTTTCTCCACCTCCATCCATTCTCGGATAGACACTCGCTAACCCTCGACGACTTTTGAGACACTTTAGAATAAATATCGTGAAAGTTTGACTATAGTGAGACTTCCTCACACCATCTATCATTTCAAAAATCTATTAACTGACAGTCTTGTAACTTATAATTTTCTCCACATTTAAACACTTTCTTTAGAGGGACCACACTTTTCCACCAATGGGATGTTGGCATGAATAACTTTTCTTCATTAAGTGGCCTCCTTCTAGAGTAATACAACGCTCGAACCAACTTATTCCATTGCAAGTCTCTTTCTAAAAGGAATCTTCATCACCACTTAACGAGATGAGCTTCATTCATCAATTCTATATCCAGCACTCCCAGTCCTCCATCCTCTCTTCCTTCGCATAAATTCCTCCAAGCTACTACCTCCGCCTTTTGAAGTCTATGAAAAGAGTTTAAAATCAATCTTAATATTATACTAGTGTAGTGATTGCGCGTTACGGCGTGCGGGTATATGCTATTCAAGTAAAAATTTGTAAAAAATAAAATATCAGTTTTATACAAAAAATAGTCTATATTATAGACAAACACTTTTAAAAAATAAAACTATAATAAAAAAATTGGGTACACATGAAAAGAGTTTAAAATCAATTTTAATATTATACTAGTGTCTTGACCCATGGCGTTACATGTCTTGGTATATATTCAAGTAAAAATTTGTAAAGAATAAAATATTAGTTTAATACAAAAAATAGTCTACATTATAGACAAACACTTTTAAAAAATAAAATTTAACTTTAAAATTTAAATTTGAAATCTGAAATTTTAAATTTTAAATTTGAAAATTAAAATTTGAAATTTGAAATATATTTTTCAAAATTTAAAATTTAAAATTTAAAAAATTAATCTAAAAATTAAAATTTAAAATTAAATTTAAATTTAAATATTAAAATAAAAATAAAAATAAAAAATATGAAGTTTAAATCTAAAATCAGAATCAGATTTCAAGAAGCAGCTTTTTTCTGCTTCTGATTCTGGGGTCTTCAAAATCAATTTTCTGATTCTAAAAAGCAAAATCAGATTTTAAAAATGAATTGTCAAATGTTCTATTGAACCGAAAATTACTTTTCAGCCCAAAAGCGCTTTTTAAAAGTTAGGCCAAACACCCCCCTACTGTAAGCACCAGATGCACTTCTTGGAGAAGCACTTCCGATCCCAGACCAGGAAACTTCTCCTTGGGAATTGATCCAAATGGCACATATCAGCTCTTTTTATGGAATAGGACAGAGGTTACATGGAGGGTCGGAGTTTGGTATGGACTGAACATCAGTTTGTTGCAGGATGAAAACATACGCTACTTCTACAACTTTTGAGCTCTCCCAGGTAATTTAGATGGGTATACTTTTATCAATCATTGGGGAAATGGCTATTATTACTAGCCATTCCCCCAATGGTCATGTGTCTTGATTAATTGTTGGCATGTTATCGTCATATGATGAGTTGATGGCCCATGCACTACAATAGAATTGAATTATAGGGACATATATATTTGAAACATTTTTGAATAAATGTTTTATTTATGCTAAAATTTAAAAAACATCTACTAATGTCTAAGTATAAAATCTAGTCCAATCAAAATAAAAGATTACTCTACTCAACCCACCTACTAAAAAAAGGAAAAATCGACAACTTGCTCCTTTAATGAGTGTTGTATTATATATATCAACAACTTGCTCGTTTAATGAGCCCACTTATAAATTCTTCAATCATTTTCTTGCAAGTACTAGATACATCAGAACTACTTCAAGATATTTTCACGTCACAGTACCGTTTCCTCTTGGTTATTATTGCAACCACAGATTGGGGAGAGATTCTATACTATCCCCCTTACACCACATCATCAATAACAAGTCAATCACCTTTCTTTTTTTCAAACAAAAATACAATAAAAATATTTTTTTATAATCATGATGGGACATATACGCTACATCATCAATATATCCGTTGCATTTTAAAATTTTTCCAAATTGGGCTACTGAAGTTGATAGTAATTTGACACAAAGATAAATACACTAATGACATGCCTTCAATTAATTGTTGGCAATTGATTTCCAGCAAAATATTGCAACGCGGGTGCAAGTTAGCTTATGGTTTATAACCAAATAATTAGTATCTTAATAATAAACACCGAAGTATCTAGATAGAATTGCTGGTACGCAAGATTTGAGGTGAAAAAAAACTTTAGTACTTTATAAGAAGCTGAAAATTTAGATTTTGCAAAGATATGTTAATTTGTGAAAACGTAGGTATTTTTATATCAACCGAAACAATCATTTATTTTTATAGTGAAAAGTTTAAATAATTTTAACATTCCTGCTCGCATGTATGGGTGATATCTAATAAACAATCTCTTAATATGAAAAGAATTTAAAATCAATTTTAATGTTATATTATCTAAAAGATTAATCTTGTAAATAAATGACCATGCATTTTGACACTTCAAAGGTCAGAAATGCATAATAGCTAGGCTATCCTTCTTCCTTTTTTAATGGGAATCTTTTTTTCTTTTTCTTTTTTTTTTGAGAATAAGGTAAAATGCTAAAGTTTCATTCAATAAAAATTTAAACTACCGACGGTCTCTAGAGCGAGTGGCAAAAGAGCTTGGTGGTTGGTACCCGAGACCTGAGTTCCAATCCTAGTTGATTCACATTTGTAGCTAAGTTTATTTCTTAACGAAATAAACGAAGCGGGAAGCGCCTATCTATCTCTCAAAAAAAAAAAAAAAAAGAAAAAAAAAAAAAAAAAAATTAAATTGGACTACAATTTGAGACAGCTAGACCTCCAGAAAAATATAATCTAACAAAAGAGAAAAGTATTTTTAAGAGAACGCATCTCAAGGGCAATTAAAGAAACTCACCGTGCATTTAGAATTCTAAAAAATTGTGGAATTTTTTTAGAATTCTAAAAAATTCTCCAATTTTTCTCTAACCAAATGGTCCATCAAATAGAGACGGTTGTCACAAGCTCCCTCTCTCTAAGCGCGCACCTTTTTGTTTGCTTGCTTCCTAGAGCATACATGTAGAAAGACAATTGAAAATGAACTATTTGTTTGGGAATAACTCCTTCAAAAGGGTTTCGATATACTGATGGGAATAACCCCTTTAGAAGGGTTTCGATATACCGACGTTTCGTGAAAAGATGGTCCACAGTCTCGTATTCATCCAGACAGAAAACACAGCAATCCTTATCACTTCACCCCCCTCTTTCGAAGGTTATATATCTACTGCTAGCACTTTTCTTTTCAGAATTAACCACACGAAAATCTTGACTTATAGAGAAGTTTTAATCTTTTATAGGTGGACAAAACTTCTGTTGATTAGCCCACCATCTCGCGCGTAGTTGTAACCTTAGTTAGTTAATTCGCGAATTATACGCGAACGGTTAGAATTAATACGCCCGTATACGTATTTTTTCAAAAAATGGGTAAAAAATCGCGTTTTTTTCACCAATAATACTTATCCGCGAATCATTCGCGATTCGCGAATGATTTGTCCAAAAAATCGGCGGTCGCGGACTCGCAGGTCGCGTGGTCGCGGCCATTGTCGTCGTCCTCCTCCTCCGCCGCCGCTTTCGTCGCGGAATGGATTAAAAAAAAAGTTCTTTTTTTTTTTTTCCAAACAATGGTTGTCCCTAAAATTTTTTTTGCAAAAATTATTTTATAAATTTTGAGAAAAAAATTAAGTTGGGGACTCGGGAGCTCGAGAGAGAGAAAAAAATGGTGGGTTTGGGTTTGGGGAAGAAGAAGGAATCGCGGCGTTGGGATATAAAATGGTGCGCGGTCCACGAGGCCAGCATGAGAGGGAGGTCTACTGTGGACCTCCCTCTCATTAGTCACTATCTCTCTCTCCTTTATATATATATATATATATATATATAGGATATGAATACTCAGACACTTTGGAGGTGGTCGAGTTACAACCGTTGGATGGATTTAACTACTCACTTTAGATGTAAGGTTGAGATGATGGTGGTAGGTGGTGGTTGATGGGATAGGTGGTGGTAGGTGGAATAGTGTTAGATCCAAAGGTATTAGTAGTCAAAAATAGATCCAATGGTAGAAACTTGAAGCACCAAAACTTGGTGCTTAAAGTATTACAATTCTATATATATATGAATTGAGCTCTATCTTTTAAAAGAAATCTGAGTCATTGGTCTTGTAAGTTTTAGCCATTGGATTGAGAGATGTGTGGTTAGGATGATGTGGGCCCTTTGGGTTAAGTGAGTGGTTGGTTGAATAGTATAATCTAACGGATGAAAATAATTGAAGGTGTAGATCTAACGGTAAAAAATTCGCAGCCTTGAAAGGGCTTGGTGCTTTTACAAGCACCATAATGTGGATTCTATATATATATATATATATATATATATATATATATATATATATGATATTCTATTTTTATATAAAAATATTATTATATAATATTTTATTTATAAGAATAATAATATAGTTTGCTATGATTTTTATTTAACTAGCTTAATTTTGTAGTTTTTTATTCTTATATTTTAAGAAATATGAGTATTTATGCTAATAGCATAAATTTTGAGAGAAAAAAAATTAATTTAATAGCCGAATTTTTGATCCCGAATTTTTAATTGGTGAACGTATAATATCCGTATAAATCGCGTATCCGAATAATTACCGAATCCGTTTTTTAGCCGTATTTTTCAACGAATTTAAAAATTAGAAGGCGAATTTTATCCGAATTATATCCGCACCGAATTTTTGCCGAATCCGAATTAACTAACTATGGTTGTAACGCGATGTGACCATAAACGTTTCAGACCAAGTCTAATGGAAAGCTTATATAATAAAATTTTATAATATACCTCTTTCAAAGAAAAAAATAATGTAAGAGTCGCTCCTTGTCGCCCCAACGACAGAGCATTTGTTTGGTTCTCCCCCCTTCTCTTCTACAAATAGGGTATATCTCTGTTTTCTCGAGAAAAAAAAAAAAAAAGCCCAACAAATGCCCACCCACCAACCCAGTAATGCTATGATGAATACATACAGTAGCAGTAACAGCAGCAGCAGCAGTAGCAGTAGCAGTAGCAGTAGCAATACTCCTCTCTGCATCAACCTATTATTACTTCTGCTCCCCATTTTATTCACTACTGCTCGTGCGCGGGACACGATAACTGTAGACAGCCCGCTCGCGGAGAACGAGACGCTCGTCTCCGTGGGCGGCTACTTCGCCCTCGGCTTCTTCAACCCCCCGAACAACCCCAACCGCTACGTCGGCATCTGGTACAACAACATCCCCAAGCAAACCGTCGTCTGGGTCGCCAACCGCCTCGACCCTGTTGCCACCTCCCCCTCCTTTCTCTCCCTCTCCCCCGACAGCATCCTCACCCTCTCCTCCCCCAACTCCTCCACCCCACTCTCCAGCACCACAACTAACTTAACCAACCCTGTAGCCCAACTGTTGGACACCGGTAACTTCGTCGTTCGAGAAGCAACCGACGGCAGTGATGCTGCCGTGTGGCAGAGCTTTGACTATCCGACGGACACTCTGATAGCCGGGATGAAGCTGGGCGTGGACCGGCGGCGGGGGCTGAACTGGACGGTGACATCCTGGCGAAGCGAGTCGGACCCGGCCCCGGGCGAGTACTACGTGGCGATGGACACGGAGGGGGACCCGGAGGTGTTCCTCTACTCGGTAACGGGTTGGACGTGGATCTGGCGATCGGGCCCATGGGACGGGCTCCAGTTCAGCAACGTCCCGGACACGGCCACGTACCGGGGCTTCGTGGTCACGTTCACCAACGACGCCGACGAGGTCTCTTACAGCTTCAACGTCCTGAACCGGTCCACCGTCACCCGGCAAGTCGTGAACCAGACCGGGGTCGTACAGCAGTCCATGTGGGTCCAGTCGAGTCGGGTGTGGAACATCATCTGGTACGCGCCGGTGGATCCGTGCGACGGGATGTCCCCCTGCGGGCCCTACGGGCTGTGCGACATCAACAACGTCCACATGTGCAGCTGCGTGCAGGGGTTCACGCCGCGGTCGCCGCAGAACTGGGCGCTGCGGGACGGGTCGGACGGGTGCGTCCGGACGACGCGGCTCGACTGCGTCAACCGCACCGACGGGTTCGCCAAGGTGAGTCACGTGAACCTCCCGGACACCACGAATTGTACGGTGGACGCGACCGTGGGGCTCGACCAGTGCGCCGCCAGGTGTTTGGCGAATTGCTCGTGCACCGCCTACGCAGCCTCGAATGTCAGTACTGGGGCCCGGAGTGGGTGCGTCATGTGGTACTCCGAGCTCACCGGTATGCGGGTCTTCGTAGTCGAGGGACAGGATCTGTACGTACGCTTAGCGGCGGCTGATCTAGGTACGCACACTTACTATAATACAGGAGTAGTTCTCTCTTGTTATTTTTCGCTATCGTACGTTCATTCATTTCTTTATAACGGTTCCGATTTAATATTTTTTAAATTATGATCTACAATAGAGATCATTTTGAAAGAGGTATCATTAGTAATTTTATTTATACTATATTATCAAAAAAGAAAAAAAATTCTCTCTCTCTCTATTTAAAGATAATTATTTTTACCTAATATATTATTTATTTATTTTTTCACCTCCTGTCATTGTAATTGACTTCGGCCCACAATGGGTCGAAGTTAATTACGTCATTTCAAGTTAACTAGAGTTTCGACCGTAATTTTTTTACGGCGAACCAAACAACGAAAATAATCGTTTATGGTGAAAACAACTTTCCCTTTCTCCACTTTCACTTCACTTCCACCCAAACAAACATACCCTGAGTGGAGGAGTGGGTGGGGTTGGCTTTTTTTTTCAACGTGATTTTTTTTTTTTTTTTTTTTTTTTTTGACGAGTAAGATAAAAATTATATAATTTTTTTAAAAAAATTATTCATTAAAAATTATGAAGTTCATTGTCATATGGATATTAAATTTTATATTTCAAGATAATTTGGTAAGGTAGTTAATTTTTTTTTTTAAACTATTAGCTAATTCATTTTTTAAAAAAAAAAATTATTAACTAAAAATGATCATAATATGCACAAAAAATTATAATAAAAAATTTAAATTTTTTTGGTGAATAGTTAATTGTACTACTCTAATCATTGTAGCAAATAAATTATAATTTTTATACTGAAAACTCAAAAAGAATTGCTAAACCTTTGGGTGAAATATTTTACTTTTGTTGAATAATATTTTGGTTTCTTCTTTCTGCTAAAAACTCAAAGAATTATCTAAGCTTTAGAATATGGCTTATAGTATAATAAATTATTTTAAAATTTTATATTATATGTATTATATCATATTATATTTTACACTATTAGACTTTATAACTCAAATATATTTAATAAAATTTTGATATTAGAATATTAGTTATCTAATATAACTTGCGTATATAGAATATTAATTAATGTCCACAAAGTGCATATAATGGTTAATTTCTTCTTTCTCCCATCAATTTTAACAGGGTAAAGACAACATTAGGTAGCCTATAGGGGTGTTTGGGCTATCCACTTTTGTGTTCAGATCGATTTGATCAGTTCGCATAATGTCTGATGGAATAGCAAGTTGTCTCCATATTATCTCTCGATTGATCGCTGCCTCAATGATGTTTGGACTGTGGCATATATATAATAGCTCATTTCAGTTTCTAACTTAAACCAAAAGGCGTTGGGCATTTTGTACACAATATACATCTAGATTCACCCGTAGGTAAGCTAATCCAACAACTGGGCAAACAAAATATATAGCACCTCAAACAAGATATGGTTTTCCTTTGATTAATTGGAATACGTTTTTGCTCAAATGAGAAGATATGGTGCTAAATTAGGAATGTCTCGACAACTTCAGTTACAAGGCACCCTGGCAAGAGTGATCATGCAACCATTGCAGTCACTGTAAGCGTTTCTGTATTGGCAATCCTACTAGCATGTGCTTGTTGCTATTTTTGGAGGAGGAAACTTAGGAAATCAGGTAATATAACTACTCATTCAGTACACTTTGTTTGAAAAGCTCAAATGAGTGTAAATGGGAATTATAAGACAATTATTAATTGATTGAGCATACAGGCCCAGGCACGTCAGCGAGTACTATTTCCTTCGGTCATAAACACTGCAAAGAGGAAAGTACTCAAGATAGTGATATAGAGTTGCCATTATTTGATTTGAGCGCTATCGCTGTTGCAACGGAGGGGTTCTCTAACGCAAATAAACTTGGACAAGGTGGCTTTGGACCAGTTTACAAGGTTAGTTTTTAACCTTTCATTAACTTTCACTGTCATGATGGTTATGATTCTTTAGGTTGCAAGATTAATTCTTGTCAAAAAATACAAATCAGTCACTATTCTGACATTGCTAAAGAATCAACTGTATCTGATGCAGAATCTACTCTATAATATATATATATATATATATATATATATATAGAGTCCGTGAGATCTTATCGATAGCAAATGCGTTTGGTCTTCTAAGTTTTCCGTTAGATCCACCCCTTTGATGATTTTTACCCGTTAGATCATACTATTCAACCAACCACTCACTTAACCCTTGGGGGCCCACATCATCCTAACCACACATCTCTCAATCCAATGGCCAGAATTTGGTAGCTAATGATGTTATTAATAAAGATAAGAGTTAGTTATATATATATATATATATATATATATATATATATATATATATATATATATATATATATATATATATATATATATATATATATATATATATATATGTTATAATGAACTTGGATTTTTGTATACATGCATTACAAAAAAAACGGTCCTTACCGACACATTTTAAATCATATAACGACGCACCAGGGCGTCGGCAATATAGTTGCCGACGCTTTACAAAGCGTCAGGAAGTGGGTCGGTAAGTGCAGTGACCGGAGATATACTAAATAAACCTTGAGGATGTTTTAACCTGATAGCTTAGGCATTTTGAAGACCTGCTTAATGAATACATGTAGGATTACAATTTTAGTCTTTTTTATGATTATAAAGATCTAGTCTTACATGATCATTTTTAATTATTTATGTCATAATTAACTATCAGGGTAACCTTGGCAACGGACAAGAAATAGCTGTGAAAACGCTTGCGAAAACTTCAGCGCAAGGCCCCGATGAGTTCAAGAATGAGGTCATGCTAATAGCAAAACTTCAGCATAGGAATCTTGTTAGGCTACTTGGTTGCTGCATCCAAGGAGAGGAGAGGATGCTTATATATGAATACATGGAAAACAAAAGCTTGGATAGGTTTTTGTTCGGTTAGTCTACGCCATTCATTCTAAATGCCTTCTTACTTTGTTTCTACACTATAATTTTGACAATGTAACATTTTAGTGAAAAGTTAACAGTTTGAGAATTTTAGCAGATAAAGCTTACAGCGCATCACTAAATTGGCAAACGCGGTACCGGATAATCGAGGGGATTGCTCGAGGGCTTGTTTACCTTCACCAAGACTCAAGATTTAGAGTCATTCATAGAGATTTAAAGGCTAGTAATATTCTTCTTGATAAGGAGATGAACCCTAAAATCTCAGACTTTGGCATTGCACGAATTTTCGGCGGTGACGAGTCCGAAGTCAATACAAGAAAAGTAGTTGGTACCTAGTAAGTATATATGCTCGCATGTATATATATACGAATTAAGTAATATACTCTTGATTAACAGTTCATAATCCTTACTGATTGTATTTAATTTTGCAGTGGATATATGTCTCCGGAATACGCAATGGACGGAATTTTTTCAGTAAAATCCGATGTATTCAGTTTTGGGGTTTTAGTGTTAGAAATTGTTAGTGGGAGGAGGAACAGAGGAGCATATGTTGATTCCTCACACCTTAATCTTCTTGCTCATGTAAGTATGTTTAAACTCAAACAATTTATATTTTAACTGCTACATTTTCTTAAACTTTTTGGATTTATATTTATATTCTTTTCGCAGGCATGGAGTTTATGGAATGAGGGGAAGATTTTGGAACTAGTAGACGAATCTATGGATTATTCCTTCCTCGCTAATGAAGTTTTAAAATGTGTACAAATTGGTCTTTTATGTGTTCAAGAGCACCCCAAGGATCGTCCCCTGATGTCGGCGGTCGTTTCGATGCTCAGTAGTGACGGAGCATCACTGCGAGCTCCGAAACAACCCGGTTTTGTAACGAGGATGATTCCAACTGAGCCGGAGTCGTCGTCGAGCAACCAAGATTCTAGCACATTGAATGACGTAACTATAACCAGGATCGAAGGCCGATAAAAGGAACAATTATACAAGTAGTTTGGCTGAATTTCGTTTCATGAGGAAATGTTATGTATTTGAGTTTATGCAAAGGATGAGAGAGAGGTCTTCTGGATTTATCAAAGACGAGAAAAGGATGAGAGGGATTCAGAAAGAGAGCTCGAATTGAAGCAGCAGAAGAGGAGTTGTAATCCTCTCTTCTCTTATTTAGTAAATCTTATTTTACCAGCATATTTTCTATTTGGTTTCTCTCTTTTGTGATTGTATCAGTTTTTACTGAGGAGACAGATTTATGTTAAAAATTTGATTTGCATTTTTACGTTGCGGAATCCCAATAATTGGTACCAGATCATCGATCGGTATCAGAACGGATTGCGGATTCTCAAAATTTAAATTTGGTATCAAAACGAGTACTAGATTCCTAACCGGCTTTGATTTCTTTCTTTTCTTTCCCACTTTTTTCTGGTAGGAAAATTCATAAATATGTTTACTAGCATTGGGTTATATTTTTTCCATGTTGATGAAATAGGCAATTTGCTGGAAAACCTTTTGAGTTGTGCAATTACTACATACATCAAAAGGACTTCAATTCTTTCCACCAATATGAGTACAATTGAAGTATCAAACAAATTCTTGTACATGAGATTATATTCACGGAAAGAACGTCGGAACAGTAAAATCAATTTCCGCAAAACCTCCAAAAAGAAAACAAAAAAGAGAAAAAGAGTTGATACACATCTTTATCTACCCTCTACAATAGTTACAGTAACAATATTTGCAGTGTGGCTCTGCGACGATGTTTCTACATCCGAAAAGCCCCTGCCGATACTAAATGCAGGCTCATTCGGGAATGGCATTGATGCAGTCTCACTACCTAGCATCATGGTGACTGACGACATCATCGGCCTGTGTCTCGGTTGCTCCTGAACACATAACAGTGCTACTTGTATGCACCTCTCGACTTCGCAGGCTGAGCATGATGTAACTTTCGAGTCTAGGAATTCTGAGCTCTTTCCTTCCTTCCATAATCTCCAAGCCTGCAATATGTATGAAAGGTTCATTTCCGTCACTCATTGCAATGAGAAACCAAGTTATATGAATTCTGAAATTCCAAATGTTATACTTGAGAAAAAGTTTGGACATTAATTTCAGTTGTGGCATAGGATACTCTTTCATGATGAAGCTTCAATTTGTTCCCATTGCTAGCTATGGTGAATATGTGACAAGTGCGTGGTTCGCAGAAAACATTAAGATAAGGATATGTGGATTTAATTGTCACCTTCTCAACTTTGACAGAACTTTAACTGTAAATCCTGAGGGTCAACTAGAGCAGTAGCGACACATGGGACAAGAAATTCTCAAATTTTATCATACTTACATATCTGAGGAGGTTTAAATCGAGCTCCGAATGGTAAAATCCGCGGTTTCTCCTGCCGCTGACAATTTCTAGCACCAACACACCAAAGCTGAATACATCGGATTTTATGGAGAAAACACCATCCATCGCGTACTCAGGAGACATATAACCGCTGCAGCCGCCAAGAAAGAACATAAAGGTTAAATAAGCATAGTAGAAGTCTTAATCTTCTGTGAGAAAATTAATAACACCAGATCTTTAATAGAAATATTTGAGAAAGATTACTTACTACGTCCCGACTACCTTCCTGGTGTACGCATCGGTTTGATCGGCTCCAAATATTCTCGCAATACCGAAGTCCGATATTTTCGGTGTCATCTCTCTATCTAGCAATATATTGCTCGCTTTTAGATCCCTGTGTATTATTCTGAATCTTGAATCTTGATGAAGATACAGTAATCCCCGCGCTATCCCCAAAATGATCTCAAAGCGTTTTTCCCAGCTCAATTGCGCGCGCTTTTCTTCATCTGCTTAGTATATCATGTCATGTTGTTAGAATGTATCATGAACAGGTCATTGTAGATTACAATATGAATAGTGGAAGTATTTGGAGTTTGAACCATGAAATTTATCTAACATAAAATTGTTCTAGTTTAAATTTCATGAAAACAAAGGCCTAAATCAACCAATTTATGCAATAATATATAATTTGCACTAATAGTATTCTATTAGATAAGTCTAATTTGCATGAAACATCAAGTTCAGGAACAGACCGAATATAAAGGTGTTTAAGCTTCGATTGTGCATGAATTCGTAGATCAACATCCTCTCTTCTCCATGAATGCAGCAACCCAAAAGGCGCACGAGATTTCGATGCTGAAGCTTCGCAATCAACTTGACCTCATTTTTGAACTCGTCAATGCCCTGCGACGATCTCCTCGAGAGCCTTTTTACAGCTATATCTTGTCCATCTTCGAGCTTTCCCTGAAAAGAACCAACAAATAGTTATACAAATTTCCATAATTATCTCCGCGCACTTTATATCTTAACCACAATTGAATCTGCACATCAATCACATTGCTCCAAGGATTAATTACCATGTAAACAGGGCCAAATCCACCCTCTCCAATCTTATTAGCCAAAGCGAAACTGTTCGTAGCATCCAATATCACCCCTAGATCGAATGTTGGAAAGTCGAGATCTTCATGAGTACTTGTTTCATCTTCTAAGCTATGATCTTGTGTTGAGTCCTGCCCAACTTGATTCTTGACTCTGACAGAAATAGGCCTGTTTCCGACATTTGGCGGAAACGATACTATTTCATTTCGATTCTTCGCCTTCTTCTTTTTCCAGATAAAAAATCCACAAGCTCCAAATAGAAGCACCGCGGAAATCGTCGACGGAAGGATAATTGCAAGTTTGTTGTTGTTGGAGTCCCCACCACTGGAAGTTGCGTTCAGATTAGCTGAAACAAATTGAGTCAGTTAGTTTTTCTGATCAATGGAGTCAAAACTTAGCTAATTACAGAATACATGTGGAAAGAAGTTTTAAATTGAGGATATCACATTTTAATATACTAGGTAGTAAGAATCTCCATAGTTGGTGGTGTTCACATACTTTAATGTTGGTATGATTATGATGTCTCTAATGTGATATTCCACCTAACGCTCTGCAATATTGCTGAATTCAAATACAGTGGATATGTACCATCCAACGGATAACATTATTAAAGTACTATAGTATACATTAAGATAGTTTCGCATCTCATGAATGATTACTACTAAATTAATATTCTTTGTAATTGGTGATTACTGTTAAAAGTAGCCAATGGAGAATGGTCAAGCTATTGGAATAAACTGATAAAGGATACAACTTTGAATGAGTCAAAAAACAAGGCTACCATTTTTGTTTACAAGGGAGTACCCTCTTTCACATTATCGTTTTATCATTAGATGATTCCATTGCTTAATGATGGATGATCAAAATGGACGAAAATGCAAGAACAGAAAAGAAAGAACAATTTGCTAACTTTATGCAACAAATCGACAAAATAATTCGATCGAATGAATTTCAGGGAACGAATTGCTTACGAATATCAGCCGCTGCGAGCCGGACGTAAAGGGTCTGCCCGAATTGATCAAACTGCCGCATGTCGAATAAATCGTCGGCCCAAATTATGCACCCACTTCCTCCCCCGCTGACATTTGCAGTAGCATAAGCCTTGCAGGAACAATTCTGCAGGCAACTCTGCTTGCACTCCGCAAGACTCAAGCTCATGTTCCTCGTCGCATTCGTCGACTCCGGCAGCTTCACGTTCGGATACGGCAGAAACCCGTCCCCTGCACAGCTCAACTGAGTCTTCCTCACGCACCCTCCTGACCCGTCCCTCAGATTCCACTCCTGCGGGAACCTCGGCTCGAACCCGGGCAAACAGTTGCAGATCGGAGAGTCGTCCACATTGCATACGCCGTAGGGACCGCAGGCCCGATAGTTGTCGCAATCGTCCTTCGGGTCAGTCCAGAACACGCTCCAGCTTTGCGTTGAATTGATCCACACGTACCGCTGCAACAGCCCGGAAGAGTTCATCACGAACCGCGAAATGATTGAGCTGCTCTCGATCTCATACGTGTAGTAGGCCTCATCTGGGTTGGACACAAACAGAAACTTGAGCATATCATTCGACTTGAGGTCGGGAACTCCGGTGAACACCTCGCCGTTCCACGGGCCGCTCGCGTAAGTCCTCGTGGACCACCGATACAAGTAGAACTCTGGCACGCCGTGAGGATCCATCTTGAATGAGTACTCTCCGGGAGAAGGATCATTTGCATTCAACCACGAGTTTATGTACCGATTCAAGCCGGTTTTGAATTTGTAACCGAGCTTCATTCCCGCAAACAACGTGTCCGTCGGGTGGTCGAAACTTTGCCATGCAATCTCCTCAGAAGCATTACTACTTGATTCTCCTCTCAATACAAGATTTCCTGAGTCTAAGAGCTGAGCTGTTGGATTGGTTATATTCGAAGATCCTGAGCTGGAATTCCAAACCACGTTGCCGAGCCGATCGGCCAGGAAAAGAACGCCGGTCGGGTCGAGAGTGAGGACTCCGGTCGAGTTCACGACCGGGTTCTCGCGGTTTGCGACCCACACAACGGTTTGCACCGGGATGTTATTGTACCACATGCCTAAGAAAGTGTTGGAGGAGCCGGATGGAGTGAAGAAGCCGAGCCTGTAGACTCCGCCGGCCGAGACCAGCGTCTGGTCCGCGGCGATCGACGTGGCCGGAGTTAGCGAATCCGCGGCAATCGAGGGAGAGATGAAGAAGATGAGAAGAGGGAGCAAAAAATGGAGGAGAAGTGGGCAATATGGCCGTGTCCTCATAGCTCTCAAGCTATTTTTTTCGCATTGAGCACGCATTAACATGGACTCTCTGAGATGTTTGTGAAATAACGTGGGTCATTCAAATGTCAAAGCCACGCGAGGAGAAATGTTGTTAATTGGAAAAGTGTTTGTTGTGATGATGTACATAAATAAGGATTAAACTGTTAGTTGCAATTTTAATGTGGATATATATTTGTTTCCATGATTTTGTTTGCGTGGTGCGCATGACTTTCTCTTTTGTGGTGCGTGCGTGTGTGGTTTAGAATCCGCGTCGACGTTTGTTGTTTGACTAGAACTTGTTGCCGAACCACACAGCGGGTATATGTTGACGTGGTGACTCAGAAGTTTTTTGAGAATAGGTAGCACGCTACCTGCTTCATTCATTGAAAGAGTGAATTCGGCTACAAGGGTGAGGCAATTAGAGCCTCGAGTCACCAGCAAGTGAAAAAGAAAAAAAAATAATAATAATAATAATAATAAAATAAAATAAAATAAAAATAAAAAATAAAATAAAATAAAAAAATAAAAAAGAAGAAGAAGTTGAATCTGTCCTTCCTAAATCAATCAATCATAGAATGTCATTCCAAGAAGTGATCTGCTGCTTGAGCCTATGCACCGCTAAAATAGGGTCCACCTGAATGTTGCGAAAAATAAGGTTGTTCCTGTCCTTCTAAATACTCCACCAGCATGCGGCTAATTCAGCTAGTCCTTTACTCTTGTTCTGCCCACCGTTCCCCCTCTCCATCCATCCCTGACTACGTTCACATCACCTCCCAACTCCCCGCGGACGTCCTCGAGGCCCATTACAATGAGATACTTAGTGAAGATGCATTGAGTGAATAAATGGTCCATTTGTCTCATCATGTATTCGCACAACATACGGTCGTGTCTCAGTCCACCCTCTCTTTACGAGGTTCTCAGCTGTAGGAACTCTTTTCTTTAGGACAAGCCAACAGAACACTTTGACCTTGAGTGGTATGCGGAGTCTCCGTGGTGACTGAGAAGTTATTGCATGGACCGGGTGTACAACTATCTCTCACACACCACACATCTAAAAGGTTCTATTAAAAAGGCCTTAAATCCAAAATCAAAATCTAACTCATCAGATAAATAATATCATTTTTCTACTGTTGGTTGTTAACATTAATTACTAATGTTTTAGTAATAAAATTTTTTAATTCTTATGATTATTTTTACACAGATTGAGCTCTAAACCTTAAGACATTTTTAGCACAAAAAATTAGGCGCAGTGTATGAAGAATACAGGTGCACACGATGCAGAAAAAAATCCTCTTTGTTAATAAAAGATCAAGTCATAGTTTTTGTACCCTATTAAGTGAATCAGTTGTTTAATTAGTTGTGTATCAAATGGGAACGATTGAATACCGGTCCCTCTCCATATAGCATCCATTCACATTTTTAACTAGATGGTCTAAGGGAATAATAATTTTATTAAATCATTACTTTGATTTTCACACAAATTAAGTTGGTCCTAAGAAAAAAAAAAAAAAAAAAAAGAAGGTGGAAGGTCCTCTTACAATTCCTTGGGGGAAAAAAAATTTATTGATGTAACACCAAATGTCCTGATGCATTCCATCATATGGAAAAATGCATCAGGGGAAAAAAATGAATGTAGACCCCCCCTCAAACAATAGGTTTCAATCAAAGTTCTATTTTCTTTAGTTTTCATTTGAAAAATTGTAGATTATTACATTAAAATTTACATTAAATTAACGCGTAAATTACTATATCAAATTTACAAGGTTTCAATTACTTTTGAGGGAATAAATTAAAATTGAGTAACGATAGCTGATAAAGTTAATTTTTAAGAAAAATTTAAACCTAATTGATTAAAATAGTTTTAAGATCGAAGAACTTCAAGGAAATATGGATTAAATTAATTCTCGGTTCTATTTCAATTGCAAGGGGTGTGTATCCGGCAATTCAAGCTGTCTCGGCACCGAATTCTGATTAGTTGTATTCGGGCATCACAATATACAGATCCGATCCGATCCGATCCGATCCAGTCCCGCAATGCCGATTCGCCGATCCCCGCCGACTCTCCGCCCACTTCCACCACCGCCACCTTCGCCGCCTCCCACGGCCGAGACCTCTCGAAACCCTAACCCTAATCGGCGACCATCCTCTTCCTCCACTCCTCTACAACGCAATGCCCCATTGATTATTGTCAAATCGACGGCAAAGAGCGCTTTTGTCCTCTCTCCGACTCCTTAAGCACATCGTTGATCTTTGTGAGGTTCATAATTCAGTTTGAAAATTTGTGCATTGACACTGAATGCTTTGTCCTGTTGTGCATTTTGCAGTGGAATTAAATGATCACAAGTAAATCAATTGCCTATTTGGCCCGGCTTCTGATTTCAGCTGAAGCCTTTTCAGTATAGCATCTGGGAAACAGAAGAAAAATTCGGCAGCTTTTGCGGTGGCAAGACGTAAAAAATAAGATTTTTTAGTGCCAATAACAAAAGCTCCAATTTGGAGCTTTTGAAACTGACATATAGAGAAGCTGTTGGGGAAATTTTAATATACTGCTTCTTCTAGGGTCAAACAAGCCCTAATTTTGTTTACAATTTCTCTCTCTTTGTTAGTTGTGTATGTGGCCTACTATGACTTCTTGGCGCGAGTATCGGTTTGTCAACTCTTTCGGTAGATGATTTTGCGAGGCGCTATGAAGGTGATAATTTGATAATGATGTTTATATCCTTCTAATTTATGCAATCTTTTCAAACTTATGATGTGGTGATACAAGTCAAGTCAAACCATTTTTTACTTTCTTTTTTTTTTAGCTTCTTTTATCAAACTTATCAGTTAATGTTGGCCATGACTAATGCAGGTCTATTTGATTGGGATTCTTGGGAACTTCAATTGCCTCAAATAAGCTCTTCAGTATTTGGCCTTTAAGGAGTATATTTCTATGTGTCACAGCTTTAGATTTAAAGCAACATTCAGGTAAGTTACTTCATATTTCTCATTTATGGAGTATCTGTCAAAACCTAACTTTTTTCTTTTCCCCATGTAATAAAGACTATTTTATGAGATTGTAGCTCTATGCTTGTGATTAATTTCAGTTGTATCTACCAGTAGAGTGCGTGTATTTCGTGCTTTTATTTCGTGGCTATAAATGGTGAGATGCTTCCTGTTTATTGTAACCTTTGATAAGATATTAGGTCCTTCATCAAACCAAATTTGAAAGAATGACATGCTGTTTGTTATTTAATTCTGCAGCTAATTCAGGAAGTTATAACTGAGCCTATCATGCAGAAGATGAGAAAAGGTTCAGATATTTGTTCCTTCTGTTTCCTTATCGCCCCGTTCTCTATAAACAAACTTCTCTCCTGTTAACTTATTTATCTTCTTTCTTTGTACCCTTATTATATTTTCTACTCTGTATTGATGTCTCCTGTATTGTGTGCTATTGATTACTATTTGTATATGTGCAAAACATGTGTGGATATAATTCATGTCTAATTCCTGTGCACATTCTGAATGTTTTCAGAAATGGAAAGGGATTTAAATTTGGAGTGACGTTTTGGGCATGCCAATACCTGCTCTGTATTCATTACCACCAAAATGATTAAAATATATGAATATAGAGATACTAAGCAATTAGAAGAATTGTGAGCAAGTGCAAGTCTGCAAAGGTAAACAAGGAAGCAAGGAAGATTGAGGTCTTTCTCTCAAGGCCTATTTAAACGATCCTTTGCATCCTCTACCTGTGCAGAGGAACACAATATTGGCAGATTGTTTCCTACCTTCATGACAAAGGATTCGAGCAAAGCAGCCAAGATCTGTTTCTGGATATATAAAGCATGTCAAAGGCAACATACATGATTATGTGGACAAGAAAATCAGATGCAAGCTTCATATTGCTATGAGAGTATTCTCAGCCTGTCTCCAGCCATTTTATGATTGGGTTGAAATAAGAAGGTGCAAATCTGACCATTTGTTTTATGTTACTTGTGTTCCAAGGATTAGAAGTTCCCAAATTCATTACACATGCCAACTTAGTAGGTTATCTAAATGAGCTGACCAATGGAAATTACATATTTAAGCCGACTAATGAAATAAATTACTAACAAATGTTTTCCAAAAACCTTCCAAAGGTGTCTGCCGCTGGCAATGTTTTTCTTTTTCTCAATTTTTGCTTTTCAAATTTGTTGACTGACTCCTGTGTCAACGGTTTGATCAGATTGCTGAAAATCTCCGTCGTCCTCAACAAACATTAAAGAATAACAAAAAAGCTATCAACTCTATCAGTGCTTTCTCAACCATGAGCACCAAAAGAAGCACGCGTAATTCTCTATTTCTCCCTCTCATCTTTCTGTCACCCTTCTTGTTTCACTATTCTTATGGTTCAGACTCTCTCTTCCCGGGCCAGTCAATCCGGGAAGGTGAAACCTTAATCTCTGCTCACGGGATTTACGAGTTGGGTTTCTTCAGTCCTGGCGTTTCAACCAAGCGCTACGTCGGAATATGGTATCACAAGCTCCCTATTGTGACGGTGGTGTGGGTTGGCAATAGAGAAAACCCCATATCAGATTCTTCCGGATATATTACTGTGGATGTACAGGGAAACTTAAAGATCATGGATGATAAAGGAACACCCTTTCTTCTGGCAACAAATAATGGAAGCACCAACCACACAAGTGCTACCCTTTTAGACTCTGGTAATCTTGTTCTAAGAGAGATAAGTTCTTCTGGAAATGATATAGTATGGCAGAGCTTTGACCATCCAACGGATAACCAACTTCCAGGTATGAAGCTTACTTTAAGCACCAGCAGCATTTCTTGGAGAAGCGCTTCTGATCCCAGACCAGGAAACTTCTCCTTTGGAATTGACCCAAAGGGCACAGATCAGCTCTTTTTATGGAATAGGACAGAGGTTATATGGAACGTTGCAGTTTTGAATGGAGTGAACTTCAGCTTGGTGCAGGATGCAAACATGAGCTCCGTCACTCTCCCAGGTGATTTAGATGGCTATACTTTTATCAATCATTGGGGGAATGGCTATTATTACTATACTCTTGCTGATAGTTCAATTATCACAAGGGGATTTAATGACTATGAAGGGCGCCACAAACAATTGGTTTGGTTGGATGGTGAGGAAGATTGGGTGACCTTTTTGGTTGCACCCAATGTGCTTCCTTGTGATTTCCCTGGTAGTTGTGGAGTTAATGGTCTATGTAGTAACAGCTCATCGGTCATGTGTACTTGCTTATTCGGGTTCGAGCCCAATGTTAATAAACATTGGGACTCGGGGGATTATTCAGATGGGTGCGTAAGAAAAGTACAATCAGAATGTATGTTTAATGGGGATGGATTCTTAAAGCTAAGGAATATAAAGCTGCCTATTTTCTCCTCAAAGGATCGAACTTTGAGTCTAGGTATCGATGACTGTAAAGCCTGGTGTACTAAGAATTGTTCATGTAATGCTTATGCTTCGGCATATCTGAATGGGACCGGGTGTTCATTTTGGTTTGGGGACCTTTATGGTCTCCAAGCTGGTGTCGGTGAAGTGCAAGATCTCTTTGTGCGGCTTGCGGCTTCAGAACTAAAGAAGCATTCAGGCAAGAATTTTTCTTTTTCTTTTTTGCAGATTCCTCATCATACCATCGACAGAAGTTTTCAGTTCCAGAATCCCATTACTAATTTCCCTTCAGTTATGATCCTCAATTTATATTCGGAAGGTAGCGATAGGACTTGAGTAATTCTTACTGACTAAAATTGGTCAATTGAAGACAGGTAATTTGAAGAGTTTTGAACTAGCATTAATCAATATTGGAATTGCACTGTGTATCTTGGCTGCTTTTTTATGTGGCTGTAAATGGAGAAAGGCGAAAGGTACATGTTTTTTCTGTGTATATAGATAAAAATAGTTACCAACCTTGCACATGTTCCTTTGTTGTTCAACATGATAAAATGTCCTTAGTATCTTTCAAAACAATGAGGCTAGAATTAAGTAATTCGAACTGATATTACAATTTGCAGTTCGTCACAGGAAAGAGGAAAATGACTTCGATTGCTCTTCCTGTAGTTTTGCAACCATAGCAGCTTGCACAAACCAGTTCTCCGATGTAAATAAGATTGGAGAGGGCGGATTTGGTCCAGTTTACAAGGTCATATACCAACTCCATAGAGCCATTAGAAGTATAGGATTTTTATGTTTATCTTGAGATAATGATGGGTGTCTTTTTTATTTTGGGAGGCGCATAGTGATGGGTAACTTATTCGTACCTAAAGTTTAACCTGGGATTTGATTTCATTCACGGAGTTTCAATTGTTACAATTTAGTCCCTTTAATTTGGCATGAATTTCAACTTCATCCTTGGAGTTTCAAATCTAACCCTGAATTTGACCTCTTCGTATTCATCCCTAAAGTTTGGCATTGGTTTCAATTTCTTCCCTAACAGTCCCAGCTTTAACAAAGTTTAGTGATGGTGTTGATCTGGCACTTTTTTTAGAAGGTAGACCGAAGAACGGACTTACTTTTGTACAGAACAAACTTCAGGGCCTAAATTGTTGCAATAGAAACTATGGGTGGAATTTGAAATCCAGGTGAAATTTCAGGAACTGAATTTGTAATTTAGACTAGTTGTTAAGGAAATTCATTAGCAAAGTATCATATTATAATCAGTCCAGAAAGTTTTTTATTTCCTTTTCTGTCTAATTATTTGTATCAATGGAGTCGAGATAATCAAGCTCGAGTTCCAAAGCATGCCAATTTGTTAATGTTTTCTTACCGGCAATTCAGGGTTTCTTGGAGGGCCAGTCAGTTGCAGTAAAGAGGTTGTCAAGTAGTTCAGGGCAAGGACTCGAAGAATTTGCAAATGAGATAACACTTATCGCCAAGCTCCAGCACAGGAATCTCGTCAGGCTCCTTGGTTACTGCATACAAAAAGAAGAGAAAATATTGATATATGAATATATGCCCAACAAAAGCTTGGATTACTATATATTTGGTTGCACTTTGAATCCCTTAAGCAAGGCCGTATTCAGTTGATACATCTTTTTTGCATTACATATATAATTTTCTTTTACTTAAGGAAGTATTCTCGTTGCAGATTCAACCAAAGGAGCAGAATTAGACTGGGAAAAGCGCTTTCACATTGTGGAAGGAATTGCACAAGGGCTCCTCTATCTTCATAATTATTCTAGGTTAAAGGTCATCCACCGGGATCTCAAATCTAGTAACATCCTTTTGGACAGCGAAATGAACCCGAAAATATCGGACTTTGGCTTGGCTAGGACTTTTGGGCAGAATGAAAACCAAGCTAATACAAAAAGGGTCATGGGAACTTAGTATGAAACTTTTTTTCCTCAATCGCATACTTAGGATTCTTATTATAACAGCCTTTTGGTTCACAATTTTTGTTGCGTTTAAATGAATTTGTAGTGGATACATGTCTCCTGAGTATGCGATGAACGGTCTCTTCTCGGTGAAATCTGATGTCTTTAGCTTTGGAGTGATACTTTTAGAGATCATCACCGGGCTAAGGAGCACGGACTATTGCCATCAAGACGGCTCTGAAAATCTTCTTGCACGTGTATGCTATTCTCCCTAGCAATTCTCAGTTACTGAGCTTTACTTCTATAAAACCATAAATAAATATAGAGGCTTTTACAGTACTATCCCTGCAAAAATATTTATTTATGTATATACCTCTGTCAAATCTGAGTTTCCTATGAAACCCTCAAAAATGCAGTTTACTTACGTTTTAAGTCGCGATGCTGCAGTGTTGGGAGCTTTGGAGAGAAGGGAGATGCTTGGAACTGGTAAACCCCACAATAGGGGATATGCATTCTTTTGACGAAGTTCAAAGGTGCATTCAGGTAGCACTCCTTTGCGTGCAAGATATAGCTGCAGATCGGCCCACCATGTCCGATGTTGTTTCGATGCTGAGATGCGACATTTCGTCCCTACCAATCCCTAAAAAGCCTGCATTTTTGCCTGCAAAATCTATGGGACGAGAAGATTTTTGCAAGCATGAGATTCATTCACTCAACAATCTTACGATGTCCATCGTAGAATGCCGATAGCGGCGTAATGCTATACACTTAACAGATAAGTTTTCTCGGCTGCTTCAGGTGTCAAAACATTTTGGATTGTTTTCTACCGGATCGATTGTTGGAAAAACGTGGTAGCTTAGCTGATACTAAACTCGCTTCAGTTCTGCTTCAGTTCTGTCGGAGATTGTGGATTCGTTTCCAAAACCATGGAAAACTATTAAGTTGAATATTGAGGATCCTGAAGTTTTCGTGGAGAAATACACCACAATGCAACTTCTCCCTTTTAATTAGTGTCTTTTCTTCTTATTTTTCATATGGTAAAGTGCAAAGTATCCCATTCAATTAAATGCTGGAAACTGTGTAT
Source organism: Aechmea fasciata (assembly GCA_025177825.1). NCBI lineage: Eukaryota > Viridiplantae > Streptophyta > Magnoliopsida > Poales > Bromeliaceae > Aechmea > Aechmea fasciata. Next base: position 7,702,426 of record CM045932.1, on the reverse strand, counting down.
AATTGAAAGGCATATATATTTTCTTTGTGAAAATAACAGAAGATTTTGAAATTAGTTTCTTCTCCCTCGTGTTTGACTTGGACAGTGCACATTGTTGATATAATTTGCAAATAATATAACAGGTGAAATGTCAACCCATGAGTTTGATTGACTAATTAAACATGATAACAAAATATTTAAATTCTAAAATCTCCCTGAGAATCTGCAACCCCCGGATTAATTTTATTAAAACTCAAAAATTTAAGTTGAAATTTCGAATAAACTTGGAAACACTCAGAAAAACCTTTTATTTTCTGCACTGACACTAAAATATGAGTTAATTTTTATATATATATTTCATATAGTATGGATAACAAATTTCAAAATGGCTTCATAGATTTCATAAATTGGTAACAATCTCCTTAAAAAAATCTATAAAAACCAATAAAAACAATTGTCTGCTTCTGTAGCCTTGCAAATTTGAATTATCATAATATACCCTCGAATTCATTGCAGAAGGTTTTCATACATGTGTCCCAACAAAATTTGTTGAGTGTGCATATTCACTAAACAAATCTGCACTATGCGCAGACGCGAACTATCGACCTTCTGGGACACTGACAGTCACAACATTAGGAGAGCAGGCCCCATCTGCGTTGGTTTCAGCTGCGATTCTGACCGTGATGAAGGCGGGCTGCTTAGGATCAGGCAAGGATGCATTCTCGCTGCTGAGCATCGCAATGACCTCCGACATGGTGGGCCGATCCACCGCGTTCTCCTGAACGCACATGAGTGCCACGTGAATGCATCTCAATACCTCCTCCGGACATCCTTCGCCTAATGATTCATCCACCAGCTCAATCCACCTGCCTTCTTTCCACAGCTCCCATGCCTACCAAGTTCCATTCATCAGCTATTAGTGATCAGTTTCTTTGACACCGCTTCTTATAGAAGAGCAGTAGTTGTGATATAAAAGGCCTTTGTCGGCATGGCAGGATCTTCTACAGAAGTATTATCTGAGAGAGCTATTGAAAAGTCTTAAAATGCTCGTCAGGGCTTCTTGCTACAATTAAAAGTTCTAAATATCCTTTGAAGCTAGATTCTAAGCTTCTATTTTTAAGTAGATGTGGTTACGAAAATCGGGCCAAATAAGAACAAAGTATTGTTCAGTTTTGTCACTTACATGACCAAGGAGGCTGAGAGAATTGCCATATTGGTGAAAGCCTGCATTTCTCAATCCGCTTACAATCTCTAGAAGCAAGACCCCGAAGCTAAAGACATCAGATTTGACAGAGAAAAGACCTTCCATTGCATATTCAGGAGACATATAACCGCTGAAAAACATCAAGAAGCCAAATACTTTCCTCAAAAAAAAAAAAAAAAAAAAAAAATTGTACAATCTGAGTACAATATAGGAATTAAGCAGTACTCACTAAGTTCCAACAACCCTGTTTGTGCTGGCTTGTGTTTCGTTTGAGCCAAATATTCTTGCCATGCCAAAATCTGATATCTTTGGATTCATCTCTTCGTCCAGGAGAATGTTACTGGCTTTCAGATCCCTGTGAATAATTCTGAGTCTAGAGTGCTTGTGAAGATAAAGAAGGCCCTGAGCTATCCCATCGATTATGTTAAAACGCTTTGTCCAATCTAGTAGCATTCTTGCCGTTTTGTCTGAAAACATCACAATTCCATGATTGAGAACTGTTAAAGAACCAATAATCAAATTTTGAAGAAGAAAGTGTTAATTGAATTGAAACAAACCGAAGAGGAAGAAATCCAAGCTTTTGTTTGGCATGTATTCATAGACGAGTATCTTTTCTTCTCCTTGAACGCAACAACCCAGGAGCCTAACCAAATTTCTGTGCTGAAGCTTGGCTATAAGTAGAATCTCATTCTTAAATTCCACTAGGCCTTGTCCTGAATGTGCAGCAAGTCTTTTAACTGCGATGTCCTGCCCCTCTGGCAACAAGCCCTGAAAAAATAAGTTTTGTAAAGAAAAAACAACATGTGATTATGTTTTGAATACTAGTTGAAGCCCATATTAACAGTGTGTATTCTCTCTCTCCCTCGAAAACAACTGAATTTTCAACTGTTTGATGATTGCAATATTGCAAAAACAATTCTGTGCGTTGCCTAATAAGGGATGCCACCGTAAGAGACGAATTAAGATGTTAACAGATACAAGGAGGCTTCTATCATGACCAATCAACATTTTGTAGGTTACATAAAAGATAAATTACGTAGTATTTGGGGTGCTAACTGTCATCAGCTGCAGAGTGGAAAGAAATGGCAATACAAAAGTTTATCTGCTAGCCCTTCTAGTCCATCAAGCTGTAGTATAAGCCGTCAACTAAGATTGCAATTTTTATCCTCATACTAATTGTAGAAATGACAAAATCTCAAAATTATCTTCTTTTTGTTCGTAGACAATCCTTATGGATCATAATGATCAAGCACGCTTATAAGATGGAGTCAAAGATATTATAAGTCTGTAACTAAGACTGGGCTTATATTCATAGGCATCGATATGCTTGTGACCCAGCTATATCAAAATGGCCAATTTGGACGGTTCAGTATATATCTTTTGTTTACTCAGGGACGTGGCAATTAGTTGATAAGAAGCATTCAAAAATGTCAGCAATTACAAAGTATGGGTATATACACCCTTCCCTACTAATCAGATCTCCAATAAACACTAGAAATAAGGGGTTCAGAGATGGCATATATACAAGCATGTGCTCTTTAGGATATCCATTTCTTCAAAGAATATAGCACAAACAAACATACATTACCTTGTAGACAGGTCCAAACCCACCCTCTCCAAGTTTGTTCTCAGCTGAAAAGTTATTCGTGGCATTAGTAATGCGAGAGAAATCAAACATGGAGAATTGAGATCCCCTCTCCCCAGCCTCCCAAAGCTTAATTGTTTGAGTAGTGCCGAACGTGATTACTGATTGTTGGCCATACAATTTCTTTCTCCCTGAAGAAAAAAAAATGAAATCTCTTTTCAAGTTATACGTGCCGTCAACGAGGCACTAAGAAAACCTAGCTTGCACTTATGATCTTCCTACAGGTAATTACCTGTATTTATGTATCTTTTGGTCCACATAACACAGAACAGAGAGCAAAAGATGAGAAACGAGAGAGTTGTTGTGGTACCAAGAATGAGATTCTTCCTCTTCTTCCTCTTGTCCCCTGTATGTAAAAATAGAGCCTTTTAGTGATTTATTATCACCTAAATCACCACCTCTAAGTAAGGAAAGAAGCAAAGGATACAATTTTACTCCCAATCATTCTGCAACAACATTTCAACATTAGCAAGGGTCATTTTGGCCTAAATTCTGGAAAAGTAATTTTTGCAGAATTGATTTTAGTTTGAAGAATTGATTTTGGTTAAAAGTTGTAGAGCGTTTGGTTAAGTTATATGAAAATCGATTTTTTTGAAGTGATTTTGTAAAGCTATTTGGCAAAAAAATTTTGATATTTGCAAATAATATTTTTTTACTGAATTTTATTTTAAAATAATTTAAATTTTGAATTTTATCTTCCTGACACTCAACACATCAATCAATCTCAGCTAACAGATTTTAGAATGGACACTTATCCACACTCAATTCTACAAGATATGTTTTTATCTTACCTGTAGATGCAAACTCTGATGCAGCAATACGGATATAAATAGTACCGTTAGCAACTTTGGTATCACTGTAATCGCTTGGATTAAGTACCTTCAAGTTCATAAGTTCTCCATGCCACAAGTTGCACGTTGCTAACATGGCATAAGCAGTACAATTACAGTTGTGCAGGCATGCTGATTCACATTCTTCGGCCCTCCCAACATAAAATTCTTGTGGATCCAGAGGAAAAACCATATTGGACATCTCAACAAATTTGTCGATTTCTCCGCCACTCCCACATTGTAGACTTGTCGTCCTAGTGCATCCAGTATAATCCCCCAAATATGTGCGAGACTCTTGTCCGAAACCCCTCAAGCACGAACACAAGGATAAGCTTGATGAGTTGCAGAAGCCAAATGATCCACAGGCATTATACACATCGCAGAAGTACCTTGGCTGACGCCAAAATAGAACCCAATCCTGCTCATCCTTTACCCACGTTATCCACTGGATTTGTCCATCTAAATCAATCACGAACCTGATTGCAACGTAGTTAACATCCAAAGTGTAGGTGAAGTACATCTCAATTTTGTTGAGATAGACAAATTCAAAAGATATATGAATCATTGTCAAAGATGGATCCCCAAGGTATGTTGTACCATTCCAGAGCCCGGAGGTCCAGTAAACCTTCTCGTTCCGCCAGATGAAGAGTTGCTCCCCACTGCGTGGATCAACGCCAAAAGAGAAATCTCCTGGAGAAGGATCATTCAAGCTCGTCCATGAAGTTAATAGCCGGTTTTGCCGGCCGAAGAGGCCAATCTTCATGCCGGGCAGCCAGGTATCAGTAGGGTCATCAAAGCTCTGCCACAGTATGTTCGACGAATTGGCGCTTTCACTCAACACGAAATTGCCAGAGTCCAAGATGGTGGCCTTCGCGTCTCTCATTCCGAAGCCAAACCCCAACGTGGTGGAACTCCCCTTGCCATCCACAACCATCAGATCGCCGTCGTAGTTGATAACAAGAGAGCCGGACGTGTCGACCAAGGGACCGTTTCTGTTGCCGACCCACACTACAGTTCGGTTGGGAATTCCGTAGAACCATATTCCGACGTACCGGTTAGCGGAAGCGCCGGGGCTAAAGAAGCCGAGCTCAAAGGTTTTGTTTGCGGAAACCAGTGTTTCGCCGTCCTGAAGCGATTGGTTCGCTAACAGAGAGTCCGTCGTCGAACACGAACATCGACATGTCAAAGCAAATACAGCAATCAGATGAAGCAGAGTAAAGCTGCTGCTGCTGCTGCTTCTCACCATGGATGAATCGAAGATCGAACCGGCTTATTAAGGCCAAATGCCGAAGAAATTGTGGTGATTTTCACTTCTTCTTCTTCTTCTTTTTCTTCGTTGAGCTAATAGTCAACGCATTGATTGCGGCGAAGATGATGAGATATTCACCATTCACCATTCACCATTTCCCGCGGCGGTCCAAGGGATGGGTCAGATAAATGATTAAACTTTGTTTGGTCAAGTCTCCATGGATAGGGACCCTTTTTCCTTACCACACTAGTGCGCTTTACGGAGAACGACGACCCGGAGATCGGTCTCCTCCATCCGTGGGACCCAAAGAAAACCCTAAGCGCCATTACCAACGACTTCGAGAAGACGAAGAAGAAGAAAAAGAAGAAGAGAACGAGAACAGAAGAAATCCTAACCCTAACCATAACCTGTTAAGGTATCAAACGGGGCGGATCGCAGGCGACCTCCGCCGCGCTCGCGGCCGCGGAAACTCGCGGGGCTCGAGACGGTTTCGCCGCGTTGAAAGGTCTCAGTGTGTTGCAAGTGAGTTGGGTTAGGACCAACTACAATCAGAGGTCCGGCCCATCAAATGAAATGGGCCAAATTTGGCCTAATACAAATTTTGTAATCTGAAATTGGGCTGCAACCTATTTAAAGATTCGGGCCTATTAGTATCTGTTTATATTTTTACTCCTCTACTTGTTATTCTATGTGGGATTATTCTTATATATGTTGATTTTTAAGAAAGAAACATATAAAGTAATGATTCTAATTTAAAGAAACTAGTTGAGCAAATTAATTCTGGTAGTAAGGTTACCCATTAGTTAATTAATGGAGGTCAATTAGCATCATGATGATAATGAAGACAAAGTCTAATTTCTCAGATATAATTAATGGGTTGCTTGAAATTTTCGACTTGAAACAAATAACATTTTATCACATTACTGGTGGCCTAGCACAATTTGTGGATATTCGAAATACAAGTTCAAAGCTCGAACTATGCGGTTCATAAAGAGAGTGCGCTTTGTGATTGAGTTATTGAGTACTTCAAACTCATGAATAGAGATGATATATATATGTGATGTATAAGTTTCCAAACATATAAAAGAGTACAGCTTAAGAAGTTTCTGTTTAGGGAGGAGGACTAATATTGATTTGGAGGATCTTTCCTCACCCTTCACAGCTTCATCAAGAAGAGAGAACATGGCTTTTTTGTTGGCTTGCTTAAAATAATGTACTAAGGAGTGCTTACACTCTCATCCTCCAGCGAAGAATCCAAGATGGCCCTTTTCCAAAGTTCTAGCTTCTCTCCCCTCCAATAATACTTCTTTACTTTAGCTTAATTCCCAAGCTTAAGCTTTTCGATTATTCCTTTCTTTCAATAGTATAAGTTGAGTCATTGTTGCTTTTGGGGGGGGGGAGAGAGAGAGAAAGTGAGAGGGAAGCTCACTTATATTCTTTCAACCTTCATTAGATTCTGCTTTATTACAAAAATTAGTCCTAATTAATTAAACTAACAGTGCATGCATATACTAATTCGTAATGTCTAAGAGGAGAATGAGAGTTTTATCCATAACATTTTTATACTTAGACGTATACATGTCAACAGCAAACTATTTAGAATTTTTTTATGATTAATTAAGTTACTATTAATTAGTTTTTATATAGTATAAGCATTACAAAGAAGATTTCTAGGATCAAGAGGGGCACATATTTAACACTAGCTAATGCTTTGGTACTCTAATAGGGTGTAACATTGGATCCATGCAATGGTAAAAAAATGTTTCATGAAAAATATGAGTGTGGATGTATGACCATAAGGACTCAATTGTTAAATAAACTGCGGCTGGGGTGTCAAACTACAAAATCGCAAGCAAAGAACCATGCAGAGAAATGGAAGAACCCATGCAACTTCCCAGAAACCAAAGCCACATACACAAAGCTAAAAATGTGAACAAATTAAAGCCCTCATCAACCACCACGTACCCTTTAATTAAAACCCCTTCAAACACATTACCTGTACCTTGGTTGGCATGTTGCATCTATATGCACACTACTCCTTCCCAGAACCTCTTCTCGATCTATTTTCCCCCTCCTTATTTATGCTCTCCTCCTCCTCTCCTCTCCTCTTATCTCACAAACACAAAGTTTAATTAATCAAAATGGATTCATTAGGGTTTGAGGATTTCCTCCCCTCGATGGCGCAGAAGCTCGGCGCGGAAGGGCTCATCGAGGAGCTGTGCAAGGGGTTTCGGCTTCTGATGGACTGCGAGAGGGGCGTGATCACGCCGGAGAGCTTGCGGAGGAACGCGAGGCGGCTGGGGCTCGAAGGGCTGGATGATGAGGAGCTGATGGGGATGATAGGGGAAGGGGACTTGGATGGGGATGGGGCTTTGGATCAGATGGAGTTTTGCATTCTCATGGTTAGGCTCAGCCCTGAGCTCATGCAAGGGTCCCAACAGATGTTCGAAGAGGTTATTCTTGGGATGTAGTTGCATTGCATGATCAGTTATACGTACACATTTTGATTTGTGCTACAACAAACAACACAAAAGTTAATTCTCATGCAATTGTAATCGATCCCCCCCGCCCCCCCTCTCTCTCTCTCTCTCTCTTTCTAATTTACAGATAATTGATGAACAATTTTCTTTTCTTTAATTTCCTTTTTGATTCTCAATATCTTTTCCTTTTTTTTTATAACTAGAACGATATATAGGTGGAATTAATAATGATTTGTACTCCTGCTAAAGAAGAACAATAATTTATGAATAATCACGTCTCTTGATCAAATGAAGTTCCAACTTTTGTTTTGAATGCAATTTCTATTGAATCAACATCATTGGTTGTCGATGAGTCGTAAATTATTAATGTAAAAGCATGCATGTATTAATTATCTTGCAGTATATATGAAAAGCAAAATATATAATTAGTAAGGCTGAAATTTGATTAATTCATGCGGAAAAATAAAAAGGCTTCTATAGGTCTGATTTCTGAATAGAGTTGCAATTCAGAAAGCTATGATAATTTTTTCTAGCTAATTAATCCTGAAATTTTTTTGTCATCCTGTTGAAGCTTGGAGTAGAAGCTTCAAAATATTTAGGTCTCTAATTTGTTTCTCGACCCAAGAACCTTTGCTGCAACTTCCTGCTCTATACCTTCCCTGTAGTCACAAACTTGGACATCTTCTTTGCCGAGAATCTAACTTCTGCTTTCTGGATAGAAAAGTTGTTTCAAAACTCTTGGCAAACAACGCTATTTTCATAATTAAATCTATCCACTGATATTTCTCTAACAGCTCATCGTATCAGAGTGTTGGTAAAAGAGTAGGCTGAGTACTGTAGAACTAGGTGACGTCTGTTTTTTGGTTAAAATCTTGTCTTGACGTTTTCATTAGTTTTTTCTTAGTCTTTTTTTTCGCGAACCTCTGTCCTTTTGCTTTTCCGTCTTTTGAGGCCCTGACTGTCTCACCTTATGTAGCTAAATTCATTTACTTAATCAATGAATTAAGTAGCTAGCATGCTACATTTTTCTCGAAAAAAAAAAAAGAAAAAAACTCTTGGCAAACAAGTCCACCAGCGACATCTCCATATGTCTAGCCTATAAATAGTTTCTGAAATAGCTTTTTTATTTTGTAAAGTCATAAACAAATCATCTTAAAATTAAAAATCTAGAACTGATCAAAATAAGTTTATAATCACATCACTGACAAAAAGGGATATATCAAACTATATATATCCAGGCATCCAAAGAAAACTCGATATATAGCAACTATAGAGAGATAACAAAATTAATTGGATTCATCACACACTATCGTATTTCTGGTTGGATTTAAGCTCAAATTTGCATGTTATGCAGTTTGAATGGTTCGCTTGAGATAACATGCATGTAGTTAGCATCTCTGTTTGATAAGCAGAAGTTGAACATTTTTACAAACAAAATACCTAAAATAAGCTTGCTTTAGAGCCCAATAAATAGGAGCTCAAATTCTGAATTTTCTGGTTGTTAGTGTTACATTACAAATAAATTAAAAATAATTAAAATTTAATTATTACCAAGTCGATATGTCCGAGTGGTTAAGGAGGCAGACTAGAAATCTGCTGGGCTTGCCCGCGCAGGTTCGAATCCTGCTGTCGACGATATTTATTTATTTATTTTTATTTTTATTTTTTGGACAAAGTTTAAAATAATCATAATAATGTCCGAAGCCACTCCTAAATATCAGAGACAGGTTTCAATCCTGGGACCCGTGGGGCTCCCACCACGCTTCCGCTGCACCACTCTTATTTGATCTAATTAAAAATTTTTAAAAATAATTTGAAGGGTTAATTCGATACATATTTTGGATTATAAAATTTGTGGTGCTGATCATAAACATTATTATATGTCATGGTCACCACTATTTTTTTTTTTTTTTTTTTATAACCAAGATATTTCACTTGTGAACAATTAGTTGTAGTCCACTAGTTAAAGGTACTTGTTTTTTTGCCTTTTTTTAGTGGAAATATACATATCCCAACTTAGCACAATAATAAGGAAACATGAGAATGATTTTGCGAGCCAATAAATAATGTCTTGAAAAAGAAAATACTCTATTAACAATAATGTCTCTGGAATGGCTAAAACTACTAATCTACAAGTGGACCACTATGTTCTGATGTCTCTTATGTACCCCTCATATGTTCCCCTTCCCTTTGTTATCTTGATTTTTTTTTCGTTTTAATTTCAGATTTTCTTTTTGTTGTATTTCCTATTTTTACTTTCTGTGCCGGCTCCTCGAAGACCTAAGCTGCCTCCAACTTGTATGCTCAGTTCATTTTACTTAATAAACGGGTTAGCCACTGCTACCTATTTCTCAAAAAAAAAAAAAAAAAAAAAAAGTTTTATCAGGAAGACTTTTTTAAAAAACAATAAGAGATAGTAATTTTACTCTCCAATATAGATTTTTGAAAGTCCATGTCACATATGCTTATACAAAATCTAATTTTTTTTGCTAAATCTAATTACATATAATTGAAATACGTATTTAGCACAATAATAACTTACTAGTTAAACAACAATCAATTTTACACCTTTTTAAGTAACCCAGTATAATTGGTTCACATTTCCAGCTAAGTTTATTTATAAATGAAATAAACGAAGCGGGTAGCGCTTCGTTTATTCCGGTTTATTGCCAAATATATCAATATCCATTTCTTAATGAGTTGTCATTTACAAACAAAATAAATAAAAAATCAAGCATGCAAAGCCTTAGGATTTGAACCTAAACCTGCATGTTCTTAGGATCTTAGAATTTAATTAAGCATTAACTCATTCCATCACTGAGCACTCTTAGTTCTCACCTATTAATTGGCTAAAACTTTTGCAAATAAGAAAATGATTCATCTAAGAACAAAAAAAAAAAAAAAAAAATCCTCAATATTTTTGCAAAAGCACTTCATGCATGGTGCACGTAAGCTTTGCTCTCCCCCAAGTAAACCTTCCATTTATATTATTTTAATATGCATTAGCATGGTATCAACACATTTATGTTACATACATACATACCTATCAACTGCTTAAAGAGAGATTAATAAAAAAAGTTTTAGGTTAATCAAGTGATTAAATAAGAAAAAGAATCAAACCAACGAGAATAATTAAACACTTCTTTTAGAGGGAAATTTGTCTGGGTTAGGTGTTAATTGTTCCTTCTAGTGGGATTAAATTAATCTAACATCCTAGGGCACTTCTTTTCAAAACCATAGTTTATCATAGGTAAGGGTACGTACGTAGAAACTTTACTTGAACTAAGGATTATTTTGATTTCGCTATCTAATTTTTTAAAACTTTGATTTTACGATCTAATCATTCAATTTATTTGATTTGAATTAATGAACAATATTTTAACTTCAAAATTCGAATACATTGTTTATCTTTACATATATATTTTTTTATTTTTGTAACAGTAAATTTATTAAAGTAATTAGCTTAAAATTTGAAGTCAAAGTATTCTTGATCGATTCAAATCAAAGAAATTGAAAACTCAGCCACAATCAAACTTTCGAAAAGTTGGATATATAGTATATATTTAATTAAAATAATTCATAATTCAGATAAGTACAACACTTTTTAATCTTTATCATATATATTAGATTATTTAATTTTAAGTCCACATTTTAAAGCACTACTTTAGTTTTTTCAGCATTTCTCGGGATCAATAGAATTTCTTTTGTGACAATTATGTAAACTTTAATTATTAATTAACAGTGTGGAACTTTAATTTAACATTATTTATATTATTATTATTATTATTATTTTCATATTTGGACTGAAATATGGTAGGATTCTAACTCGAAGTCTTCTATTCTGATACGATATAAAACAAATAATTTCTCCTAGTTTTATTATTATTATGCTAATTAATCAAGCTTATAGAAGGTTGTATTAAACACGTGGCATAAATTTCTTGGATTATCTCCTCTGTAATTTTTAAATTTAAATAAAAGATTATTTGATATTTATGTGAACAAAAATTTGACTTGCACAATATCTTTTTTAATATTTATGCAAATCCTCAACACTATCTTTTGCAATCTCATATTCATTCCTCTAAATCCTAATAATAATAGTAGTAGTAATAATAATAATAATAATAATAATAATATTGTGGTTAACGGGTCTCGAAAATTTGACCCGTTTAGAACCCTAAAATCCCTCTGTGGTTAGGGTGTAACGTTGAACGTGCCACGCCGAATCTCCCCCTATATATTGCCTTCCCCTGATCTCCTCCTCCTCCTCCTCAACCCTCGATCGCTCTACGCAATCGCTCTCTCAATTACCCCGTCTCAAATTCTACATCATAATTCGACGCAACAATCGCAATTCCATGTAATCCTCGATCCAATCTGGCGGAGAGGAGGAGGTTCGGGATCTTTTGTCCTCTCTGTTTTTGTTTTTTCTCTATTTTTTTTGTCGATTTTTTAGGAAATTTGACGTCTATTTCGCTTAATTTTGGTTTATGATTCATGGAGTAGAAAAGGGGTAAAATCTGAATTTGGCGAGGTGAGTTGCTTTGTTTTTAGTGCGAAATTGGTGAATACGATTGAAAGATTGGCTTTTTTTTTTTTGGAGCAAAATATGGATTTCATATGTGAGCGCGGGGGAGTTGTTTGTTTTGATATGAGGATTTGATACTTCGATCATATGGGTTCTTAATTGGTAAAACCATTTATCAAAGAGAGGTGGAAAGGTCCTTTCTTTTTGTAATTATTTGTCTTTTTCTTTTTTGGGTGCCTGACCCTATAGTTTATAGTAGTTTCTATGTCATTCTCCTTGTATTCATTTACTTATCTCTTGAATCTATTTGTCTTTGGTGTATGCTCGTGTTAATTGGGAAACAATATTATCAGTATAAAGGAAATAATCATGCATGATGAGATGGCTATCTGTAATTCTTTGCTTTTTGTGTGGGACGTTTTAATAAATAAAGAGGTTATCTGTATGTTTTGATTGTTGTTGGATAGAGTGCAAATCACGATACGTCAAGGGTTTTTGCCTGTATTTATGCAGTTTCAAAATTCTACCTTTTAGTAATCCCTCCAGACCGATATCTTTGCAGGGTTCCGTCAAGTGCATGCTTATCGTGTCAGATCGATTTTGCTGATAAAGATTTCTTTCAGTCTGGCCGCTGTGAAAAGTTTGTATGGTTCTCGCACCTCTACGTGGGTGTGGGGTTATGGTGGTAAGCCGAAAAATTTATGCTTGCTTTGGGGATCGAATGCTTCCTTCATTTGGAGATTGTGCCGTGTGCTGGAGGGTCTCTCTTTTGATTACGGTTAATGTGCATGGTGACTAAGATTTAACTCTGATAGCAGAGTAGTTCCATTCTTCTTTCTTACTTCTAATTGTTGGTTAGACAAAACTGAAGGATAGTTTGCTAGCTTCGCACTCTTCGACTAAGTCGGACCTTGGTCCGTCGTTAAACTGTAAATGGTTAGGTTTTCTTGCTTCTCGGCGCCTAACCATTACCACAGATCAAAGGTAGAAAACTTGTTTTGCCATTGAACTTTTCTTTTTTATTCAAATTTTTTCGTCTGTACATTTTATGGGCAAACCCCAAGATTACAGGTGATTGGAAACAGGTCTGTAAACTGTATTTCTTTGGATCTCAAACCCCTATCAGCAATTCCTTTTTTTTTTTTTTTGGGTAATGCATTTTAGTCCAGTTCCATCAGATTAATAGTTTCTGTTAACTTTGATATAGAATATGCTATCAAGTAGCAGAGTATTTCGCTGTGTTACATAATATTCTGTCAAAAATGGTATAGAGACTGTCAAGTTTTGAAAGAATTTCTGAAATCAAACAGTATGAAATTATGTTATTCAAATCGAAAAATAAATTTTAGGGACCTGTTTTCATATCACCTAAAATAAATTTTTGGGAGCTCGCCCATCTTTTTTTTTTCCCGGTATCTGCATCTTATATGAAGTTATATTTTACTTCTTAGAAGGGTATTCACCAGTCACGTGGAGATTTACATTTGGCTCCACAAGCAACTTCGCAAGATCAAGCAATGAAGTCAGCTACAGGTTCTGCCAGTTCAAATCAGAAATCAGATGAAAATAACCCATCGAATGTTTGTATTCCGCAGCATTTGAGTCAATCTTCTCATGAAGATTGCTGGAAATCGGATGATTTGAATAGTTATTCTTGTCCCGATGATAAGGATTTTATAGAAGCGACCCATCTTAAAAAGAGCCAGTCTCTAGGAAACATTCTTGAGAAGGAGAGAGGTTATAATAATTGTGATGATGCCGCTGAGGAAGATGATGATGTTGATCAAAGATTTTCATTCCATTATTCCCCTGACAAAAACATTAAGGCGGCCAAAGATTCTTTCAATGTAGGCAACTCATGTGATGACAATCACCATGAAGAGAATTATATTGCCAACTCGGTTTCCTTTACTGACCCACTTCATCAGGAATCCCTATTCTCCATTGGCCAATGTGTCGACCATGTTGACTCTGAGCAGCCATCATCTGATACGGGACCCACAATTGAAGGGTCACATTCTGCAAATTCCGCCCAATCAGTAGTGCCTCATTCCCGATCTTTTGAGAATTTATCCTCTATTGGCGATGCTAATATTGATTATTTGAATGATGCATCTTTTCCTCATGATATGGATGGAGAACTGAATTTATATGCAAAAGGTTCATTCGCTATTGTAGATGACAGACACGAATGCAATCAGTCCAACACTAACGGTGACAATTATTGTACTGGATCTGCTGGAGTTGAATTTGGTCAAAACCTTCAATTTGAATCTTTTGCTCAAAATCTTGATGAGCCGAATCCCAAGGAATTTAATATGAAGAGAATTGAAGAGTGGATTACTCAAATTGATATTGAAAACGATATGATCGTGGAAGAACAAGGCGAAAGTTCTAGTTCTGCTTCTAGAAGAGTTTCTCAAGTGGTAGCTGGTGTTTCTGCCACGAAACATGATTCTAGAAGTAGTCTTGGAATGGAGTTGGCTTACAACTATATATCGACTTTGAATGCTGCTTCTTCATCAGCCCAGATGGCCAATCTGGGTTTGGTCGCCATCCCAATTCTTAGTGCATTTGTTGGGTTGCGGGTTTTAAACTTATCAGGAAACTCTATAGGTATTCATGTTATCTTTTGTAGTAATGTTGATGGGTATCTATCTTCTTAAAAAACGAGAAGATGGTTTCCATTTTTTTTTTTTTTTTGTGGTTATATTTTTCCCTTTGCTACAATTTTGTAATATTTTACTTCTGTGTCCAGTTCGAATTACTGCCGGAGCTCTTCCAAAAGGTCTTCATGTGCTAAACTTGTCGAAAAATAACATCTCAGCCATTGAAGGTCTTAGAGAACTGACACGTCTCCGTTTGCTGGACCTGAGCTACAACAGGATATCCAGAATTGGACATGGTAATGATTCCGGATTTCTATTTGTTATGCTTTCTAGTTCTTGATTTACTCGTATTTTGACGATGGGCGTGAGTTCTATCTTTTTGACGAAATCATTCTTTTTCGTATGTGCAATAGTGTTTTCTTGGGTATTTAAGGTTAATATAGTTATCTATCCTTGCTTGGATTATTGTGGAACCAAAATAGAGACATCTGTGAACTCTCATATTACCGGCACTTGTTTTACTTGAAATCAAGCATCAGTTATCCACTAGGTTGGAACTTTTACTATCTGTGGACTTTATATCAGTCTTTTGAGCAAATCATCAACAGCTACGGCTGTTCTTATCTTCTTTAACTTCGTACCCATTTGGACGCATGGTTAGAGTGTGTTTATGACTGTGGTGTCGCATGCTTTTCGACATGCAATGCCTAAAAAGCAGGAATTTGAGAAAGCTACAAATCGGAGTTTTCTCTACTAAAGCAAGATGACAATATATTTGTTAACTTACTAATATTTTGTTGTATAATTTCTTGACAGAAAAAAAACCATATATGTGTAATGTTATCACCCAAACTTTTCTTAGGATCTAAAAATTGTGCCGCATCTTATCTCGAGGTTATCTACATTTCTTGTTATATATAGTAAAGGAGATTCTATTGGACTCCTGGTGTCCTTTTACCTTTTACCTATTGCCAGAGGTACCCTTATGTTTTCGTTGTTCAAAATTATTTCATCCAGTGTAGAGATTGATTTCTTGGTGAAACTTGAGAACTAACAACCAACGCATCTTATAACGTATCTGATTGATTTCTGTGGTACTTCTTTTTTCTTTGTTCAAAAATATTTCATCCAGTGTAGAGATTGATTTCTTGGTAAAACTCGAGAACTACAACCAATGCATCTTATAACTTCTCTGATTGATTTCCGTCATTCCGTATCTCCGTTCTGTATATATTACTTTTATCATCTGGTAATTTAAGAAAATTCATGGAACCAACTCTCTAAAGATCACTATTGTCTTTTTTTTTTCACACTTCACTAATTCAATTGTTTTAATATTTTCAAGGTCTTGCATCCTGCTGCTCCTTGAAAGAGCTCTATTTAGCTGGGAACAAGATCAGTGAGGTCGAGGGCCTGCACCGCCTTCTGAAACTGAATGTCCTCGACCTCCGCTGCAACAAAATATCAACATCAAAAGGCTTGGGCCAGCTTGCTGCCAACTATAGTTATTTACAGGCAATAAACCTCGAAGGCAACCCCGCCCAGAAGAATGTTGGTGACGAGCACTTGAAAAAGTATCTACTCAGTCTTCTACCGCACCTCGAGTACTACAACAAGCAGCCGATCAAGGCGGGTAAAGAGTATTCAGATCGACCTAGTCATCGGATGAAGTCGTCTCGTCCGTTGGAACGTGGCGGTGTGCGGTTGGATCGGAAGCTCACTCAGAGGGCAACAATAGTCAGTCCGTCAAAGCTGTCCAAGAGCCGAGATGTGCGCCGTCCTCCGACAGGATCAAAACCGAGCGATCATGACCGTATGCACGATAGTAGGAGGAGGCTGTTAGGGGTTGAGGTCAGCAACCCTATACGAAGAATCCGAAGCGAGGGAGCTCTATGAAACTACCTGATTAGAAGCGCAGTTGGAATCATTAGTATCTTTGGCTTTCAAATAGGTAATGAGTAAGTAGGAACGTAATTTGGTTTCTTATTGGAGTTGGAAAGATGAATAATAATATAATTACTAGGAGTGGTTCTATATGCTGTTGAATTATGGAATAATGTTTAGGTACAATTAATATACGTTCTTATGTTCACAATTGATGGCGACGTGTTATTATCTCTGTTGTGGTAATGCAAGGCTGGTTATGAGTAGTGATACTATTTTTTTTTTTTTTTTTTTGTTGTTTTGAGATTTTTTTTTTTTTTTGAGAAAAAATAGGCTTCTACCGTTGCAAGATATTAGAAGTTGAAAACACTGCTGCTAGAACAGTGTTACAAGAATTATTAAATTTGCTCCAATGATCTCCACTGATTTCCTTTAATAGTGCTGCACCTGGAGAATTACACAGAATAAATTTGTAAAAACACAATTATACTGTACTGTACTGAAAGATGCATACAATAATTTTACAACACTAAACAGAGCACAAATTGAACATAGCAGGACACTCCATTAAATGATACTATTTCTTAAAAAGTTAACAAGCAGTTTTATTCTCCACAACACATTACTCGCTTATTCAGACCTTCAAAGCAAAGTGGCTGCTGAAACTCACAATTACTACAACAGAAACAACAAGCAGAAATGTATCTTTTATGCATGTTTGCTTCATGCCTACATAGAACTCACGCTCATGGAATCCATGTCAGAAGTTTCAGTACTAACGCTCCGTATAGTTTCAGTACTGACGCTCGATACGATATACGGGTAGAGGGGATATGTGGCAAGACCACATAATCCTTCTTGTGCAGCCACATCTTTTGCTATTCGAATGTATCCGCTTTCACCCCACTCTGTCCCCCATGAGTTTTTCATTATCCAATAATTTTTTCCCGATTCCTCACCGTAACCAACTATCACGACAGCGGAGAGTAGGCTCACAAGGTTCATCAAAAATACCACCGTAATGTTGCCAAGGTTTGGCATTAACTGCAACGACAACTGGTTGGTTGTTCACAGCTTTCATGAGCTCGGCTTCATTGTTTTGAGGGGCCGACGCGTAGCCAGTAATATAAGCTGCATGATCAGGTAGCTTCGTTTCGTCACATACCCCTTTAGATCCTTTATATGGATAGTTAGCCTCAGTTGTCAAGCCTTTATTTGCGACGACAAAATCGAAAGCTTTGGGTAGGTTACCGCTCTTGCAATCACCACCACCAGAACAGTCTAGAACTTCTTGTTCTGACAGAGATGTTAGCACCCCTTTTTTTATCTTGTAGATCCCCTCAACTGCTGCTACCGCTGCAAACGCCCAACAAGAACCTAGTTTTGTATTGAGTATCACATTAGAATCATGGATTCAAGAGAGCAAGCACATGCGTATGTACATATATAAGTGTAGCTATATACATTAGCTCAAAGATAAGTTACACATAGGCGAAAAATCTTACCGCATGTTGATAATTGGTTCATGACTCCAGTTACAGCACCTTCAGTCCTCCAATCAACAGCGGTCCGCAAGGGCAAGTTTTCATAATCGAAATCCGACATGGAGGTCTCTGTAGTTGTTGGGATCTCCTCGGCTGTTACAGCTCCAGTCGCGTACGTATCTACAAACTCCTCGTTCGTAAGATCAGTAAACTGGGTTATGCCGAGGGTGTACGAACGCCCGCCAACTTTGTTGAATTCTTCGATATACTTCACATTGTCCTTGAAGATCTCATACCGCCGCTGCTTCTCCTCCGCATTCGCGTACACTCGACCGTGTTCGGACATCCACTCTTCGAACATCTTCATCGTCGGTCCATCAGTTCTAGCATTGCAAGAGCCAAACACCGAAGTGAGGGACAACAAGACAAGCAGTGACGAACCGATAAGCAAAAACTGGAACGTGAAAGCCATAACTTCAATTCTGTGTTCAATTACAACTAGAAATTAATTAGAACTTTCGCTTGTGGGTTAGTTGAGCACTTAAAATTAGGCTCATTAATATAGAGACTTGGCGAAGGCAATGTGGCAATGTGATTGAGTGCCCATACTATTCTCTTCCATGGAATCTTACTATTCTCTTCCTTTGGTTCCACAATCGATTATCCAAGCTTTGGACGGGAGCACCTGCAACTAAGGTTTCACAAATGAAATTTACTAGAATAGAGTATTATGTCATGTTAAACTAGCTAGTACCATGTGCAAGCCTCTCCATATAGAGTATTATGTCATGTTAAACCTAGTACCATGTGCAAGCCTCTCCACATATATACATATATATATATATATAGAGAGAGAGAGAGAGAGTTGAGCTAGAATACTATTGATAGCAAATCGGCACTTTTGCCACCCATTTGTTTTCGATGATGGAGCCTCCAAATCGACGATCGGCACCGTTGAACATAATCTATATCACTTGAAGCGTTTAGAAATTAATTTAGTGTTTGGAGAATTAGGGAGGAATATCCCCTTATTCCCCCCCTAGTTTTCCAACCAAACACTACTATACATATATATGAAGCTTATACATATGAAGCTTACTCCACATTAATGAGTACGTACTAGTGTACTACTCCACATATACACACATTAATGAGTACGTACTAGTGTACTCCACATTAAGGAGTACCTACTAGTGTACTCCACATTAATAAGTGTACTACTAAGCTTATACATATGAAGCTTATACAGATCCATGAAGCTTATAGGTACCGTTTGATTCGGGTATAAGTAAAAACTAGCTATTACAGGGATATGTACAAGTATGAGGATAAGAAAAATAGTGTTTGGATGAAAATTGGGTTGTTCCCGGGAATAAGAAAAATATTAGATAGTTTTATATAAAAAATAGAAATGTTTGTGGGAATAACCAAAAATTACTATTCTCGAGTAAAAAATTAGCGTTTGAATATAAAGAGAGGGATAAGGGTCTATTCCTATTCCTATTCCCTAACCAAACAAAGCCTATACAGATCGATGAAGCTTACTCCACATTAATGAGTACATTAATGAGTGCGTGGTACTACTCCACATATACACAGTACATTAATGAGTACGTAACTATTGGTTAAGATCCAGTATATCACATATGTAGAAATTCCTCTAAAAAACCATCCATATAAAAAATATATTTATAATTTAGAAAAAAATAAATATCCATATTTATAACAATCCATTTAAAAATTAAACGAATTTTTTATTTTTCCGGTTATTCATTATCAATGCCTTTTAATTTACTCAAAGATCTTTTGCATGAAAACATTATAAATGCAGTTAAATGTACACTATATTAAAATTAACTAACTATAATGATCGATGTACACAAATTGTAAAAGAAAAAAAATCATATATATTTTTCTTGAGAGTAAAGTAAAATACTATCGTCTCATTCATTTAGAAAATTAATGAACTAATTTACAATATGAGACAATGGGCCTCCCAAAGAAAGAAAGAAAAAAAAAAACTATATTAATTTAGACAAAGTAAAGAATTAACATATTAACCGTCTCTACATTCCTTATCGTTCAGTGTCTTCTCAACTTTTCGGCTGGAAATTCGACCAATGAGTTCAAACTCCTATTATTTTTTTCTTTTTTGAGAGATAAGTAACACACTATCTGTTTCGTTTATTTTATTTAGAAATAAACTTAGTTGGAAATGTATTTGTTAAATCGCCCAACTCATAATTGGCAAATTCGGAATCAAATTTGCGACCTCGGGTATCAATCGTCAAACCCTTTGCTACTAGCTCTAGGGACGGTCACTGCAATCATCCAAACGTTTTATGAACATCCTTGACTTCGGGTATCAACCGTCTTCTCATCCTTTTCTTCCGTGGAGCACTATAAAGGTTTTATGATCGATCCTTCGAACTGGAAGAGGTAGAAGGAGCACTAATTGGAGGATTGGAGGTGACCAAACAAAATATATTCATGACTGCTTTCGACCGCAAGTTTGCGATTATTTTCAGAGCTCATGCACCCAAACTCCTCTTTTCAATAGTTTGCCCAAATCCAGCTCCACACAGGCCATCTCAAACCGTAACAGTGGCCTCATCCACTTTGACGGGCCTCAGCGAGCGAGTACATTCATTAATTGGCCACTCATAGAGGTGGCAATCCAGCTCGCTGTTCGCAAGCTAGCTCGTGTTAATTTCGAAATATTTCCGAATCGATCATTCGTTTAGTCGAACACGAAATTTGAATTTTTCGGCTCGTTTAATAAACGAGCCGAACACGGCGGTCAACTCGCTCGTGTTCGGCATAGATATGACTCCGAATAATATATTTTATATTTATATAATTTATTTAATTTATATTTTTATATATAAATAAATAATTATATATTTTTATTATTTAATTTTTAGCAAAATAAAAATATAAATGCGAGCTTAATTATAAAAAGACTTATTTGTATATAAAGTTTTAACTATTAGATCAAAGTCTAATGGATAAGATTTTATAAATTTATTTTTTAATATATTTAATCTATTTTTTTTATTTTTTTATTTATTGTTAGATTGGCACACAGACCGCCTGCTTAATATGAAAGCATTAAACGAATCAACACGACACCCTACCGCCAGTAATCTGCTGTTGACTCGTTTTAGAAACCCTAGCCACGCACCATCAAGGGAGTACATTTGATGTGTCAGATTTCATTAGTACATAGAGGAATTCTATATATACTATCACACTTACATCACGTCATCAATAACAAGTCAATCATCTTTCTTCTTTTCAAATAAAAGTACAATAATAAAAGTACTTTTTTATAATCATGATGAGACATATATTTCTAAAAAAAAAAAATTTGATTGATTTATTACGCCACGCCATCAATATATCTGTTGCATTCTAGAATTTTTCCAGTACATAGGCTTTTCACGAGGAACACGGGACGCCTCCCAAGTAGGTATGTACATGTGCCATATTCTGGACATTTAATTGTAAAGTGTAATCAAGATATTAATTAACCTCCCAACCAGATCTAGTATTTCGGCCGCTTAATTGGCTCCTGCATTTTTTAGAGCATGCATGCATGCATCTACGTACATATCCGCGGCGACGAGATAATGATCAGTAATTAATGGCCTTGAGCTTAATTGTTGAGGACCTCATCTAGATCGAATACGTAACCCTCTCCTTCGCAAGGTGGGTTACGTCGTCCTTAATTTAATTTCCAGCAACTTAATTCACAATTATTTTTTGTCTTACATTTACGGCTAATTCTTTTTTTAAATAAAAATAAACAAAATAGATAGCATGTAATTTTTTCTTCAAAAAAAATTTGTTCTAGTTGAACACATTTTCTTAGCGGATGAAGCGGAAGATTTAGGATATTATCTTGGACTTGATCTATCTGTATATAATGCACCATATTTAATTTTTG
This sequence comes from Aechmea fasciata, assembly GCA_025177825.1. NCBI lineage: Eukaryota > Viridiplantae > Streptophyta > Magnoliopsida > Poales > Bromeliaceae > Aechmea > Aechmea fasciata. Next base: position 7,680,582 of record CM045932.1, on the reverse strand, counting down.
ATAAATTGATTAATGCCTTAAAATTAAAATGTAATTGATATATATATATATATATATATGTAACCCACACCTTAAAAAACTTGACTTGAAGAATCTATTATCCAGTAATCAAGTAAGCGCTAAAATATGGCTTTAGTTTTTTTTAAAAAAAAAACGCACATGTTAAATGTAAAAAATATATTATATTTTTTTTTTAAAAAAATAATAGTACGTAGTTTGAGAGTAAATTACTACATCACATTAAAAGTATATAATAGCCATTTCAACTGCTATATTATCTCAAGAATTATAATTATTTAATTATTACATCACCTAATTAAAAAGTTGGTTTGATAATTAAATTAGTACGTAGTTAGATCATCTAGCAGGTAGGCGTATCATTTCTAGAATTTAATGTAATAACTAAATTAGTTAATTACTTTATCGATTTATTTAAAAATAATGAAAAATTAATTAAACAAAGTGATATATTTAAAATAGAAACTAAAGTCTAGTGACTTAATTGAAAAAAAAGTTAATTGCACCATCGGTCCCTGAACTTCAAGTGAAACTTCGTTTAATTCAATGAACTTTATTTATATTCATCTCATTCATTGAATTTTGATTTTAATTTCAATTGTGTAACTTCAAAAAACTTAATATAATTTTGAACAATGCTAGCTACTCCTACACCGTCAAAAGAGGGTAGGATATGTGGATCGTAAGATCTAGCCAACTATTCAAAAAACACGTGCTGATAGAAAGGATGCATTCATTACGCTTAGGGGCTCAGCCACAGTGCTCGTAGGTTTCGACCTAATTCAACCGTTCTGAACATTACGTTTATTCTCTTACCGTTAGATTTTCTGTAAACCATACTTCCACTCAACTTATTAGACTTACTTAACTTAACTTATTAATTTTTTGAATCCATTAATTATCATGAAACAGAATGTTAAATATATTTTAGTCCAATATTAAATAGTCAACAGGATACACACCCCACACTTGAATGGTGGGGTGTGTATTCTAATTTTCAAGCACATGTGATAAAGAGAGAGTTAATTAATTTAGTTTCCACGTCATTTTTTAGAGACGTCGCCGCCATTAATGTCTCTACTGACAAATAACTAGGTTGTCTGGTGCTTTATATCAAATTGCGTCAGTGGTATGACATCATTGGTAGTTGAATAGTGATAACTTCGAGACAAAGTGCGTCATTGGTATGACATCATTGGTAGGTAAATAGTAATTGATAACTTCGAGAAAAAGTAGTAGCTGAAGTTACGACTATATTCAAATCATATTCCCTCCAAGCGCTCTCCCAACGACGGTCCTAACGCAAGTAATAAAGGACTTGATAATTGATGTCTGATATTTTAAATTTGAGTTTTAATTGATTTATATTTTCAGTTAAGTTTATTTCTAAATAAAATAAACGAAACGGATAGCTTATTATCTATCTTTTTTTAAAAAAAAAATAAAAAAAACTAGTAACTAATGTTTACCTGAACAAACTTCAATTGGCCAAATATTAGAACTCCATGATGAATATCAAAATACTATTTAATTAAATATTTGTGTCTTGGCGCTATCAAAAATTTAAACTCAAGGTGAATAAGACAATGGAAGCGTAATAACAATATTTAAGGGCAATAGCCTATATATTTCTTTGCACAAATCTACCTTATATCTATCCTTTAAAAATAGAGTAAACTTCAAATCCCACTCCCGTAGTTTCGTACTCTTTCATAATTTAAAGTGTATTAATTTAGTATTCTATGATTTTATTTTTCTCTTTTTCTCAACTCCTCCGTTAATATTTCGTTAAATTATATACAAAAAACTTCAGATATTCCACCTAAATTTATTGAATATTCACTTTATTATTTTTTAGTTTTAACTTAATTTATCATTAATTTAACGAAAAAGTAGTAGAGGGGATAATAAATAAAAAAATAAATAAAACTATAATAGGGTATAATATACAACCTATTCCACCTGCCTACATACGAGTGCGAGCCAAAATTTCTATTTAATTATCTGATCTTTATATTTTATTTCTCCGTTGCTAGCTCCTCTACTTTTATCTCGATCCCCATTTGATAAAGGGCTTTTTTTTTTTTTCAGTGAGTGTTAAATTTTCAAAGAATAATTTTTGGAGATTGAAAGCAAAGACGAATCACACCATCGGTACCTGGACTTTATAAGTGAAATTTTGTTCAGTTCGGCAAACTTTAATTTGTTTAAATTAGTCACCAAACATTAATTTCCATCTCAATATGATCACCTCATCAAATTTTGCATAATTTGTAAACAAAACAGAAAAACGGTAGCTAATTTAGCTACCATATAAGTATAATTTATTCAAATTTTATCTATAGACTAAGGATGATCAAACTTAGCGGAATACAATTAGATGGGATATTTTACCACAGTAGATCGAATGACAATTAACTATTAATTTATTCTCTGTGAAATCAGCCTATAGAATATTGAGTGATGGGGGAACGAGGGATGGGCGTGCAAACAGGATCTGGAAGCTCGGTATTCCGCTTAAGGTTAAAGTGTTCGGATGGTTAGTTCTTAAGAAGAGAACACTTACCTATGATAACCTATCGAAGAGAGGGGGGACTGGGGATACTACCTGCGTGTTGTGTAGGGCCCACGAGGAGTCCGTAGACCATATGTTCACTCAATGCGTCTTTACCAAGTATATCATGGTGATGGGGCTTGAAGACGTGCAGGAGGAAGAGATGGGTAACGACGACGTGCATGTCGTTTGGGATACGTGGATGGGTGGGCTTGACGCACAAGCTAGGAAGAATGGACTTCCGGAGCTCGTTGCATATGCTGGTGGACGATTTGGAAGGCCAGGAATAATATTATTTTTTGTAATTTTTAGTTTGATCCTGTTTTAGCCGTCCAAAGTCTCAAGGCACTACTTTTGTCGTGGAAACATCTGCTACGTTAGGCGTGGGTCATATTGTCCTCACCGATATTTTTTTTTTTTTTTTTTTTAGGCCCTGGATGCCTCACCTCTGTAGCTAATTAGTTCATCCAATCAATGAATGAAGCAGGTAGCATGCTACCTATTCTCAAAAAAAAATTTGTCTAAACAAATTTCAATTATCCAAATTTGTGTAAACAATTAACAATTAAAAGTTTACATATATGTTCTTCACCTACGGGAGGTCTCGATTTATTACGCAATTAACTTTACAAATAGCTTACACGTGAAGTCACCGAGTCCATGCCAGCATGCAGGCCGCTCAAAATTATTCCCAGATCTGATAATTAAAAATTCAACATAATTTTAGTGAAGTCGCACATGCGCGGATGGTGGGTAAGTTGTGCGCGCGGATCGAGAACTAGAGTAGTATAATATTTAAGGAGCCTATAAATAGAGGCAGCCTCTCGGAGCACTCTCCACCCATCTATCTACCACGTACGTACCTTGTGATAGAACAAACAAATAGATATAGAGAGGCAGATATATAGCTAGCTAGCACGAGAGCCATGGGTTTGGATGACTCGGTGAGCTATGACACTATCGTGATCGGCGGCAACACATTTGCCGTGCTGACCCTGAAGGCAGCGGACAGCCATCACCGCTTCACAAAGGAGCTCATCGGCGAGTACAACAAACGACTCCAGCAGGCCGTCACCGACGAAGTTAAAGGCCTCATAACCGCCCACGACGGTGACTGGTTCTCCGGCGGCTTCAACTACATATCGGACCCCGAGGAAGAGTTGGTGGTGGAGTTCCAGCAGCTGATTGCCCAATTCATCGAGCTGCCGTTCCCGACGGTGGCCTACGTGTCGGGCCGCGCGTACGGGGCAGGATTCACGCTGGCGCTCTTACACGACTACTTAGTGCTGTCGAACGACGCCCCCGTTAGTTTGCACCAGGACGAGCTGGCTAATGAGCATGAGTTGCCGCCGTATGCCGCGGCGCTGGTGAGGGACAAGTTCCCGTTCTTGGCCGCGCTGGAGCTGCTGGTGTCGTCGGTGTACGTCACAGCCCCGCAGTTCGCGCCCATAACCGATTACGTGAAGCCGTACGTAGCGTGGACCGTGGAGAAGGTGGTGGATAAGCTGCTGGAGCCATTGGTTGGCCTCGTCGGCAACAAGTATAGTGACGTGCGGAAGATCCTGCTGCCCCAAGTGTATCAGCTGGTGAAACCCAAACCGGCTCGCGGCCAGCGAGTTTGAGAGCCTGCATGCATGGCTCCGTACGTGCATGCTTTTTGCATGCATGTTTTCGCCCCCTCGTATGGATTGCCTAATCCATATCAGTACTGCTAGTACGTATCTGTAAGCTTCCAGTCCGAGTCCGAGTCCGAGTCCGAGTCAGTTTACTGTGCTTATATTTCCTTTTTGAATAAAATGGGGGGGTGATGTCGGTCGAGTGAGTCTATCTCCTTTGTCATTTACTATGTTGGGATGTTCTAATGTACTAGTGAAAAATAATGCTTGCTTAATTGTGTCTCTTATTCATTTGTGAGTGTTTGGATTGGTCTTTAATTTCCGCTCCAGAGCATACTTGGAATACGGAAACTTTTTGAGCTTGGATGGAACTTTGGACCATTAATGTAGCTCGAGTTCCTCTGAAGTCACAAAAAACTTAACTCCAAAAATTTCGTCACAAAACTTGAACTTACAAATATCTCATTACGAATGCCACAATCCACTGAGAAAACAAAAGGCCGAAGCGATTTGGATTGGGCCTGGTCCATCGAACCATTTCGGATTGAGGTATTGTTTGGCCTGGTCCGATAACCATGGATCACTCATTCCTTTTTTGGCTCAAGGTCGAAAAGATGTAAAGCCATGTGCTTGGAGTCATAGATGGACTTGAGAGTCAAGGACAACGAACAAATTAAATATACAACAAAATGGTGCGCAAAGGACCTGAATTTAGCTGCTGTATGTTTGTTTTTTTTTTTTTTTTTTTTTTTTTTTTTTTTTTTTTTTGAGAATAGGTAGCGAGGCCCTATAACCCGTTCGTTAAATGCATTATTTAGTGACGTTTAGAGGGGAAAGCGACCCGGAACTCCGGATTGAAGAAAAGAGACAAAAGAAACAGAAAGAGAAAGAAAAAGAAAAAGAGGTAGAAAGCGTAACTAAAAGTAACTAAAAGTAAATGCAGGAAGAAAGTCATAGATGTTCCATCCAAGCTTTGGCAAGGGAGATGACTCGGTGAAGGGCCCGAGCAGCATGGGGGGCTGCCGAGCAGCATGGGGGGCTGCTGTATGTTGTTGGGCGATTTGACGAAAAAGAAACAACGTGATTTTTAGAAAGCAATCTTTTAACCCCGCCCCAGCAGTCGTTATACAAATTCAGAATGTGAAAAAGGAATTGGTTGAGTTTTGCTGAACCAAGTTACAGGTTTTAATTTTTTATTGCAAGTTCGCTGCTTTTTATTTCTATTTCTTTCTCTTTTTTTCCTCTTTATTTGTTGCCCTTAACTTTTTCGAGACACCGATGTCTCAATTTTTATAGTTAAATTTATTTACCAAATGAATGAAGTAAATAACAAGCTACCTTTATCTCAAAATTAAAAAAAACAAAATGGTGCGCATGTTTTGTACTTCTAGGGTAGCGTTTGGTTCGGAGATAAGTAAGAACTAGCTGTTACAGGGATAGGTACAAGTATGAGAATAAGAATAATTTTGTGTTTGGATGAAAATAGGGATAAGGATAGGAATAAAGGGATATAAGGAAAAAAGTGTTTGGATGGTATTTGGGGATAAGAGGATAGTAAGGTGGTGAAATATAAAAATTACTAAACTACCCCTTGGGGATAAGAGGATAGTGAGGTATTTGGGGATAAGAGGATAGTGTTTGAATTGAGGACAACAGTTCCCAAGAAAAAAAAAAGTTGTTTGGGGATAAGATTGGGGATAGCAGGATATCCCCCTTGCTATCCCCAATCCAAACACTGCTCACTCACAAGGATAATATTGTAAAGAGAATACGAGAAAATTAAGAGATTAAATAGTTTTCGGAAAACATCATAGGGATTAATATTGAGACTATATCATTAATTTGCAAGAAATATTATAATTGGCGGAACCATACTATTTACTTTTGCACAATTTTTTGTGCAGAAAGTCATGTCTTTGCCACTTGCACTAGAGTCGAAACAACCAAATCTTTTGTAACTTGTGTTAAGAACATTTGGTAAATTAAATAATAAACTATTACCAATTAGAGAAGTTTTTTTTTTTTTATGGGTAGCTAGGCTATAAGATTAGGGCTCGAATATCAGGGGGTGTGCATTATGACCTAATAAGAAAAAAAAAAAAAAAGAAAACCATGCACAGACGAATCTCCCCATAGAAAAAACAAATGAAAGATTTTTCACACACTTTGGATTCTGCAGCACCTTGGAAAAGTTACCGTAAATTAAGTGCTTAACAAAAGGGAAAAAAAAAGAAAAGAAATTAAAATAAAGACTAAGGTCAAGGGGGTTTATTACACAAATTAATATCACCATTCATCAAAACCTCTTTATTTGAACATGAGTCTTATCTTAAAACTAAACATCTTCATTGAGAGAAAAACCAGAGTCTCATAGTTTCACCTGACCCTCTACTAAAACAAAACCTTAATAAGACCATTGATGCCTCACCCATGGAGGCCTATTTAATCCTTATTCAGTGAAAACATCGAGACAATGCCCATGTACCTGAGTATTATTTGAGCCATTCTCATCGTACACAAAATTACACAGGTATGTAGGTATAGGAGGCATGCTGACCTCTTGAACTCCCTCTAGCATCTGAACAACTAGTCCCATGGATGGCCTGCTGCTTTCAAGTTCTTGAATGCACCAACAAGCAACTCTGCATGCTCTTTCGAGCTCTTCGCCGTTTGCTTCACCCTTCAACTTGTTGTCTAGCAAGCATGACACCTCGCCTTCGTGGATTTTCGCCGCGGCCCAAGTAGGAAAATACACATACGTTCCGTCTTCCGACCTCTCCGTGTTTCTCCTGCCGGATATTACCTCGAAAAGCATCATCCCGAAGCTATAAACGTCGGCCTTGTGCGTGATAGCTAGCCCCGATATCCACTCCGGCGCCAGATATCCTATTGTCCCCCTCATAGTTGTCAGGACCCGGCTTCCGTCTCTAGTGAAGAGCTTGGCCATGCCGAAATCTGCGATTCTCGGTGAGAATTGCTCATCCAAGAGTATGTTTTCCGGTTTGATATCACAGTGTATGATGAAGTCCTTGCATTTCTCATGGAGATAAGCTAAGCCTCTCGCAATTCCAATTGCTATTCGGTATCGCTGGTTCCAATCCAAGAAGGTATCGGAATTAGTTTTTGAAAATAAGTGAGAGTCTAAAGAGCCGTTTGTCATGAACTCGTAGACGAGCAATCTTCTAGTTCCTTCCGCACAAAAGCCGAGGAGGCGAACTATGTTGACATGCTGAATCATGCCGACCGTGATCACCTCCGCTCTGAACTGCTTCTCTCCCTGCCTGAGTCCTTGGAGTTTCTTCACGGCCACAAGCGTTGAATCACGCAAGGTCCCCATGAAAACACTTCCGAAGCTCCCTTGGCCTAGCTTCTTTGAGAAATTCTTGGTAGCACTCTTCAGATCAGAGTAGGAGAACACTTGAAAACTCTTCGAATAAATTGGGTCTGCAGTGCGCGATCTTTTCCTGCATCTCCAAGTAACGATCAAACGGACAGCCAAGACAGTCGCAGTCCCTAATACTACACATACGGTCGGTCCTATCGGCGGCCGCTCTGGATGCTTATTTTTTCTCCGAGAATCTATTTCTGTTCGTATGCTAATTGACCAGCCATCTGAGCAATCATCACATTGGGCCGAATTGATCAAATCTCCGTGCCACAACTTGCAGTCGGAACGTAAAGAGTAAGCGGTGCAAGAACAATTACTTGTGCAGGCAGACTCACATCCTTCATAATCATTGGCAGGGGAACTTTGGGGATTATCAGGAAATCTCTTTAAAAAATACATCATATAGCTCGAATTCTCGTTCTTGCAATTCAGAGGGATAACTCTACGACATCCACTGCTGTAATCCCCTCCTTCCCACGATTGTGGGTTCGTCGGTAAAAACCCTGCTGGGCATATGCATTGCATACTTGCTGTGTCACAGATGCCAAAAGGCCCACAGTAGAAACCGACACCGCAGGAATAAAAGGGATACTTCTGAATAAAGCACCCCACGGAGGAATTCTCTGAACATTTATACCTGTAAATCAAATTAATTCCCAAAAAGATAATAGTGTAATCATCCCTGCCATGGAAAGTGAAAGTGCCTTTTTGGCTATCTTGATGAATATCTATCACGGTAGGAACAGCTAAATGCTGGACAGAGTGATTATACTCACCGGGTTCGTTCTCTTGTAACACGAATTGGGGACTTCCAACTGCCTCTACGTAATCGAGAGACAAGTAGTAGGAGGGATCAGAAGCTGATGAAGTTAAGAAGATGTGATTCCCGGTGGAACGGTCGAACCCAAGTGGTGCACCTGGGAGCCACGTATCAGACGGGTGATCAAAGCTCTGCCACAACACATTTGAAGAGTTCAGTCCATCCCGCAGAACCAGGTTTCCGCTGTCTAGCAGAACTGCAACTGTCGAGTTACTCGCCGCCGGTGATGTCACGTTGGTCGACCAAATTAAACTGCCATTTTTAGGGAGGAGGATTAAATTACCATCGTCGGAGATACGTAGCTGCAAATCGGTGGTGGTGAGCAGGGTGCTATCTATATATACAGACCAAACTGGGCCCTGGAGATCATATTTCCTGGACCAAATGGCAGGGCAAGGATAGTAGTAATCATCTAGCGCGGGCAAACCCAGCTCGAAATCCCCGTTTTCGGAGACGATGGTCTGGTTACCGGTGAGAGGATTGCCGGCGGTGATGTTGTCACGTGCCGCGACAGCACGGAGGTTGCAACAGCAGAAAACAAATACGGAAGTGAGGAGAAACAGCAGCTTGGGCTCTTCGGAGTTCATCGGAGGTCTCTTTCGAGAGAATCTGGGAATTATTTGCAGAACAAAACTCTGCATGCAGCAACCTCAAACAGAGATGATAAAAAGATCCAAGTTTTCGAAGTGCGCCTTCTCTTGTTTGGTTCATGTCCAAAATTTGTGGAGCACACCAAAGTTTGAATCGATCCTATTGGTGGTGGGCTCGTATGCAGCTTCCTCCAAGTCAAAGTGGTAGACACTCTTGACCGACTCTGTACTTTTCTACAGTCAAATTAAGTGCCCATCTTTCTAGCACGAGGACTCTAATTTTTTTTTTTTAAAAAAAATGCTATTTAGTATTTACACATACAAAAAATAGATAAAAATTTTACTTATCATAATGCAAGGGTTTAGACAACCATTTTATAATTTTTAATAATTTTTTTTTTTTGATTAAACAGGGGTATACCCTATTTGTAAGTCCGAAACAGAAGCAGATAAAGATTACAAGCCCCTTGGGCCACTAGTCCCCTATTTATAAATTTTTAATATTTATAAAGCAAAAAAATAATGAAATTACTGTAAAAAAATTGACCATTTAATGATACGAATGGATGAGTTCTGCTCAAATATTTGCTCCTCTTAATTTTAACAATCCAAAACTTTATAATAATATAGAAGATTTTCTAACATCACTTTAATTTAATAAAACAAGGTGAATAATAAGTCCTTTCTCAAAAAAAAAAAAAAAAAAAAAAAAAAAAAAGAAAAAAAAAAAGAAGGAAGATTTGGGAATTAAATTTAGAATCTCTTGGAACGAAGAGGATTATAAACTATCTACAATACCATATTATCCGAAATATAGTTACCGTTAAAAGTGGTTTGTTGTTAGGCTTTTAAAGGTATATACTTTATTCAATCAATAATAAGGGTCAATGAAATGTAATGTGGACCCAGTTAATCATTCATTTGACCCGAAGTAAATCTCAACCCAAACTGGCCTAGATCGTGACACATTATTTGTCGAACATACGAACCTTCTAGCCAGTGAATATTGATCCACTGGGCCTCAACGGTGGATATCTAGTCCCGTCTCATTTAATTTTGATCGAATAGTCTACTAAATCCATTATTCATCACTTATTACAATATTGAAATTTTAAAACGGCCACCCTGGCGACAATTTGGTGGGTCATCTGGACGGAACGTAATAAATCTATATTCCAGGAGCTCTCTCCTAACGCCACCAAGGCCAATGAGCACATTACTTCCTTGACGACTGTTTCGTCTTCGTTAACCTAAAGTTTTCTGCTTTCCTTCTTCTCTCTATTGTGAAACTCTTCCTTCCTTCCTTCTTTCTTTCCCTCTTTTTCTGTTTCTTGTTTTTTATTTCTTCCTTTCATCACCCATCATCGTAAAGACTGATTCATTTAAACGATGAATGAAACGGGTAATTTACTATCTCTTTCTTAAAAAAGAATATTTTAAAACGGCCTTGTATTAGAGACTTACTTACTCGATAGAATAGAGTTTTTGACAAAAAATATAAGTACCAAACAAAGCAAAGGACATGATATCCATTATCTATTGGAAATATCCTCCAATAGGTAATACCTAACTAATAATTCATAATGGAATTAAGCATCCAAGTTAATCATATCCACGCTCTTCTCTTCTTCGTATCCTTTTTCCAAATAGTGGCGGCGTCGCGTGCTACGTCATATCGTATCTAATTCGGTACTCATTCCCGATTTATTAATTTTTTTTGAAAAAAAATAAAAATGAAAATAAATAAATAAATAAATATATATATATAGTTCGTCCAATTTCGATCGTGCGACTCCAATAGTCCAATCACACCACGATGGACAATCCGACGGTCGCGGCGCAAGATCACGCTGCTGCTAATTTTGGATAAGTATTACGTCGTGGACACCTCATCTACACGCGCCCGGATAACCGGGGCCGCCGAAATCTCGATGGAGCGACACGTGGCACGATCTCTGCCAACAGTAGCGGTGGCGAGGGGGAGTCAAAAAAAAAAAAAAAAAAAAAAAAAAAAAAAAAAAAAAGGAGCGTCGGGAGTGTGCGGTGGTCCCCACCAATAATTTCGTGCGCCAACCACCATCTCCACCATCCTCCCCGTTTCCCTCTCATGTATATCATCAGTATGTATATATATCTCCATTATTATTATTATTATATATATACTATGCGGACGCAATTATATCTCTCCCACCATCATAAGCGGAGTAACACGAAACCCTAACCCTGACCCTAGAAGAGGAGATTGATAGATGGCGGAGAGAGGGGGAATGGGGACCGGAGGGGAGGAGGAGATGGGGGTGGAGGAGGGAATGGCGGTGGTGGACTTCGACATGCTCTGCGCCACGGTGGCGCTACAGGCGCAGGGCTTCTCGGCGGAGCGGAGGGCGAAGGGTACCGCGGCGGCGGAGGAGGAGGAAGAGGATGGGGGCGACTACGGCGGCGTGCAGCGGATGTGGGAAGGGAACGTCCTTGATTGCTTCGAGGATCGCCGGATCGCGATCGAGGCCGCGTGGTACGAGCTCCCTCCCTCCCTCTCTCTCTCTCTCTCTCTCTCTCTCTCTCTCTCTGAATCGCCGTGTTTAGATCTATAGTTTTGTTTATTATGTACTCAGATTTCGATCAAACAGTGTAATGTTTTGGATTTTGAGATGAATTTGGCGTTTCAATAGCAAAATTGTATGATTTTTTAATGAGAATATAAGATTACTCTTTGGATCAAAGTGGCTTGATTGGGTGCTTAATTGGTCTATAATTTTTGCAGTTGCCCATGTTATAGATTTGGGAAGAACATGCGAAGAGCCAACCTGGGATCTTGTTTTCTCCAGGTGAGCTCAAAGATGTGATCTTATTGCTCTGTGTAATTTTTCCCATTCTTGCAAATTAGCGAGGCAACAGACTATGTAGGTCATGTGTACTCATCCACTTTTGTGGCATTACTTTTTGGTTCAATTATCGATTAGCATCTAGAATGGTAAAGGTGGTACTTTTGTACTTACGCATCCTGAATGAGAAAAAGAGAATGATCTTCTTCAGTTTCTCCTCTGCATTTCCTTTCTCTTTGAAATTCTTACAAACTTTTAGGTTGTTACTGCATTTGGAAAAGGAAAGAGCATCAAAATTAAATTTAGGTTAAATTACAAAAGCAAGTCCCGCACCCTCCCCCAATCTTAAGTTTACCCTACATTTTAGTTGCTGCTGCAAATTAAAACTTGCATTTAACTATCATCTTATCTTAGTCCAGAATTTGTGGATGATTGCTCATTTCAAACAGAATGCTTAGCAAAAATGAGTTAACAGCTATTATTTATCGCTAGTCATGCAAATGCATATTTGATCAAATGATAACCTCTTTAGTAGCTTAAGCTATATTAGCTGGTTTGTTTGAGTTCTAACATGAAAACCATTTCTTTCCTTTTCACAGGGAACTGTATATTTTATGATTAGAGCACTTACTCTATTCAGCCTCATTGCTTTCGGTATCACGAAGTGGCATGTATTTGTATATACAGGAGTTGGTTCGGCCTTCTTAATCGGAGTTTATTTGGGTTATTTTCGAACTAGGATAAGGAAGCAGTTCAATATCAGGGTAAGAATCGGTTTCCTGTATTATCATCTTTTTTACATCTGATTCATTTTTTTTAATTCTTCAATAAGAACTTCTATAACTTAATGTTTAGTTTGTGTTTTTGGAGTCAGTTATCTTTTCCAAGTTATACTGTGTTTTTCCCTTGAAAATCAGGGATAATGCAGATTAACCTCAGGGCTTCAATGCTGTTTTGAGATTGTAAAACATAGTGATGGTTGTTATTGATCTGTTGAAAATTTTAGTTGTTATGTGCTTATAGTTCAATTACCAATTATTTGTTTCCAGGGTAGTGACAGTTCTGTAGATGACTGTGTTAACCATCTCATATGCCCCTGCTGCACCTTATGTCAGGTAATTACCAAGTAACCAAATTCTCAAGGCTTTGATTAAACTTGTGTACTGTTAAATTCGTAATATGAATTAAACTGAGAGTTAGACTCGACTAAGCAGGAGTCGAGAACATTGGAGATGAACAACGTCCAGTGTGGTGTATGGCATGGGAGGGGCGACACCATATGCTTAGGAAGCGGAATTGGTGGCGAGGGAATCAAACCATCGCTTCTTCCAATTCGATCCCCGGAGTTGTGTAGCATGGAGAGAGCATCAAATACAAACGAGCATTCGTGGAACTCCAACACTAACCAATCAAACCCGCTGGTGGCGACAACCCAATCTGTAGAAGATCTATGAGGGTCGGCAATCTGCTGTAGGAAGATTCTAACACGTTATGGTCAGATAGTGGGGGAACAAATTTGCCCCCGCCCCCACGTTGTAAGTTGTAACCTTACAGTTATAGCTGTAGGCGTATGCCATGGTTAACTCTGATTTAGATCTCTATATGTAAAAAATTTTACAGCATAAGATCATATCTACTATGTATTAGTGGTTATGATGATATTGTATATTCAATTGAATTGATGGTATGCTAACCACTCCGGCGAATCTTTTTTCGACGTTTTCTTTTATTGATGTTGCTCATTCGTAGCTCTGATGATTTAACTGCTTTCATTTGTGAATGTTGCTTTTACTGAACGACTGTTGAATAAATTAACTTTGTCGTGAGATCAGTTTAAGTTTATGTCGGGCTGAAAACGTCCCTGCTGAAATATGTCGTTCCAAAGCAAAGCGAACCGTGACCAGATTATTCTAAATTCCAAATATATCTAAAAATCACGGAAGGGTCCCATTCACGGGCAGATTTATGTTCATCCATATGCAGAATGCAAAAGAATTGCATGTGAGACCGCTCCAGACCAGTAGGCTCTAGACTCGGTTCAGGCTCCGTTACGTATCTTTAATTGGGTTACAGAGCCGATCCAAATTTTTTAATTGTACCAATCCTGCAAATTAGGCCGAGTATGTCTTGCACAGTGTACCGACTGCTTCTAAGGCAAATGACAAAGAGTTGATGGTTTGTAAATGAGTTTTTGAATTCAAAGTATAATTGCTTTAAAATTTTCAATTTAGTTTATTTCTCAAAAAAAAAAAAAATGCAGCGGTAGTATTATTACAAATTCTCTCTCAAAACAGAAGTCCTGCACTGTATCCGACAAGGTAATTAAAGTTTTGATACCTAAGGCCCAGGTGGTCGAGTGGTTTGGCCCATTATGCCAACTACTACAAGCTCCCTCTGCATTAGCACTACATTTGGCATAGTTGTAACGCAGTACGGGCCCACCGCAAGCTGAGCTGGCTCTAAGAATTTCAAACTCGTGTTAAAGCAAAAACACCGATTTAGAGCTTCTACATTATTGCTCATTTAGTATTGTTAGCATGATTGTGATGAGCACTCCGAGCGAGAAGAGAAAGGAAGATGATATATATATGTACCCGTACTTATACATGTAGTCTTATATAATTCTTTCGTTCTAAGATTCACAAAAATTAAATTAAGTTTTATAGAAGAAAAAAGGATAGATAATTAAAATAAGTTAAATGTGAGAACTCTTGAGGCGTACGCTTAGACTCGCTCGGAAAGGAATATGCTTTACGGAGGAGTTATAGGTGTCAATATCTCATTGGCCCACTATATTTTGCCCAATGCATGAGGCGACGAAGCTTCCGACACTTTCTTTGATGGACATATCATTTGATATCTAGGTCCTATATAAGGAAGATCACAACGTGATCCTGCTTGTATATTTATTTATGCATATACATATATATAAATACATATGCGTTAAGGGACCCATTCAAACTTGGACCACATTAACAAACAACTGTAACGCTCTATAACAAAAACCGCTACATGCTCAGACACTCACAGCAAAAAGCCTGAGACCTCTCTCGCCCTGTATGTATACTCGAGAGTATCCGGATACCAATAAGGATATATAGTAGGATAACGGGGATTAAGTGCCTATTAGATTCTCCTTAATTAATTACCTAATTATCACCAAAGTCCCCATATACTAATTAAGGAACACGTACACTAAATACTCATTAATTAATTAATATCCATCATTTCCCTATCCCTCAACAGTTATAGTAATTAGTGTAATTAGATGGCATGAGATTAAGCTTAGGGAGATTTTGGTCGGAGAAAACGAAATACTACAAACAGTTTTGGGAATTTAAAAATTCGAACGCGAAAGATCAAACAAGAGCGAGAAAAAGGATTTGAAAGTGTGACGAAATTCTTGTGTTTAGAAGGAGAGCTTAAGAGAAAGGTCGAGAACGCCGGGAGAAGCGGACGCAGAGGAAGAGGAAGAGGATGCATTACCCACCGCCCGATCCGCGAGCTCCGAATCTCCGCGTCTCACGGGGAAGAAGTCGAACTCCTTGATCGCCTCCCTCTCCGTCGCCGGCTTTCTCTTCCTCTCGTGGGATCCGGCGCCGTATCCTTCCTGCATTGGAATCAGTTTTGGTTACGTACGATCGAGATGAAGAAGAGGTCGCATCACGTACGTAACTACGTATATGTATGTGCGGTTGGATTGGGAAGGGAGGGGGTGTACGGCGCACCTGATCAACGGCCACGGCGGCGGCGAGGTCCATCTCGAGGTAATCGACGCCGTTGATTCCGCTGAGCGTCGGATTCTCGCCGAATAGGCGCTTCTTCTAGCGGGGATCGATCGACCGGCGCATGCCACAACAGATCCGATCAGAGAGAGAGATCAAGACGAAACCCTAGACGATGTAAGCTAGCTTCGAGAAGAGGGAGTGGTACGTACCCTAGCGCAGAACTCGCACTGATCGGAGAAGCACTGCATCGTCGTCGCGATCTTTTGGTTTGAAGGGGGCTCTGGGAGGTGGAATAGGGGGTCGGGGGCGGCGATCCTCCACCGATCGGCGGGGTAGTGATCATGGAGCAGGGATTGGGCGGAGGGTGCCAATCCGAGGCCGAGATTCGCCGAGAGGCTGCTGCGATGGAGGTAGCACACCGCGGTGGGTGGCGGAGGAGGAGCGTGGGGCGAGGAGCCGGGGAAGGGGACGGGGAGGTGGAGGAGGGGGGTGGGGTGGATTTCGCGCGGGGACGAGGGGTCGGACTCGGTCGTCGTCTTCCACCGCTCCTGGAGGCGGAGGCGCTCGAGCTGGGCGACCCCGAGGCCGCGCTGCGGCGGCCGCTTCGGGGCGGAGGGCTTCGGAGCCCTGCGCGGCTTCTGCTTCGTCGCCGGCGCCGTAGACGGCGGCTTCGTCTCAGGCGGCGGGGTGGCGTCGGCGTCCCCTGCGGAGGCGGAGGAGGACCAGAGTAGGAACGCAGTCGCCATTGTTGTGTGTGTTGTGTGTGTGTGTGAGAGAAAGAGAAGGGAGTGGGGAATAATTTATAGTGAGTGAGAGAGAGAGAGAGAGAGAGAGAGAGAGAGAGAGAGTTAAAATATATATATATATATATATAACCGCGTAGGAAGATGAGCGGGGAGAGGAGAGAGCGTAGTATAGCACAGTAGCAGAAGAGGAGAAATTATTTCTTGGACCATATGCACCGACAATAACTAAATGGACCGTAGCGATCGACGATTGGTACGTAACGGACTGTGGATGCTGAACGGTGCAGAAGTGTAACTATGCACCGGGATCAGGGTAAAATATTCTTATGAGAGGGGGGGAGGGTAGCGTGGTCCCCGCCACTACACCTGACACGTGTCACGCAGGCAGCTCGTACGGACTGGCCCGTGGCGGGCGTGGTCGGAGCTCTTCTGCCGCATACACACCCTGCTTTTTGTGTGTACGTCTCTTTCTCTCTCTCTCTCCCTACTCCGCTTTGTCCCTTTGCATGATGAGATCTCTACCCCACAATTCTTTAATCTCGGCCGTCTATTTCATGATCTTTATTATTAGAGCAATAATGCCTCCGCTGGGCGTATCATCATCCTTCATTAATATTTGATAATGATAATGACTATGTCCTCTAGTTTGAAATTAATCTAACTGATTAATCAACAATGTCTACGTAAAATGATTCGATAGCAGTATATCGATATAGACATTCGTAGCTAATTTTGGTCCAACTTTTTTTGATCTCTAGTAAATAAGCTAGCTTTGTGAATTTCGTTGATATTTAGAATACTGCGTATGAAATATACTTTATTATAAACCGAGTGCAGGGAAGTGTCTTCCGGGATCTTTGACCATCTCCAGGAGAGAAGAGTAGAGAGAGAGAGGGAGCGTTATTATAGCCGTAGGATGAAGAATGAGGGGTAGGAGATCCGTAGGGTTGCATAGGGTCATGGAATGAACGAGAGGTGGGGCTATAGATTGAGACTTAGATATGATGGGAGTTTCTATAAACAGTAAGATAGGGATACTCCCACTGAGATTTGGTTACCAATAGGTGGTGGGCCTCTACTTAGCAATAATTAATTTAATTTTGCTGCTTCTTTTATTTTAAAAAAAATGGAAATAAATTGGTTAATTTTTAGTCATTTTAATTAGGTTTAAATATTCAAGATAATTACTAAATCATGATGCAAAATTTTATATGTTTAAATTTTAAAAAAAAACCAATTATATAAAGCGCAAATCTCGTTTAATAGGGATAATAGAATATGTTAATTTGGTTAATTCTAATAAGAAAATAAGAATTGTTTTATTTGTTTTCTTTTTAATTGTACATAAGATCGATCGTTTTATCTATTATTATTCACATAGTTTGGAGATTTATTTCGTTCAATGAATGGGTAAATAAATACTAAATAGGCCTTTGTCAATATAAGATCTTCTTGTCCTAGGCTACCTTAACATATAAGATCGTATTACTATTTACTAATCTATCAAGTAGTTTTGTAAATTTACCACTTCCACAAATTTTACTTGAGGGAGAAAATTGTGGGTCCCGTTGTGGATGGCCAATAGGAGAAGGACACGTACGATGGTGGGAGAACCGAATCCGGGGCACGATTTGGGTGTTGGGACGGAGTAGAGGGGGGTGGTCCCCCTACGTGGTGGTGACGTGGATGGGGTGGGAAGGACCACCAATGAGAGGACGCCGCGTACGAGGAAAGCTCAAGACTCAAGAGCGAGCGAGGCTGGAGGAGGAGGCGATGATTTCGGGTACGGATAGTGGCGGCCGACGAAGGCGACGGCTAGGATCCGCCTACATGCCCCTCCCCGATCCATGCGAACACCCATTAAAATAAAGGAGAGTGCTACGCGTACCCAAAATTATCCCCAAGAGATTCCCCCAAATGTTCAAATATTTTTTTGCTCATTAGGGACTTTTACTCCAACTAATGTTCACGGAGTATTAAACGAAAAGAAAAAGAAAAAAATTAACAAGGGAGAAAGATTTGGCCCATTGGGTAGTATGAAATTGCCTACTTGTTAAATTGTGCTAGTATTTTATTGCTTTTTTTTTTTGAGAAATAAATAGTGAGTTACCTGCTTTATTTATAAAACAAAATAAACTAGGTATATAAAATGAAAGTAACTTCGACCTCCGAAAACAGATAACAAAATAGTAAAAAGTGAAAAAAAAAAAAAAGAAGAAAAAAAGATAGATCATAATTTTATTACATTTTTAATATATATATATATATATATCTAAATTGAATTTGCTTTCCCACATTAGGGCCAGGCATAGAGGATACACTAGAGCTGGGTGGAAGGATCTCCACCCTGCAGGGAATGATTGGGTACTACTTCTACTACTTGTTGTTGTTGTTGTTGTTGTTGTTGTAGCCTTAGAGAGAGAAAAAGAGAGAGGTGAAGAGAGAGAGAGAGAGGGAGCAGCAGAGAGAGGGAACTGAGACATTCACAGACTCTTTTCTTTCTATCACTCTTTACTGCTGCAGCCTTTTGAGTTTTGTGCCAACTGTCGTCCTTGTTTATTATTTACTGCCCAAAAAGAGAAACAAAAAGGAAAAATGAGTAGGAAGAAAATTACTAGT
The DNA here is from genome assembly GCA_025177825.1 of Aechmea fasciata. Taxonomy (NCBI): domain Eukaryota; kingdom Viridiplantae; phylum Streptophyta; class Magnoliopsida; order Poales; family Bromeliaceae; genus Aechmea; species Aechmea fasciata. The sequence continues at coordinate 7,661,681 of CM045932.1, read as the reverse complement.
CCTTTGTGCCTTCTTATGATGGACAAATATAAGTGGAATCAAAGGAAGAAGATGTGCTAATAAGAAGAGATCATGCAAGTTAATTTCAGAAACTAATCTGCAGCCTGCTGATTATGTGGGAGATTAGAAACTGCTGAATTGAAGTTAATTTCCTAAAACTTTAATTGTGGTCAAGTAACTGCTTCAAATGGGCAGTGGCATCTTTGTAAATAGTGTCTTTTAGAGAGAGAGAGAGAGAGAGAGAGAGAGAGAGAGGGGGGGGGGGGGGAATAGTAAAAAAGAACAAAAAAAAAACCTTGTTGTCTATAGTGAGAAGCAAGAGAGAAGCCTTTTGTTTGCTTCCAGGCATTCCCAGTACACTGTGCTTCCCATTGTATGAAAATTATATTAAGCTAGAGAGAAAGAGAGAGAGATGGTGGGTGGGGACCAAAGAGAGAGAGAGAGAATGTAAAAAAAACAAAAAAAAAAAAAAACATGAATAGGAGGGGAAGGAAAAGAAAGGAACAAAAAGGAGCAGTTAATTACCAAAAAAAGAGGATTATGATGAAAATGGGGACTACTATAGCAGGCTTTATTGACGGGCCCATATTTGGTATTGAACTGTAACGTACGGAGAGAGACCACCCCACCCCAAAAGATTGGTTGTATCTCAACTGAGATACGCATCCAATATTAGTTAATTATAATCTTATATAATAATACATAACATTAAATCGTCCTGTAAATGAATGTGTGGAGTAACATCTTGGCAGTGATCTTTTATTTCTCAAGAAAACGAAGTGTTAATAGGGTTGAATAAAGGTGAGAATAAATTAATCTATTTATTATACTAATACTGTTACTACTAGCTGCTAGGAGGACAGAAGCTCCTGCTGCAGCATTTCCTGTAGAGATGGTGCCTCTGCCTGCTGCTGCGGCGAGGAAAAGCTCCAGATCCAATTCTAGACTCTTTACAGCTACAACAATTACTCTCATAATTACTGTAATAATCTCATGAAGTGGTAATTACTCCCAAAACTGAACTTCAAGCAAACAACACAAAAGTCCCAATGCAGAAGATTGAACAACTTCGTTTTGTGCTCAAGATTCAATACCGTTGAGCCGTTCCTCCCTCATGTTAAGTTACAACATTTTTCTCAATTAGAAGTTCAAATGAAGTTGGACCTCAATTAATTGATCTGAAATATACACAGATATGCTTACTCTGATAGGAGCAACAGAGAAAGAAATGCTTGTGGTAGGGTAAACGAAGAAAATTTAGCAGATCACACTAAGTCGTTGTTTGGTTGTTTCGCAAATGCAACAGCTCGTGGTAAGGTAAATGAAGCACACAGCATCCATTTTCCAGGAGCGACGAGCCGAACTCTATGCAGTTCAACATCCTTCAGTATATCACACAATGCCATGTTTATACGCTGCAGTATTTTGGAAACAAGAAATAAATAAAAAAAGTGATCGTTGTGAGAAGTGAACGAAAGAGCTTTGAGTGGAAGAAAGAGAACAGAGGCTGACCTCACGAAAGTCGTATTCAGGATTCTGGGCCTTGGAGAAGCCATAGACATGAATCTTGGGCAGAGTGCAGTTATCATCCCTCATTCTATTCCTGGAGATACCTCTGAACACATCTGCATAGAAAAATTTCATTACATGCAAGTTAGAACGTTCCCTAGAATGTCACAGAGCAAGACATTTTGTAGAACCCGGATGGCAACTATGTAGATGCAAATGCTGAAAATCAGATACCCATTATATCTTGTGAAAGTTGTATAGCTCACAACAAAACAATCTTATGAAGACCCAAAAGAAAGGAAAAAAAAGTTTGAGCATTTAAGGGCAAACTTGAGAAAGAAAACGAACTGCCTAGAAGCTCCGAATAATGAAATCAATTATAATTCACAAAGGGGAGCTTTCAAACGCAAGATGTTATAACTTCCACATTAACAACAAACCTAGAAATTCTGCAGCAGCATTTGGCAAATTCATGACCACTTGTGTGACGGCATAAGGTCGTTGGCTGGCAAATATAGCACCGATGAACCTTCTGCCATCCATGTTAAAAACCTGGTCCACGGGGAATAAATAGTATTAGTTTATTTAACCGTGTTTTGATTACTGTTATTTAGGAAAACAATAAATTAACCTCAGATTCCATCTTTGCTTTATCTTTAAAGCACTGAAAGGAGAAACGGAAAAACGCAAATGGAATTTGCAACAAAATAGCTTTGGAATGTCAAAGAAAGAAGAGAAGACAAAAAGTTCTTCAATGGTACATGAAGGCGTTTATAAGATTCATAAAAAGCTGTTACTGAACGAGTGAAACAAATATTAATCTTTTTATTGGAACAGAATATATTGGATAAGGCCATATAAGAAACTTTTTTATCATCGCAGAGTTAAACAAAAATGAGAAGAGAATCTGATCTAATTGTTAGGAACCATCATACCTCAATTTTCCTCTCAAGCTTGTTAAGAACAATGTTTCTCTCCAAATATTCCACAGCATTTGGATTCAGGTCATTTGCATATACATGCTTGACTTTTCTGGCAGCGGAAATAGCAATCGGACCAACACCAGAGAAAACATCACCTGTACAAAATATCAGATGATCAGGTTCAAACATGTTCAATTATTTTGTCCCGTACACGAGAAAGCCCAATAGTATCTACAATACAATGAAGGCTATTTCTCAACTGACTTGTTTGTCTCAAGTAGCTTAATGCATATGACAAAAGAGACGGGGGTATGGCCTATCTCAGTGAACACGAATAAGATAGGTAATTCAATGAGTAAGCATCTACTAGTTTTAATAAAGCATAATGACTACAGAGAATGGACTACCTTATCTCAGAATAGTAATCTAAGCAGCCTAAAATTTAAGCAACAAATATCCTAGGGAATTAAAAAGACAAGTATAAACTTACAAACAACATCGGAACTCGTGAAACTGTTAACAAGCCTGTGCCTTTCAGTTGCCAACCTAGAATTCCAATATCTGCATGGAATCAAGATTCAATGTAGAATAGCCAATCAAAATCTAGTCCAAAATAAAGAGCAAAGAGTCAGGATTCCTAACAAAAGAATGAAGAGCCAGGTAAAAGAGCAACTGAAAATTGGCTTAAAGCAAAAGAGCAACTATAAAACACCATATGGAATAACACTCGCAAGATCAACTGTTAAATACGATGTGCTGTCTCAAAAAATAAAAACTAATAAATCCAAACCACGTTGCATGAAAGCACTGCAATGTCAAATAAACTGCCAATGGCTCCGCATAACAAAATGGTTCAGACTATGAAGAATGCATTGTCTACTATCGTCTAAAATGCTGAGGAAAGAATAACCTACACTGTCGCAAGATCAACTTGAAAACGAATTCCATTCTCAATGACTGTAGTAACAAGAGAATGGTTACCAGCCAGTACTTCAAGCTGCATTGTTCTGTAATCATTTTGAATAGCATCAATCTTGTTAACAACTGTTTGTATCCTTGGCTTGTTTTTATCCAACACCACCTGAATGGTAGACAAAATAATACTAGTAAAATGATATATGTAATTGAGAAGGAGAAATAAAGAAAGCACCAGGAGTAAAAACTCGGATGCAATTATGTCGCACCTGAGCAATAAGCTTCTTGTAAGGCAAATGCTCATCTCTCAGGTTCAAGTGTACAATGTGTCCAACTGTTTCAAAACCTGTTGGAACAATCATCCCTTCAGGAAGCAAAGCCTCCAAGAGCTACAAGAAAGAACTTAAGTGTCAGAAACAGTATAAGAGACCTAGATTAAAACAGAAAATTTCATAGAAACCATACGGCGAGGTGAAATCCTAGATGTCGTATAAATAACGCAAATGTAAGCAAAGCCTGCCGATACCTCACTCATCTGCCAGTAGTCATAAAATAAGGTCAGCCGGCATCTTACAAGCCCATACACTGAAGACCTGATTTGCTCACTATCACCGCATAAAACAGCCTGAAGGGGGTTAAAAGAAAGGGAAAAAAGAAACAATCACCTTCACAATGTATGTTATATTGAATCATCGAAATTAAGTGAAGCAATGAGGCAGAAGTTAAACGTGATGCCGAACGGAACAAGAGGGATTGTTCTGTTACGGCAACATTTTGTCAGTTTCAACCAAAAATAGTGTTTTTGGTCAATGAAATGTTTACCCTGATGTTTCTGTCATAGGCTAGCTAGATCTAAACTACATACAAAGATGAAGTTATAAGGTTTATCTACATGCTTCAATAGATTTTTACAGTTCCCAGTTTCTAACGAATTTCAACATAGAGCATTCCAAAGAAAAACACATGGACATTTCATCCTACTTGATTAAGCTCAGATGAAAAAAGCTAACTCACAGAGCAACAAAGAAGCCACCTTGACGGCCTCCGGAAGCTCTTCCGCCCCTCTGTTCGCAAGCCCCTCGTCCAGCAGCAGTAACCTGGTTGGCCCTCTCCATCTCCTCCCTCCGAACTCATCTCCCAACAAACCCCTCATATCCTCCTCCTCCTCGTCTCCGTCGTCGTCGCCATTGCTAACCACCTCGATCGCAGAGAACTCGTTCTTTCCAGCTTTCTCTTTAAGCCCTTCTCTGCTCTCCTCCTTCTTCCTCTCCTTCTCCTTCTTCTTCTTCGGGCGCGAGATCTTCGCGAGGTTCCGGAACTTCAGGTACCCTCGGCAATTGAACTCCTTCGCGAGCTTCTCCCTATACAGCGCCGGGCTCAGCGCCAACGGCTCCTCCTCCTCCCCGCCGCCGCCGATGTGGGATGTGTTCTGCGCCCGCCGAGCAAGGGAGTCGAGCCGCGCCCCGCCGTCCCCCTCGGCGGAGCCCCTCAGCATCCTCCTGAGCTCGGGCTCGACGTCGTCGCCGGCGACCCGGGCGACGTTGCGGACGCGGGGCCAGTTGAGGAGGTGGCCGCGGAGGCGGGACTCGAGGGCGAAGCACTCGGCGGCGGGGACGCGGAGCGCGGCCACGTCGAAGGAGCGGGTGAAGCTCGACCTGTCGATTGCGGCGCCGCCCTCGTCGGCGGGCGGCGGCGGAGGCGGCCTACGGCCGTGGCGGAGCGAGGGGCCGTAGTGAAACGACGGAGCGGGATCTGCGGCTAGGGCTATGGTAAGATTGGAGGAGAGGGCGGAGAAGAGGTAGGGTTTCGCGGGGAGGAGGCGACGAGGGTAGGGGAAAGGAGGGAAGGAGAAGGGGAAGTGGTGATGGGTTCGGAGCGCGAAAGCCGAAGACATTGGATTCGGACGATCCAGTGGAGTGAACACGATCTGCGTTCGATGCCATTGCTAGTTCTTGCCTTCTAGGAGGAGTATATATGATTAAGAAAACGGTATTCCAGTCTTATCCATTGTAATTGTTGCTTTTTATTATTATAATTTAAACATTATACTGCTGGCTTAAATGAACCACCAACATATTCTGCTATGCGAGTTACATTTGATTCACAACTAAAACTCGTGTATATTATGTTTGTATGTTTTAAGTAAATTAATTGTTCATTTTTAATAATCAAAATTTTTTTAAAAAAAATTAATGATTAACACTAATGATCCGACGGACACCAAATATTAGGTTGTAAGTTAGAATCCTATTATACTAGTAGTCTTCTTTTAGGGTTCTCATTTATTTCAAATTCACGTCTTGAATCGGTAAAAAGTTTACTCACATACAAAACATTATGAAAATCTGAAGCAGCTACTTGTATGCACTTAATTTTGTAGAAGGAGAGAAGAGAATCAAAAAATAACATCATCGATCACCAAGCGCAATCCAAACATCTGCATGCATACCTCAAACACGTACCAAACCTCACACACGCATGAACCACACAAACACACACACACACAAAAACAGGGGCGGTACAATAAGAATACCTCGAGCAAAGAGAAGAAATTAAAATGCACACACATTGGCATACGTACACACGCTATAAAATCACACAATCAACACAAGCAGCAGGAGAGAATAATTAATAATAATGCACTAATCAACACACGGATTTTGCTGAGTAGCTAATCCACGCCCAGCTGCCATGAGTGCAGCAGGAAAGCCAAGGCACTTACCCACAATCTCCTTCTTCATCTCCTCCAACTTCTTCTCAAGCCCCTCCTCTACAGGTAAGTTCGAGTTCTTCTTCGCTTCATCGAATGCTCGTTTGAAGAGGCGAAAACCTTCATCAACTTCGAGTTTTTTCGGTTTAAATACTAAACCAGTATCGACCATTGTCCTCGCGTCTTCTTCGTTCCTGCATGTGACGATAACCGCATTGCCGTTTCCCTTCGGCAGGCCGTAACCGAGACGGTCGTCCCACGCTTTATCCATTGGCGGTTCGGATCCTAAGTTCCTGTACCACTCTTTATCGGTACTGCACCGCACATCATCAAACACAATCAGGTACTTTACATGAGATAGTTGCCAGTGAAGGATGAAGAGCAAAACACCTGAAGAGAAAAAAGAAAAGAAAAAATGTGCAAGGAAATTAACTAGCAACAAACATGAAGAGGAAGAACTATATATTTTTGAATGTGTATACCTTTCTGATTAACTACGTAAGTTTATGTGTAAACGATATCCCTTACGCGCAAAAGGATGCATGGTATAGATATATAGATGAGCATAAACAAATGGTTGTAAATATCTGCAAAAATTCACACACCTATTTTTGCTGATTCTTTGTTGCTCGAGTCCTTAACTGCCTTGGAGTTGTTAACAATTTCTTCAAGTTCGTCGAATTCTAGGCCGAGGTTGTCTAACATCCTATATAGGAGCTCATGTTTTTCGCAGCCTGGTCCGACGCACACCCAAAGCCTGAGGGGGAACTCATCCTTCACTTTCTCATCAATAAAGACCTTCCGAGCTAAATTGGTCTTCCCGCTGCCGTACGAGCCGACAATTCCAACCGCGTTAAAATTCTCGTCTTTAACGAGTGCCTCAACGATTTCTTTGCCTTCATCTTTATCCCCATATAACATACTCTCGTCTACGTAACTGCAAGTCCATTCATAATCATCACCTACATCAGCTTCTATCTGAGAACTAGGATCAGGGCTTCCAACTGCCTGTTGTTCAGTACCAGGCAGTATGTCTTGCAGTGTAGCTTCTACTTCGCTTAGCTTATTGCTTAGATCGACCGGCATGCAACAAGAAAAGGCACGCGCCAAGCTTTTCTTAACATTTTGCTGCTGGTTCGATAATTTCAGGCATTCTGCGAGAATATTGTTGAGGTCGTGCAACGCCCCTCGCAACTTGTCAGCTTGATCTTGCGGGAGGCTTGCGGATATCGTTGAGCGGATCTCGCTAAGCTTCGTGTTGATCTCATCGAACTTCTCCTTGTATGGAAACTTTGTGTCCTTCTCCTTCTCAAGGACTCCAGAGATTTCGTCGGCGAGGGAGACCACATCTTCCAGGGACATCCTTGGCTCCAACTGACAAAAAAGAAGAGAAAAGAAAAGAGGTAGCTGATTTAGAGAGTGGATCAGGTCTTATAGTCTAGCTGCTTGAGATTAGCAAGTTCAATATATCCTGCAATTTAACTGAATAAGTAAAGGTGACCATTCTGAAAGCAGTTCCTTGTTAAGTAGGTAAAGAGAAATATGCATGTAGGAGGAATAATTAAAGGAGGTAAGACAGATCATTTGGAGAAGGAAAAAAAAAAAAAGAATGTGATTCTTTGTAATGGTTCAAGTAATGTATGATTCTTTCTTCGAGTATACTTAATTCTGACGAAGGGGGGATAACTGATTACTATCAAACAATGAAAAAGAAGGATCATCATCGACATCATCCAAATTTACTATTAGATAAATTTGGATCTGCTAGAAAGCATTTGCAAACCAAAAAACTTTTTAGAAGAATTTTCCATTTCTTAAACCGAAATCAAATTTCTCAATCCTCTGGCAGAGCAGAAGGAGAAGCTTCTCAAGAAATCTACATAGTCGAAGTTTACCTTCTCTCTTATATATTGACCATCTCATTGCCGATTCTTGCGGATCGATGAACTCTCATGATAGTTATATCTCCATATGTCCCATTAAATTACTTTTTCATGTAACATTTGTATATGTTGAGAGTGAATACATCTTCTCATTGTGTTAACTCAAACAAGTGTTGATGAGTTATATGTGGTAAAAATATAGGATGATGAATTCTGGGCTCATAATAATTGTCAGGTAAGTTTCTTATTTCAAATAAAAAGTTCACTTCAATGAGCTTATTATTTATATCATGTGACTTATGCTTTGCTCTCTCTCTTCTTTTCATAATTACTCTTCTTTAATTCCTTCTTTTTTTCTTTTTTTTCTTTTTTGTGAAGGGGTGCTCAATCACTTTATAACAATCGTAGTATATGTGAGATGTTTACTACTGATTATTCATTTACGGCTTCTTTGATGTTCTTCCATTCATCAACTTGTAATAATCAGTATATTTGAGATGTGACAGTAAAAGAAATCAATCAGGTGCAGTGTTTTGTAGGTCCACATAACACATTGCGGAACATCTTAAAAACCATAGTATATGCGAGATTTGATTTCAAGCCAAAGTGGATTTTGTGTGCCTATTTTTGTCTTTTTTGAGCAAAGTTCAGAAACAGATTGCTGTGTCTAAAGTCGCCAAAAGCCAAATTTATTCAAATTTAATTTCTGATCTCTCATGCATTGTTTGATTGGGAGATATATAACAGGGGGAAGCATGTCAAGGATCTGAACTAAATCATGCATTGAAGTTGCATCCAGCAAAGATAACAATGTAAAAAACTTTCGCTTTCCTTCATGTTGGAAGCAAGTAACATGTCGAGATATCACAATTATTCTTAACAGAGTCAATATTACAAGATTAAGAAGAACAGGTAATGATACAGATATGAACTTTGAAGTTCTTATTTGAAAGGCGAATTACAAGTAGACACACCTCAGTAATTGACAGAAACAGAAGAATGTAAAGAAAAGCAGAGAACAATTTTCATTTGCGTCAGAAGTTTCGCCGTGAGTTTGGTCAAGGGTTGCCTTCTCCATCACCAATAGTAGCATCAGGAGGAGAAGTTGCAGGAACTATGCTGGGATTTGATGGAGCTTCTGTAGTAGCATTGGTGCTGGAATTATTTGTGGGGTTAGCAACAGCTGATGTTGAGGCAGCACTAAGATCTTGACTTGCAGGTTCGGCGGTAATTATTTCATCAGGAGGGACAACAAATTTGGGGCTAGTTTCATCAGTAGGAGCTCGACGATGAGTAGTTCCGGTGATATTTTCTTCCTTGGAAGCAGCAAAAGTATCGGTCGTAGCTTCGGTAGTAGGTGATCCATGAAGATCTTCAGGTTTATTGTCAGTTTCTTCCTTGGAAGCAACAGCAGTTTCAGCGGTAGCTTCTTCTTCTTTTTCTTCTTCTTCTTCCATTTCTGCTCCTTCTTCCTCAGAAGCAGAAACAGTTTCCGCCGCAGCTTCATCGGTAGGAGATCGACGAAGAGAAGGTTCAGTGGTAGTTTCTTCCTTGGAAGCGGCAGCAGTTCCTGCGGTAGCTTCATTAGTAGGAGATACAGGAGAAGCAGGTTCAGATGTACCTTCAGCAGGTTCAGTGGTGATTTCTTCATCAGAAGCAGCAGCAGCTTCAGCGGCATCGTCACCCATAGCAGTTTCATCAGGAGTAGTTTCTGGGGTAATATTTTCTTTAGGAACACCAACAGCTTCAGTGACAGCTTCTTTAGTAGGAGATCCTTGAAGAGCCGGTTTCGCATCACTTGGAGGAACAGCTGCGGATGTAGAAGCATCATCTGGAGTTGTAGGACTAGGAGCGACGGTCTTCCTTTCCTCATCTTTTTCATCTCTAATCCAAACGTGATTCTGATCCAATGGAGGAGGCGACTTAAACTTCTTACACTTGACAAGCTCTAACCGATCTAATTTTGGCATCATAGTTCTTATTTGTGACCATTCCATTTTAAAATTATGCAAATATTTTAGACGCAATCTTTCAACCCTCCAATGCGAAATGCCGGTTGCACTCGATCCATTTTCAGGGTCAAGGGTCCGAAGTTCTCCTCCTCTAATATATAGTCTTTTTAAATTCGGAGCCTTATCTAACCAATTCGGCATTTTTTCATCAGGGAAGCACCGCATATCGAACTTTTCGATCCCCGGAGGAAGCGTAAGCGTCTTCCATTTCTTTAAAATGGATTCGGTTTTAGAATCGCGGGTTGTCGGTTTCTCACATTTCTCCAAATTGGAATTGGTTTCAGAATCACCGATTGTCGGCATCTCACATTTCTCCGAATTGGAATTGGTTTTAGGATCACCGAATGTCGGTATCTCACCCCATGTTATTGTAAGAGATTGTACACTTATAAAGTCGCCCAACACATTCATTTCATTGTCGTCGATGTTCGCGTCGCTTGTTATGTTTATGCTGAGTTTCCTCAACTTCTTCAACTTGCTTAGCTCCTTCAATCTGCATCGTTTCGTACCTCTTGATCCGCCAAACACGAACCCTTTGAATACTTGGAGTTCCGAGAGGGATCCGAATCCACTGGCAATGTGCTCTAGCAAGTAGCACTCCGTTAAATCCAAACGCGTCAACTTTTTCAAATATGTAGCATACTTGCTCACCTTCTCCAAGTATTGGCACCCTCTCAAATCTAAGATAAGCAAATTTTTTAGCTCTTTAATCTTGGGGGGAAGCGCAGTCAGCCCAGACAAGCCTTGCAACCCGAGGTACCGGAGGTTCGTGAGAAGACCAATGTTGTTCAAGTCTTCAAAACCTTCTACCTCGATATGGTGCTTAGCATCGCCGTGCCACCGGCCAAGCTGAAGCACGACTAGGCTTTTGATTTTGAGGAACTCGTCCAATTGCGAGCGATAACTTTGCTTACTAACATTGAACACTACTACTGTCGGTTTTTCGGTTTTACCTGCTCCTACGCTGCTATCACTAACGGAAGAAGACGAAGATAGTTCTGTTTTTGAAGTTAGACATAGACGGGGGGATTTAGATAGTTCAGCAGGCGGCATACCTGTCTCATCCAAGACACAGAAAGAAGTTTCTCTTGCCTTCTTCTTGATCATCCAGTGAACAAAAGGTTGAACTCCGCACTCGTGGATTGTGTTGCTGCAGCTGTTGCCGATGGGCTCGATGAAACCGAGCTCGGCGAGTCGTTGAAAGCGTTGTTCTCCGACTTCCTCTGCAGTTGGATTATCTTGTAAAGAATCGGCAAAGCCTTCCCCGATCCACCAATATATCATGATCTGCTTCTTGATTTTCGAACCAGGCTTGAACACGGAAAAGCACTGCAGACATTGCTTCTCTATTTTCTTCAATTGATCGAATTCACGGTTAAGCAGCCTCGTACTTTCTTCTTCGAGGATCTTCTCTAGCCTCACATCCATCTCAGGCCATTCTGGGTGCAATTCTTCTTTTTCGTCCTCCGTCTTTTCTTCTGGAGTCAGCGTCTGTCCATCAAGAGCAGGTTTAGAAGAGGACTGCTGCTTCCGATACAGCGAAAGCAGACTGAAAACTGCTTTCAAAACTAGCCATAGATTTCGTCGAGGCTTCTGCGACTGTGATTGTAGAGAAGAAGAAGAAGACTCCTCTTCTGGCTTCATCTTCTCTTCTCTGATGCTTTCGTGAGGCTCCGCTTGTATCTCTTCTTCTCTGGAGGAAGGCGTTTGCGTATCTGGAGGTGGAATTGGATTCGGCGGTAGACGAGGCTGTTGGTCGCGACTGCGAGAGAATGGTGAAAGAAATGCAGATCTGAGAAGGCCCCATTTGCTCATTGCTGTTCTCTTCTTCTGCTTCAATTGATCTTCCATTTCCTCCATTTGTCACTAGCTCTTTGTTTGTGTCAACTTTAGCATGTCATAGGTGAATCTAGTCTACATGTAATCGACTTAACAGCGCAAGAAAGAAAGAAGGCTCTTTTGTCCATGGATATTAGAGAGGAGCACCAAATTCATCATGCACTCTACATTTCGTAAAGCGCCATCAAGGTTTGGGAGAATACTTAGTACCTTAAGGTATCGAACTCTTACTCCATCGCCATTGTTCTTTGTTCTAATCTCCATCATAAAGCAAGCATCACATTTTTCAGAAAACAAGCAAGCAGCATTTTTTTCTCATCCTTTGATTAAAGGCTAATAGAACAGCATCACCAGTACTGTACTGCTTTGCCTTTTTATGAGTTATGCTTCATGAAGCTACCTTCTTTAATTCTTTCGCATGGAACCAAGATTAACTGGGAAAGGAAGTGTCCTGTATCAACACACTACTTGGTTATGGGGAACTATGGATCTTCAAGATGAATGCGTCTGATCTGTTCTTCTAGCAGATTAAGATTGATGTCTACACCAAAGTTTCAGAAAAAGGCTGCATCAGAGAAATTTAGCTTCAAATTTGAGCGGCAATGAATATACAAATGTTGCATTTATGATGAGAATAGCTTTCACTCTAGTGTTAAGAGTCGACTTATGGGGATTTTTGGGCCGGCCCATTGCCCATGGACAGAGCATTCACAGGGCCAGTTTATTTTATTAAAATTGTCTCCACAGATCGGGCCTATTTGTATTGCTGTATCTTGTGGGCTTTTCACAGGCCCAATCCGGGATAAATAGAAAGGTTATAAAAAACTAAAAAAAAAAACAATATAAAACTGCAAGGCCAAGAAGCATTTACTTAGTCACGAGGCTTTATCTGTATCACTATTTAAAAAAATAGAAAAGAAAAGAAAAGAAAATGCTCTACATGTATGGATAGGTTCAGGTTCGGGAATTAGTAGGAACTAATTATACCGGAAAACGAAATAAACAAAGCGGGTAGCGTGCTACCTATTTCTCAAAAAAAAAAAAAATTATACTGGGGATAGGTATACGTATGGATTTTTATAAGAATAATAATATTTTTTTGTTTGAATGAAATTGTGAGTATAAGCTGGAACTAGAAAAATTATGTTTGGATAGTTAAATTGGAACACAAGAAATAAGAATTATAATTTGAAATTAAAATTATATTATCTAATTAATTAACATCAAATGTTATATTTATAATTTAATTTGTAAATATTATAATTATAATTTTTAATTAAAATTTTTAATTTTTAAATTTTCAAATTTAAATTTAAAAACATATAATTTTAAAAATTTAAATTTAAAACCAAATTTAAAATTAAAAAAATATAAATTTTAAATTTTAAAAATTTAAAATATAGAATTTTAAATTATAATTTTAATTCTAAAATTATAAATTTAAATATTTTTAAAATTAAATTCTAATTTAATTCCAACCCAGGGTGGAAACAAGTTGTTCACACTCTTAGCCCACCCCAATTTATGTTTGGATACAAGATGGGGTATAAGCTCCTTATACCCCATCTTGTACCATTAATCGCCAAATGGAGTATAAGAGTTTTTTTTTGAGAAATAGGTAGACGCTACCCGTTGATGAAAGGATGAATTAGGCTACGTGGGTGAGCAACGTAGGCCTCGAGTTGGAACGAGCAAAAAAAAAAAAAAAAAAAAAAAAAAAAAAAAGTAATAACTAAAATAAAAATAAAAAGTTCGTCAACTGTTAACCACTACCGTCGGCCCGAAAGAGCTTGGTCCCAAATCTTCAGCAACTGTTTAATCTTATGGACTGCTTGGATGGGATCTGGTTGGTTCTTCCTAAAAATCACACCATTTCTAACCTCCCAAATAATCCACCAGCAGGCTATCAACCCGGATATTGTAGTACTCGAACTTTGTGATCTGTTCGTCGTCATCCAACGATCCCATATCGTGGTCACATCATCCCCACTATTCCCAAGCCGGGCGTTCTCCAAGCTCATCACCATTAAAAATCTAGAGAAAACACACCGAACAAATAAATGGTCGACTCGTATTCGCCGTATAAGAGTTTGTTTGGCCTCACTGCTATACTGTGTGAAACCTTGTTATTTTTTTCTCCATTGTTTATCCCAAAAACTCTGTAAAAGTTGTATTATACATAAATCCGGTATGTTGGGAGATTGAATCCTTTCTTTTTAGAGGCATAGTAGTGGGCTCTGGGGTTCGAACTTCTTATCTTAGGATAAGTCCCTCACTTATCACAACAAACTATTTTCGGTATATCGTAGTTGTTAGATGTCGTGCGGTAGATTAACTACTGTTTGAGTAATACTATTAGAATGAATGCTTTATTAATTAATAAATCAAAACTTTTACATATCATCTCTAGCGCAAATGGTAAAAAACTTGATGGAATTGGCGTCCGATGTTTCAAATTTAAATTATAATTGATTCACATTTTCAGTTAAATTTATTTTAAAAGGAAATAAACAAAACGAATAACGGACTATCTATCTCTCAAAAAATAAATAAATAAATAAATAAATCAAAGCTTTACGTCACGCTCAGAAGCTTTAGTCTTTTTGGGTTAATCAAACACTCTATTTGAGATGATATATTGCAGCTAAATCAGAAATAGGCGCAGGCCAAAACGGCCAATAATGGAGCCCTCAACAGCATACAAGAAATACTAATTTGTGGGGACACGTTATATATATATATATATATATATATATATAACCCTTTTTGGTAAAATCACTTTATAAAATGAGACTCGGAACCATTAATTGTGGGCGGGACCACATCCTGGAATTCTGAAGCTCAGGTTCTTTTTTTTTCTTTTTCTTTTTCTTTTTCTTTTTTTTTTTTTGAAAGCTATCCCGCTTCGTTTATTTCGTTAAGAAATAAACTTAGCTAGAAATATGAATCAACTTAGGATTCGAACTCGGGTCTCGGATACCAACCACCGAAGCTTAGGTTCTTAATTCTCATCTGGTCATAGATCTCTCTCTCTCTACTCTGTGTGTGTATGCTACTGTTGGATTTCTTGGGTATCATGATTTAAGAGTGGAAGCGTGCAAGTGAGACAAAAGACAACTTTTACTTCTAGTGTGAGAGAGAGAGAAATAGAGATCTCTAGAGAGAGAGAGAGAGGGAGGTGGGCGTGGCAAAATCTATGAGGAGAAGCCGAATTTATGCATGTTGCCATTGCTGCTCTTTTTCTTTGGTCGGCTGGTCAAATCCAGCAAAACGGCGGACAGACTGACCCATCAGCTGGTCGGCAAGGAAGGCATTCAACATTATCGATCTCCTTTTTGAACTATTCATCTTTATATGCGAGGAGCACGCGGTTCACAATATCTCTCCGCTTCTGTTTCTACGTGTTATTTATATTTTTTTAGTTTAACTTTTGAAACACTCAGTACCATAGACGGAGGTTTTCGAATCTCGTCAGATTTAAGTTCACATCTTAAGTCAATCAAGAAACTAGTGGTAAGATACGAATATGAACAGTATATGCTAAATACGAAATTATTAAAATGTACCATCTATATATAAGTATAAGATTTTTACGATAACCGGTTGTTTGACAAAATTCAAAACCCCTTGCATGTATATATGAATTGTGCACGCCAAATAAACGCTAGGTCCGTACACACCAGAAGCGTGGCCAACTAGCTAGGCTCTATCATTAGTTGAGTATCACGTCATATAATGGGATAATAATATGTTGCTGTATACATATATATTGCTTTGAAAATGTGGAGATAATCGAGTCGCACTTCATATCATCCTTTACAAGACCAGTTCATGATAAGTCGACATCTGGGTTTCGAGAGTGTTGATTTGTGATCTGTTCCATGTCGACCAATCTTTTTGGCTACGCTTTTGCTGATGCTGATGAGTTTGGCAGCAATCATGTTCCCAACTTGGCCTGATTTTTTAGTTGAGTCTATTTTAGGCAACTTTTCTGAAGAATTAATAGCCCATTGGAAGATGAAATACATTAAAATAAACATACTTATTAAGGCTTAGTTAGGTGTCAAGGTTCATTAATTCGACGTTATTAGATAAGATGAAGTTGGGGTAACAATATATACGGATATATTTCTGTGCTTTCCGATAGAACCGCGAAAAATCTATCGTAGCCGACTCGTCGCGATATGCGAAATACAATATTACGTACAGAAATAAATAAAGTATATTTCTATCGTATTTTTTCAGCGTACGTAATGTAATTTTTCCGTAATTCAAAACAACGTTATATAAATAGTTTGTCAACTCATTAGTGCATGATTGGTTGGCTCCCATTAATTAAAAAAAAAAAAACGTGGTGGGGTTTGGTTTTTATTTAATTCTACTCTCAAGTGTAACCATTTTTATAGAGCATCTAATAAACAAAAGGAGCAAAAATCTAAAATTTTGTATTACACAATAATACTAGAATGAGATTCTAATTTACATCAAAAATAAAAGTTTAAATTTGATACTGCTACTTTACTGTGGTATCAAAATTAATTTATCCTGTAATATATTTATATATGTATAGTTATTAATATATTAGAATCCTGGTGTGCCATAGACCAAGTCACACTTTAACAACATTCGGCTTTAATTTTTTTATTTATTTTTTATTTTTTTATAAGAGGTCCTAGCTGTCTCACTTCCGTAACTTAATTCAACTTTTTACTGAATAAAGCAGTTACTCTCAAAAAATATATTGGAGAAGAGTTAGCATTGATTTTATTTTTTTATGTAAATTAGATTAGAGTAGCAATAATAAGGCTCTAATTTTTATGTTTCTCGTGATGTATTGAACAGTAATCCTAGTAACCTACGAGTACTTTTTAAATCTTCGAGGGGGGAGAGGGAGCTTATCTTTTAAATAAAATAAAGTAAAAAAAATAAAATAAAATAATAAAAAAAAGGTCTGCAAGGGGACGCGGGCCGACCACGTGGCAGACACCGGGTGGTCCAACGTAATTGTACGTTGGGCCCCACCGCAGCAATCCTTGCACACCACCTGTCCTCTATCTCGAAGACTATTTAATAATATGCACGTGATAAAGCAAATTAAAAGAGTCGGAAATGGGGAACCAGTACCACACACTCGTTCCAATCTTTTTGCACTCCTAGGATAATCAAAAACTGCTTTTGAACGAAGCTCGCCCTCTCAAATCAACCTCTAGAAGCTTTTATTAAATTATTTAATTAATAATAAATCTCTTTAAAGTAAAAACAAATTAAAAATTTGGTGTAAAGTTTCTGTTTTTGATAATTATATATATATATATATATATATATATATATATATATATAGAGTTGGTAGAATCATCGTTATGACGAGAACGATTCTTTGCCATCCATTTGTTTAGATAATGGAGTCTCCAAATCGATGATCGGCGATCGTTGAATAAGATCTATATCACTTGAAGTATTTAGAAATCAAATTTTATATTTTTTCGATATTGTTCTCTTGTCCATCAAGTGGGCGTAAGATTTGTATGGCTTTAAACCGTTAAACGAGAAAACACCTCATATCTACCATTAAAATTATAAATTTTGAAACCTTTTGATCATTAGACAAATAATGTCAAAAAAATTTGAAATTTGATTTATAAACACTTCAAGTGGTATAAATTATGTTCAACGGTATCGATCGTCGATTTGAAGACTCTATCATTAAAAATAAAATAAATGGTGTAATCTTATATTATCGATGGCATTAAAATTCATATATATATATATATATATATATATATATATATATATATATATATATATATATATATATATATATATATATATATATATATATATATATATATATATATATATATATATATATATATATATGCTAGTTGATTATATACAAAAAGTAAGTGACCATGACTTTAATGTCGAAGTTTGACCACAGTTTTGATTGCATGCATATATCCGGAGAGTTTTCGCTTAATGATCGATTTTGGCTGGTGTAGGATTTGAGATATTTATTTTTTTTATACTAATTAATATCTCGTGATTTTTTTTTTAATTACGCGCTATTTTCATAAAGTTTCTTTAATATATAATGATCGAGTGTTTGAAGGACATGATTGTTCCACAGAACATTAAAACGTAATTGACGTACCGAGATCAAACTTGAGGGACCAGATTATTTAATTAGAATCCTCAAAGAATTGCAAATTAGTTCTAGTACTTTGTGTAGCATCACATAATTGACTTTTAGTACAGTAGCCAGGTTCAGAATTAATCATGGCACCAAAGACTTTTTGGAACAGATAGGAAAGCTAAGGATCCAATTAAGAAGCACTTTATCATTTTCAACCATTTAAGAACTTCTCACCCATCATGTGAGCATGACACTTACCGATGTGGAAATTAATCCCCATTTTCTTCTCCTTGTGTATAACTTGTTTATGTGCGCTGTACATATATGTCGCCTCATTAAAGACAACAACAACGCTTTGTAAATAGCTTGCTAGGTAAAGCAACCTCGATCATTAGGCCATTTTTCATAGCACCTGGCGATGTAATTAAGCATGGGTTATATAATAATTAATGACATGGCCAACAACTTTGTAATCTGCAAGAAGATATATAGAGCTTTCATATATAAATATATAGCAAATTAAGCTTTTGTAATATACATACAAAAAAAAGGACTTAATTAAGAGGGAAAATAAACTTGGCAACATCGATCTACTGCGTACTTTTTAGAGTATGAAAGCAAAGAAAAACTGTGCATAGATTTCTCTTCTTGCATCACTATGGACACCACGGACTCTCTCTCTCTCTCTAGATCTCTCTCCTCTGTCTACAAACACCTAATCATCATGTGTAATCTCTCCTTCTCTCTCATTAATCGCAATTTTTACATGTAATAATCACTAACATCCAAAAGGCCAGGAATTTGAAACTTGAACATGTCGCTGCAGTAGCTCTCTCTCTCATCCTCGACACTGCTATTAACATGCGTCGATGAGGAGTTCAATTGAGTCGAACTCGAATCCGGTGTCGATAAGACGGAGTCAAGGTTGTAGTCGTGGTAGCCGGTGAATCCTCGCGAGTCGGAATTGTTGACCATTTGAAGCATGCTTGGATCCCAACTATCGTAAGCACTTGTGTCGTAATTAGGTTGGTGCATTTCCAAAAGCCTGGCTTGTTCCAACATGTCTTGTATCGACATATTGTTGTGAGCCTCATTTGTGAATTGTCCCACATTGGCTTGCATCATGAGCTGTACCTCATCAAGGAATTGAGCACTTGGGTTTGTGCTGGGAGGGACCTCTTGCGCTAAACTTTGTGGAATCTGAGGTTGCAATGAGGAAAGTACGGTATTTGGCTCTTGGGTATGCGAAAAGTTCGGATGCGACATGTTTTGAGCCAAAGGAAGGTTAGGATTTTGATGGTGAGAAGCTGATAGGAGATCAGTGGCTATTCTCAGGATCTCCGAATTGACGAGCGGCTCGAGCCCGAGCAATCTCGAGAGTTCGAGTTGATGAGCCGGGTTGTACATGGATGGATTAAGAAGCGTCGAGAGGTCCAGGAGATCGAGGCGAGGGGTATGAGTGACGGGATCGATTCCCATTCTCAGGAGCCTCTTTCTAATGTGCGTGTTCCAGTAGTTCTTGATCTCATTGTCTGTTCTTCCGGGCAAGCGCGCGGCTATCGCGGACCACCTGAAGAGTTTTAAATCAACAAACGCTCATGAGTAAATGCATTCCAACAATGAACACAAGTAATTAAATACATATTGGATTGTTTAAACTAACTGTGGGAGTTATCTTACTTGTTACCCAAAACACTGTGCAATTGGATGATGGCCTCTTCCTCTTCGAATGAGAACCTTCCTCGCTTGATGTCGGGCCGCAGATAGTTGGTCCACCGGAGCCGACAGCTCTTCCCGCACCTCGCGAGCCCTGATACAAATTACGCAAGCATATCGATAAGCCGACGAATCAAGAGAATTTACAGCCCGAGGCCGAAAAGGAGAAAGAGCACGAAACGCGCGAACTCACCGGCATTCTTGGGCAGCGTCCGCCAATTCCCTTGGCCGTTTTTTCGGATATACTCGACGAGCTTCTGGTCCTCCTCCGGCAACCACGGCCCCCGCTTCAAACCATTCTTCTCACAACATGGTGCTCTCCCCATCGCATTCAACGAATTGAAACCACCACACCACCTTCTTTTTTCTCTCTTTTTTTGTATCCTTTCCCTTCTTTCTCTCTTTGCAGTTGGTAATTAATAAGGAAGAAGAGCACAGGTGCAGAGCAAGCTAAGAAGAGCTCAAAAAATGGCTTTATAATTGTTGGGACCCAAAGCTGAAGGGAAAAGGGTGTTGAATATATAGAAGGGAGGAGTATACGTATGTGGCTATGTCGCGAGAGAGAGGAAAAAAGTCAAAAGGATTCGGTGCCGTCCTTTGTTTATCACAAGTGCGACGTGTCTCACTCTCTTAGGGCTCAATGGGACCTATCTCCCTCCCGGGAACTAAATAATTAATAATTACACAAAAACGTTTTAGAGGAGCAATGCGGGGCTAGCTAGCTCTACAATTACTTTTTACTTATTATTTCATAATTTAGTTATTCAACAGCCCAAACCTTTTTTTTTTACTAGTTTAAAATTGAACTCTAGGCAATAGATCCATTTGCGAGTAATTCTACAACCTTTTTGGACTTAGCATTTTTTTTTTTTCATAAGATAATAGCTAGTAAGAGAAATACTAAAACTGAAAATGAGTTGTAATCTTGAGAATCTTTCATTCAAAGACGCCTAAGACTTGCTAACTCCTTTAAGAAAAAGTTACGAGACTTGTGAAGAAAAAATAATTTTTTTTTTTTTGAAAAACTGTTAGAACTAAAACCGAAAAGATCTAGTTCGCTTGGTACAAATACCAAAAGAAATCCGAAAAAGAAAAAAAAAATTAAAGCACACAATATTTACATGGTTCGACCATCGGCCTACGTCCACGGACAAAGACGGAGCGAAAATCTTCATTATAATCAAAGTGGTGTATAAAATATGCCTCTCTTATCATAAAATCATAATTCCAAAAATACATCCATATTTCCTCTCTTATCTTCCGCACTAAATCAATAGTAGAAAATGTATATTTATAATAGTGGTTAAATTCTAATATGATTAGGAATATATACAAACTCACTAAGATTAAGAATATCACAATAAAATTAGGTATAATCTAAACTTAATTTAATAGAATGATCAAAATAGAATAGAATTAATAGAAAATCTTACGGTATTAGAATTCGAGATATATCTAACAAAAAACAAATATATATTATTTGGATGAGTGCTACAAGATTATAAGTCATTTTGAATTGTGGATTTAATAATGATGTAACAGTGAAAGGGGAAATAATGTGAGGAGGAGGAGAAAGGAGAGGGGGAAAATCGAGTGGCTTATCCGTTTTCACATTAGAGGGAGTTGACCACGAGTCGACACGTTGCATGGTGACCTCAGATGAGGCATGATGAGGTGGTTGGGCGCCACGTATACGCTGTGGTGGGTCCCTCTCACGTTCACGGCGCGCTCTGCATGCATGTCGATTGGTCGACGACGACGACAACAACAACACGCTCCGTGAGCGCGCACGCGGGAAATATCTTTCGTGTTCGTGGCCATTGCGATTTGAAAGAGATAATTTAAGGACAGTTTTGGGTTTTTTCATTTGAGCTAATTAATTCTCTTTTGCCATGCAAAATAAAAATAAGAAAATGCTAATGTAAATCAATGATATGAAAAATGATTTGTATGGACTGGTTTTCATATCAGACCTTTTTTTTTTTTAGGAATCTACAAGATTAATCAACTGACGATCTTGTGGGATCAGCAACTCCTACCAACAGTTAGAGATAATTTTAGTGGATAACCTTTTATATATATATATATATATATATATATATATATATATATATAAAGGTTCTTATCTATTAATAGCGAAAGTCGTTAGTCTACCAAATTTTTGGCCATTGAATTGAGAGATGTGCGGTTAGGATGATATGTGCCCCATAAGGTTAAGTGGGTGGTTAGTTGAATAGTATGATCTAACGGGTGAAAATTATTAAAGGGGTGGATTTAACAAAGTTGAAAAAACCTTAGAAAATTCACTACTTCGCATCATTGATAGCAAATTTACCTCTCTCTCTCTCTCTCTCTCTCTCTCTCTCTCTCTCTCTCTCTCTCTATATATATATATATATATATATATATATACATAACTATATATAGAATTGAGCTCTTATGCTTTTAAAAGTACAAAGTCATTGATGCTTGCAAGTTTTTAGCCCTTGGATTAATACATGTGCGGTTAGGATGATGTGAGACCCATTGGGTTAAGTAGGTTGTTAGTTGAATTGTATAATCTAACGGATGAAAATGATTAAAGTCGTAGATCTAACGATAAAAGATTAAGCCTTTAAAGTACTTAGGGTGGCACTGACTTCATAATAGAACTATATATATATATATATATATATATATATATATATATATATATATATATATATATATATATATATATATATATATATATATATATATATATATATATATATATATATATATATATATATCCTCTTTTTTTTCTTTTTTTTCCGCACTTTTTTCGAGGCCCGCGATGCCGCATCCATGTAGCTTAATTCATTTTTTCAATGAATGAAGCATGTAGCATTCTGCTTTTCTTTCAAAAAAAAAAAAAATTTGTTTCTTTTTTTTTAAGAAATGCTTGACAGGAAAGTTAGGTATATCATATTTATCTTTTGTACTATCCCTTTCTTATGGTCTGATATATCAATTTGATTTTCATCACAACTTTTGGACCATTTGTTCTTACCTAGCTAGCTAGTACGATACATATATAGATATTGCGCGCAATTCAATTCAACTTAAAAAACTACATTGCAAACAAAGAGATGCAAAAGTAAGGGAACAAATTTTCAAAGATCAGGATCTTAAAAATCAAACTAAACACAGTAAATTAACTTCCATTGGAAAAGATTGAGAACTCCAGATGCAATTTTTTTCCCTCATGCATGATTCATGAAGCCATCTAATCTGCAGTTGTATTCTCTGTGGACATTGACATTTTGCTCTTAATTATTTTGTCAAGTGACTATATTTAATCTTTGACTAACTATTTGTCCCATCCTCTCATTTTTGAAAGGCACATCATGGCCTGATTTGATTTGATTGATTGACCAATTTTAGTTTGTATAGCCACACACTTTTAGTTTTCTTTCTACATATAGAACAAATAATTAATAGAAAATGCCAGCTTTTAATTAACTGCTCCATGCATCTTTAATTATATATTAATCTAAGGTTTAATTAATTTAGACCTTCGTTTTTTAATCATAATATAATAAAAAATGAAATTTCAATTTAGACAGATAATTCAGATTTATTAAATGCAGTCTCATTAAATTAAAAAAAATATATAATTAACGAATTGATCAATAAATTTATACATCAACATCAAAACTAAGTTTTTATTAGTCTAAACTGTCATTTAGCTACAACTATACATTTATGCACGTGCTTATTAGCCTTTCATGATAATTGAATACATACATTTTATTCAAAGTTTGTCGACAATTAATATTGTGTCTTTTTCTCTCTCACACACATACGGAAAAAAAAAAAGTTAAAAAATAAAAAGGGGAGAAAATATTTTGAAAATGCTCCTCCTATATATATATATATATATAAATATAAATATTTTCCAAACTCATGCTCCTGTGAAATGATTATTTATAGTATAATAATATAGGAGTCAAATTTTCCACTTTAAATAAAATATATATATATATATATATATATATATATATATATGTATGTATATTTTTTTGGGGATGTATTTATATATCAATTAAAAGTGGTAGCCATATGTGCAAAATTTCGTGAAGGGTGATGTAATACGCTCATCGCGGGACGCGTGTCGTGAACCGGGCCTTTCATTGCACCCCCACGCGGGACCCACAGGGCCAATCACGTTCCCGTGGACTGCCACGTCACTCGCTCGACGCGTGTCCCACTGTCTCTTTCCCGGCAACATGGTCCCTACGTTTTGGCGCGAGACTCTTTCTTTACGATTGCGACCCCGTAATTATTAGCATCCAGTGTGTGTTTACATTTTTGCTTAATCGCATAAGCAAAGTTTAATAGGAAAAAAAAAATCAAGTATGATTGTGAGTCCCAAGTAAGCAAACAACAATTTCGAAGTTGAAACCGACCGTTTCTAACGCAAATGGTACGTAAAGAGTTTGGTAATTGATATTCGAGACCCAAGTTTGAAATTTAACTGATTCATATTTCTAATCAAATTTATTTTTAAATAAAATAAACGAAACAGATAACATGCTATCTTTCTCTCTAAATTAATAATAATAATAATAATTTAGAAGTTGGGTTTTGTTTTGAGTACGTTATAGTATTATATGATAAAGTTTTATTTGAATTGCACTTTTAGAATAAGTTCCATATTAAAATATGACGACCATTTTTCTTTTGTGGGGGCCACGCGCATTAAATTGTACTTTCTAATTTTAAGAGTCTTTTTTTTTTTTTGTTTTTTTTTTTTGCTTTTCATTATAGTACAAGCTTATTAATTTTTTACTTACCAGACTCTCTATTATAGTTAAATTTTGCTATTGCTAAGAAAGTATAACAACAAATGGGCAAACAAGTTCTAAGTAAACATGAATTGAATAATTTTACTCAAACGACACTTCAGTCAAATATGAAAGTATGTTATCAGATATAACCGCTTTCGTGCTTTGAAAAATAAAAAAAATTAAAAAATCTAAATATATATTAGTTCTCGGAATCTCTCCTCCTCCTCTAATACTTATACAAAGAGATTTTAAATTTTTGGCTCGTTTAAAACATAAAAATAGATATATTAACATGGACACTACACGTACGTTTCCAAATCTAAGATCTTAAAGAACTCCACCTAGACCAATTAATTAGACCTAAGATATAAACTAAAGGATAAACGAAGTGCTAATGCAATTACACTGTTCAGAAAATGATAGTGCATGTTGTCTCATCCACTCCAACAACAACTTGGATGGTCAAATATTAATCTACTCTTTTGCTTCACTAATTAAATATCATCTAACTTATTTGCTAATCAAATATTTTAATCCCAAAACAGTAACCTGATCATGTTATTTAATCTCAACTACAGTACACAAACCCTCGGTTTCATAACGAATCTTGGAAAAACAATTCCCATTACAAAGAATAGATAGGCTGGTAGTATTGAGTTGGTGGTCCAATTCGTACGATATCTCAAAAAAAAAATAATTAAACAAAGAGTTTCCAAAAATAGAAGAGACTTTTTGATTCCTAACAAAAGGATGATGCTCGATGCGGGCGAAATTTGGAATAATTAAGTTGGATTCATATGCAAGTTTTTTGTTTTCGAATAGTACGTAGCAGAATATATTGGTGGGCAACATGGCTCGAGAGGAACCGACTATTCCTAGAGCAAATAGCAAAGGATTTGGTAGTTGGTACCCGAGACCTTAATTTGAATCCTAATTGATTCACATTTCCAGTTAAGTTTATTTTTAATTGAAATAAATGAAGCAGGTAGCGTGCTACCTATCTCTCAAAAAAAAAAAAAAAAAAAAAACATGGCTAGAGAGGAATAGTATTATTTTCGAAGATAGAGTTAATTATGATCCTCTTTTTTTTTTTTGAGAGAGATATAGCTAGGTAGCATGCTACCCGTTTCGTTTATTTCATTTAAAAATAAACTTAGCTAGAAATGTAAATCAACTAGGATTCAAACTTGGGTCTCGGATACCAACTACCAAGTCCTTTGCCACTTGCCCTAGGGACGGTCAGTATTATGATCCATTTTGTTAACTACTGTTCTTTGTGTTTCTTTTCATTATTATTATTATTATTCTCTTTATTTTTCTATTTTTGGCTTTGGCTTTTGTTCTTTGTTTAATCCCTTGCTGTCTCATATTTGTAGCTTAGTTCATTTAACTTAATGAATGAAGATGCTAGCAAGTTATTAGTATCTCAAAAAAAAAAAAAAAAAAAAAAGAGTTATAGCGAACTTTTCTCATGTCTAGGCTCAAAATTTTGACAATATATATATATGTATCATAAAGAGGTTTATCAACTCCTAGATTAAGGGTGTAAGATGTATGATCCATACAGTATTTTTCAAACTTTAATTTTTCAAACTTTAATTGATAGTTCTATAATACATAATTGATTAGATAAGAGAAAATTAATTAAAAGACATAAAAAAATCTAAAAATTTTTAAATTTAGGATCTCCTTGACTAATTCTATATCAAGTAATTATTTTCTCTAAAAAAAGCTACAAAAACAAAGTATTTTAAGATATTATATTCAACAGATTTCAAGCTTATCTTAATTTCACCCTAACCATTCATTTTTTTCACACAAATTTTATATTGGAAAAGTAAAATTTGTTGGATGGCCAAAATTATATATATTATTCTATTGACACGTGGTATCCTCAAAACCCCTCTGCATGTGATTATTGAGGTAATCCGTACATTTATATATATATAATATACAAAGACTGAGAGGTCTTTCAAAAATAAGACTAAATGTAAGCATAAAAAAGAAAAAAATGCATGGTCGGTTAATCTCGACAGTGACAATATATATTTGAACGCGTACGTAGGAATATGTCAAAGGGAGAATTAATAAGCTGTTTAATTGAGATGTTTCTTATAAGAAACATGCGCTCTTAATGCACCATAAATTTCACACATTTAGTCACATAGTCAAGTGAATAAATACTTCATTAAAATTCTCTCTCGTGATCGAGTATGAACACTCTCCTTGCATTGTACCTCATGAATTAAAGTGGTCCTTCTTGGTCATAAGTTGATAAACCTCCCAATAATTTTGGGTTTTAATTTTAATTAACTTTAACCGATCGTTCTTAGCGCAAGTGGCAAAAAGGTTTAATGGTTATGGTACTCGAGACCCAAGTTCGAATTCTAGTTGATTCATATTTTCAGTTAAATTTATTTCTAAATGAAATAAACGAAGCAGTTAGCATGCTATCTTTCTCTCCAAAAAAAATTAATTAACTTTATCTTATGTCATATCAAGCTAAACGCATCTTAAGTAATGACATGTATTTGTACATGTATTTGCACATGAAATATAAGTCTAATAAATGATCTATATATCCTGTAGATGTGCATGGTAGAGATCACGTGAACCACAGAGCATGCATAGGTGCAAAGAAATTTATGCCATTAGGTGGCGAATGAACCTATATAGAATCGATCAATCTCTTGTAATTAATAGAGAGTGTTATCTTAACCAAAAGAAAAATTACTTGGAAATAAGCATAGCGCGCGAGTCCATGATTAATTACCTGCAACAGTGGCAGCTAATAAGTTTAATTTTCTTCTAATCTACAACTGATTACCTTTCATTATTATTAGGTTGCGTGCATGTATGTATATCTTGAGAGTCGAAGCAGTAGTTTACATAAATATATGCCATGCATGTACTACGAGGTAGTAGAAAATTTCAACACTCAAAGTTGATGCAAATCCGCATCAACGACTAATGGTTTACCTTGATATAAATATAATCAGTATTAAAAACACTTTTAGGTCTACATTGTAGACCATGAGATCACAAGGTGTGGTCCGTCGTAGGCAATGAATATGTAAATACGCTCATAATTAATCTCAGCTTATTAGTACGAATATTATTATTTTAATAAACTCGTAATCGTACTCAATTGCCTCCGTGTCTACCGCAATGGAAACAAGGTACATCTTTTATCACGATCAATATCCTTTTCTTCTTCACGATCACCACGAGTAAATCCAATCGCGTCCCTTGCGTGCTCGATTTAGCCCTTACATGGCGCTATCGTAGCGATCGATAGAGCGTATTGCGTACGTATACCCAAATGGGGTAGCTTACAACTCAATGTTGACTCAAGCAAAGAGTAGTTAATCCTCTCGACGTACGGATATAGCATGAGGTGTCTCTTTTGGTCCACTAAATCATCAACCCTAAGGGTTTTATAATCCTTTCGATTAGATAATTATACTTCTTTGAGTGAATATATATAGTGTATGTTAGTATTTAAATTTTTGGGTTATTTGGTGATTCGGGGATCTACTTCGCTTCATGCATGGTCATGCCTACATCATCTCCTAATCTTACTGACCATGCAAAATATAATAGTAAATCAAGTATGATTAGAACCTTCTAGAGTTCTAGCTGTTTAAATACATATATATGATCACATCAGAGCTACTGCATGTATACATTAATCTTATACTAATACTAATTAGTGAGCCAATATTATTATTATATGTATAATATGAAGGAGAACTTTGACCATGTAATTAAAATCAGATGGAATGAGATCCTTTGCAAAAATATATATGGTTTCGATCAGGTGTAAATTACGATGGGTTACTTTAATAATATTAATTAATGTGGTCGTTGTCACGTGGGACACTCCCATTTGTTAATCAGATTACCTAATTAATTAGGTTTGACACTTTCTCAAAATGAATTTAGAAGCTTACAATCAAGTACTATTTGGGGCAATGGCTAACAACTTCATCTCAACTTAATTATCAAAGTTTTTTTTTTTTTTTTTTTTTTTTTTCACTTTCCTTGCATGGGATGCTTATAATATTTGTTCTAACATTTAGAACAAATATTATTTATTTTTATACAAAATAATATTTTTTTGTATAAAAATATTATTTTGCCAATAGTACGGAGAGCCGCGTAGGCTCGCCGAATCAGCAAACCTAGCACAATTTTTTAATTCGATACTACGAGATCACAACGTAGTTAATTATTAGAAAAAATCACATCATCTGGTAGTATTTAGTTTGAATCCTAATTTTTATGTATTAAAATGAAGGACCACTAAATACTCTAATTAAGCATCACGTACGATAAACGTATCGTTTGTTTGGTCTTAGCTGAAGCTTCTGTAGAGATTGAAAGAGCTGGAAATAAACTATAAGTAATGCTAATAGACTTTTTTCTTTTTCTTTTTCTCTTTTTTTTAGCTTATGTAACCCTTTTAATTAATTCCTTCGACAACTTTCCCTTGTGGCAAAAGTATAAAAATCAGTCTCAAACTTTTGCTTTTCAAGTTTAGAAGTTACTTTCGAAGGATATTTTGTTTGTCCAAAAATTTTACAGCTTCGGAAAATAAATGATTTGTTCTAAATGTTTGATCAAATAGGCGTATAATAAGCTATTCTATTATTCACAGTTGAATTAAACGAATTTGTATTAATTTTCACCAACTATATGTATATTAAGTTATCATAGTTAACTGGAGCTCATGATAACATATTTTCCTTCTTTTTTCTTTTTCACTTATTTAGCATGCAATATATACTAATTTAATTTCTCTTCGATCTCCTCTTTATTTTGCATACTATAACTATAACTTGAACTATTACCTTTCTCTTTTCCCCCTTAGCATATATTATTATTTGTTGCTACGCTGTTCATTCTACATTGTGAAGCATTGTTCATATTATACGAAATATTATTTTTCTTCGAGCTGGCTCAACTGTTCAACTGAAAAAAAGCAGGTCTACTAGTTACAGAGAGAGAGAGAGAAGAGAGAGAGAGAGAGATCATTAAAAAATTTGATTTGCTTAAGCTCGTAGGATCAGCGGATAGTCTACGAAACCTCGCCAAAAGAGAATCACGTGTTACAGAAACATATCTATATTCACATGGGTACGTAATTTATAATTAACCAGCATAATGTGGTTCCAATCTTTGTAGCTCTTAATTAAATGCCTCGAGTTTAGTGGGAGCAGGTAAAAGAGTAATAGAGCAAAGGATTGAAAATTTAGATAAATGTAATTAGTAATATACTTCTGAAAACATTCTAGTTCAACCTCTAGCAGTACAAAACTAAGATAAACTTTTCCACACTTTTTAAGTTAGATGATGATGTCTTTACTTCTAGAAGCCACCACCAGTAAAATCTCTATCCCCACCAGCAAACCTCTATGACAAGGCCCTGTTTCATTTGTTTGAATTGGTGGCCAACCATTCATCTAAATCCTGTTCACTAGAAATAAGAGTAATAGAACACTTTTAAGAGTTTAGATCAGAGATCTAATACTAATAGAAGCAGCATAATTATGTCATGAGCTTACAGTATCCTGATTATGACTGATGCATTGTAACCGAAAATCTGCGTTGCAACTACTCTTTTGGTCCTTGCTTTCCCTTTCACAATGATTAATATGCTTATGGAGCTCTAACAAGAGTACCTAAAATCTGCAGTTTAAACAGTTACTGGTTTCTTCTTCTGAGGCATCCCTTTTCTCATTTTCTTAAACTCGAGAACATCTAACAGATATATGATTGTCGGGACGCACCTGAAGCTGTCGATTTGGAACGTTTTCACTTCTCAAGTGCTTATTTCTGAACTGCATTCTCAGCCATGCTCATCGATGTTGTCGCTTTCAATACAGCACTGTCAATAACTTGAAAAGCGGGAAAGAAACAGAAATCCAGTAGATTGTCTATTTTATAAATATGTAGATGTAGAATTTGATTACATAAGAATGACATTATTCTTTACCCTGTGGCAAAAAGTCGATGTCGATTATACCAACAACAATGAAAATTCACCTGATTAAGAATGTGATAAAATAATTTGGCTGGACTAGAAATGGGGTTGCATATTAAACTAGTGAAGAATTTGAAGAAATTATCTCCGTAAGTTCTCCATGTAATTTGCCGTTAGTCACAAGGACCCCTCCCGACGGAAAGATGATTCTGCGCCCTATTGTATCAGCCGCAAAATCCAGCTGGTTTCCGCTCCAGTCACTGACCTGTGATTGCGTGAAATTACTGTCCTGATTCGTAAATATATATTGAAGGCAAAAAATTGTCATATCAAATCAAAAGACAGCGTATTCCACAGGAACATGGTTTGAAGTTACGTGCAACGTTGAGGTACGAAGTTTTGGCTATACATGTAAAAGATTATAGCAGAAATCTATACAGAGGCTCAAAATCAAGCTGGCCAAACAATTAAAGCAAACATTTCAAACTAAATATCATTGGTAAATTTAACTAAGAGTCGAGAATAAACTACACAAAAGGAGTAAGTACTTTAAGTAGTGGTGGTAAAAGACATTCTAAACGGACAGACGACATACCTGCCCTCCTGCTTCATTTACACATATAACTCCGACAGCGTGATCCCAAACCTAAGCGACAAAGAATCAAAACCATCAGTACTCATGATAATACTTGACCTACCCCGTAGTTGATTGGAAGGAGGAGATTGAGTACCTTAATTACAGTTTGAGCCCTTGTTCTAAGAATAAAAACAGAAGCCCTACCAGAGGCAACCATTAGATACTTGCACAAACTGCAGACGCAATAAGAAAGAAGTTGTATCAAGTTCAAAGATACATTTTCTTAACTAACCTTTATAGAATATACGGAAAAAAAAATAGATGATCATTATCAAGAGTCAAGCAAAAGACCATTACAAACAATCAGAGGGCAAGGTACAGACTCCCAACACTACGAATATATGGTAAATTAATGATTCATAGCAATACATGACAACTATCAATCTACCAGACAAAAAAGAAAAGGAAAAGAAAAAGGAACAAAAACAAGAACCTCAAAAAATACAACATACCACAAATACAAATGGTACTTGACAAACAAAAAGGCAGTTACCCAGTTATGGTCCCAACAAAGTGGTGTCTCGGGAGACTGTCCAAAGTTTCCGAATTTGCGATAAGTGGCTGCTTTCAAGACTTGAATCTGAAAAATATTATTGCAAGCCCCAAGACTAGCTCGTATATATGACAATCTAACCTAAGACTAATCATAAGAGGTTAGGTGCCTACCATTTGAGAACTACTTAGCATAAATAACATCCATATTGTTCGAAATTTTCTGTCCTTGCCTGTTGACGCAGGCTTCAGGTCCAAACTGAATTGTTGTATTTTGGATTCTTTTCTCTTTCTCTCTAGTAAATAACCACAACCCTAGAACTTTGCATCAAACCTCAGCAGTAACACAGAAAGTCGAAGATATAGCAAACAAGCATACAAAAACATTGATAACCATGTAGGTGGCAGCAAGCAGAATATAGAAGAAAGAAGTTGCTATACATCGGAAAGTAATAATCTGCTTGCATGCAAATGACAACAAAAGTAGGAGCAACATAAGATTCAGGAACAGAACAAACCTGCCACAACATGTCGGCATAAGAAGTACCACTTTCTCATCTCTACACTCTGCATCATCAATAGTCGAGCTAAATAGAGCAGATAATGGCATAAATTCCCAACTTTGGCTATCAGGAATGCAGAACCGTGCCTTATGAACTAAGGAGCTGTTATCGACAAAGCATCTTTGCCAAATATCTAGAGTTCCCCTATAGTTACCAATCACTGGTGAAAATTTCTTTTTCCAAGTACCGCAGCCTGCATGAGCAACCATAATGATCCCATCTTCCGAGGCAACAATCTTACTATTTTTGTTGTTCTCCACAGAGAGGGGATAATTTTTCCAGTTTGGGCAACCCATAACACCTAATGCAATCTCCCCTTTCACAATGAGAGCCAAACCGACCTGAAACAATTAGAACTTTAACCCAATAGTAGGGAATGAGAAAATTAAGATATCCCCATTAAAGTTAGAGCAGCCTTATTTAAGACATACGTTAAATAAATTTCGATGACATATTCATATCAGTCTAAAATAGAGAGATAATCCAAGTAGGAAACTTGAAAAAAGGAAGAGGAAGGCTAAAACTGACATGGCTGAAACTAACAAGAAAGATGCAACCATAAAAAAAAATGGAGAAAAGATAGCTCAACATACAATTAAGCTGTGAAAGAAAAGTGACATAACATATTGCATGTAGTTCTTTAAGAGGACTTATACAGCTGACCACAAGTAGCATAGAATTATGGCCGCGTAACCAAGTTAAATTGATTTGACTACCTACAAACCTAAGATCAATAGAGGAAATGCATAACTTGTTATTTTGCCAGTTCATCTTGTCTTCATCGTAGATAATTGTTGTCGTGTCAAATTCAAGTCACCTAGACACCTACAGAATTTTCTTTTATCCTATTCAGATTCCCCGTCTAGAATCAGAGGCATTTCCTGCATCTTAACATCAGTAAAATTCATGGCAGTGATGCCCATGCAATCCAGTAGGTAATGTCATGGAATTTCTCTTTTCTTATAAATGCATCACCAGCAAACAGCCTCTACTTAGTAAGCATCAAAACTTGGTCATGAAAGAGAAAAGAAAGGCATACCACATACAGGGCGTCGCTACCTCTTAAGAACCCACGAGTGCCATCAATGGGATCGAGCACCTGTAATTAAGTATATGAAGTTTAGTCAAACAGCACCAAATTTTTAGATAACTCATCTTTCTAAAAATTCCAACAGTACATAAACCTACATAAGTACTGTGTGTGTACACTTTAGGGATCATTAGTCTTACAATAAATTCACATTTTCACTAAAAAAAAAAAACACAAATTGTGTTATCAATGGTAGTATCACAATCTTACCCAGTAGGTCGCAGGTTCGGCATCAAATGAATTTGCATCCTTCCCTCCTCTATCTATAGCTTCCAACACATCGTCAGAGGTCAAAGGATCACTTCCACTGGCTTTATCACCAACTGCACTCAATATTGCTTCAACAAGGAAATCACCATCGTAGCCCTCACCATCGATAGGTTTTACAGAATTTGACCTCAGGAACCCTGAGTCCTCCTCAGCTACTAACGGTATCGAAGGAAATAACCGGTTCAGCTCTGCCATACAATACAGGGCAATACATCAACAACCCATTAAATTGATTTCAAAACTGATAAAGTAAAGTGAAAGTTCAAGTGAAATAAAAGAGAGAAGATAAACAACCTAAGCTGATCAGAGCCTGCACACCAAAATCAGCGATGGTGACGGGCGTGCTATCATCCTTCTCGAGAATCCGGCGATCCCCGGACAGCAACGATTTCTTCACCTGAGCAATCAGAAAAATTACCACGTCAATAGAAAAAGGGACCATGTTCTATCCCAAAACATCATTTTTTATCGCATTGTAGTACTAATTAGTGTGTGTGCATTTGAAGAAATATCACACCAACATCGTCTTTATAGCATTGCAGTGATAATTGGTGTTCATTTGAAGGATCACCGCACCAATTCGAAAAAGGAGTCATTTTTTAGTCCCAAAATTTCGCCTTTTTCGCATTGTAGCAATAATCGGCGGATGTTTTGGATTGAAATGGAGGAACGAGAGGGGGAGGGGATTCTTACATCGATGCAGAGGCGGCAGGCTCGTTGGACGATGTCGACGGCCGCTTCGAGCTCGCGGTGGAACCTCGCCTTCTCCGGGGGGAAGGGGAGGCTCGACCTGGATGAGGAAGGAGAGGAATCGCTCAGATGAGGAATTCAATTCGAAAACCCTAGAGACCGGGGGAGAGGAGATTGAGATTGGGGGGTGGGTGAAGGGGATTTGGAGCAACCTGATGAGGGCGAAGGGGGAGGAGAGTGCGCGGGGATTTGAGGAGCGAAAGGGAGCATCAGATGAGCGAATGAGGAAGCGAAGTGAAGGGTTGAGAAGAGCCATGCCGAGCGAGAAAGAGAGAGAGAGAGAGAGAGAGAGAGAGAGAGGTTGTATTTTTTATTTTATTTTTGTTTAATCGAAATGAGTACTCTGCATCTAAGTGCAGTGAGAGCGGGACAGTTAAATCCACCCTTGATCCCAAATTTTAAGCTAAGTTCTCATTTTGACCCCCAAACACTTTTTATTTTTATTTTTAGGACTTTTTTTTACAATTAGATCTCTAATATTTATCGATTGTTTTTTTTTTTTTTTGTGTTGTCAAAACTACATGGACACTAGTCGAACGGTTTGCATCTAACATAGGACACTAGTCGAACGGTTTGCTAGCGGATTTTCAATAATCTTCTTATGTGCAAAACTTCTTAGTAGATATAATTAATTATTAAAAAATCATAGCATCTTCACCTGATTTTAGAAAAAAAAAAATTATTAAGATGTTTTTACTAATACTGTGATATTCCATAGTCCCACATCGGGTCGTTACAGATACTAAGTTCATAACCTCCATACTCTAGTGCGGATTCAGAATCCGCACTTTCAAACTAAATCTAACTATTGCAAAATTCGCACATCAAGCATAGGCAAAAAGAGACTCGTTTGAAACAGTCACTAACAATATAAGAGCAATAAGAGTAAAATTAAAAGGATTGGGAGCTAAATTTGGCTAGTGTTTTATTTTAAGCAACTAATACCTCATTTGTTTCCGTACGTATATCGCATATCGCGATAGCTTATTATATATTTTCTGTGTTTTCATCTGAAAATGCAGAAGCATATCCCTATATATTTTTACTACAACTCT
This sequence comes from Aechmea fasciata, assembly GCA_025177825.1. Lineage (NCBI taxonomy): Eukaryota > Viridiplantae > Streptophyta > Magnoliopsida > Poales > Bromeliaceae > Aechmea > Aechmea fasciata. The sequence goes on along the minus strand of CM045932.1, from coordinate 7,626,387 downwards.
ATTTTATCTAATAACGTTAAATATGCCTCAGTATCAAACTAAGCCTAAATTTGGCTACGTAATAGTGCAATCGACCCGTCAAACGAACGTAGAAAAAAAAGTCGGCAAAATCTTCCTGGATTCGTCGCCGACTTTTGCGTCCGCAACGAAAAAGGAAGAGGACAGGGGAGGTATCCTTATCACTGCTGCACACATGCAATCACCGCCCGGTGAGAGGAAACGCGCCAACCGTTTCAAAAAGCCGTTTTCTCGTCTAATTATTGCCTGCGCCCGGTGTAAATACATCTCACGCGTGGATACACGCTTTCCTAAAATTACTATACAAACCTCAAAATTAAAATCTAATTTGTTTGACGGATACCATAATATTCAAAGGATCTAAATATATAAATTATAAATTTTGGCCATCATCTTCTTATACTTTTAAATTTTGTAATTTTTAATACATAGGTCCTTCTAGCTATTTTAGATCATACCCCGTCGCATTTATTTTTTATTTTAATTAATGTACTAATCATTAAAAATTATGTGCGGTGCAGGAAGCGTGTGAATACGCCGGGTGGAGGGAATTTATTTTCCCGATTCCAGCACTTTCGTTTTCCGACACGTTCCTCATTCTTCGGGCCCCACTTCCAGAATCTTCCATCCCGTCATCGACACCGAACACGAACACTTATTGAACCTATAATAACTTGCCACGTAGGAAATTACGGTGGGCCCCAAAGCTCCCTCTCCCCGTTTTTAATCCCGTGCAGTGTAGCGAATCCCGTTGAATGCGAGCGGAGACCTGGAATCTACAAGCTGAAATTCCGATTTTGCCCCTACCAACTACCACAAATGTCCGAGCGTGCCCCCTTTTGAAAACGAAATATCCCTCCCCCACTGAGGCCCTTCCTCGGAAAAGGTCGAATCATTTTTCCTCTGCTTCTTCTCCAGGGTTTTCTCGTTGATTCCACTCGCGACTCGCGAGGATTAGTTTCGTTTCAAATCTCTCTGATTAAGGTTCGTATCCCAAAATTTTGATCTATTTCGCTCTAGGATTTAGAGCTTTTAGGGTTCTTGTTGCTTAAGCTTATCTTCTGAAGCTGGATTTGTTTTTCCTTTTTTTTTTACGCCTTTTCTTAAAAAATCTTCGACAAGTATCCTTTGTTCTCGATATTTTCGTGACTAATTTAGTGAATTTGTTCCTCTACTTGCGCTAATTTTAAGTGCTTTTTTTTTCAAGTTTGTGTAATTGTGGTTTGGTGATAAGAATATCATGTAATTTCTGAATTTTCCATGCTTTGATGTTACAATTTTAGAGCAACTTTTGAACTATTCTAGATATGTTTGATACAGCTGTTCAAATTTGTATTTGTGGAGGAACGCTCTCAATTTCTGTTTTTGTTGGTTAGCATGTTAATTAAGAAAGGAATATCCAGTGCATGTGTGAATTAAGCTCTGTGATTTGGGGAAAATGTTGAATTCGAAGTTTCATGAATTCCTCATATATGTATAAAATGCCGGTATTGTAGTATCTCTGATCATTTGAAATTGGAATAGCTATTATTAATCATTCTTTTTCCTGCTATTTTGGTCAACCTGAGATTTTCACGAGATGCCAGGGCCCACACCATCATATAGTTACAGTCCTTTTCTTTCTTTCCCCCCTTGGTTGCTTAATGTAGCATGTGTTAGATTTATTTGGCAAGTTATTTTCTTCTTTTATTAATTTACAGTTCCATGGCAGGATTTGGATTCCAAAGGTTTCTTCTTTTTTACTATCTGGCTTTTTTGGGTTGAATTGGTTCAGATCCTTTGAATTTCCCTGCTTATGTTTCTATAGGTATTCTCAGAGTTTGCTTGAGTGAAACTATCTAGTTCCGATATATTTGAAGACAAACGAACGTCCTTTAGTGCATCTCTGAATTATTTTTTATACAAACTGGTGGCGAAATGAGTGTAGCATATAATGACTCAGTTTATGAGTAGATGGAGTATGTGCTTAAAGGTAATATTGGCATTTGATGATGCAAATGATAGCTTCTGTTCAAGTTGAGTTGATTCTTTTAAATGTATACTAAATTGCAGATCGCAACCTAGGATGGAAAACTCGAATTCTGATTGTTTGCTGAAAGAATTCTACATTCCCAGTTATATAATGGTTCCAGATTCACCAGCAGAGCACCTTTCTTATGTGCCTAGTTATCCAGTAATAGTTTTTATTAACACAAAAAGTGGTGGGCAACTTGGAGGCCAGTTGCTTGTGACGTGCCATGAACTTCTCAACACAGTGCAGGTAGAGTATAAATTGTTAACTAAAATGAAGTGTGACGAATGATACATATTTTTCTTTTGTTTATGGCGATGTGTGTTCTTACTATTATTGGATCTCAAGATATGGATATATCTCCATTTTACGCAAATATGCATTTAGAATGAACAAGAAGATTTTGAATGTCTGCCTGCCAGGTTTTCGATCTGGGAAAGGATGCTCCAGACAAGGTGTTGCATAATCTTTATAGAAACTTTGAAAGGCTTAAATCTAATGGAGATAATCTTGCTGCTGAAATTGAGGGACGGTTAAGGCTAATAGTGAGTTGAGTCAGGAATATTCATGCACTTTGTCTTTACTTTTCTTCTTTATGTTACAGTCTTGTGTTCTTGTATTATATAAACCTATCATACATTTCAGCCTAATTTCTTTTCCTCTTTGACATGAAACTATATGATTAGGTTGCTGGTGGTGACGGGACAATAAGTTGGCTGCTTGGAGTGATTTCTGATCTGAACTTAGCTCAACCACCTCCTGTTGCTACAATACCTTTTGGAACTGGGAACAACATTCCATATTCCTTTGGCTGGGTAGGTCAAGAGAGTAAATTCGCCTTTGATACTTGTCTCTCATTGTCTCTCTCCCACTCTGATGCAGCTCGCTGGTTGACCTTATATCAGATGTCAGACATTATTAATTATTATGCCATCCAAATACTTCCGACCAAATTTAAAATTGTTACTAATTTAGAAACAAAGAGCCTACAATTTATGTTTCATATGCTTTCTTTGAATGCCCTTATTGTTTCAATAAAATGAATTAATAGCTGAAGCAGCTCAGATGATATAACATTCCAGCATATTGTTATAGTGGATATGAAGATATTGCTTTATCTCTTCCTATATGAGTCCGATGATTGGTTAATTTGCATATGCAGGGGAAGAAAAATCCTGGAATAGACCGTGAATCAGTCAAGTCATTTCTGGACAAAGTGATGAAAGCGAGAGAAATGAAGGTCGATAGGTTGGTCTTCTAGTTACCACTCTGCTCAAATGGTTTATCTTAGTCTAAAAATCTTTGTTTGTCTTATGTAACATTCCTTTAGTATTATTTCAGCTGGCACATTATCATGAGAATGCATGCTCCTGAAGATTGTTCTTGTGATCCAATTGCTCTTCCAGAATTGCCTCATTCTCTTCATATATTTCGTCGTGTATCGCCTACCAATGTGCTAAACATGGTGAGATATTCTTCTTTGTTAATATGAGAATTATGTAGTTATGTAAGAAAAGGTAAGTTTTTGCTCTTTCTGTCATGGCAAAAGTTTATCTTTTAAAGTTGCCGAAAGGTTTCTAAATATCTATTCTTCCTTAGCTCATATTTTCAACTTTGGAGCTTTGAATGTTTCACTTTTTTTTTTTTTCCAGCAGCCCAATGCTCTCCTCTTCTTTTGTCTTAGCGCATCTTGTTTGTTTGTCAATGTAATATTTTCCGACTTCTATAAATCAATTTGATTTCATAAGGTAAAGATGGAAGATGCCCTTTCTATTACTTGTTATGCCCGTTAATCCATCAGTAGAGACTACAATTGGTAGACCTGATAGTAAAAAGAATCTGATTGTATCAGGTCATTGTCTGCTTTGCAAATATATTTCTATCTGGATTTGAGGCCCAATTCTGTGCAATAGTTGTTGCTTTCATCAAATCGATGTGCTGAGTGTTTTAATTTCTTGTGGAAGTAGGGACAACTGTTTTCTCGCTTCTTGAACTTTCATACTTTAGAAGTACACCCCATAATCTCTTAATTTTAAGATGTACCATCTTAGCTGCGTTAAATAATGCAAATGACCTGTCGATGCGAACAACTTTGCAGAAAGAATCCAAGAGTCGTCAATACTTTTAGATTCTCCATTCCAGAGTCATAAAGTTCTGCTTCAAGCTATTCTGTACCTCATGGCTAAGCTCCGAAGTATACATGTAATCAAAATCCTTGAACATTGTCTACTTAGCGGAGATGTATCTTTTTGGTTAAAAATGCAAAAGACATGGCTAAAGCAAGACTATCTGTAGTAGCGTTATATGCTGCATATTCTTTGCAACCGCCAGAACTTCTATTTCAGAGTACATTTTAGCCTGCATGATCATTTTAGCTTTCATAAAAGATAATTCTGTCTGTTAGTTGCACTCTTGAACTATTTTCTCGGTAGGGATTGTAAGTATCTGTATCGTTTGCTTAAATCCGATCATCCATCTTGATCTGTCTCCAGGAGGATTATCACACATTTCGTGGGGGATTTTGGAACTACTTCAGTATGGGTAAGAACATTTCCTTGGCTAGCATATTGTGCTTCACACTATGATGCTTTGCTAGATTACCAACTTGTAATACAGACCTCAATATAATATTACAAGATACACCTTCATACCCTCATGTCTCTTGTCCATTAACAGTTACACCCTTAGCTACTTATATCTGATAACTGAGAAATATTTGTGGTGGTTAGCCCCATAGTTCCACTAAAGTGAGCTTATATTGTAAGTTTTTGTTTGCGGGGTCAGCTTACCATGCTTGGTCTTGTGTATAACTGATGCCACAAAAGATAGATATGAATATTGCTTAGAGAGGGAGTTTGAATATACCCATTTTCTTGAATAGCTTAGTTGCAAGCAATCAGCATAACCAACTCATTAGAGCTTTTATGATCTAGAGACATAAACTGGATTTTATTATATGAACCACAATCTTTCCCTTAGTTTTTTATGATCTGCCTTCATGAAGTGATTCAGAAAAGTCCCTCCAGAAGTACATCCAATAGTAAGTACCATTTATCTGTGTTGAAAATCTCGAGGATTTACATTATAAATTGTCCTAACATCCATTTTATTTTTTGGTTTCAGTTGGAACAACAGCAAAACATAAGCTAAACCAATAGATTGTTTTCGCATTTGAAAGGCAGTCTTTTTTATACAGAAAAAAAAATGTGAACGGCAAATGATCTTCTAATGTAGGAATGGATGCCCAAGTATCATATGCATTTCACTCTGAAAGGAAGTTGCATCCTGAAAAATTCAAGAATCAGCTAGGTAATCAGGTAATGCTTTCATGATGCTTGTTTCTGTGCATCCCTTGTCCAGATTCTTCTTCATTTGATATTCTGTTTATAATTTTCATATATGATTATTATGCGAGTCATGAACTTAATACAAACTGGCATAATTAAACATCACTATATATCATCATATGTTATTGTCCCTTTAGTTAGCTATTCCTTATTCTCTCTTTGTCATTTTTTGAATCACATTGTATGAATTCTTGGACAACTATCCCTTGTTGATGGGTTTCTTATACTCTAGCGCAGAGAACATATCTTAAGCTAGGTTGTACACAAGGATGGTTCTGTACCTCTTTATGTCATCCTACTTCTCGGTAATATTATTGTTCACTGCTACACTTAATCCTTTGTTTCATCCGATTTTGTGGGTAGAACTATTATTTCTGGAAAGGCTATAGTTTCTACGGATTGAACTGGAGTTATATTAATGCATGATCATGATAACCAGCTTATTATTAAACACATGATGCCCTTTAATAGTATAGTCAGAGAGAATCAACCACAGCTAGTTGGAAAAGGTTGATCGGTTATTGTTGATCTCCAATTAAGATGGTTTGTTATATCTTTTGCAGAAGGATTCAACCTATAGATGTGGGAGAAATTCTTCTGTTACTGATAACCAATGAGAGTGTAGTTAAGTTTTAATGGTTAGCATTTAGCACTCCTGAAGAAATGCTAAAATTCACTAGACGATTCGTTATGAAATAAATGCCTGTATTGGTTAATAAATCCATGGGAATTTTTTTCCCCTTGAAAAGTTGACTGTTGGAATGATTGTATATGAATACATGCAGGAATATAGCTCAGCTTGCAGAGGTCAAGATCATGAAGAAACATGGTGAGTGGGAAAAATTGCACATTCCTCGCAGGTAAGCTTAGTTCCCTGTTCTGGTTTTTAGAAGTTTGACATGGCAATTCTTGTTGAAATACTCTGCTTGTGGACATTTTAAGTCACCGCAAAGTTTTCCTGAGCTGTATTCCAAGGATTTCACACACCTCTGAAAATGGGCCACTGTGGTCCTAAAGTTGAAATATGAAATATTTTGCTTTCTCACACACACGCCAGAAAATTAAAAAAAAAAAAAAGAGGGTGGGGAGGGGAGGTGGGGGTGGTCTTATGTTGATTATTATTGTTTGTTTCCTTTCTGCTGTTAGTTCCATCATTTTACTGCTAATTAATGTTGGTCCAATGTGCAGTATTAGGTCGATTGTCTGCCTTAGTTTACCTAGTTTCTCTGGTGGATTGAATCCTTGGGGAACCCCAAGTAGGAAGAAAAAGCAAGATGTAAGTCTTCTGATAAATATGGAACATCTTAACTAATAATGGGGGCATTAAATGTGCTTATTCTCTTATCCTATGTTTCTTTTTCTCTTCAAGGATTAATCTTGTAGCTTCTAAATTGTGCCAATCATGCAGAGGGACTTGACTCCACCATTTGTGGATGATGGCCTTCTCGAGATTGTGGGTTTTAAGGATGCTTGGCACGGGCTTGTTTTGCTCACCCCTCGGGGGCACGGAACTCGTCTTGCACAGGTAAATTCTGATTTGTCAGTACATTTGTTTCAAACCTATTGTTTTTTTCCCCCCCTTGTTACTGCATCTCAATGCGGTTCACGCAGTCTCTTGAAGTGACTGTTATGCTGTTACGAAACAAATTATTCACTTATATACCAAGCGGAAGTTGTATTCTCATGCACGCGTTTCAAAAACTCTTCTTCTAGAAATGCCGTTGCCAAAACATTTTCTATTTCAGGACTGGTTTCTCCACAAGAACCATATGCTGCCTCTATTAATATGATTCATGTGAAAATGTGGATTCCATATTTGTGCAACTGTGCATATTTATATGTTGAATAGATGATTTTGTAAAGAATAATATGTAAAAGCCCGTCTCCCTATAACTATATATAGGCACATCGCGTTAAATTTAAGTTTCACAAAGGCGCAGCAGACCACGCATACATGCGAATGGATGGGGAGCCATGGAAGCAGCCCCTTCCAAGGGACGACGGCAAAGTCATAGTGGAAATTTCCCACCGCGGCCAAATCAAGATGCTCGCGGTCCCTGACAACTGCATCGCCGAGAGCATCCATGACACCACCTCCTCTTCTTCATCAGTCGCCAGCCATCATACCGAAGAATCTAGCACTGAGGGATCAGAAGACAGCGGATCAGAGGAGAGGAAGAAATTCGGCGCAGCAGTTTCATTCAGGTCTTCTGGTGATAGGGACATTATACTGTAGGATAAAAGAAAAGCGTTACTTTGTGTTTAACTTCCAATAGTTTTCATTTTGAAGCTTCCAGTGTGTAGGGAAGTTGCTGCAAATTTTCATTTTATTGTGTTTTTAATTTTTTTTGTTTCGTCTTTTTGACAAGAAAACCTGTAGAGGGCTAAAGTAAGCAGTAGAAACAGGTGTTGATTTGCTTAGATAGTTCCAACTGAAGTACGGTTCAGAATTGGAACTTCAAATTGGGGATTCTACCACTGGTGTTCTGGAACTCATGTTAGCTTAATCACTCCAGCTAGAATAATCTTTACCAGTTTCTGTTTACAAAGCACTAGTTCTATACTGAGAGGACCTGCTTTTTGTCTCTCCATATCTCGGTTCTTGATATGATTTGGAACAAATTAAAGTATCTATCCTGAACATACTCATGTGAACAAAAACGCATGGTATATTCATGGCATGATACTGTGCTAGGCAACCCCCGTGAATGATAATGAGATGGGAGGATATCATATTAGATGGTTACGGTTCGCACGTCTAATGCAAATGGTTACTGATTCAAGCGATGTTGCAGGTCTGATGCAAATGGTTGCTCAATTTTTTTATTTTTTTCTTTTGGAGCTCTACAGCATCAAAGCATAACTGTTTTAGGGAAAGATTTTTCACAAACTATACAGGTAATCACTTAAAATTCATGCAAAAATATTAGACAATCCACAGTTTTTGCGACTTCATCCCTTATATATGCAACATAGGAACGCCAATGAAATTGGGGTCCTACAACTCAATTAGAGCAAACAACCAGCAGCAGAACATACCAAGTAATTTATCAGATATATTAGGAAAAAAAAAACAAAAGAAAAAAACATGAATCCAATATATATTAATTTATTGCCATTAAAGAGTCAAGCACACAACATTATTTTCTCTAGTACACATTCAAAGTCCTAAAAACATACGCAGGTAGACAAGCGCACAGCTTCAGTTAAAACAAATTAGCTAGAGACATGCAGCACTAGGGCCATTGCTTATTTCGCAATCTCGGCAAACATCGATACAAGTATATATGCACACATGACTGAGCACACTTGCACGCACACACACACAAAGACACACTTGCACACGCATACACACAAATACACACAAGTACACGCTTGCACACGCATACACACAAATACACACCTACACACAAATACACACAAATACATAATTAGTATTTAGAGAGAGAGAGAGAGAGGGTATATAAGACAGTTTCACCGTGCATGCTTCCATTTCGGTATGCAATCGTTGGAGAGGAGTGGCTGTTCATAACCATCGAGCTTTCATTGGCTTCTTGTAGCATGGACAATGCTTGTGATCGAAACGAAATGAGCGATAGTTTGCTTCTGGCTCATCCCACTTTAGATTACCCCACCAATCCTTCTCGCAGCTAATCTTCACAACTCTCCTTGACTGACCGTCCGATCGGTCAAAAAGAGAGAATTTTCTGAGACTCGAACATCCCCTAATCACGACGTCTTGCAGCGATGGAGCACAAATATTAGGCTTGTATATGTGTTGTAGCTTCGGAAGCTCCTCTAGATGAACGGACCTCAGTTTCGGAAGTAGCTTCGGAATCGCTCCTCTTTTCTCTTCATCATCATCATAGTCGGTGAAAATGGCCCTCAAATCGCCACAATAGCAGATGTCAATGGTTTCCAAGTTGCATGGCTCCGAGAGTGAGGGAAGTACATATTTTAGCCTGGTGCAAAACTCCAAATAAATATGCTTCAACTGTGAATAGCTTTCCGGCACAATCATTATTCCCCTTTTGCATATAGCGTCGAGCCTCGGAAGATGGCTGAGCCACATGCTCTCCAATTTCACCAGAACATTACCACCACCCTTATCCCAATCGGCAAAGACAACTTCCATGTTAGGGCAGTTCTCAATGCGGAAGCATTTGAGACTCCTCATTGAAACGTTTGTGGCTAAGGCCGATGTGTTTTCATGCACGAATAAAGATTCTGCAAATCTCATAAACTGTCTAAATGATTCTTCTTTTGTTAGGGAACGGTGGTTACCTCCATCGACCTCTATGTGATTATTCAGGGGCATTGCTGGCGGTGATGGGCGATGCGGACGGCGATGATCTTTCATGGCGTCCAAAGCGTCGGCGTAACGGGGTGTCGACAGGTTTGATACAATGAGCGGACTCGATTTAGGAGTTGAAGTTATTCGAGCACCTGGTTTGGTCGTAGTATCCGTAATATCACCACTCTTAATAGTGGAAGAACACTTGACATGAATATGGATGCGAGCTCTTGTTCTGTCTAACTGATCAGGAAAGGCCCATTGGAGTGACCGGAAGAGCCTAACATCCCTCACGACTAGATGAGCTTGGAAAAATCTTCCATCAGCATGATGACTAATACCCGTAGCGTAATGCTCTGTTTGATTTCTAATAAAGGATTCGAGGCACGTCTCAGCACTGCAAGTATTGCTATAGTTATCCAAGTATAGCTCTTCTAAGCTTGGTAGTTCTTCTTTCCCGAGGAATACTCTATGGAGCTGCTCACATCCCAGGAGGTACAATTGCTTCAGCTGTGGTAGACTGTAGGTCCGTCTTTCCTTATCAAAGAACTCCAAAGCTTTGACTGCCGTGTACGAAAGGTTGAGCACTTCTAGCTTCAGCAATCTTTGTAGCTCTACGTTCTCCAACTTGCGGCATCCTTGCAGGGAGAGCTTGGTGATCAGCTTAGATTCGCTAAGGCGGAAGGTCTTGAGGTTGGGCAAAGAAGTTGGGTCCGCCAGCTCCACCTCTTGTAGTGATGTGCACCATCGTAGGCTGACCGTCTCGATCGTGGCAGGGAGAAGATTAAGGTTTAGAGATTGTAACCACTGGCAGTAATCAAGAATGAGCTTTTTGAGGTTGATTGCCATTGACAAGAACTTATTCATGCGCCGAAAAAAGCCTTCATGGTCGATCCCCTCCAATTGCACTGGACAGTTAATTCGGAGTTTGCGAAGGCTTCCTAGTCCTTTTCGAGCTCCCAGGCGTGGGAAGGCAGATGTTTTATCTTCTAGATCGAACTTGTGGAGGTTGGGCATGTGGTCAAAGGCTTTGCCCGCTGAAAGGAACTTATCGGCGTCCGAATTACATATAATCAAGACCCATAAGCTATCAAAAAGTATTGGTCCTAATCCTAGCCCTTCTTGTGCTAACGAGTGAGGGGAAGCATTAACAGGAGATTGCTCCCCGGTCACTTGGCATTCCTCCATCCTAAGCATTCTCAGGTTGCGAAGATGAACGAAAGAGGAATCCATAGGGCCTACCATGCAGCCGAAAAGGTCTAGCACTCGAACGTTGCTGAAATGCTCGAAAAATCTATCCGGCAGAGCTTGGTGTGTCCGCTCAAATTTCCAGAAGATGGAGGAAACGTTGCACAGCACTGATGAAGTCCCACGTTCTAGATCTCGTCTACAAATATTATCAAGGAAATCATGTAGTTCAGCTGGATCATCAGGAGAAATCTTTACCGCCATCCAGTGGTAACTCTCCTCCTCTTGTGAGGACGATTGTATTCGACGTTTTCGTTCATAATTGTCCCGGTCGACTATTAAAGTTTTAGGAGGCAGCAACTGATCAGGACTCGACGGCATTAATCCTCGGGAAGTGATCATTTCTTCCCACAATTCCCGTACGTCCTGTTTTGCTGGTGATACCAACCGAGCTACTGTCTTCATGATCTCCCAGCAGGCCGCGTGATCCCCTAATTCCCCTTGTTGTAAGATTGGCTGGCACACCAAATAATTAACAACTTGCCGTCGTCGTCGTCGTCGCTGCTCTCCGAGATACCAATCCAGGAGGCATAAATACCAGAGCCACCTGAGGACTGTAGACGGGGTGGCTTGCAATTGCAATTGCAATTGCAACCTCCCAGTGGGACTAGTGGTGCCGCTGCTGCTCTCGTTGATGTAACGGGCAATTTCGACAGCCTCCGCATACACACACTCAAGTGCACCAGCTGCCGCATTTGAGTTGTCCCGTACAAAGACGGCCACATTCGCCCTGTCCCCCACGACGTCCGCTTGTTTGTGAGAAGAAATTCGCTCTGGAGGCGCAAATCCCCTCATAATGGTCCACAGCACCTTGTGGGGGCCCCATTTTACGATAGGAATCTGCAAATCATTGTAGTCAAGTACCTTCGAGTACGCATCCGTAATAGAAATGCGATAGACGAGCAGCACACGACGATCCTTCACAGCTCGGTAGATCTCCTTTCCGACCTCCATAATCCTGCCTCTTGATCTCGCCCGCACCCCACTGAAGTCGTCGTCCTCGTCCGCCTCGTCGAACTTGGCCATTATCGCAGGCTCTAGATTCAGCTGCTCCGCGACCGCCCTCTGCGCCTCCCTGTCGCTCCCATATCCTACCAGATCGATCACCGTGTCGAACTGGATGAGCTCCTTCTTCTCCACCGCTTCCGCCGCCCGTCGGAGAACGGCCGACGCCCCAACTCCCCACCATCCACCGACGAGGACGTCCCATACGAGCTCGTCGCGCAAGCACTCAAGCACCTTACTCTCCAACTCCTCGTACGTATCTACCACGATCTCCTTCGGCGGCATATCTTAATTATATCAAGCTAGCTAGCTAGCTGTAGGTTTCGATCATCATCAAACCGCGCGAGTTTCATTAATTAACTAGCTAGCTACTACTCGATCGCACGCACGTTCTCTTTCTTTAAATTAATTCTCATCCCCGCGCACGGCTATATATATATATAGCTCCAAATGGAAATTAATGGACACACAACAAGCTCCGCCTTGGTCTCAATCTGCAGGCAAGCTGATCTACCTTTTATTATAGGGTATTAATTTTATCAAATCACTCATTTTCATTTTGTTTTTTAATTAAACTTCTGCCATCAATAAATATATGTATATGTATTAAATTAATCAGCCAAGAATTGCCATGTAGTAAGGGTGGGATGGTGCTAGCGGGAAAGACAAAAAAAAAAAAAAAAAAAAAAAAAAAAAAAAAACACTACATATTTAGCATTGAAGTGCCAATTAAGTTCTAGCTAGACAAAGTCATAAAAGAACCGCTTGCACTTTAGTCCATATTTTAATTTTAATTACTCTCTACGTTAAAATTTTCATTAATTACTTATTTCTATTTTTCTTATTATTATTTTAAATAAGTTCAGCTATTTATGAGTTATGACTATCGTTGAATTCTGATATAAAATTTTATAAAAACAAGTTAGCGTTTGAATAAATAATGCAATAGAGGCATATAAATTGAACAAATATTTTTAATAAACCATCAATTTTGATAGCATTAGCAAAATAAAATATTTTTTACATCTAGTTTTTTTTTTTTTTTTTTTTTTTTTTTTAATTGCAAACTAAATGAATACTGAGATTTGGAAACTTATGATATATCTTCTTATTTTGGCGAAGTTTACTGCCTAATTTGTCTATTTTTAAAATTTTCTGCTATATTTAAAAATATGACAAAATATAGGAAAATAATTAATTAACATAATTTTTAATTCCAGAAGGTATGTAATTTATTGCGATTTGGAATTAATTTGTAATTTAATTTCAAAATATAGGAAAATAATTTTTAATTCTTAGTAATAAAATTTTATAAATATATATTTTTACTTAATTAATAAATAAAAATTAGTTTGATAATTAAATTAATTTAACTAAAAATATATAGTTTATATTAGTAAACGTGTGAAATAAGTTTTTATAAGAGTAGCTAATTAATAATAATATATGTATAAGTAAAAGGCTAATAATATGAGTATTGAATGATTAAAATTATTAAAACACAATATGATATATATTAATAATATTTAATTAAGCAATTTTATCACAATAGTTGTAAAATTTTTTTGTAAGAACTCATTATTAATTAAATAATTTTATAAAATTATAAAAAAAAGTATTTATATAAAGAAACATAAATGAAATTAGCTTAAAAATTAGAAAAAGACAGAGTGTAAGAGAATTATAAGAACTTTTAGTAATTAAAATTAATGTTCTATTGATAACAAAAATTATTTTATATATAAATGTGTGACAAGAAGTTAGAAACTATTTCATAAGTTAAATTATTTTAGAGGAAGAAGTTATAAAGATTCAATAAGCACGTAGAATAGTAAAATAGAAATTATTTCGTGCATCATGACTACAAAAAATCTTTCATTTAAGGACACTTTAAATGATATTTACCGACGCTTTAAAGCGTCAAAAATAATCCCGACGTTTGTAAAAGCGTCGTGTATAGAGTCGTTAAATAAATATGCCGGGATAAATATACCGACGTTTTAATATAGCGTCGAAAAATTTATATAAATATTTGATAAAAATATGTTTATTAGCGACGCTTAATCATAGTGTCGGCAAATGCTAAATATTAAAGATGTTAGAAGAAAGCGTCGTTTAAAAAGTGTCGTCTAAAACATATTTTGTTGTAGTGCATGTATATATCTATATCTTGTACACTGTATTTCTAAATTCTATTATAAAAATTCAAACTCAGTAATATTTTATACAATGTAAATTATATCTATAAGATTAGGTTTGATTTTACTATATATATCTTTAAAAAATTGGTCCAATTCAAGTGATGTATTAATAGACCTGGTGTAAACAATAATTTCTCATATTTGTAAAGGAAAGAGAGAAAAGGAGGATTAAGGATAGAGTAACACATGGCAAAAATACTCTATTTATAGATATACTAGTGTAGTAGTGACCCGTGTGATGCGATAGATAGATAATTAAAAGAAAAAAAAAACGATGACAAAGAAAGAGAAAACGACAATGAAAAAAACAACGATGATGGATGGGATTCATCTTACCAATAAAGCAAGGTAACATTAGAAGGAAGAGGAAGAGGAACAGTCACGCCTACTGCAGAGATATGATTAGGTTCTATTCAAGCAAATAATGAAAAATCCGGTTCAGTTCAAGCAAAAAAATGAAAAACTTGAATCAATTCTGAGTGGAGTCCACACTCGACGGTGATCGGTTTGGTTAAAGCAAAGAAAGAAAAAAAAATTCGGTTCAAAGATAGAAACATGTGGAGTAGTTCAACCAATTTGACCTAATGCAATAGGTTGGCCCGATTCGGTTCAAATAAAGAAAGAGAAAACTAGATTCAGTTCAAATAAAGAAAAAGAGAAACATGTGGAAGACTTGAGCTACTTTGTGGGAGCCCATACTCAATAATGATCGGTTTGGTTCAAGTAAAAAAATAGAAAAATTCGGTTAGGTTCAAGCAAAAGAAAAACAAAAAAATGTGAAAAACTTGAGCCGATTCGAGGTTGAGCCCACACTCAACAAATGAAAAGAATGTTTTTTTTTTTTTTTTTTTTTTTTTTTTTTTTTTGAGAGATAAATAGCACGGTACCCGCTTCGTTTATTTCATTTAGAAATAAACTTAGCTAGAAATGTGAATCAACTAGGATTCAAACTTGGGTCTCGGGTACCAACCACCAAACCCTTTGCCACTTGCTCTAGGGACGGTCGGTACAAATGAAAAGAATATTGCCATGTGGTAATTTAGGAGGAATAATGTATAAGATATAGAAGGTATAGATTTCTATTGATATTTCTATAGATATGATCTTCGATAGAACATGTATTTCAAATTTGTGCACAAAAAGAAGATGGAATCTATTCATAATCCAATTATTCTCTTGTCATATATAATATAGTACAACAATATAGAGCTATTAGAAATAAATTAATTAAGAGCCCAGGCTATTTGATGATAAATTATTAAGTGTTCCTTACACCGAGGCTTCTAAAACTCGAATCTAGATAATTTAAATTCTAATTTTAAGTCATTAGATGTAACCTATAACTCCTAAATAGTTTATACACAAAAAATCATAATATTTTTTGGTCAAAGCATCAAATACATAGTTTAAAAAGAAAAATTAATTGTACAGATACAAAAAAAATATATCTACTATTTGTTCTAAGACAAAAGGGCTATGAAAGAGGTCTCTCCTTCTCCTCTGCTCCGCTGTTTACTTTCCTTTTCCTCTGTTTTGGGCTTTAAACAGAGCTTCAAGAAGCTTCTACAGGAAGCTAGACACCCAACTCAGACTTAAGTTGGTTCAAACTAACTTTACTTGCCTATAAATAGATGTGAGGTTCCCACACCAAAGGCAATAATGTGGATGAGTTTCTATAGAGAGTGAGGATGTGTAAGAGGTGTGTAGAAGCCTTTCTTATTTTTTTTAAGAAATAGGTAGCAAGCTACCTGCTTCATTCATTAAGAAATATGAACTGGGCATACAAGTTGGAAGCAGCTTAGGCCTCCGGGGGGTCGGCAAAAGAGAAATTAGTTAAAAAAGATAAAAAGCAAAAGAAGAAGAGAGGATGGGGAGGACAGAGTCGAGGGGTACAAGAGGGGCCTCAGGGCGCTGTGGTCCAGAAGGTGATCAGCTGTTTGAGGCATTCTAGAGAGCCGGAAACATTGGGCGTTTTTTCGTTGAAGATATAGCTGTTCTGGTCCTTCCAGGTTACCCACCATGTCGCGGCCAGGACGATCAAGCGGTGTTTTCTCATTGTCTCGTCGGAGATTGCCGTAGTTTGTGCCCAGAGGCCCCTAGCTTCAGCTGAGCTCTCGTCGGTTGCGTCCACACCTCCCGTGCTAAGGAGGAGAAATCGGACGTAAACACAGTCGTTGAAGAGGTGATCGCAGCTTTCCGCGAGGACTGCGCAGAAGGCACAGTTTTGGTCTACGTGCATGCCTCGGGAGAGAAGTCTGTCGGTAGTGGGTAATCTTTTACGGAGGAGAAGCCAAATGAAGACTTTGATTTTAACTGGGATCTTTAATTTCCAGATGTGCATATTCGTCGGGGCACGCAATCCGTCGTCCGTGATGAACTGGTAGAGAGATTTGACCGTGAATAGTTGGTTGGAACTCCATCGCCATTTGACCACGTCCTCTCTATCATTTGTTCGGAGGTCTCGGAGTAGATCTTTAAGCATCGATACCTGCCTGCGCATTTCAGTAGAACGAGGGGACGTGAGACCGCGGCAGATAAAGCGCCATCTCCAGCCGCACTGGTTCCAGCATTGGGAGATCCGGGCATCCTTGTTGTAAATGTTCGAGAAGATGGACGGGAATAAGGTACGTATGGGGGTTTCTCCAATCCAAATGTCTGACCACAGCCTGATGTTTCTTCCGTCGTCGAGCTCGTAGGTTACTCCACATGAGAACACTTCTCGACAGTAGAGCACACTCTTCCACCATTGCGAGTATGAGACAAAGGCTCTTCCTTCCAGCAGTGGCTTACGTCTGACGTAGTAGAGGGATCTTATGAGGTTGCACCAGGGGAGATCTGGGTTGGAAAAGAAGCGCCACCACCATTTGGTAATGAGTGCCAGATTCATATGTTTTAGATCTAAGACGCCAAGTCCGCCTTCTTTTTTGCTTTTGCAAACTGCCTTCCAGTTGACTAGACAAGCTCCGCCAGTGATTTTAGGGCACCCCCTCCAGAAGAAGGCTCTTCTGAGTCCCTCTATCCGATTTAACACCCATTTAGGCGCTCTAAAGATGGAAAAGTAGAATAGTGGCAGGTTGGTGAGGACCGAGTTGACGAGCGTGAGTCTCCCCCCAAACGAGAGTAGTTTAGCTTGCCAGCCTTCTATTCTCGCCACGACGCGATTGATGACCACCTCCCAGTCCTCCTTACGAAGTTGCTTGTTGTGGAGTGGGAGACCCAGATACCGAAGCGGTAAGTATCCTACTTGGCATCCCAGAATGCTCGCGAGTCTAGTGGCCTTACGAGGATTGTGTCCCAAGTAATATATTTCCGATTTCTGCTTGTTGATGCTGAGGCCGGAGGCCCATTCAAACATGTTCCAAAGGAAGAGCAGGTTGTGCATGAAACGTTTCCTCGGTTCACAGAAAAAGATGGTGTCGTCAGCGTATTGTAGAAGCACGGTTTGGCAATTGTCAGATGGACCGATGCCTTGCAGCAGATTGTTTCTCCGTGCGTTTTCAGTGAGTCTAGCTAAGCAGTCGGCGACGAGGATGAAGAGGTATGGGGAGAGGGGGTCCCCCTGTCGAAGCCCCTTCGAAGGTTTGAACCATTGGGTCGGCACATCGTTTACAAGAATGGCTACTTTGGCGTTGCAGATACATTGCTCCATCCACATCCACCATTTGTCGCTGAAGCCTAGCCATTGCAGGATACGTTTAAGGAAGGACCATCGGATATTGTCGAAGGCTTTCTCGAAGTCTACCTTGATGCTAGCGCATTCCCTGCTAGATTTAGAGCACCAATTTATGATTTCGCTTGCAGTAACAAACGAGTCCATCAGTAGTCGGTCTTTGAGGAAGGCCGATTGCGTTGATGATATAATGGAGGGTAGCTTTAGTGATAGTCTGTTGGCTAACACCTTGGAGATGATTTTCTGGATTCCGTTGATAAGGCTGATGGGTCGGAATTCCGTAGCTTTGCGAGCTCCCTCCTTTTTAGGGATTAGGCAGAGAAAGGAATAGTCTATCGGGCCCGTGAAAAGTGTGCCATCGTGTAGCTCAAAGAAGACCTTGAAAATGTCGTCCTTAACGACGTCCCAGAAGGATTGAAAGAAACTGAGAGGAAAGCCGTCCGGGTCGGGCGCCTTATCGCTTCCGAGTTGGAAGGTGGCGGTTCTGATTTCGTTGAGGGAGAACGGCGTTGTTAGGGAATCAGGGTCGAGGAGGCTGTTGGAGTCGTAGAGGCCACTCCAGTCACCGAAAGATGTAGGTTCATTCGCAAGGTCCTGGAACATTCGTTTGAAAGATTGGTGGAAGTACGATCTTTTGAGCTCTTCATTTGTTATCTCCTGGCCGGAGTCGTCCTCGATGGCCACAATTGTGGTAGAACGTTTACTCCCGTTAGCAAAAGCGTGGAAGAATTTGGTGTTTTCATCGCCTTCCTTTAGCCAGTGCTGTTTTGCCCTAGCGCTCCATAAGATTTCTTCCTTCTCTAGGATGAGATGTAGTTTTGACTTTAGTTCTGCCCGCTTATCGAGTGTTTCCTTGGGTAGGTTGTGAAGTTCCTCGAGCTGGTCAATAGCTTCAATTTCGGATTGCAAATCGTTTTTGGTCTTGATGATGCTGTGGAAATGTGTCTTGCACCATTCTTTTATCCGGACTCTGCAGTGGCGGAGTTTAGCAGAGATGGTTAGGATGGCCGAGAGTTGGCCGACAGTTTCGTTCCACCAGAGGGGCACATTTGAATTGAAGTCCTCCCTGGTGAGCCAAACCCTCTCAAAACGAAACCTACGAGGGGCCGGTGGCGGCCCAGTTGAAAGCACGATCGGGTTATGATCAGAAGTACGTGATCCTGGATAGAGCTTTGACCTTGCTGAAGGAGAACGATTGATTCCATTCAGTCGAGATAAGAAATCTGTCTAATTTGGCCAGTGTGGGACAGTGTTGCATGTTGGACCAAGTGAAAGTTTGGTTGGACAAAAGTAAGTCGATGACGGCGAGGCTATCGATTAGGTCGGAGAACATGCTCATTGCTTTGGAGCTCCAAGGTTTTCCTTTCCGCTCGGATTGATTCTTCGTGAAATTAAAGTCTCCACAAATTACCCAGTCAGAGGAGCAGGAGCTGCAGAGGGAGAGGAGTTCAGCGCAGAAATCTTCTTTCCCGTCCCAGGTTGGGCTAGTGTATGAGTCTTTGCAACTTCGGGTGTAAGTGTGTGCATGTGAGTCCACCACAAAATAATTGTTGTATGTGAAGGATTATTTGTTATATTGTTATTATTTTTGGTTTGCCAAACAATTATAGTTGTTAATTTTTACGTATGTTTCATAAAACATGTCTCATGGTTTACATTTGAATATTAAGACTTGTTAGTTTGAGTTGCCGAGATTCCTGTGTATACCACAGTGCATGCAATAAGCAATTTTTCTAGTTGATAGAACAAGTAGCGACTACAACAAAATAAGCAATAAAAAGATATTCATATCAAGAAAGAATTAATAAATTAAGCATTAATAAAAGATCGACTCCTAGCTTTGCACTAGTCAAATAGATATTACGCATTATATATATATATATATATCCGGTAATAGAATAAGGAAAATAAGAAAGACAATCAAACGATATAATATTAATCACAAGAATAAAAAATGCAAAAAGTTTATGCTCGTACCCGAATGGCTAAACGCCTATGATGAGTTTACGTGCGAAAGAGAGAGAGCAGCAGAATCCCAACATTAATTCCCATGAGATCTAAACAACCATCAAAATGCCGAAGAAAGCAACTAGGATGGGATATATTTATAAGCGGGAATGAGAAACAAACGAATTAATTAACATGCGACAAAAGCAATTCTTTGCTTGTCACTTTAGAAAGTTATCGATTCCAAAGCAAATTAGTTAAAAACGACACGGACATGTGCATACAGCTGGGGATTCTTTGCCCCTTCCATACTCTTGGGTCGATTACTTTTTAGAGAATTGTGTTTTTTTTTTTTTTGAGAGATCGAAATAGAAGACGCTACCCTCGCTTCGCTTATTTCAAGCACTAAACTACTGTAAACGTTAATCAACTAAACATTCTAACTCAGCCTCTGTATCAACCAATGCTCCCTTTACCACTTGCTCTAGAAACGATCAGTCTTTTTAGAGAATTGTTATATATATACTCTCGGGTTGATCTAGCTATTGGAGTTTTGGTCTAATCTAAACCCACGCATGATATAATTCGAATAAATCTATTCGAATTTGTCTAACTCAAAAGCTTAATTAGTATTCTCTTTATTCATTGGCAGTAAATCATAATATATAACGTACAATTTCGTGGATACCAGTGAATTATATTTAATGAATGGAATTGCATTGAATTCTATTTAGTGGTTTTGAAATATATATTATTAAACAGAGTCGATCCAATTGAGAACGTTTCAGGAGGAAACACTGGGCTCAATTCGTGTCGGTGGATAACAGGAAACCGGCAATAAAGCATTTGTTATGCATGCTTTTTCTTTTTCTTTTTCTTTTTTCCTTTGTTTATTTTAAAGGAAACCGAGAATTTAATTAAACCACGCATGTATATACAGATCCATTTGGTTGTGTTGCAAATGGGTTTTGAAATCCTTGGAGGAAGCCAATAATTAACCTGTTTTTATTTCAAACCAAATGTTTGGAAGTAACAAATTAATTAACTGTCTAATTAATGATTCACAAAGCAGTCCCCGGTGATTAAGACCAATACGATGTATGTACAGACCAACATTTGACAAAAAGGCATAAATAGCTCATTCATTAGAAGATTATAAGATCCTAAAACATGCAAATTAACTGGTCGATCACGAAAAATGGTTATAATACTAATTAAGGAGATTAATTCATTAATTAACCTAGAATGGTTAAATTTAAGTTTCACAAGGGCGCAGCAGACCACGCATACATGCGGAATGGATGGGGAGCCATGGAAGCAGCCCCTTCCAAGGGACGACGGCAAAGTCATAGTGGAAATTTCCCACCGCGGCCAAATCAAGATGCTCGCGGTCCCTGACAACTGCATCGCCAGGAGCATCCATGACACCACCTCCTCTTCTTCATCAGTCGCCAGCCATCATACCGAAGAATCTAGCACTGAGGGATCAGAAGACAGCGGATCAGAGGAGAGGAAGAAATTCGGCGCAGCAGTTTCATTCAGGTCTTCTGGTGATAGGGACATTATACTGTAGGATAAAAGAAAAGCGTTACTTTGTGTTTAACTTCCAATAGTTTGCATTTTGAAGCTTCCAGTGTGTAGGGAAGTTGCTGCAAATTTTCATTTTATTGTGTTTTTAATTTTTTTGTTTCGCCTTTTTGACAAGAAAGCCTGTAGACGGCTAAAGTAATTAAGCAGTAGAAACAGGTGTTAATTTGCTTAGATAGTTCCAACTGAAGTACGGCTCAGAATTGGAACTTCAAATTGGGGATTCTGCCACTGGTGTTCTGGAACTCATGTTAGCTTAATCACTCCAGTTAGAATAATCTTTACCAGTTTCTGTTTACAAAGCACTAGTTCTGTACTGAGAGGACTAGCTTTTTGTCTCTCCATATCTCGGTTCTTGAATCTTGATATGATTTCGAACAAATTAAAGCATCTATGCCGAACATATATTCATATACAAAAACGCACGGTATATTCATGGCATGCTACTGTGCTAGGCATCCCCCGTGAATGATGATAATGAGAGGGGAGGATATCATATTAGATGGTTACGGTTCGCACGTCTTATGCAAAATGGTTACTGATTCAATCGATGCTGCAGGTCTGATGCAAATGGTTGCTCAGTTTTTTTATTTTTTTATTTTTTTTTCTTTTGGAGCTCTACAGCATCAAAGCATAACTGTTTTAGGGAAAGATTTTTCACAAACTATACAGGTAATCACTTAAAATTCATGCAAAAATATTAGACAATCCACAGTTTTTGCGACTTCATCCCTTATATATATATGCAACATAGGAACACCGCTGAAATTGGGGGCCTACAACTCAATTAGAGCAAACAACCAGCAGCAGAACATACCAAGTAATTTATCAGATATATTAGGAAAAAAAAACAAAAGAAAAAAACATGAATCCAATATATATTAATTTATTGATATTAAAGAGTCAAGCACACAACATTATTTTCTCTAGTACACATTCAAAGTCCTAAATACATACGCAGGTAGACAAGCGCACAGCTTCAGTTAAAACAAATTAGCTAGAGACATGCAGCACTAGGGCCATTGCTTATTTCGCAATCTCGGCAAACATCGATACAAGTATATATGCACACATGACTGAGCACACTTGCACACACACACACACAAAGACACACTTGCACACGCATACACACAAATACACACAAGTACACGCTTGCACACGCATACACACAAATACACACCTACACACAAATACACACAAATACATAATTAGTATTTAGAGAGAGAGAGAGAGAGGGTATATAAGACAGTTTCACCGTGCATGCTTCCATTTCGGTATGCAATCGTTGGAGAGGAGTGGCTGTTCATAACCATCGAGCTTTCATTGGCTTCTTGTAGCATGGACAATGCTTGTGATCGAAACGAAATGAGCGATAGTTTGCTTCTGGCTCATCCCACTTTAGATTACCCCACCAATCCTTCTCGCAGCTAATCTTCACAACTCTCCTTGACTGACCGTCCGATCGGTCAAAAAGAGAGAATTTTCTGAGACTCGAACATCCCCTAATCACGACGTCTTGCAGCGATGGAGCACAAATATTAGGCTTGTATATGTGCAGTAGCTTCGGAAGCTCCTCTAGATGAACGGACCTCAGTTTCGGAAGTAGCTTCGGAATCGCTCCTCTTTTCTCTTCATCATCATCATAGTCGGTGAAAATGGCCCTCAAATCGCCACAATAGCAGATGTCAATGGTTTCCAAGTTGCATGGCTCCGAGAGTGAGGGAAGTACATATTTTAGCCTGGTGCAAAACTCCAAATAAATATGCTTCAACTGTGAATAGCTTTCCGGCACAATCATTATTCCCCTTTTGCATATAGCGTCGAGCCTCGGAAGATGGCTGAGCCACATGCTCTCCAATTTCACCAGAACATTACCACCACCCTTATCCCAATCGGCAAAGACAACTTCCATGTTAGGGCAGTTCTCAATGCGGAAGCATTTGAGACTCCTCATTGAAACGTTTGTGGCTAAGGCCGATGTGTTTTCATGCACGAATAAAGATTCTGCAAATCTCATAAACTGTCTAAATGATTCTTCTTTTGTTAGGGAACGGTGGTTACCTCCATCGACCTCTATGTGATTATTCAGGGGCATTGCTGGCGGTGATGGGCGATGCGGACGGCGATGATCTTTCATGGCGTCCAAAGCGTCGGCGTAACGGGGTGTCGACAGGTTTGATACAATGAGCGGACTCGATTTAGGAGTTGAAGTTATTCGAGCACCTGGTTTGGTCGTAGTATCCGTAATATCACCACTCTTAATAGTGGAAGAACACTTGACATGAATATGGATGCGAGCTCTTGTTCTGTCTAACTGATCAGGAAAGGCCCATTGGAGTGACCGGAAGAGCCTAACATCCCTCACGACTAGATGAGCTTGGAAAAATCTTCCATCAGCATGATGACTAATACCCGTAGCGTAATGCTCTGTTTGATTTCTAATAAAGGATTCGAGGCACGTCTCAGCACTGCAAGTATTGCTATAGTTATCCAAGTATAGCTCTTCTAAGCTTGGTAGTTCTTCTTTCCCGAGGAATACTCTATGGAGCTGCTCACATCCCAGGAGGTACAACTGCTTCAGCTGTGGTAGACTGTAGGTCCGTCTTTCCTTATCAAAGAACTCCAAAGCTTTGACTGCCGTGTACGAAAGGTTGAGCACTTCGAGCTTCAGCAATCTTTGTAGCTCTACCTTCTCCAACTTGCGGCATCCTTGCAGGGAGAGCTTGGTGATCAGCTTAGATTCGCTAAGGCGGAAGGTCTTGAGGTTGGGCAAGGAAGTTGGGTCCGCCGGCTCCACCTCTCGTAGTGAGGTGCAGCTTCGTAGGCTGACCTTCTCGATTGTGGCAGGGAGATGATTAAGGTTTAGAGATTCTAACCGCCAGCAGTAATCAAGAATGAGCTTTTTGAGGTTGATTGTCATCGACAGGGACTTTGGTAAAAATTTGATGTGGGTGTTATATGACAGGTCGAAAGATTGCAACTTATGTGTGTGCCGAAGAAAGCCTTCGACGTTGATCTCCTCCGATTGCACTGGACAGTTAATTCGGAGTTTGCGAAGGCTTCCTAGCCCTTTTCGAGCTCCCAGGAGTGGGAAGGCAAATGTTTTATCTTGTAGATTGAACTTTTGAAGGTTAGGCATGTGGTCAAAGGCTTCGCCCGCTGAAAGGAACTTATCGGCGTCCGAATTATATAAAATCAAGACCCATAAGCTATCAAAAAGCATTGGTCCTAATCCTAGCCCAGCTTCTTGTGCTAACGAGAGAGGGGAAGCATTAACTGGAGATTGCTCCCCGGTCACTTGGCATTCCTCCATCCTAAGCATTCTCAGGCTGCGAAGATGAACGAAAGAGGAATCTATAGGGCCTACTATACAGCTGAAAAGGTGTAGCACTCGAACGTTGGTGAAGCGCTCGAAAAAGCCATCCGGCAGAGCTCGGCGTGTCGGCTCAAATTTCCAGAAGATGGAGGAAACGTTGCACAGCACTGAAGTCCCACGTTCTACATCTTGTCCACAAATATTATCGAGGAAATCGTGTAGTTCAGCTGGATCACCCGGAGAAATCTTTACCGCCATCCAGCAGTAACTCTCCTCCTCTTGTGACGACGATTGTATCTGACGTATTTGTTTATGACTGTCCCGGTCGACTAATAAAGTTTTAGGAGGCAGCAACGCAGGACTGGACGACATTAATTTTTGGGAAGTGACAATTTCTTTCCACAATTTCCGTACGTCCTCCCCTGCTGGTGATACCAACCGAGCTACTGCCTTCCCCATCTCCCAGCAGGCCGCATGATGATCCCCTAATTCCCCTTGTTGTAAGATTGGCTCGCACACTAAATAATTAACAACTCGCAGTCGTCGTCCTAGTTGCTCCTCTCCGAGATACCAATCCAGGAGGAGGGTTAAATACCAGAGGCACCTGAGGACTGTAGACGGGGTGGCTTGCAATTGCAATTGCAATTGCAATTGCAACCTCCCAGTGGGACTAGTGGTGCCGCTGCTGCTCTCGTTGATGTAACGGGCAATTTCGACAGCCTCCGCATACACACACTCAAGTGCTGCATTATCGCCCGATACCGAGACGACCACATTCACCCTTTGCCCCATGACATTCAGTTGTTCCTTGAGTTGTTCCTTCAGTTGTTCGTCACCAGAAAATCGCTCTGTACCCGCAAATCCACTACTCGCAAAGGTCCACAGCACCTTGTTGGGGCCCCATCTTACGATAGGAATATCCAAATCATTGAAGTCAATTACCTTCGAGGGCTCATCCGTAATAGAAATGCGATAGACGAGCAGCACACGACGATCCTTCACAGCTCGGTAGATCTCCTTTCCGACCTCCATAATCCTGCCTCTTGATCCGGCCGACACCCCACTGAAGTCGTCGTCCTCGTCCGCCTCGTCAAGCTTGGCCATTATCGCAGGCTCTAGGCTCAGCTGCTCCGCGACCGCCCTCTGCGCCTCCCTGGGGCTCCGATATCCTGCGAGCCGCAGCAGCTCGATCGCCGTGTCGAACTGGCCTATGAGCTCCTTCTTCTCCACCGCTTCCGCCGCCCGTCGGAGAACGGCCGACTCCCCAACAAACTCCCATCCAGCGACGTAGACGTCCCATACGAGCTCGTCGCGCAAGCACTCAAGCACCTTACTCTCCAACTCCTCGTACGTATCTACCTCGATCTCCTTCTCCTGCGGCATATCTTATATCTAGCTAGCTAGCTTGCTGTAGGTTTCGAGTTTCATCAAACCGCGCGAGTTTCATTAATTAACTAGCTGGATAGCTACTACTCGATCGTACGTACGTTCTCTTTCTCTTTCTTTAAATTAATTCTCATCCCCGCGAGCTCCAAATGGAAATTAATGGACACACAAGCTCCTCCGCCTCGCTCTCTGCAGGCAAGCTGCTCGATCATCTACCTTTTAAATTAATTAATTCTTATCAAATCACTAATTTTCAATTTTTTTTTTAAATTAAATTTGCGCCATCAATAAATATATGTGTATACATATTAAATTAATCAGCCAAGAATTGTCACGCACTAAGAGGGTGGGCTGGTGCTGGCGGGAAAAAAAAAAAAAAAAAATCTACATAAATTTAGTGTTGAAGTGACGATAGATCGAATTCTAGCTAGACAAAATCAATCATAATAAAAGAACCGCTTGCACTTTAGTCCCTATTATTTTAAATAAATCTAACTATTTACGATAATCGTTGAATTCTGATATAAAATTTTATAAAACTAAATTTGTGTTTGATTAAACAATACAATAGAGTCATATATATATATATATATAAATTGAACAGATATTTTCAATAAACTATCAATTTTGATAGTATTACCAAAATAAAAGTTTTTCTATATCTACTTCTTTTTTTTCTTAATTGCAAAGTAAATAGATAATGAGATTTGGAAAACTGTGATATATCATCTTATTTTAGCAAGTCTATTGCCTAATTTGTCTATTTTTTAAATTTCTTGCTCTATTTTAAAATATGACAAAATATATGATAATAATTATTTAACATTAAAATTTTTTTTGAGAGATAATTAATTAACATAATTTTTAATTCAAGAAGGTACATATATATAATTGCGACATGACTAAAGTGCATTAATATTTTCCTTGTTAATTAATCATCGGTATCTTACTTGTTAAATATTTTCCTTTCTGTTTAACTATTTTGTTGTTATATTTTTTTTGCCTTTTGTTTTATTTTCCTTATTTCTTTTGGGTGTGAGGAAGGTGTAATTTCTTTCATGCTAGTTATATTTTCGCGCACTACTGTGGACATAAAATATTTTACTAATAGAATTTTATAAGTATATATTTTTATTTAATTAATAAATAAAAATTAGTTTAATAAATAAATTAATTTAATTAAAACTAGTTTATATTAGTAAACGTTTGAAATAAGTTTTTCTAATTAGAGTAACTAATTATATTAATAATATATGTATAAGTAAAAGGCTAATAATTAATAGTATTAATTGAATGATTAAAATTATTAAAACACAATATGATATATATTAATAATATTTAATTAAGCAAGTTTATCACAATAGTTGTAAAAAAAGTTATGTAAGAACTCATTATTAATTAAATAATTTTATAAAAATATATAAAAAATATTTATATAAAGAAACATAAATAAAATTGGCTTAAAAATTTGGAAAAAGATAGTGTAAGAGAATTATAAGAACTTTTAGTAATTAAAATTAATGTGTTATTAATAACAAAAATTATTTTATATAGAAATGTGTGACAAAACGTTAGAAACTATTTCATAAGTTAAATTATTTTAGAGGAAGAAGTTATAAAGATTCAATAAGCACGTAGAATAGTAAAATAGAAATTATTTCGTGCATCATGTATATATCTATATCTTGTACACTGTATTTCTAAATTCTATTATAAAAATTCAAACTCATACACTGTATGCATTTAACCCTTTTTTATACGATGTAAATTATATCTATTTTTTTTGAGAGATATGTAAATTATATCTATAAGATTAGGTTTGATTTTACTATATTTATCTTTAAAAAATTGGTCCAATTCATGTGATGTATTAATAGACCTGGTGTAAATAATAATTTCTCATATTTGTAAAGGAAAGAGAGAAGAGGAGGATTAAGGAGAGAGTAACACATGGCAAAAATACTCTCTTTATAGATATACTAGTGTAGTGACCCGTGTGATGCGATGGATAAATAATTGAAAAAAAAAACGATGACAAAGAAAGAGAAAACGATAATAAAAAAAATGACGATGGGGGATGGGATTCATTTAACCAATGAAGGAAGATAACAATAGAAGAAAGAGGAAGAGGAACAGTCATGCCCACTGTAGAAATATGACTCGATTGGTTCTATTCAAGCAAATAAAGAAAAATCCGGCTCAGTTCATGCAAAAAAAAGAAAAACTTGAATCGGTTATGAGTAGAGTCCACATTCGACAGTGATCAGTTTAGTTCAAACAAAGAAAGAAAAAAAATTTGGTTCAAAGATGGAAACATGTGGAGTAGTTCAACCAGTTTGGCCTAATGCAATAGGCTGGTCCGATTCGGTTCAAATAAAAAAAGAGAAAACCAGATTCAGTTCAAACAAAGAAAAAAAGAAACATGTGGAAGATTTGAACCATTTTGTGGGAGCCCATACTCAATAATAATCGGTTCGGTTCAAGTAAAGAAAAAAAAAAATTCGGTTCGATTCAAGCAAAAGAAAACAAAAATATGTGGAGAACTTGAGCCGGTTCGAGGTTAAACCCACACTCAACAAATGAAGAGAATGTTGTTATGTGGTAATTTAGGAGGAATAATGTATAAGATATAGAAGGTATAGATTTCTATAGATATTTCTATAGATATGATCTTCGATAGAACATGTATTTCAAATTTGTGCACAAAAAGAAGATGGAATCTATTCGTAATCCAATTATTCTCTTGTCATATATAATATAGTACAACAATATAGAGCTATTAGAAATAAATTAATTAATAGCCTAGGCTATTTGATGATAAATTATTAAGTGTTCCTACACCGAGGCTTCTAAAACTCGAATCTAGATAATTTAAAATCCAATTTTAAGTCATTAGATGTAACCTATAACTCCTAAATAGTTTATACACAAAAAATCATAATATTTTTTGGTCAAAGCATCAAATACGTAGTTTCAAAAGAAAAATTAATTGTACAGATACAAGAAAATATATCTACTATTTGTTCTAAGACAGAAGGGCTATGAAAGAGGTCTCTCCTTCTCCTCTGTTCCCCTGTTTACTTTCCTTTTCCTCTGTTTTGGGCATTAAACAGAGCTTCAAGAAGCTTCTACAGGAAGCTAGACACCCGACTCTGACATAAGTTGGTTCAAACTTCAAACTAACTTTAGTTGCCTATACGATAGGTGTGGGGTAACCACACTCCAAAAGTCATTCCCGGAAGTATTTGCAAAGTTGGAGGGGAGCCCAAGATTGGTCAAAGATTGTTTTGGAGGTGCAGACTGGAACTGGAATAGGATCCTGGGAGAAGTGGTGACTTCTACGCTTGGACTGACTCTCGCCATTTCTGTGCTCAAGGATAGGGTCGGTAGCTTTAAAGTAGTGCATCAGCCTGATACGATAGGATGGAGATGGTGTAGCAAGGGTGTATTCTCCGTAAAATCGGCCTATAGAATGTTGAGTGATGGGGGAACGAGGGATGGGCATGCAAACAAGATCTGGATGCTCAGGATGCCGCTTAAGGTTAAAGTATTCGGATGGTTAGTCCTTAAAAAAAGAACTCTTACACTACAACAAAATATGTTTTAGACGACGCTTTCTTCTAGCGTCTTTAATATTTAGGATTTGCCGACACTATGATTAAGCGTCGCCAATAAATATATTTTATCAAATATTTATATACATTTTCCGACGCTATATTAAAACATCGGTATATTTATCCCGACATGTTTATTTAACGACTCTTTACCCGACGCTTTTACAAGCGTCAGGATTATTTTTTCCGACGCTTTAAAGTGTCGCTAATTATGATTTAAAGTGTCTTTAAATGCAAGATTTTTTGTAGTGTTATCACTGATAACCTATTGAAGAGAGGGTGGACTGAGGATACTACCTGCGTGTTGTGTAGGGCCTACGAGGAGTCAGTAGACCATTTGTTCACTCAATGCGTCTTTTTCAAGTATATCATGGTGATGGGGCTTGAAAATGTGTAGGAGGAAGAGATGGGTAACGATGTGCACGCCGTTTGGGATAAGTGGATGGGTGGGTCGGGCACACGAGTTAGGAAGAATGGACTTTCGAAGCTTGTTGCATGCTGGTGGACGATTTGGAAGACCAGGAACAATATTATTTTTCGTGATGTGCTGTTTGATCCTGTATTAGTCGTCCAAAGCCTCAAGACGTTACTGTTGTCGTGGAAAGATCTGATACGTTAGGCGTGAGCCTTTGTTAGCACGGAACGTTTTTTTTTTCTTTTTCTTTTTTTTTTTTCGATTCGAGGCCTTGGATGCCTCACCTCTGTAGCCAAGTTCATGCGTTCAATGAATGAAGCAGGTAGCATGCTACCTATTCTCAAAAAAAAAAAAAAACTTTAGTTGCCTATAAATAGATGTGAGGTTCCCACACCAAAGGCAATAATGTGGATGAGTTTCTATAGAGAGTGAGGATGTGTAAGAGGTGTGTAGAAGTCTTTCTTGCTAGTGTATGAGTCTTTGCAACTTCGGGTGTAAGTGTGTGTATGTGAGTCCACCAGAAAATAATTGTTGTATGTGAAGGATTACAATTTGTATTGTTATTATTTTTTGTTTGCCAATATTCTACCGGCTATGAAAATTATAGTTGTTAATTTGTACGTATGCTTCATAAAACATATCTCATGGTTTACATTTGAACATTAAGACTTGTTAGTTTGAGTTGCGGAGATTCCGATGCGTATGCTACAGTGCATGCAATAAGCAATTTCTCTAGCTGGTAGAACAAGAAAGTAGCGACTACAACAAAATAAGCAATAAAAAGATATTCATATCAAGAAAGAATTAATAAATTAAGCATTAATAAAAGATCGACTCCTAGCTTTGCACTAGTCAAATAGATATTACGCATTATATATATATATATCCGGTAATAGAATAAGGAAAATAAGAAAGACAATCAAACGATGTAATATTAATCACAAGAATAAAAAATGCAAAAAGTTTATGCTCGTACCCGAATGGCTAAACGCCTATGATGAGTTTACGTGCGAAAGAGAAAGAGCAGCAGAATCCCAACATTAATTCCCATGAGATCTAAACAACCATCAAAATGCCGAAGAAAGCAACTAGGATGGGATATATTTATAAGCGGGAATGAGAAACAAACGAATTAATTAACATGCGACAAAAGCAATTCTTTGCTTGTCACTTTAGAAAGTTATCGATTCCAAAGCAAATTAGTTAAAAACGACATAGACATGTGCATACGAGCTGGGGATTCTTTGATCCTTCCAAACTCTTGGGTCGATTACTTTTTAGAGAATTGTTATATATATACTCTCGTGTTGATCTAGCTATTGGAGTTTTGGTCTAATCTAAACCCACGCAGGATATAATTCGAATAAATCTATTCGAATTTGTCTAACTCAAAAGCTTAATTAGTATTCTCTTTATTTTTTTTTTTTTTTTTTTTTGAGAAATAGGTAGTGGACTACCCGCTTCATTCATTCGGTAAATGAATTAGGCTTACAAAATGGAGGCAGCCAGGGCCTCCGAGGGAACCGAGCGACAAACAGAGGTAAAAGAAGAAACAGACAATAAAAAACGAAAACAGAAACCAAGATTAACATAAACCAAACACCACCAAAACCTAGAAGAAAACCAAGTGCCTCGGAAACCTAGGAGAAACGAGGATGAATCACCGGCTTGCGTTCCAGGAAGTGACCAGGGACCTCACACGTTCCAAGGACCGTATGGGGTTGGGGGCAACGTTGCGGAAAACTAACCCGTTCCTCTCCGTCCAGACCACCCACCAGATAGCAGCAAGGAACACTAGGGAGGCGGATCTCCTGTCATTGTCTGGTAAAGTAGCCAATCTTACCCAGAACTCCCTGACGTCTCCTGTAAGCTCAAGCAAATCCTCCGCCTCGTCAACATTGAAGAGTAAAAAACGAACGTGAATACATGAGGTCATTAGGTGATCACAGCTCTCGGTGTTGGCTGCGCAGAAGATGCACGGTTGGGCCGGAGCCCACCCTCGTGCGTGAAGTCTATCTGCGGTGGGAATCCTTTTCCGGAGAAGGACCCAAAGGAAGACTTTGATCTTGGTCGGGACTCTAATTTTCCAAATGTGTTGACTAATTGTATCCCTGATGCCTGAATTCGATATGAAACGGTAAAGGGATTTAATCGAGAAAAATTGATTGGTGGACCAGCGCCATTTGATCTGATCCGATGTCTGCACTGGTTGAATGGACTGGAGCAAGTCTCGAAGCAGCATCTTTTGTCTTCGGTATTCCGCCGAAGTTATCACCGCAGGGCCACGACAAATATACTGCCAGCGCCAGCCGTGTACCCCCCAACATTGTGCAACCAAAGCTTCCTTGTTTCTGGTGTGGGAATATACTGCGGGAAAGAGGGTGCGAAGCGGGGCTTCCTCTAGCCAAATTGTGGACTAGAACCTTATAACTGTACCATTTCCTAGCTGGTAGGCAGCACCGCATTTGAAGACATCCCGACACCGCAGGACACTTCTCCACCATTGTGAATAGGGGGCGAACGCTCGGCCTTCAAGGAGAGGCTTTCGTCTTTTATAGTAGAGCGACTTGATCAACTTGACCCAAGGGAGGTCTGATTCCTTAAAGTATCGCCACCACCATTTCGTGAGTAAAGACAGGTTCATCGACCCCATATCCTTGATTCCTAGCCCTCCTTCCCTCTTACTCTTACAAACGGATTTCCAGTTCACGAGGCATGCCCCCCCGTATATTTTTGAATCTCCTTTCCAGAAGAACGCTCTCCTGAGAGCTTCGATACGTCATAAAACCCATTGGGGCGCTTTGAAGATGGACAGGAAGTGGACTGGGAGGTTAGCTAGCACAGAATTTACGAGGATTAGTCTACCTCCTTTGGAAAGGAGCTTAGCTTTCCACCCTTGGATTCTGTTGTCAATGCGATTGATGACCACCGCCCAGTCTTCCTTTCGCAGTGTCTTGTCATAAAGCGGTAGCCCCAGATAGCGGATAGGGAGACTTCCCACTTTACATCCTAAAATGTCGGCCAATCTAGATGCCCTGGGGGGGTTATGACCCAAGTAGTAAAGCTCCGACTTATCTTTGTTTATTCGAAGTCCAGATGCCCACTCGAAGATTTTCCATAGGAAGCTCAAGTTTCTCATAAAGTATTTCCTGGGCTCACAGAAGAATAGTGTATCATCGGCATATTGGATGAGGGAGGTTTGGCATTCCGGAGTAGGGCCGATACCCCTAAGCAAACTGTTTGTGGTGGCCATATCTGTCATTCTAGCAAGGCAATCAGCAACTAACAGAAAGAGGTATGGGGATAGGGGGTCTCCTTGTCTAAGTCCGTTCCACGTTTTAACCCAGTTTGTAGGTGTGTCGTTAACCAGAATAGCAACTTTTGCATTGCAAACACACTGTTCAATCCAGGACCACCATCTGTCGCTAAAACCGAGGCGGCACATGGTGCTCTTCAAAAAGGCCCAGTTCACATTATCGTAGGCTTTTTCAAAGTCGGCTTTAACACATACACATTCCTTTCTGGTTTTGGCGCAGCAGCTTACTAGCTCGCTAGCATTCACGAAGGAATCCATTAACAGTCGGCCTTCGAGAAAAGCTGATTGGGAAGGATAAATAATACTGGGTAGAACCCGAGCTAACCGGTTCACAAGGACCTTGGAAATAATTTTCTGTATACTATTGATAAGGCTGATAGGTCGGAAGTCAGCGGCCCTGCTTGCACCTTCCTTTTTTGGAATGAGGCAAATAAAAGAGTAGTCGATAAGTTCCGTGGATAGATTGCCTTCAAAGAGGTCTTTGAACACCGTAAAAATATCATCTTTGACGACCTCCCAAAAGGTTTGGTAGAAGACGAGAGGAAAACCGTCTGGCCCGGGAGCTTTACCCCCCCCTAATTGAAAGGTGGCATCCTTAACTTCGTCGATGCTGAAAGGATCAATTAGGTGGTTTGGTTGGAGGAGGCCGTGAGATTGAAAGAGGGCACTCCAATCCCCCAACGAACGTGAACTGTCCACTTTTTTTCCGAATAGTCGCTGGAAATACTGAAGAAAGTAATCTCTTTTGCGGTCCTCATCGGTCATCTGGCTTCCATCCTCATCCACCATAACCCCGATATAGTTAGCTATTTTCCTTCCGTTGGCCACTGCATGAAAGTACTTGGTGTTGTTATCGCCCTCCTTGAGCCAAGTCAGTCTGGACCTAGTTTTCCACAGAATTTCCTCCTCCTCCACGATGCGATGAAGATCCGCTTTAAGATTTACTCTCTTGTCTTGGAGTTTCGAAGTTAGCTCCTGCCGTTCCTCTAGTTGATCAATGGATAGTAACTCCTCCTGCATCGTCCTTTTAACTATAGTTATACTGTGGAAGTCGCTCCTGCACCATTCTTTAATTCTAGTTCTGCAATGTCTTAATTTTGCACAGATAGTGAGGATCGCAGTTCTACGAGGGGCGATTTCATTCCACCAAAGCGGGACCTTGGAAGTGAAGTCCTCCTTGGTGAGCCAGACTTTCTCAAACCGGAATCTTCGCGGCGAACGGGGCCATCCGGTAGAGAGAAGAATCGGCGTGTGATCCGAAATTATTCTAGGTAGAGCCGTAACCTTGCTAAGTGGATGAGAGAGTTCCCAGTCGGTTGAGACCAGAAATCTGTCCAATTTCGCTAGAGTGGGTTGACGCTGCATGTTCGACCAAGTGAATTTTTGGTTCGACATTGGGAGGTCGATGAGCTGAAGGTTGTTTATAAGATCCGCGGACATATCCATTGATTTACGACTCCAGATTCGTCCACTTCTTTCCGCTTGGTTTTTAGTAAAATTGAAGTCCCCGCAAATGATCCAATTGTTGCGGCACGTGTCTTTGAGTGAGAGCAGTTCCGCACAAAAGTCTTCTTTTCCATCCCACGTAGGTGGGCCATAGACGTTAGTTAGGAAGAAGGTTGACCCGCTTGCTCGGTGTGTGAGATGCACCGTAAGGGAGAAGTCCCGCACGATGGTCTCCACTCCACGAAAAACACTAGAGTTCCAACACGTGAGGAGGCCACCCGAGGCCCCTTCCGCCGGGATGAACTGGCATTTATCGAAACTAGAGCCGCAACAGGACTTTAGGAAGGAACGGGAAAACGAGTCCACTTTTGTTTCCTGAAGACACACTACAGCTTTGAAATGCGATGACACAACTGATTTGACTAGGCACCTTTTACGAGGGTGGTTGAGCCCTCTTACATTCCAGCAAAGCACAAAGGACATAGAACTAGACATACCCATCTAAGCATGAAACAACACCGACGAAGACACCCAAAACAATAGAGACTAAACGAACCAAAAAACCATCCGAATGGCGCCCTAAACTCCTGCGGTCAAGAACGCATGGAACTCCTTCGCCTCATCGTCCGAGAGCTTGACTCCGCAGCGAATCCCCTTCTTTTTGATCTTAGAACATGAGAGCTTATGCGCCAAGTTGCCTGGCCCAAGTGGGGGCCCCTCCCGGAGTTTCGCCTTCCTCCCCATCGCTCGGCCGAGGACACTGGCTGCCTGGTGCTTGGCTAGTCGCAGACTGGCTCTAGAAGGCCCCGCACCATAGGTCGTCAAGGGGGGTGGCAGTTCCTGAGGCAGCCCTGCGGCGCCTACGGCCGGAGGGAGACCACACCCAACTCCGTAGACCCGAGGCCCGGGTCGAGAGGTCCCAAGCGCGACGACACCTACTTCTTCTTCCCGGTCTTGTACCAGCCCGCCCGGTGCCAGACTGCCGTCGAGGGAGATGGGCGTCGGTCCATCTTCGTCTGATCCGCCGTTGAGGGAGATGGGCGGCTGGCCCTCCTCGTCTGATCCCCCGACAGAAACTGGGGCGGGGCCCCAGATGGGGGCACCGAGAGCGTCGGAGCCGGGACCCTCTTCGGGAAGGGGGTCGAACAGAGAGGGGAGAGAGATGACCCCGGCAAGGAGAAGGGGGCTCCTCCCGACAGGCACTTGGCCCATTGGGGGGCAACTGGCACTAGGGCCAACAGAGTCTCGGCCCCCACCCGGGGGTAGAAACCAGGGGGCTCTACCGGTGGGTGCTGGGCCCCCACCAGAGAAAGAGAAACCCACGGCCGGGGGCCCAGAACGCGGATCGGGGTCGCCGCCCGAGATGCAGGCCAGTCGCGAAGCTGGGCCCAATGCGCAGCCCCAATAAGCCCTCAGACTATCCCGATCGTCCTCCTCTAGACCCTGGCCCATCTTGGAGAGGAACGCGGCCCACTGGAAGCGAACAGGCTGCAGCGGAGGCAGAGAGCAGAGAAACACTGCTCGGAATGGTACAGGGCCCGAGGCTAGGATGGACCATTCACAAAAATAGGTCCCCGGGGCCCCCGCTGCAGGGTACCAAGGCCTAGCAGGGTTCCAAAGCCTTCCAAACACGTTGTCAACTAGAGGTTGCGACTCCCGAGGCAGCAGCATACAGAAACGAGCCTCAGGAGATGGAGTAAGAAAGGACGTCCAGGGGAAGGGAGGGACTAGCATCGAGTGAAGACATCCTGCGGCACAGATGGCAGGAGAGACCAAAGGGGAAGTCCTGCAGAGGGGGTGGCGCAGGTCTGGATCTGTCTCGCCAGGAGAGACAGTAAACACGAAAGAGGAAAGGGGGCAGAACGGACGGGTCCGAACTGGAGGCGACCCACCTGTACCCGCTTCGCCGGCCTCCCAGGAGGCACCCACCGGGGGGGCGCCCGCCGGAAAGCCGTCGGCAGTGAAGGAAGCATCAGCTATGGTAATCTCCGACCGAGGGAGCGAGCTCGGGGGAGGCGCGACCGTCACCTGGCGCCGACGGTCCCTAATTTCCAACGAGTCTGACGACCCGTTAGGCTCGGCCCCGTCGTCATCCCTCGGCCGACGCCCGCGAAGTTCACCAAAATAACGCCGCTCTACCTCGAGGGATCTTGCGTTGGGATCATGGTTGTCGGAAATCTCGTTGTTGGGAGGAGGGGGATTTCCGCGGCCGTCTTCTTGGGCCCATCGCTCGATTTGAATTAGGACCGAGATCGATACATCACCAAAGAAGAGCTTTAGGTTCTCAGGGATGTCGGACAGATAGTTCACGGCGACTGTACATCGGTACCCCGAGAGGTCCACCATGCGCGTCGTGAGATCGTCCGTCCTGACGAATCTACCGAAGCCTCCAACGATAGCGGCGACAGTTTTCGAGGACCAGCATTCGTAGGGGAGGCTCACGAATCTACCGAAGCCTCCAACGAAATTGTACATTATATTATGATTTACTGCCAATCATAATATAATGTACAATTTCGTGGATACCGGAGAATTATATTGTTAGTGGTTTTGAAACATATATTATTAAACAGAGTCGATCCAATTGAGAACATTTCAGGAGGAAACACTTGGCTCAATTCGTGTCGGTGGATAACAGGAAACCGGCAAAGCATTTGTTATGCATGCTTTTTCTTTTTCTTTTTCCTTTTTTTTTTTTAAAGGAAACCGAGAATTTAAACCATATATATACAGATCCATTTGGTTGTGTTGCAAGTGGGTTTTGAAATCCTTGGTGGAACCCAATAATTAACCTGTTTTTATTTCAAACCAAATATTTGGAAGTAACAAATTAATTAACTGTCTAATTAACGATTCACAAAGCAGTCCCCGGTGATTAAGACCAATACGATGTACCTACAGACCAACATTTGACAAAAAGGCATAAATAGCTCATTCATTAGAAGATTATAAGATCCTAAAACATGCAAATTACCAAATGGTTGTAATACTAATTAAGGAGATTAATTCATTAATTAACCTAGAGATAAGATACGCATGTAATTAGAGCCGAGCTAACATCAGAATTAATCAGAATTAATAAATTATAATCCTCCAACTAGTATACTAGCTTAGCTACAGCAGTACTGCCACTCTACTTCTTGGTTCTGGCGTTGTTGGCGCCACCCAACTCGAGATTTAAATTTGCGGCGGCGACGTGGGCGTGGGCGTGGACATGGACGTGGGCGTCTTGGTCAGCAATTAGGAAGCGGCCCCAGAACCAGTGGGACCTCCAGACGAGCAGCATCTCCTCGATGGGGACGTTCTTGGTCTCCGGGAGGAAGAGGGCGATGAAGGCGGTCATGAGCACGACCCAGCCGGCGAAGAAGAAGAAGAGGAAGTACTTGAGGTGGCAGAGCATGGCCAGGAACGCCTGCGCCACCCCGAACGTGAACAGCATGTTCACCGACACGTTGATGCTCTGCCCCGCCGACCGGATCTCCAGCGGGAAGATCTCGCTCGGCACCAGCCACCCCAGCGGCCCCCACGACCACGCGAACCCCGCCACGTACAGGCAGATGAACAGCACCACCACCGCCGCGTACCCCCGCGACAGCCCCTCTTCCGCCTCCCCGCTCAGCCCGAACTTCTTCGCTATCAGAGTCCCCACTATCACCTGCGTGCGTGCAATTAATACATTCATTCGTTCATTCATTCATTATTTGATATGCGTACGCACGTACATGCTGACACATAGAATTGCTGACTAAATATATATATATATATACCTGACAGATGAGCATCTGGGCGCCGCCTTGGAGGAAGAGCTTGCGGCGGCCGACCTTGTCGACCGTCGCTATGGAAACCAACGTGGCAAACGCATTCACCAACCCGGTGATCACTGACGACATGAGGGAGGCGTCACTGCCGAAGCCGATGGTCTTGAAGAGCACCGGAGCGTAGAACATGATGACGTTGATGCCTGTGAGCTGCTGGAACATGGGGATCAGTACGGCCATCGTCAGCTGCGGCCGGTACTTGCGCTTGACGATGTTCGCCCACGGGTGCTTGACCAGCTTCGACTCCTCACTGGCGGCGACGAGGTCGTTGAACTCATCGAGGATGTCGTCGGTGCCGCGGATGCGACGGAGCATGCGCTTGGCCCGGTCGGCGTGGCCGCGCTCGATGAGGGAGTTGGGGGTGTCGGGGAGGAACAGAGATCCGACGGCGATGATGGCTCCGGGGATGGCCGCGAGGGCGAGGCTGATGCGCCACCCCCACCCGCCCTTGATCTTCGCAGTCCCGTAGTTGATGAGATTGGCGCAGAGGATCCCGATCGTGATCATCAGCTGGAACCCGATGTTCAGCATCCCGCGGAGCCGCGCCGGCGCCATCTCTGAGAGGTACAGCGGCACCGACTGCATCGTACATGCCATTTAAATACCATGCACCAACATTCAATAAATAAATTTGCTCTATTAATATCTAGTCGAGATGATTCTGATGATAACTTGAAAATCTTTCGGAGAGTATGTCGACATATTATACTTGATTGGCGAAGCCGACGCCGATGCCGAGCAGGATGCGACCGAGTATGAGCATGAGCACGTTCCTGGCGGCGCCGTTGACGGCGGCGCCGGCGAGGAAGGTGACACCGCCGCCCAGCATGGACCACTTCCGGCCGAACACCCGCGTGACCGACGACGCGAAGAAGGAGGCGATCAGCGCCGCCAGGTAGAGCGACGACGTGAACGCCGTCAGCAGCTGGCTGTCGAACTTGCAGTACTGGTTCGAGCTCTCGTCCGTCTTCTCCTGCCGGTACACCGACGGGAAGAACTTCATCAAGAACGGGTCCATCGACGTCACTCCCCCTATTTCCAACAAATCATGCAAATAATAATTACATAATTAAACAAATTAACAACATCCGAACCGTATAAATTAAACAACCGTTCATCTCTACTCTACTATATTTTTACGTACGATCAAGCTTTTATTTTATCTCACGACGCATGCATGCATGCACGTAGAAATGGCGCGCGCGGACGTAGCGTGCATTTTGATTTTCTTTTCTGATATAATAAATTAATTAACTAATTAGTTACCGGAGATGCCGAGGTCGTAGCCGAAGATGAGGCCACCGGTGGCGGCGACGACGCAGGTGAAGAGGACGTAGGGGGTGAGGTTACCGGGATAATCTCTACCACCTCCTCCATTGCTCACGATGACCCCTCCCGCCATTATTAATTTCAAAAGAGAAAAAAAAAAAAAAAAAAAAGGAAGCTCCGGAGTTAACAACACTTTTAGCCTAAGTAACAAAGCTTTAACTAATTAAGCTTTGTTATTAGTGGTAGCAGTGGTGAG
Source organism: Aechmea fasciata (assembly GCA_025177825.1). Classification (NCBI taxonomy): domain Eukaryota; kingdom Viridiplantae; phylum Streptophyta; class Magnoliopsida; order Poales; family Bromeliaceae; genus Aechmea; species Aechmea fasciata. Next base: position 7,586,223 of record CM045932.1, on the reverse strand, counting down.
TAGCAGAGAAAGGGGAGGGGTTTGAGGTGGGGGATGATGGAGGGATGTATTTATAGGGAAATAGAGGGGGTTTTACGTTAAAAAAAAAAAAAAAAAATGGTGACGTGGCGGATTATTGGGGGCCGGAATGGGTGGGAGAGGGATAGCGCGCGGTGGACTCGCCCCAACTTGGAACTAACTCCGCATCATTTTTGGAGTGGGTTCAGCAATGGATGTAGGAGATCTCCGCCGTCCATTTTGTTTGCATGACTCGGTTTGCTATAGCATCATAATTAGCCGGAATTCTTAATCTTTTCATTTCAATTTTAGTTGTTCTTATTTTTTTTTTTTTTCGGTTGAACTAGTTTTGTAAGAAAACTACTTGTATAATTAAGTTGGTGATTTTTTTTTTTGGCTTTTTTTTATTTATTTTTTGAATTTTTTTCTATCTTGGACATATAGAAACTAATTACACGCTTTATGGCATTCAAGAGAAAACGATAATGTGATCTGTTTGTATCTTTTTTGGGATTATAAGATTCATGACAATGTAAAGTGCGTAGTCACGTGCCTCAACCAGCGTATTAATAGTTCATAAGTGACAATATGTGTGGATCACAAATATCTACAGTTTATCCTTCAGTAAATGCAAAACTAATGAACATTATATTTGTTGGGTTTGCCAAAACCAATCTTAGCCTAGTGATTATAATAAAAAAAAAAAAAAAAAAAAAAAAAAATCTTAGCCTAGTGATAAGGAATGAGTGCCGACTTTAAGACCAAGGGGCCAAATCTCTTTGTGTGAATTTAAGACTAGACCCAAGCTTCATCTTTATTTATTTTATTTTATTTTTTTGAGAGATAGTGCTTCATCTTTAATATTATTTATTACTGCGTGATGTATGAGGCTTATAGGATGCAAGATTTTTCTTTTTTGAAAAAAAAAAAATTGTTGTCTTTTTCTTAAAGGGCCTTATGAAGAAGGGGTCTATGATTCCATACAATGGGCTCCATTGAGAGGTGGCTTGTGAACTGGCCTTGCTACGAAAAAGAGCTTGGTTGGCCCAATGCCTGTTAAAAATGGGCTGTGCTAATAGTCTATATGACAATATTTGAGCACATCATACTCAAGTTGAATAACAAGTTAAAATAGTTAGAAAACCAAATTTTACTGAACTAAGGCTTAGTTTGGTATTGAGGTCTATCTAACGCTATTAGATAAAATGGAGTTATGGAAAAATATATAGAGATATGTTTCTGCGTTTTCCAATGGAACAGCAGAAAATATAGCGTAACCGACTCATCGCGATATGCGAAATACAATAATATGTATGGAAACAAAAAGAGTACTTTTCCAACATACTTTCTCATCGCATGTAACGCAATCTTCCCGCAATCATAAACAAAGCCTAAGAAATAATTAGTCGACGCCAAAACAATCCGGTGCCAAAAAAAAAAAAAAAAAAAAAAAAAAAAAAAGGAGATTTGGATGTTAAACATCAAAATTCATGTAAAATTTTTTTGATGAAATGAGTAAAAATAACATTTGCAACAGAGAGTTGTCAGTAAAGTCATACTTCACATGCTCCCAACAAATTCTTTAGCTGCAGTTGCAAAATTAGCAATATAATAAAAGGCATCCCAATTGTTTAAGAAGGATAGCACAAACTTCTCTAAAAGTGTTGGGTTAGTGTTGGGTTCTCATTCAACTATCCATGTGAGCATTTTCCTCTTTTTAAGTTTCTACATCCACAATGCAAAATTTGACTTATCATCGCAATTTATACATCCAAAGTAATTATATTTACTTGTTAGCTACTTAATAGTCAATGGATTCACTTGGTGACATTCTCTTTATCTTTTCTTCTCCTCGGTAACCATGCTAATCGACAAATTAAATTACATTATTAACTTCTTTTAAGCCACACACACAAACTGCTAATGCGTTTACTTTGCATCGCGTTGCTTGATTAATTTAAGATGTAAATTAATCAAGCATCATCAGGTTTGCGCTAAACGCGGCTATTCGATGTAATCGATGAGTCAACGGAGTGCGCTTTTTATTTCTTCTCCTCTTTAATCACTTCTTTTGATGCTCATTTTGACATCCCCAAACCCCAAAAAGCAGGGAAGTGTCAAGAAGTTACATAATCGATGCAGGATAAATAAATAAACACACAATTTTATTTTAATTAATCTGGCACTATGCTATATATAAAGCAGATCCTTTACCAGCTAAACCAAGAATGTTCCAATATAAGAAGTTACCAGTACCATGTAATTTTTCTGCAGTGAAACACAACATGGTTAGAGGAACTGACATTTATTGTGATCTCATGCAGCAGAGGTTGATCATTACATATTTCTGCTGCATGTGTAGAACAATAATAAAGGGAATGAAAGAGAAAGCTGAAGAAAGGTTCTGAAGAGTAACCAACATGCAACATGTTCTAGTACTATATCATCACTGACACTTCATTCTGTGACAATAAATGTGGTCTCCCCTGCATTGCCTCACCACACCTACCTTCCTAGTGAATATTTGCTGGGTCATAAATGACACCAAGATTCCTCCAACTACATCAAATTTTTACTGGAAGGCCCTTCATTTCATGTTTTTCATAAGAAGCCACTCGAAACATTCACTTTCCTAATTTGATTAGTTCCGTTTATTTCGGCGATTATGTTCGATAGAAATTGAAGTTCAGTGCATGTTGTAAATGCGACAGTGATGCTCTGTATCTAACAAATGTAAAGAACCTCAACCTCTTCTATTTTAACACTCTTTACCAACTTATTACATATTACGAGCAATTTACACAGTGAATGGTGGAAATATTTCTTTGCTAGTCCTCTGCAGCCTCTGAAGATTTTCCAAAGACATGGAATCTCAACAAAAGCTTGTCTACTCATGCATGGGGTAGGCAAATTAAGCAACAAAAGTGTTAGAGGGTAGAATTGTGATTAGGAAACTCACTCAATTTTTAACTCCAAATTCCATTGAACATGCTCCGAATTCGACTGCCCGCGAGCTTCTTAACGATCTTCTTCGCATCTGATACATTGAACTCAGCGAGCTTCTCCAGGTGCTTGACATAATCCGAAGACATGATCTTTCTCCGCCCGCTACTGCTGTCGGTTATGTACATTAAGACCGAGAGCAAGAACTTCTTCGTCGCCAACTTCTCTTCTTCCGGTTTCAGCAGCTGCAGAATCCGGCTCACGTTATGCTCATCCTGAATAAACCTGCGCCGGTTTTTCTGCACTGAGATAATGCTGCAGAGCGCCTCAGCCGCCACTTCGCGAACGTGAGAGGATGAGACATCGAGCATCCGCACGAGCTCCGGCATGAAGCCGGCGTCGCCCATGGCCTTCTTGGCCTCAGCGGAGAGTCCGCATAGGCGGCACGAGGCCTTCAGCGCGGATTGCTGGATCGAGATCTCGCCGTTCTTTATGAAGAAGAGGACCTGGTTTAGGAATCCAGAGGCGATCAAACGGTTCGTCGAGCTTGTAGAAGAGAAGGAGAGGGCTTCGATAGCCCGGAGAGCGACCTCTCTTGACTTGGATGAGTGAGGAGAGTTTGGGTTCAAGAACTGAAGCAGAGATTCGACAACTTTTTCTTTACTCATCCTGCGTTCGGCTAAATTCTCCGAGGAGAAAATGGCGGCGAGGAACTCAATTGCTTGTATCTGAATCACCTCCTGGGTTGAATTCAAGAGATTTACGAACATGGCGATTGCTCCGTCTTCTAACATGAACCGCTTAATCTCGTCAACTGCGCTCAGGCTCTTCAGAACGCTACATGCCGAGCAAACCAACTCCGTGCTGCTGTTAACATCGCCGCAGACTTTAAGAAGCGCTGTAACGCCTCCGTGGGCGCACACCGACCAGGCATTGTCGGAGTTCTCAGTGAGCTTCTTCAGAGCGCGCGCCGCAGCTTCTTTCGCGAGCCCGCTCCCGGTCTCGAGTATCTGAATGACCGGGGCTATAGCCCCGGCGATCATAACCTCTCCTCTGTAGGAATCGAAGCCGGAGACTATACAAATCGCCTCTAAGGCATTTTCTCGAACACCTGCGTGGCCATTTTCCAAAAGGCTCACCAGGAACCCGATACCGCCGTGGTCTTCCTCCGTCGCCAAGATCTTCACATACCTATCGTCCTCGCTGAGAACGCCGTTAAGCGATCTCAACGCCTCGATCTTCATTTCGAAATCTCCGGCCCTCGCCCGCGATAGCAGATCCCTCGTATAGAACCTCGCGTCCTCTCGGCTCGCGCCGGGGCCGGGCTTGGGCACAACAATGGCAGTAGAGTGCGCGAGAGCGCCATGTGAGTACGCCTCCGCAAGGTGTTTGATGTGGGCTCCGAGCTTCGCGGAGGCGGCGTCGAGGTCGCTCTGCAGCAGTAGCCTCCCGCCGTTGTAGGACTCGTCGGCGCAGCGGAGGGCGACGAGGTGGGTCTCCTCCGCGGTGGACGCAATGGCCTGCAACAGCTCGGAGAGCTCCGGATTCCGCCAATTGGCGGAGACTGCGGCGGCGGAGAGATCGGAGTGGAGGCGCTCGAGATTTTCGCGAAGGGACCGCCATTTGGCGGGGAAGGATCTGATGGAGTAGGAGGAAGAGATCACAGAAGTGATCAGATGCAATGCTTTTGCCACAAATGAGGGCGTTTCTTCTTCTTCTTCTTCTTCTTCTTCTTCTTCTTCTTCTGCTGCTGCTGCTGCTGCTGCTCCTGCTCTCATCTTTGATTATGCAGGGAGGAATACTACTGGAACAGATACACAAACTTTATATGGTTGAGAGAGTCTTTTATGTGTAGATAGATAAATGGGGGTGGTATTTTGTTTGGTGTATATGTGGAATGGGTTGCTGTTGTTGTTGCTGTTGTTGTTATTATGCTCATGAATCAGTTTATTGTAGGTTGTAAGTAAATGTAAAAGCACTGCATTAATGGGCTGGCTTTATTGGGTGTGCCAAGGTGCGTCTGGTAACTGAATGCAGAAATTGCTGGCAATTAGAAGGCTCAACATTGGGATGTGTGCACTATGGTTAGCTACAGTAGAGCTCAGATTTTCAGTAAATTTGGATAGGCAGAAAATTACTGCACACATATTGATCTAACATCTGTCTAACGGCGTGACGAATCTCTGCCATCATATTGACTGACGGACGGACATCAAACACTATCTTGATCACTGTTTGGTGCGCAAAAGTTTTTCGTATATCAAACTTATTATGAGGTAATAGATTAGAAATAATTTAAACTTTTAGTATGGTTAATTTGATCCTTAATAGAAAAGGAAAAATCTGTTTTGTTTAAGGCTGCTATAGCTATATGTCTAAAATGTAAGGAGCAAAAAAGTAAGAGATCTAATGAGTCATGAATGTGGAGTTAATGTGAAGGCAAAGTCCACAGTTTGTAGCCATAGTCCCTGGACCACTTTTAAGATGATCACTCTCCTTGAAGGCATAACACTTGGCATATCCACAATTTCTCAGCCCAAGCTAGGGATCAAATTGCATTGCCATTCCCCCCCACCCCCATGTGACTCTCCTTTGTTTGGATTTGGATCCCTAAACATAGCCCCTTGTGGTGTCACATTCTAGAGAGAGAGAGAGAGAGAGAGGGAGAGAGAGAAGGGACTACTTTTTTAGTGTAGGGTAGAGACTAGATACCAGACACTAGATGGTGTGGAGAAATAGAAAAGGAGCCACTCAAAGAGAGCTAAAGGAGTGCATAGGAAACAAAGTTGAAAGGAAGCAAGGGGAAAAGAAGAGGGCCACTACATTGAAGATAAAAGAGGATAAGCTTTTTCTAGGAGATGGATGTAGGATGCATGCACAGGCCATTAATGGTGTTGGTTAGCTTTGAAAGGTGACAGTAAGATACCATGCAGAACCAAACTTTTCCAAGAACTACTAAATCGATAGGGAAAGCCAAAAAAAAAAAAAAAATAAAAGAAGGAAAAACCAGGTAAAATAATAACTAAAAATCTCCAAATCATTGGTCTCTGATTTTGATGCCATTTGTTTGGGAGTGACTAAAGGTCATGAGTTATAAACAAAACAGGAATTGGAGTATTCATTGAAACCAATTGGAGAAGAGGCTTTATAAATTAACTACTGATCATTTTGTCCGGATCTAATATTAGTGTGGATCACTGTTCCAACACACGTGAACAGTAGGGTCTTTAATTATGTGCATTCCCTCGTCTCTTCTATGATCCATTCACTCTGCATGCAATGACAAGGACTGTTTTTAATATGCTAAGAGCCACCAACTGTTGTTCTTCCATGCATGTGATCTCCGCACCTATCTAACCTCCATTCTCTTCTCTTTTTTAGTGTCACATTATTGGTTAAGTATTTTTATTAAGCAAAGTGTTTTTTGTTTTGTGTCAAAGATATTAACTAATAAAGAGTTTTAAGGAATGGACCATGCACCAGGATAAGATCATTGAGAGTTAAAGCTGACACGGTAGTCATTTTCTATGTCAATCTCATAAAATCTTGGCTCCATGTGATTTTTTCATTTGGTGTAGTTGATTGTCCCAATGACAAAATTAGAAGAGGAATAGCGATTTTTTCTTGTTCATTTTCAACATGAAAAGTGCAAGCTAGTCAAAAGCATTATTAAAGTTCTCTCTCTAAAAAGAGAAAAAGAAAAGATAATTAAAGGTAGGTGCAGTGAAAGGTCCTTTATTAGTGAAGGAAATGGTGTTAGTTGCTTCCAAAAAGTAAAGAGTAAGGTAGAAGTTATGGAAGATATTAAGTACACGATTTGTTGCACCCTCCAAAAAAGATGTGGAGTGTGATAATTTTATTTCATCACTGCTACAACTACCTCGAATTATGATTACTATTTATTTATTTATTTATTTATTTATTTTTTCTGAGGCCCTGGCTGTCTCACAGCTATAGCCTAATTCATAACTTCAATTAATGAAGCAGGTTTCTCAAAAAAATTTATGATTACTAATAATACTCAATTTCTGGTTGGCCCCAACTACTAGAATAACTTCTCGCTTAGAAAAATAATGCTACTCAAATATATTATACTCAAATAGTATTTTTGCATAAACTCCAATTAGATTAAATAAAATAGGCTCTCAAAAGAGCTATCCAATGATCTAACTCATATATAAGCTAGCTGATTAAAATCTTGCATCAACAAGGTGGGACATCATGGTGGTTCATATGGTGTGTAATATTAACCACAATTGGTTATGACATGATAATTGTTGAATATAAATATTTAAAATATTATTCTCAAGTAACTTACACTTTTAAAGATAAAAATTTATTTCACATAATTTAATATAATGCTGGAGCAAAAAATTCTGAGTTTTGAGTCCAATGAGACTCCTAACATTATTTAATTTTCTTTTATTAATTAAGTTCACGTCAAAGGTCAGGTAAGACAAATTGTTGAATATAAATATTAAAAATAGCATTCTCAAGTAATTTGTAAACAGCTGTTTTATATGATTTAAAAGTAATGTAACAATTTAGCCTGCTTACAGATGTTCACATGGCTTGTCCCAAATCCAAGCCCAAAGTTGGCTCATATCCAAGGACCACAAACAATTAAAAACAGCTAAAACTAGCCTCTTATTATCTAGCTACTAATACTTCATCAAGTTCAACTGTTCAAGTAGATGAACCAGAGGGACGAAGAAAAGCTGAAGCAATTAGGCACCAAGAACTTGAGAAACAAAAATGGATTCAAATTAAAAATCTTCTAAAACACAGATAGATAGATTTGGAGAAAGCAAAGATACAACTATAACAACAAGAGAAGTGAACAGCGTTGGAACATGTTTAATTTTCGAGCACTAGTTACTATAGTTACATATTGCATTGAAAGGTCCATCCGAAGAGTGAAGCTCCAAGAAATCTTCGAATAAAGCTAAAAAATTCTGAGCAAATCTTCAGCCCCATACTGATTTATGAGAAAGCTGGTCCACAAATTGACATTATACCAGGAAAAGCACTCCATATTACACTAAGATTCCAATCGATCAACTTTCTTGCTGCTACCATTCTGCTGTCATTCGCACTTTGTCGATAAATCCATGAATCCGTATTAACAACCACCACTCCTATAGCCTTCCAATCCTTAGCAATCTCTTTCAACTCTGAATAGTAAGGAATCTTTATCTTATCCCTTCTAGGAACAAGTTTTCCACTCAAAACAATCCCCCGATTCTTTTTTGCCGACCTTTTCCGTAGTCTCAGGAATCTGGATAATAGTGATATATGACAAAGTAGAAGTCCTAAAGCATAAATTTACCTTACTTGTCTATAAAATAAGAAACAATAGTTTTCTCTTTCTCTAAGTTTTAGATATTTATCCTCACACAATAACCAGATAATTCAGCACTGGATTACATAAAAATGGCAGGAGAATTGCAAGTTGCTCCACAGGAAGGAGACAATCACACTAGGAGTGATAAGGGCCGGGCACCAGCCAACATGTTCCAAACTGATCCCATATCACATGGGATTACCACTAAAATAACGACACCTGTCAATGTACAGCTCCGCAATCTCACATTTGCTCGCATGCCTGTCCATCTCTTGTGGAGTGGCTGTCACATGGCATATTCTGGAACATCAACCAGTGGCCACAAACCTAGAATTCCCTCGACGTGTAGCCTCCACCCACACTATCCATTTCTTCTGGTCTCTCTACCACCATTTCTATATAATTCAATACCACCCTTCCATTACTTCTACCACTTTACAACATCCCTCTTTGTTCTTGACATAGTGTAGAGAGTTAAGACGATGCTTGAGAGCAAGGCAGTAATAGAAGATACTGACATGCTGCAAACTATGCAGCAGGACGCGCTCCACTTGGCTGGGAAGGCCCTTGATGAGTTTGATGTCACAGACTCCACCGAGATAGCTCGCTTCATCAAGAAGGTAAATATTCACAATTTCAGGGCTAAAGAGTAAATAGTAATCTTTTTTCCTTTTTCCCTTTACCCTCTTTTTCCGTATTCTCTTTCCTTGCTCTGGTGGATAAAATTTGCATAATCACAGGAGTTTGATAGTTCGCACGGCCCAGGGTGGCAATGCATTGTAGGAAGAGATTTTGGCTCATTTGTGACTCACCATTGCGGCTGTTTTATATACTTCAGCATAGGAAGCCTTGCAATCTTGCTATTCAGAGGTGGAACAGCGCCTGAAGCCAACATGGGCCGACTGTTACCCATGGAAACAGTTAAGGTGTGAGATTAACTTTTTATCTTACCCTTTTTTAGGAAGGAGGCAGGGGCTTGATATGTAAAAGAAAAGAAAATGTAATGAGAAGAATTATATTGTCGCTCTGAGGTTTTATACATATTTCTGGGTTAATAGAAGTGTAACTCTCTCGATTGTATCTGCAGAAATGAGAAGCATGAAAATTTGTGTTAGTTGATAGCATAAAAAAGAAGGGCGAGAATCTATTAAAAGTATAAATCAGTTGATTTGAAGCAAGAATACAACTCTAGGAAAATTGATCGGACATAGAATGTAATATTGCAGAACATATTTCAAGTGATTTCCAACAATATAAATCTCCATTGTCATTTATTTCGTGCAAAACTTTCACAATCATTACCATGAATATAGTATAATGTCAAAAGAGCTAAACTAGAAATATACACCAAAACACACAATCAGGGAAGGAGATACAGGAGCGCATGTAAAATCAAGGCACTTCACAAATTGTTCATGCCCAGGAGAGTCAGAGACAGTATGAAACACAAGCTGAGATCTTTATGGAGTCATGCGCTTCCTTTCGCTCAACCTTTAATCTTGAGATTACCTCTTGTTCCCCGAAGCACTCTAACTACCCATACTATGGGTTCTGAACCAGATGCAAATCCCTTTTACACAAATGAGGAGCATAATTAAGGAAAAATTATCAGCAACAATCTCACCAAACAAGCTAATAGTCAATAACATTATTCTCTGAATCAAAATGAAATATATCTCAGAAAGTGTAAATATAAAGGAGAATCTGTTTGATGAAGCAAGCAAATAACCATTTAACTGAGAGGGGGAAAAAAAAAGTGAGTATTACCAAAAAAGATTGACCATCAAAGTGTGAGAACAAAGTGAGGAGCATCACTCCTGGGTCCCGCGACAGAACGGTAGACATAAACCTTCTCTGCCGCCACATCATCATTACCATCCTCCTTAATGACCTCCACATTCAGCCTCGGCATCTCCCTCGCCAAAACCCTGCATCCGCTCATTGTCACATTGCAAGCCGACATCCAAAGCGACCTCATTGACTCATACCTTTCAATTCCAGATAGCAGGGCCTCATTCCCAAATGGACTATCCCTGATCTCTAACTTTCTAAGCTTAGGGCACCCATGTAAGACGTACTGCATTCCCCTATCACTACTCCCAGCAAAGGCCACAGATAGGGTTTCCAGGTTCTTAGCATAAGAACCAATGTACTCAAAAGCCCGGTCAGTCAAAAGGCCAGAAACAGCCAGCCTCCGGAGTCTCTTGCATGTCTTGACTACTGCACCGAAGGCCTCATCCATGGGCTCATTGGTAAGGTAGTCAGGCTGAGCCATGTTCATTATGCAGAGGCGGAAGTGAGTAAAGTTAGGGCAGTTACCGACGACCGTGGCAACTGCTTCATTGGTCATCTGGCGGCAGAAGAAGAGGACGTAGTGGAGATTACGGCAACCCTCTGAGAGGGAGACAAATCCGGATTCTGTGACCCCTCCACCACCGCCACCTTCCAGAACGGCTTCCTGATCAAAAGGATCAGCTGGGAAAACCCGTAGTTCTTCCAGCATGGGACAACTTGAGGCCACTGCCTCTAGCCCTTTGTCCTCAACTGTATCTAGAATCTGCAAACAATAGGAGTTAAAGTTTAGAATATGAGGAACTGAGATTCTAGACTTTTAAAAAAGCACACTGATAACAGTATAAAGCACAAAGATTAAAGCACAAAGATATTGGGTCACTATGCGACTAGCTACAGTTAAAAAGAAAATGTGCATTTCCCTTCATGAAGCATCTAACCTCTCGAGTGGAAGAAAAACCTATTAGCATCATTGGCAGAATTGGAAAGAAGTCAAAAGGTAAAACAAAATAGCCAAAAGACTAGTAGAAGCACATAAGAAAATCCCTATAACATCCTGCGCACGCTGAGGTGGTCCCACCGAAGTAACAACTAGCAACATGCTTATTTTTCATCATTTTGGTAATAAATAACTATGAAAGTAAAAAACAGTTTAACTACCAAGATCTTACCCATAGACGGCGAAGAAGAGGACAGTTTAGCAGAAGCTTTGCCAGTTCGGTACTTAGCAGAGCCACGTAGCTCAAATTTAAGAAAGTTAAATTCGAACAGGCAGGATATATTGCTGGTAGGTACATTGAAGAAACTACCCACAAGCCCGAAACTGTGTGCAAATCCTTGCAGTTGCTGAAAGCACTTTCCAGTTCTGTATATGAACGGAGCTTAAGATCTTGTGAAAATGAACCGGTTCCGAGTTCTGTGAGTTGAGGTGCTTTTATGAGTAGCCTTCGAAGCTGCTCCAGTGTTACATGTTTATTTACTTTGAGAACTTCTAACGACTTGCACCTAGCGACAAGCCTCTCTAAGGCATCGAAGTTCACCTCGGAATGAAGGTTGGCAAAATTAAGCGATTCCAAGGAAGTGAAGCTATCAGGAAAGCAACTTAACCAGCTCCCACCAATATCATCAACCCCACTCTCCTGAATGTCAAGCTCGGTCAAGTTTCTGAAACAAATGATGGCTTTTAGAACATAGCAATAGTTCGATACCACAATCAATAGACAACGAGTATATATATTATCCAAGCACTGTTGCCTATGCTTAAGTTTTCTAGGTCATATATACCAAAAGGAGAAAAGAAAAGACAAATTCGGCACAGAACACAGTTGATGTAATATAGACAGGTAAAATAGTAAAGACTTGAGTTTATCCAAATCGAAAAGACTTCAGTTGTGCCTAAATTCCAGGAAAACATGCAAAAAACTTTCAATCCATTAACCAGAAAGGAGTGAGCAGAGTTTCCAAATAGTATCTACAATTGTGATACAATTGTACATAAACAAGGGCAAAAGTAAGTAGCCTTAGCAACTTTCAATGTGCCCTGATCTCGTAATAGAAACATGTATTCCCTACAACTACTAACCAGTAAATGCAACTTATGCAAGGAAGAGCTACATACATAAAAATTCAAGACTTGGGACTTGCAAAGTATCCAAAAACAATACGACATATTGTCTCCTAAAATCAAAGGAGGAAAGGAACGAACTAAGAAGGAACTATTTGAGAACAAATCAACTAAGAAATCAACTGATTAAGAAACGGATCAAAGTATACCTGCAATAAGCCGCAATAGAAGCAAGGCCGTTGGTGCTGAAACCATCACAGCTCACTAGAGAAAGAGATTTAAACCAATGAAAAGCCCGAGCCAAAAAGTCGAGACTATCATCTGTAACAGTCATCCTCTTAAGCCGAAGCTCCTCAAGAGAAGGATAAGCCGAGGCAAAAACCACAAGCCACGAATGAATGTCGGCCCCCCAGTTTGGAGGAACAAGATTGAAATCATAAAATCGAGGCTTTCCTTTTAGAGTAACACTTCTAATGTTTGGAAATCTACGAACCACCATTTCTGGGGAAATAGAATAGCAGTTGCCAATGAACACATGGGTTCGGCTCCACCGCTCAGCATTATACCAGTCTTTGCATACAAGAGATACAGCATTGCGATCCTTGTGGGATTTTAGGAAGATTAAAACACGTTCCAGAACTTCATCAGGGAAGGAAGAGATTCGGTTATCGTTGGGCCTATTATCCTCACCCACCAATTCTTTCTTCCTTTTGCTACTCATTTCACCTTCAAAATCTCCAAAGGTGATTTTTTAAAAAAAAATTAAAGGTAAACAGAAGCACTAGAGCTCAACCATCGCAGAGTAAGGAAGGTCGACGTTTCAATTTTCTGCTCTCAGAAGTTTCTACCACAGTTCAAAATCCAAACTTGGGTAAGTAGGGTAAGCGGCGAAGAGAGTAAACGACGTCGACCTTCATAAGTTTGTTCGAAATAGTATGATTTACAACTTCCAGCGAAGGTTTGACCACAAAAAGTTAACTTCCTTCTCAAAGATTACACTATAGGAGCTCAAATCTACAAGCTTTGCTCAAGATTTATCTCCTTTTCTTAAAGCCCCAAAATTGTTCTACTCCCTCTCGACCAAGAAACTTTTTTCCCATTACAAAGACCCTAACCTAACACTAAATTTCTGAAGCTCACAAGATTTTGCTATTTTTCGTCGTTTAAACAACTTTAATCTCCTCAAATCACAAATCCCAGTATCAAACGCAAACCATAACTCCTTAGCTCCAAAGATTTAGAGAAGGAAACCCCAATGCCACAGGAGAAGGAAACCCCGATGCCACCCCCCAAAGCGTACAAAATCCCAGCAAATAGAGTTCCGAGCTCCCCAAACTAGCAATGCAAGACCAAAAATCGCACGAAAAAGAACATAAACACAAAAAAAAGGTCCGATTTTTTCGAAGCCCTATGTTGAACGAAGACGAGAGATCAAGGAATTCCTCACTAAGAGTGACGAGACGCGGCGAAATCGCTACGAAGCGCGGCAATGGCGGAAGGGACCCCCGGAGAGAGCTGCGTCTCGAGCTTGAGGGAACTGAAATCTCCGATTAGGGTTAGGGTAATGGTTCGGGGAGCTCGTAGATCGTAGAAGAGAGCGAGGAGAGAGAGGAGATGGACACTTCTTAAAAAGCTATATTTTTTTTTTGGGGAAGTTGTCGAAGTATGAGCATAAGAGGGGAAAAAGGAGGAGGAGAAATTAAATAAAGAGCGTGGAAATGGTCCACCACGTCATCCTCGTGAACCGCTCATGTCCATCCATCATCATCATCATCATTATTATTATTATTATTATTATCTAGATTTTGAATATCCGTTCTCTCCTAAGCATCTCCTCTGCCAAGCTAGTTTCAATTTCAATTTCAATTTCAAAGCATGTTTAGCTTAGATTATATAGAAAAAAATATTTATTATTTATATCGTTGCAAGCATCAAAAATAATATATACATATCCCTTTAATTACTACAGAGTGAAAAAGTCTGTACGTAGTAATCATAACATATTATCTATATTAAGCCAATTATATTTTTTAAATAAAAATACAATAATTTTTTTTTTATAAATTATGATTGCATCCGTAAATTTTTAAAAAATAATTTGATTAATTGAAAGATACCACATCAGCAATGAGACCATTACATTTTAGACTATTTTTTACACAGCTAATATAAAAGTAATTTCTTTCCAATTAGAAACTACTCCCGAAATTTATGTTGAATTAAGAAAATAATAGAAATATAAACAAATCTATTATATATGAATGTTATGTAAAAGGTTTAAAAGAAAATTAGTAGAGTTTTCATTTTTCAAACAATTTAATGTAGCTTGGGTACTTCTACACAAATCAACAAAATGACGCGACCAAATCAAACAAACCCTTAAAAAAAAAAAAAATAAATAAATAAATAATAGAGGTTCCCTAAATAGTACAATATTCCAATGAAACCATTTAAAGTATCTCAAATTTTCCACTTTGCCACTATGCCAATATTAGTACTCTTTATGGAGCTGAATCATTTCTCTGACCATTTACCATTTTTGACCTGAGCGTAGCAGTGGAATAAAAATCATTGGAGAATTGATTTCTAATTTTCTCAATCCATTTTTTCTCTCTCTAATAATAAATGCACCCCTTTTACATATGAGTAGAGCTACTGTGCTATTAATAGCACAGCAGACCTTGTGCTTCTAAGTTTTTAATCAATCATTAATTTTGATCGATGGTTAAGGTGTGAGAGAGAAGAGAATTTGGAGAGAAATTAAGGTTCTCAATTTCTCATCTTTTTGAATATATCATCAATTTCTCTTTTCTTTCTCATCTTAACCATCCCTTAAAATTGATAGATGGTTAAAAACTTAAGAAAGACAAGAGCATATTTGTCTTTATTAATAACAGTAGTCCTACTCTGTACTATTTAAATTCTCTATTCTATTAGTAAAATTGAGTTTTTTATAATTTTTGATTTTCATAAAGTTAATTTTTCCCCAAAAATAACAATATTATTTTTTTAATTTAATTTTCACTCAATAAAAATCAATACTAAAATATAATAAATAATACTTGATATATATTGATATTGATATGTCGTATCAGTGGTCCAACGAGAGTGGGCCTAATTCACTTTTGAGCGCTATTGCACCTTTTTTGCACACATATATAGAGATGTATAGAAATTGATCGGAGCCGTTAAATTTCAAGCGGAGGGCTAGATCAAACGGCCGCATCAACGTCACGCGCACCGACTCTAATCGCCCTTCGACTTGGAGATAATTACACCATATGCCCCTTCCCTTGCTACTGGATAAAGCGATTAGAAAAAGCCCCGCACCGAAAGATGCAGTCGTAGCGGCCCACGTGAACGCCTCAGCCTTTGTCCCAACCCGTCGTGGCAATCTCGTAATAAAACCCAACATTCAAGGCCTTTTCTAAGATCAACGGTAAATTGCATCGCTAGTCCCCAAACTCTCAATAATTCTTCATTTTGGTCCCCAAACTCTCGCATTGAATAATTTATTTCTTTTTCTATTTAAAAACTCAAATCATTAAATTAAAAATATTTAGTCGATGAAGAATCGACATAATTAATAACGCACGTACACATAAGATGAACTGCTATGAGCAATAAATTATACTCTAAAATAAAGACTATGATAAAGTGTTTTTGTAAGTTTAAGAACTAAAATAAAATATTAATTATTGAAGGTTTAGAATCTCTAACATCAAAATCAAAAATTATAAAACCAAATATTAATAACTATATTATACCTGAATATATTTAACTATATATATATATATATATATATATATATATATATATATGTGTGTGTGTGTGTGTTTGTATGTACGTACGTACGTATGTAGTATACACTTACCTGGTAATTTAAGGCGAGCATGTGATGGCTCGTACGTGCACCATGTCGCGTGGGTGCGTCACGTGCACTTCTTCTGATACACTGCTTAATTAATCATCCTAATCTTCGCTAATTAGACCGACCGTCCTAGAACAAATGGCGAAGGCAGTGATCGATAGATCCAAATTCGAATTAGTTGATTCACATTTCGAAGTTTATTTCTTAACTTGAAATAAAGCGGAAGCGGATAGCGTCTTCTATCTCTCAAAAAAAATCTTCGCTAATTAGGATTTAATTTATAATTTTGCTAATTAGTATAGGATTAGAAAAAAAATTATTAGCATAAAATATTTAAAAAAATTATACATCTAAAAGAGTTTTCGCTATCGAATTATACTGCTGCATCAACAATAAACTTATAATACAATTTATAATAGACATATAATTAAAAAAATATATATTCATTAGCAATATCAGAAAGAATCTTTTAAACAATTTTTTTCATAATTTGAAATTAAACAAACACCCTTTGGTTGGCGATGCTAATCTCTTGGTTAGTAGAAATAAACTTATTATTTAATTTCTAATTATTGATTAGCACGAACCATGGAGCATATATACTTGTAACAAATTTTAGTCACTAAATCTCCACTACTTGTAAGTTTTTAATTATTGAATCATATATACAGTGGAGGACTCAAATAATTGCTCTAAATTATTGTGGGAGCACGTGTGGTGCACCTCAAGTGAATTACTTAATTTATTGAGATTATCAGTTGGAAAAATTAAGAGTTGCTTTACATTGATCATCACATGACAACAATATTAATTTGTATATATGATAATGATGAAAATCCCTCATTAGAGAAGCTGATTCCCATAGAATTGTTAATTTTAGAGAGATATGCAATATATTTTTTATTTTCTTCTGGGCTACAATTAATATTTGCACATGAGTTAGAAGCATAAAAATAAAGTTCCATTTTGATCAATAATAAGTATTTTTTTTAAAAAAATGTCAATTATTAATACCAGCGATTTAGCTCATTATTTTTGGATCAGTTTTGTAGCCTAGCAATTCAATTTATCTGATCAGCTAAATTAAGCAATTAAAATTCGATTGTAACGAAGTTAATTAATTATTTAATAGTAAACCACTCTTGTATAATAAAAAAAGAGAAAAATTGTTTGAGATGTCAAAGTAGGGTATTGTGGATGATTTTTCAACCCGGAGATTTCGAGATCTAACTTAATTTATTAATCTTAATTATAATAATTAACATTAACATGTGGAAGTTGATACACCTAACGGCCCGTATTTATTAAAATTCGTGATTAGTCCTTGCAACGCTCTCACAAAAGTCCTCGGATATTTATTTATCCTGCATAGTACTCTACCAAACGTTACAGTACTCATAAGATGACAAAATATGATGTGTTATTTGTGTCTTATTGCTGTGTATTTTATGAGCTCTGAGATTAACTTAGTTGTCTCCACGTCATAAGTAAGGGGGGTCGCCACGCAATTATTCCGGGCCTAAGTAGTACCCCAAAATATTTTTCAAATGAGCCCTTTAACTAACTTATAATTGGCTTGTGTTGCGGGTTAGTTGGGTTGGGAATTATTTATTATATTTTGTGGGATATTTATTAAATACGGGATAATACTAGGGAGCCACGTCGTGTCCCCATGTGATAGGCTCTGGTTTGTTGGGCCCCACGGCCCAGGGCCATGGCCCATTTTCCTTGGGCCCCACTCACATGGTGGTGGGTCCCACCTTTCTTACCTTCCTAAAAGTTTGAGCCCTGCGTGGGCCCCAGATATAAACTCGGTGGCGTAGGCAAAATGTTTGCGAAGCGTAACCCATTTTGATGTTTCAGAGAAAAATGGTAAAACAGTTTGGTGGTTGATATTCGAGATTCAAATTCGAATTCTAAGTAATTCATAATTTTAGTTAAATTTATTTTTAAATAAAATAAACGAAGAGAATAGCATACTATCTTTCTCTCAAAAAAAAAAAAAAAAAAATGTTTCAGAGACTCTGTACATCAGCTATACATGTAAACGTTCATGTGCGTCAAATTTTTCCGTCACTGATGTTCTACAGTCACAATAAAAATTGCCGCGCAAAGAAACAAAAGTAACGAAGCATCTAGTAGTACATTCTGAATTTAGTGTTGCTTGTTGGTGGAAGATATGACCGAAGAAAAATAATGCCATTTTTAGAAAGCAATCTTTGATGAATAATATATTATTAAACTAGACATAAATAGTCCATGCTAGAGAATGAAATCAAAATTTTGTTACTCAAACAAAGTTAAACAATTAACAAATCTGTAGAGGCAAATTTTTTCAGCAAAACATCACTAGCAGCAGCTGATCAGTTTTTTTTCTCTTTTTTCTTTGTCGTTTTTCTCACTGGAGGTTTTTGTTGCCTCACATCTATAGCTTAGTTTATTATTCTAATGAATGAAGTGATTAGTATGCTATCTTTTTTACAAAAGAAAAAGAGTATAATTAATGGTCGTCTTTTTTGTAATACAAATACTAAATATACTAGCATAACAATCTTATATGAAAATGTTAAACTTGCTAGATATTTCATAGCATGTTTATTTTTCTAGCGTAACAGTTCAGTAAGGTGGTTTAGGAAAACATAATTTTTTTTATAGTTAAAACTTTAATTTAGATAATTCTCACTATTTTCAGTAACATATAATGCAAATATAGCTGATAAATTAAATTTATTCCTAGAATATACTATGAACCATAGGGGTGGTTCAATGGGACCAATATTGTGGAGTCACAAAATCACATCACAATTGGATGATAATAATAAGATTTAAAAAAAAAAAAAAAAAAAGAGGAGGTAAAGTTAAGGCTACACCTCATCCAAAGGCATTCACTAAAAAGGATTCTTGAATTTGGGATTATATTGTCTTCACAAATGATTAGACTACATATCTATTGCTTTTGTCTCCCAAAGCCTAAACCTTTCATGTTACTTCTTTTTTTAACTCCCAATTCCAATGTCTTTTTGCTTTTAAAAACCCACTTAGATTTGACTTGTGTGGGAACCCATGGGGTCATTTCTCCATGTTGGGTTGAGCCTAAGTTAGGGCTACAAAACTAAGTTCATTTATGTATGTATGTATATTTGTTCGCAGAAAATTATATATCACGCACTACTATATATTCAAATTTGAGAAGAATTATAAAAGATAAACAAAAATTCAGTAAAACGTGCCTCATTCGAACATCGAGGTTTGAATCATCATATATATATATATATAGCACTGGGCTTTGTAAGTCGTGCAAAATACTATCCAACGGTCGAGCAATTAAAACACAAATGCATCTTACCGAATTTTTTCGACTCACTGAATTTGTTTCTCTCACTATATATCATGTTCTTCTCACATCAAGAAATCATCCTGATTAGGCTTGGGAGATGTGAGGAGCGCCGTGTACAGCCTCAGCTTCTCCTCCCCTAGAGAGGAGCACCTCGAAAGCGGCCGCCGCGGCCGTATGAACGACAGCGAGGTGAGCGTCTTCCTGTGCCTGTACCTCCGCCACGCCAATTGGATCGCAACCGCCGCCCACGTCCGCCACCCTGGCGAGTAGTACCGCGCACTCCGCCTCACCTTCTCGTTCACGAACGTGTACCGGAAGTGCTGTGTCACGTACTTCACGTCGCTCGCTTCCAAGCCGAATGCTTCGGTACTCTCGAGCGTCATCTGTTGAGTATATATATAAATGATTAAAACACCGTTCTTTAGTTATTCGGGCTCAAAACTCTAGTTGTTTTGTACAGTTCTGTAGCAGCTAAAGCTAGTTATAAAAAAAAACGATTGTTTCGCGTCACCAGAGTGAAAGAAGAGGGCGGGAGCCGCTCCACGAAAGGGCGGCGGAGGCACCAAGAGAGGAGCTCGTCACCGCTGAAGTTGCCCGGGCCGAGCATGCAGCAGCTCTTGACGCCGTCCCGGAGGACTTGGCTGCTCTGTAAATGGCCTCTCACTATAAACAGCATCCTCTGCACTGGGTCCCCTTCCCTTGTAATCTGAGTGTTTCAAAAGAAATCGAACTAAAAAGTGATCTTATTATAAATTAAGAGGTGTAAACGAAGTTAAAAGTAGAATTTGATGCGGATTCGTACGATTTCTCCTTTGGGAAAGACGAGGGACTTGACTCGGTCGCATATGTTCTCTAGTACGACTTCATCCATGTGTTGGAACAAAGGCACCTGCAATTAAATTAACCTTATAATTTCAAAGCATATGAGGAGAGTTTATTAGCTAGAGCGATTGAGATCAACCAATTAAGGTTGACGCTAGAGTGTAATCAATTGATGTATAGTTCGCAACACGACCCGAATACGGCCCAAATTGTAGGGTTTGATCCAAAATCCTAGGCAAAATAGAGTCGGGTCCGAATCCAAGTCATATTTACAGATAGGATGTGACCCATTTAATGCCCCTGAGGTGGTGGGCCATATGTGGCCCAGTAGAAACCATGAAAGCTAAAGAACAGCCCAGTATGAGATCACATTTTTGGGGGCCCAAATAAGAAGACAATTGGGCCCAAAAGGCCCATGTACCTGCCGGACGAGGTCGAGGCAGAGATGGTACTTGATGTCCCTCCTCAGGCCCTCCGGAAGGTTCCGAATCATCTGACACTCGTCGACGCCCCTCGTTGCCGCCCACCGCTGCCGCTCATACTGCCGCACTCTCTGCCGAAAGCCGTGGGGCAGGTGCTTCCGCTTCATCCACCACTCTACGCTTCTTAGCCTCAGGTTCATCGCTTGCTTCTTCGATGTAGTTGCATGTAAGAATACCTATCGAAGCAACAGTCATATGTTTAGCAAACAAAAGTCATGGAATTGTTGTACAATTATCTTTTGTTCCACTGCATTAACTTGAGAGTAACTCGGAGAAATTTTTTTAAAAAAAATTGTGTTTGAACAGTAACAGTATATATAAAAAACTCCATGCATGCTAGTCAAACGAGCCTAATGTGCTTAATATAGAGAGTGCTCGTATATAGTTCCAGGTACCTTGATGTTCCCAATGAGCATGGTCACAAGTAATAAACCTCCTGTGATGGTGATTATGTTGAAGACAATCTCAACCCACTCTGTTGTGCTCTCCAAATTCCCAAAGGTGCTGAGCAATGTCACATATATCAATAATATATTTTTTTTTTGAGAAAAAGGTAGCATGCTACCTACTTCATTCATTAAAATGGATGAACTAAGCATATAAGATGAAAGCAGCTAAGGCTTCCTAAAAAAACAGAACAAAAATTGACGGAAAAAAAAAAAGAAAAAAAAAAGAAAAAAAAAAAAGAAAAAAAAAAGAGGAAACAAAATCAAGTAGCTAGGTCAGATGTCGGATGATGTAGTCGAGAATAACGTAATGTTATATCAATAATATATTAACACTAAATATGTGTAACCATATATTCATCTCATCACCTACTTAATTACTTACTCTATATATATATATAATTGAAACTTACTAGGTAATAATAATTAGTAGTCTCACCTGAGAGTCATAAGACCCCAAAATATGGGGAGGAGTATCTTCTCAAGCCTATTAGGGTTTGTGACAAGTGTAACAGTCCACTGGTAAGCACCATATTGGTAGTTATTACTGCTATCAAGGCACATAGTGCTAGCCTGCGTGTTGTGAGCCCATGATAACCTCTCTCCTCTGATTGAAGTAGTTGTGCCATAGTATATTGGATCCACACAAGCTATTGTTTTTGCTCCACACCCCTTGGCAACAAAGCATTGCTCTCTGAGGCATTTTGTTGCTCTTTGGATCCCCAGTAAGTACCAACATGCACCCACAGCCTACAACACAAATTAAATTGCTTCTTAAATTTCATATAAATTGCAAAACAGTACCTTCAGATTAATTCACTACACTATTATATCTTTAGTGGAGACGGATTGGATTCATTAGAATCGAGTTAATTTTAGTCAAGTGAGTGATGAATGAACAAATTCATTCATCACTCACTTGGCCATTTTTCCATTGGTTGGGCCACCCTTGGCTCATTTTGGCTCATTGGCTTTTTCTTTTTCTCAGTCCCTCTGAGACATTATTTGGAGAAAAATGAGAAAGAAATCGTGATTAAACAGTCAATAAGAAACAAACAAAGAAAATCTATATATATATATATATATAAATACATAAAGATGATCTTAATTAACTGCAGAGAAAGAAAAAAAAAATCAGAATACAAATCAGACTCACATGCGATGCCACAAAGTAGGCCATCAAGTTAAGCGCAATGCCCCACCAAATAGTCCCAAAAATATATCCCGAGAAATTTTGCATGCGTCGCAGGAAACAAACCGAGTGGTAAATCTTTGGAAGGTACTCGAAGAGAAACATTATTAGCAGAACAGTCATCACTGTTGTGGTTGATCCTCTCCTTATTAGAGCTGGAGCTGCTACCCACATCACAACCTACATTATTTATTCAAACATCTCAACATCTCACGTGTCATGCGCATACATAATTTCAAAAGTAGATGAGAGATGAAGAAATTTGTAATGACTTATATAATCAGTTCTTTCGATCGAGCAGTGTATAATTAACACCCGTCATCTCGTAATTTTGTAAACCTCTTTACAATGGGCATAGTATTGCTCTCAACAGTAATTGGCGCGGTAATTAATACAACCAGTAATATTGGTTTAATGGATATATATATATATATATATAGTTGAGCTAGAATACTCTCAAAAGCACCAATAAGGTGGTGCTTTTGAGTTTTTAACCATTGGATGGATAGATGTGGAATTGAGATGATGGTGGTAGGTGGAATAGTGTTTGATCCAATGAGTGTTAGTAATTGAGATGTAGATCAGAAATTTAAAACTTGAAAGCGAGGGGTTGTATTCTTAAAGTATCAGCTGCTCTCTCTCTCTCTCTCTCTCTCTCTCTCTCTCTCTCTCTCTATATATATATATATATATATATATCCAAAGCATCTTCTTGGTAGTACGATATATAGAACAGAAATGTTAATGTCCTATATGATGGTACACTGACACTATTTTCTGAAACACATGCAGTGGTACCCCCAGGGCAGAGCCTAATTTGAAAGGTTCCTAACATTATTAATTATTTCTTGATGATTGTCACTACGTACTTCTGTTCTAAAGAGACATGACATTAGCTTAATTAACTCGATGTATATATATCCATCTCCTGTAAATTAGCACTGCTTAATTGTTTGGCTTAGCTCATTGAAGTAGACAATGAAATGTTAAAGTTAAGCCGTTTAGATGGTGCTAAAGTGGGACTTGCACGTAAACACAATTTTGTTGTGATCTAAGTTTTTAGTAAAATAGAAAAAAAAACGTTTTATGTGTAAATTAAAGAAGCTTTTGTGTGTAATTTAAAGAAGATCTAGTCTCGTTGGTGCACTACATATATAAGAAGTGTTTCTATATGTAAAGTGTGAATCATATATATGCCATCATTTTATCTGTACTTTTCCTCTACAATTGCTTACGATCGATATTATCACTAACGAAATTTATTTATTTCCTGTAAATTAATTAATCTGAAGTTTTAATTTGCCGTGCAAGGAATAGACGTACGTATCTAGATACGGCACGTACGTACACATATATTCCTTGTGAATGGTGGTCATCATACATAGCATATAATTGATCATAAAAAGATGGCGATGATGATAATAATACCGATCGATAATATAACGATAATAATAACGATAAGATAATATCTTATCGTTATTATTATGTTCGCCAATATGTTCGCTTAGTTCATTTTGATCAATAAATGAAGCATGTAGCTTGCTACCTCTTTTTCTCAAAAAAAAAAATAATAACGATAAGATAATGATAGTGATAATGGTAGCGATGGCGACGATGACGACGATTAAAGGACGTGAATTCACCTGCAACACTGGTAATATCACAAAGAGATCCAACACCAAGCCCTTCTTCGACTTCACGTACGACGTCGACTGCGCCGCCCTGGCCCGGCCCTTGGCAGTCCCTCCCACCTCCGCATCCGCATCCGCCGCCGCGCGGGACCCTCTGCGGGACATGCGGAGCTGGACCCAGATGTTCCACACGTGCATGGCGTCGACCATGCACCGGAGCACGGTGACGGTGGCGGTGAACCACCCGTCGACGAACACGCACATGAGCGGTTTGCTGATGGAGAGCGCGTAGAGGAAGAGGGGGTCGACCATGAGCCCGGCGGCGCAGGCGAGAAGGTAGAAACGGTTCCACTCGCGAATCCACTTGGCCCAAGGGTCTGCGGCCCGGCCCAGCGTGCACCGTCTCCTCCCGCTGGGGCTACCGTGCCTGCTCTCGGTGGCAGCGGCGGCGGCATCGTCGGTGTTGTTTAATTCTTTTGGGGCTATGGCTGGGGATTCTTCTGTTGACATGGTAGTGAATTTGTGATGGTGTTGAAGGAGGAGGAGCTCCTCAGGACATGGTTGTGGAGAGAGAGAGAGAGAGAGAGAGAGAGAGAGAGAGAGAGAGAGAGGAGGGACTATGGTATCCTAGGGAATTAATAAAGGAGATGTATGTGGATGTTGTTATTAGAGCTTTCACTTAATTGGTTGTGTGATAGTGTCCTTCAACATAGGTTGCACATGCTGACTGTCTCTAGAGTAAGTAGCAAAAGGCTTGGTGGTTGGTATCCGAGATCTCAAGCTCGAATCCTATTTGATTCTTATTTTTCAGTTAAATTTATTCCTAAATAAAATAAACAAAACGAATAGCGTGCTACCTATCTCTCTAACAAAAAAAAAAAACATTGGGTGCTCATGGATATGACCATGTTGCCCTTTGGTTATATATGATCACCATTGGATAACCTATTAGATTAACAAGCTTAATTAATTCAGATTTTTTTTTTCAAGCAATGCTTCTGTACCCCAAACAAATCTTAACAATTAAAATTTTTTAAATGGACGGTAACGATGCATCTATTAAAAGAGGATGACCAGCACTTGGTGGCATCGGTATCAGTCACCTCTTTAACTAGGAATTTTTTTTCTCATTACATAGAACTTGCAACGAGAGTATTTTGGTAATTAAATTTTCATCCTCATAACATGTCATTTTTATAAATTTAGAATATTCCACCTTCCTCCATTCTTATCCTTCAATATTCCATCTTTGTATTATTACCTTCCCTAAATTGAACCTCATGTCTTTTCAAATTTGTCGCAAATTTAAAATAAGTTAATATATTTAAAATTTCGTGTCATTTTAATATATCAAATTAACAATTTGAATTGAAATATACTATTCATTTAAACATAATTTTTTTCATTCTGAAAATTAAAATTGAATTTAATGTACACAATTATAAAGTTTAAGCTCAAATTGATTTTTAAAATCAATTTATAAAGGTTTATTACTTATCAAATTAGCACCGTCTAATTTGGTAATTTTTAAATTCAATTTATAAAAGTTTATTACTTATCAAATTAGCACTATCTAATTTGCTAAGTAACAAAATTAAACAATGAAACAAATATTTGTGTAGGGTTGATCAAATTTGATAATTAGCTTGTATTGATTTTTTCATATTATTCTTAAGAATGGTAACATGTTGAGCAGATAATTACTATGCAAAAGTCATGCAATCTCGTTCTTAAAATATGAACCGCTAGATTTATTTTATCTGATGTATTGCGCGTTCCTTTTTTTTTCTTTTGTTTTTGGTTGATTGATCTTTGTAAATAATTGTTCGGGTGATTTGGTTAGTTCTAACACCTAATTAGTAACTGCAGTTGATCTAATAAGAAACGAGGCGCGAATAACTTTAATAAGAGTACAAATTATTTAAATCAATTTTATATAATTACAACCTCTCAGAAATGATTTTATTTTTCTTCAGTCAACCAGCAGATTCGAACTCAAAATCTCGTCATCATATCCTTTTCGATTCAATTCCCAATTTAAAAAAAAGAGTTTGCATTTGCATTATATACTTTAAAATTTTGCATTTTTTGAATTGAAAATCGCAAGTGTTTTGTATATATATGATCATCACTTTAAAAGCTTCGTTGGTGGTAAAAAATTGCAGCTTTAATTTACCTTTTCCCAACACAGTGAATCTGCAAACAATTGGCTTATTCATGATTCCGTGCACCCTCTTTAATTTATTGATTAATTTGAGACACTAATACCGAATTTTGGTTCGGAACAAGTCCAGGTCATTCTCCTTTTAAGTTGATGCGTAAAGGACTAGCATTCCTCGTAGTACCACTACCACCCACTCAACAATTAATTATACTTGCATATCTCTCGGAGAGTACGACCGAATCTGGTAATTAATGTTCTTCTAATTATTTGTAATTAATGTTCTTCTAATTATTGTCATAGTGCATGCTTAATTTGGGACAAAAATTTGATTTGCACCGTGCCCAAACAAATTCGTTTGGGGACAGTGCCGGATGGGCAACGCGCGTGCACGGTACACACGCGGTGCCCATCAAATTTTTGTCCCTTAATTTGGCTATTAAGAAAGATATGTACGTACCGACCGTCCCTAGAGCAAGTGGCAAAACGCTTGGTGGTCGGTACTCGAAAACCGAGTTTGAATTCTAGTTGATTAATACTTCTAACTAAGTTTATTTCTTAACGAAATAAACTAAGCGGGTAGCGTGCTATATCTATCACTCTCTCAAACAGAAGAAGGATATGTATGTACGTACGTGATCAATTAAAAGTGTTGATATATAACATTATACACTGTTAAGATATTTATGTTTGTAATGTCAATACGTAATTAAAAAACTCAGCAGTCTCTGAAAACAAATTACATGGATCTAACCAATGCTTCTTTTAAAAATTAGGTGAAGATAAATGAATATTAAACTTGTTCTTAAGTAGTGAGATAAACAAATCTAAAATTAAATCATGAACATATATATAGATACACGTAACTCTTTTCTGTGTAAATTAATTATTATTGTCACGTACGCCACTGTTAATCATCAATTTCTACGAATAGACGTGCAGTGGGCATCTTGCAACAAAAGAGACAAGAGACTTGTCCTCGTGCTCATAAGTGTTTCTTGGCTCTTTTGGACACACACAGGCGCCATACAGAGAGAGAGAGAAAGAAAAAATCCTTTTAATTACTGTTATTTTATATTAAAATTAATAATATTTATTTAAATTTTTTTAAAATATATACGAATATAAGAATAATTTTTTAAAAATTATTATTATCATAATATAAAATTTATAGTTATATTGTTTAACATATATAGTAATAAAAATTGTTCATAATATATTTATATGGTATAACTTCTACAAAGCAGATACTGATGAATACGTTAGCGATCGAGCTTTGTGGTGCCTGTAGCTTCTTCAGCTAGAACATGCAGTTTCGCGGCAGCTTCCCCCGATTTGTTTGCATGCATTTAAGTGACGTTTTAGTCCCTCCACCCCTTCACCCATCGTCGACATCACCGCAACATGGCATCTCAGTTGATGTTGATCTTTCACTCAATAATTTGTTTCCTAAATTATTCATGTCCTGATTTGCTTTTTCCATTTTGTATGTTATTGATAATTTTTTTTCTGAATGTGGAAATTAAGCATGGGTTGTTAATTTTATTGATATGTTTTTCTTTAATTTTGATTTGAATTAAGCTCAATCATTAGATTTAATACAACAATAATTAATTGTTAATATATTGATGAGATCTTCCAATCTTTACGTAGCACGTACACAAAAAGGTAGTGACATTAAAAATCAATTTTTTAGGAATAATTGCACCACCTAAACTAGAATATTAGTTTTTTTTTTTTTTTTAATCCCTTTTCTTGTATTCTACTATTTTTATCTAGGATTAAGGAACAAAACGTGAATGTAAAATTATGCTAAAAAAACTAGGTTGTATACTGTTATCTTTAATTTCTACGACATGTAAGTGTTGATGGGGTTTGGTTAAATCAGTTCGATCAAATTGGTTAAAAATGTGGATCCATCGATCCTAACCTAATCAAGATCTCACAGATTCAGATTGAAAATTTCTAATTCTAATCCAATCTAAATATCAAAATAATTGGACAACTCAAATTTGACCCATTAACCATTTTGAGTCGAACTGGTTTGCCTAGATGAACCGAACCAAAGTTGCATCCCATGCACAAGGCCGAAATTGCACCCAGCACTAAATTTGTTACTACAAATCATAAATATTGCATGGCACCCCTACTCTCCCACGTGAGGTTAGAGATTATTCGACTCCTGAATTGTTAAAGTTAAATATCTTTAATTTTGATATTAATTAGAAAAAAAAAATTTTGAAAAAAAGGAAACATTTTGTGCATGATCAGGAGAGCTCGTCTTGAATTGGCTTGGGAGAGGTGAGGAGTGCCGCATAGTGCCGGAGCCGGTCCTCGCCCGGCGACGACGCGGGCCGCCGCGGCCTCACGACGAGAGAAAGCGAAGCGTGGGACGCCCGTTGCTTGTACCGCCGCCACGCCAGTTGTATCGCCACCGCCGCCCACGTCCGCCACCCCGGCGAGTAGTACCGCGCACTCCGCCTCACCTTCTCCGTCACAAACGTGTACCGAAAGTGCTGCGTCACGTACTTCACGTCGCTCGCTTCCAGGCTAAACGCCTCCGTCGTCTCCAGCGTCACCTGTTGAGTATAAATGTTTAAAACACCGTTCTTTAAAATCATTCACGCACCACCTACATAACGCAGTGAGCGTAAAATGAGTTAAAACACCGTTCTTTAGCAGCTTAAATAAGTTACAGAGCAACGGTTGTTTCGTATTACCAGAGTGAAAGAGGAAGCCGGGAGTCGCTCGACGAAGGGGCGGCGGAGACACCAGGAGAGGAGCTCGTCGCCGCTGAAGTTGCCGGGGCCGAGCATGCAGCAGCTCTTCACCCCATCCCGGAGGATTTGGCTGCTCTGTAAATGGCCTCTCACTATAAACAGCATTCTCTGTACTGGGTCTCCTTCTCTTGTGACCTGAGCCATCAAAGTGGCCAAAAATTAAGTTAAGTTACACAAAGAAGGGGGTTAGACATAATATAATAATAATATAATCCTACTTCTTATATATGCACATATTATGCAGGTTACAGAGGCAAAAAGGGAAAAAGTCTCTGAAAATTCACGATTAATTGCATATTGAGAGGCATAAATGTGATCCAAAGTAACAGTGGTGTTATTTTCAGACATACAGTTTCTCCCTTTGGAAAGATGAGGGACTTCACTCTGTCACAGATGTTCTCTAAGACTAGCTCATCCATGTGTTGGAACAATGGAACCTGCAACAAATGATCAATGCATTACTTTAAACAAATAAAATCAATTAATAGTGGCGTTTTGGATCGAGATTCTTTTTTTTTTTTATATAGTTGAGAAGCGGAAGTTAGGTGTCTGGTAACTTAGAAAAAAGTTTAGAGCTTTTGGCTACACCACCACCTGACGAACAAGGTCGAGGCAGAGATGATACTTGATGTCCCTCCTGAGCCCCTCCGGCATGTGCCGTATCATCTCGCACTCGTCAACGCCGCGCGTTGCGGCCCACCGCTGCCGCTCGTACAGCCGCACCCTCTGCTTCGTCTCCTTCGGCAACTTTCGACGCTTCATCCACCACTCCATGCTTCTCATCTTCAGGTGCAGTGCCTGCTTCTTCGATGTCGTAGAATTGAGGAACACCTGCATTGCATGGCGATGCCGCTACATAACTATTCTCTATCCTGTTTTCAGCATTTGGAACAAGTATATATGTAGCACTAGATATATAGGAATACCTTGATGTTCCCTATTAGCATTGTAACCAGGAGAAGCCCCGTCGTTACGACGATGATGTTGAAGATGATTTCAAGCAATTCAGTTGTGCTCACGAGGCCGCCGCCAAAGGTGCTGAAGAAAAAGCACACAGAGCTGTTAAAATATGCAGTAATATGGTAGTGATCATAGATGTTAATAAGAGGAGCTCATAAATTTGACTGTTTACTTGACACTGTAAATGAAAATTATCATCAAAGAAGCTGCGCGCAACTAGAATAAACCTTAAAAAGGAGATCTTAAGAGGTAAATACAGCATCGCCTTACGTACGTGATGTTCATGAGGCCCCAGAAAATGGGCAGAAGCATTTTCTCGAGTCGGCTCGAGTTCGAAACGAGAAGCACAGTCCATTTGTAGGCACCATAGGCATAGTTATCTTGGCTATCCAAGCACACATTCCTCGCTTTCACATTGTTAGCCCAAGCAACTATCTCACTAATATCTCCCCTCATGCTGTTGCTGTTTGTGGCAGCACCATAGTATACAGGAATTGCACATCCTACTGTTTCAAGCGTGCAATTTTTCGCTTCGGTGCACATTTCATTGAGGCACCTTGTAGCTCTCTGGATTCCCAGCAAGTACCAGCATGCACCTACTGCCTGTAATTAAACAGTAACATATATATATATATATATATAGTTTGAATTAGTTCATGACCAACAAGCATTAATACATTGACTTAATATAAGAAATTAGTGATTCAATAATGCATGATTATTATTGAATTAACGCGAGGAGTACTAGTAATTGAGGAGTGGATCGAGTACACTTACATGGGCACCAACAAAGTAGGCAATCAGGTTAAGAGCAATGCCCCACCATATAGTCCGAAATATGCAGCCCGCGGAGCTCTGCAGCCGGCGCAGGACGCAGACCGAATGGTAAATTTTGGGCAGGTATTGGAAGACGAACATGACCAGGAACACCGTCATCACCGTCGTCGTCGATCCTCGTCGGATTAGGGCCGGAGTTACCGCCCATAAAACTACCTGAAAATGCATAATTATCTCATGGAAAGGAAATTAAATTACAGCTTTATATTTAGGTCTTCGTAGATTTTTTTAAAAAAAATAAATTTGACATAAATGAGACACTTATATAAAAGTATTTTAAAAATATATTCTTATAATCTAATTCTAGTGTACTGCATGTATATCGATAATTCGATATCAAACCGACCCTTAATTAACAATGGATTTGGGTCCAAGGCAAGCCCAAAAATGTAGCGCCAGGTTTAATTGAGCTGGGCCATTTGTACTCGCGTCCAAGTCACAGCCCTTGGTCATAATGTGGCCCAAGCCAACCTTTATAAAGCATATACGGAGCACATGCACATGTCAGTGTAGATCAACAAGTGTTGTTATTTGTCTCTCTCTCTCTCTCTCTCTCTCTCTCTCTCTGTGAGGAGCATTTAATGGGAACAGCAATTAATGAACATATATAAGAGAGACGGAGATTTGATCGACATGAGGAATCTTTACACAGTAAGTTTTGGCCATGGAGAGAGAGGAGGGGGGTATAGCTTCGAAAACATGAAGAAATGTGTAGCTAGTTTGATGAGTTCGATTTTTGAGTATTGAAATGTTTTGAAGTACGTTAGGTGGTCCTCGTAATTAATTCCATACCACGAAGCTACAACATTTTGTTGTACGACGTGGGCTTTTAAAAATGTCTAATCGTCCAAAGTTTTTTGGACTGGCCTGATATATATACCTGCAGAATACATTAGTGTGATCGATGGGGATAGTTTATTACTTTTCCAAATTATAAGACCGCTCGTAAAACAAATGATAAAAAATTTAATGATTGATATTCGAAGTTTCAAAATTAATCCTAATTGATTCATATTTCTAAATAAATTTATTTATAAATAAAATAAACGAAGCGAATAACGTGTTACCTATCTCTCGATATTACTTCTCCAAATTAATACATTTTCCCATGCTTACAAAATTATATTCCAGAGTAAGAAAACCAATGTACTTTGGACATTTTTCAGATTAAAACTCGGAGCTCAAGAGGCCTGCGGGAGGAATATTACAATTATAATAAGTAGAAAAATTAATTAGCTGTTCACTGGATTCTCTCTCTCTCTCTCCCTTAAGAAATTAATTTTCTAAAAGAAATTAAACGTAAACTATGAAATCAAACAATTTCGCGAATATTACTTAGACCAATTGCAACAACAAGTAGTGAAATTAATTACTAACAACGTACCTCTGTGTGTGTGTGTGTGTGTGTGTGTATAGATAATTATATATATATATATATTAATGGTGTGTTAAGGTGGTGAATGATTAAATGGAGAAGCAGATTAAGTAAATTAATGAACGTCACCTGAGGCAATGGAAAGATGACGAAGAGATCGAAGAAGAAGCCCTTATTCGATCGAAAGCAGTAGTGCGTGTTCTCCTTGCATGGCCGCGCTGATGATCTTCTGCGCCATCTCACGACCGCCTTGCCTTTGCCCTTCCTCGCCCACATGTTGCAGGCGTGCACGGCGTCGGCCATGCACCGCAGCGCTGTCACCGCCACCGCGAACCACCCGTCGATGTAGACGCACATCGCGGCCCTGCTGACGGAGAGCGCGTAGAAGAAGAGCGGGTCGATGAAGAGCCCCAGCGTGCACACGATGAGGAAGGCGCGGTCCCACTCGTCGGCCCACCCCGAGTCATGTGGCCCGACGCCGCCACCGCTAGCGACGTCGCCATCGAGCGGGGCCATCGCGGTGGCCTCTCGGTCGTCGTCGTAGATGTCGATGTAGGAGCTGTATGTGGGCTTGTCGTTATCGTGGTCGTCGTTATCGGTGGCCATCGCGGTGGCGGTGGTGGTGTTTGAAGGAGGAGATCGAAGCGGGGTCATGGAGTATATGATGGTGGATATAAGGATTTAAGCGCATTATTATTGTTATTATTATTATTATTTGTGGGACATATGAGACTGCAGGTTCACACAGTAACGTAAATACAGAAATGAGGGTTTAGTATGTTAGATAGTAGGAATCCAAAGGATAGTGTAGGTCCTAAAATTCCTCATGCATTGAAGTTTGGGTACACTGGGAAGTACGTGTTTTAAATTGGAAGAGGAAAGATTATGGAAAAGATGTATCCAGCTTATATTTTACATATTTTAAATTGGAAAAGGAAAGATTATGGAAAAGATGTATCCAGCTTACAGTTTAGTGTTTTAAATTGGAAAAGGAAAGATTATGAAAAAGATGTATCCAGCTTATATTTTTTCTCAGAGCAAATGCATCTACTAGTTTATTTAATTAGCATATAATTTTTTTATTTAAAGAGTGATAAATGGCACCAACTAAGACTTTGTTTGAGATTGCGGGAATGTGTTACGTACAGTGAGAAAATACGTTGAAAAAATATTCTGTTTATTTTCGTATATAATATTCTGTTTGTTTTCGTATATAATATTACGTTCCGCATATCGCGATGAGTCGGTTACGATATATTTTTACAGTCTAACAGGAGAACGCAGAAGTATATCCTTATATATTTTTTCTAATAATACCATAAGCCTAGGTGGTGCTTTATCTCTTCCCACGTGTTATAGCGACGAGCTTTGCTAGCTTTTCGTCGTTGGTGTGTAGTGACGTACTCAACAATGGCCTTACAACGGGGGCCTTGTTTACCAATAGATACTTTGTATATGGCAAGAAGCTTCGGTGTGGAAAAACATCATTAAAGAAACTATATTTGCTCATCGCACAATTTTTGATAGATTGCTTACACATAATAATTCCAATTTACACAATTAAGTGCATTCCCCTCTTTTCTTTCCTTTTTCCACGAACATAGACAAAATTTATCAGAACTACAGGTCATTTTTGTTCCACTATCTAATTTTTTAGAACTTTAATTTCAGTACAGTTTAATTAAATTATTTGATGATTTTTTTCTTTATAAAATTTAAGCTAATTACTTATTTTAAATATATAGCTGTATAAATTGTATTTTAATGTATTAAAATATAGTGTAGAGCTGCTATACTATTGAAAATATAGAAACCTAGATGCTTTCGACTTTTTGGCGATTGGATCAATGATTGAATGGTTAGGATGATTGTGATCCTTTCAGAATTGAGTGGTTCACACAAGATAATAATATTACTTCAAAGATTAGAAATGATAAAAGATATTGATCTAAGGGCCAAAAAATCGGAAGCACCAGATATCACTTATACTTCGGATAATATTGTAGCTTTACTCTTAAAATATATTAGTTAAACACAAAGATAAATAACAGAATTAAATTTTAAATTTAAAGAGTCACTAATTGTTTAGATACCAACATTAAAAAATTTAAAAAAATTAAATAATCAAATTAAAACGAATGGTAGTTAAATTAAGTCCTTTACATTTATTTTTTTATCCATTTTCAGCATCACATGCATCCACTAATTATAAACTTGGGTTTTGTAACTCTTGCATTATTTATTCTCTTTTGTCCATATTGGCGTTCTCTACTATTCGTAGGGCACAAAAATAGAAAA
This sequence comes from Aechmea fasciata, assembly GCA_025177825.1. NCBI lineage: Eukaryota > Viridiplantae > Streptophyta > Magnoliopsida > Poales > Bromeliaceae > Aechmea > Aechmea fasciata. Next base: position 7,551,891 of record CM045932.1, on the reverse strand, counting down.
AAAAACGAATCCAATAAGCTCCACCATTATTTACCAAAAATAACAACATGCTACAAAAGCGTGCAACACATGCCCAACAAAGTGGGACGAAGCATGCTCCATAGACCATCGCAGTTCTCTTTCTTTCAACGATAATTGTCATAGAAAATAATAACCTTATGAGATCTATATCTTCTCTTTCAAAGTGTCAAAGATAATATCCAAAGGTACATATCTGGTAAAGATGTGTTTATTGAAACTCGAAAGTAAAAAGACGGAAAAAGTAAATCTCAAAAAACTCAAAATTCACGTTGATACCTCGCTCGCCTTTGCAAGCAATAGATAACGTCACACAAATTATACGTGGAAAAAATGATTTACTAATAAGATAAAAAAGAAACAATAAGGGGGTTAAAAGATCCAGGAAGTGATCCAATATGCAGGTAGTTTGTAAACTACCTTCGCAGGTCCGCAAACTCTCCTATGTAGAATGAATGGTTAGAGCTCTTGCCCAGCCCTTCATATGCAGCTCGAGTCCCTACCAAAGATGAACCGCTTCATCCAGTCCGATACTACCAGGAACCGTGTGCGCCAACTCACTTGCTTACTGATTTTTGAAAGATAAGTTTGAGCATAAAAACATGAGAATTACATGTATGCGAACGATGCAAAAGAAACTTCACTAGTAGGAGTAAATCTCTTTTCTTTAGTCTTTAATTGCAGACGCAAAAGGGTACGTATGCAAACATATGCAAAAGCGTGCACAAATTCAAATGATGATTCGGAAGGTTTACCTTGCATACACAGAATACCATAGCCACTGGGTGCTGTGACCAATTGATATCCAATCTCCAGGTAGCTGCGCAGCTGTTTGCTCTCCACCTAACGGAGCAAATTGGCCAAAATGCTTATACCTAGAAAAATAGTGATAGTGATACAAACAATTAGACCACTCTAAAGCTTTTAATCTGCTATTGAATGACAAGCGAAATGAGTAATCAACCAGATAGTTTGCTTTCGATCACGATAAGATAGATGGATCTAAAAACCTACAATGTTGATGTAGAAAAATCAAGCGCGGTAAAGAGAACGACTTTAACTTATTGCACAGGAAGAACCATTTTAACAGAGAACTTGTTCACCATTCCAGCCGTTACTAATTTATTTTTACTTTGGTACTCCAAAGTTTGTCGAAGTCATAACTGACAAGCAAGTAGGCATCTATATTTCATAATAAAAGGATGATGGTAAAATAATGAATCATCCAAATAAAGGTACTAGGATAAGTATACATATGACATATTCATGTATTATTCCTGTGTAATGCAATTCAGAACAAAAAAGAAAGCAACTATGAGCTATCATATACAAAAACGAGTCCACATACCGAAAAGGGTGAAACCGGTGACGCCCTGTTCCCCTTATGCGAAGAGGACCTTCAGGGTGTTCTTCACAAATTCTCATTTTGTTAAAACACCGAGCAAGATAATTACCTTGTTGTGCAGCAACCTGGAAAAAAAAACATCATCACAAAAAGCGCATTTAACTTAAAGAGTGTTCCACATTAAACATTCAAGTCCTCTCTCCACCATGAATTACCTGAGCTGTTGCAGGAAGCATCTTGACCTTTGAATCCACATTAGCAAGTGCCTTCTTGAAGTTTTCTATGTCCAGTTCTTTAGATTCCTTCAAATGGTTTCCTTCGGAATCCTTCAGCAGATCTAAAAAGTTCTTCATCTGTTTGCTCTTCAGATAGAGTTGCACTTGAGGATACCTCTCACATATGTCAGCTAGCACATCTTTGATTTCTTTCACAGTTAACGTTCCAGAGTTATCCTTGTCTGCCAGGCGAAATATTGCAGAGATATCCTCCTGCAAAAATTTTTGTACAAAGCACATGAGACAAACCATTGTCTTCAATGTATAATAATTACGTCCAAACATGATGCATTCTTCTGTTGGAGCAGGATACAGTTTATCAATGTGCAATATGTGCTTCCTTCTTGAAGATTTGCACGACAAGATAAATCATCATTTTAATTCATAATTGGATCCTAGTTGGATCTAATAAGCCAGTTTACTATTAGTTTTGTGGTGCAAAGTTTCAGATGACTTTTGTGCAAAGTTTGTTATTATTCAGAAAATCCATCTGAGCACCAATTTGAAAAAAGGCTGAATACTACACACTTCTATCCAAAAGGATATGTAGTACAGCAACTTTAAATTTGTGTATGTTGAGCAACTCAATTGGAATTAACAACAAGAGTAACAGAAGAACGTAGGAAATCAGGCCCACCAACAATTGTACATACCATGACTTTCCTTTGGCTTATTGTTGCGCAATCACCAAGTGCATATACATCATCACAACCGAGGACCCTAAGCCATTCATCGGTCGCCAATACACGCCTATTACCCTATAAATGTGTCAATGATTGGGTCAATTGAAACCATATGGTAGATACTAATAATAGAACCTGATAGATAAAGGTTCCGACAGCACTGTGATTAATTTACCTGACCAACTTGCTTCATGAAGTCCAAAATGACAGGCCGTGTCCCAATTCCAGTAGACCAAACAGCCATTCCATAGGGAACAGAAATCTCGCCAGTTGCTGGATTAGTCATAAAGATGGCTTTATCAGACACTTTCACAACTCGGAAATTCGTTTTCACTTCTATTCCATCTCTCTGGAATTTTTCTTCAGCAAATTTAGTGATTCTTTTGTCAAACCTGCATAGAGAAATTTGCGATAAGTTGAAGAGGGATTAATGGTTAGGTTACAAAACATGCCAAGAGAATATCAATTGGGGAATTCCAGTAACAAAGACATTGATTGATGAAATTTCTTTTTGGTAGGCTGACGCGGCACTTTTCAGACAGTCAGCTAAAGGGAGGCATTATTACTTGGCCTAAGCAAATTCAATAACTAAATTGTAATAATTGAAACTATTGAGGATAAAACTGAAATCGGGGTCAAGTTTTACGGCAGCCAATATTCTAATTACTAATTAAAAAAGGTCACAACAATGACATATAACGCACATTTTTTGCTTTTAAGGTTCAAAAACCTTCATTCTAAATACATGTTTTGCAGAATATGAGCCCAAAGAAATACTGAAGGTATAGAAGCCACAAAGTACTCTTACATGGTTAAAATATGCTCTCCAGCTTCGATCACTGATATGCTCACTAAGTTTTTAATATAAGGATATAACTTAGATAAGTCTTCAGTGACAAAATCATGCAGCTCTGCAGCAAATTCTACACCGGTAGGGCCACCACCAATGATGATAAAATGCAAATTTTTCTTTCTCTCTTCTTCACTAATGTTTGGAAGGTTAGCCCTCTCAAAACAGGTCATTACACTCCTCCGTATTCTCTGAGCATCCTCTACTTCCTGGATAATGACAAGTAAGAAAAGTTCAATAAGAACATATGATGAAAATCAAAAACCAATGACAGACTATCTGGATTGAAAATTACTGGGGAGTCCTTCTGCAAAGTTGTTTATCTATATAATGATAAACTGACGCTTATGTGAGTAAAACTTAGTCCAACAGAGCCATAATTTGCCGAGTCAAGTTGGCTTAGGTTTAGATGTTTTCAATCTGATTTAAGTCGATTCAAATTGAAGATTAGCTTATATATTAAAGTTTGGGGAAATATCATGTGAATTCGAAGTTTCTTGCTATTATGGAAAAGGTCATAAGTTGGAGCCTAATTAGGACTAATAGTCATAAAACAGTTAAACTCTGGATCAGATAAAGTGAATCTGGTGAAAATAAAAAATAGGGACAGAAGAATTCCTTTGTTTTAAGATAACAGAGAATCAAAACTTGATGGACACAGTGTATACAATTATAATACAGGATAAAGCTAGATATTCTTTTTATCTCGGAGAGTTTCTAAGGGGCGTAGTTAAGTAGGCTCCTAACAGGTCAATAGCTACATGTATTTTGATGTGAAATTTATGAGTGAAAAGAAGTCTTTACTCATGCCATGGAACCTTTCCCTGAGCCCTAATTTCTACTGTTTCCTCTTTTGCACACTTTGAGACATGAGAGCATTATGACTTGTCCAGATAATGCTGAAGGGTGACCAGACATTACCATTTAAGTCCAAAAGTTCGCGTATTTTATTACTCTACATGACAGCAAACACAAATAAGCTCACTACTTACAGAATTGCACGCAAAAAAGTAGGATCCTACACTGACAGTATCTAGAACAAACCTTCAAAAAATGACAATTCTCCACCACACCAGGGGTGTTGAATGTATTGGGCTTTGCTCCAACTGCAATGATCAAGTAGTCATAATCCACAGTAAATTCACCATGACCATCCAAGTTGGTCCCTATATCAGATCTGCAGTGAACCTTCTTATTCACCTGATCAATCTTATAACACTCGGCTTCCGAAAATTTAATCATTCCACCTTTCTGCCAGTGAAATTATTAGAATATTGTGTTAATTCTTTTTAATACCACAGTATTGATTAAAAATGAGATGGAAGAAAGTCAAGTTGCAAAACCATAAAAGATTTGTATGAACTTATTCAAGATTTTCTTATTTCATTTAATAGATGCAAAGATATACTATCTACTCTGTTTACATTAACCAAAATGAGCTGTACCTTTCTCAGGATATTGCGGACTGGCTCAACAATACTGCGTGGTTCCACCGTCCCACATGTTACACTTGGTAGTAAAGGGGTGAATGCAAAATAGTTACGAGGTGATATCACTTGAACATCGTACATAGAAGCATCAATAGTTTTTAAGAAACTCGTGCCGGCCCAACCAGTTCCTACCACCAGCACCTTTTTCTTCTCAGTTGGTTGAGAAGGCACAAGGCCCAGATCTGCTTTTGCATCAGCATAAGCCACCAAACCTCCGCCGCTACTGAGGAAAGAAATCAAAACAAGCAGTTACACAACATTGGCAAGTACAAACACATAAAACACTTTGTTCGGTAAAATATTATCATATCAAGAAGATCTTTTTCCCGAAGTCTACAACAATGAACTAGTTAAAAAATCTAAAATTGCACTATTTCCTCCCTAGTAAATAAGATACAATTTTTGATGAAGATTTGGGACCAAGCTCTCCCGGGCCGATGGTAGTGGTTAACAGTTTTTTTTTTTTTTCGCCCCAACCCAAGGCACGTTGCCTCACTGATGTAGTCTAATTCATCCTTTCAATGAATGAAGTGGGTAGCGTGCTATCTATTTCTCAAAAAAAAATAAATAAGATACAATTAAGTGAAACAAGCAAACGCGAATTTGCTTTCGCCAGGAGATATTTCATCAAGCAAAATTACCCATTGTTTCCTCCCAATAGGATTCCACAAAACATGTATGTTTTGGTACAACGTGCAACAAAATTTTTACAAAGCTTTTACATAGACTATCTATAATCATGCCCATGAGTACCACTTACAACAATTGGTAGCCAACTTTTTATGCATCAACGCCCTTTAAAAAACTTTTTATGCATCAACCATACAAAAAATAAGATACGATGCTTCGGCGTTCATTACATCCTTTAAAAAAAAAAAAGAAGCAAAATATAGAGCATACAGCTCCATTCATCCACATCTTCGATCATACTCTTTCACATAATACCCTAATCCTCATCCAGAGCTTCGTTCTCGCATCAAACCAAAATCAAGCTACCTCTTAAACGACTCTGTTCTAATAAACGCCACTATTTTAAAGCATCAATAAAAAAAATCAAGCAAGTAGCACCATGAATCGTTTCAACATCGTACTAAACTCCCTCATCTAATCCTAACTAATATGCCCCTATAACAACGGATCAAAAAAAGAGTACCGGCACATCACATCACATCACATACAGAGCATTAGAATCACTAATATTACGCACAAACCATCAGGAAAAAGAGTAATATTCAAACTAAAACCCGGATCAAAGAAGACGACGAAGAGCACAATGCCGAACCCTAGGGTTCGAATACACGTAAGATCACCACCAACCAAACAGAGATCGAAACAAAGGAGGGGGCAGAGACCTAACGGCGACGACGACGAGGAGCTTCGACCATGTCGAGCTCCCATTGAAAGCTTGGGAGGCGCGATCGAAGAAGCTCGCCGAGAACCTCATCGTCTTCGTCTCTGTCTTCGATCCGATTCCAAAGGAGAAGAGAAGGAAACAGAGAGAGAGAGAGAGAAAAAGAGAGAGCGTAGTTGTGGGCGGCTGTAAAAGCGCTTTGCGGGAGAGAGAGAAGGGGGGGGGGGAGAGAGAATGTATTTATAGGGACACGCGTCTTCTAGAGGGAGCCACCGAGAACGATTCCTTTTCTTCGTTCTAATATTATTTTCGATTAGTTAATTAATTGATACGTTCACTCCCGAATATTGGGAGGTTCGCGCTCCTTCCTTTTGGGAGTTCAACATTGCATGCACGTTGTGCTTTTAAATAGTCAATTTTTTCTTATTTTATATAAATAATAATAATAATAATATTGTATTAATAAATATTTAGTAAATAAAATTTAAATTTGAATAAACTATATCTAGTAATTTAAGTTTGAATTATAAATTTTTAATAAACGAGTTGTAAAGATTTTGGTATTAACTTCTAATGTACGGTTGTATTTAGTTATTTAAAAAAAAATTTACCTACTAACAATAATATATTTTTATACTTATTATATCATATTTATTTTTTATAATTAATAATTTAAAATTAAAATACAATACAAGGAATGCAATATACAGCACATATCAAGCAAATATAGTAAAAACTTACAAAATTCAAAAGTATAATTTAATTTATAAAAAAATAAAATAGCGTTTTAAACAACTTCATAATTAATTGGGAAAGGAGCGGATGTTTAAACTGAAGGGGTGCATTTATCACATGGCAGGGGTATAACGTCTTTTCGAGATTGACTTGTCAACCAAGAAAAGCGCATGTGGAGAGAGAGAGGAGGACGTGGAACAAAACGAAAATACACGCCGTGAGATTTGTCCGGGAAAAGCTAAGCATGGAACATATTCTACGTAGATACGGTGCGTTACAGAATCTCCGCCGACTAATTAATTGGACGAATCTCAACCGCTCGCTTGGTAATCGTCTGATCATCGCTAATAATTTAACTTCATGCGGTTTAGTTTAGATAACGATGACCCATCGATATGCCCGTTTAGATGAATCTTAGGGTGCGTTTGATTCGCGTTATCGTTTTAAGATTTCTTGTAATCCAATGGGAATAAAAAAATATGACGTTTGGTTAAACGCACTAAGTAATCTAGTTGGTAATATTAGATTTACTTGGGAATAAGATGCATTACTAATCTCATTCTCTTGGTGGAGGGTGGGTGGGTATCCTCATATTAATGGATTGGAGTAATCACAATATGTCTAATTTTTTTTCTTTCTCTCTATTCGCCTGCTAGTTGGTATTATTTTTCATTGCACTCTAACCTCATATCTTTCTCTAAACTTCAACTATTCTCTCCCCCTATTTTCTAAAATCTCAACTCTTTCTCTCTAACCTCGACTCTATATCTCTTCCTATATCTTTAATTATGCTCTCTCTCTCTAAACTATATTCTCTCTCCCTTTTTTCTAAAAAGATATTAAAATTTTTGATAGCATTATCTAAAATTAATTAAAAAAATAAATAAATTAATTGTATATTTTTTATAGTTTTAAATAGCATAACTAAATAATATGACTGTGCGCACCAAACACAGAAATATTATATTCTTAGTAATAGGATGAATGGGAATAAGATTCTCGGATATCTTTTTACTCCTATTAATCTTTCATAATGCGAACCAAACGCGTATTTGAAAATTATATTTGTGCCGTGTTTGATCATAATTAATGGGCCAAGAATTTAACATCTCGCCGCTCTCGAGCCCAGCCCAACCTAGAAACATCGTGTAAAGAGCTTGAATTGGGCTGGGCCGATTACAAAAAGATCACTAACAAGCTTAGAGCCTGTGTGGTATTAAGGGCCACGTCAACGCTAATAAAATAGCAAAATATTATATGTTAGGACGTGGACATATAAAAATATGTTACTATATATTTATTTGGAGAACCACGTATAGATGTGTCACATTGAAAAAAATAAAATAAGCCAAATTTTTTATCATAATTACTGAATTAGTATTATTATTATTATTATTTGATTAATACATACCAATGTTGGCAATTGCAAATTGTGTAGGCATGTCAAGTGAAAGATGATATGATATTTTTAAAGAAATATGGCCTACTAACATAACCAAATCTACATATCTGTAGGAATATATTCCAAAAAAAGAAATAGTAGTGCAACTATTTAAGTAAAAAAAAATATATATTAATTAACTCGGATAGCAAATCCAATAATCGCGGGGTTGCATTAGTAAATGCCATTATGCCACACTCTATCAGTGTTACCAAAATCATTTATGTAAGGGAGAGAAAAAAAAGAAAAAGAAAAAGAAGAACTATGGCACGCGACCGGTTATGTACACGAGAACGATGACAACACTCCTCGGAAACCCTTCGCTACAGCCTACAGGGCCATTGCAATCTCACACTAAACCCCTCCAACAAACCAAAATTTAGTAGAAAGCCCCTTGGTTAAGTAAAAATCCCCAAAAGCCCCACGCGATCCGACGGCGGAGGATGGAGAGCTCCGACGCCGCCATTGTGATCGACGATCATCGTCCCGCGGAGATGTCGATCTCTATGAGGTTCTCCTCTTCAATGGCGATCTCTATGAGCCCATCGCTCTCCTCCTCCCACCAATCCAAACATGGCTTCTCCCCCGAGTCCCACCAAGCTCTCTCCTCCTCCTCCTCCTCCTCCGCTGCAGAGCCCCTGCTACTCTCGCTCTCGCTCTCCGAATCCGTACCCTCCTCCCCATTCTCGGCCCCTTCTTCGTACTCCTCGTAGATGACCTCGAGGGGTCCCCCTCTGCGCCCCCATTCCACGAACTCGCCGCGAAAGGTGGGATTTTTATGGGTTTCCGCGGCGCCCAAGTGGGTTTCCGAGGTGGGTTTTGGCGGGGGAGGTGAGGTGGGCTCGCGGGGCTCGGGGCCGAGGCGGAGGAGGGCGAAGAGCAGGAGGAAGGAGGAGAGGAGGACGGGGGAGAGGAGGAGTGGGATGAGGGGGCGGGGTAGGTAGAGGACGACGAGGACGACGAGGGAGACGAGGGTGGCGAACAGTGGGTGGGAGTAGAGAGAGGAGAGTGACCATTGTTGGGTCTCTTGAGTCTCCATTTTTATACAGAGAGAGAGAGAGAGAGAGAGAGAGAGAGAGAGAGAGGAGTGGGGTGGGGGGCGAAATGTGACTATGACCATGGGAATATAACAGGGGAGACAGAGGGGTTGGGCTTATAATTAGATTTGGTTCTTATATATCTACTCAATTATTTATCTTGATTAGTACCGAACTTTCGAGTTACATCACAGTTATGTGTCCTCGTATATATATATATCTATATGATGATTGATGTAGTTTGTTGGATACTTTGTAATTTAGTGCATGGGTGTAAGATCATTGGATCTAATTGGAAAGGACATATATATATATACATAAATACACTCATGCATAAAGGTTAAATATTCCATCAATTAATGCATTTGCTCGGAAGGTGAATACTAGCTTCTATAAGCTATACTAACCATGAGTTTAGGCACACTTCTTGTTTATAATTAAAACTGTTCCTTTTCATTTATATACATCTACAAATGGAACTTGCACAGCTGCTGTTGAGCTGTTCTATGACCATCGATCTGAACCTGAAGCAAAAGCTCTTCAACTTTAAACTTCCGAATTAGCTGGATTAGGATTGAAAAGGAGCACATGATCACGGAGCCATGTTGTCATGTTGAGTAGGGATGGTCTCCTCTTTGATATTGGATAGTGTAGCTTTTGGGGCCTCACTATATGTTCACTCCAATGTCCACCATGTAAAATGGTCATTGGGTCCTACTCGTGAAAAGGTGGCCGCCACTTTTTCTTCGTAGATTACAAAAGAGGGCACGTCGACTCCCTCCCCGCCTCTATTTTTCTGCGAGTTGGGGTCAGAGAAGAGAGCGAGACATTCACTTTACGGAGCGTACAAAAGGCCCTGCGTTAAATTTGGTACCACAGAGCTTAGCCTCTTCTTTTTCGTGACTTGTTTTTGAGGAGGAGATGGGACCAAAAATACCAACCATTACCCAAATGGGTTGTCGTATTCCCTTTCTTTTGACGTAGAGGATTTCAAAGTGTGGTGGCTCGGGTCAAACCTGCAGAGGGCCCTGGTTCTCTGCCGACTCACTATTCTGGAATTAATGAATAGTTTTTGTAGATCTAGATTATGACATCAACATGATTCACGACAAATTGACAGAGGTTTAATTGTACTTAGCATACGTACATACATGTTATAAAGGTTCGGGTACAAGTACTCTTGTTAAATCCCATGCATCTCTAATGAATTACGGTCTATGCTCCGCATTTCATCTTTGTTGAGTGTCTCTTTGCCAGTTTTCAGAAGAAAAAAAAAATTTGAGAAAAAAATAGTATGCTATCCGGTTCATTCGTTGGGAAAGTAAACTAAGTTATATGAGTGAGGCAACTCAGGCCTCGAACGGGGCAAAGGCGGGAAAAAATAAATCCTTAAGCTAGTACTCTTGCGAATCTTCAGAAAAAACATCTACCCATTAATACGTAAGATGCTTAATTTTACGTATTACAAGAAAAAGTTACAAATATTAATGGCATATTTGGATGAATTCATAGTTGAAACTGAATGTGATCACTGCTGGTGCTTTAACTAAGAATTTATATTCAATCTAAAAGAGAATCCCGTGCTTACTCGATTATCTAAAGCGGCACAAAGTGAGTAGGTATAGAGTAATATTATTATATTATGTCGCATTTAGCCATTGTTTATTGTTGACGTTTTTCTAATTGTTTGGTGATTTTCTTAGCCACGTTGACCGGGTTCCGTGCTTGAAACTGCTTCATCTTAAAAGTGTGAGACAGAGCTTTTAACAGAATGATGAATGACTATAGATTCTCCAAGAATTGATAAGACTTGTGGATAAAAGGTTCCCAGTTCCCACACTCTGCTTTTTCGGATGGATTAAATAGGCACGTTTGTTCCATCACATAACACTATGCGTGAACAATATGTGATGTAATAATACTTAAAATGCATGTATTTGACTACAGGGTGGAGGCTTGGGTTTGGGTCCAAAACCTCGTCAAATGGATTTGGATGGGGATGCAAGTTAAGTGCAATTAATCCGATTTCACTAGCATTCTCAAAAAAAAAAGTTCATTCATGTTCCCATATTTATCAAATTGAGTTACTTTCTAATCTTGTAGTGTTAACTTAATAGTAACCTTTGCTGTGTTGAAAAATCGACACAAATTTGTAGAACAAATTCAAAATTCAGATAATTTCCATGTTCTTCCTTCTTTTTTTTTTTTTTTTTTTTTTTTTTTTTTTTTCTTCTCTTCCAATATTATAAAATTCATCAATCATATACAAGGGATGTAAAGTTAATTGGACCCCATGTCACCCCCGGTCTCGAGGACAAAAGGGATCCCAACATTTTTCTGAGTTCCATGTGAGGCCACACACGGTGGGAACCTTCCATGTGTTCGCCATTATAGCGACGTTTCTGAGATCCCCACTCAAAACCGTCTGTTCTGTACCAACGGCCCTGATTTCATCATCAATGCCTTCTGATGATGCTATTCTTTGCTGTGGGAGTGCCATTGTAATTAGTAGCTTAATAAGCGTTATTACATAATCTAGCTTTGAGATCACAAAAAACATGTTGTCCACATCAAACTCATGATACTCATCTTTTGTTTATAAAACCACTTATTCTTAATTTCTTCATCCTACATTTTGATTTATAGAGTTTTAACATTACGAACATGTGAATTTTCCGTTGTAGTGAAAAAATAAAAAGGCGCAAATTCTCTGTAGTTCCGGTGAGCCATCGTGCAGGTTCTCTGTAGTTCCGGTGAGCCATCGTGTATCGCCATTGAATAGGCGTCAATGAAGGGTACTAACTCTGCTTCACAGACCGACCGTCTCTAGCGCAAGTGGCAAAGGTCTTGGTGATTGATACCTGAGGTTCCAGATTCGAATCCTAAATGATTCATATTTCTAGCTAAGTTTATTTCTAACATGCTACCTATCTCTTTTTTTTAAAAAAAACTCTGCTTCACATGACACTCTGAACTGATGATACTAGTCTTATATCAAAAAACAGAAGAAACACCCAAAAAAAAAAGAAGCAAAAAATGGAAAATTGTGTCATGTGATCACTTTCCAAATATGTTTTTTTTGTTTGAGAGGGAACATTTGCTCTTCTATACAACAATTAAGTTCCTGATCAGCACATGTCACAAAAATTTTCCCCTGACCATTTGTTTGCAGAAACTGAAATAGGCAAGAAATTTACTGCTGCTTTTCTAATCATGTTGCTGATTATTTTACTTGTATTGCAATTTGATTGCAAATACCTGCTTTTTTTGGCAAGTGTTTTCCATTTTATCCTAATCTTAATAAACACAATTCCATTTCAGAAAAAAATAACAGTTTCAGAAAATTAATTTCTATGTTTGACATTGTTTTATTGAATTCTCCAATTTGAAGGTAAATATAACAAAAAAAACAAGCAAATTGGAAAAACAAAAAATGCAAATAAAGATTAAATACAGCAAAATACATGACATAACAATCTAAGCATACATAAGTACATAACTCGAAAAAGAAGAACCATACTATTGCTACTCACACCAAAGGCATCTTATAGATAGCAGCTGATTGTTCTAAACTTCGTGCTAATAATGATTCACAATGGCTTCTATTCAAAGAAAATAAATAGCTCTTAGAACATGCATGAAAAGTACACAATCTTTGTCAATGCAAACTCGTCCAATTACGTATGTTGCCGTAAAAGTGACCTGCAATATATAAATAACATGTGTTTCTCTTCAGAACATTCTAGCCCCACAAGTTTTTGTTCCACTTCACGAAGGGTGACAAAAATTTATTAAAGAGGATAATAATCATTCGAAATTCAATGCTGTAACAAAGCTGTTATACATAAACAAAATTTAGAAAAAATATAAGATGAAGAGAAGCCTCTCTTCTAATATGAATTGCTATGTTTTTCTAGTTAAATACACTAATACTAAGCAGCCCCTCTTCAATGAATGCATTGAAGAAACTGGCTCTGGACAAATGAGTTGTTCACATCTACATGTTGCAGAACGAAGAAAAATAACTACACCTAAGTATATGGAGCAAAACAAGTGTAAATGTACTCTACAAATTGCTCTACACCATATTCATATCTACATCTAATCGGCCAATCCATTTGTCAGGCCACTAATCATCGGGGGATGTAAAAAGCGCGACAGCAATACTAGATAGGCTTTTGCCATCGATACGAGATCGAGCGACGCGTCGCTGCTTCGGCGCATCCGGTGCCTCCTCGTTATCGCTATCTCTCTCCTTGTCCTCTCGCTCGAGGATGCGCTTCGCTAATGGAGTGCTAAAGGCAAAATGCATCTCCTTAGCAATCAAAGCCTGAGCAAATTACGAAGAGTAAACCGCAAATTAGAAATTAATAAGAAGGAACGAATCCAACTTATATGAATTTGAATTTGTTACAATCAATGATGCTTACTGCTTGATTGACAGATTTAGAGACCAAAAGGAGTTGCTTTAGATCACTGTGGTCCACCTTACACAAAATCCTCACCTGCAACATCAAAAAGCATAACAAATATAATGTTATGATTTGGAATCAAACAATTAGAGGTTCTGTGATTAGATTGATTAGATTGAGGATCTGGGCATTACCAGAATGTGCTCAGGCAAGGAGTCGAGGCGATTCGGCCGCTCCATTCGAGACCGGCAGCTGCGTCGCTTCTGCGGGATTGGTGAAGAAAAGCTGGATGAATCCAAACTGCTAGAAATTGCTACTCTTTTCCTCCCCAGAATCCTTGTGCCCTGCACAAACTTGAAACTAGTAGCTGCTTGTTCCTCACTTCGAATCTGCGGAATCGCCATTCGTTCTGATACCAAAGTGATCTTGATCCTCAAATATTTGTACAATTCCCACTGTAAATATAAAAGACAAAACGGAAAAAGAAAAAGATCATTAAACGATAACATCATCATCATCATCATCATCATCATCATCATCATTCGCAATAAGCTTCAATGAGAGATGAAGCTTCTGTAACCTACCTAGCAAACGCCCCATTTTTCTCAAACCCTAATGAACTAACAAATTAAGCATTGAAGAGGCCAAAACAACATCTACCGAAGAACAGAGGAAAAAAATCCCATTTTTTGAACTCCGAAAATCGAATCCATTGGATATGTTTCGCCCACAAAAATATCTAATCGGAATCCAAAACAAAATCTAAAAGAGATTAAAAACAAAAGGATAGATAAATACCGATATTTGTATTGGAGGAGAATTAAAATTAAAAGGCCCTTTGAAAGATCCCTAAAAAGCCCGAGTACGGCTTCGCAAATTGGCTTCACAGATACCAAATAAAAGGAAACAACCCACCTCCGTTTATATAGGAGTAAATATAGCTCGAGTTTTCACCTAAGCGCCTTATTTTTTAAATCTTTTTAAAGAATTTATCCGGATCTTTTCTCGGAAGCTACTGGAACAGCCGCCACACGTCTAAATACTGAAGAAATTCATGCACCCGGTTCATTTATATTATATATACGTGTATACCATACACCGTACTAATATATCCCTTTATCAGTAGTAGAATGCATCTAGATCTCAAAGCATTCAACAAGTGGCAAAATTACTTTACATATATGGATTTTAATGCATACAGATTGCACTCAATGTGCGCGTAATGTAAATAATGGCTAGGGTGGTTCATGGGGTGTAGGGATGGACCGGGTGTAGAGAAGATAGTTGCAGGTGCGCAAGTGGCCCAAAAGAGAAAAATCTAGAGTTTGGGCTCTCAAAAAAATTTGGATTCGCGCCCGCTTCCGCTTCCGGGAGACCGCGTGCTTAGCTGGTCGCCGCGGGTCACTACGCGGGGATCGGACGGTCAGCGACGCGTTCTGCGGGGACACGTGGGGTGATCCGGAGCGCCCAATAAAGAGCCGTTGGGAGGGGAGGGACACGTGGAGGCGTGCGATGCGAGGAGGAGAGGTGGGGTGAATCGGATCCGGTGGTGTGTGGCGATTGGGTCGGTCGTGGTCGGCAAAGTCGGTCGCTTACCAAACAAGCTACCCACTGCGGCCTCAGCTCGGCTCGGCTCGGCTTAGTGGGCTTCACCCATTGGGCTAGAGGTTAGGTTTGGGTTGGGCTTTATAAGCATTTATCCCGTCAAACCCGGCCTATTTCCCGGGCTCTTAATTAAAGGCTCGGATTGGGTTTTGTTTTATGGGCCGGCCCATTTTGTTTTCGTTCGCACGAACAGCGCAGGACGGATAGAAGGAGGAAACTAATAACCCTCTCAAGCCTCTGAATAACCCTCTTCTCTCTCTCCTTTCGGTCTCCATCGTCTCCATCTCCTTCTCCACAGCCCCGTCCCCCGCCCACTCCGCCGCCGCCGACGCTGCCGCTGCCGCTGTGAGCGCACCGTCTCCGGCGATCTCTCCTCCGCCGCCGCCTCCTCCTCCTCCTCCCTTGATCCACGGAATCGGGCGCTCGTCCCCGATCTCGATCGCATCGACCCGTTACATATCCTGATCTACTGATCCCGTTTACTTTTAGGCTTCGATCTCTCCATTGGGCGCCTTTATCTCCTTTCGGATCCGTCGATGGGAGTGCCACGATTTGAACGCCCTGTGCTTCGATCCATGGATTAGTTCTCAGCGCTCGGATCTCCCTCCCACCGAAAATTCGACTGGTAATTCGCTTCTATTTCCTGTATTTGACTGGAATTCAGTTATCATATGACGTTTGTGTGGTTATTTTAGTCAGATCCTCTCTTGTTAAAAGATGAGGTCGAATTGTTGGTTTATTTGAGCATTTTATTGGTTTTGACTATGTTTTCTTAGAGTATTAATTTGTCTATTTACTGCTTTACCATTTAAAAAACTATATAGTTGTGTAGCTTAATTCTAAATATATAGTTGTGTAGCTAAATTCTGATGCTGTAGTAATATATTGCAAGTTAGTAAGCAATAATTAAAATAGTTGAGCATGGAAACACTTCCGTTTAAACAGGATATGTCATTTGTCTTGGAGATTTCTGGGTAGATCATCTGCAGATGTGTCTTGCAACGAATGAGTCCACTCAAGTGTTGTTTGTAAACTACTCCTACATTATCATGCTTTTGTCTTTAGATAGAACTACTGCTGTGTTGTCTTGTTCCTGGTTTCACATGAAACATGCAGACATGAAGTTCCAAAAAGTGGTGTATTAACTTTCTGTACTTTTTGCTTCCTTTTAACTCTGGATATGCCATTATTAAGTCTGGAGGTAGCAACTGTAGTTCAGTACATCAGTTGGACTTGGAGATTTTCTACTTTTTTCTAAATTGTATGAGGATTAGATGCAAGCAGGTAAATGGATTTAGACAAACGATTGGGAACGAATCATTCTCTTTTGCATCATTGCCCTTATTCCTGCTGATTGACCTAAATTGATGGTGGATTTGCCATGGCAAGAAGAAAATCATTACGCCGGTTGAAAATCTCCATGAATCTAACTAGAAATTTTCATTTCTTAACAGTTGTTTCTTGTCTTTTGAAATCTAGATAAAAACCTCAGTAGTTATTTCATAATAGATGTTCAAATTATGCAACTTTACAAATGGGTTAAACTCTGTAGAATCATTTTGCTTGCATGTCGATTCATAGAATTATAGCTTTTCAAACCTCTTATCAAGCTTTATATGATTATTGTGTCATTGAGCAGGAAAGTATCACGGTCAGCTAAATTGACTGGCGTAAACATGCAGCCTATGGGGAATGACAAACCAATTCCTGGAAGGGCCACCTCACCCTTCTCAGCTGCTCCACCAGTTTCCTCTCCTTTTTTATCTTCGGGTCCTGTGGTTGGCTCAGAGAAAACTGCTGCTACTCCGCTTCTAACCCCATTTTCATCTGGCACCCAAGCTACTGGCTATAGAATGCTAGCACCACCACCAACTAGATTTAATGGTCCATTTACTCCGACACAACCTCCATCATTCCACCCTACTCAAGATGCAGCTACTTATCAACAAACCCAAGCTCCTAGATTTCCTCCCCCAAGTCAGCCTGCAACGCCCTTGCGGGGCCCACCTGTTGCAAATCCTGTAGGGTCTTTTCAGCCTCAGCCGCAAGTACCCACCTTTCGAATGAGCCCTCCACACCCTCCTGCTGTGCAATCACCGCCTGGCAGTAATAACCCTCCCCTACATTTTCTTGGTCCTAGACCAGGTCCGCAGCCACCGTTCCAGACTTCATCAGCTTCCCAGGCTTCTCCTCATTTTCGTGCTTCTCCATATATTGCTCAACAAGGTGTTATACCACCGCCCCCTATTGGACCCCCTCTAGGTGTTGGTTCGAGAGAACAGATGCCATTTCCTCACATAGGGCAACAACATGTAGGAGGTGGTCCGATGCAAGGTCTGGTTGAAGAGTTCCAGTCATTGTCTGTGGGGTCCATTCCTGGTTCGCTTGATTCTGGCATTGATGCCAAATCACTACCTAGGCCACTGGATGGTGATGAAGAGCCTAGGATTCTCGAATCGTACCCATTGAACTGCCACCTTAGATTTTTGAGGCTGACAACTCATACAATACCGAGTTCTCAATCTTTGCTTGCCAGGTGGCATTTGCCTCTTGGAGCAGTGGTTACTCCTCTAGCTGAAGTACCTGAGGGGGTAAGAGTTCTATGTTGTCATAACTCTTGGCCAGAATAGTTCCTTTTTTGTACTATTCATCTTAACTACTTGTTTAACTTTTGACCTTTCAGGAGGAAGTGCCAATTGTCAATTTTGGAACAGCTGGTGTTGTCCGATGTCGAAGATGCAGGACTTATATAAATCCATATGTGACATTTACGGATGCTGGCAGGAAGTGGCGGTGCAACCTCTGTTCATTGCTGAATGATGGTAAGCAACCTTTGTTTTCTAGAAAATTTTAACATGCCATTACTTTTGTCACCACTTAGAAAATTTGCTAATAGTGTATATTTTTGGCACTTCAGTTCCTGCAGAGTATTATTGCGCGCTGGATGCCACGGGAAGAAGATTAGATATAGATCAAAGGCCGGAGCTTTCTAAAGGAAGTGTAGAATTTGTTGCTTCAACTGAATATATGGTGCGAGCCCCAATGCCGCCCTCATATTTCTTCCTTATTGATGTCTCAGTAGCAGCTGTCCAATCCGGCCTGCTTGAGGTAACGACATCTGTAATTATTATTCCTTCGAAACATTTCCTGATGGTTTTGTAAAATGTTATGAATTCAAATCCAATTTAAACATTTTTTTTGCAGGTTGTGGCAACAACCATAAAATCATGTCTCGATGGACTTCCAGGCTCTCCAAGAACACAGATTGGCTTCTTAACCTTCGACAGTACATTACATTTCCATAACTTGAAGGCACATTACTAGACCTTTCCAAATTTGATGTGCTTACTATTATTTATGATGAGTTAGGATCAACACGTGTAATTAACTGTTCTTTCCTTTCTGTAGTCTTCTTTGTCGCAGCCTCAAATGATGGTGGTAGCGGATCTGGATGATGTGTTCTTACCATTGCCTGATGATCTTCTTGTTAATCTGTCTGATTCAAGACATGTCGTGGATGCTTTTCTGGATAGCTTGCCCAGTATGTTCCAGAACAGTGCAAATGTTGAATCTGCTTCTGGCCCAGCTCTTAAAGCAGCATTTATGGTTATGGTGAGATGCTTTTCTCTTTGGTTATGTAAATTTTGGTGATATGCATAAAGGTAATTGTACGGATGGTCTTTGTAGTTACCCAAGTTTAGTCTGTAAACTTTGCAACGAGTACTATAGTAATTGAACTTCCTCATATATTGCGATATCATTCTTTGCTGCTAGAAAATATGTGACAAAATGTGTCCTTTTCCTACAAATAGCACTTTTAACTCTGTTTTAAGTACACTGAGGCAAGGAAGTTATTTTACAGAAGGCATAAAATGGCCACTTTATGAGAAAAAATTATTTTTGTTTTTTTTTTTTTTTTTATATTTGAGGATGAAATTGCAATGTATGGGAGAGTTCAAAGGCTAAAGTTTTCAGAAGTTCAGATACTAAGCTGCAACATTGGGACAGTAGAGGGAGTATACATACATTTAATGCTACACCATAATCTAACTTTCATTCTCCCATTTTTACTTGATAGAATCAACTTGGAGGGAAGTTGCTGGTTTTTCAGAGTACGTTGCCATCTCTCGGTATTGGTCGCCTCAGACTACGAGGAGATGATCCTCGTGTTTATGGCACAGACAAGGAACATACTCTGAGGATACCAGAAGATCCATTTTACAAGCAGATGGCTGCCGAATTCACAAAGCATCAGATCGCTGTAGATATATTTGCTTTCAGCGAAAAGTATTCTGATATAGCTTCCTTAGGTGAGAACACCACTAAAGCAAAAAGGGCCTTTTACATGTCTATCCATGCAAAATGTGCTGTTAACATTTAATGTATACCCTTGTGAAAACTCTGATTTTTATTTAACTTTTGGAGGGATATCTACATCAGTAGATAAGCTTACAGGCTATATAAATATATAAATATATCAAATAAAGAAAAAAGTAAGATATCTTTGTAGTCCTTATTTGGTATTGTCATTTTTCGATTTCCTTTCATCGGTTATTTCAGGATCACTAGCAAAATACACCGGTGGCCAGGTATACCATTATCCAGCGTTCCAGGCAGCTACTCATCATGAGAAATTGAGATATGAACTGGCCAGAGATCTTAGAAGGGAGACTGCATGGGAAGCTGTGATGCGAATTAGATGTGGAAAAGGTCATAATTTGCAATAATGCCATTGTTACTCTTATAACTATTTAGCATTTATCTTATCAGATTTGTTCTTCTGAAAAGATGCTAACTGGATGTTCAAATGATAACTTTTTCCTTCAGGTGTGCGCTTTACAACCTACCATGGTCATTTCATGCTAAGGTCCACAGATTTGTTAGCCCTTCCAGCTGTGGATTGTGATAAATCCTTTGCAATGCAACTATCTTTAGAAGATACCTTGATGACTACTCAGACTGTATACTTCCAAGTTGCTCTATTGTATCCTTTTCTTTGATATGCACTTTCAGCAGTTTGTGGCTATTTTTTCATTCTTGGCTCCTTGTACAAATTTTTTTTTTTTCTTTTGCTGCATAGAAATATTCGCACCAATTAATTTATAAACATACATAACTACAATATCAGCCAGGGCTGTTATAATTTTATGACATGCCCTTGAATATCTCAAATTGAATTTCTATACTAGTTTCCAATTGTTGAACTATCCCAAAATAATGTAACTGTAGCGCCATTTATGCCTTAAAGTTGCTTCTGCATAAAAAGAAAGCTGGACACGTGGTTGTTTATTAGGTTAGTCTCTCGTGAGCAGTCTGTGAGTGAAACATGCAATATTTCTTTTAAATTTCTCATAGGTGTGATCCGTTAGTGACACTATGAGAATATCAGTTATTCATGGCAGTATCATGTGAGCAGTATTAACTTTAATATAACTTTGAAAACATTGGCCTCGGTACACGATGAAGATCCTATTAAATCCAAAAGTATTCTATCTTCTATCATACTGCATATACACCTCATAATTGATCTATGTTACAACTTAAATTGTAATTTGTTCATGTCGAGCAAGTGAAAGAAGACTTCCCCCAATTGAAAGTGCTGGAAGATGTGGACCTGTGATAGTTTTCAACCTTTTATGACAATTTGAATCATAATTTTGTTTTTTAATTTTTTGCTGATTGTCGTTTGTTTGAAAGCTTTCAATAATAATCATTGATACTTGATATCTTTATCATTTCTCAATTCTTCCAAAGAAGGCATGGCGTCATACATGTATTTTCTTTCCTTAGCAGTTGCAAGATATACTTCCTCTTCAGGTGAGAGGCGTATTAGAGTACATACAGCAGCTGCACCTGTGGTAACAGATCTTTCTGAAATGTATCGTCAAGCTGATACTGGAGCCATTGTCTCAGTGTTGAGCAGGCTTGGTTAGTTAAAAACCTTTCTCGTCTTTTAAATATATTTTCATATATACCCTTGCAAAATTATCTAGAATCCAGATTTTATATCCCCTTATTATCCGGAATTTTTTTTCTCATGCCTCTTTATGGACTTGATTTCATACATACATATATACCCTTATTGGAGGACTTCTCACTTTTTGAGTGGTATGATGTATTCATAAATAGATGATTTTGCAGGAATATATTTATCTGAAAGTTCTGCTTTCTTTTAGATTGTTATCTTCATTGCTTTGATCTGTTCCGCGTAACTCACTGCTGAACTAACCAAAATAATAATAATAATAATAATACAGCTGTTGAAAACACGCTGTCTCACAAGCTGGAAGACGCCCGGCAGCTTATGCAGTTGAAGCTTGTGAAGAGCTTGAAAGAATATAGGACCCTATACGCTGTGCAACACCGGTTGGGCGGGAGATTTATATTCCCTGACTCTTTGAAGTTCTTGCCACTTTATATATTGTCCCTTTGCAAGTCCGCGGCACTTCGTGGAGGTTATGCGGATGTTCCTCTGGATGAACGTTGTGCTACTGGTTACAGCATGATGATATTGCCTATAAGAAGAATGATTAAACTTCTCTATCCTGGTTTATATAGGATTGATGAGATCTTGACAAAGGTACTGTTCTCATACATTTTAAAATTCTCAATAGGATGGTTAGATAGCAGTTAATGTCACTAAATTCTGGAGGAAAGTAAATGTGATATTTTGTTGCTTGCTAAATGACAGAGATTTCTGTTGTTTCAAATGAGTTAAAAAAGAACATTAAGATTGTGTCTAATAGAGTTTCTTAATTTTACTGAAAAAACTGGCAATATGTGTTTCACTTTCATTATAAAGAATTTGATGAAAAAAATAATAATAATTATGTGCATTCTAAATTTTGCAGGGAACAAATAATATAGATGAGTCTTTGAAGCAGTTAGCATTAACCGCACAGTGCTTAGATGCCAGAGGTCTGTACATTTATGATGACGGGTTCAGCTTTGTCATTTGGTTAGGCAGGATGCTATCTCCTGATATAGTGAACAGTATACTTGGAGTTGACCTTTCTAGCTTCCCCGATCTCTCCAGGGTATGCTAATTTTAATTTGATATATGCCTGTTTTATCTTTTGGAGTATCACATTTTCACTAAAATAACAATACTAACATGATATTACTACACGGCCTATCAATTTTAACTGCAACTCCCAGTATCTTCCTATTTTATCTCTGTTCGTCTTAATACTTTTTGCCTATAAACTGCTGCTAGTTTGGCTGATTGAGATTTTGTATGCATTATTTGAGTTTACCTAAACTTGTTGGTTGGTACCGATGAAATTTTTCGTTAAGAAACTAGATATCGTCATTCCTATTTTCTGAGACTACTTATTAGTCTTCCAGCAGCTTTATCAAAAATATGGTTTTAGAAATATCTCATTTCACAAACATTTCTTGCTTCTCAAGAGTTTTAATGTCAGTATTCATCATCCGGGATTTCAATTTTCATGGTATGGATTGAGCAATTAACTGTCTTTCACTTGGCTATTAGTGATTTACCACCCCATGGTGAGTTGTTCTCAAAATTTCTGGTAATTTTGGTCTAACATATGCACCTTTAATTGCCTTGAAGGTTCAATTGTATGAACAGGACAACGACATCTCAAGAAGAATGATGAGGATCCTAAAAGCCCTAAGGGAGAAAAATCGTTCCTCCTATCAGTTATGCCGAATCATAAGGCAAGATGAACAACCGAGAGAAGGTTTCTTGCTTCTTAACAACCTAATTGAGGATCAGACTTCCGGAAGCAGCACCTATGTCGACTGGATACTTCAAATATATCGGCAGTCGCAGAGCTCATGACGATAAGGAGCATAAAATCGATCGGAACCCTTAAAAACCTTTTCGTGTTCAAATTTTCAGTCACTTGTGGCATGAAAACCCGAGTCGAGCACCCTTGGGTTCCAAAATTCTCGAGTCTAACCATTATGCCCGAGTTGGCGGTAGTCCCATCATCTCTTCCGAGTTCCATTTTGCAATATCTTGGTTTGAAAGTTCTACTATTCGTATTTATTTTGGTGTGGCTTCTTTTTACTCTCCGTTTTTCCTCTTGGTTCTAGCAATCAGTGTAAGAATCTTTTTGTGTATCAAAATAATTAGTTTGCCTTGCAGCAGGTTGTAAAACTGGGTGGAGCGGGAAAACAGGGGACCAAATTTCTTCGTTTAATTAAAGATGATTTTGTTAGGAGATCGGATTTAAACTTTTTTTTCTTTTTTTTTTTATTTGAATTGTTGTGTTGCTTCCATCTTTCTCCAATTACTTATTTCTTCGTATTTACCTCAAGAACTGGTGTATGTTGGTCTGTGCAATACGTGAATAAATCAACAAGCAATCTGGTACGGTAAGATACGGGAATTGTCTTCTGTGATATTTTTATGTTAAATGGACTAATGGAGCCATTCATAATTTAGTGGGATATCTTCTTTTTTTTTTTTGATCTTTGGCTGTTAACAGTTTGCTACCGTTTGGTTTGGAGTTAAGAAAAAATTAGTTATTTCAGGAATAAAGTTAAGTTCAGGGTTAAGGTAGGATTAGAGTATTTTTTTTGTTTGGTTGAGAATTGGAGTTAGTTCAGGATGAAGAAAAATAGTGTTTTGTTAGAATAGATGGGATAAAAAAAATAATATGTGAAATAGTGTTTTGTTTGATTGGAATAATGGGAGCTCATTTAGGGTGGGATTTGTTAACCCCGGGATTTGCTAATCCCACCTCTTATTTAGTTGATGTGTTTAGAAAAGAGTTGGAGGTTAAGAAATTATTTCATCCCTTAATTTCCAACCAAATACTACAGGAAATAATAATTTCTGCTTAATCAAACGAATTTTAAGAGTTCAGAAAAAATCTATATATATTATATTATAAACGTTTCATTGCCATTTGATACGACGTGTCTTGTGAGTGAGATGAAATCATAATCATAACCGTCCATTTTACGTTAAGATACAAAGTCGGGAATTAATTTGCCGGCGAAGATGACTCTCGTTCGTTCGTCTTCCACCGTGAGGTGCACGCCATGCTATACTTTTGGTCCCATATCCACTTTTCCTAATCCAAACAAACAACAAAGCGTCATTCATTTTCTTCTTTTTTTTTTCAAATTAACTATTTATTATTGTTTTGCGTGGCTAATAAATGGTTGCGAGATAGCGCATCGTTTTCGAAAGCGTCGGTGGGGCGTGCTCCTCTTTCTTCGCCCTCTTCCCAAATACCTTCGCTTCGCTCTCTCCATCCGCCTCCTCGCTTTCTCCCTCCTCGGGTACTACCCACTTCCCCCAATCCATTTCTCTCTCTCTCTCTCTCTCTCTCTCTGTGTGCTGAGACCTAGGGTTTCTCTTCTCTTGATATATTTAGTGATCGATTTGGTTCTTTCAAGTTGCTAGATGTGTAATCTACTGATCTACTTATGCTAATTGTTAATTCTCTACGTATCAGATTAGATTTGTGTGTGTGTGTGTGTGTGTGTGTGTGTGTGTGTGTGTGAAATAATGCATCGGATTAGTGTTAGTTCACTGGGTTTCGTCGTTATAGGCTATGAACTAAATGCATCAGCATCATCATAATCCCTGTTCTCTCACTCTTGTTAATGGATCTGAGTGAACGGAGTTCTTTTTTTCCTTTTTCGCCATGGTAGATCCAGTACATGTATAGCGCTTGTTTATTTTGCGTTGTAGGGTTAGACATCTATGATGACTAGTGCGTCTCTCTCATTCTCCAAATTCTTAGTTTGCGAGGGACAATTAGTAACCGATAACTCTCTCTAAAATTGTGATATTATGAATATTTTGATGTTAGGAACAAGCTGGATCAACCATCACCTTATGTTGCTATAGTAACGGCATTTGTCACTGGACTATACGCTTTTACATGCTGGTGAATACGTTTCTGCTGCTATAAACTTTCTACCAACAAAAAAAAAAAAAAGCTATAAACTTAAAACGGAGTTGGTTTAATACTTTGGGGGGTTGTAGTAAATCAGAATTTATGTACCATCTATTCTGCTGATTGCTTTCTCTTATGCAGAATTGGCTTCATGGTTTGGTTTTGGTAGCTGATTCTGATTAATTTACCATTTATAGTTCAAATTTCTTTTTATGAATCGTCAGGTGTATGGTAGAAGTTGCATGCTTATCTCTCTCTTATCAACTCATGCAGGCTATCGAAGATGTTAATTGAGTCACTCGCCAGTTAGAATGACCTTATTCATGCAGGAGTAGTTTTGTATATGAATATTCAAAAGCAATAAAATTATTTTCTGAAAATAAGTTTCACAATATGAATGGTTCAGCTTCTAACGAAGAGGAAGCCTTGAATGGAAACAAGAAGAAATTTGAGGCCGGTGAGCCTCCAAACATAAAGGAACCTCCGAGACACCGCCCACTAACTCCTCTGAGAATATTCCGTGGTGTATTATGTCTAGTTGTCATACTATCTACAGCTTTCATGATGTTAGTTTACTGGGCACCTGTGACCGTTCTTCTGTTTCGGCTTTTTAGTGTTCACTACAGCAGGAAGGGGACGTCTATTTTATTTGCCACATGGCTATCTTTATGGCCCTTCTTGTTTGAGAAAATTAATAAGACAAAGGTGGTTTTCTCTGGTGACCGTGTGCCTAAAAAGGAGCGGGTTTTGTTATTTGCAAACCATAGAACTGAAGTCGATTGGATGTACTTGTGGGATCTTGCATTAAGGAAAGGTAGATTGGGTTATATAAAGTATATCCTAAAGAGCAGTTTGATGAAGTTACCTATCTTTGCTTGGGGATTTCATATTCTTGAGTTTATTCCGGTTGAGAGGAAGTGGGAAATTGATGAGTTGATTATGCGGAAAAGACTTTCAACTTTCAAAGACCCGCGAGATCCTCTCTGGTTGGCCGTATTCCCTGAGGGCACCGATTATACGTACTATTTCCATCTTTCCCATTATTATTTATTGTTTATTGGGTAATAAAATTGTTGCAGTACTTATACCACTTTTAGAGTATAAATTTGGTTAATAGAGATGGACCTTACCCAAACAATAACATTTTGAAATGTATACCTGAACTTCAAAACTTTTGATTTTATTGTGAACCTTAATTATTTAGGCAACTTTTGGTTTTACTTGTTACCTTAGCAGTTACTTTGTTTCAGGAAAATTTGTCAAGTTCTATGTGAATTAAATGGTTTATGTCAAAAATGTTGTAGGATATTTTGTTAATTACTTCTACCACTTCTTTGTAGGATATCTTCTTAATTACTTCTACGTTCCTTCCAGTTCTTTATGCTGCTTGCTGCTACTAAAGTTGACTCTTTTTTTTTGGTTGTTGTTGTTGTGTTTATATCTCAGAGAACAGAAATGTATCAAAAACCAGCAGTATGCAGCTGAGAATGGATTACCAATTCTGAAAAATGTCCTCCTTCCAAAAACAAGAGGATTCTATGCTTGTTTGGAACATCTTAGGAGCTCTTTGGATGCAGGTAACTTGTTTCATATCCTTCTAATTTGAATCCAAAAGTGCCTCTTTGATTTATGAGAATCCTCTTTTCCACATATGTATTTTGGATAATCTATAAATGTAAAACTAGATATATTGTCAGTGTTTTATTACATATATTAGGGGGTGTTTTGTTTCTCGGAAAATATCCTAGAAAATAGTTTTCTAGCTGGAAAAATATTTTCTATCTGTTCTGTTCCTTTCTAAAGTAGTTTTTCTGAAAAGTTTTTTCCAGCTTTCATAGAAAAGTAGTGTTTTTTGTTTTTTGAATTTTTTATCTGGAAAGCGAAAACTATGGAAAAAGGTGTTTTCCATGGATTTTTTTTTTTTTTTTCAAGAAAATAATTTTCCACGCTTTACCGAGGAACCAAATACTCCATAAATAAATGAACGTCTTTCAACCCATCACAGATCTAATTTACAGAATAAGCCATTATATTATAAATCTGGTCTTCAAAGTAAATGTAATGCCATCACAAATCTGCGCATGTTCCTGAACAATTTGTGAATAAAACTTGTTCGCCATCTAACGTGCTTTTAAGTTGATTATGTCCTCCTTGCATGAAACAATATTAAAAATAGGTTTGTATGATCATATGATATGCGATTTGAATTATAT
Organism: Aechmea fasciata; assembly: GCA_025177825.1. NCBI lineage: Eukaryota > Viridiplantae > Streptophyta > Magnoliopsida > Poales > Bromeliaceae > Aechmea > Aechmea fasciata. Next base: position 7,524,552 of record CM045932.1, on the reverse strand, counting down.
TAAGTTGAATTGAAACTGTTATCTGATTGTTTTGCTGTATATGAATAGGTTCTTATCAAGTAATAAATCTGTAAAATTTTTGGCTATTTTCTCTTAGTATAGTCTCATTGGATTTGATGCTATACAAGTGGCTCAAAATTCTAGTTTGCTTGTGAGTGTTCTTGGACGTGTGGCTCATGGTTACATGTGCACGCACATAGAGATAACCATACATGAATTCTCAGATGCCAGGGTTCCTGGTGCTCCTACTTTTCCTTCTTGTTTTTCTGTATCTTTTGCACATTTATACTAGTGTCCTCACTTTGTAATTTTATATACATTTATGTTGGTTCGCTTACATCTCAACTTCTGCAGTTTACGATGTCACGATCTCATACAAACATCAATGTCCAGTTTTTATTGACAATGTTTTTGGTGTGGATCCTTCCGAAGTCCATATGCATGTGCAACGTATCCCGATTAATGAAATCCCAACATCAGAAGAGGATGCAGCTGATTGGTTAGTAGAGAGGTTCAGGCTCAAGGACCAACTTCTCTCAGATTTTGTTTCCACGGGACATTTTCCCTGTGAAGGAACCGAAGGTGAACTATCTACACCAATGTGTCTGGTAAATTGTTTTGTCGTCATTAGTCTAACAATTATCTTCATATACCTCACGCTCTTCTCGTCTGTGTGGTTCAAAGTTTATGTAGCATTTAGCTGTGCATTTCTTTCATTTATCACCTACTATGGTGTACAGCTGCCGCAAGTATTAGGTTATGTGAAGGTCATATTTGATGCTAAGAAAACCTCGTAGTTTTGAGTCTTGTTAACTGTTTTACCTGATAGCTATCATTGAGCTATGAATTTTGGTTAGCTAGCAATAGGCATTGCTGAAGCACTCATTCCGTGCCTTATTGGTGTCCCAGTATTCTCTCTAGAATATGTTTCTCTTGTTATCAACTAATTTTCGTATATGCTCGTGTGTTTATACAGCTCTCTCTCTCTCTCTCTCTCTCTCTCTCTCTCTCTCCTCTTAGTTTTTTTTGTTTTTGTTTTTGTTTTTTTTTTTTTTTTACTGCCCTAGTCGGATTTGCTACTTGTGATACATCAAATTGTGCATATTTTTCCAGTATCATTTGGTTTGAAAACACTCCTTTTAGATGGTGCATTCTTACTTGCACCGTTACACGGGCTTGAACATGATACTCATTTTTAGCTGATGGGTTAATTTCTAGTGGGTGCATCAAAAACTATCGTAATATCTATATCCATTTTTGTGGTTTTTGCTATGTGGTGACATACATGTGCTCTTAGAGTAGTTTGGAGATTTGACAAAGAATTTGAGTCTGATGGTTGATTGAAATAAATTGATTCTTGGTACTAAAAATTTTATACTTATAACTATTGTGCGGTAATCTGCTGTTGGTTCAATCAAAGTTCATATGGGTTAACTTTGATTTTGAATGAAAGCAAAACTAAAACACTTTGAATAATTGAAATGAAAGTTTCTCCGGTTGTTTTGTTCACAAAAAGAAGGATAACATAAATAGTAATTGATGCTAAACATGTGAAGAAAAAGCACCACGCTCTGAGTTTCTGAACCTTAGTCTTTTCCTACATACCTAAAGATGTAAGGTAACAAATAATATATCCGTATGTATGGACATCTTTTTGTACAGCTCTGGCTGAGAAGTATACAAAGAGAGAAAAGGTATAGAATAGATACCCATGAACCCATCCCCATGCCTTGCTCTCTTAAGAGGCAGATCGACTGCAAATAGAAAGTTTCGAAGCATCACTGCAGGGAGACTAAGCACGGGGGCGGCAATAGGAGTAGACCACATAGATCATGTGAGGCGCCGTGAGCGCCAAAAGTAACACTGCAGCTACTACCGGGAGGATCGACCACGGGCTGTTGAAGTAGTTGTTGTACAGCGTAGCCCTGTATTTGTGCCAATCCGATTTGCAGTACTTCTTCACTCTTTTGAACAAGTTGACGAAGTAATCATCGTCGTGGTCGATGTAGGAACAATCTCGGAGCAGATTGTAGAAATGCACTGCCTCCTGCAGTCCATGAAGGTTACGAAACTCGTCATTAGCTTCCCCATCTGCGGGTTGCACTGCTTGAAGATTGGATAGTGAGGAATGCTGAGAACCTGTTTTCTTCTTGAAAATCACACCGGCGTTTTTGAGCTCAGAGGCAGTTGGGATCATCCCTCGCGCAAGCCTGTTACTCGGTCGGTCAGGAGATCGACGGCCGCCGCTTCTCAGAGCCGTGGCGGTTAAACACCTGGAGCAAAGGAAGGTTACCCTGGCCTCAGTCGAGGGGGACTCGGGCCTTTGGATGAAGCTATAGCGATAGAGGTATAAAATTTAATGAGTTTTGAAATAAATTGTAATGGATAATTAATTAGGCTAAGCTTATAAATATGAGGAGGGGAAACAAAGGAAAGTATATGTAATATAAATTAAGATTCATTTAAATGGTTTCCCTCCAAAAGAGCCACCAACGGTTAGTATCCTGCACCAAGCTCTTAACTACCTATGTGAACCAAGGCCGCCACCACCAAGCCCTCTCCCTCTTCTCCCACATGTTCTCCTCCCCCGACATCGCTCTCGACCCCTTCGCCTTCCCCCTCGCCCTCAAATCCTCCGCCGCCCTCCGCCTCCCCGTCGCCGTCGCCTCCGTCCACTCCCACACCATCAAATCCGGCCTCCTCTGCAGCCCTTTCGTCGCCTCTGCGCTCGTTGGCGCCTACGGCAAGTGCTTCTCTATCAATCACGCACGCCAATTGTTCGATGAATGTCCGCAAAGAAACGCCGCCGTGTGGAACGCCGCTATCTCCCTCTACGCCCATTCTAATGATATCGCTGCTGCGTTGCAGCTGTTTGAGCTCATGGATGTGGCCCCTACTGCCTCTTCGTACAATACGATCATCGCGGCTCTTGCGGAATCCGACCAAGGACCATCTAGAGGGATCGAGTTCTATCGCCGGATGCGGTGCTCCGGCGTAAAGCCCAATTTTATCACGCTTTTAGCGTTAGTTCCTTCGTGCGTCCACATAGGTGCGTTGAACCCGATCAAGGAGATTCATGGATTTGCAATAAGATGCTGCGTTAGCACCCACGCTCATCTCGGCAGCGCTCTTATCGAAGCGTACGGGAGGTGCGGCTCTTTGATCAACGCACGTAAGGTGTTCAATGAAATGCCGGAGCGGGATGTGGTGGCGTGGAGCTCCATGGTTTCTGCCTACGCCTTTCACGGCTACGCAGAGATCGCAGTATCGACATTCAAGCAAATGGTATCAAACAATATAAGGCCCGACAGTGTTACGTTCCTCAGTGTTTTAAAGGCATGCAGCCACGCCGGTCGCGCCGACGATGCCTTAAAGTACGTGGATGTGCTAACCAAACACTACGGAGTGGAGGCATGCAGCAATCACTACTCGTGCTTGGTCGATGTTTTGAGCCGTGCGGGGCGGCTGCAGGAGGCGCACGAGATTATTCGCGGGATGCCGGTGACGGCTTCCGCGAAGGCCTGGGGGGCGCTTCTGGCGGCTTGTCGTAAATACGGGGAAGTCGAGTTGGCGGAAGTTGCGGGGAGAGTGTTGTTCGAGATCGAGCCGCAGAATGCGGGGAACTTTGTGCTGCTCTCGAGCGTGTATGCGGGTGCCGGAATGCATGAGGCGGCCGAGAGGGTTCAGAGGGAGATGGAAGAGCGGGGAGTCAGAAGATTGCCCGGCACCAGTTGGGTCATTTCTCAAAAGCCTCACAGTTCCAACTAAAACTTTTATTACTTGCATTTGTTGAGAGAGAGAGAGAGAGAGAGTGAGAGAACGAACGTCTCCTATACTTTCGAAGGAAGAGAGAGAGAGAGTACGTCTCCTATACTTTCGAAAGTATGAATACCTCCGTGCTTGTAAGTTATTTTCGATGATAGAACATTCGATTCAATGATCGGCTCCGTTAAATATAATTTATCCTATTGGACCTATTTAGAAATCAAATTTTATAATTTTTTGACATCATTTACCAAGCGATCAAAATGTTTCAAAAATAACTATTTTAATGATCGATGTGGTATGTTTTTAAGTTCAACGGTGTAGAAGTATCCAAATTACATAAAATTTTAATAAAAAATTTTACTTAACATCAATAGCAAGATTAAGACTTCCGAATTGAAATTTTCAATGCATATACAAAATAATTGATTATAAAATTAATGCTAGCAGCAACTTTTCAAATTTGAGATAGGATGTGACAAATATTTTCTAACAAAATATAACAGGCGAATTTAACTTTTATAAGTTCAAAGTTTTGCTGTAAAACAAATTTTGGGGAAAGTAAATTTAATTCAAAATAAAAAGTAGAAATTTTGCTGAAATTATAGTAACAAACAAACTAATCCCAAAAAACCCAATATAAATTAGGTATTTGGGCCGGATAAAAGCCCATGTGTTGAGTCGACTTGTCAATGGATTGGGCCCATATCGCACAGAGATTTGGTCTCACATTGGGCCGGCCCATAATTGCATGGGGAGTATGGTCACTACCAGTGAGCTCACTCCCGCTGCAGTATCAGCTGCTTCGCCACAAAAAAATATTTTTGGTGGACTTCTAACCAGAAAACTCGGAGGTTATGCTTACTGGGCGGTGACCGTAATGTGGCGACTCAGCGATGCATTAGATAAATACACGAAACCCAAATTAGCCATTTTCCAATTTCATAAATTTTAAATAACTTGGGACAAATAGTTTATGAATTTAAATAAACCATTTATCTTATTTATTTATTTTTTTCATTTCTACTAGTATATGATTTGAAAATTATATACATATATATTCATTTCTATTAATATATGAGTTTAAAATTATATATATAGATATATAGAGAGAGAGAGAGAGAGAGAATATAACTATTATACTATCGGAAGTATAGAGAATCTAATACTTCCGACTTTTTGACAATATATAAATTAACCATTTTGATCATTTTTAACCTTTCAATCAATATTATTATCCTGTAAGAATCACTTAATCACTTAACTCTAGAGATACTATTCAACCTTACGGGAGACTACACTCATTCCAACCGTATAAGTTTTTATCAAAGCTCAAAAAGTTGAAAATATCAAATTCTCTATATTTCCAATAGCATATTAGCTCTACACTATATATATATATATATATATATATATATATATATATATATATAAACAAACTAATCCAAAAGAAGACCGATCAATTAGGCAATTGGGCCTGGGAAAAGCCCATATTATAAGGCTCGTAGACAATGGATTCGGCCCGTATAGCATCGAGATTTGGTACCATATTGGGCCGGGCTATATTCGTATTTTAATGGATCGTTCAAAATAGTTGCTTTCAGAGTCTGGTCACTACCGGTGAGCTCACCTCCCGAGCACTCTCATCAGTTTTGCCGCAAAATAATTTTTTTGGCGGAGTTTTCATCATAAAACTCGGAGGTCACACTTAGGAGGCGGTAAGCGTAAGCGTGCGTGTGTGTATATATATATATACATATGTTGGACAACTTTTTTGAGTCACTCTCAAATATTTGAAATTTAATTATACGACTTAAATTTAAAATCATAAATTAAAATTAAACTTTGAGTTTAAATCATGATATAAATCTAATTTTAGATATCAAACTTAAATAAATATTTAAAAAATTTTAATTAAAGAGTATCAATTAAATTTTTAATTTGAAGTAAAGATGATATAAATTTTTAATATTCTTAGTGTAAACTATAAACATATACTTAGATTTGTCAGAATCCAAAAAACATAGAGATAGGATGTGACAAATATTTTCTAATAAAATATAACAGGCGAATTAAACTTTTATAAAGTTTTGCTGTAAAAAGAAATTTGGGAAAAGTAAATTTAATTCAAAATAAAAAGTAACAAACAAACTAATCCAAAAATAAAAAATAAAAACCCTATAAATTATGTGTTTGGGCCGGATAAAAGCCCATTTGTTGAGTCGAGTTGTTAATGGATTCGGCCCATATCGCATGGAGATTTGGTCTCACATTGGGCCGGGCTATAACTTCATCGGGAGTATGGTCACGACCGGTGAGCTCACCCCCACTGCAGTATTATCTGCTTCGCCACAAAAAAATATTTTTGGTGGACTTTTCATCAGAAAACTCGGAGGTTATGCTTATTGGGCGGTGACAGTAACGCGGCGACACAGCAAAACATTAGATAAATGCACGAAACCCAAAATAGTCATTTTCCAATTTCAAAATTTTTAAATAATTTGACAAATAGTTTAGAATGAATTTTATAAGTCATTATGAAAATATTTGCATTCAAAATTCGTAAGTTTTAAATATTTTCCTATTTTAAAATTTATGCAGCCAAAACAAAAAAAAAGTTGAAACATTCCTTAATAAACAAACAAATCCAAAAAAGTACCAATTAATTAGGCAATTGGGCCGAGTAAGAGGCCCATATTCTGAGTCCAGTAGTTAATAAATTGGGCCGAGTAAGAGGCCAATATTCTGAGTCTAGTAATCAATGGATTGGGCCCGTGTCGCATACAGATTTGGTACCATACTGGGCCGGGCTATATTTACATTTTGATGGATTGTTCAAAATAGCTGCTTTGAGAGTTTGGTCACCACCGGTAAGCTCACCTCCCGCGCAGTATCATCAGTTTTGCCGCAAATTAATTTTTTTCGTGGAGTTTTCATCATAAAACTCTGAGGTCACGCTTAGGAGGCGGTAAGCGAATGTATATATATATATATATATATAGAGAGAGAGAGTTGGTAGGATACTTTTACAAGATCATTTCCATAAATAGTCTTATTGTGCTTTTTAACCATTAGATCTACTTTTTGACTATTAATAGTCGTTGGATCAAACACTATTACCACCTACCTTCACCTACAACCATCATCTCAACCTCACATCTCTCCATCCAACGACTAAAAACACTAAATCACCACTTTAGTGATACTTGTAAAAGTATTCTACTCCACTCTATATATATATATATATATATATATATATATATATATATATATATATATATATATATATATATATATATATATATGTTGAACAACTTTTTTGAGTCAACTCGCAAATATTTTTATTCAAAGTTTATAACTTTTAGATGCTTTTTTATTTTGAATTTGGGTACGTCGACAAATTTATTTTTTGGCAAAATATTATTTTAATTTGTTTTCTTACGCAGAATAAGTAATATAACTGAATAAAATTTTTATTTTTTCTTTTGTAATACGGATAATCTTAGAAATATTTTATTTCTTTTCATCTCATATGAATATTTTTAGATTGCAAAACGGCAATCAAATTTAAATTTAATTTTAAATATATATTTATTTTTTAAACTATTTTGATCCATCAAAGAAAATGCAAAACGTCTGTGTAATAGGGCTGATTTGAGCGGAGCTTTACTAATCACTAATAAAGCACAAAAATACCATCAGAGAAATAAAATACTCAAAAGATGATGAATAATTCAAACTATTGTGATCCATCAAACGCTGAGTTGCTCTAATTATGATTTGGTTGGCCTCAATGGAATTCCTCCAAAAATTAATCTTTTCTATTTCTTTTTTTAAAAAAATATAATATTGTTTTTTTTTTTGTTGAAAAATAGGTAGGAAGCAACCTGCTTCATTCATTAAGCAAAATAAATTTAACATACATGATGAAAGCAGTCAGAGCCTCCAAACCGAGCAGGCGACAAAAGAAAAACAAAAACAAAACAAAACGAGAACAAAAAATAGACAGAAAAACGAACAAAATGGGACCACAAAATAGGCAAAAAGAGTACAGAATGGTTCAAAGTGTTTCATTCCAGACTCTGATCAAAGAAGCGACACGGTAGCCCCGGAAGCATTGTGAGCCGCGTTGCGAAAGCAAATACTATTTCGCTCCGTCCAGACGACCCACCAGATTACCACCAAGTATGTTAAACATTTCGATCTTATTTCGGCCTCGGAATTCTCGAAGATCTGTGTCCAAAGCCTCCGAACATCCCCCGCATCCGAATCAGTTGGCACCACGGTTCCAACTTTAAATCGAAGGTATCTGACAAAAATACAATCATTTATTTGTTTTGTTTAAGAGACTCTTTTATTAGAGTTGAGTAGGTGGCCATAATATTATTATTTAAATTAATCTTTTCTGTCTCTTCTTATTTTTTAAAAGATATAATATTGTTTATTTATTTGTTTTGTTTAAGAGACTCTTTTATTAGAGTTGAGTAGGTGGCCATAATCAATATTATTATTATTTTTTTGTTTGCTTCTTCATTTAATTTGTTCTATTAGATTGTTTTTCACTGTTGCCTTTTCGAAGTCCTCTTTTTGTTACTTTATGAACATTTCATTTTCAAAATTTATATACGTGAACATTAATTTCATTATCAAAAATTTACTTTGTGAACATTTCATTTTCAAAAGTCCAAAATCACCAGGCGAGGTCATTCAGATCCTGACTTAGCCTGTCATTTAGACCCTAGCCAGCTTTGATACCAAATATAACAACTCTTGAATAATCCAAATTTACTAAAGAATAATAACTTATCGCCCAATCATCTACCAAAATACTTAAGTTCAATTATTATTACTAGTATCTAAATCTTTTATAAATCCAATACAACTCTATTTCTATCCGATGTGGGACTATTGGGATGTAAATGTGATCCAATATCTTAAAACTTCGAATCATTGATCAGTAATATTCATCACTATAATAAAGATGTTGATCCCAAATGATTATGGTGGTTGCTTATTATATATATAGATGCCAATCCCAATTATTGATCTACACTTATGTTCGATTCGTTTTGGTTGCATTAATTAACAGTTAATTCATTAATTATTTAATTTAATGCTGCTACTTGATTTTATATTATTATGTTTTTTTTTTTTTTTTTTTTCTGTTTTGTCCTGTTAGTAGTAAAATTATCTATGTATTGCGGTGAACTAATACTATATAAAAGATAAAAGATGAAAAAAGTTAAAATTTTAAAATTATTTAACTTGTCATGAGATATCAATAAATATAAATAAAAAATATAAAACGCATATATATAAATATAGCAAAATTTATAATAATAAATAAATTATACATAACAATAATAAAAGAAGGAATATAAAATTACTATTCTATACGCACTTTGATCACGCTGTCATCTCGGAAAGATGATTTTCATTCTTCGCATCGTCCCCACTGTCATTGTCGGTGCGGAGCTTCTTCTTGCTTGCAGTCACGTCGATGCGTACGGATCTCCCACACCATCGCTCCTTACCCCTCATCGACCCCAAATCCGTCGCATTTCACCTCGCCGCACTATCACAATCCTCATAACCCTAATTTCAATCCCCACATAATTTTAAAAAATAAAAAAAAGATTAAAAAATTAAAAAAATGAATATTTCTTGTACACTAAAAAAATAAAAAGAGAAAATCTGATAAAAAAAAATAGTATAAAGAGATCTTATTTCATTCTTATTTTTTTTATAGCGATTTGTTTAGATTAAAATAGATTATATTAATATATTAATTCAAAAGTGAGTTAGATTGGAAGGCCAAGCATCAAGCAGAAAAATAATTTGTACAAATATTTTTTGAATTTTTTTATTTAACAATGTTTTGCCCTGTTCTACTTAAAAAAAGAAAAAAGAAAAAAGAAGTGTGGGCGGTCCAATTGGATTTACAAATGGAATTATGGAAGTAGACAAAAAAATTAATAATAAAAACAAAAGCAACTAGAAATATTGCACGTGCCCAATCATTTGGATTCTAAATTATTTATACACGCCAATCTATTTTTTTTTTTTTAAAAATATTTTTAATCTAATTTTATTTTTATAAATTAGAAAAAATAAATTAATAATTTTTATATTAATTTATATGTTAATCGGAGTTCCCAAGACCTCTCTCTCTCCTCCCCAACCACACACATCTCCCACGTGGGCTGGGAGGAGAGAGAGGGAAAGCGAGGTCTTGGAAAATGGAAGAGAAAAAAAAATATATACTTTTCATCTAATTAATATATAAATTAATTATTACTTATTAACTATAACTATTTGATTACAATTGAGTATTGACTTGTATAATCAAATTAAATGCTAGTAATTAAACGAGCTGAAAAATTCAGTGCTCGCTCGTTTACTAAACGAATGTCAAACACGAACTTGCTAACAATGAACAGTATTGCAACCCCTAGCTGGGAGGGTCCAAGAGAGAGAGAGAGATGTGTGTGGTTGGGGAGGAGAGAGAGAGAGAGATCTTGAAAAATGGGAGAGGAGAGAGTAAAAAATAATTACTCACCCAATTAACATATAAACTTATATAGAAATTATTAACTTTTTTTTTTGTGCTTAATTTATAAAAATGAGGCTAGATGCTTGCGGTCCAATAACAAATGGGATAATAAGCCACCCGGATGCGGTGGGTGGGTATAGAATAGCACTTCATTTTACAGGTAATTAAGCTTCTTCTCCGCACTGGAACAGTAGGGACAACCGTACATAGGGACGTGGTAGGCCACGTGCCCATGCACATATATTGTATTGTGAATCCTTTCACTATATATATATATATATATATATATATATCTGAGTCCGGCCACGGTGCTTGTAAAAGCACCCAGTATTTTATATTTGTGAATTTTTTACCGTTAGATCTACGTTTTTGATCATTTTCACCCGCTAGATTATACTATTCAACCAACCACCCACTTAACTCAAGGGGGCCCACATCATCCTAACCGCACATCTATTAATCTAAAGATTAAAAACTTACAAGCACCAATAACTTATATACTTTTAAAAGTATAGGAGCCTAATTCTATATAATCTATGAATTAGGCTGGAATACTATTAATAGTAAAACGCTCTTTTTGCTACCAAGTTTTTAACCTTTGGATAAAAAATTGTAGGATTAGGATGATACTAGTCGGTTAGAGTTGAGTGGTCCCCATTAGGTTATAGGTTATAGTATTTAATCCAATAGTAAGAAAAAATGAAAAAAGTTAATCCAAATCTAAAAAACTAGTAGTAATAATAGAATTTTGTTACTAATAGTAGAATTTCAAATCCAACTATATATATATATATATATATAGAACTAGGTTCCAGTCATTGGTGCTACCAAGTTTTTGATCATTGGATTGAGAGATGTGTGGTTAGGATGATGTTGGCCTCTAGAGTTAAGTGGGTGGTTGGTTAAATAGTATGATTTAATGGATAAAAATCATCAAATGGGTGGATAATTTGATAGTCAAATCGTAGTGTTATCGATAGTATTAGACTATATATATATATATATATATATATATATATATATATATATATATAAAAGAGAGAGAGAGAGAGAGGAGAGAGAGAGAAGCAGCTGCAGCTCCTCCGCTTCGCTTGTACCCACTACTACGTCCATGGCCGACTCAGCCCCGTTACTCCTCCCCAGCTACACCTCGGCGGCCGAAGAAACACACCCTCCTCTTCCTCTTCCTCAGCACGGTGGCGTCGACAGCGACAAACACGCGGTGCGATCCATCGACGACGCCATCGAGGCCTGCGTGGGCCGGACCGGCTCCGCGCAGCTCCTCCGCGCCATCTTCGTGGCCCTCGCGTGGGTCTTCGACGCACAACAAACCTTCATCAGCGTCTTCGCCGACGCTCACCCGTCCTGGCACTGTACCGACCCCGACACGCGCGCCTGCTCCGCCGCCGCGGCCTCCACGCCGTGCGGGCTCCCGCGCGGGGCGTGGGCGTGGGACCTCCCGGCGTCGGCGTCGGTGGTGTCCGAGTGGGCCCTGGAGTGCGCGGGCCCCGCCCTCGTCTCGTTCCCGGCCTCGTCCTTCTTCCTGGGCTGCGTCCTCGGCGGCCTCGTCCTCGCCACGCTCGCCGACTCCGCCCTCGGCCGCAAGGGCATGCTCTTCGCCTCCTGCCTCACCATGTCCCTCACCGGCATCCTCACCGCCGTCTCCCCGAACGTCTGGGCCTACTCCGCTCTGCGCTTCGTCTGCGGCTTCGGCCGTGCCATGATCGGATCGTCCGCTCTCGTCCTCTGCAACGAGATGGTCGGCAGGAAGTGGCGCGATCGCATCAGCATCTGCGGCTTCTTCTGCTTCACCCTCGGCTTCTTGTCGCTGCCCGCCTTGGCCTACGCGAACCGCAGGTCCTCGTGGAGGCTGCTTTACCTGTGGACTTCGGTTTCTTCTCTCTGCTACACCATTTTGCTCTACTTTCTGATCCACGAGTCCCCGCGCTGGCTCTTCGTGCGCGGGCGCAGAGACGAGGCCGTCGCAGCGCTGAAGCATATAGCCGTGTCCTCCGCCGGCGGCAACTCCGTCAATTCCAGCTTCTCTAGCTTACACAACGTCGGCGGCGAGGAGACGAGGAACGCGGACATGTTCTCCGCAGTGAAGATGCTGTACGAGAAGAAGTGGGCCTTCCGGCGGTTGGCGGCGGTCATGATCGTCGGGTTCGGCGTCGGGATCGTGTACTACGGGATGCCGCTCAATGTCGGCAACTTGGGCTCCAACCTCTACCTAAGCGTCACCTTCAACGCCCTGGCCGAGCTCCCCTCGTCGCTCGTCACCTTCCTACTAATCGGCAAGCTGAACCGCCGCGGCTCGGTGATCATGTTCGCCGCCCTAAGCGGCGCGTGCAGCGTCGCGTGCGTCTACATCGCGAGCCCGGCGTGGGCGCGGATGGCCGTAGAGGTGGCCTCCTTCTTCAGCGCGTGCACGGCGTTCAACGTCATGCTCATCTTCGCGATGGAGCTGTTTCCGACGTGCGTGAGGAACTCGGCGATTTCGATGGTGAGGGAGGCGGTTGTGCTCGGGGGAGCGCTGGCGCCTCTGCTGGTGGCGGAAGGGCGGAAGCGCGGCCTGTTTGTGTCGTTCGGAGTGTTCGGCCTCGCGATCGGCTGCTGCGGATTGTTTGCAGCTTGCTTGCCGGAGACGAGAGGGAGGAGCATATGCGACACCTTAGAGGAAGAAGAGCATAAGCAAACAATTAATATTTGACTCGTCTCCCCCACCCCCACCCTCTAATATAAGACAATTAATACAAGACATTAATGCTCATTCTGCAGGATTATATATGTGTACGTAGGTAGGTACGTGATTACATGTGCGTTTCTTTTCAATTCATTTTGCTTAATGAACAAAAGCAGGCAGCTTGCTGTCTCTTTCTCAAAAATATACATGCGTTTTTTCTATGTATATATGTATTAATTTTTTAAGGTATCAATTAAAAGCATTGCCGTGTTTTGGATCCATCGATCCCATAATACATAAATTTTACTATTAGAGGATGCAGATTACAGTTTTGTTCAAAAGTTGAATATCTACTTGTTGATAATTTTTATTGAAATTGCAGCAAGAGATTACAAATTAAAATAGTAACACACAACATCATCAAAAGTAAAGAGGTTATATATAAAAGAAATTAAGGGTTATTTGCATACATGTTCTTACAAACATAGTGAATTACAAAAATATTTTTGCAAAACGAAATTTCATAAGTTGTTCCTGCAAAAGTTCTAAGTTATGCAGATATATCCCTGCCGTTCAGATCTGTTAGAAAATTTTTTTTAACCACGATTAAAATACTTAGTCGTGGTTAATTATAATATGAATTGACGGATTTATCCTTCTTCCTCTTCCTGCTCTTCCTCTTTCCTCTTCTTCGTCGCCGGCGAGAAGATGCGGCGGCGAACCCTCTCTCTTTTCCTCTTCCCTCTTCCTCTTCTCCCTTCTTCTTCCTTCTTCCTCTTCCCTCTTCTTTGTCTCCGGCGGGGAAGAAGAACCTCGTCGGGGTCGGCCTCGGAGAGGCGGGCGAGGTTTTAGACGAGGAGCTCAAGGACGTTGTTGTCGACGAGGGCGGTGACGAGGGCGCCCGCGGGGTCATCGTGGTCGCCGAGGACGTCGGCGTCGGTGAGGTCGACGAGGAGAGAAATGACGTCGATGGCGATGTCGGCGTTGTCGTGGCCGAGGAGGCCGACGAGGGAGGGGACGACGTTGAGGGCGACGAGCTCCGGGTAAAGCTCCGGTGCCCCGACGCTCTTCACTCTTCTTCGTCGCCGGCGAACCCGACCCCGCACCGCCGCCGGAGTCCGCTCCGACGACCCGAAGAGGAAGAGAAAAAGAAGGGAAGAGGAATACTTTTGGAGGGATATATTTGTGAGGGTTAAAAGGTTATTTCACGAATCCACTGTTAAAAAATAAATAGATCACTAACGGATGTTAACCAGAGGGACATATCTGTATAACTTAGGACTTTTATAGGAACAACTTATGAAATTTTCGTTTTGCAATAATATTTTTATAATTTACTATATTTGCAGAAATATGTACGCAAATAATCCTTAAATAAAAGAAGGAAAATGCTAGATGTACACCCCTTTTGGGGTGTACACCTAGCATCACTCATAAAAGAAACACCCTCCTCATCTATATTGTGACCTCACTCATATCTGTTCATTGGTGGATGCTAGTTTTTTTAAAAACAAAAAAAGGTAGGCAATTAATTTTCAAAGCATACACAATTAATCCAGTTGCACTTATTTTTGTAGACGTACGTCTTTAAAAATATTGAAGAAAGTTAATGTGCATAATAAATTGAAACACACGTCACATTGACTAGATCGTATGAATTGTAAATTTAGATTTGCAGATATTGTCGTTACTAATTAAAGTACCTGTGTGTCGGTGGGTACTATATATATATATATTAGTTATTATATATATCAAGTAAAAATTACTATATGTGTGTGTTATCAACAGCTATCGTTTTAATCCCTCAACTAATTAGTTGGCAGATTCAGAGATGCCAAGGTAACAACAAAGAAATTAAAGACAAAACAAAAGAGGTCAAAGAGCCGAATATTCATCTCCTTTGTATTGTTTTTTTTTTTTTTTTTGAGAGAGATAGATAGCATGCTACATGCTTCGTTTATTTCGTTAAGAAATAAATTTAGTTAGAAATGTTAATTAACTAGCATTCGAACTCGGGTCTCGAATACCAACCATCAAATTTTTTGTCACTTGCTCTAGAAATGATCACTATTTCCTTTGTAGTGTTTAGTGTACGCCACGTCGTGCAGCGGTGGCGAACTCACTATCGATCAGCCAAAGCTCGACTCATTGACAGGCCATCAATATGAAATTTGAGGACAAAAATTAAACAAATTTACCAACTTTATGAATAAAATTCGAACAGTGTATGCTTGCACCGCAAGAATTTTTTTTATTTTTTAAGAAATAGGTATCAAGCTAGCCGCTTCGTTTATTTTATTTAGAAATAAATTTAACTGAAAATTTGAATCAACTAGGATTCGAACTTGAGTCTCGGATACCAATCATCAAACTCTTTACCACTTGCTCTATAAACGGTCGGTGCACCGCAAGAATTAATAGCAACTTAACTAGTCGATAAGTAGACTTGTAAACTTTTATTTTTATATAAAAGATTTTGTACATACTAACTTTCGCTTCTACTCCGAAATGACTGCGAATCTCCACAATTTAAACAGCCATCCGTCAACATCCATCTACATACTCCATCATCTTTCCATGTCCTCTTTTTTCCTTTCTTTTTTTTTTTTTTTCCCTGGTATATATCTTTTCACCAAACAATTCTCATTTAACTTTTTCTTAAAAAATCTATATTTGTCACTAGAAATGGTGAGAGATATACCATGACTTTTTTTTTTTTTTTAGAGAGAAAGAGAAAGGCAACATATTACCCGCCGCTTAGATTTTTTTGTTTTTTCAGAAAGCTAAAAGTATGAATCATTCTAACTTTGAACTCGCGTAACAACCATCAGGTCATATACCATGATTTATATACTTAAAAAGTGTGGCAAATGAGTGATCCTTCGCATTTTATTTGCGCTCAGTGAATTGTCATTAGTGAAGAGCCATTACAATCAACGTGAGTCGTTGTAGTATAGTGGTGAGTATCCCCGCCTGTCACGCGGGAGACCCGGGTTCGATCCCCGGCAACGGCGAAAATTTTTTATTTTTTGTTTCTTCCTTCCATAAACAAAAATATGCCGCATCTATACATCATCAATCAAACAAGGCATTGAAGTATTAAGTCACCTCAACAATACCATGAACATAGTGACTAGAAAAGCTAAGCTGCTACGTTATGATTATTATGCTACTGATTTTTGTTGAAACCCCGACAACTCCTACAATACAGAATCGAATATCATACCAAAGGGACGCAGGAACGAAAAGATCATATTGTAATGTCCACGACTTCATTTAGGCATAATATATTACATACCACACATAAAACTTCATTTTTCACATAAACATGAAAGTTCATAATAGTACTTATGGATACCGATTCCTCAAAGACGACTAATGCACCGGCAATTACTTATGTCTTGCGTTGATTGATCCATGTGCTCAATCCAGCGCATTGGCATTACTCCTTATTTACAAATCAATTCTTAAAAAGATCTCTAGTAGTTTATACTAAGGGGGAAGTAAGCAAGGCGACCCTGTGAAGGATAGAGCAGAAGGTTTGTTGCAGTACCAGCGGCCCTCGATCTCCTCAGAAGCTCAGCAACAGCATTGATGATTCGGTGAGGGTTTGAGTACAAAAGAAGGTCATGAGGGAGAACTATAGAGACTTGCCGAAGGGCAATTGCCCTAGACAAAAGGAACTGCAGGAGCATTATGTGATGCATCCGGCCTTCGAAACTGCTTATTGTTATGACCCGCAAGCCCATATAAGGGATATCCGGCGAGTCCTCACGACTTGCGTCAAAATTGAATTGCTGCAACACTGGATCAGTTTGAGAGTTCGGGAGCTGCATTTTTTTTTTGTTAATCACAGGAAGGAGAAATTAATTTGTTTGCTCAGATAAAATGCAAAATAAAGAAGGATAATCTTATACATATAGATGGTCCTTGTGCCTTGTGCTACCCAGATATTGTGACTTAATCCCTGAACTTGTCAGATCAATATTTTAGAACCCCAACTTACTGGCATAATGCAGTTTCATCCCTGACAGCTAAGGAAAAATCAAAATTCATAATGTAAAATGACAATTTTACCCTATTCTAAAATGACTTCCATTGTTCGAATATTCCAGTCTACTCAAAACAGGGTTGCAAAAATTGTTTTATGGTGGGGGGAAATCACATGTTGTTATTTTATCAGTGGCCAGGAAACTGCAATATATGAGAAAATTCAAGGCAAGTGTGGGTACTGTCATTACATTCCCAGTAAAGGAAAAAAATTATTCAGGAACTTTAAGAATAAGCACCTGCATCAATAGCTTATCCAGGCGAGGGAGATAGCATTGTCTAAAGAACCTATAGATGTTCATGACATCATGGTCGTCAAGCTGTTGCATCGATAGATCAAGTACTCGAACGCTAGGCAGCGCAACTGTTGCGAACATTCCAGGTCCAAACATATGCTGACAATATAGCACAAGCCAGGGGGAAAGACATATCAAATTACATGACAGCCAACAAAATGATTTTTTTTTTTCAAAAAAAGGGAAACTGTAGAGTTACCTGAATAGCCTTGTTGCAAAGAGTTAGAACCCGAACATGGTTAAATGTGCTGAGAGTCTCAAACCAATTATTTGGGTGAAACCAATATTGTTCAACAGTTGAATATAAGACAACATCAGCCAAGGATGAGATATCATAAAGCAAATACATACGCGGGAATCTGCTGAACAAATGGAACACCTCAAGCTTCGGGGCCGATATCTCAATTAAATCGACATTCCAACATCGAACCACCCTAAGGTATTTAAGCCGCAGCTGCGGGCCTCCCGAAATTTTAATAGCCATCAGCGTCATGCACTCGCTCAGATCCAACTTCGAAAGAAAAGGACAACACAAAACAGCCCTTTCCAGCATACTCTCATTGATATTAACTCCATGTAGTTCCAAGATCTCAAGAAAGGGGAAGTGCTCAAATCTGAACCGCCGGTTAAGTCTACAGTAATGCAAATTCAGAACAGTAAGGCAGTTGTCCTTAAAAATTTTCTCCTTCAGTTCAGGCCTTCTTCTTCTGTACTCTAATCGGCCATCTGGGTGGCAAGAAGTAAGCCCTTGAGAGAAGTTGAGATAGAACTCTTCAACACCACATAATACTGCTAGCTCTATCCAGCTTATAACATTACGTTCGAAGCGGTCGCCCGGATTAAAATAGAGATGGAATGTCTCGATTCTTCTTTTACCATAATGTACCAAGAAGTCATTTACTTGTCTCACGAATTGTTCTTGAATGTCTTCACTCACGTAGATTGTGCCAAACTCGAGTACAGTTTGGTACGGGAAGCGGCGTTTCCAAAGGTTTTTCCATTGGGTTGAGAGCATGCCAGTCCTGACAGCATCCTTTCGGGGCAGTAGGGAGAGAATGTGCAGTTTGAGCACTTCAGGTAGTTCGGTTATTCGGTCATGAGGGCTGCCTCTCCCCATGTAACTGATATTTGCCATATTGGTGTGATGGAGCTGAAGTTAATTAAATATTTATGGATGGATGAATCTGCAAGATTATGTTAGATTGATCCATGAGGTTGGTCGAGAGAAGAGAGTTCAGGGAAACACATGAAGATGAGCCCCTTGAAATATTATGCTTATAAAGAGGTTGCAGTTAAAATTTTGGACACATGAATGATCAACCATTTGGCTACCAAAGGCCCAATGTTTGAAATGCACATCCTATCCGCCAAGGCTCCAGGGATGTGAAAGAAGTGAAAGGTCCCGCAGGAATGCACATACTGTGAATGCTTAAAAATGTAAACAATGATCCTCGTTGGCTTTCAGTGCAAAAAATACAGGATAACTGGATCAAACTGAGGTCAAGCAAAATTTAATTAGTTTAGATTATCAGAATGCTTTTTTGTCTGGAGTTCTTATGAGATGTCTTAATGTTTCTTTAATTATTACAGTGCAGAATATATCTATGGCAAATCCTTTTATCAAAAATGTGGCAGAAAAACTGCTTGCAAGTTGAGGAGGAATACAATAAGCTTCAGATAAGATATACATAAACAAGCATTAGAAGGTTTCTGGAACATATCAAAAGAACATGTAAGATGCGATTAACAGTTATGCCAACAGATAAATATTTACAAAAAGATGGCATAGACAAGCTGTATCAAAATGATATGATGTCTGCTATGTTAGCTATTGAGCTAAAATAATAACAATATGGACGTTTTGATAAACTAATAGATGCATGTGTTTTGATTCTGACAAGAAACAGGGCGCTAGTAGTTATTTGGAGTTCCACAAATTGCTCTACAAAGTGCACTATTGTGTAAACAAAACAAAAGTTGACAACATAAATGGAACAATCAGTACATATAACAAATGCCCGTACTAACAGCGATGGAGGAGGCTTGCTTGAACACTGATTGAAAATAAAATTATAAACCTTATGTTTTAGCTATCTCGTATAGATTACATAACATCGTATAGATTACATAACACAGGATAAAGGAAGGAACTCTGTACGGGAAAAAAAAAAAACAATGCACCAAGGAAATTTTACCATATATAAATCAAGGTCAAGAGAGCTAAAAGAAACAGGCAACAAAGTGCCACAACAAGAAAAGCAACACATAATTCTGAGTTTTACACAAAATTCATGAACTTTCAAAGTTAAAAAAAAAAAATTCCAATGAGACTCGGCTATTAATTCTATTGTTTGTTTACTAAATTATGTTTATTTTTCTCAGTCCAAAAAAATTTCTGATTATTCTATTGCTGTAAGACTTTTTTTCTCACAGGTCTATACATATGTGTTACATACATCTACTTTCTGACCCTTCGATTGTGAATTCAGTTTACTACTAATAGATGGAACAAGACCAAAGACACTGAAAGTGTGGAGAAATAACAGTAGTATTAGTAACATTTGGCTGTTATTCTTAGCAAACTACAGAGTGCAGATAAAGATGCATATCGTTGTTGAAATTTCTTCATCAAATCAATTCAGATCAAGTGATAGAATCAAGATACCGCAGAAAGAAGATACTTTCTGTCCTAGACTTTATAATACTCAAGCATAAGGCTGTAAAGTGAGTGCAGTAGGATCAAGACAACCATGCTTAATTTTTTTCCCGATATTTAACTCTAGCAGAAACTAAAGAAAAGGTCATATGTCATTACAAAAATAGTCTTTACTATTTATATAAAACAATTAGATCAACTATCCTGTTAACGTAACATAGTAACAAATCTTTCTTTAAGTCTTATCATGTCTCTCACACCAATCCCAACAAAATTAGACATGCATAGGTTTAAACCCTAAAATGATGCTAGAATAAAAGCTTATATGATATTTTAACAAGAGAGAAGAAAATACAATTGAAATAATGAGAAAGTTTCCCTTTCTTGCATCAATTCAACCAATATACAGAGAATTCCTTTATGCCAACATGCAAAGTGTTCTAACTTAAACATACCCATCAAAAGGAATTTGAGAAGAAATTCGTAAACACCGTGACAAAGATTCACGAGATACAATATTTGAAAAATGAAAAATCAAAATCTTACAAAATATAAAAAAGGAAAAATCATTAAACATGTAATATACACTTGTAAGCATTTATAAAACTCCATCAAAAGGATCCACAAGATCTAGAATCCAAAGGGGAAATTCCCTATAATATTAACAGTAAATAGTGACCCAATATATGGCATGCATGCAGTCAAACTATTTTTGAATAGGTTCAGCAAGGCCATGGTGATAACTATCTGATCTACTTGCTGCTCATATAATTCATCACTTCCAATGCCGCCAACTAGTAATCACAATTAAAGTTGCAACTTGACACAAGTGAAAATCTAGAATATATATATGAAAAAAGGAACACATAAGGACTAATTTACCTGCGAAGGTTGTATGCAGGATTCAGATCTTGCTCCAAGAATGGAAAAACAATGAATGAAATAAGAAGAGAGAAGTCCTAATTTATAGACAAACTAGTCGGAAGAAAAATCCAGCGGGTTATCTCCTAATACGTTTTGAAAATCAATGCTTAGCTCCACTTGGCACTGAATATCTGTCGGGTTCTGGTCCATGTGTAGGTAAGTTTGTAGGTTCAAAACCGTTTCAAATTGTCCGACCCAAGCCAGTTCATAAATATGTTACTGAATATCCTAAACCTGCTTAGTCCAAAATGTGGTTCAAGCAACCACCAAAGTGGTTAACTCGAGCGTGAAATGTGTGATCTTGATTTGTATACATCCATAGTTGAACCAGGAGACCCATGTTTCACTCGTTTGTACTTTTGTCCGCATACGTCAAGGATGACAGATGCTGTTCCGTTAAAGTGACAGGAGTAACCTCACCATAAGTAAGTATCTAAGATACCCAAGTAACTTAATTTAGAAGTAAAAAAACATAGAAACATATACCATATATAAGCATAAAAGCACAAGCTCATATTTTATGTAGGTATATATTTCACTTCTTGTACTAGCCAAATCTTGACCGACAGTAAATTTCTCTTTGTTCCATTAAGTATGCTTGTACTTTCCTATTTCCATTATTGTTGACTAAATCTTGTCTAATTGATCCTTATAATTGTCAATTCTAGTCTTTTTACTGCATATTGTTCCATCAATGAGTTTAGACTATAACCTTACCTGAGCATCGTCATGACTAAAGATCTCGGATTTTCCGAGTCTTAAATCTTTTCCCGTAGAGGTAACGCCAAAGCAACGAATATAACATGACTGCAGTGCAGAAGTGAACACGCATCGTACTAATGTTAAGTTGCCACAAGTATTTGTGCATTCTAATACGAAGCAATACAGAAAGGTTAGGCACTAATTAGCTATCGATTCTGAAGGTGATTATATATTCTTCTCGCCAATTCTACCTTTACAGTAAATTCTTGTGGCATTAGTAACAGTCCATAAGAAGCCAGAGGCCATGGATGAGATGGACTAGGACTTAATTATATTCATACAATCTCCGATTGTCTTATAAGAGATTTCATAGTATAAATGGGAAATAAGAGACATAAAGTGTATATTTATGTAATTCCAGCACAGCAGTGCAAGACATTTGAATATTTACAAGCCACGTCCTAATAGCTCACGTTTTCAGATCAAAATAGAGCAAATATTACACCATATGAGTACAGTAGAGAACTATTAAGCAGTTCCAAGGAGTTAAATCCTCATCTATTACCTCATTACTATATTTGACTTGCCTTTCATATCCATTATGCACGTGAGGAGGGATCCATTTCCTGTTAAATCGATCTTTTAGCTAACAAAGGATAACTAATTAGCGGAAGCTGCAGAACTAAGAGAACAGAACTCTCCCAAGATCACAAGAAGCTACATAAAAGGATGATATTCATCAAAGAAGCAAGCAACAAAACAAGACGAAAATGTATCTTAAAACAGGAAAGATTTTTATTTCTTTTTTTTTTTTTTTTTGTTTAGTGAACTCCAAAACTCATAAACAAAATGCCGAGACCATTAATCCACAGGTAAAACAGGCGAACCAGATATAACAAAATTGCAGGAATACAAGGGGGTCCAAATGCAAATGCAGAAGCGTGACAGGGGCCGTCGATGGCAATTTGCACCTAAATTCAATTGACAAGGAAAGCACTAACATCACAAAATAGAATTTATTAGCAACTACTAACAATGCAAAGATATCACCTGCATGTTCTATTCCAAAAAGATAATAACCTTAATCTAAAACAATAAGAAATACTAACAAAATGAAGGTCTTAATTCCAGCAAAAATGGTTTCTATTGTGCATAGAAATGCATTTAAGACTTGAATCGAACAGCCTAGAGAAGCACAATCAAAGCTAATCATGAAGAAAAAACAAATAGATGGCATATTTGGCCACACGCATTCAACATAATGGATCAAAAGCACGTAAAAGGAGTAGCTAAAGCAATTAAGAAGCAACAAATAGAACACAGTTCATCTAGGGCAAAGTTGTAACGAGAGAGAGAGAGAGAGAGAGAGAGAGTAGAAGTGGCGACGGCGCGACGCCGCCCCAAACCCAGTGGGCATTTGAAATGAGTCGCCGGGTGAGTTGAGGGGGGGCCGCTTCAACTGAATTCGGCGGCGAAATGCATTCACCTGTACGACTTGTATGCAAAGTCGGTGGCGCAAACCCGGCTCTGCCGACTTTCGTTAACACCTCAAGTGTCGAGTAGGGGCCCAGTCCGAAGTGACTTGGGGCCAGTCCAAATGTACATGGGCCCCCAAATTTTGAGCCCAGTCCAAACTGGCTAGACAGGGTGGTCAAACAATAAACGGATAGATCCAAATTCATAATTGACTCTTTGTTTATAGACTCAACCCGACCCAATAAACTACGCTAGGCCTTACGGATCCAACCAATATATATATATAAAATATCATATTTCATTACCATTAGCAGTTGGCAGATGTTCTCGGTAAATCTCGCTTCAAGATGGTAAATATGTGGGTTTTACGGCTTAGGAGCAACTCCAAAAAATAATAATCATAAAAAACATAAAAAAGAAAATCTAAAGGATATTCCACTTCATTATTCACATCGTCCAAAAAGAGATACTCCTAAATTAGCTCCTTGTAAATTTCTGGAAAATATTGATGGTAAAGATTGCATAGAATCAACAAACAATATATATAAACTGATATGGGAGTGCATCGATCCATCCAAAGCCATAATAATCTTCGACACTAACTTCAATTCATCTTGTCACTATGGATGCTAGCAGGAAGATATCTGTATCGCTGATGCTTCTGCTCCTCATTCTTTCCTCACGTGAGCCTGCGTTACATATCATGATCTGTTTTGCCATCAATTAGCATTCAAAATAACATCATAAATATTGAAGCTATATATATAGCAAACATATATAGAAAACTGCGAACCTTAAAGGCCTGTTAACTTGGCCGAGATGATGGGAGCTAGAATTACTTATCACTGAAGAAGTGGTTCCAATGAAGTAGCTAATCTGCATATGTTTCTGCCTTTTCGCGTTATTTCTTTCCACTCGTGTGAAATAGTGCAAAGTTGCTAAATAGTTGTAGTTGTCGACTTGTCGTTTGCTATGTGCAACAGTACGACGATTATGTATATCTAAGGCACTGATTGGGATAAATGATCTTTGTGATTTGCAGAGGAGTGGCAGCGGGCCGATGCCGATTGTAACATAATCAGTCGGAAATTCAAAGGATTTTGCTTCATCAAAAAAATATGTAACGCCGTATGCATCAAGGAGGGCTACTCGAGAGGGAAATGCCGCCTGTGGGTCTTCGGCCTCCGCTGCACTTGCTGCCTTGACTAGCAAACATCAGCCAAATCTCCTGTTGAGGAGCCGAGAATTGGCAAAGAAGAGACATAAGCATTTTCTCCCAGAAAGAGAATCTACTAACAAATAATTGATAGCTGTTTGGGCATTATTCGAGCTTTTGTTCAATCTGAAGATGGTCGGCGTAAGCAGATTACAGATTATTTGTTGCCTTGCGAATTCTTCCTTGTATGGTTGGCACGCTGTTGATTTTAAGTTACCTGGGTCTTTGACATCTCAATCTAAGATCTAATCAAATATATATACGTCCAAAGACCAAACAAAACATGCCCAAGAATTTGATGAATATGCGACCAAATTTCTATTGATTTTTGTTAAGGAATCTGGTTTTTTTTTTTTTTTGAGAAAGAGGTAGCAAGCCACCTGCTTCATTCATTAAGCATGATGAACTAAGCATACAAAGTGGAAGCAGCTAGGGCCTCCTATAAAAACCGATAACAACCGAAGAAACCAAAACCAAAAGCCAAAAATAAATAAGTAAAAGGAAAACACGAGTACGTAACTAGTGCAAGAATAATCGTAAATCACGTAATTTCAGTCCAGTCCTTCAACAAAGACTCGATGCGTCCTGTGGCCCGGCTTGCGTTGGGAGACTCCTCACGAAAGATAGTGTTGTTTCGCTCAGTCCAGACAACCCACCAGACCGCCGCCAATCGTATTAAACTCTTCGCTCTCGACACGACATTAGGGTTGCAAGATTATTCTTGCACTGATGAGATTTTCCTATAAATCAGCGAACCGACTAAATGCTCTCTCGAATAACAGCAGTCTCAAATCCCCAATTTTCCACCCCGCAAAGCAAAAAATTCTTCATCTATAGAGAGCATGTTAAACATCGGTCAATTTTTCCTATAGTACCTTAAAAAAATAAGAAAAAAGATACAAGTTCATATGGCAGATCTGATCAATTCAATAATTCTTCCTTGTCATGTGTAATGTCCATATCATAACATGTAGCCTAGAAGATTACCTGCTGCAGCTGGGACAACAAATAGATTGACTAATTTGATGTGAGATCATTTGGGCCATTTATTACACGATTGGCTAAGAAACCATATTTCTTTTATTACTAACACCGTACGTCGTGAAATGAGAAGGGAGAAAATTCGACAGAGTGGTTTGAATAATGAGATGATATCTTGGAGAAAACTCATTAATTATTGCGTTCACGCATCCAACCTCATCTTCATACTATATGTAATAGTGACATAAACTGCATCTCTCCATTGCCCTTCTTAATCAAACATTTAAATAGTTTGCATCAGTGTGACTTCAAATGCTGTCTCCTTCTAGATCCATCGATCATTCGCTAATATTTAATTTTGTTCAAGGGTAGTAGAGAGTTACAAGCCCATTTAATTATTTACGTACCATTTTATTTGTCAAGGACATAGACAAATTGCAACTATATGACATACGAAGCCTATTTGGCTCAGCTGTTTGAGTCCAAAACTCAGATCATTTGGCGCATAGTTCGGCGATATTTTATTGTTGCGTCCCTTCTATGGATTCGAGATGTGACTTCGCAATTAAATATACAATAAAAAATTATTAGTAACTCTTTAGATAGCTCGAGTTAATTTAACATATAGGTTGCAACCTAACCAAAATTAATCAATCAATTCTATTTTATTAAATGATTAACCGTTTCACCAGTTTACATAACATTTCCAAATTAAATGCCATACATATCAACGGAGTTTTTGGACTACTAAATCTACAAAAAATTTTAAATATAAAAATAGGCATTCAATATTTTTATTTATATAAAAAAAACGGTTACCAACCATTCTTATGTTATAAGTAACAAAAGATTTGATGATTGATACTCGATGTTATAAGTTCGAATTCTAGCTGATTCGTATTTTCAGCAAAGTTTATGATCTGATTTTGTAAATAAAATTTTTAAAAGACTATTTTTATAATTATAGTAGTACTTTTTAAGTCTATTAATAAAAGAAATTTATTAATAAAACAGATGAGTCATAAGATTATTGTTAATTCGTATATTAATTTAATACAAATGCAGGGTTTAGGACGGTACGGTCCATGGGAACGCGAGGTGGGCTTGGTGCTGGACACGTGGACCACTTAACCCCCTCTTTGTTTTGAATATATATATATACAAAAAGCACACACGCAGTGGTAGGAGTAGGACAACCAAAGCATCTTCTAGATGCTGTTGCGGGCCTACCAAGTAGACACTTTTAATAAAGAATAAAAGTTTGGATAAAAATTAATTAATTAAAAAATAGAAGAGGTTGAAGACTAATTAATTAATTAATTAAAAAAACTCCTCTTGGTTTATTTTTAGTTAAAAACATGTCGATTGTATTTGTATACGTAGAACAGAGCTGTACAATACTACTACTCCGAGCTTAATTAGGCCTAATTATAGAGAAGAGATCTTGTCACCGCATAAAACGGGTGGAGGGTTCGCGCTGTACCAACTCGACGAGTCAGACCCGCACCCGCCAGCCTTAATGATGCGTACTTTGGCAGTTCCGCTTCCGCATAAACGGGCGCGTGGCCAAATCTTAGCGGATCCGTGTGAGGCACCTGACCCGCCAAATCCTCCAACAGCACCCATAAATTTTTATATGCGCATCCGACGACGCTCTGACAAGTCTTTTACCCAACGAATGTCGGATTCTTACCCGCATGCGTGCAAGATTGAACAAATATATTAATTTATTTATTTATTCCCCTTTCCCATTTTCGTTCCATTTTATTTAATTATTATTAATTAATATTACTTACTATAAAACGCAAGCGATCCTAAACCCACTTCTCGAGCTACTCTGTCCCGAAGAGCTCGGTGCATCTCGGTCGGTTAGCAATGGCGAAGGACGAAACCCTAACCCTAACCTTGACGGAGAGCGTGCGGGTGAACGGGTCCCCGGCGCTGGCGAGCCTGGGGGCGGATGGGGCTCTGCGGTGGCGCGGCGAGGGCGGGGCGGGGGAGCGGTGCGTGGCGTTGGAGACGGAGGTGTTGGGGCTGGAGGCGGAGGGGAGGACGATAACGGTTAAGGCCTTCGGCGCGGCGGAGGCGAAGGTCGTTTCCTGCGGCGGCGGAGGTGGCAGCGGCGGCGCGGGCAGGGCGAGGAGGGATTACGTGCTCGAGATGCCCTCCGATGAGTGCGCGGCTCGGTGGAGCGCCAGGTTGAGCGATCGTATCAATTTACTTGGTAGAATTCGTCTCCCTATTTGCTTCTGATCAGAATTTTTTTTCTTCTATTTTTTTGGTTTATTAGAAAGGGATTTAATCCGAATTTTGCTCTTTTTACTATTTGTTTTCTGTTTTATCCTTTGATCTTGTGTGATTAATTACACAAAGATATTTTTTTGGAGGGGGACCTTCGGAGGAGAACAGTGTACGTTCATTTAACGGTGGTTGGTGGTCATATCTGGCGGTGTCTCGTATATTGGAGAAAAGTTTTCAGTTTGGTTAAAAATCATTAAAATCTCAACTATTTTGTCACTGCAGCATCAAATTGGGACGGTGTTAGGTGAAAATCACAAAAATCGCAATTAATTTGCTTTGTTGTTGATTTGCTAACTACACTAATGATTCTCCCTTAAATTTTCCTTCTATTTTTATTTTGATGCTCTCTAGGTGAAGGTTGTTTTTCTTATAAAACTGTCCCTAAGGATTCATCAAATGAAAATGGTAGTTTGTCCTGGAATGCTCTCTTGTATTTAATAGGATTTAATTTTGTTGATAAAATAATTCTCAGAAGTTATGTGCTCACAAAGCACTCACCCATTCATCTTATCATAACTTAGAAACATTTTTCCTTTTGCAATTTATAATGAATTCATATCATTGTTTTTATCGGTACTATCTTAATCAGATGATTTCTTTTTACTGGGCTACCTGATTGTTGATTATAAGTTACTCTGTTTTCTCTCTTTCCTTGTGTAACAGGCAGGCCAAAACGGCTGTTTATTATTGTAAACCCATTTGGCGGAAAGAGATGTGGACGAAAAATTTTCCAAACAGAAGTTATGCCACTCCTCGAAGCTGCCGGTATCCATTTTACCATGCAAGGTTGGTAATCTCGCAACCTCTCTCTCTCTGTTTATGTGTTATTCTTAGAGCAACCTCCCTCTGTGTGTGTGTGTGTGTCTGTGTTATTCTTAGTCTAGGTTGTTGGTGAGATATAAAATTACACTTATTCTCGAACTTCACTTCCAGCAACTAAGTATCAGCTCCATGCACAAGAAATTGCCCACTCTTTGGATCTTATGAAATATGACGGCATCGTATGCGTCAGCGGTGATGGTGTCCTTGTGGAGGTTAGTAATATATGAATGTATCCTGCTTGAAAGTTTGTTGTGACGTTTGAGTTATGTTTGGATTATCTGATGGAAGTTGACTTTGTTGGAAAACACCACCAATCTGCTCGTATTGTTAGAAACTTGGGAAATGATGCTCCTTATTTTACATGTTTCCTATATGCACTAATTTTATTAAAAATTGTAGAATAATCTGACTAAATGTATGATGTGGGTTTGAAAGCTGCGAGAGCCTTGTAATGTAAGAAATTATTGTGATTGTTTTGCTCTGTTTTTCACATTTCATGACCTACATTTTTTTAGAAGCACCTTAGCGTAGCATCACTAAAATTTACTTCAAGCAACCATCCTTAACTATGTCTGTTGACAAACAGCATGGACTTGGCCCATCCCAGATTGTTCCAAGCTTGACCACCGATTGCTTTCGATTTGAATGAACTAGTGCTCAACTGAGCATGCTTAGTTGTTTGTGTCATTTAAAGATCTATATCATCCTGTACATTTTATTGCTCCCTCTTTTTTCCATTTTCTTCTCTCTCTCTCTCTCTCTCTCTCTCTCTCTCTCTCTCTCTCTCTTTAGTAACTTGTTTTGCAATTATAGGTAGTCAATGGTTTGCTGCAAAGGGAAGACTGGGACACCGCAATAAAGGTCCCGCTTGGGATTATTCCAGCTGGTAGGAATTTTCAATACATAATTACTGCTAAGTTGGTATTTTACAGTTAATGTTAGTGCAGTACTTCATAGCAGTGTTCTTAAAGGTGCTAATAAGCCTGATTGCATGATTTATGAACTTTTCCAAATTCCAAGTTCACTGTTTCTAATCATGCCATCCTTTTATTAATTCAAGTGGCATCCGCGTGCAAACCAAGCAAGTGCATAAGTTTTGTTTTGTGACAAACAGCTGGCTTTTATTAAACCTCATCAAAGAAAGAATAAATAATCAAAGTGATAGGCAGAACTCATGCAGAATCCTATTTCATTAGTCAAATCTTTGGTGTTTCAAGCTCAAGAGTTGATTTTCGTGTCTCTCCAATGTAAACTGCTCACTAGTTTGACCCGATATGAACCTACTACTGACCTATTCAAGCAGGTTCACTGCAACCATCCTATATTTGATTAGTTAGCTAGATTGGCCTGATGTGATCAATTCTGTTCCTTTAATTTGGGGGTAGCCTACTCCGCGTTTTTAGGCTTCAATAGTACTTCTACTACTTGGATCTAACTGTGGTTTACTTATCTAATATCTGGATTTTCCTGACTCTCCTTATTTATCCAAAGTCCATGAAAAATGCTATTGAATAAATACATCTCTGACAGTCTGGCAGTTTCATTACTTGTTTTCAACGTAAAAGGAGAATTCCCACTTTAATACTGGAGGGAACATCTGTAGTTGTTTGAGTAGATGAGTGATTAATACTAACCACTTTGAGAGTTGCATGCAGAAATTCTAGGCACTGATGTAATGGAACATGTCAAAAGTTTATGATTGCATTTCCATATATATCATTTCCGTATATATAGGCATCAATTTTATTTCTGTTCTGCTGCTTTCATTTGGAATAAGATATGATTTGTTTTTATATCTTCGCTTTTTCCTCGTTTTCTCAATTTGTTGTCCTGTTGGTGAATCCTCTAACCTGTATTGCTGGAAGAAAATACTTACACATGCCTTGCCATCTGCTGTATATGAGCAAGTGTTGTTGTCAAATGTTATGCAGGTACAGGGAATGGCATGGCAAAATCACTTTTGCATTCAGTCGGTGACTTATACTCAGTACCTAATGCTGTATTTGCCATTATCCAAGGTCATATTTTACTTCAAGATGTAATTTTTTAGTTCATCCAAATGCCAAATGTTCAAAATGTTGCCATTTCTTTGTACAGTATTTCCATAAAAGACAGTTGCTTTTCTATCGTACAGGTCACAAGCGCTCTCTTGATGTTGCTTCTGTTGTGCAAGGAGGAACAAAGTTTTTTAGCGTCTTGATGCTTACATGGGGTATGCAAGATAGTTGGAGTGACATAAATACTTTTAATGTTGGAGTGACATAGATACTTTTAATCAAAATATCTATATGATCATCCTCTAGAGTTAGTATACTTATCATTTATCATTTTGCAGAAAACTTTTGTATTTTTATGTTTAAAATTCAGTTCATCAAAACGCAGGTTTGATTGCTGATATTGATATCGAGTCAGAGAAATATAGATGGATGGGAAGCGCTCGTCTTGATTTTTATGTAAGCTTCTTATACGAGGCTTTCTTTATCATCTCCGTCTCTGTTACTCGTGCCCATGATTATTTGCTCCAATGTTGTTTCAGTCTCTTCTGCGGATAATGAACTTGCGAAAGTACAGTGGGCTTGTTCAGTTTGTGCCTGCACCAGGATATGAAGGATACGGCGAACCAATAAAGCAAATTGACTACCACAAGGATGAAACCACCTGCTCCCGAGAAGGACAAGAAAGTAATGTCGAAGCCCAAACACAGGGTTACCCAGGCCCTCAGATTCATTTTCAAACTTCAGCGTGGAGGGCCCTTGATGGCCCGTTTATCTCTGTCTGGATTAACAATGTGCCTTGGGCCAGTGAAAACGTCATGCCCGCGCCTGATGCAAAGGTAATTTTCCTTTTGTTTTTCAACTGCAATGATTATTCTCGTTCTGCTTTTGACCTGTCCTCTACTGTCTATCACATGTATTTTTATCTTCATATGTATAAGTTGCTGTATTGTGACTATACTGTATCAATAGTTAACATAAAATAATATGTTGTATATAAATGTTATATATTTCGGATGAGATGGTTGATTTACTTTATGCTATAAACAAGGGACATATTATAAATGCTACTTTTATTTGTATGAGAAATTTATATTAGTCAAGTGCTTGATGTTTCTTATGTGCCATAAGATTCTCATCTGCTTTATTGCAGTTCTCTGATGGCTACCTTGATGCGGTCATAATCAGAGACTGTCCAAAGTCGGCCCTCTTAGCTCTGATGTTAAAGATAAGTGATGGGAGTTATGTCAAATCGCCCTACGTCACGTACCTCAAGGTGAGTACTTTGCTTGACAAGTTAGTTTATTGTCTCACCACCATTCTTGTCTGTAAAATGAATGATGTTCTGCATGAGATGTTTCTTTGATCTTTTGAGGGGGAAAAAATCATACTTTTGCTCATTAAAATTTCCTTTCTGGGTAAAAGGGATAAAAGGGCCTTTTGTTACACTCTGAATTGGATGTGTAAGCACTTGTAGCATTCAGGAGGGGCAGGCTGGGCTTTCTGGAACAGTCGAGCTTCTGCTTGTAATTTCCCTGCAGTAGTTGTCGACCCGGCTTCCAACCATTTTAACTGTAGTACATAGTTATATCTGGGATTGTGGTATTGAAGTAAGTAGAGCAAAAGAGCAAGTTAAAAAGTGTCATTTTTATATGAATGTGAGTATATTGAAGCCTAAATATGATTAGTGAATTCGGGATAACACAGATGACCCGTTGTGCCAAGGGAGTTACAAAAAAAGAATATCCAGGCTTGATGTAAAAGGCATTAGCCATGGGTAGATCATGGCAGTCAAACATTCTTCACAAATTTTAGACAACTCTAGAGCAACACTATTTCATCTAATTTAATAGCAGCAGTTGAACCTCACATTTGAATCTTGTGCTACTTTTAAATTATCATAAAATTGGCAGTGCTTGAACCCCCACACAATGTTCTACAGGTGAAGGCTTTTCGCTTGGAGCCAGGTCGGCGGGTGGGGAATCCTGATAAGGGCGGCATCGTCGACTCTGACGGAGAGGTGATTGCGAGAGGCGACAGATTTCACGACGGCAGCCAACGAGAGAATCTGATGGCTTATGGCCCTTCTATTCAGATGACAGTAGATCGGGGTTTGGCTACCATATTCTCTCCTGCTCGATGAGTCTTCTTTTCCTCCCAATCTTAACCTTTCTTTCTCTGTGTTAGTTGCTTCAAGTGGTACTCTAATGATCACGTATTCCTGCATGTACATAACTAATGGTGATCAAGATGCTTGCCTATTCAAACTGGCCCAAAAATATCTGTTACGCTAATATCCCAAACCAAAACCATTCAATTCTGAACTATGAAGGGCACGTATATATGGAACATGCGCGTGCATTTTTTAAATGCTTACTCAGACATGCACAGTTGGGCGTGAATGTAGACGCATGTGAGTGCAGATAACCTAAATTTATTTGTCGGATCACAAAAAACCAACGGTATGATGTATGGATGCTTGTAAAGTAGTAGGCCTCAACTTTATATTTCTTTAATGGAAACTTTTTAATTATATTTGTTTGTTAATTATCTTAGTCATTTATATCTGCAATAAAAGTTAGTATCTTTGTTTGTTATTAATTATTAACCTAATTATTATTAATTATTATCAATAGAATTGACCATGTTTTTTTTATTTGAATGTGTTATTAATTAGTAAGAGTCATAACTTTTTACAGGTAGTATTTTTGAGTTTGCTGTCTCAAATATCTGAATGTAAATTTAAGGGGGGGGAGTGTCTTCATGCACTACCTTACGAAGAGATGACAATAATAAGTAAGAGTTGCAGAGTAGGGGATCACAAGATCTCAGATCTCAGCCGTCCAACATACGGTGATCGGAGGCGAACGATCCTGATTAACTAACTGTAGCCTGGGGGAGCGCACCGAGTCAATACAATGATCTTGGACGCAGTTGTCCAACTCAATAAACAGGTTTCGCACAGTGATTGGTGGGACTCATGAACGGTGTTGGTGGCCATGCATGGGATCCGTGTGCCGTGGGCGTGGAAAGCGTGGGACGGTTTAGTTACGTGCCTGCACCAGTGCATGAACGCGACGACGCATGTATTATTATTATTATTATTATTATTATTATTATTATTATTATTATTATTATTATATTTATTTATTTTTAATACTTTGCGTAATAAAGGGACAAAGAGATAGAGAGGCGTTACGTTAGACGTGGAGACTGGTAAAGGAGGGTTAAAACACATGCATGCATGCCTCCTCAATATTTCTAGCACAGTTAAAAGCGCGCGTTTTTACTTTTTCAATTAATTTCTTTTCCACTTTTTAGATTTGAATTAAATCAACTATCAATTTATTACTATTTATTTTCGTCATCTGAAGATTATTTATAATAGTTAAATTAAATATAATTAAAATATCAAAAAGGTATCACTCAAAAGAAGAATATATAGTTAAAGTGTGTACATGTTTCAGAGATATATATATCGAACAGTACAGGGGGGCTCTCTACACTCTCTAGTTATGTTTTCTTCGTAAAATGGATCCATTGGTTGTTGCCGTTGGTTTAAGATGAGATCTGCGCCGTCCATGTTGCGGATTAGACGATCCAAGAGCGCAGAATCAATCAATCCCTGGTGGGGCGTCCACACACGCACGGGGAGTTTATATGGGGAGGATGAGGAATGCGCATAGCGTGTGTGGGGGTATTCGTTCGACGAAAACGACGAGGACGGTAAAAAGTGTCGGTTAAACGGAGAGAAACGAACGAGCTCTCGGTACGGTCACCGCCCCGGTGAGAATAAGATCGGTCTCTTTCTCGCTCACCGCATCCCACCACGTAATGTACCTAACGCAGCGTTGAACATATGTGCACACACACCATCTGCATGGTTTAATTTGTTAATGACGTCCATGTATTAATTGTCCGGTCCCTTAAGTTATTAAGCTAAAAAAATATTTACTTTAATTTTTACGTTAACTAATTGCTCGGTTATGTATGTTTACGTCAATGCTTAAATCTTTGCCTTGGCTAATATTAGATATAGATATAGATATATAGAGTCCATTATGGTGTAAAAGCACTCGACGCTTTGTGATTTTTTTATCATTAGATCTATGCCTTCGATCATTTACAACCGTTAGATTATGCTATTCAACCAACCACCCACTTAACCCAAGGGGACCCACATCATCCTAACCGTACACCTATTAATCTAAGGACTAAAAACTTACAAGACTAAACGACTTAAGATTTTAAAAGATAGCTCAATTATATATATATATATATATATATATATATATATATATATATATATATATATATATATATATATATATATATATATATATATATATATATATATATATAAAAGTTCTTTTTTACTATTTTCAAATATAGAGAGATTAGTGTGAGTGCTTTTAAATCTGTGACCGTTAAAATTTATTATTTATTTTTTCAAATGTTTAGCTCTCTATGCCTAAATGACGCTTAGGCAGAAGCTTCTCGTTGGAGCTTATCTGTTAGATATTCTTATAGCTTTAGAATAGAAGTATTTGCAATATATATATATATGTTCTTAAGAAAACTTTAATTTGCATAGAATATAAATGTTAGGGGCTTGATAGAGGAGATCGAAGTGCAATAATTAGTACTACAAAAATACCTAACTTCAGAGGCCTTAATTATCTTAGTATAAGATACTACTTCCAATTTATATAAAAACACTATATTAATCAGCAATTAAAGTATTTATATTATATATATTTCTATATTAATTTTTTTTATGTACATTAACATATACATGTATACCATGATATTTAAGATATACAGGTCGAAGGCCTTTGAAGGCTTCAAATTAACAGCCACTAATCATCAAACTAAGATAAACATAACGATCAGATCAAATAATTAAGCTTAAAATTAAGAGCAACCATCGTGCGCTTGCTTAATTATTTTTATATATATAATAGATAAATAAAATAGATCTCCGCTAGCTAGTTTCAAGTCTAAAATGGCAGTTACTTGGTTTATAATGGCTCATGCGTTCTATATATATAATCTCCCCAGATCCGTTTTTCATTTAATGTTAAAAAATTTCAGTCTATATATATATATTAAATATAAGTCTATGCTATGAAGGATCTGTTGAAATATTATAATAGTTAAGCTCATATATAAGTGATCATGATGAAAAAATTGTATATATATACATGCCGATCGAATAAGAAACAATTTTGTACGTGGCCCACACGTCATACATGCAAGAAAAGTTTACATATGTATACGAGAGTTACTGTAATTAAAGAAAAAGACATGTCTCATTTCGAGGAAAAAAAAACTAAAAAAACGTGTTGCTATGTTCTTCTCTCATTAAATAAGGAATGGCCACCAATATTTGTCGTTGCTGACCATCTTAAAGCACGTAATTAACTAACTTAGTGGTGTTATATATGGAGATCCCCTTATTCCAAATAGAAAGGGCAAGTGATCAATTAAGTTAGCATATATAAAGCTAAACTGGCCTATATATTAATTTATTAAATTTGGTAAATTTTAGTCAATAAATAATTATTTAAATTTAATAATATTCATATATTTTCCTTAATATTAAACATACTTAGCTGTACTAGCTATACATCATCTAGTTACACCAATCTAATTTTTTAAACTGAGACCATTTCAAATTTTATTATATAGTTTTAATGTAATTCTAACCGATATAGTAGAAATTAATGGCTAGAGCATTAATTATTTTGATAAGTTATATATCATTAAACTTAAAACTCAACATCTAACACATCTGTGCATGATTTATCAAATGCAAAAAAATTTACTTAAAGATATTAAAAAAAATTAGAAGTTAAGAAGAATTAAAATATCAGTACTATAATTAAAACATAGGGATCTATTTCAAGTTTACATAAAGTTGCAGGGGTCTGGTCCATTTTTCACAGAGTTTAGAGGATGTAACCGATGCGGGGGGTGACCACATCCCTAGTGAGAGCGTAGCATATGGAGGAAGCGACGACGCATGGACAAACGAAGTCGGGAAACGCCGTTATATATATCGCGTCTCCAAAACCTTCCCAAATACGTACCCCAGCACTAATTACTACCCCTCTTATATAATATAATAATAATAAATAATAAATAAACATAATATTCCTTTCTCTCTTTCTCTCTCTCCTTTTATAAGCGCCCTCTTATTATTGTTGTTTTCACCCACTCTCGATTCCCATCCAACTCCCCCCCTAAACCCCCATCCTCTCTTCCTCTCTTCGTAGAGGCGACGAGGAAACCCCAAAAGGAGAACCCTTAATTCCTCTACCCACCTACGTTCCGTGCGAGGGATCGCGCTTGGCTCCGCCGCCGCCATGTCGTCGCCGCAGACTCCGGCGGCGGTGGCGGCGCCGCCCAAGATCTGCTTTAACACCCTCTGCAAGGAGAAATTGGAGGCGACGTGGAGGAAGGGGTGGCGCCTCCGCTCCGGGAGCTACGCCGACCTCTGTGCACGTTGCTTGTACGCTCTCTCTCTCTCTCTCGCTCTCTCTGTAGAGCTCATATTCCTGTTCTACGTACTCTTTCTCGTTTTGATCGTTCGAATCGATTGATGATTTGGCCTAGCTGCGTCTTTTTGCTGCTTCTTCATGTGGGATTCGTCCTTGTTACTCGATTTGTGCCATTGAAATGGCCCACTCGAGGCTAAGAGGCTTAAAAACCCTACTCTCATATTTGAAAGTTTAGTGAGTCTTTTCATGCTCTGGACACGGTAATTAATACTTGGTTTTGAGTAGTTTTGTCTCAAAGATTGCAAATTGGGATTTTGGATGGTTTGTAGGGTGCAAAATTTTTGGTTCTTGAACTGTGATAATGGGACAAATTTGGAGA
Source organism: Aechmea fasciata (assembly GCA_025177825.1). Classification (NCBI taxonomy): domain Eukaryota; kingdom Viridiplantae; phylum Streptophyta; class Magnoliopsida; order Poales; family Bromeliaceae; genus Aechmea; species Aechmea fasciata. Next base: position 7,487,251 of record CM045932.1, on the reverse strand, counting down.
AACTTAGATCTTTTTGTTATAGTGCACGTGCATTTACTATCGATCCTTGAGTGGGCCTTTGATGCTTTCGTGTCTGTGTTTGTGCCCTACTTTTAGTTGCACGTATGAGCAAGGCATGTTCTGCGAGACGTTTCATTCGGATGTTGCTGGTTGGAGAAACTGCGAGACATGTGGGAAGGTAAGAGAAGAATTTCTCCTTTTTATTTTCAGTTATATTCAATCTTGTAATATTATTAACCAAATCTCTATGTATTTTTCGTCAACATAGTTTATTAAAAAAAACTTTGTTTTGGGGCTATTTGATTGCGGCAAGAATTAGTTTTGCTGTATAAATACGTGTACTCAAAGAGCCACTTTAATTGAGCACAAAAACACCTAAAGAGACATATAGTGAAGCTGCTGTTAGTTGCTAGTTGTTAGTTGTTTACTTTCTCTAACTGTTTCTTCTTTTCTTTTTTCTTTTTTGTGTGCGCGCGTGCGTGTGTGTTTGTGTGTTTGTGCAGAGGGTGCATTGTGGGTGTATAGTCTCGTTTCATACTTACGCGCTTCTTGATACGGGTGGTGTTGACTGCATAACATGCGCCAGGAAATCCTTCGTGCTGGTAATATATAAAAGCGAACTACTTCAGTGTATTATTGGTTGTAAGCTCTTATATTCTTTTATTTGCATAGTTCTTACATGTTACTATTCTCTACTTAATTTCTGTTTCAAGCCTTTATGACTACATGTTTAAATTTAATAAAATTTTCTCCCTCGACAATTGTTGGTATTGAAGCTGCTGTCTTTGAAGGTGCCCTTGATTTTCTTATCTAGACGAATAAACATTCCATCAAAATGGTTATCCTTCTTTTTCCCTTGTTAATCCATATACAAAGTGAAGTCCCTTAGGAGGAAAACACATTTAAGTTGTTTTTCATTAGGTTTGCCCAGGTTACTCTTTTCCCCTTTGTTGTATGTCCCTTATTTAATTTTTGGAGACTTAAATTTGTACTGAGAAATTAGTGAGGAATGATACAATTGTACAACAGAGAAGAATAGAACAAAAGGATTTCTTATTTTTTTATTGCCAGCCCTTAATGCAGCGGCAGGTGTATGTGTCCTTATGCAGTCTCTTAGATGTTTCTGCATAAAAGTTTTCTGTTCATAGCTTCCTCGACTCCCTTCGCTTCTAATTCTCATGCTCTTTTGCAGACACCAAACCAGATGCTTCACGTAAAAAATTGGAAACCACCGACTGGCCCATTTCCTGGCCATTGGATGTGGAATGCATCTAGCAAATTGCAACAGCGGCTGCAATATGAGTTTGACAGGCCTAGCAATATTGAGAAATCTATTCCTGGAGTCCGATCTTCTATTTCTGCACAAGAGAAGAAATACGAAGATCTTCAGGAGAGAATAACATCTAGCACCCAAAATAACCAAATTATACGAGAAAGATATGCTAATGGGGATCCTTCTTTCTCATGCAATATATATCATAGAGATGATGGGAATCCGACTGCAGGGGAAACTGATCCTACATCTAAAGGATTGATTTCTGACCCTTGCTTGGGCTCTTCATCTGGAGTTAACCCCGAAAAACACCCAAATTTTCTCAAAGAGGATTCTTCGCCCGTGCTGCTTGGCTTGGCTGCGCAGTTCTCATCGCCTTCTAACGGAGGGAAGGACTCACCCAGGGCTATGCCATCTCAGCCACAAAGGCAAGTAGCTGCTGCTTCTTCGCAGAAGCAGTTTTTCTCTCACAATGCAGTTGATGTCGAAACTCAAGGCCAGATCCGGAATGGAAGGCCTCGGATGGATGCAAGGGCGCGTACTCAACTACTTCCTCGATATTGGCCTAGAATTACAGATCAGGAACTACAACAAATAACTGGAGAGTATCCTTTCTTCCTAAGTCATGAGTATAACATTAATCTGCATGCATTGTATTTGTTATTCTCTTTCAAAATATTTCATCAGAATATCCCCAGCTTGGATAGATGGATTTGTGGTCAATTAGCGAGCATATTTTCTTCCTAATTTATCTCAATTTCTTCTTAACTATAGTTCTAGTTCAAATTCCGTCATCACTCCATTGTTTGAAAAGATGCTAAGTGCTAGCGATGCTGGCCGGATTGGGCGTCTTGTGCTACCAAAGAAATGTGCTGAGGTTAGTCTTAGGTTTTATGGGCATTACAATAGTACTTTATTCTATTTTCCTTCTGTCTTGAAGATCAAAGAATTTCTAGATCGTATATATATATATATATATATATATATATATATATATATATATATATATATATATATATATATATATATATATATATATATATATATATATATATATATATTCTCTAGTGTGATAGCAACTGCGGTCTCCATGAATGCTTGTGTTCTCCTTTTGCATCTTTCAACCGGGATGTTTGACTTTGTTTTTCAGTATTTTGGAAGAAACAGTTACTTTCTAGTTATGTTGTTTCTGTTTTCTAGAGAGTGAAATTTCTATTCATTTACAAGTAGCTGTTGGTGTAGACTAAGCTTTATTTATCTGTCTACCTGATGAATCACTGAGTGTGGATGTTGGGGTCGATATTTCACTATGTTATTATATTGTGGCAGTTGCAGAAGTGTAATTTTCTTCTCAGTACAGAGCTTGACCTTATTTTTTTGAGGCTTGAAATTAATTTATTGTTTTAAATGCGTCTACTATTACATTTCTAGAACCGCCCTTTTGGCTATTCAAACTTCTAATTGAATTGTTTCTTCTGAACCAAAGGTTAGAAAAATGTATTCTAACTGATAGAAATAAATTTTCATGAAAGAATGCTTATGATTGTACAGGCATATTTTCCTGCAATAAATCAGCCGGAAGGCCTTCCTTTGAAAGTTCAGGATGCAAGTGGCAAGGAATGGGTATTTCAGTTTCGTTACTGGCCTAATAATAATAGCAGAATGTATGTCTTGGAAGGTGTTACACCTTGTATTCAGTCAATGCAGTTGCAAGCTGGTGATACAGGTCTCTCTCTCTCTCTCTCTCTCTCTCTCTCTCTCTCTCTCTCTCTCTCTCTCTCTCATATGCAAACATGCTCACTCTCTCTCTCTCTCTCTCTCTCTCTCATATGCAAACATGCTCACTTACAAAGTTATGCTGTAGCTCTCAACCTCAGAAGCCTTTCTTTGTTCCATGATGCTTTTACGGCATAACTAATCTGTTGTTGGTAGAAAATTATCTTGCAATGTATTGTACCTACATGTTTCTAAATTTTTCTCACTTAACCTTGTCATTTGCTGATTTACAATTTATGTCTCTAACATTATCTTGTTACTGTAATTAGACTTATTTTTTCATGCCCAGCTTCTCTTGCTTTTGACAACTAGCATTTGCTTGAAGGTTAATGTTAACAAGTGCAGAGAAGCTAATAGCTTTAGTTTGTTTTTTATTTCTTTCTTTTGAACTGTTCTTGTCAAATATGATTATACACTGGGATTTGAGTGTTCCCTTTTCCTTCATGATTGGCAGTAACGTTCAGCCGAATTGATCCAGAAGGAAAGCTGGTCATGGGATTTAGAAAGGCCTCTAGTATCTCAGCAGAACAGGTCTGTATCAAGTTTATAAATATGTTATTACATTGCATTTGTTACTACTTTCTAAGCTACTCAACAGTTGATGACACAACTAATGCTTTTGTGTGTGGAGTATACGTGCTTTTTTTGTTTTTTGTTTTTGTTTGCTATTGAATCTGTTATATGTGGATCAAGTTCTGCTTGTGTGGAGACAAAATCCACTAGTGCAATTGAAATAATTATTGAAATATCAAATCCTATATCTAGGTTGATGACATATTTCTAAGTTTTAGATGATGGTTGTTAATTACAGAGTTGAAGTTTAAGCTATTTCTCCTCATCAATCTATGCTCTTATCTGAAAACCACTCTAATCTTATTAACAATGTTACATAGGATATATTGGTTAGGAAGGTGTGCTTGAGTTGGAGCCTTAGAGGTACAATTGATGCTTTTAGTCGTAGGACTATGGCAATGTGTTAGACACCTTTTTATTTTTTGTTTCTTTGTATTAATGTTATCTTGTTTATATTTTCTATTAGGTATGATTTCCTTCTCTTATCAATTTGCAGAAGTATGGCCTCCTAGTTAGATTTTACTCCATTATTGCTAAGAATGCACTGTGAAAAGATGAAGTAGGCCTTTCTCATTTGAGGACTTCCTTTTTAATAAAAATTTACATGGGCAGGACACTCAAACTGTTAAGTCTGGCCCAGAGGGTGGGAATGAAAGCACTGCTGTGGACTCAAATGCAAACGTCCCTCTTCGACCACCTAAAGGCATTATAGAATCAAGAAATCCTAGTAGCCATGGAGACCAGGCAACCTTGCCTAAGTTTGACAAAGGAGGATTTATACAAAAGGATGGACCTCTCGGAAAGTCTTCGCATGGCCCTAGTAAAAGGAAAGGAAGCTCACTTGGTTCAAAGAGTAAACGCCTAAGGATTGAAAATGAGGACTCGATGGAGTTGAAATTGTCATGGGAAGAGGCTCAGGAACTGCTCCGTCCACCTCCTAACTCTGTTCCTTCTGTTGTTGTCATTGAAGGCCATGAGTTTGAGGAATTCGAGGTATGTCACCCTGCTATTTTCATTTGACTAAAGCTTTAGAATGATTTCTTGTAATAAACATATCAATTTCATATTATCTAAATAGATGAGGGTAGGTTTTTTGGGAGTTTTTGTTCTAGGCTGGTTATCCAAGCTTCTTTTTCAATCCTTTGTCTATTTGGTGTGCAAACTGAAAGTAATTTGTTGCGAGTTATACGAAGATATATCTATTTTATTTTAAGCAATGGGTATAAGAAAAGGGTATATTTTTTTCAAGTTACAGTAGGGGGATAATTTTCTGGTTAAATATCTAGTCAGTTGCTCAGATGTATGAAGCACCTCATGAGTAGAAGAACAAAAATACAATCCATTCTCACTTCAAAATATTGTGGTGCTTGTGGTAATAGGTGTTGAATAAGAACTTCTGCTGCTAGCTTTTAAGCAAGCCATAGGTCAACTTGGAAAGCTCCAAGTACCCTTTTTTTGTTGACATCAGATTAATACACATTTGATTATTTTTTAGTTCAATATTTTGTTATACATGTTGATATTTGATTGCCTTATTTTTTATTTTTTTTTCGATTTCCAGTGGAAGTTTCTCTACTCGATATTCATAGGTAAACCTGTTGAGGTGAAAAGAAACTTGAATTAGCTGATAATCTTCCTTAATTTTCTCTACTTTTACTACATAGTATGTATTGTTTTCTTTGCACGTTAGTGCACTTTACTGAGGATGGGGAGCTGAACTGTCAATATTAAACTTAACTAGTATAATGTGAGCTGTCTTTCCTTGAAAATATATTTAGATATCGTTATGTTTAACTAGACGGTGCGCCCATTTCTTTGGCCTAGTAATTCAATGTCTAAATTCTATCAGTGGTCATTATTGGTAATTGCAATATTCTGCGTATATTTTTCTTTGGATATTTCTGTACGTGCAGTTGTTTGAGTAAATAGCAAATCTACTTGTTATGTTATGTTATGTTGACATTGATATCATGACAGGAAGCACCAGTGCTTGGAAAGAGGACGTATTTTATTACAAACCTAGTCGGGTAACCTCTACATCCGTAACTATTAAACTAGAAAACTCTATTACAAGGTTGCATGCTAATGAGGAATATTTTATTACAATCGAGGAATATTTTTGCTTTTTTTTTTTTTTGTATCAAATTCTATGAGGAAATTTTGACAAAAACAATTCATTTTTATGTGTGCTAACAAAGAAACTGTTGTTCATCAGTGATAGTCATCAATGGGCTCAGTGTGAGGAATGTTCAAAGTGGAGGAAGCTGCCAGTAGATGCGCTTCTGCCTTATAGATTTCTATGTTCTGACAACAAATGGGATCCTGAAAGGTGAACTGGGATTTTGACTGTCAAATATGAATTCTGTTCACACCTTGTCACTAATACGTGTTCCAAAAATAGCTATTCTTGTTTTCAATGATTAAGTTTATGCAAAACAGATGTTCCATGTCGATAGAGGTGCCATTTTATGGTAGAACTCTTCATGCTTTTCTGAAATTGTTGCAGCATGTCGTGACTAGTGGCAAGTTAGACATTTTGGCTTTTATGAATCCATGTGATGCTCATTTTCTTACCCTTTTCCATTCAAAACTCACTTGTTCTTTCTCTGTATTTATAGGTCCTCATGTTTATCTGCGCAGGAGTTAAGCCTGGAGCAGCTAGCCGAACTGATTCCTACTAAAAGTGGTACATTACACTTCATGCCCCTTTATTCTATTCTGTCTAACTAGTTGATTGTTTTTTGTACAACAATCCCTTTGCTGCTTCACTGGTGGATAGTCTGTGAACAAAAATGCAGGGATGAGTGTTTCGTTGCTAATAGGAAGAAGGGGAATAACTAAAACTGCCATCTATTTGAGGAAGGAATATTGATATAGGATTTTTTTTTTCTTTTTTAATTAAGTGGCATTACAATATTGGTCTGGTCTAGTGATGCCGAAGCCTTAGAATTTAAAGTGTGCATATTAAGTTGGTAAGAAGCAAAAAATAAAAGTGATTCATATTAGAATTACAGCATTAACAAGTCTATACAGTTGCATAAAAACCATGTTTATTGATGATATGGTACCGTCATGTGGTTGCTATTGTAAGCAGAATTTACTTACTTGGTTATGGATCTATGGTAGTCGTGAAAGGTTTTGTCTGAGAACTGATAGTCTGCACTCTGAGCCAAACTCTTAGAGGCACTATATGTTGGACTTGTTTAAGAAGAATTTTCCTAAATGAGTGATACGTAACCGTGGAAATGGACCAGATTGCTAGACCACTCATTGCATGTTTAAAATATTGTTGAGAGCGGCCAAGTTGGTTAATAACCTGGTTATGAATAGTTAACAGCAGTGTGAAATGAGATGGAAAATGGCCTGTCGATTTCCGGAGAATATGTTGAATTGTAATTCCTTTTACAGCGAAGGTGATTATCTTTGACCAAATATATTTTGACTACTTATTTTTAATCACACTGCCTTCTGGGGATTGGTGCAATGCTCCATTTCGGTATTTGAGTTTGGGAAATAAGTCGACATTCTTTTTGCATGTAGGGGAAGGCTGTGAGAAAGCCCTTACGCAGCATGTTATTGGAGCAGTAAGGAGCTTATAGTAACGTCAATTCCTTTGCGAACTTGCAGGACCTTCGAGAAGGCCTAAAGTGAAGGTAGAAGCCGAGAACATTGAAGTTTCCGACGGGCTTGACACCCTGGCCAACCTGGCCATTCTCGGGGAGGCAGAAGCGGCTTTTCCGAGCAGCTCATCTGCCTCGCAGCAGCCGACTACAAAGCATCCACGGCACCGACCTGGGTGTACGTGCATCGTGTGCATCCAACCCCCAAGTGGGAAGGGCCCGAAACACAAGCAGACCTGCACCTGCAACGTCTGCTTAACAGTGAAGCGCCGCTTCCGGACCCTCATGCTCCGGCGTGAGAAGCGCCAGGAGGCAGAGACCGCTCGCAAGCAGCAGATACAGAAAGAGCTGCAGCAGCAGCTTCTCCCTCCAGCCGCTGGCATGTTGCTGCCACAGCCATTAGGGCATGATCCTTCATCAACTGGTAGCATTATTAACACCAACGGTAATGGCAACGGCAACGGCAACGGCAACAGCGTTTCCCCTAAGAAAGTTGTTATGAGTAATGAAGGTCTTGCTGATGAGGTCTTGGAGCATAAGAAGGTGATGGTGCCGTTATCTTCTCCTCTTAAGGCCCAGATTGATTTGAACATACAGCCGGAGAGGGAGGAGGAGCCGTCGCCGAAATCGGATGCTTTAGGCATTATGAAACTCATACGGGATCCTGCCACTTGAAACTCATGCGGGGTCCTGCCACTCTACGTGGCCTTGAAATAGGGTACTCAGGCTTCGGGCATACTAGAGTTTCCTGCTACCATCCTCCATGTTTGAGGTTTTAGTCGGAGAATGGTGGAGATGGTGGCGCCTTACATGGATTCTCTTCTTGTTATTTAACCTCCTGTTGTTATGTTCATTTAATTGGGAAGATTGCTTAAGGTTTCTGTGAGTCCAGCTTGTGTAAGAGACACAGCTAGTATCAGGCTTCCTGAATTTCATATATGATAATTATGATAATTAATGGCTGGATGATTATATGTGGAAACTTGATGTGTAATTTTGTAATAGGCTTATATAACAAATTTGTTTTGATCAGTATTTGAACTTTGGTTTCTGCATATGCTACAACTGGGCTTTACTTTTTGCTAGCTGAAGCTCGAATTCCTTTCTCTTCCTCTTCCATGCATGGAAGGAGAATCCTCTGCTCCACCCTGATAGAAAAAATTGAAAGGAGCTACTTGCTTAGAAACAAATAATAATGATAACAATAATGTTTTTATTAATAAAAATTTAATTAAATAAAAGAAATAAAAGTTTAGATGTTAAGTGAAAGATTTAGTAAAGAAGAAAGCGACACATCACACACGGGGAAAGAGGCACCGGGCGAGGTGCGAGATTGTCGCACAGGTCGGACTAAACCCCGTCAAAACTGAAAACTTTCTATTTTGGGTAAGTTACGAGACATACCAAAAATGACTTTACGATCGGTCTATTTTCGGCAAGTCTCGGGTTCTTACCCGAAATAGAAAGTTTTCACGAAACTTGGGCGCACCTCACGTTAAATGGACCTTGCGAGGGCCGCTCCTAGGCCCATTTGGTCCATCTTATTCTTGGGCCATGGGCCATAGTGCGCACCCCTCCTAATGTCTCCATTAGCCCGAGCAGATTTTGTAATTTAATCGGGCCGTCCTATATTGGGCTGGGATTTGTCCCAGCCCGGCCTTCTAAATCGATGTCTACTCTGACGATTGTGAGGCCCAGTTTTTTTAGATCTCGGCCCGTTCAGATCTTGCTCAGCCCCTCCTCGTAAGGCCCATTTAACGGCAGGCCCGGCAACTTCTTGTTCCAAAAATGGAAACGTTCTATTTCGGGTAAAGTCGTTTTTGGCGTGTTTCGTAACTTACCCAAAATAGAAAGTTTTCGTTTTGGACCGGAAATTTAATCAGGCTTGTTCCAAAAATGGAAACTTTCTATTTCGGGTAAAGTCGTTTTTGGCGTGTTTCGTAACTTACCCAAAATAGAAAGTTTTCGTTTTGGACCGGAAATTTAATCAGTCGCAGCAGGGGAACTCACAGTAAAATGGGCCTCAATGCTTGCTCGTGTTATTACCTACCGTTATCTACCGTATTATTTAGGGATTACATATCTGTGGTGCTACTTAATTGGAAAACTACTCAAATCACAAAAATATATGGTTTTTTTTTTTTTCTTTTGAAAAATCTTTTTATACGAAGCAAACAGCCCGATGTTGCAACTTGGTCCTACTACTTTTTGCCTTTCAAGTTTGACGAATATTGCGATTTAGTCCGCGACGAATAAAATAAGTCTTGTATCATGTTCGGATTAAAGTTATGCAAAAAAAAATATATATATAATTCTTGAAAATGAAAGAATATTTTTGACAATTATAGACCAAAAGAGCAATACAAGTAAAAGTTTTAAACTTAAAAAGTTGAAAAAGTACAGAAACCAACTTGAAGTAGCAGGATGGTGCACACACATTTTAGTCAGCATTATATGATATGAAAAATTGCAAGTAAACTAGGCCTAGGCCTAAGTAAGTTTAATTTCTTTTCTGAGAGATAGATAACACACTATTCACTTCACTTCACTTATTTATTTAGAAATAAATTTAGCTAAAAAGATAAATCAATTAAAATTCGAACTTAGGTCCTTAGGTACCAACCGCAAAATTTACCACTTGCTTTAGGAACTGTCAGTAAGTAGGTCATTGATTTGGGCTTTCAAAATCAGTGTACTATGTGACTCGATAAGAGCCTGTGGCTATCTAAACTTTGAAAAGCTAAACTATTCAGTGCAATGCCCTGTAAAACAGATTCTGGGTTGTATCAGTATCACAACAACCTTCTCGCAAAAAGCGTCGTGCATGGCGAAACCTAGAACACATCGACAGCCGGCAAGGTCTCCTCTGCCGCCACGTGGCTCACCTCTGTTAGCCACCCCCAACGAAAAATTCAAAATAAGCCAAAGGCGAAGTCAAAACTATACTAAACCGCCTCTACAGCACAGGTTATTCCTGCAGGCCCCGGCGTCCTAATCTTCTCCGTCACTCTTGAAGCAGAGTGTGCGTCAGAGAGAGAGAGAGAGAGAGAGAGAGAGAGAGAGATGGAGGCAAGGCATGCGCCATGGAGAACGCCGCCTCGCGAGGTGTCGTCACGCTTCCTCGTCACCTCTCCAGCCTCCTCTCCTGTATCCTCGCCCCGCAATCACCGCCACTCCTCCTCTTCCTCCTTCTCCACCACCAACACCGGCACCAGCACTAGCACCAGCACCAGCACCCTCTCTCGCAGCCTCTGGCCCTCCTCTAAGAAGCAACCCACCACCCTTGCTGATCACCTCGATAAAGACCGAAATTCACTCTTCTCAGACCGCAATAACCCTGCTCCGCCGCCAGAACCACTCTTCCGCCAGAAGAGCTGCTCAAACTACTACAGCCGATTTGAAACGGACAATCACGACAAGAACGAAAAGAAGATCGCAAGATCAGCGTCCAAGGGCGGATCCACGCGTTACATCAGCAATAAGATCCCATCATACGGATCCTCAAGTCCTCGCCGTCATGTAACCCTAACTCCCGGACGGATCATTTCAAATCCTCGTCATAATATAACCCTAACTCCCGGTCGGATCATTGATAACGCTGTTGGGCGCGACTATGCAAGCTCCGAATCTGAGCGCAGCGAGACAGCCAACATATCAACTGCAAGGTCTGTCAAGTCGTCGGCGCTCATGAGGGCGAGATCGGTTGGAAAGGCAACGACGATGATGCAGTGGGCACTATCACCAGGCCTGCGGCCCCCGTCACCTCCGGCGGTCAATGCGACAGCAGCAGCAGAGAAGGTTTTGTCAAGCCTGCGACCACCAAGCCCGGCAAAGGGGAGGAAAGTTGGAAGCTTGATAAGCTTGGGGTTGGACCATCTCTTCAAGAGGAAGTCGAGTTCGGCACATGTAGGAGGGGAAGCGGGGCATCGGCTTAGGATGATGAACAACCGTCTGATCCAGTGGAGATTCGTCAACGCGAAATCAGACGCCGTCAATCGAATCAAGCTCGCCAGCGCCCAGGTGCGTGACGATTTCCTTTATCCCACCTAAATGGAAATCAGGAAATATTATTGGCAGCAACAAATTTAATCCTACATCCCCTGTGCACTGAATCCTCCCATCCACTCATTTCATCTCCTATTTCAACAAACCATCCACGAAAAATTGCGCCTCAAAAATCATCTACAGATGCTTGATTGCCGACATAGTCAGTACAGGATGTTAAAGTGATAAACACCTTTTCATTTGCAACAAAAATTGAGAAAGGATACTGTGTAGGCGCAGCTGCTGAGCGCATGGGCCAGAATCTCAGAGCTACAGAGGAGGGAGGCGCACAAAAGGATGCAGCTGCACAAGGAGAAGCTCCATCTTAAGCTTAGCTCCATTCTCTCTTCCCAGGTCAGTCAAATGGTCCCTACCATACCACCTAATAATAATATATCACATACCTTCCCTCTTGCTTGCATGTAATTAGTGCTGGTGTAAAGAAAACTACATATCAAATAACATCTCTGCTTAGCAAGATCAATTTAATAAGAAAAGCAAATGAACAAAATGAGAAACAACAGCCTAGACAACAATAACGGCACAAGCAGTATCAATCAATGGCGGTGGCAACCGTGGCAGTGACATGTGTACATACATAATGGTGACAGATGAAGGGACTGGACGGATGGGGGGCCATGGAGAGGCAGCATGCATCAGCCCTCTCGACCACCGGTGACCGACTGCAGGCTGCAGTCTCCAAGGTGCCTCTTACTGATGGAGCTACGGTATGTTGTCGACTCACCTCCAAACTCTGTATTGTAGAGAATGTATGCTGATACTAACAAAGCTAATATTACGGTTGACAGAGAAATACATTGAGACCTACTCACTACTATTCACTATCTGATCTATACTAGTAATCGTAACTCTATTATTGTCATCTAGCAAAACCTTAATTACTGAACCAGTTGACAAATACTTTGTAGGCGGACCTAAAGCCTCTCTCCTCAACACTACGACAAGCAATGGATCATGCTGGCACCATCCAGACTGCAATGAATGGATTCATACCAACAGTAAGTAACATTTTAGCACAATTAAGATCTACAAGATGCCAAGAAGCACAGATCCACGTGCTGTCAGATCAACTCACACCAACGGTTTTCTGACGCACATTCTAACCTGAATGAATCTAGATTGTAAAACCTGCTTGGCATTTGTATTACTACTAACAAACTGAGCTACTAATGTAATGTGGTTAAAGGCTCAGAAAATAGCACCAATGTTACTGGATCTCACACGGGTGGTTAGCAGCGAGCAAGCTCTTCTAGAGGAATGCTACGAACTTCTAGGTTTTGCTTCCACACTACAAGTAACAGCTCATCCATCCTATCAATTCTTGTAGAAAATATAAATAATTATCTACCACCAAAATGGTCTTTGCGCAATATATGTAAACTATAATTCATGGAATTTTGCAGATGGAAGAGCAAAGCTTGAGGTGCCATGTAATCCAACTATACAATAAGAGACTGGGAAAAGGCTAATGCTATGATTCAAGACGAAGAACAATCCTACAACATTATGCTTGAGGAAGATAATGCTCTCCTCTGGCAAACCAAGCATCAGACCGAGCTTTTGCAGTACTAATAGAACACGCATGCCAAGTGGGTAGAGGGACATCATTACCCAAAGAAAATCAGGCACTTTCAACTCTTTTCAACAGGATTAAATCAACTCCAAAGAAGAAAATCAGACAGGGAAGGCAAACGTGTAATATAACACTATTTATATTGATCACATGAATACTCAAACTAACCAAAGGAGTTATGCAATGCATATTATTCACTGATAATTTATGCCTTCTTTGGAGAGAAAAACAATAGTACTCAGGATTACTAGATGAATTTTGACGTGAAGTATAGAAAAATATCCTCTTCAGCTAATCAACAATCGTATACAGACTGAATCTACTCTAAAGCTTCTATTGCAATCAGTTAATGATTAACTATATGTCAGAGCTACAAATATGCATAGGTCTACGAATGCAGCCTTTAATAAGCGGAGATCCTGCTTATCTTCAATCTAAAATAGGTGCTGAAACAAAGCCAGGCATGCTAATTCCTCACAAAATTTAATATCTACTACACTACTTTTTGTAATTTTTAGATGTGCTACAGAATCATTTTCTTCACCTAATTTGGTTGTTCCATTGCTCTGAGATTGCACTTCTAGCTCCATAAGACACGGAAAAATCCTGAATACTATCACTTCACCAGATATTTATTTGGCAATTGCGAGAAGTTAAACTAGCAAGGTGAGAGGGACAACTAGGAGGGGGGGAAAAAAATCCACCAATGCAAAATGCAAACTCCTAGAACCAGTTGAATACTCACCCGTGTTTAAGCTACCAGCGTCTAACTCCTCAACTAAAATAGCAGTACTCTGTTAAAGAATCTAATCAGCAACAACGGACAACACTCCTTCAATTCAAAATCTTGACATGAATGAATAAAATCAGTTTCCCTTGATTACAATGCAATGAAGAATTTAGCCTATATTGGCATACTGTTTACTGGGCAATCCTCCTTGTAACACCATATGTGAATCCCAAACAGACCGGCTGGAGTGCAATACTGCAGAACCTATGTGCAGAAAAAAGGTTCTCTTGTTTTGCTGAATAATAGAAGTTAGCGGTGGGGTTAAAATCAAATGCAGAAAACTCTTGTAAGTTCATCAGATGTATATATTAACTTGATAACGAATGCAAATCGCGATATATTTTCTTTTTATTCCTGGATCTAGCATTCCAACAACCCTTCTAAACCCGCTAAAACAGCACAAATCTATTATCTACAAATCAGAGCGCATCATCATAAATCATAAAGAGCAGTTTGCGTTCGGCAAATTATTAGGTCACATCTGATCGACAGCAGCAAAAGCGGCAGGCAGGTCTTTTATTTACAGCACAGCACAGAAACAAAGACGAAACACCGGACGAAATTAACTAATGATGATACAAGCGAGGTGGGGGGGGAAAGGAAACGACCTAAGACAGGCGCCGGCGCGGGGGCAAATGAATAGCAAGAGAGGGATCAGGATCCGGCGCTGGGCAGGGCGGCCATGAAGGAGTTGTAGGAGGAGTCGAGATCGAAGTGGAGCTGCCTGGACTGCTGTTCGGTGAGCTCGTCGGCGGCGCCCATCTTGGCAAGCCTGGAGAGCCACTCCCTGACCTTGACCTTGCCCTCGAAGTCGGGGGGCAGGATGGCGCCGAGCTTGGCGAAGGAGGCGGAGAGGTCGGAGAGGAGGGGGTGGACCTGGTCGACGGCGACCATGTTGAGCTTGACGGCGTCCATGGCGGTGATGAAGTGCTGGACGCACTGGGCGATGGCGGAGGCGGAGGAGGCGGCGGCGGAGGCGGAGGCGGAGGAGGCGGAGGCGCGGTGCTCGACGGTGGCGGGGACGCCGGAGACGAGGAGGCGGTTGAGGGCGGCGGGGCAGTCCATCTTGTAGGCGTCGGCGAAGCGGTCGACGGAGGGGACGGCGTCGCGGAGGGACGAGGACAGGGTCTTGAACTGGGCGATCAGCTTCAGGCACTCCGCCTCGTACTCCGCGGACGACACCAGGTCCCGCACGTACGCCTTCTCCAGCTTCTCCGTCGTCTTTATGATCGCGTACAGATCCGCGAGGCTGTCCAGGAGCTCCCGCTCCCGCTTGTCGTGCCACAGCTTCACCTCCATCGCCTTCGCTACAACCGCTACCTCCGGGAGATCGACGTCGAGATCGGGCTAGGGCTAGGGCTAGGGATTTTAGGGTTTCGTCGGAGGATCTTATAAGATTTCGACGACGATAGAGCTCTCCTGTGGCCTGTGGGTGGCTTGGCTTCGATCCGATCGTCGTCGTCGGAGAGAGCTATTAGATTTTCTAGAGGCTCAGGATGATTACGGCTTCTCCGAAGGAAGCGACGGGGAAGAGGGGGGGAAAATGTAGAGAGGGTCGGCTATGGCGTATTGCTTCGCATTTGATCGAGTCAAATCTCAGCACGTATTAAAGCCCAAACGAGTGCCGCTTAAATAGGCTGGCTTGTTTTAGAACGGGTTTCAAGCCAGAACCACCGCAAAGTCGCAAACCCGACCAACCTAGGAGAGGATTGAGCCCACACAACTGTGGGCTTTATAGTGTAATTCGCCCAGATCCCAGGACACTTATAAGCTTTAACTTTTGGAAAACTTATAAGACCCACAGGCCAAGACTGTAGACTTAGATCTTATTGGACCGTAGCCCAAAATAAAGCTCAACTTTAGGCCTGGTGCACAGCACATATCCTAGAAAGGGGCCGATGGCCTCAGTAATACATGTCCGAGAACATTTCTCTTCTTTAAAATAAAAATAGCCAAACTAGCGACCAAATTAACCATCAATGAAACGCACAGATCACCCACTCCAAGCTTGTTGTGGAAGGCTACACAAATCAATGAATGAAATAAAAAAAAATCCAACATAACAACAAAAGATTGCAACCAAAGAAACCACACACACCAAAATTCTCCGATCGAGTCCCAAAGAAGGGGAGTAGTTATATATAATATAACACACATCGACTCTCTTCTTCCTAATTACTCTCTCATCGATCCTTTCTCCTCATGTATATGTATGATCTTTCTCATTTTACCCAGGGCGGCTGTGCTAATTAAATATTTCTGATCTGATATCAAAGTATCAAACAAGTTTCACGGCCTTTCGATCTGCTTCATTAATTTATTACTTAATTAACGGATTAATTAATTGGTGGTTCGTTTGCTGTTGATCATGTCCATGTATTGCTTGAAGGACTCCTGGCGCTGCAGCCGCATCTCCTCGTTGAACTTGTTAATGAAGGCCTCCACGCGCCGGTTGAGCTCGTCCTGCCCCAGCGAGGCTTCCCCCCTCCTCAGCCTCCCCCCCGACCCCCGCGACGGCGAAGGGGACGACGCCCTCCTCGTCCGCTCCTGGAAAGTCTCCGACTTCCGCATCGCCGCCGCCGCCGCTGGGGGATCGTCGGCGGATGCGCGGGGGCGCGCGTCCCACGTGTCTGCCTTCTTCAGGTGGCGAGCCAGCGGCACGGCACGCCCCTCCGTGATCGTCCGCCACGTGCTCTCCAGCGTCTCGTTCCTCTTCGGCCGGACCACCCCCAACACCTTCCCTGCGTGAGTTCACGGCAATACCACCATTCCAAATCAAACTTCAAACAAAAAATTAAAAAAAATGGCATTCTAAAATAGATATAAGTGAACTATGTATGTGTGGGCCTTTTCACGGGCCGTGGGTTGAGATTTGCCGTACCGTCGGGGCTGGGCCTGGCGCTCTTCTTGCGGCTGAACCTGGAGGAAACCAGCGGTTTCTCCTCCCTTGAATTCGAATAGCATTCCGTCGTCGTCGTCGTCCTCCTCCTCCGCTTAGGCGACCAGCTCGACCTCGATATCACGAACTCCTCTTCCTCCTCCTCCTCCTCCCCCTCCTCTTCGGCCTTCGCCGCCGCAGCCGCTCCCGTAACTTCGACAGCGTCGTAGTCCTCCGCGACATCGATTTCCTGGGGCGGAGAGGCGACGGAGATAGTCGTTGGGGGCCCGGATTCCGGGGGGTTATCGCTGAAGCGGGAGGAGGCGGCGATGGAGAGGATGATGGCGTTGATGACGAGGTAGAGGTACGGCGGGGTAAGCCACTCCAGGACCGATCCGTACAATCGGGGGAGATCATCGGCCACGAACCCCACGATCGACGGCCCTGCTAGACGGAGCACCACCGCCGCCCACACCACCGCCGCCGAAGCCGCCGCAGCCTTGATCGACCTACTCCTCCTACCATACCCCATCATCATCATCATCATCGCCCTACTCCTCTTCTCTCTCTCTCTCTCTCTCTCTCTCTCTAATGAGAGATGATGCTTCTGGAAAATGGGTGGAGAAAAGAAGAGGAGGCGGGGGAGCTTGGAAGATATAAAACAGCGGGATGGGGTTTGGAACCGTTGGATCTATCACTATGAGGTCTCAGCCGTTGGTTATCATAGAGAGCTCTCTGCTCGCCAGCTCCACAGACCGAGTGACCCGCCGCTCAAACTTAATTCCAAAAAAAATTTGTACTCAGCCTACAAACACAAACTCCGGATTTCTGAAATTACTAATTTGTCCTCCACAGCTTCCGGGTTCATTTCCTGCGTTGGCCACTTCTATGAATCAAATCAATCAATGCTCGCAGGGTCGGAATTTTATTCGGTAATACACGACCGCCTCAAAAGGGTAATGCTGGGAATACATGCAAGTGTCGCTAATATATATCCAGAGGGAGATTATGGCACGGAAATGGGGCTTGATCGAACGGATGAGATTGGCCTCACGCCTAGTGGGGATAGGGATTGCTGGTATTTGGATTTAAACCGGCCCTTTATTAAAGGCTACGGCAAGCAGGACGAGAGTCTCCAACGGTCGAAAAATAGACCGTTGCCCCACCTGCGGAGAGATAGAGAGAGAGAGAGAGAGAGAGAGAGAGAGAGAGAGAGGGAGGACGAGGCGAGTGGTGGTGGGTCCCATCCGTCGCAAACTCTGCCGACCTTTATTGGTTTGCGCCTCGAGATGCGGATCCAACAAGGCTCCATGAAAACTTTTTGAGTTTTTTTTTCTTTTCAATATTCGGTGTACGGGAAACTGGAAATTTTCATGCGCAACAGCTGTTCCTCTGATTCTCAATTCTCATTGGAAGAAAGTTCATGATGTGCAAAAAATTGCATCAGCCTTCCGTACGCATATATACCTTTTAATTTGCTTTTGTTTTTTCTTTTTTCACCTGTGGATTATATTTTTCAATATTTTGACATGAAATTTGACTAACCGGTAACCAGTGTAAGGTGGTTGGTGCGTGCTCGCACGGCCGGTTTTTTTTTTTTCTTTTATTTTATTTTATTTTGACCAACAGACCACTCCCGGCCTGACTGACTCACCACGAATCCTAGACGGAGCTAACTTTCAGCCAGGCGGATGCAGAACCACCAACCATTTCTATATATTTTAAAAAATATTTATAATTTTTATGTTTAAAAATTAAAAATTATTATCATTATTATTTTTAAAATAAAAAGATAGATTTTGGTACAATGGACCAAAATATTTTGGTCCATTGTACCAAACTGCACCTCCCAAGGTCTGCTAGGCAAACCTTGGGAGGAGAGCTCCTGGAGAGGAGGGCCTCCCCAGCAGCTCAGACCACATGGCCCAAGGCATCTAGCAGTTTCCTTGAGCCATGCGGTCCGGGCCCGGCTGACACGGCCCAGAGCCTCGGGCCGGCCCGGCCCGGCCCGGCACTTATGCTACAGTACTCATGCCGGGCTTTAACCCAGACTGAGGCCGTGCCGGGCGGCCCACGTGCCGCCCGGCCCGTTTTACACTCCTACTAATAATAGCAAACAAGGCCATAGGATTTTACTCTTTTTTTTTTTTTTTTTTTTTTTTTGGCTCTTACTTACCTCTTGTCAAATATGAACCCCTTAATTAGAAGAGTTGGTTACTCAGCAGCTACCTTTACCTGACTCTTAATAAAAAAATCCCACAACTTCTATTTCCTTCTATTTCAACACCACCTCTTTTTTTTTCTCTCTTTCTTTTTCATCTTCCTTTACGAGTATAAAAAATTCCTTACAAGAGTAAAATCACCAAACACAGCGTTAACCAACACAAAAAATCGACGATCTTTGCATAGGAATGCACGCAGAAGCCACATTTAATTTATTGCTATCTTGTTTGTAGTAAGAGCAACTTGTCAAAAGCCGTGGAAAAAAGATCCACGGCTTAGAGTGGAGTGACCGCTTTGGCTCTCCACAATCCACAAATCTAAATTAAACGCAGCCGGGATGGCCCAACGCCATTATTATTATTATTGAAATGAAAGTGCGGAGAAAGAGGACTCAGGCTCATCCCGTAGTACCTATCGCTCACGACGTCCAGGGCCCCACATGGACACAGAAGAGGGATGGATTTTAGTTTATATTCTACTCTTTTCTTTTTGACTAACTGCAAATCTGCAATGCTTTGAGAGCACAGGCCAATATATGTATGTATATAAAACGATAAGCACTAATGCCTGTCCATATATGGTGTGATACATGCAACATTATTAGAATTCTCACATACCTTCATGATGGCAGTGCTACTGCGCTTTCTTCTCTTCCTATCTTCAATATATGTAATGAAAGCTGCCGCAGTTTTGCTCGGCCACGGCAACGAGACGGACCTGGCCGCTCTGCTGGCTTTCAAGGAAATGATCGACCCGAAGTCCGAAATGCTGAGCTCGTGGAATGGGACCCTAAACTTGTGTGTGTGGGAGGGAGTCGCATGCAGCCGGAGGCATCCCATGCGGGTGGTAGCCTTGGAGCTTCCGGCACGCGGCCTAGCGGGTCCCATCTCTCCCTCCATAGGGAACCTCACTTTCCTTCGCACAATCACCCTCAATGGAAACAAACTCTCTGGAGAGATCCCTTCCACTCTCGCCCGGCTGCGCCGGTTGCGCTTCCTCAATCTGACGGACAACTTACTCCAAGGTGTGATCCCTGCCAACATAAGCTATTGCTCTCAACTTAGGCACATAGGTCTTAGCGACAACCAGCTACACGGCACAATTCCACCGGAGATTGGATCTTTGCCAAAGCTTCGGGCATTGTTTCTTGGCAATAACAGTTTCACAGGAGTCATCCCCCCTTCACTAGGTAATCTTTCATTCCTCAATGGACTATCCATCGGATTGAATAATTTGGATGGGCCAATCCCCGATAGCCTCGGTCGACTTACCAACCTAGGCTTCTTACACTTGCCCGTTAACAATCTTACGGGCCCGATACCTCCTTCTTTGTTCAATTTATCGTCTTTCTACTACATATCCTTAACAGCGAACCAGCTAGAAGGTAGCCTCCCAGACAATATTGGAAATAATCTGCCTATCCTTAATTACCTTCTCTTGGGTGGAAATCGCCTCGCTGGAACTATTCCAGCTTCATTGTCAAACATTTCACAGCTTGAAATGTTCGAACTCGCAATGAATAATTTTAGCGGGCGGATACCTTCTGAAATTGGGAGGCTGCAAGCTCTTGTTTCTCTGGATTTGGAAGGCAATCAGTTGGAAGCAAGTGGTCCTGAGGACTGGTTGTTCTTTGAATATCTGACAAATTGTAGTAGCATACAGCAGTTGGCGCTCGACTCTAATCGGCTAGGATGGGAGCTGCCTGCCGTGATTGCCAACTTGTCCACGCAGCTCGAAGTGCTTGCCCTGGATCACAATTATATTTCTGGAAGTATACCTCCAGGTATAGGAAATCTGGTAGGTCTTGAAGCGCTCGCATTATCTTCCAACTATCTCACAGGCATCATCCCACAAAGCATTGGGAAACTTAGCAGGTTGCAGAAACTGTACCTGGAAATCAACAACTTGACAGGGCTCATTCCTTCTTCCCTTGGAAATCTCACCCAACTGAACAGTCTTATTGTAGCTTTCAATAACTTACAGGGACCGATTCCTACCACCCTTGGAAATCTGCAACAGCTAACTCTTTTGGACCTCTCTCACAACAAGCTTAGTAGTTCCATACCCAAAGAAACTTTTGTCCTGTCATCTCTCTCCCAATACCTGAGCTTGTCTTACAATTTGCTAGTTGGTTCCCTTCCTTCGGAAGTGGGTGGTTTGACAAACCTAAGATCATTAGAAGTCTCAGGAAACAGATTGTCGGGCAAGATCCCTGATGCTCTGGGCAATTGCCAGGTCATGGAATACCTGTTAATGGACGACAACAACTTCCATGGGAACATTCCGCAAACCATGGGAAACATGAGGGGCCTTCAAGTGCTAAATCTCACACAGAATAACTTGTCGGGCCTAATTCCTGATGCCTTGGGCAGTATATACGGCTTGCAAGACTTATATCTTTCTCACAATAATTTCTCAGGGCCCATCCCAAAAATCCTTCAGAACTTGACCAATTTACTCGAGTTAGATCTAACCTTCAACCATCTTGAGGGTGAGGTACCGAAAGAGGGGGTTTTCAAAAATGTGAGTGCATTATCAATCCTGGGAAATAACGGGCTGTGTGGCGGCATGTTACAGCTTCATTTACCTGCATGTCCTACCCCCATAAGGTCTCCTAGAAAAAAAAGATTGCAAAGATATGTTAGAATAGTGATACCGATAACCGGAGCAACTCTATTCTTCATTCTGTCTTTGCTCGCAGCTTTGTTGTTTTATCAAAAATTTAAATTAAGAAAGAAAGATGCATCATTGACGCAAGAAAGTGAGGATCAATATCCGAAAGTTTCTTATGGAGAATTATTGAAAGCAACTGATGGGTTCTCGCAAACCAATTTGATAGGGAAAGGAAGATATGGCTCTGTGTACAAAGGCACTCTAAGTTACAATCAAAGCACCGTAGTCGCCATCAAAGTCTTTAACCTTCAGCAGTCAGGGTCTTCTAAAAGCTTTATTGCCGAATGTGAGGCACTAAGAAGAGTTCGCCACCGTAGTCTCATCAAGATCATTAGTTGTTGTTCGAGCATTGACTACCAGGGTAACGATTTTAAAGCCCTGATCTTTGAGTTCATGCCTAATAACAGTTTAGAAAGCTGGTTGCATCCGGAGGTTGATGACTCACAACCATGTAAAACTCTCAGCCTACCTGAGAGGTTGAACATTCTGCTTGATGTTGCCGATGCGCTGGATTATCTTCACCATAGTTGTCAGCCAGCAATTGTACATTGTGATATGAAGCCGAGTAACATCCTTCTTGATCAAGAAAAGTGCGCACATGTTGGAGATTTCGGGCTCGCGAGGCTCCTGCCTGAAGTTGTAAGCACTTCTTTGGTTGATTCAAGAAGCTCTATAGGGATAAGAGGATCTATTGGTTATGTTGCTCCAGGTAACTCAATTTCCGCTATGTTAACATTTACAGCCATGTGCATGTATTAGCACATGCACACATATTTCCATGGCAAGAATAGAGATTTAACAAACTAAAATGTACTAATAGTCTATTATTGCGTGGATTAATGCAGAGTATGGTGAAGCCAGTCAACTTTCTACCAGTGGAGATGTATATAGCTTTGGAATTACCGTCCTTGAGATGTTTACAGGAAGGAGTCCTGTCGATGAAATTTTCAAAGATGGCCTGAATCTACATGAGTATGCTGCAGGGGCTTTCCCAGAAAGAATCATGGAAATAGTTGATCCCGTAATTCTGTTACATGCTGAAGACAAAGTTGCTGCTATTGACAGTCGGAGAGGTGGTAATACATCCAGAAGAATAGTGGAGACGTGCTTAGCTTCTGTCATAAAACTTGGCCTCTTATGCTCAAAGCAATCACCAAGAGCAAGAATGTCCATGAGGGATGCTGCCAAAGAGATGCACGCCATTAGGGATGCATACCTCGGAGTAGGGAATCACGAAAGAAAGCCTACTCAGCTGTAAAGGAGTGCCTTTTTCTTCGTTGAAGAATAACGTGTAATTGCATAAATATAGTCATTATTAATGTTTGCAAAGATATTGAAATAAAGTAACTCTGTAAGCAGGAACTTGCAATCTAAAGAATACATGGACATACCTACATCTTCTTTAGGCTTCACCGCCACTGACAATATTTAGCTTGCTGGCCTCCAGGCAAGAAAGAATATTTGGTTAGCTTGGAAGTATATTGAGTTAGCTTACTTTTTCATCAACAATGTCATGATAATGATGTTTTGAATTCAGAAAAAAAAAAAAAAAATTAACAGAAAGCTACAAATTTTATAATCAAATAAATATTTCCCAAGTCTCTCTTGCCTCCATTTTGATAATGAGCAAATGAGTGATGACAAGAAACTGATAGCCAAGTTTAAGTATGTATAAAAAAAACTAAACCAACAGGGAAATAAATGTTATCCAAGTACGGAATCCACTTCGAAAATTTTCAAATCTAGAGACATACAGGAATACATTAAGTCGCAGTACATATGGAGCTCATTACATGAAGCAATATACTAAGTTTGGATTCACTTATTCTTTTTCTCAAATTTCGCCCTGTCAGCTCCACTATATGGCGCAACATGATATGCATACTGCTGGATAACGGAGAAGACGACCATTTCAACTATCACCAACAAATTTTGAATCGCCATTTGGATATGCACAACATCCAACCAGAAATGATGGGATTGGATTACTCCTACAGCAGCCAACACATCAAGAGCAACTCCCTGCAAAATAAAAAAGAAATTCAACCTTCAATTTGTTCCCTTTCAAAAGAATGATAAGACAATCGAAGATCCCATTTAATATGTTATAATTAAAAACCACAGAGATATGACAGAACATTCCAAATTTTCCAAATTTCTTCTTCCCTTTGTCCAAGAAAATTTTTCTTTTCCTACCTGAAGGGTTATTCTTATTGAGATAATACAAATACCTGGAGTTCTTTTGAGTATGACAACCACTCTTACAAGGATTAACTACTTGCCTATCCGCCCAGCTCAGCTAAATGGGCGTTTGGATATATGCAATTACAATTCAGCCCAAACTTAAGTTCGGTGAGATTATAAACATCATTCTCACCATCAGCCATGATAACATCGAAGACATCTGCTGCTTAGCTGTGGGCTACTTTTTGGATTTCCACAAAAGAAGACTTCGAACTACTACAAGCAGAAATTGCCTAAAAATAGAACTCATAGAGCTCATGGTTAGGCTGCAAATCTCCTTGGCTTTATCGTGATCGATGGCGGACTAATATTTCTACTCCTAGTATACTTGATTGAAGAACGAATTTCAATTAAGTCAATCTAAACAACCCATAAAAGTAGATGCCTGATCTGCAGTTATTCATGCTTGTATACAGCTTAGATTTCTCTTTCCATTAGTCGTATAGTATTGTTTCTGACTAAATCTGTGTGTGACAACCACTGGAACTCAAAACTCAGTCTTCATGGCAAAATCTGTAGCTACGGTTAGCTTTAGATAGTGTTGCACAACTTTTGAAATTTGTATTCCATTTCCATCAAGCTAATATAAGAAAAACTTGCACCATAGATTATAACTGATTTTTGCCCTCATTGTCAACATAGCTGATTAGGATTGGTTGGATCTTAGCATAATTTCACAACATGGTAGACCCATTTGATGTAAACAATAGTTGACCAAAGCCAAGAAAAGAAAACTACCTGCCAAAAGCAAAAGAAGACAATCCCTTTGATGCACAAGAACTTTGCCAGAGGCTTGTGGGGCGCCAGCTCCTTCGCAAAGACATGGTAGAAGATAACCAGAGCATACAACGCCATGGAAACTGAGATGTTCAATATGATCGTGAAAAGCCAGCTAAGCCAAGTTGGATAGAGTCCTAGAAGTTGCAATATTATCATAGAAACAGAGCAGACAGGGCGAATCACAACAAATTGCCACGTCCAGTACTTGAGAAGCTTCAATGTGTGGTGCTCCAAACGGACAGTGCGAGGCTGTTTTTCATGTATTAAATCATTATGAAATAGCAAACATGTCAGCACTGATTTAAGATAATGTGTGCTTGGAACATAGAGAAATATGCAATGTGCAGGATATTAATATCAACATCAACACACAACAGCTACAGTTATTAAAAACTCGGAAACCCAGGAATTGTGTACTAATAAACCATCCACAAAATGTGGATAGATGTGATTTGTTACTGTGCATAAGCATACAGTCTGCCTAGTTGCTAAAAATCTATAGTTAGAAGATAATTCAAGTAGCTGGCTAGGTACCTCAAGGAAGATTACCAAAATACTTATCTAACTTACACCGCTAGGCTGTCATATTAGTCACCTAAGGTATTGTCTGTTCGAATGCAAATCATTCTCCCTAGCCCGTGCATACATTACTAATTTTATATGTACCTCACACTTGCAAAATAGCATGTTCACAAGCTATCCACTTGCCACGTGAGCTCTTTCTTACACCATATTTGAATATTAGGCTATGCTTCCACATGGTTTTCTTTCTCCTTTTTAACCCTTATTTTCTTGTGGCAATATTTCATAAATAAAAGGTGAAAACATATAGAACTTACCTGAACTATGGACTATTTTGAATCAGATATCCAACCTTTCAAAATTTTGATTTTACTCCCCAACATTTCAATTTGATTGATTTGAATCAATTAACAATACTTTGACTTCAAAATCTTAGCTAATTGCTTACTTTAAAAAATTTATAGTAGCAAGAATTGTATGAAGTATACTAACTAAATCAGTTAGGATAAACGATGCATTCAAAATATGAAGTCAAAATGCCATTAACTGACTCAAATCAAACAAATTGAAAGGTTGGGTAGTAGAATTAAAACTTTGAAATTTTGGGTAGCCAATTCAAAATAGTCCATAGTTTAGGTAAATTTATACGTTTTTTTACCTAAATGAAATAGTCATTTGCCGAATTGCAAGATAAGCCACATGCAAAGAAAATACAGAAGCATGCATATAGAATAGCTAGTTTAATAAAACCAAGTTTTGACAGAAAGCATACCAAGAAAAAAGACACCGGGAAAGAGTGGTGAATCTCCCTTCCTTTTATTTCATCAGGAACTATGTTCTTGCTGATAGAGATATTCAAGTAGCTATACATCAATGCCATGAACTTGGCAATCACCTACACGTCACAACGGGAACACATAGTGAAATTCTCCAGAAGCCTTTAGAAGGTATGCATGAGACAAACACTTCAATGTCAAAGTAAGGGCTCACCAGTGCCTCGTAGCATTCTTTAACCGAGTCCAAGAACATGAAAAAAGCTTCGCTGCCTTGAATATCTAGCAAACCGACAAAGGAATCAATTGCATATAATGGAGCCATCAGTATGATTATTAGTATAGCCTTCTGCTCCTTGGGATTTTTCCAGTAGAAAAGATGCTGTGATAGCAACTGTAATGTAAAATGCATCGTCAGCATCACACAGCATGCTGACCCCAATAGAGTGAGCGTTCCTCGGTCCATCGTTGTTAAATCCATCTGCGGGAACATGGAGGCAGGGCGGAATCTGGAAATACATGATTATTCATGTCAACAATAATCTATTATATTAGCTATAATACTATTCTAGTAGCAACCTACAAATGAATCACAATTTTGACTCTAGTGAAGGCAGTTAAAAGTAAAATATCATCTTAAAATCCATCAAAAATCAGTGATTAAAATGAAACTAATGAGTAGATAAAAAATCCTTACAAACTGCTTGAGCACCAAAGGAAGCCACAAACCAACTAATAAACAACAAAACAATCAAAATTAAACCCAAAGTTCTTAAACGGAAGTAAAAAAAAAAAAAAAAAACAATCTAAATTAAATAAGAGAGTACCCATCATTCTTGTACCACATCACACGATACAGGAAAAGGGGCAAAATACTACACAGGAGTATAGGAGAGTGGAGAGGATATAGGACTCACATTCATGGCATCGACAACTGGTGAGATTAATTCAAAAAAAAAATCAAATAGAACTCAGCAATGATGCCAAATATCATGACAAAGAAAGAACAGGGAGAAGCATGTATTTTAGGAAGAATGGAGGATAAGCCTCACTCTTTGATGAGCTCATCAACCATCAAAGTATTCAGTGCATTGATTTTTTAAGGAAGCCCAGCTGCAGCAAAACACTCCAAAAAGATCAATTTCAACACCTCCTTCACTCGAATACGTGTCGAATGATCTCTCATAGACCAAACTAATCATGACAAGTGAGAAATGCGAAGAATCATCTACCAAATGCCTATGAATTCTATTTTCTACTTCATATCATGCCCCTCTCATTTCACAACAAAATAGGCGGAAAACACAGAAGTATCGGTTAACTTCGACAGGAAACAAGCCGTAAAATCGCAATCGATCAATCCCCGATATGCTCCTGAAAATTAGGATTTCAGGGTCTTATGGGTTTCCTCCGGATTTCTTTTATTCTTCAAATTGTTTGTGGGGATGGTTTCCTTCCCAATATCAGCTTTATAGTGTTGACATAATAAGTGCTGGTGAATCCAGTACAATTTCAGATCAATCAGCAATTTGCCAGATTATCTGCTAAAAGTAAAAGGGAAACTGGGGGAAAACAAAAACTAGACTGAAACAGCTCAGAACAAGTAAATCATCGAGCACCATCTGAAAACATCACCGCAAAACAAGCCGTGCGAATGATTCCTTTGTTGAAGAAGGGAGCTAAACTAAGCAAGCACGAGATTGGAGAAATCAGGAGATGGATTTAACTTAAACACTTACGAAAGAATCCGATCTCTTCCTCAGTGAAACCGATAATGGAGCTTGAGAGAGCGAGTTTAGCAAGAGATGGGGACAAGGGATTGTTCACCGACTTAGGGCAGAGCAATTAATGGCGACTCATGAGCTGTCTCTCGGTCTACGTCCTCGATCGCCGAAGGAGACGACGACGGGGATGGAAAAGGAGCCCATTACGAAGACGCACAAACCTCACAAATTCCCGCACAACGAGGCCCACTACTAAATGGGCTTTTCCTCAGAATTAGACCGGCCCAATCAAATGTCCAGTCGAGGCCGAGCCCAAAATTCTTCGGGCTTCGGCCCATCTACTTGTGAGGCACGTGTAGCACTATTATTGTGTTCGTACATATGGTCCCGACCGTCACTTTGTGCTTAGCTTGTCATTTAGTGTCAGAAGTTTGTCATTATCACTAATTAATCGTTACGTGTCGATAAGTTCGACTCAATCTTCGGCTGAAGCCACGCATGAGCGATGTTCAACATTGGCAGCCGTAGTTAGGTGTTGATGATAAGTAGTTGAAGTACTTCCTTCCCCATGGGTGTCACGTCTTTAGTTTGGAACTAGCCTCCAATGAGTCAAAAATATCTGAAGTAATGTAATTTTTCTGTCATCTCAAATAAAACATTATTAAGCCTGCATATATATGAAGAAAGAGTAAGGAAGAAGTTTTGATCGATGCACCACTGAATCAAAAGAATATCCCATCCAGGCCTTAACTGATTTTGTATGATTTAAGGGCGCTTTGAATTTGTAGCAAAAAAAACAACTTCAAAAAAAAAAAAAAAAAAAAAAAAAGAAAAAAAGACAAAACAAAAAGGTTAATTAGTAGCACCCTCCTTTTTACAGTGAGAAGGTGCGTGTATGATGCTTAATTTGTCTATTTCATCCGTTAATTCTCCATGCACTTTGCGGATAAGGCACAAGAAGTGATCAGAAGTGGTCGGCAAGGTTTGGAGTCACTCTACTTCTCATTGATATATTTATTTGCCAAAGTGTACTATGGTCGAGAGAAAATATGGATAGGATTGATGTAAACGACCTTCGTTTAGTTTGTGGTATTATTACTCCCTCTTGTTGGCCCTTCCAGATACTAAACACAAACATAAAGGAACACACAAGTAGGTGGAAATAGTGGATGTAAGCTTTTTTTCGTAGCTAGTATCAAACTTTAGCTACAAATTTGGTAGGAACTAAATATATGGTTAGAATGGTACAAAGAATTATATATATACAAACTTATGTGCTTTTAAAAGTATAGAAGTTCAACTCCCTCTCTCTCTCTCTCTCTCTCTATGTATATAACAATTTAATAGGATTATGTTTTAAGAGATTTCAGCCATGCATATCAAGAGAAAGAGAGAGAGATTTCAACCACAAGTACAAGCGAGCAAGTAGTATTTGTGCTCCAAATTCGAACCACTCTGCCTCATCAGTGGATTTTAAATTAAACAGTTTTCAAAATTCGAAGCATTTAAGATTAATAGTCCCTGGTGGTGCTGAATGAGATGGTCTCTAAATTCAAAGTACTAGGTAAAGTAGTTAGCCCATTAAGAATTTGGGCTCAAGATGTTCACCAAGAAAATGCTTGCATGTACCATTAATGGACAGGACAGATCGCAATTGAACATATAAAGGAGAACTTAATTATTGCTGCGTACGTGTTATTAATTTGCATTAAATATGTTGAAGAGTGGTCAGCCAAAGTAAGATATGTTTAAATAAAGGCTTTTCTATTCTTATAATGCTTATTAGTAGATTAGTAGATAGTAGATCTGCAGCTGCATACTTGTTGTGCTATGATTGGCTGATTTTACCACGTTGGCTTTGAGACACAATATATACCATCACCAATAAAAGGTATACTTTTTTGAAGTAGCAGAAAAGATCGATAATCATAACAGAGAATCATAAAAAGGCACATCAAGAGATACGATGGGGACATAAGATTGATAAGTGATTACCATGATTTGGGAAGCACCAAAGTTGCTACATAAAAGAGGATACGTTGATTCTTTTTACGCAGGCGCGCGAACGAGGGGTGTTCCGTAATCTCGAACTGGGGCTCTCTTAATTCACTTGTCGGCGAATGAGAGAACTCCACAGCTAGCGTGCAGAGAGAGAGAGAGAGTAATATTACAAGTTTGCGCCGTATTTGAGTTCGTAACAGCACGAAACAGGTCGTGCATGGAACCCAACAAGAAACGTTGGTTACCCAGCAAAAAACCAAACGCTTGCATTTCTCGCTTCTATGTGCTCGATCGGCTGCTACTTTTTCTCTTTTTTTTTTTTTTTTTTTTTTTGGTCCTGGTAATTAATTAAGGATCTCTATCTAGCAGCTTTAATTCTTTCTTATCAAGTTATATAAAAATGAAATTTTGAAATTCAGCAGTGGTATATATTTTCGGAGATTTATTATTATTTTGACTTTATATTAATAATATTGTGCGTTGAGATTGCCACGGGTACTCTTAAACAGAGAAACTGTTTAATAAATCAAATCAACTACTCATTGAATTGTTCGGCTTCCATTTTTTACTTTTTTGTGTGTGTGTGTGCGCGCGCGCGCGTGTGTGTTACGTACCTTAGCCTATACAGTATACAGCCACCTGCTGTTCATCCTCGATTGCGTACGCTTACTGTTCATCGTTGATTTGCGTACGATCACTGGATTTTGCAACTTGTAATGCTAATGTGGAACGAAATGTATGTATATTACATATGTAACAGTAGCAGTGGGGGCAATATAATAGAGGACGACTCCTTCAAAGGACGCAGTTGAATAGAAGGCAGAAGACGAGCATCAGAGGGGTAAGGGGCTGATGAACATTTATGAAAAGGAAGCAACCCCCCTTTAGTGGCCCAAAATCCAATAGTGATATTTTTGGAGAAGAACATCAAAACCATTGGGGTCCATGTTCATCACAGGTTCAAGGTAAAAGGGAAAAGTACAAAAGCTTCATCCCCCGCACTCCCCTCCCCCTCGTCTCCTCTTATTAGTCCTCTTCATTGGCGACACTGGTAATATGATATGATATAGATATAGATAGATACATCCCCCGCTCTCTCTAGCTTTTTGAGGTTTTATTACCTCGGTTTATTTTCTCCACAAACCCAAAAATTATGGGTGGTGAAATGAAAACTATTTCCCGTGTCATGTCATGCACGAAGGTAGGCGCTTGTGTCTATAGCATCTCGAGGCCAGCTCACACACAGGTCCTTTTTGGGATTCCCAAAATAGCCCCATACTAGGCCCAATGCTCTCTCCTCTCTCTCTCTCTCTCTCTCTCTCTCTCTCTCTCTCTCCAGTCTCTCCCCCGGCCCCCCACCCCCAACCCAATACTCTCTCTCTCTCTCTAGATGCTCTCATCACCCTGTCCCTCCCCCCATCATATTCTCTCTCTCTCTCTCTCTCTCTCTCTCTCCCTCTCTCTCTCTTTCTCTATGTGTGTGTGTGTGTGGGTGTGTGTGCAGGTGTATGTAGCTCCGATTAAAACTTAGAACTTAATAAAAGAGCGTGGGGTGGGGGTGGGGGGGATTGGGTTGGGATGGTGGGTTATATGAGACACCCACGACGGAGGAGGGGAGGAAGGAGAGCAGCAGCTTTAGCGCTTGTTGTTATACGAATGGGAATGGGGAGCGCCTCCACTCTTTGAAAAGATCAAGCCTATATCCTTTTCCCCGGCGGTTTTATTAGGCGAGGCGAGAGAGAGAGTTCGAGAGGCGTGTGCGCTAGGGATTCATTCTCTTACGCTGGATCCTCTTATTTGTGGGCTCGCTCTCTCTCGCCGTGCCGCGTCCCGCTTCAGATCTCGCTCGACCCCGGCCCAAAGGTGGCGCCTTTCGCGGGGCGTTGCCTTTTCCCCGCAGCACCCCCTCGGTACCGCGTCTTTTCCTTGCCTTTTTCTTTTTTTTTTTCTTTTCATTCTACGTGGCCTGGGTTTCCTCACCACTGCAGAGCGATCGCTGCTCGTAATTCAGTCTCTCTATCCCTCTCTCTCTCTCTCTCTCTCTCTCTCTCTCTCTCGTGTGTAAGATCTTTAATTTATTACGAGGGTTTCGGGCGCTTTTGTCTCAGATCAATCTAGGTTCTGCTCGTTTCCGGATACTGGCTCTGAGCTTTTGAGGAGGCGGTTCCGTTGATCGCACGAGCTCTCATCCATGGCTAGCAAGGGTCCGGAAAAGGACGTGGAGTTTCTGTTCAGCGACGAGGAGCTGCGGGAGGTGAGCGGGCTGAAGAAAGGCTCGGACTCTGTGGAGGTCACCTGCGGGTGCACGAGCCACCGCTACGGCGACGCCGTCGGTAGGCTTAGGGTTTACGCCTCCGGCGATCTCGAGGTCCGCTGCGACTGCACACCCGGCTGCCAGGAAGGTCTCTCCTTGTTACTCTTCCATCTCTCTCTCTCTCTCTCTCTCTCTCTCTCTCTCTCTCTCTCTATATATATATATATATATATATATATATATATATGCATCTTAATCCTTCCTTCCTTCATATGCCGGATTTGCTTTATATTCGTATGGATATGTACCTGCCTCCTTTTTGTAATCTCATTGATTATATGCAGGAAGTTTTTCTTTTTTTCTTTTTTTTTCTTTGTTCATCCTAACTCACATGCAATGCTGATTCTTCCACTTGAAACTTCATGCTCTTTTTTTTTCCGAGTTTGTGCCTACTTTCCTTGTTCTTGCAGGATGTGGTGGTATTGTTAGGACCTTCCTGGTTCTTGTGTCCTGTACTTATTTCACATGGTTTTGCTTCAAAAAATATTTGCTTTTGATCCTGGCCTTGTTAGCAGTTTTGTTCTATACAAAAACTCGACGTGTCGATCGCCTTCTATATTTTGGGATTATCTCCTAATGGAAATTGAGGATGCATTGGACTCTTCTATATTAATATCTGTATATATATATATATATTATACTGGTTCCTCAGCATGCATCTTCAACTTGAGTTATTCTTGCAGCGGACCTCTGCATGTTACTTTTTGTGTCTTCATTTTGTTTCTTCTATTCAACTTGCAACTTTAGTCTTTTCAACCGGCATGTATTATTATTAGCTTGTTGGTGTAGGTGAAATATACTCTGGTGATAATAGATAAACACATTCTTTTATTCATGCTTACTGTTTTGCCTTTCCTTTTTAGCTCTTTACTGTATGAAGGTTCGCTTCTCTCTGTTTTTAGTTCTTGTAACTTGGGGCATAGAATACGTACTTGGAAATCATGATTCAACAGCATGTTCTTTGGATCTTTAGTGACAGAAGAATTTGACTATCACAAGTTGTTGTTTTTTTTTTTCTTTTCATTTTAGCAAAGTGAGAAGAAATTTCATGGAAAATCCTAATGAAAAATTGCTGCTTTTCAATATTACATAAGTTTAATTTTCAGAGGTTGGAAAAATCAGGAATTCAAAACAATCCTAGGAATTACAGGTAATCAAGCTTCTCTTTTGTTTCTTTCTTTTTCTTTTTCTTTTTCTTTTTCTTTTTCTTTTTCTTTTTCAGGGCTACATGCGGTAATGACTCAATTGCTTCACATGCTTTTCAGAGTTTATTCTTGTTAACTAATGTCCAAAATGGAATGAAGGACAAAAACAGTAGTTTATTAGGGTGCTATACTCGCCATGTTGCACAACTTGCCATTACTTAGATATAGCCAGTTAGCAACCCTCTTTCCTATGCTGACGTTTATCTTAGGAGTCACATCTAATCAGGTTTTATTCTGGAAGAACTCAGTGGGTCGATTTTGCATTCTGATGGATATTTTTCCGTAATTTAAAGGCTTTGCGCCTTAAAGGCACACTTCAAATTGGTTTATTATTCATATAATTCAGCTTTTGAACATGGTATTGAGACTTTCAACTTAATTATCATCCAGAAGTTTGAGAAAATTACTCGACAAGATGCTTTAATTTTATCTTTCCTTCTCTTAATTTGGGTTAAAGGCCAAATGTTGCTGGGATGACATGCTGGATTGAAGAGGTCTTTTGGACAAGTAAAACGATAGATGAAATTTCCGTTCCTGGAGAATATCTGAAGAGCTATGCATTTATTCGTCGAGATTTATAATTATATACAAGAAAATTTCTGCTGAAGCGTGCAAGTTTGTATCTTCCAATACAGCTTCTCCTTCCTCATGTCACACAAATGCATGTTGAATGACTCATCAAGATGGAAGGAAGGATTCATTTTGTGCGTGGAATGGTCCAATCATCTGACGAGATATTCTTTGTGCTTTGTTCTTTATTTTTTATGCTTAGGACGATTAATTGACAGTCTTTGGCATTCTTCATGCTTAGTTCTTTATGTTTCATGCGTCAAATGTTCATTGACATAATTCTATCTACCTGTTTAACCTTCAGAAAATTGTAAAATATACTTTTGTATCTCCAGTTTAATACAAGTTTTTCTGTGATTCGCTATTGACTCATTATATAAATAAGTAATCAGATCATAGTTCCATCCTGCATCTATAACCACTGATCATAATCTAATGGACATCTGATGCACATTGATAGCTCGGCTTCTCTTTTTGTGCAAACAGTGTCAATAGCCTGTTGGTAATTTTTCGTTACTGTGATCTTCAGATAAGTTGACCCCAGCTGCTTTTGAGAAGCATTCTGGACGGGAAACTGCGAGGAAATGGAAGAACAATGTGTGGGTTATAGTTCAAGGAGAAAAAGTCCCACTGTCAAAGACGGTACTGCTTAGGTACTATAACCAATCACTGAAATCTGCAAATGGCTCTCACAAAGGTCCCAATGGCCGTCCATGTCATCGCGATGAGTTTGTACGTTGTTCAAGTTGTAACAAAGAACGCAGGTTTCGCCTCCGAACCAAAGAGGAGTGCCGTATATACCATGATGCTGTCCGGAATGCCAATTGGAAATGCTCAGATTTGACGTTTGATAGGTATGGTTCTTATATTTGATTGGATGAATCTCTACTTGCTGCACTATTATTGCACACAATTCATTGGCTAGGTATTGCTAGAAATGTTGGTACATTGTGTTATAAATATTGTGTGCCCCTATCTGATACATATGAATGCATTTTATGTACTAACATGTCATATTCTACCTAGTAAAATCTAATGATATTGATTGTTTTGTTAGTTAGAAAATTCTCTGGTTATGTGCTTGTATACTGTTTTGCCATTGATTAAAATACTGCATCCAAGTAATTGTACATCACTTAATATAACTCACACATCCCTATTGGTGAGAATCTCATGCATCTTATCTTGCATATATATATATCTGATGCACGACTATTCTCATCTTCTTTCTTTTCTTTTCTAAGCAAACTAAATGTTATACTGCTGCACTAATTCCAGTGTTAGCTGCGATGATGAGGAAGAGCGTGCAAGTCGCAAGGTCTTAAGAGGATGCTTGCGCTCCCCATCCTGCAAAGGTTGTACCACATGTGTCTGCTTTGGATGTGATATTTGTCGCTTTTCAGATTGCAGTTGCCAGACATGCGTCGACTTCACCCAGAACTCGAAAAGTTAGGCAATTTAAACGCCATTCTTTTCTCCCCTTCACGGGCTTATGCTCATTTTCAAGACGTTAGACATCGTCAACATTAAGTTCTTTGACTAGTTATTCTTGCTTGCTAGTGGAGGCTTCTTCAATCAATCTGGGTTCACATTTGTTGTCTCGATAACTATTCTTGCTTCCTCGAGAGGCAGCAGAATTTTGTTAAAGAAAAACTATTTATTATTTTTATTATTTGGACAATGTATGCCATATTGGAATGATTATTTCTTCCAAGAACCAGTGGATGTCAATCTCAGTGCATCGTTCCTCCTCGATTTCAAAACAATATTATTTATGAAGGATATTAACAAAGGATATTAATATAGATCTTCACTAGGTGGCAGGTTTTTCTGTTTTTTCCTGGCTCTAGTTGTTTTGCTTTAGCTATCATGCTTTTAAGTGACTTCTTATAGTTAAGTTTCAAGAAAAAAAAAAGAAGAGTGTGCTTATAGTTGTTTTGGCAATTGGCTATTCTGTCTATCATTCGACTGATGTCACTGTACTATGGCCATCTAAATGGTCATAGATCTATCATTAATCATTCATGGAATGCTGGCTACTGTAGAGATATTACCTAAAGCTTGCAGATCTGGTGCGAGTAATTGATTTTGGATGACATGATGGTATAAGTGGACTAGTTTCTGCATTTGAGTGACCATCATAATGACTTTTGATCTATTAAATGTTAACCATGATAATATGTTTACTTGCATTTTTATAATTGGATTACTAATTACTGCATTCTTTATACTAATCATGGTTAGATCAAGTAACATTCCAATATCGCCTCAGAGATAAACTATTTTCTGAAGCTAGCTACAGCATATATCCAATACCACCTGGGAGCTTAAAGATCAGTATGGACATTTTACGAACACCGCGTAAGCCCTCGCATGCCCATTCTTTTCTTTCTTTTCCAGCTATTCAAGCTGTAATAACTCAAAGATCTTCTTTATCCAGCCAAGGTCAGATTAGGAAAGAGGAGTCACATTTTTAATATATCGGGGTATACCAAACATACCGAGCCGTTTGAATGCCGGGTTCATACTCAAGAAGGTCTCAAAGCTTGGTATAATATAACAGTGTCCCTGATTTCAGTAAGGGCAATAGCAGTTGAGTTCAAACAAGTTGAACCCCTACTAGTTCTTTGCTTGCTGAATCTCCACATGCAATCAAGGTTGGCAAGCATTTGAAACTACGAAAAGAACTTCCTAGAAAACTTCCAAGTATGTCAGACTGTTAGATCTCACACTACGCTGGTCCATTAACGCCTTCAGAGCCCATGTGCTACTTGGTGAATATGGCAGCAAAAACTGGCCAATTGCCTAAAATTGGCAGGTACTTACATTGTCGAATGTCGAACACGTAACTCGGTAAAAGTTAACACAGAACCAAAATCCAGGTCATCATATATAAGAATGAAAGAGCAGAGACAAATATCCTCCAACTATACCTCTGGTGATCTATACAAGTTTTAACTACGTACAGGGGTAGAGGCACTCCTTAAAGCTTCAGGCGATGGAGTTTAGAAGCACTAAATGCACTGTTATACTGCTCTTTTTCCTTGCTGCTGCAGTGGAAATTAGAGTCTCAGCCCAGAACACAGTGACCTGCTTTACCCGCACGAGCAAGTGTTTTCTTAAGCGGCTTCGTTGTCCAGCACAGTGACCACCTTCAGTTCACTTTTGATGGCAAGTCCCAGAAGGCCATCTATCCAACTGGAATTCGTCCGACAACAGGCTGGTAATTGAGAGAACTGAAAAGAGAAACAGCGTAGAGGGTATTGCGGAGGTTTCACTTAATGTGGTTCCTGTCTCTAAGGAAATTCATTATTATGAAATCAACTGGCAGTTATATTTCAAACTGAAATTCGACCATATCTTACTTTTCTTTAACCAAAGTAGTGTACCATAGAGCATTTCTATCATGAAATAAGCAATAAAGTAGAACAACAGGTATCACATATTTCAGTCCTCTGTGAATAGTTAATGCAACGACTAAATCCTTTTATTTTAAATCTCAGTGCTGCTAGGCAAAAGAAAATTCATCATTCACAATCACAAGCAAGAGATGAACTTAATGCCTTGTGGCATAACTTCAACTTTGTGTATTACAATCAGACACAGAGATGCACGAAAGATTAGCAGAAAAGAAACAGAAGATAAGACCTTCTCAAACTTAACAAGAATGTGACTTCAACTCAACATCCCGATAGAAATTATGAAAAAAGAAGAAGAAAAAATCTGAAATCCATAACAGATTAAAAAATATTTCTCATCTGCCCCGAGGGTTCACGAGCTGAGAGAACACAGCACTGGTGGCAGCATCTTCAACATCATCCTCAGCAGCCGAGTTTACACCCTCAACCATGCTCACACTGTTCTCAAAAGGCTCCATTCTTGGCAATAAAATCCCAGGAATACTCTTTATGCTGTTTTCATCCGGGTCCGCAAGCGAAGTAGTTTCCTCGAGCTGAAGGGCATACTCGAGATTCCACAGCACATCCCCCATCGTCGGCCTATCAACTCCCTGCTCAGCCAAACATTTCTCAGCTGTATCCCCGTACTTCTTAAGGGAAGCGGGGTTGATCTTCCCGGCCAACGTGGGGTCCACAATCTGGTCCAGCAGGCCCTTCTTCTGCCAGCTCATCGCCCACTCAGCAATGTTGACCTGCTCTCTTGGGAGCACAGGGTTAAGAGCTGGCCTTGCGCACAGGACCTCCATCAGCACAACGCCGAATGAATACACGTCCGACTTCTCTGTTAACTGCTGCCTCCGGAAGTACTCGGGATCGAGGTATCCGAAGCTGCCCTTCACTGCAGTGCTCACATGGGTCTGATCCAAACTGGGGCCC
Organism: Aechmea fasciata; assembly: GCA_025177825.1. Taxonomy (NCBI): domain Eukaryota; kingdom Viridiplantae; phylum Streptophyta; class Magnoliopsida; order Poales; family Bromeliaceae; genus Aechmea; species Aechmea fasciata. The sequence goes on along the minus strand of CM045932.1, from coordinate 7,449,340 downwards.
GTCTTTGAGAGACCAAAGTCTGCCACCTTCGCGACAAAGTTTTCATCCAAGAGAATGTTGGTGGTCTTTACGTCACGGTGGATTATGCTCTGAGCGGCTCCTGTGTGGAGATAATGCAAACCCCTCGCGGCCCCGATGCAAATCTCGAGGCGTTGCCTCCAAGAGAGCGGTGGCAGGTTGGAGCCGTAGAGATGGCTTCTCAGCGGACCATTTGCCATATATTCGTAAACGAGGATCATCTCAGACCGTTCATCACAGTAGCCGATAAGCGAGACCAGGTGTCGATGCCGGAGCTTGGATAGCATCTCAATCTCAGTATGGAACTCCGCTAGTCCCTGCTCAGACTTTGAATTTCCTCTCTTCACAGCAACCTTTGTACCATCATCTAAAGTTCCCTTATAGACCTTTCCAAAACCACCAACACCGAGAAGCAAACTCTCATCAAACTTGTTCGTGGCATCCATGATCTCCTGAAACATGAAGACTCTGCCAAGGTTTGTAGACGCCAACGAGATGCAGCTTGCTGTTCCACTCTTATGAGAAGTTGTTGACACTTTGCTGATGGTATGCGAGTTTCCATAAAGGGGCAAAGGTAGCCATGGGTGGCCACTATGTGAGCTGATTTTTGATCTGCGAGCAACAAAACAGCAGTAACACAGAGCAACTAATGCCACAGCAGCTAATGATCCGACGACAACACCGATTATTATAGCCAACTTGCTTCCCTTAGATGATGAATCAGGCAGTAGATCTCCAACAGCATATAGCCCATCCAAGCTTCTCTTCCCATTACTAATCTTCATAATCTCCAAACCATTCAATATCGCATTGCTGTAGTCAGCCATCACGTCCGGACCAATGCTAACTGTCAAATTATTAGAACCACTCGAGGAATTCACGACAAAGTCCTTATAGTATGGCACAGACAAATCGCCCTTTAGAGATGACAAGTCCAAACTTGCAATGGCGATGTCTGTATTCACATAGACATCGAAGACAAGGGTATTCAGGGCCTTACTCACAATATCGCAGAAGTGAAGGCGCATCAAGTAAGAGAAGCTCGGATCCACGGAGAAAACCCATGTGACATTAAAGTTTAAGTTTGTAACATTAGGATCGCCCATTGCTTCTGCAGTGGCATAAACCCATTTCGGTGCAGTCTCTGCGGTGACTCCATCGTGATACTTTATGGTAATAGGATCCACAGAAACCTTGACGGCAGAGCTATTGACATGAAGATACTTGCCATCAGCTTCCCAATTTCTCCCCAGTGAATCATTCTGGGGAGTCAGCAGAGGGCCTCCCATATTCAGGCGATACATGGTTTCAAGACCAAGCTCTGATAGACCACTGAAAGGGCCATCTGGTATGGAAAGAGCTTGATCGTAGATCAATTCATCAGGCACCGAAACGACTTGGATGCCATTCACAAACGATACGGAGCCGTTTGATGGGATAAACGTGAGGGTCAATTCATCAGAGGTCACATTCACCAAGTACTCCTTGAAGAGATAAGACTGCTTGGAGTTCTTGAAAGTGAAGTTACTCATCAGGACGAACTCATCGGTCACAACTGTTATGGGAGCAGAGAGAAGGTCGTGGCCTGAATTTGGAAGAGGGAAGAAATAGAGCCGGATCCAGTGGCGGCCGGGCTGCTGGATGTCAAACTCGTAATGCGCGGGTTGAGAGAAGATGCGGAGGGATTGGTATATAGGAGATGGAAGAGAAGCTGAATTCGGCACGGAGAAGGCTCCGTCTCCAGAAGTTCTAAGGACTAAGGACGACCGTTGTGAATCAGGAACGAAGATTTGGCCTTGAAATGTGACATTTTGTGAAGACCCACAAGCGATAAGGTAGTTGTCAGCTGGGGCGAATGCACCAGAAGAGACATCAGGAAAAACAGCAACAAGTGCAAGAGAGGAGACCAAGGAAACCAAAGTCAACAGCCTTATACTTCCCATCACCAACAGTTATTAGTGAATTGAGTAACAAAACGTAGCAATCTCAATTTCCCGAGGCTCGTTAATTCGAAAGCCCCACATATGTATATATATATCCCAATTCTCTAGCTGCAAGCCCCCGCACTCCACGCGGTAAAAAAAAAAAAGAATTCTATAAGATCAGACAAATGATATCAACAGGAAATGCAGAATTGGAAACTACCACCCAAATCTTCTTTCTGGGGTTGCAGAAGTCAAATGCCCAAACAAACCAAAGAAGACTTCAAGGAGAGAAAATGTGAGACCCTTTCTTCAATACCAACACACTCCTGATACCTCCACAACCCTCGAGACCAAATTAAATTACAGTATTCTGAAAGTGTAGCTAAAGCAAGTAAACCTCAGGGGAAGCAAAACCCAGATGACAGTAAGAACGGACAACACGGAAAAAGGAAAAAGGACATGAAAAAAAATAATAATAATAAAGGAAAAAAGAAAAACCCAAACAGCGGAAGAGGAAAAGGGCAGCACTGGAAAGCCCGAGATAGATAGATCCTAATAAAAGATGCTCGGATCTGCGAAGAAACAGGCTTCAAAGCCGAAATGTACTTGGGAGTAGTAGAATAAGGATCTCAGAAGCAGAGAGGCATGAAGAAGAGCAATCTATGAAGATGGGAACTTTGGCACAATGCATGCCGGCACCAGTGATCCCCAGGGGAAAGTGGTAGAGAAATTGCCGCAAATCAAGAGACTCTATATCCTGTGAGGCCTTTTGTTCGAGAATCAAAAACCCCAGAGGAGCAACCTCTTTCCAGCCTGTAATTTGCTTAGGCTGTCAATCTACTACAGAGATGCCAAGCAAAGCAAATACAACAGGACCCACCTCATATTACCTCCTTTTTCACCCATCATTTAACTCAACTCGGCAGAAGAGATCGGAAAGTTACAAAAAAAAAAAAGAAGAAAGAAGAGTAAACAAATAGATAAATAAATAGAGGAGTGAAGGAGATAATGACCAACTTCTGGTTGGATGCCCAGCCCATCCAGGAGCATTCAGAACCCAAGTGGGCTGCCCGGCTGGCTTTCTCTTGATTCCCGCAAATGCAGCCTTAAATGGGAGTAACCACCATGATGTGGATCTCTCCCTCTCTCTTTCTCTCTCTCTCTCTCTCTCTAGCCTCTACAAACTGAGAGCTTTTAGTATTTAGGAGAGGAGAAAGCCATGGGGGTTATTTATGCTTATTTATTAGCTACCCTCCCTGTTCCTATTCCTTCTTCTCTTTTTTTTCTTCTTTTTTCTTTTTTTTTTTTTTATGTTTATAGCTCTTCTTTTCTTCTGACTGAAATAATGACAACTAATTAATGAATATAATTAATTTTCTGAGTCTTTTTTTTTTTTGTTTCCTTTTCCTTCACCATCTGAGATTACTTAAACTGCATGAAGGGAAGAGGAGCGAGGCTAGGGACAAGGAGAGACCGGGGAGATGGATTGGAGATGGAGTGGGCCACGCGGATGGGGAGAGCGCATGTGCCCTCGCGCCGCTGCTGGGGCCTGGGAGGCCATACTGTTTAACGGCGCTATCCCCTCACGTGAATTTCCAGCTGTTCCCTTTACGCGCCACCTAACGGCGTGTGACGGCTCCGCTAATCGCGGGAGCGTACTGTTTATCTGTTCTGTAACCGTTGGAAACATATGGATACTTGATTTTCAATAGATTTGAAATCTCGCTCTCTCTTTTCACTTAAGAAGATTTAGAATCTTTAGATAATATATATTTTATAACTCAGAAAAACTGTAAATATTTTTCATGCAGTAGTTTTTCAAAAAAAGTTGATTCAATATAACCAAACTGGACTAATTAAAATAAAATGGATGGTCATTTAGAAAGTACTAAGTCTAACACCCGACTAAAGAAACATTTTGCATGCTCTGAATAAGAATATATATATATATATATATATATATATATATATATATATATATATATATATATATATATATATATATATATATATATATATATGCAGCTCCGTAAAGCATAGGGGTATTGCTCTCCACTCCAAATGAGTTTGCTTTTCCATGTACTGCAACCTGAACGTACGTCTACCGACATGAGTCGGGCAGCGGAGGTGCCACACGACTATACTTGACTTGTAATCAACGACCGGTGGTCACCGTCAGCGTTTGACATTGATAGTGAGATGTGAAGAGACGGCACCGCTACTTCATTACGGCGTCCCCATTGTTTCTGGATTTTTTCAGCGGCATAATCTCCATTTTTTTTTTTTGATTATTTCCCTTCTGCTTGAGTATGTAGTTATGTACTACCACAGCGGCGCTGTCGACTAGTGCTATTTTATATGCGGAGGTGCTCTTCTGCTGTTTGTTGGTTCCTTTAACTCTTGCTTTCGGAGTCGAACCAGCTGTAACAAACAAAGCAAACAAGAGCTTTTGATGGCTTCTGACTTCAGCCAATTAATTAATATTCCATTTATACAATTAATATCCGTGTTTACATATATATATATAGGATAAGCTTTTTGCCCATTCTTGCTTTAGATAAAGAGAAACTTCCCATCTGTTGGTGTCCTTAATTACTTCCTTAGGATCAGCAATAGAATTGGCTCATCCGACGCTTGATCACTGAAACCCATGGCAAACACATTTATTAACCGTTGTTTCATTGGGACAGCATCTTGTTTCAAGTGGTCCGCAGACTCCGCACTCAAATTTGAGAATTCAAAGGGAAAAAAAAAAAAAAAATCCCTTCAATTGTCGACGCCCACGAAACAATTTTGAATCAAATGTTTGTATACCACATATCTTTCACAACGACTTGACATCCAATATATATGCACACGCACGCCACGAATGATCATTGTTTGAACCCATTAGTCCGCAACACATGTGCAGCTACCCCATGCTTTTCTTGCATATAATTATCTAAACAAACAACCATTCAGAAGATTCTAAGTAATAACGGGGAGTTCTCTTCAGTTGTGAGGCACAAATTAGCAGTAGGATTAGAATAGACATGGTGCCTCAAGATCTTGCTTGAGGTAAAGAGTTGGACAGCAATTCTGAATACGGTCAAAGGGTTCCACTTCTCTATTTTGCTCAAAGTTTTAACTCTGCGTTGCTCAAGTTTCTATTAAAAGGATCTACCAAGAGTCCAGACAGATGCAAACCTGTGCCAAGCTTGTTCGTAGCTGAATATTGAACTTCGTATGAGCTTCACTATGGTGACTTCATCTCCATCTGTTCAATTCATGCAAGGTCAGCAAGAAAACAAGCAAATTTACTAATACTTAAAGTTTACAGGTCAAACCATTTCGTTGTAATGCAGATAAAAGTGCTTGCGTATATTGTCATAGGTTTTGCTACACTATGTATAATGGCAATATATTCGGAGACAATTGTAGCAATACTCCTACGGTCTTTGCACTGCCACGCTATCCGTCTATCTAATTAAAGCCTCGCAAAGCTGCTAAAAATTAACAAAATTGTGCACGAAAAGAAAAACATTAAAAAAGAAACAATTAACTGGGAAAATACTATTAGTAATTACCCCTTAGCACGAGAAAACGATAAATTGTAGCTTACAGTCGAACCGGTGGTTGGATATATAATTATGATGTTTGATCAGAAGAACACACAATTACAATTGACAGTGGCTAGCTTGAGGAGTAAAACAGTATTAGCTGCGCATTGCATCTGTGTACTAAATGAGATCAGTGACAAGTTGACAGTCGTTGCAATGAATAGCATTTAATATTTTATAGCATATTTTCCTTAAACCATTAATAAGTGGGGGACCGACCTTACATCAATGGATCCATTTCCGCTTGACCGGAAGGAAAGCTGGAAACATTTTCTGTCCATCCGAATTACGGAAAATATGGTTTCGGGCCCGCGGTGAAGCATGGTGGAGATACGGTCCATGTGCTCACATGGATGGTGTCATTATTAAATAATCCAATCCAACGTCCAAATCGGATTTCTCTTTACGCAGGAAAAATATTTAAAATATATTAGTTATATTAACGACGTAACATTCCCAGCTAATCAAATAGTTTTTTTTTTAATTATTCATCACATCATGATTATAAAAATATTTTTATTGTGCTTCTTTTTTTAAAAAAAAGATGGATATAATAACATACCCCATCGTACTCTTACAGGTATAATCACATACCTGAATTGGATTTTCAGTAAAGGCAGCAGGAGCAGGAAGTGGCTTCACCACAAGAGAGAGAGCTTGCAAAAAAGCCATAACCAGTATTGTCCAACTGGAGCTGATTTACTAGCAAGTGGTGCATTATACAAGTCATCAAACTCATCAAGCCCATCGACCCACCTGTGTAGTTATGTACGAGCATCCGACAGTGCAACTTAATTTTCTCTAAAACATATGCATAAACATCACGAGCAGATCTGGGAGTATCATCTTTTGTAAACAAACTATGCTTATTGTCCAATCTTGGCTAGTCCCGGGCCAAACTAGGATGAGATCTGAACCCAATAAGCTACCGAATGGATACGGGTATCAGAGGTAAAAAAAAGAAAAATAATACAGATGAGAGCAACTGGTATTGCATTAACAACTTTCTTTTCCTAATCTAATTGGAGGGAGAAAGCACACAAGTATAATAGCATTCAAGCAGATGAACTTTGTTAGGTCCAGAACCTGAAAAGATGTGATCAGCACTGATATTGAAAATTCTCAGAACTCAATGATGAGGACAAGCCCTTAGCTTACATGGTAATTAAGTTCGCAAGCAATCATTTGTCAAAGGAGACAACATGCAAACCTGAGCATATTTACAAAAAGGTTGTCGTTTAGAGAAGACTGTAAAGGTGAGAACAGAGAGCCAAAGAGATGTACCATAAATAATTTCCAAACATGGAAATTCAGCTCTGAAATTTCAAACATAATCAGACGAAAAGAACTTCCACCTCATAACATATATCAGAAGAGATGAATACAAGCAAGTTTAGGCATTACTTTTTGCTACTAAATAAGAATCATTGCTTTCCACAAATGTGGCTTTCCAAATGTACCCAATGCCAACAAAAAAAGATGAGAGGTGCAGCAAATCAGAAATACAATATGAAAACTCTCGACTCTCATCATTAGTGCAATTAAAAATCACAAGAAGGAGAAAGATCAACGGCCAAAACTTTCTGAAATACATGAAATCAGCACAAACAGTAAGCAACATAAGTCTCTCTACATGACCTGCAAGCAATATAACAAACTAGCTGACATAAATATTCATCAAAGATGGAAAACCTTTACCTATTTTGAGACCGACCACCTGGGCCTCTACCTCTACCAAAGACATGACGACCTCCTCTTTGATGAGGCTGTTTACCACGAGACAATGAGGTCCCAAGATTAAATTGCACAGGGGTGTGTGCTCCAGCTACAGTGGGCGGTGGTTGTACATAATTCTGATCAGTAGGAAAACAAGAAATGCCTTGGCCTTGCATATTGCTGCAGTGAATTGGCACCTGGCCAAAGTTACCCTGTCCCATAGGCATGACAGTCATTACAGTGGGAGATGGATTCGCCAACCCACCAATAATTAATGGATTAGTAGGAAATCCAGTATTGGGAAAGAACTGCTGTTGACATGGCATTCCATTAAGGAGAAGATTTAAATTATGATTCTGATGTTGTTGCTGCTGATTATTAATATTCAGATGCTGGTTTTGCAACATATTTGTCACCATTCCTTGGATGCCCAGATTCTGCTGCTGTTGAGGAGGAAACACATTAGGCAAAAAAGTATTTGGTTGCTGTTGTAAGAACTGCTGAGATGGGTTGATTAAGCAGTTGCCCATCTGAGCTGCAATTGGAGCTGTAGGAACCATAGGACCCGTTTGAACTGCTGGACCCATAGAAGAAGAACTTATAAAAGAGTTTCCCATTCCATAAGAACATCCAGGTTGGCTAAAAGGTGCCGATGCATGAGGAAGCGTAGACAGCTTCTCCCTCTGAATGCCATGAACCTTAAAATTTGGCTTCTTATTTTCAAATTTTCTATTCCCGTGTTGCTGCCTATCATTAGCACCCCTCTTTACCTGTCTTAGAGACTTTCTGTACTCGGCTTCCTTCTCATCATCAGAGAACTCAACCTCATCATTTAGCTCTTCATCATTCTCGCCCGATGCATCATAGCCTTTCTTATAGAGTTCCTTTTCATTGAGAATGTGATTAGCAAACTCAGGAACAAAAGAGACAAGAGTGCCAACACTGATCCCAGCAGGCAGCTCCTTGTCAGAATTGTATCTCACAACATAATAGGGATTCTTTACAGGTCCAAATATTTCATCAACGAGACCCAATGCTTTCCTGCTCTGTGATATCCAGAGAATAGAACCCTCGTTGAGAGGATTGTGTTTCTCCAAGCCCTCGACAATGACTCTGTCACCCAGCATCTGAAAAAATAAGAGAAGGAAATGGCATAGTCATACTAAAATTAGGGGGAATAGCAGCATGCTGAACATTATGCTTACCATCTGAACAAAAATCAACTTTTAGAGTAACCTAGATATACCTATCTAATATATGATCTCAACCAGCGCTTGAGTGTAACCTAGATATATCTATCTAAATACATTCTTTCACTCAGTAGTTAAGTGTAATCACATGTATAGTTATGCCTTCTCAACAAAGGCTAAAAGTTGCTTCCCAACAGCTTCAACATGTTCTGCTTGATGAAGAACAATGACACAAGCCTGTATGCAAGTATCCCAGACAGCAAAACTTACGTTTCCTATATGTCAAAAAATTAAAATTATAGACTTATGTTGGTACATGCTGTTACTATTTTCACAATGAATGAATCTATTCCTCCCGATGTTAATCAACTTTCTGACACCTAAAAATGCATAGAAGAAGTGTGCTTTTTGTTGTTTTTTTTTTTTAAAAGTGTTTTTTTCTTTCTTTCTTTTTGTGAAACACTAAACATTGCGACATCAAATTAGCACTCTGCTTGCAATGGAAAAGATCGATAAAAATAAACAGAGAGAAAAGATTGAGCATGTTGGTTCAACAATAACTTACCGAGGAAATTACTCCAACAGGTAATGTCTGATGATGTGGTTCCAAGTGCACTTCAATTTTAGGAACTGGTGGGAGAACCTGCGGAACATGTTTAATCTATCATTAAACAAAATATTCATCCTAAGGTTCGAACCATATATGCAACATAAAGGGAAAGAACATTTCACTTAGAAAAGAGAAGTTCAGACTAGCGAAATCAGGAAATGAACCGCATCATACCTCGATTTCATGCTTGGACCTGACAGGACCTTTCATAACACCCTCATCCGCATCACTGCCAATTATTTCACCGTCTTCGACATCTACTGCCTCATCCACCATTCTAGCTTCTTCTCCATCATTGCCGACGTCTTCTTCATCTTCTTCGTCTTGGCTACTTATAGAGGAAGAAGAGTGCTGACTTGATGAATCATCGTCGTCGTCGTCATCATCATCTTCTTCTTCTGACTCTGTTTCTCTGCTCTCTTGCTCCTCGCCAACCTGATCACTGACCACATGAACCTCAGAAACCACATCTTGTTTAGCTTCTTTCGCACCCTGATTCAATCCAGTTGTTTCTTCTTCGCCTGCAAGGCTACCACCGCTAGAACCCACTACAGCATCATTAGCACTACTACCAGTCACATTGAGAGCGCTATCCTTACTCTCCACCGCGTCTGGGCACGAATGAACATTGCCGCAGTCGGAGTTTTCGACCAAGCTAACCTTGTTCATCTCCTCATGTATGAGCAAGCCCCGCGGTGCATCTTCCTTAGCCTCTAAATCGCTCCTTTTAGCACCATCGTCATCGCCGAGCATCGGGGCGGAGTCGAAATCGAGAAGCCACTCCTCGACGGGGTCGAAGTTGGGGAGGAGAAAGGCGTCGACTTCGTCGTCGAGCCGAGGATGAGGAGGAGAAGAAGGGTCACGAGAAGGGTGCGCTCTGCCGCCGTTTCTAATAGCAGGAGAGTTCCATGACCGTACCCCCACCATGGACTATGATATAGCGGCCAATCCTAGTTAGTTAATTCGGATTCGGCAAAAATTCAGTACGGGTATAATTCGAATAAAATTCGTCTTCTAATTTTTAAATTCGTTGAAAAAAAGGGCTAAAAAACGGATTCGCTAATTATTCGGATACGTGATTTATACGGATATTATATGTTTACCAATTAAAAATTCGGGATAAAAAATTCGGCTATTAAATTAATTTTTTTTCCTCTCAACATTTATGCTATTAACATAAATACTCATATTTTTTAAGAATTTAAGAATAAAGAGCTACAAAATTAAACTAATTAAGTAAAAAAAAATAATAAACCATATTATGCCTTAAAATAAAAAATAATTAAGCAAATAAGTTGCCAAAGATAGTCCATATTTAAATGTAAAATATAAAAGGTTCACATACAAACATAGTTAAAAACTAAATACAAGATGAAATTGACACTTTGTATAGTTGCCTGGTTGGCTAGAAAGAGCACCACAAGGCTCCATCAAATATATTGGAGGTTCTGAAATTCCTGGTACCTAAGATTATTTAGCTCTATGTTTGGGTCTTCTTTGTGCATAACAGAATGGACACATTCAATTAAGCAAGAAGCAGTAAGCACTCGAGCCATTTGTGTATAAAAAAAATCCATCAGGACTAAAAGCTTCCAACTTTTGCTTTGAAGAACGAAACTCAACTCGTACCTGGTTTGTATTTGTAAAGAACCACCCGATTACTGATCTATCGTTGGATAGTGGAAGCGGAAGCGGAAAAGGCGACGAGGAGGGTTTCGATTTCTGAAGAGTGAAGAACTCAATCTTCGATCTTCGATTTCTGAAGAGGAGGGCTTCTGATGGCGTTCGGCGAGCGGCCGGAAGGGAAGAGGGGGACCGCCGCAGGGGTCGGTGGCAGGGCCGCACCGCCGCAGGGGTGAGAAGTTAGGGCAAACCCTTTTTTTGGAGGGGTGGGGGTGGGACTCGTGGGAGGGAGAGGGGGGATTCTTTTTATGAATGGTTTTTTTTTTTTTTTTTTTTTTTGGGCCACGAGAGGAAGCGATTTTTTTTTGAATGATTTTTTTTCCTGTTTTGGGCCACCCGTGGCCGTGAGGCCCATGAGTCCACATCGCAGGATGTAGGCTCGTAGCTCGCAAGCAACAACCGGGCCGTTTTTTTGGGCCGGATTATTCGCAAACCGCGTTTAATTCGCGCATAATTATTTTTACCTAAAAAAAACGTGAATTTTTTTGAATTTTTTTTTTAAAAAAATCGAAAACGACTGTTTTATTCGGCATTTCAAAAATTCGCGAATAATTAGCGAATTAACTAACTATGATAGGAGCTAGGGATTTTAGTGCGAGCTCGGTGAACTTGTGTAGAAGCTACGAATACGAAGCCCATATATATTTGGGAACTCGTAGGAGAGTCGAGAGGGAGGAGGGTTTCGGCGGGACAGCTAAACAACAGCGGCAGCGGAAGAGCGCCGAAGCCTCGCGTGGCGTGGTCTTTTATTAGGTTATACGTTATAGGCAGCAACACATATAAACATAAACATATTTTCCTTCAGGCACACGAAGTGTGAGGCCCAGTAATGCGCGCCACAGAAACTCTCGAACCATTCACTCCTGGACCGCTCCTACGAGGCCCATTTGGAATCCGCTGTTCAGTGTTCGGGCCCACATGCCAAGACGGTGCCTGCGGTGGCAACGCACCCGGCCCGTGCATTGATTCGGTTCCTGGGCCAGGCCGTGTTAGATTTTCTCGCAGCCGCACTTTTAGATCTGGCCCGACTTTCTTTATTGGGCCATAGGGGCTTGGTTAACGGACTGGCCAGACCATCTCTCATATAGGCCGTATCCTCATCTCTTCTGCTTTCTACCTGGCTATACTAGGTCGGAAGAACAAAGGCCTTTTGAGCTGAAATTTGGTGTTATCTGACGCAGAAAAGCTCCTCGGGCCTGTTGCGAGACAATTTGATGAGGATACCGTCCCCCTCAGGGCTTTATAGTCAGTCGGAGACAATTTGATTAGATGGTAAAATTTGATTTTGAGATACTTGAAATTTATGGATCATGTTTATTGTCAAAATGAATGCCCAATTGTAGCAGGTTTCGATTTAAAGGACGAGTCCAAAATTAGGCTAATGATTCAGAATTTGGGAAGCAGATGTAACCCCACTCAGTCCAAGCCGGGCAAAGTCATGGACTAGTCACGCCTGGACCAACACTACCTGGCCCACGATACGTGTGGCTTAATCGTCAGGCCCAGTTCGTCTCAGGACTCCGCCAGTCAGCCCGACGGAAGGCCCATTTAAAGTGAGGCCTCCAACTTCGCTTGAAAAACTGGAAACTTTCTACTTCAGGTAAGAAACTGAGACTTAACAAAAAAAAGTAGACCTATCGTTGTTAAGTCTAGTTTTGGGATGTCTCGGGACTTGCCCAAAAATAGAAAGCTTTAGACGGAAATTTCATCCGTCGAACCAGTGGGCATCACATTCAATGGGCTGTCCGAACGGACAAAACAAAACCCGGCCTCGGCCCATCATCCGCCCTTTCCCTTTCCTTGTGATGTCGGGCGCTAGTGTGGACCCTGCCCGCTATGTTGTTAGGCCGGCCCGGTTCCCATATTTGTTATAGGCCGCGTTTTCTCAGATTCTCATGTTTTTTATAGGACGTATCTTTTGGGCTGGGCTTCGTCTGAGCCCGGACTTCTTAGTTAGTGGAGCCTATTATCGGGCCTCTTGGCCCATATATCTGGCGCAGCCTGGCCCATGGAGCATTGCTGCGAAAGAGTACGCTTAATCCAAAGAGAACCCATCCCAATTTTAATAATGCAAGAATATGCAGGAGGATTTTACGGAGATGGTTGTTGCCTACTCCGTCGCTCTTCTCCCTACTGACCCGGACGTTACTTTGAACTCAGTCCTTAATTCCCTTTATTACAACGTATAAAATATAAATTAAATTAAATAAGTATCAACTCAAAAATCCAAAAAAAAAAAAAAAAAAAACAGAAAAAAACGGGTAGGGCCTTACTTGTGAGGATGGTAAGAGGCCAAAGTTGTATCCTCCTCCCGGTTAATTTGCTTGTCTGTGCATCTTCCCGTTCCCTTCCATCACCTGATAGAGAATCCCAAAATATTGATTTGGTTCAAGCTGAGTAAAATTTAATTGAGAGGAATAGATAAAAAGAGAAAAAAGAAAAAAGAAAAAAAAAAAAAAAAAAAGGGAAAATGGCGACCATGAAGCTGGGTTCCAAGGCAGAAGCCTTCTATCTGGAAGGCCAGACGTGGTACTCTAAAAATTTTTCATCCCCATTCCTACTTGGTCTCTTTCTACTTTGTTGGCTTCTTTCCTGAATAATTAAATGTGACAAACTACAGTGCTGGTAGGCTTGGAAACAGAGATCAATGAATCAATAATCACCTGATCTACATTTACAGAAAACCAATAAGGCTTCCTAGCTACGAGCTCTGTTAATTTTCTATTATTGAACTTTCTGTCTAGAGTGCTCTCCTTCAATCACCCGCTCTTGCCTCCTTCACAGGAAATGCGTGACTGAGCTCGTAAGCGATGTTGTTGTTGAAGTTGGAGAAATGTCCTTTCATCTCCATAAGGTATTGCCCTAACTTGGTTTTGATCACAAATGCAGTTCTTTCGATTGTGCAATTTCCTTTCTCTGTTTCATATTTTACACGTTTTGTGTGACTATAAATTAAAATGTCGAATATATAGGGCTTGCGCCCCTATATCTTCCTTCAAAAGGAAAAAAAGAAAAAAAAAGAAAAAAAAAGAAGAGAAGTAATAACTCTATTTATTATTAGATGGAACAGTATTAAAATATCTTTGCTAGATTTGTCTAGTTAGGAAAATTATGCAGCATCACATTCCATTATTAGGTTAAGAGAATGGATCCTGCTAGCTGAGTCTAACCCCTACTGCTAGCTGAATTTGTATTCTTTGCTCGTTGGAATTTCCATCATACATGACCGAGTACAAACAAACCACGATATTGCAGTTCCCATTGCTCAACAAAAGCGGGCTTCTTCAAAAGATGATCAGTGAATGCCGCAGTGGGGAGGAAAAGAGTTGCATTCTGCAGCTCCATGACGTTCCTGGCGGCGCCAAGTCCTTTGAGCTGGTGACAAAGTTCTGCTATGACGTGAAGATCGAACTGAACGCCCTTAACGTGGTTTGCTTGCGATGTGCTGCTGAGCATCTTCGCATGACCGAAGATTACGCAGAAGGCAACCTCATAGCGCAAACGGAAAACTTCCTTAATGAAGTATTCGGAAGTTGGAAGGACTCGATTAAAGCTCTTGAAACTTGCGAAGATGTTCTCCCCTATGCAGAAGAGCTACATATCATCTCGCGATGCATAAATTCTCTTGCGTCTAAAGCATGCGCAGATCCCGGACTCTTTGGTTGGCCTGTAGGCGGAAAATCAACTTCAGTTCTGTGGAATGGAATAGGTAATAATTCTGGAGACGCTCATAAATCAGCAGGTGGAGTGGACTGGTGGTACGAAGATATTTCTTTCCTAAGCCTACCTTTATTCAAAAGGCTTATCCAGGCCATGGAAGCCAAAGGCATGAAGCCCGAGAATATAGCAGGAGTTCTTATGTTCTATGCAAGAAGGTTCCTTCCGGGCCTGACAAGAAACTCGAGCTTTCGTGATGGCACCACCGCCCGCATAAATCCAACCACACCTGTCTCGGCACCATCTGAAAGCGATCAGAGAGTCTTTCTTGAAGAGATAGTCGGATTACTGCCTGCGAAGAAGGGTGTGGCATCAACCAAGTTCTTACTTGGTATGCTTCGGACTGCGATGATTTTAAACGCAAATCCTTTGTGTAGAGAGAACTTGGAGAAAAGAATAGGTGCGCAGTTGGATGAAGCTTCGTTGGAAGATCTGTTGATACCGAACTTGGGCTACTCGGTAGAGACTCTGTATGATATAGATTGCGTGCAGAGGATCGTGGACCATTTTATGACGGGGGAGCAATTGCAAACAGCAGGTTGGGTTGCTTCTCCAGGCATAGTGGAAGAGGAGGGTGGGCCTTTACCTTTAATGGACCCAACTCCCTCACTGACTCCTATGACAATGGTTGCCAAACTGATGGATGGTTATCTTGCAGAGGTTGCGCCTGATGTTAATTTGAAGCTCCCCAAGTTTCAGTCCCTCGCCGCAGTTATACCAGATTATGCGAGGCCTCTTGATGATGGCATCTATCGTGCCATCGACATTTACCTTAAGGTAGCATGCATTTCTATCTAGCTAGTATATTTAGTGGAAAATTTGACCTTTCTCTGCTTAGAATCACAATGATACTTTGATATGTCAAGCATATACCATTAACAAAAAATACAAGTTGTGTTTCTAGGATGGAATTTGAGAAGAGCAGATGGTTTTTTTTTTTCCCCTTTCTTCCGGTAGATGCTAGCTCTTCTTTTTGGTCAGTTATGTTGGATTTCTCCTTTTAATAAATGTATACAAAGGGAATCACCCTCAGATATTTTCATCAAAAAAAAGAAACATTAACTGTTTGACCAGAAAGAAGATTTCTGAATTATCATATCTAATTTCACCTCAGATACTTGTAGGTGTAGGAGCCGGTGAACTTAGCACCACAGGCCTGATTGTTTCATCGGCTTTTGAATTTTGAGTTATAAAACAACATAATGATATACTCTGCTACTTTTCAAGCTTGGAATCTTTGGTTCCACAGATTATCTATATTCATGGCAATACATTAAAAATGAACCAACACTCCGTTAGTATTCTGTGCCTAAAAAGGTTCTTCTTTGTCTATACCATTTCCAAAAATAATTTGCTACGCAGCTTCTGGAAAAGAAAAGGGCAATTTGTTATACAGACAATGATATCTAAATAGCTGCTGCGTCCATTCTGTTTCATAAGAAGATTTTAGCTTGCATGAGGTTTCCAACCATTTATGTTTTTGGCTCTATTGGAACATTGCAGTCGCACCCGTGGCTCACCGAGTCCGAGCGTGAGCAACTCTGCCGACTGATGAACTGCCAGAAGCTATCATTGGAGGCCTGCACACATGCTGCTCAGAACGAGAGGTTGCCCCTCAGAGTGGTGGTCCAAGTCCTCTTCTTCGAGCAGCTCCGCCTCCGGACCTCAATTGCCAGCTGGTTCTTCGTCTCTGACAGCATGGACAACTCGCATGGGCCCCACACCAACCTGATGCTCCAAAAGAACAACGCCGACGGAGCAATCCAAGCAGAGATCACTCACGAACAACAACACAAGGATGACAGCTGCCCCCCTGTTGGGGTTGAAGACATGAGGCTGCGAGTTTCGGAGCTTGAGAAGGAGTGTTCGAGTATGAAGCAAGAAATTAATAAGCTTGGGAAGACTAAGAGTTCGTGGAACATATTCACTAGGAAGTGTGGTTTCGGGGTAAAGGCGCAAGATACAGTAAGCGGCAAGTGATTACTCTTGATTTCTAGGAACAGTTGACCCGATCAAAAGCAGAAGCTTGGAATTTTAGGATATTGAGGATATCATTAATTACTGGTAGGAATTTATTAATTCTTATGTAACTATATTTATGTTGTCCCATTTCTGTGCAATTTGTTGTGGATTTTCCACTGTAACACCTGTGATCATGCATTTATATCAGCTACTGTCTTCAGGATTCCACAAATATAAACATATACTTAATTTTCTTTGCATCGGATCGGAAAAAGGCTGTCCTCTTTTATTTGTTATTGAACTCTTAAAATCTGCCATCCTATGTGAGGTTGAAATATTCAAGTCTGTGCTTGTGATAATCAGGATACTCTTCTTTTCTCTGCTTTTCTTGTCTTTCTTTAACATGCGTTCAATATTGGGAAACTTTGGAAACTGAAGTAGTTGGCATATTTCTTAACACCTCTTTAGTTTATCGACACAATCAATAGTAAGAGAAATGATATTAACGCGTCACAAAAGATCTGCAACAGCATTCAGATAAAAAGAATAAAAAAACAAAAAATAAAAGACCTGCACTGATCGGCATGATGAACTTCAACATAATCAGAATCATCGATCTCTTTACTGCCCAGTGCCCGCTTTATAGTACTTACTGGAACTGTTACAAATTCTCCCGCGCGCACGATACAGAAAACAAAAAGACTGCTGCCTATTGACTATTGTTAAGAGCAAGAGAAAAGTTGGCTCCAGTTTAAACTCACACCACACCTCTGACTACACTCTCTCTGTTTGGAAAAAAAATAACACTAATTAATACTTTGATCATGTGTTTATTTATTTATTTATTTATTAATTCGCAAGTAAACGTACGGCAGTAGTGGGAAACACGTGGCCGCGGGATTTCATTAACCGTCGAGCCTGCAGGCGGGCCGCGTGAGGCGGGAGAGCAGCAGAGGGGGCCGGCCGGCCCGGGCGAAGAGAGCCGCGAAGGATTGCGCCAGCCCCACTGCAATTGCCAACTTCACCTGCCCGCGCCTCGGGATCGGACGGGTTGAAAGCCGCCTCCTTCTGATGACGCCGCTGCTGCCGGCCCCGCGGTTGAATCTCCTCCTTCCGGCCATCTCTCCCGATCTTTATTAGATTAGATATCTTGGTTCTCCCTCCGGGAGCTCTAAGTGTAACTAACAGCTAGTGAGCAGCCGAAATGAAACTTGGTGGAGATCGAGAGGAGAGGAAGGCAGGGGAGCTTATATAGCTTCCGAGCTAATCGACGTAGAATGCGTGAACGTGCCACTCGAGAAACATGGAGGCTGTACGCGATCTCGTCATCCAACGTCGTCGGAGTTGGCCACGGTATCAACGGGATGATCCGACGGATGAGGCTTGCGTCCGACATCTTCATCTTCGGATACCGAGCCTGGCAGTTCGTAAGTTACGTTGCCACAGCCCCACGAACAAACAAACTCTCACCCTGTAAGGAAAATCACGGTGTAAAACTAATAAATAAATAAAACCGATGGGTGAAAAACAAGAAGAGAAATTTTTTTTTACAAAAAAATAAAGGTAGGAAAGAGTTACCCTGCCCACCAATCGAAGCCTTGTTTAAGGGGAATCTCGAAGTAAAAAATGAGAAGAGTGGAACACGAGATGGGATTGGTTCCGTGGTCTACGGGTATCGTAGATCAAGGGCCTCATCCTTAGCCCTTTTCTTCGGTTAACACTTAACACTCGTGCTAAGGCTAAAAAAATGTGTTGGATCTGATGGACTCCGTAGTTTGCAGAGTGCCGGATACTGGTGAGCAGTGAAGAAGCAAAAATTTTAACCTCAATTTTTTTTTTACAAACAAAACTTGGAATGCTATTAATAGCACCAATGATTTAGTGCTATTAAGTTTTCTATCCTTGAATTAAAAGATGTGCGGTTAGAATGATACGGGTCCTCTAGAGTTGAGTGGTGGTTAGTTGAATAGTATAATCGAACAGTTAAAATAATAAAAGAGGTAAATTTAACGGTAGAAAATTTAATAGCACCAAATACTTCGTGCTATTGATAGTATCCTAGCCGAACTATATAATATATATGAGTTGAGCAAGAATACCTCCAAAAGCACCAAAGATCTGATATTTTTGAATTTTTAACTTTTGGATGAAAAAATGTAGGATTGAAATGATAGTTGAAGATGAAATAGTATTTAATTCAAGGGCTATTAATAATCTAGAAATAGATCCAAGGATTAAAAACTTAAAAACACCAAGAAGGTGATGCTTCTAAAAATATTCTAGCTCAACTCTCTCTCTCTCTCTCTCTCTCTCTCTCTATATATATATATATATATGACCAACCTTCTCTTTACAACACAAACAGCACATTGATATTTTAAATTGAATACAATGATTCAATCACTATTTAAACACGTGATTAAATCATCATGTTTAGCTTAAAAACGCCACTTAAACACTCGCGTAGCAAAAAATAGAATATTTATACAAATATAAACTTATTAGAATCATTTCTTTAAAAAAAATTGTTATCGCTAAATGCCAAAAAAAGCTCACTATAAAATTCAAACGAAAAAGATTTCAAAGAGCCTATCAGTGCTTTTCCAAACGTTTTGCTGCAACACTCGAAAAGACGATCAGTTTCCGTACGCAAAAGGGGCAAACAAAGACACAAACAGACGACGAAGAAAATAAGCAAAGTGTTTGCACTATTAATTTGGAACAATATACAGCTTTTGGGAAGACCAATTTTCCACTAACACAAAGTCACCGACCAATAGGGAGGGGATCCAATCCCCCACACACCTCTTAATTAAAAAGAAGCAATTTAATCGGGCTTACAAACTTAGTTAAAACAAAATAGAGACAGAAGAAGAGCCATATACATTTTAGTTCTCTTCAAAAATACATAGATATTGAAAATACTAGTTTGATTCTCATTACTTACAGAAAATCAAATAAGGATTTGAATGACACCCACGGAAGACTTCACAGACTATCAGGAGCACATTCTTTAGCCCCACAAACAAGCCGATCATGAGCACCTCAACAATCGCTTTTGAAAATGAGGCAGGATCTCAGCCTGTTCTCACACACACAGACCACTTCGGCAGAGGGATCGATTATAAGAACCACCTCCATTCTAATATCCCAATATAACAAGATTAAGAAAGATAAAGGCATAAAAACAGAACTCTGCAGGTAAGCACAGAATCTGCACATCCAGATACATTCATACGATCGTTTCCACGGAGCACTGATGGCACTGAATATCCATCTGCAGAACAAACCATCTGTAGCTAATTACCATGGCTACAGAAATTTTTGTGCACAACAAATGACGCTAATAAACTGCACTGACAGAGCGAGCACTGCTTTGTAAAAGACCAATTATAACAAAATGTATAAAGCGTTTAGTTTGTATAAGGGATTATAACTACTCTTTCAAGGCCCAGTGTTTTCTGCCTAAGCACAACTGACAGAGAAATAGAGTTCAGGTTTTAAAACACAAGCATGAAGTATACTTTCACTGAATCTGTACAGCACTCTCCGGTAAATTACAGAAAGAAACCAAATATACTTCAACTCGCAAGTCTAAAAATTAGACTAGACAGCCGTAAAATTCTCGAACACATGAAGTCAAGTATGATAGTAGCTGACCATCAACCATGATCAATGAAATGGCACCGGTGCATGCAATCATTTCCTTCAACAAAGTAACCTAAAATCTGTCTGGTACATATATATGCATCAAAATGCTGCCCTCATAGCACCACGTGCTGCCTCACGCTTCATCTCTGCAGCTTTACCACTTCCTCGGAAGTACATATATACTTGCTGCATCAATAATGGCAGATGATAAAGCAAAAATTGATGGCAAAAAGAAAGTCCTCTTTTCCAACTAAACTTGGATTAAGCCTCAAGGAAAAAGCACCCTAAATATGCAAAGAAAGATAAGTTTATTGTCTTTATTAAATTATATGGAAACAATCATTGTTCTCAATTTTTGATATATTTCTCTCTCTCTCTCTCTCTCTCTCTCTCTCTCTCTCTCTCTCTATATATATATATATATATATATATATATATATATATATATTTATTTATTTATTTATTTATTTATTTATTTAATACTCTTCCTCGCGTCTAGGCTTAAATCGATGGACCTTAGACATAGATATTAAATTAAATGGGAGAAAATTAAATAACACTAGGAGCCTAAAGGGACTCAAAACTCTTCAATTTCAATATCATGTTAAATTATATTATATAAAACAACCACTATTCTCCAAAACCCAAAGATGTTAGAGAGCGATGTTTACATATATATGTATATATATTCAATAGTCTCCTTTGACAAATATGTGAATAAAGGTCACTAGAAATGGTAACTATCATGCTTAGCAACAAAAACGTTGGCCACTCTCAATTAACATAGAGAAGGAATAGACTACTATTCAAGACGTGATTCATTTAGTTTTTCCCCAAAATTCTAATCAAGATTGAGATTGACTGTATGAAAAGGCAGCCACCACTTTATCTTCAATGAACAAGAAAAAGAAATATCCACCTGAATGACCCAAATGCTGAGCAGAGACTCGAGGCAGAATAATCCAAATCCAACAAAGTAAAATATCTGCAAGTAAATAGAATAGGGTGAGGTAGCAATTGTGAACAAAAGGAAACTAAGGGTAGGTTTGGTTCCCTGTAAAACTAGCCCGAAAAGTATTTTTGATTTGAAAAATAGTTCTCCAATCATTTGGTTCTACGTAAAATTGCTTTCTCGTAAAAATATTTTACAAATATTGGGACAAACAACTAGGTTTTTGCTTTCCACTGGTTTTGAGTGGAAAACGAAAACTCCTCGGCAAAGCAATGCGGCTCACCGCCTGGGTCACACGCGGACTTCTCCTCGTGGACTGTGCACGGTGGACCTATCTCTCAATATCTATATATATAGTAGGTCTTGTGTGCTACTAGGAGCATGGAGGCCTCCGTGCTCTTAAGTCGTTTTCAATAATGGAGCTTCCAAAACGAAGATCGATTCCTTTAGACTTGATATAGCATATTCGAAGTATCTAGAAAAAAAATTGTGATTTTTCGATATCATTTACCTAGTGATCGAAAGAGTTCAAAATAAACGGCTGAAAATAAAAATCTCGCAAAGAGTAATGATATAACACTAAAATTTTCGATCAGAGATATTGATCTTGCAACAAATTGTATAAAGAATTTTCTATTAAAATTTCATTTGATTTAAATACTTCTACACTGTTAAACTTGCAAATAATATACATCAACCATTAAAAGTCGTTGATTTTGAACCCTTTCAATTGCTAGATAAATGATATCGAAAAATCGCAAAATTTATTGTCTAGAAACTTTAAATACATTAGATCTAGTCTAACGAAGTCGATCGTCGATTCGGAAGCCCCATTATCAAAAACGGCTTAGGAGCACGGAGGCCTCCGTACTCCTAATAGCACACAAGACCTACTCTCTATATATCTATATATATACATATATTATTTTTGAATATATATTTATTTATTATATTGTATTAAATATATAATTAGTATGTATAATATCACGTACTTATTATATAAAATAATTTTGAGTATGTTTAATTTACAATATAAATTTATAATAATAATATATATAGTATAGTATGGTAATTATTATATAAAATAATATGTAATACATATAATAAAAGATAAGTACTTTTAAAAGCATAGGAGCGCAATTCTATATATATATATATATATATATATATATATATAGAGTTGAGCTAGAATACTCTCAAAAGCACTAAGGGCTTGGTGCTTTTGAGTTTTTAGCCATTGGTTGGAGAGATGTAGGGTTGAGATGATGGTGGTAGGTGGTGGTTGATGGGATAGGTGGTGGTAGGTGGAATAGTGTTAGATCCAAAGGCTATTAGTAATCAAAAAAGTAGATCCAAAGGCTAAAAACTTAGAAGCACCAAATGTTGGTGCTTCTAAAAGTATTCTAGCTCAATTCTATATATATATATATATAAAATAGTTTTTTTATCTATGTTTTCCTTTTCCAACAAACCAAACAAGTCTCGCTGGGAAACTAATTTTCTTTTCCACAAACCAAACACTAAAGAGCATACAACTTGTTCAACTTTCGAAAAAAAATTTCCATCGAAAATTATTTTTTCAAAATTTTACGTGGAATCAACCAGCCCCTAAGCTAAAAATCCTATCCAGTACAGAACCATAAGAAAATTGCAGCATTCCCTCAGCTGGTCTCTTATAAAGTATGTTAAATCAACTATCAAATTAGAAATAAAGCTATGTCAAATATTCAATTGAGTACAAAACCAAGTTTGCGACATGTGTTATGTGATACTTCTTTGTTGGTTAAGTCAGACAGGACAGAATGATGTGATAACAGAAGTGTAGCTAAAAAGCTTGGTCATGCCATCTATAATATATGATTGCATATATGGTTTCCACTAAGTGAAGCTTAAATCAGGACGTATAATTTGTAGTGGCAATTATAGATTTCTTTTGAGAGAAAGGTAGCGTGCTACCCGCTTCGTTTCTTTCATTTAGAAATAAACTTAGCTAGAAATGTGAATCAACTAGGATTCAAAATTGAGTCTCGGATACCAACCACCAAACCCTTTTGCCACTCGCGCTAGGGACGGTCGGTAGTGGCAATTATAGATTATTGGTCACTTGTGTAGATTAAGGGTATGGTTGTTTTGGGAACAAACTCGAGCGGGGTTACATCTTATATCAAGGTTATCCCACCATATTAGCATAACTATGAGAACACGGCTAATTTTCTGTGTAGTTTTAAATGATAGAAATAACTCCAAAGGTAAGAACAACTACAAAAAGCAGCTACAACATCAGCAACAACAAAAACTGTAATCATTACAGGGATAAACTAGAGAAAAACGTTGGCTATCAAAATTATCAATACAGAAGGATAATGAGTTATTGCCCTGTATTTTTTCCTCTAGGCTCCCAACCAAACAGTGGCTAAGAAGCATAGCATTATTTCAGTAGAAATGCACCTTATCTGCTATATCGAAAAAATAGACATATCAGGCACATTTAATGCTACTGCTACTCAACATGTAACGTAAACTTACCCCGACTATGACACTATTCCCTATGACGTCAATCGCTGGCAAGATTCCTCTGCAAAAAGATCATACACATAAAAGAAAACATGGATTAGTTAATGAAAATTTTCTTTGATAATGCAAGGGTGATAGTTTTCTTCAAACTAATAAATTAGTGAATGGGTATGTCACCGTACAAAAGAACTACAATAGTTTAATATTCCTTCAAAATGCAACTAAACTTTCAACCAAGGATTAAAGTGCCGCGGCGTGCCGCTCGGCACGCCGCGGCACGTACCGTGCCCCTGAGATAGGGGCACGGTACAGGGAAGTCTCGGACCCCCGAGTACCGCGGCACCCCCGTGCCGCTCGAGACAGAGCGGCACGCGGGGGGTGCCGCGGCACCGTGCCGTGCCGCCCCCTTTCTTTTTCTTTTTTCTTTTTTCTTTTGCTTTTGGCCCCCTCTCTCATGCTTTTTTTGTTTATTTCTTTTTTCTTTTCCTTTTTTTTTGTTTTCTTGCCCCATATGCTTTTCCTTCTCTTTTTTTGGCTTTTTTTTTTTGCTTTTTCTTTTTCTTTTGTTTTCGGAGTATCAAGCCCCCGGGCCACCTATATTGTCTTTTTTAACTTTTTTTTTATTTTTGGTGGATGTCTTTTTTAACTTCTTATTTATCAATATAGGAGAAAATTTTTAATTGACATCCATTTTTTCTTCGCAAAAAAATTTGTCAAAAATTGTCATACCGCGAATTTTTCGGTGATTCAAGGGAACAAAAGTCAATCTCCTAAACAAATTTTAATCAGATATTTTGAAAAGAATAAAAGAACAAAAAATGAATTTAATATCGGGAATATATGAGTTTCTCACAATACCGGCAATACTTATATCAACATTGTCAAATAAATCTTGTATCAACAGATGACAATATGCCATATGATCAAGCGCGACAATTTATGTGGAATTAAGCAGTCATCTCTATGTAAAGATGTAAATTTAAATAATTATTGTATTTGTGAATTATTTTATTGTAATTTAATTTTTATTCTACATCAGTTATAGTTGTATCTTACTTACCAAAAGCTTATATGCATGTTAATTGATGAGTATAGTAAGGTATATATAGCAAATATTCATAATTATTTATTTAAATCTATCAAAATAACATTATAAGAGTTTATTGGAATAAAAAAAAATGAAAAAAATCCGTGCCAAAGCGTGCCAGTAGGAGGTCGTGCGTATCTGTCGGCACGCCAGCGTGCCACGTGTTGGCACGCAAGCGTGCCCGTGCCGTACCGTGCCAGGGCAGTAACGGCACGCCCCCGTGCCACGGCACTTTAAACCTTGCTTTCAACCCTCTTCATTTGTAGGGGCACAAGCAATCTGCCACTCTGTAGAATATGTAGAAGTCCAAGATTCGAAGCAAGAGTAAGCATACCTTCCACAGAGGTGTTAATATACACTTCCATAAAGTACAAGAGTTGGCAATATAGACAGATATCTTTATATGCAATGCAATCAAATATAAGAGTTAGCAATAAGCACAGTTCACAACTGCTTCTGAATTGAAATTTGAATAACAAAATGTAGCTGCAGTTTTCTAAGTAATTTATAAATGCTTCAAAGTTTCAAATAGTCCACTGTAACAGAAGAAAATAATTATTTGACACCAAGATAATGCTGGTAAAATAGTCAAGACGTCCATGATGAGAAAAACCCCCACCATGTTTACGCCACTCAAAAAATTCGTACATTAGTTTCTAGATCTATTTTGAATGAAATAGAACTTACGTCAAAGATTTTCCCTTGAAAATAACTGGAGGAGCCACAGCTGAATATACACAGAAACAAATGTGCAGCTGCAATAAGGTATGAAAAGAAATGAGACATCTATTGTGTTTGTTCAACTTAATCTGGAGAGCCTTTTGCCACAATAACACATTACAGAACTTACCAAGTAAAACAGAAAGAACCATCCAAACTTCAAAGCACTCTCTGTCCTATAAGATATTTTGTTAAAAAATAAGTCAAATATTCTTCATTCAAAAGAGCAATGAAAAAATAGGACTCGAGCTGTAATGCTATCGGTAACAAACGGGCTCCGTTGCCACCCATTTGTTTTCAAAGATGGAACCTTCAAATCGAGGCTCAGTAGTGTTGAACATGATCTATACCAACAGGCTCCGTTGCTACCCATTTGTTTTCGATGATGGAGCCTCCAAATCAACGATCGGTACCGTTGAACATATGATCTATACCACTTGAATCATCTAGAAACTAAATTTCATGCTTTTCCGGGATTGTTCTTTTGTCCATCAAGTGGACACAAAAATGAACGGCTGAAAATGAATATCCTCTGAAAAGTGATGATAGGAGTCTTGTAATCAAGATCAAGAGAATAGATCTTGTTCTAAATAGTTTAAAGAATTTTCTAATCAAAATTCAATTGATTTGGGTATCTTTACACCGTTAAACGAGAAAACGCCTTATATCGACCATTAAAATTATAAATTTTGAAGGCCTTTGATCATTAGGTCAATGAGTCGAAAAGATTTGAAATTTGGTTTCCAAATACTTCAAGTGGTATAGATTATGTTCAACAGTGCCGATCGTCAATTTGGAGGCTTAATCATCGAAACAAATGGGTGGCAACGGAGCCCGTTTGCTACCAATAGCATTCCAGCTCAACTCAAAAAAATAGATATAATTTAAAAGGTACAAATATTGAGATCAGACTATTGTAGCACCTCATTGCACGATAAAGAGGCCGATACCATAAAACATATGCACCTGGAACTCCGGATATAAAGTAGATTATAGCGAGGAACCAGATTTTTACACCTGAAGATGACAGTACATCACATCAACTTTATTTGATAAAGACATTCACTGCTTATAACAGCTTAAGCATTGACTTTAAAAGGACACGTCAAGCTCTTCAAACATACCTTCCCCCTTAATCCAGGCAGCTGTAACTGCTATAATATTCCAGAAGAGGCACAAAACCAATCCTGTATGACATCCAATTAAAAGAGATATATGGTTTAGGCAACCATTTTATCCTACCAATGTATTCTCATGTTTACAACATGAAACTGGACTCTAGTAAGGAACCTGTGAAGCAGAAATCTCTCCTTCGGTACTCTATGACCAATCAAGCATTGGACTTGTTGGCTTGTTTCTAATATAAGCAAATATGTACTATCTGTGTATCCATGTGCTTAAAAGATGATATTTACATAAAAAGATTGACTTCTATGGCAGGAATAAAAAAAGTAGGTTTACCTATTCATTTATATACATAATCTGTGCAATAAAATCAGCCATCATTGAACAAACAATAAAGAATGTTCCAAAAAAATACAGACAAAATGATTGAGAAATGATTGAGCAGAAAATCAATCTAGGTAATACCAAAAGATGCCACCATAGGTAAGAAAAATTTGCTCCCAAGTACACAAAAAACATCTGAATTATCATGTCCAACGAGCGTATCAAGAAAGCTGTACTATAGTACTGTTAGGGCAAGCCTGATAACAACCCCTTTACTCTTGGTTTCGTGTAAGCTAAGATATAAGAACAACACAAGGCAGTCGATGAACTACGTGCCAGTAAGTCAACCTGATCTACAGCTGCTTAAGATCCGAGAATAAGAATACAATGAGTTCAGTTGAGCCTATATTTTGCTTCACTTTATTATATCAAGTCAATTAATCAGTTATGGATCCAAAAGTGAGTACAGGTTAAGTCCAATTGTGTTTTTTATTATCTAGAATTTATGTTTCATCCATTCTTTTTTTCCAAATCTCTACAGCAGAACCAGCCAATTTCTGCAGAAATTTTTGTAGCTTCAGTTTCTGCAGAAACTTACACGTGTTCACACTTCACAGCGAGCAGCTAAAGGAATGGATCTAGTGTATTCTATCTATTTGACATTCTCTATACAAGAGTATTCCGTTTGTTTAGCAAGTTATGCACATCGTTAATGACCAAAAAGTAAAGCACAAAAGCTAGAATGTTAGCAGAAGCTGAAGTCATACCTAACAAAGACGCAAAGGCAAAGTACTGCATTCTTTGAACATGGATGGGTATCTCATTTGCAATATCATGATGTATAATGGGGAAAAAAGGTGGCCAATTTTTCTCCTCTATTACAATGCCAGCTGCAAAAGTAAAACAATGTACCATATAATAAGATCCTGCAAAGTCAATCTACTTACCAAACAAAACAAGAAGGATGCCGACACAGACTGAATCAATTGCTAAAAATCATTGTTTCGAAAAGCTGCCTATGCAGCCACATATGCGGCTCGGACCATCAACCACACCACATATTACATATTCAATGCAGTACGCAGTAAGACCACATATGCGGTCCATATGCAGCAGGCAGCCGCATATGTGGCAGTCTTTGTTGTATATATATATATATATTTTTTAAGGTGGGATTGAAATGTATGTATATATAGAGCTACTATACTCTTATAAATATAGAGCTCTTCATACTTTAAGTTTAAATCGACAATGCATACCGTTAAACATAATTTAGAGCATTTGAAATGTCTAGAAATCGAATTCCATAATATTTTGAATTTATAATAAAGTCCATCAAGTGGGTATAAAATAAACGATCAAAATTATACTATTTCCTAAACATAGGGGATAGGATTTTTAAATTCAAGATCGAAGTTATCGATCTTCATCTATATAATGAATAGAATTTTCTATTAAAAATTCAACCAATTTCGATTTTTCTACACCATTAACTTGAAAACGCTCCATACCGTCCGTTAAAAATGTCAATTTTGAGGTGCTTTGATTGTAAGGTATATGATGTCAAAAATTTATACAATTTGGTTTCTAGAATGTTTCAATACTCTAATTTATGTTTAACGGTATGGATCGTCGACTAGGAATCTCTATCATCAAAAATGACTTTTGAGTACAAAGGCAATCGTGCTCATAATAGTATAATAGGGAACTTTATGTATGTATAGAGTAAGGCTAGTATGCTTTTAGAAGCACGGAGCTCTCCGTGCTTCCAAGTCGTTTTCGATGTTAGGACTTTCGAATCAACGCTCAGCTCCATTAGACTTGGTCTAGAGTAAGTACCTAGAAAATAAATTTCGCAATTTTCGATATCATTTGCCTAGTGATCGAAGGGGCTCAACATCATCAACGACCGGCACCGTTGAATATGATCTATACCACTTGAAGTATCTAAAAACGAAATTTCGAATCTTTTCTACATTATTAGCCTAATGATCAAAGGGTTTCAAATTTTGTAATTTCAATGGTCAATATAAGACGTTTTCTTGTTTAACAGCGTAAAGATATCCAAATCAATTAAAGTTTGGTTAAAAAATTCTTTAAACTATTTAGAACAAGATTTATACTCTTGATCAGGATTACAAGACTCCTATCATCACTTTTTAAAGGATATTCATTTTCACCCGTTCATTTTTGTGTCCGCGTGATGGACAAGAGAACAATATTAAAAAAACATGAAATTTGATTTTTAAATGCTTCAAGTCATATGGATCATGTTCAACGGTGTCGATCGTCGATTTGGAGACTCCATCATTGAACAAATGGGTGACAACTTAGCATGTTTGCTACTGATAGCATTCTAGCTCAACTCTATATTTATGACTATTTTCATACAAGTTTGGTTAATAATGATGTATGTAAATGCAATTATCTTCATATAAATATAGCCTAACTATCTCTCTTTTTTCTATGCGGTATTATTCCTAATATATCTAATAATTATGTTTAATATTGGTAAATATTTTTGTAGCTGTTAGATGTTGATATGCTAGATTTTGTCTAAGTGTTGGCCTCTTGGTTGGCTGCAAGTGATTGTAAATGACAGTTTATTGAAAAAATTACTATTCTTCACAAAAGTTTAGCCAATTTACTCCGCATCTATTTATTCCACTTCTAAAAGTACATTAGTTATTTTTTATATTTGGAATTGATTTTTTAATATTTTAATAGATGATATTCACCCGCGTACGGCATATGCACCCATATACTGCATATGCACCTCCATATAGCATACGCACAATGCAGCGGGCCGACCGCCCACATACCACATACAGCTTTTTAGCACACATGTTAAAAGGACATTACCTCGGGCTGCAGCTTCTTCCCTCCGTTTTAGTTCCTAAGTGGGACATATAGATAAATGAATATAAAGGTCAGAAAGATAGATAACATGAAATTAAAAATAAATAAATAAATAAAAACAGACTGGACATATCAAAGAACTTATCTAAGATGGCGGGAATGTAAAGCAGTACAATTAAAACTTGCATTCATCAGGGCAGCAATTTAAACATACCTTTTCTCTCCTATTTAGTTCAGTCTCTAGTGCTTGGAGTTCCTTCTCCTTTTTCTTTACGTCCTAGAAGTAAGTAGGAGGGGAATATAACAAATGAAAAGAAAATAAAAAAAAACACAACAATTGCATGTAGAATAGCTGTACAAAAGATATGGAAAATAGTATGGAATAGCATGCTGTCATCAAAACAAAGAAGTGCGGACCAATACACGAACAGAAGAGGAATAACAAGTCGAGGAATAAAGGTATTGAATAGCAACTATTCCAATAACTTTCCTCAGCTACTGTCTACATACCTTTGTCGAATCAAGAGGAATATCAATTGTGGCACCACGATCATTGTAGAAATCGGCAGGTTCTGGAGGAAGAGGTGAAAGACGAGAATTGGAAGCTGGGGGAACGGTTCCTGGGTGCTGGACATTAGGCTACTAATCAGCCACAATAAATTACATAAAAGCTACTTGAAGATGACAAACCTATGCAGATAAAGAACACGTTTTCTGTATTCTAATCGATGATGTTAGCTGCATAATAATCAAGTAGAATAGGCTTACTGTTGTATAAAATGGACCTGCGCCATAACTAGACTGTCCACCTGATTTTCCACGAACAGCTGGTTCCTGCTACCAAAGATAATACAGGAAATCCATATTATTGTCAACAATATCAGTTTTAACAGACCTTACATACTTTATAAGTAAAAGCTGCCTCTACAAAATTGAAAGAACTTCAAATGAGACAACCAATTAGACAAATTTCAGTGCATTTTGCAAAAATCATCTTGAATGCACTTCAAGGGAGCTGAAATGGCTTTGAAAGAATCTTAAGCTTAATACGCAAGGTTGCCAGCACTGAAAGAGGGTATACCGTATACTGCTTTGATGAGAAATAGTAGGTATGAACTTGTTATCAGAATGACTAACTCCTAGCCTTAAAGAACATTAGTACACGTTTATGGCATCTTAATATGCAGTGTCTGTAAGTTCAGGGGGGGGGGAAGGCAATTAAAAGGGAGAAAATGAAAAGAAAATACATCTATAACATACCACAAATTGATTTCATGCAGCCATCCAAAACACAGTCACATTTCTCACCTCGTTATGGCCTTTTACAATGACTAAAATGGTTACAAAATTTGCATAACTATACTGACAGCTTTCTGATAGAACCTCATTCTTCTGAGTAAAAGAAAATTTATAACAAGGATCGAAAATAGATCGGTGAGATAGGGAGGTAGAGGAAATAGTAGCACACGAACCATATGATCCACCTCTAACTACTTTTCAATTTGGCAGCTACCAAGTATAACATCGCAACTCCGCCGGAGTCCACAGAACAATCAGACTAAATCACGAGGTGTTCTGAGTAGAATTGATTGTCGGTGGCTCGCAAAAGATTAGATCTAACAAATAGTGAACGCAGCAAAACCCTAGGGTTCTCATAAATCACAATATCAACAGGCTTGGACGCACATAGATCCATCATGCAGAAACAAGGCGGAAAAAACCCTAGAAAATACAGATCCAACCAAGTAGTTCGATCTTACAAAGAAAACCCTAGAAAGTACAAGTTTCTTCCAGATCTATATTTAGAGGGAACAGAAAAGGGAACCGAGGGGGGGTTTGGGGAACTCACGGAAAAGGGGTTGACCTCTTCCTCGTCGAAGGGGTTGCTATCGTACCGGCCCGCCATGAGATACGCACCTGCACTACTCCTCAAAGGGATCGATCGATCTCCTCTTCTTCTTCTTCTTTGCGGAGGAGGAAGAGGAAGAGGAGGAGGAGGAGGTGGAAGGGATTGAGATTGACGGGTAGAAGAAGGGGACAACTAACTTGTATTTTACGTGCCTGCTTGTTTAGAAGCAAACAAACGGCGATCCTCCTCTTCTACCGCCTGTAGTCGTACGGTGGCTTCTACTCTCTGCAGAAAAATAGAAAAAGAAAAACACAGAGGGAAAAAAAAAAAAAAACGCAACTGTTGCAATGTGAACGCCAGCCAAACCAACTGCACCCTTTAATACTTTAATACTAAAGTTAAAACCCCTTCACTTCCTTTTGAATTATTATCACTCTTCTTCTGCAAAGTAAACTAATTACTATGCTAATTGTCTTGGAATAAAACGAAGAGAGCCAAGGCCATTGCCGACCAAATAATAAAAAAATAATAATTATGGAAAACGACGGAGCCGGTTATACTTCACGGAATGTCTCTCTGACATGTGGGCCCCATCATTACGGCCCCCCAGTGTGAGGCGTGAGCTGGCTGCCACACCAACCAGTTAGAACTTGGAAGTCGTCACCAGGCAACGAACAAAACACAATGCACACTGAGGCCGACTCCTGTCTTTGCTTAAATTTAAATTTTTAAACTGAAGTGTAAAGCCTTTAAGCAAATTTAATTATTACAAAAAAATAAATAGAAAAGCGTACAATTAAATTAAACGAGATGCTCTCGAGAAGTTAAGGTTGATTTAGTTATTAAATAGTTTGTCTTCGTTTTGATCGATCGTCTTTAGTATGAATGGGCAGAGTAATCCAACACGGATACGTGTACTTAGGGTGTAAAACGGGCGGGACGGCCAGCACGGCCTCGGCTGGGCCACAGCACAGCATGCATACTATAGCATCCGTGCCGGGCCGGGCCGGTCCGAAGTTTTGGGCCGTACTGGGCCACTATGTTGGAGCCTGACACCCGGCACGACACGGTCCGAATCGGACCTGGGCCATGCCGGGCCGAGAGTAGGCCAGCGGCCCGGCACGGCACGGCCCAATTGGGCCATGCCAGCCGGGCCAGCCCGGCCCGCACCCCATGACCCAAGGCAATTGCCTTGGGCCATGGGTTCTGAGCTCCTAGAGAGGAGGGCCCGAGCCTCCCCAGGTCTGCTGATCTTGGGAGGAGGACTTTTGGTCCAATGGACCAAAGACTTTTTGGTCCATTGGACCAAAAGTCTATAACATTTTTTTTTTATAATTCTTTAATGTTTTAATCGAAATGTTAATTTAAATAAAAATATTTATTGTTTATATTTTTTAAATTTCATATCAAAATTTTTAAAGAATTTTAAAAAATAAATACTTGATAGGCCGGCCCGGTACGGCCCATGCCTTCCGGGCCAAAGAGCCGTGCCGGGCCAGAGGATAAAAAAAATTGAGCCCTGCACAGCCCGGCCCGAAATTAAATCCGGGCCGGGCCGGATCCTAGCCCGATTTGGCACAAAAAATATGGGCGGGGCTGGCCTGGCACGGCCCACATTACACCCCTACGTGTACTACATGAAAACGCATCACTCACTTTAAGTGGAGAGCTGGAGATGAATTACAAGATGTAGTAGTCCTTCAATCTGATTTGGTCAATTGGTTGGCAACGCACTCGTATTGGTTTACCCCGACTCCGATTGCCTGCAAAGAGAGGAGAAAGGAATAACAAACAAAAAAATAAAATAAGATAAAATAAATAATGCTTGCACTTACTTGACTTGAAACTTCAAGAGCCCGCATTTTTTTTTTTTTTTTATTTTGGAAAATGAAGAGATAATCTCATTCATATCGATTTTTAAGTTATGTAAGCACATATAAACATCACTCATTTCGGTGACCCAATCGAACACCACGCATTGCTAACAATAGGTGGGTTTGGCAACTAGGAGGACTCTAACAACATGGTAAACTGCCAAGGAAATACGTAGCTATACTTCAGTCTCATTAATTAGCATTCTCAAAACTGGTACAATCCTGTTTCCGTGAACCGATTACCCAATCTGTTCAAAAATGACAAAAACCTTACTCACCCAGCAGTCAAGTCTATGACATGACAGTCTAGTCCTACACAACCAAATTGCACATTTGAAAATCAGCTAGCCAGGATTTAACAGTGAAAAGGGGAAAAAAAAAATATCGTGGCATACAAACAAACGCCGCTTGCGGAGAGCAAAACAGTTTCACTAGCAATGAAGAAATATGCCTTGCTACTGTTCCCTAAAAACAACATGTAAAGTAATCGACGGCCAAGGATCACAACAATGCCAAAAACATCTAGTCCAGGGAAAGCACGGGACCGAACTCATCGGCATCATTCTGGGCCCTAGTAGTTGGATTTGGATGGAAGGGATCGATCCAAGACTCGTCTTCCCTGGCAGCCCTGTCCCAGCGTTCCTGAAAATTTTGAAGTTCTACCCTTGCTTGTCTCCTCACCTGTGGGACCACCGGAGTATGAGGAAAGATGATAGCATTTAAAAGGCACAGTGCAACAAAAGTTGGAGCTCGAGTGCAAAAGGACCAGTACTACGTGAACCAGGATTAGAATAGCAGCCTGCTGCACATGGGGCAGGCAAGGGCAGCATCCACGTCCATGGCTTTTCCAGCGCCAAGGACATGGAAGCGCATGCACAAACTTATGAATATACTGGAATTTGTGTTGTTTGACAGATCAATTATTAGTCTCACCTCAATTCGTGCATCAGATGTTCGTGGCCTTCCTCGATTCTGAATTTGGAACAGATTACGAGAATGATGGTACACAAAAATCATCAAGTACATATATATATATATATATATATATATATATATATATATATATATATATATATATATATATATATATACCAGAATTGATGTCCATTTATTACTTCTTACCTGGAAGACACCCTTACGCAGCATCCGTTTAGATCTCACAACAGGCTTCTGGCTGCCTTTCTCGCTCTGATTCAAGGGGGTCAAACAACACAGAAACTAGAAAAGACTAGAATACCAAGAGGAGAACTTCAAAGTGAAAAGTGCTAAGAAAAATGCATATTCAGACGAGGAAAGGTGCAAATAGAGTTGCAAAATGTTTTTTTCATTTTCTGTTCTTTGAAGTATAATTAGATTTGCATACATAGATGGAAGGTATTTATCCGAAATGAAAAGCTAAAAAAAGATAGTTGACAAACATAGATGATGGCATTTTCAATGTTATAATTTTTTTTCCTTTTTGAATGTCCATATATACTAACATAAACAACTAAACATCTAAATCATAATGCAGCGTAATTAAGTCATATAGTTAATTACAAGTATCATACGTGGCATGACAATTGGGTTTCTTCATGACTGGATTTTCTACGATGATCAACATTGTAAGTAAAGTTTTCATACTATAATTGCTGAATTTGCAATACATGCTCAAGACACGAGGAATGAACCAGCTAATAATACCACACTAAATGCTGAAAGTGAATATTGAACGCCAAACCCAATATTTCACAAAAAGCCTTAAGAGGACACAGGCCTTAAGTTTGATAGGAGGAAGAGATAGTGAAAGCAGCAGAAACAATATGCAACAGAACCCCATCTCATATGATGCGATCGAAGACATCAGCAAACAGATGCAAATATATCCACAAAATTTGACACATAAAAGCATGTAAATGATAAAAGAAATGTAGCAAGTGTAAATAACTAACCATTTCTGTTGAAGGGCCTCCCAGTGTTTGGATGCCTTGATGCACTATATATTCACCATCTACTACTCCAACCTTCTTTGTTCTATCACCCTACGAAACCATGGCAAAATACATTAATCATATGAACCAGGTAGTGCTTTTCCACGGAATCAGGATGAGCTCCAGAATATGAAGAAGAAATGTATTACATCCCTACAAGAACTAGAAACATGAATTTAATTTATGAAATGAAACACGAATTAATACTAATGCTACTAAAGTACTATGCTGCTTTAATTCTTTGAGCATATTGTATGAAAATAAATTATCTGCAAAAGAGTTGTCTTGTCCGTCGCATTAAATGGTTTGCTGAAAAGATAAAAATGTTGATTTCAGATATATAAAAATGTAAGAAAAAAATGTAAGGAACGCAGAGAATATTCAAATTAATGCATTATCTCATGTTGTCAATATAACTGCAGAACATGCACTAGTTAGTCAAAATCTCAAGAATGATACTTAGCATAATGACAAAATGAAAAAAATGAGCTAAACTACAAAGAGTGCAATGCGAAAATCTAAAAACCTGCTTAATGTTTTTTTTTCTCTTTGATAATTGCGATACCTGCTTTGTGATTACGTTAAAAGAGGATAAACTTATAAAAGGTGTGTGGCTCATGTTGATGATACTGATGGTCCTAAGAAGGTCAGCATCTATCCAGCCTCATTAAAAAATCAAGAATTTCTCGTTGAAAAGCATCAACAAAAGGTAGCCAATATGAAGGAAAGAGTTCAAGAGAAAACCTGAGCACAATAGCCAAGTTTCATATCTATGCCCCATCCATGGATCAGATCATTCTGTAGCAAAGTTATCAATGTCATCTACTGTTCGATCAAAGCAATTTAATATTCATTCATACAGCTGACTTCAGAAAAACAAGTCAAGCAGTTATTTGCTGACACTGATGTTCATTCCAATGCATGAAGCTGTAAGACAATACTTGAACTCTTATCGTTTTGAAAATTTACAAATACAGTTGAAGTATATATTATGTTGCATGTTCTTGTCTAAGTTCAAAATCTCTAATTAATATCCAATCCTTGCATGGCAGGTTTACAATAATCCAGGTTGATGTTCATATGACTTATTCATGCACATCTTTGTAGGCCCATTCTTCAGCATTTGGATTGGGCAACCCACTATACGTCTAGTCTTATTTGTTTTAATTTGCCTAATATATGATTTTTTTTTCTTTTTTCCCTAACAGTATTGAACTTCTACAGAGGTACTGCCGAAGAGTTATGTCCTTTGTCGAAGTTGTCTATAATGTATGATGCATATTTCAGGGCTGTCTCAAAAGCTGCCAAAGTGGGTTTATCGAGCAAGAGCCCCTATCTCTTTAATCCCAGCATTTTATGGGAATTCCCCACAAAGAAAATGTTTTCGAGGAAGTAAACCAAAGACAGTTCATTTAGGCAGTTCCAATTTCATCATAAGGTTCAGGGGATGATCGCTTGTATGAAAATAAAGAAAGAAAAGAGCACATTCTTACCATCAAAACTTCTACGCAATACAAGTCTAATGTTACGCAGGTCAAAAGATAAGATTTACCTGAATAAGGTTCCAAGCACAACGCCAAGCAGATCTAGAAAATACTGGTGCCATGCCCTCCACCCAACTATGCACCAAAAAAATAATAAGAAAGGATGTGCATTTTTCTTATGAGAACATTGCACACAAGACAGATTGCTCAGTTTCGCAAAAGATTAAAACCCAAGAATGTGTTACTCTTATCCATAAGCACACCAACTTGCCATTGTTAAGGTCTGCAGAAATTTCAATATGTTTTGGTTTGTATAGCGATACCAGTGAACTTTTAAAAACAGATCGAAGGCATAAGCAGCTTGCCCAGCCAATATGATTTATATTTTAGATGCCAATAGAATTCTCCAAAGGACCAAAGCATTAAACACCCAGCCTATTCCATAAGCATGCCATTAATGAACGGCACCTGAAGGCCTTATTAGAAAATAAATAAATAAATAAATAAAAGAAAATAATAATAAGAAGAAGAAGAAACAAAGAAACAAAGAAAAGAGAAAAACAACTCAGAGCTACTAGTAAATCAAATAATTGAAGTTAAAAAATTACCCAGCACATGGTGGTTTATCGCTGGTGCTTGAACAGTCGCCACCAGCCCGATTATTATAAACTCTTCTGAAAAATGTTAGCAATAACTTTCCGTCAATTATGCAAAGGTTGTGCTGCCTATTTCAAGCCAAAGATATCAGAACATAATACTGCTAACCTGTGCACCTTCCCTTTCTTCCTGCGAACAGTTATTCTGTGATGTATTTCAGATAGATATGGATCAAGTGCTGGCTGAGAAATCTCCAATCCCTCTGATTTAACAATTTCTATGTACCTACAAGAAATCATATTAACAAACCAAGCTCAACAGTAGTAAGGCAATAATACCGCCTCGACATGCTCATGTATATTATGCATAATTGCATGCATATACAAAGTGATACAGAACCGAATTCAGATAAGATTCGGTTGATCCGTCTCTTATTTATGGATTCAATTTTTGTATTAGGTTTGATTGAGTCGTTTAAAATTTTTTTTTTTTTTTAATTTTCAAAATTATTCTATTTTTCCTTTTTTAGTTATTTTTTAAAACCTTTTTAGAATTTATCATATGAAATAAATCCCTAAAAATTAGGGATATGATTTAGAATTTTTATAGATATGTTCGGATTAGAAAAGATTTCTAAAATCGTGGGATTTGTTTTAAATCAGGATTATGTTTTGAAGGCTACAAATATAGCTTATGATTTGTAAGTTAGGAGACGAGTTATAATGAAATAAAATTTGGGTTTTGGGTTTTGACTGCGATCGTGGTTTTATTCTTCTTTCTCTTGCTAGTGTGCGCTAGCGGACACTTATTTTTCTTGAAAGTTCTATCTTCTATATTCTCCCTCATCTTTCCTTCCGATTCTTCTTCTAAATTTCTTTCTCTAATTTAATGAAAAATTCTGCAATTCAATTTAATATAGCTTTTGGACTCATCGCTAGCAAGATAAATTAGGGTTTTCCTAATTTGTCCTACATCACAAAGTTACTTGTTCCTCATTGATTGATCCCTCGAGTGAGATGGATATTGGATATTGGCATAACTGCTAAGTTAATAGTTGTTATTGGGTTTTAGTTGTTATATTCCCACTATAGACCAGAAAAGATAGAATCATTAAGAGACTAGTAAGATGCAGTACCTTGCTGGGTGGAAATTATCTACTCCCAAATCTTCATCCCAAAGGAATATATAATCATATATGGAGACAACATCAGGGTGCAGAAAACGTTTTGCAAACCACCTAAAAAATAGCTGTAAAGTCATGTTAAACAACAAAGGAATATCGTTTAAGGTGTTTAGAGATTTTATTTTATTTTACTGTACAGTATAAATAGAATGCCATATATGCATGTTAATATATAGAACCACTGTATACATATAAATTTATGAAACCACTGTATAATATTCAACTACATGATTTTCCAAAAAAAAGGGTAATACTAAGTGCTTAAAAAAAATGCTGAAAATGCCAAAAATTCACCATTTTGTTTGGTTAAGAGCGGCAATATGGACGACCTTTTTACTCCATGGGAGATTGTGCCACCCATTGACATCTCCATCATAGTGGAATAGAATAACTGTAAAATTTTCTGGAAGAAACTGGATACTCGAAAATCAAAACATGAATCTACAACATGCAAATGTGCAAAAGAAAAAGAAAAGTCGACACCTTTCTAATTATTGAATCGACAGTTTTCTTTTGTTTTATTCCAACGGATATCGCGAGTAAGTTCTGATGACACTGAACAGTCTCCTGGAAGAAATAGTGTCACCGTGATTAGATTTTTGGCATCCTATGAACGAAAAAGAAGACAAAACCAAGGCCCGACAAAAGACTAGTACTCCAAGAGGAAATCTTCAAGACATAACAAAGTATAGTGGACGGTACTAACCTCCAAGTTTGGACCTTTTGTGACCCACAAGGGTTTTAGTTCCATGTCAGAATTTGATTGCATAATACCGTGAGGTAAGTAACCAATCTTGTTAACTGGATCAGCGTCCTGATAAAGCAGCAAAAAGGGTACAAGGGATTACTCTGCAACTATGGTGTAAATTCCACATGTATGCAGGTTGGTGATACAACATATATCACAAATTTAGAGGAAATCAGATAATTTAGACAACATATACTGAAATGTTTATGGAAGCTGTTGTGGCAGGAGTGTAAGAGAAAAAACCCCACAAAAGAAAGGCCCGTGCGAGTAAGATGAACGGGATGAGTAAATAGAATCAATTACTGATTTGAAATCTACGGACCATGACAGAAGAGAGCCTGATTTAATGATAAAGGTAGAGGTGGAACTTTAGATGTCGTTTACCTTGATTGTATCAAATGGATGAAGTCTTGCCTCCAACTACCAATGGTAGGCAACAAAAATCAGTAATCTCTGGAAAGTAGAAAAGTAGCCCATGAAAATGAAAATTCCACAAAGCAAGGCGTACCTTTACCTCTGCTTCTTGATACTGAGAGTTTGGCATCCCATAGATAATGAATAGCGTGATGGCGCACAGAACTACCAGATACAGCTGTGGTTTCATCTTCGACTGGCATTCCCTGCATTTATCATTCCGCCACATGCATGTTCAGCGTCAATGCAAGTCTTGCGAGATAAAAAGTTTTTAAGACAATGTGAGAGGTAGGAAGGAGAGGAACAGTTGGCTAGGGACCCGATTTATCTAATTTCAACTAGGAAAACTATCACCTCCCACAACCACAAACAATATAATAATAGCATTATCATACAATTTATTGTCAGTTGCAGTAATTGAATAGCTGATTCGATTCCTCCGGCTAGAACAAAACAATCCGTAGAAAAGAAGAAACACCAACAAGACGGTAATTATTAATCTTCGTTCGATCTCCCGATAACAAAAAAGCGGCCAGAACGAATCGCAGAATTATAACCATACTCACCGCCTCGCCCCAGACAGACACCAGCTTCGTATTAATTATAGCGCATTCTCAACGCCCTGCACGATCACGAATTTACAACGTAGGATCTCAGGCACCGCAGAAGAAGAATCAACGCTCGTAACCCCACTACGAGTAGGAAAGAGATCGGACAAAGAAGACGGGGTTAAGGGCCGGTGGGAGAAGGAGAATAGATATGTCGTACCTTGTTGGTTCTTATGTACAATGTAGCTCCTCCTGCGGCGTACGTCGACCTCTTTGTAGTTAGTTTATTAGGCCAATGTTTCGATCCCCAGTGGGATTCGACGCGAGCCCGCGGCGGGACGGGTGGCGCCCTCGGACCTTCCTCCGCACCGCACTCTGTATTTTTTGAAAGAAATGTGCGCGTGGCACTCGTACATACACATGCTGCCCATGCCCGATACGAACGCCGGTTTCTTTGTTCGATTGTTTGGATGCATACCATTACCCGTGATGGAGCCTGGAGCTCCCGCGCCATCGTCCGTAAATCTCGGTCCTCCATTCAGCTGAATCACTCCTGCCCTGCCCTCGTGCTCTCGTGCTGCTGCACAACAACTCTCCACTCCCTTCTTCGTCTTGTCCTCCAAATTTTATTTTATTTTATTTTATAGAACAAAAGTAGACACTAGAGTGGGATTTGGTTAATCCTCTGTATTCTATTATCTCAGAAAGGACGTTTTGAGTTCCCCTTATATATTATTTCGCATTCGGCGGGCAGATGCGGCGCACTTCGACTCTTGTACGTACGACACACCAATTTTTTTTTTTTTTAACTTGCATAATTAAAGTAAGAAACAATCCTCCAAGAGATGAGACGCCAGTTTATTAGGAAACTTTCCATGATCCATCCTGACTTATATTGGCATCTAACGATAGCTTGCAAACACATTTTAAAAATTGTGATTTGTAAGACACTGCGGCAGGTTAGTTAACAGGCCAATTTACACTTCTTGGGGAAATAATAATAATAAGAACGTTTCTCTCGTCCTTACTTCTAGCTCTTTGACTCGTCACACACCATCTGAGTTGTAAATGGATACAATATTATTCTTTCACATAAGCATCCAAACTCCAGGTTGAAAGTTGAAACCAACTATATAAAACATAAAGCATTTAAAGTGCCAAAAGTAATAAAGTATTATAGTACCCATCTACAGTTCTACATAAACGGTGCCCGCCCACATGATATTAGCATGATACAAATCCAGTGCCCCATAGGCATGGCTCAGCAACCTCTTCTATTTAAAATTAATAAATAATTATCTCAATAAAGTGCAAAAAAAATCTATAAAGATATTTAACAAGCAATTAAAAAAACTATAAAGATATTTAATAAGCAATTAAAATATACTAGTGCTAAAGAAATAAATCATATCATAACATGCCGCCACACAGATATTTTTGTGACCGGCACATATCAGCACGACACGCACTATACATATCGTGCCGTGCTAACAATTTCTCCGCACAACCCTCTGTGTGCCCCTGCACTTAAATCCTTGCTAGAAGTCAAGGTGAGACGGCGAAGCATAGTTAATTTGCCATCTAAAACAGCCGGCAAGCAAGCAGTGCCTGGTTTGAGCCTCAATCTCTCTGCGTCCGAGCATTTGACATGCCCATCACGCAAGAAAACAGAGAAATAGTGGCCACAGCATTGTCTCAAGTTCTTAGGCACCAGATGAGCTCCATCTGCATACAACAGAGTACGTAGTTTGTGTTGAAAAGATAAAGAGACTTGAGAATTAGTCCGAAAGGACTAATAAATGCATTCACCAGTCTTGTAGAGCAAAATTCAACTCGTCAGCCAATTTTGCTAGCTCACCACCTCTCCTGCATCAGAGGGAAGATAAACACAGATCAAAATGAAATTTAGTAGCAATTTTAGAATTCATTTGCTCCATTTTGACACAACTGGAACAATAGGTTGGTCGTGCATGAAATTCTCAGGGAGTAGTATAAGAAACTTCAACGGTACAGAAAGAAACAGCGAAAATGGTGAAATCAGAACAAGTGGTGGATAAGCATGGCAGCCAAAGCATATCCAATTGTAAGGCAAGAAATCTAAATGTACCTCTATTACTCCGGAATACAGCAGCATAAAATACTCATTTACTTACCAGGTTTTACCAAGAAACTCATTTACTTACCAGGTTTTACCAGGACGTTGGCATTAGGACTCACTTGTTTCAATATGCAAAAACATGAAAGAGATTGAGATTTTCACTTGACAGCCAAGACAACTTTTTGTGGCTTTACACTAAGATTTACTTTTACTAATTATAGCACCAATCCAGTGGTAAAATGTATCATTAGGCCCCATACGAAACCAAATGTGACTTGATCCCGTGAGCTTTTCACTTAACAATTTAATCTCCTAAACTTTTATACATACTGCACTTCAGTCCCTTACTGTTAGGTTTTGTGGGGAGTTCAATGGCTCTTAAACACTTTTTACAAAGTAATAGTAAACACGTGAATTATTTGCAAGCTTAATGGTAAGATGGTAATTTACAAGATAATTAGACATTTTTTTTATTTAATAGTCAAGGATTAAAATGTACTGTAGATGAAAGTTTAGGAACTGAAGTATTCTAGTAAAAAAAGTACAGGGACTAGGAACATCAGACGGTAGAGAGACTATCCATGCATTATGCTCTCATCCAATTTGAAATGTCAACATCTGAATTGGTGATTTTAGATGTTAGTAATGCATGATTCTAGAATTACGAATACTTATTTAAGGTATAAGGGCCTATTCTACCTGTTTGATAAAGTACTTTATGACTAATGTAATTAGGAGAAGCAGAAGCACTATATTAATATACTTGAGGCGAGGCTTCCTTGCGGAATAAGAAGCACCAAATTAGAGCTTCAGATTTTTGAGGCTCAGGAGCTTATTTTATGCTCTCTGCTGCAACAAAAACACCAAACTTTCCTGTATGTCAATCACTCTACCAAGATTTCTGCTGCTGAAAGCAAAAGCGGCAGGGCCAACAGGCCCTTGTTGTGATGCTTGCCCCAGATTTTTGAGGCTCAGGAGCTTATTTTATGCTCTCTGCTGCAACAAAAATACCAAACTTTAATGTATGTCAATCACTCTACCAAGATTTCTGCTGCTGAAAGCAAA
Source organism: Aechmea fasciata (assembly GCA_025177825.1). Taxonomy (NCBI): domain Eukaryota; kingdom Viridiplantae; phylum Streptophyta; class Magnoliopsida; order Poales; family Bromeliaceae; genus Aechmea; species Aechmea fasciata. The sequence goes on along the minus strand of CM045932.1, from coordinate 7,405,858 downwards.
AGCAGCAGGGCCAACAGGCCCTTGTTGTGATGCTTGCCAAGCTGCTACATAAGTACATGTAAATCAATATTTCAACATTATAATGAAAAGAAAAAAAAAAACCCTACTTACCTGGTTAGTAGATGAAGCATCTGCTTTATCTTTTGCAAATGACTGAAGCAGTAACTGCATCGTTCCAATCTGTTTAGTCAAATAGAGATGATTGGCAGTTAAAAAATTCTAGACATTTATTAGTTACAAACAAAGTTGATAGAAACAATCTTGGCGCAGGTACCTTTCCTCTGCGTAAAGATCAACTCCAACTGGTAAAGTTGCTGAAACAGTCAAATGAATAACTGGTCCAAAAATCTTTATAAGCTCCAATAGCATTTCCAGAGAGATTGTAATGTGCCTGTACAATGGAGCCAGAACTTACATGCAGGAGAATAAACCGACCACCTATATATCTTATTACGCGATCTTATGAACCATAGCAGTTTCCAAATGGTCCATAAATATACAAAAGGATAATAAAGGACCAGGATGTGTCGCTTATTGAAGTAGAAAGAATCCTGAAAATAAAGCTGGACTTCAACTAAGCTTGCAACATCGCAGATTGATTTGCAACAACATCTTACCAACAAGGTCTACATTATAAAAGAGGACACTTAGAAAATCCAAGAAACTCAATACAAGCAATTACACAGATTATGTTTTGGCCATGATTCTTGACTCAAATAAACTTACCAATGTAGTTAACGGGTCAGTCACAATTTAGACACAACCACTTCTTCGAAGTCTTCACAGGGGGTGAGTATTCAAGTGCGACAAACTACGTAAGTTTAAGCCTAGAAATCTACATAAGGTGCACTCAAGCATACATAATCCTTTCGTATTATTTGCTCGAAGCGGATAAGGCATGATGCCGACCAAATTATTGCGACATAAACCCTAAAGCTGTCTTACGACCCAGCCTTTAGGAAGAGTAAAATTTATTCCATGTTTAATAAGTGCAATCAAGTGGCTCCACATAATATTAGTCCCAAGAGTCGATAGTTGGTTATATTGCCAATTTGCCAGTCGATAGTTGGTTATATTGCCAATTTGCCATATACAAAACCCCCGACTAGCCCATGTCTACTAGTTTCTCAAATAGATGATGTCTAATATCTATCCCAAAATAGCTAAACTTCGTTTATGAACACTAGCAAGCCAGCTTACGTATATATTATGTCCCAAAATCTTCCGTCACAAAACTATTCAGAACTACAATTCTGTCAAAATGTAAAGCTAAAGTCACCATGTATTCTATCAAAAGATACAGAGATTCGATTTTCTCATTCTACCTTTCAGTCTTGCTGTTTAACAAACCAGCAAGTATTGGCAGGAAGCATGAGAAAGTTTCAAGATTGAGAAGATCAAGTTTCTCCTTGAATATGCTGATCAGATCACCTTGAACCTGCAAAAAAACTCGAATACTCATTTATTGGAGCTAAAAGTCTGCATGCACTCAACCATGAGACAAAGAAGACAACCCACAGAATAGTCAGGCAACTTGGCAACTGCATTGATTGCACCTTTAATACCATCTTGTTCAAAAAAGTGCCTCACCACCTGCAACTTTTGTGTTAGTATCACCTAATTGTAATCACATATGCAAATGCTTTTAAGCGTCAGAGTACATGCTTCTGCATTAAATGCTGTTGAAGCTCCACCAACAAGATGCACAACTAATAATAGTTGTCACTACAGAGGAAAAATAAAAAATAAAAATTGAAAAAATAGACAAGCTTACATCTGTGCTGAAAGCGAATCTGCAGCCCAAAATCATTACTATTGAGAACAGATTATGATACAAACAGAAAAAGGAGCATTGTGTGCATGTTATTCATAAAGCAGCAAGAAATAAATTCAAGCTAACAAAAGTCACCTGTAGCTTTGTTAGCCGGGATTTTACAGCATTTATGAACACATCATGGCTTTGATTCAATATCTCAAGAATGGAACCATCATCCAGTGATGACAAATTCTTTTGATAGGTGTGCCCTCTCTGTTCAACAGAAAATACCAAATTTGAATAAATTTTATAGCAAAATATATTAAGCAAATATTTGATAAAATTATGCAAAAAATTGAAAAATGCAACAACTAAGGATAGCGTCCTCATAATTCTGAGTACCTCCATTTCATTGTCGCCATTCAAGCCTTTTCCCCTCAACAGGGATTGTGTTAAAAGTGAAGAAAAAAACTAAAGGATCTAGCAGGATGCCAAGAAGTTGAGATCAATTCACTGAAAGTTGAAGGTAGACACACAAACTTGGTTTAGAGAAGAAGAGATGTGTAGGTTGCTAGAAAATCCAGCCAAGTTGTTTGCAGTTCAAGAGACGAAACCCATCCTAAAGGATCTCAACAGAGAAAATAGCAAATGTTTATTGGGAACCAAGTTTACATCTAAAGAACTAACAAACCAAAATGAATAGTTAAATTGAGAAAAAAGATCCAATAAATGGTAGATATCTCACGTCTTTATGCTGGAAGAAAGGAAGTTCTCGATGCTCAAAATTGCTAATCAAAAGAAAGGAAAAGAATGAAACCAATATTTGGTTTACAAGAAACTCAAGGAACAAAGATTAAAATTTGGTTTATAAACCACAAACTAAATGACCTGCATAAGTTTTCTTCTTCAGTTTGACACTTGAGTATAAACTCATTTCCAAACAGTATACAATAGTGACTCCAATAACAAGTAAAAAAGAAAATGCCAAAACATTCTCACTAGAAAGATGAACCAACCATGCACATACAACTACAAGAGCTTTTAACAAGAATAGGCTCAAGGCAACATGTTAGCATTGAGTAGTTTAACTAATGCACAAAAGGGCTCATCTAATCCGTCATAAATAGTGGCTATTTGTTGTACATGATAATAATCTGCCAAAAGAAACATAAATCTTTCTTGAAGATTAATTGTAAAAAGAATTTCATCAACGAGTGAATGAAAAAAGACATCACACCCATATCCAAGCAATTGAAGTGCTAAAGAAATTGATGTTAAACAGCTTACCGACAAGGGAATCACGCAGTCAGCTCCTGTGCCTTGCTCAGAAGATGAACTAACAGTTGCTGCATAACCACTGTTACATCTCTCCCTCCTTTCCCAACTTTCAACCAGAGACCGTGTCCTCCCTAGTTGTACGGCAACTGCCAGAAAGTAGTGCAAACATTACTAAACAAGATTACATGTATAGCAGGGGCCTCAACTTATTCTACACACACCTCCTCTGACATATTTAACTTCTGCTGTTTCAGTGGTTGAGCATGGTGATTCAGTGCCTGGAAGAAGGGAATACTTTTACCATTAGATGTTATGTTCTAACTGAGAAACTGCTTTGAGAAATTGTTGAATTTCAAAAGAGCTTTACATTTGTCATTAGGTAAAGGTTGCTCCAATGACATGGTGCTTTCGAATTTTTTTGAAACATCTCTGATGTTTGTCTGGTTTTTCTCATCAGCTTCTAGGATCTTATGGCAGACAGTTAGTCTAGAGTGCAAGTTTGAATCAGTTACACCTGAATCAGCATTCATATTACAGAAAGGTTCAGAAATAGTTGCTGTCAATTGGCTTTCACTGCCACTAGCACCACCACTGAAAGATTGCCTGCGCAAGTGAATTGAGCTGCAAAGTTTATTATCACGCACTGCACACTTGATACTTGCACTTTCTTTTCTATTATTGCCTGATGTTTCCAGGTCTACACGATCTCCGGGTATGATAACAGGCATGGAAACTGGACCAGCAGTTGCCTCAATATTTCTAAACTGACGTGAGTCAGACCTAGGACTCTTCTTCAGGCTCGGAGAAGTATTTACACCAGCTGTTGACGGATTTACTGATAGAACCCTGGATGGAGAACTTAATTCACTTCTATTAGAAGGAGAACTCTCCGTAGCCTTGACAACTTTGATTGTGGTAGAACGTATGGTGAACGATTTGCCAGATATCTTAGAATGAGCTCTTTCAGGAGTACTATTGCAGGGTAAACTACTTTTATTCCTCTTGATGCCGTCTGAACTTGTTGGAGTCAAAGTTGATTTATAAATGGAACTAATCCCTTGTAGACCACTTTGACAGCATTCATCAGCTATTACCATAGACAAACAAGAATACATCAACGGAAGTGAATACTACTGATTAAACTGTCAAATTAAGGTTTAAAAGCGAATTTTTTATTAATGAATAAATAAATTAGTCAATTTAATGCTTCAAGACATACTTATTGTTGACTCCATAGACTGATGTCGAGACATCAATACAGAACTAGACTTTGCAGTACTATCGGGTGGCCTAATATATTGATCTTCCACATGGCTATATATAGGCTCTGCTAAACCATTTTTTTTTGGCAACACTCCGAGAGCATATGGTCCAATGAGCTGAGACAACCAAAAACATCTTAATATAGGTAAAGAAAATGAATCATCTGAACAAAAGTAAAAGTGCGCACACTTACTGATATATCAGCAACCCAAACTCCAACACGACTTTCACGGTAGGAACAACCCAAAAGTTTTCCTTCATAGATACTAAGATCAGCCAAAGTAGACCACCCCATATCGACGACATCATGGTATCTTACAGGTTCCCAAGAAAGCACCTAAAAACACTCATATATAAGAGCAACCCAAGGTAACAATAGAAATACCAGAAGTCAGAAACCAATCCACCTTTAAGGTCATGTCCAGCCCACAAAATAATGTTCTTCCATCTGGGTGAAAAATCATAGAGCGTACGCCAGTAGCCTGGAGAAAAGGAAAATCTGATGTCATTTATTATGGAGGAGAGATGTATAAAACAATCTCTGTTTTTCTTGCATCTTACATTTTCTTGCATTTTCTATTTGGAGCAACATGAGAAAAGATCTTAAAAAAATATTGCAAGCTTCCAAGTTTATGGAGAGAAACCACAAAAAGAAATGGAAAAAAGTAGCTCATCTAAAATGAATAGAATTAAAATGCATGCACCAAATTGCAAGATTCAGAGTTCAATGCAAAGAAAATTAAAAACAATAAAACTGATAGGTAAGAAAACAGCCTAATCAAACAATAAATGTAAAGCAAATAGGTCAAACAAGAAAAGAAGCGAGTATCTAGAAAATCGCAGGAAAGTTCATCATTCCTCAACAGTACAACGGTCAGACATACCTCAGGTCCTGAAGAACCTATTAGCTCAAAAGTTTCTAGGTCCCAAAATTTTACTGTCCGATCAGCTGACCCTGGAAACCATTCATAAAATAATCTCATGGTTAAAAGATATGGCCGGTTGACATGCGCGGTAACTGCACATTGGAGAAAAGTCCACTAACTTCACAAACCAGATTTGTAACCATCTACCAAGTCAAAAATATAATCTTTCATGATAGCACAACTTTAGTACATTATAACAGGACAGCACAGAAATACTCTCCCAGTTTTCTGATATTAAAATGAGAAACAGCAAATGGCAAGCATATAGATAAAGAAAATATAGTTGGAGGAATTATGTCAAAATCAAAATAGCAAAATAAAAATCGAGTCATCTACTACAAATGTCAGGTAATAGTAAAATAAATCCTCCTGAAATCAAGGCCATCTAATTCATCATTGAGATTCAGAGATGATATTGGGTTCGTTAATCAAATGTTGTCCCTCTAACCTTTAACAAAGTTCAGTTATTTCAATACAATCTCTGGAAAATTGCTTACTGCTTCAGAACCTGAAAGCATATATAACTCTAGCGGTAAATGTCACTCAACTTCTCAAAGTAATCCCACATACAAAGATAATGGGAACACACTAGGGTATACAAGCAAAACATGGCACTAATATTAAAATCTTGGGCACAAGCATTTTCTGCCATTCTGTTAAAGGTTTGTCTAAAATTACTAAAACTGGTGACTTGGTTGAGTTTTTGGTATTAGAACCACTTTTGATGGTACTATAATGTTAGTCTACCAAGTAAACCGGCGGACAATAAGCTTGTCCTCTTCTAAATGAGTATATTTTAAGTGTTTCATTCATTGACTAGCAACTTTCCAGTTTCATGATTAGTTTAGCGAAATGTCAACTTCTAGTTGGATTTTCGACCGCCAACAAAAACAATAGGCTAAAGTTCTTTCCTTTTTTTTTCCTTATGACAAGATAATACTTGTCATTGCAAATATCGAAGATATACTATACAAGTCAGTCAGAGTGTATAAAATGCAAAACAGCCAAGTTATAGAATTAGAAGCACTAACCAAAGAGAACAAAATAAAGAAAAGAAAACGTTTTATCAAGTAACAAAAGGGGTAGGAGAAATACAGGTTAAATGAAATACCAGTTGCCAGTAGAAATTCATTAGGATGAAAATTTATGCACCGGATATGCCCATTATGGAACTTAAAATCATGTAGAAGTTTCCCTGCCGTCAGATCCCATAACTGTACCAGTCATCAATAGGTCATTAGTTGTTCTTTTTCCATGAAAACAAGGAGCACAATTTGATGTGATAATATAGGACTAGTATTACCTTAACCACATTATCGTCTCCACCAGTAACAACCCATCGCCCATCTGGGGTAAATTTTATAGTCCGAATTCCTCGTGAATGACCCTTATAGGTGTGAATGCATCCCTTTTTTCTAATATCCCAGATCTTAAGATCGGTATCCAAAGAACCAGATGCAAAGAATTCACCAAATGGATGGAATTCAACAGATGTACAATTTAATCTGTGCCCAGGGAGAGTACGCACGACTATACTTCGGCATAAAAAACAACTGAATCAGAATATTTATGCCTTGGAGTATAAAATTCATCTATCTGGAGATTACTAAGTAAAATTTACTTATAACATATGCAGTTTACAAGCTTAAGACTCATGACTGGCATTCATCACTGAACAAAAAAACAAAGTGCAAGTCTGAAAAAGAACAAAGAGCATATCGATGGAAAAAAGCCCTGACTCTCACCAAACAATCCAAATCTTCCCCCATGTTACTGTTCAGCTTAGAGCCTTAGATCAAAATCTAAAAATCGAGAAATACAGAACAAAATTTGTAAGTTTTGTCGCGAGTGCTATTTACCTAGAAGTTGGAGCACATCAGGAAAAGTTAATTTGCCTAAAAGAGGAGCATTCTACTACGCTAACAGCACCAATTGGTTATAGAGGTCAAACTTATTGCTTGCTACTTGGAAATACACAAAAGAGCAGTTCTATGGAGGTTGTTCCGACATAGAAAGTCTTGTTGGCGTGAAAAAAATAGCTTTCTTCCCAGTGAGTGTTTCTTTCCTTTTTTTCCCTTTTTTTCTTTTTTCTTTTTTGGGTGTCTGATTGAAGGTATGCATTCATTTGCGCCGAGACCACTAAAGCATATAAATTAATAGGCCAATAAATACTCAGACATACAAAATCTATATAATGCAGGCATTTATAAGTTTTGGCTTTTGAACATCTCATGTTTGAAGCCCAGAAACATTTCATGAATTTATAACTCACAACTCATGTTAAGTAATAAGTTATACATCAATAATCATCAATAACCAATTTTTCTCAAAAAGCAGGTCCACTACTTACTCTTTGCCTCTTCCAAATCCCAAAGCTTAGTTGTCCCATTAGAAGATCCTGCGAGCACCAATACTTCGGCTGTATCAAAAGCAACAGAATCAACCGAACTTGTGTGACCCGCTAAGCTCTGCACATATTTTGAAAGCGCATGAAACACTCACCTTAAACCATTAATGGAGACAACCAGAATATATTTATATATAATAAAAAAAAATCAACCCACCATATAAGCAACATAAACAAATTATCTCAGAAGACAGAAGATTAATAGACAACAAGAGAGGTTACAGAAACCAACAAAAAGAGAAAAGAAAAACTGAAGAAAATTGGACAAGGCAGTAATAACAGTGGAGTATGAAGAGAATCCCTTTAAGAAGCTGAAGTATGATATTAAAGTATCCCGGAGAGCCTAAATTGGTGGATAGGTAGTCCACTAGTCGGACAAAAGACGTGTAGATTGAAGCACACAGTGTAACAAGATACATTTAGAGAATGGAAACAAGCAAATAGAAAGTACGAGTACGGACTCACCAACAACGGCGTTGGTTTACCAATTGCCCACAGGTTCACCTTGCGGTCCTCACCACCAGTGATGAACACTCTGCTTGATTTCTTCCCGATGCTTACACAGTTGACATCAGTCGAATGCGCCACGAACTCCTCTAAATTAACCTCCAGTTAAGGTTTCGTTCACAAAATTTTTAAAAAAAAAAAAAAAAAAAAAACTGTCGATTATACCACCTATCCTGCAGAACCATTTTCTCAAGCAGCATCGGATGTGAAGCAGTTCAAGACAACCTAACTAGTAACGAAGGAAACGTGTAGAAAGCATAATCGGACGATGCAGCAGTCATCCAAATCAACTTAGTTTATTTGCGCCAGGCATCACCCACCGTAATCCGAACCAATCACGGTAGCAAAGGCATTGGAGATGAGATGGGCAAAACCAGCAAAAGGAAAAAAAAAAAAAAAACAACCAAAGAGGTCGAAGAGATGGATCGAATAATTAAACGCCCAAAGGATACGGAGCTTGTAGCCGCGCTTTTCCATTCCCCGCCGCAAATCTTCCCCCACCACCAACCGTATCGCGGAGAGGGAAACGGTACGTGCGTACGGTACCGACTGTTCAGATCCGGCCAAGCTGCGACGATGGACGCGCTAACTCCGACTCTCACGTCTGATTGGCGAGGAAGGGAAAGGGGAAGGACGAGGAGGGGGGAAGAGAGAGAGAGAGAGAGAAATTGTGTGTGCGTCTGTGTGCGCGTGTGTGTGGTGGGTACGAGTGGCGGTGTAGTGGCCGTGGCTACTCGAGAAATGTAGACTATTTTGACGGGAATGGGAGGTGAGAACTGAGAAGTAGCCTTTTTTTTATAAAAAAGAAAAGAAAAGAAAATTAGCAACATAATTTTTGCTCCTTATTTTTATGTTGTAGGAATAATATACTGCTCTTTTCCAACACAGAGACCGTGTGAAGTACATAAGCGGGCTGGACTAGTGCAAGCTCCGGCCGGTTCATAACTTACAGGGCAGGCCGGGCCTATCAGGGAACTAAGCCTCCATGGAGATCCAAGCCCAGTGGGCGAGAGGTCTGAGTGAGCCAGGAACAATTTGCAATATCAAGTGCTACAAGGACTATCCCTGCATAATGTTGTTAGCTCGGCCGTAGAAAGATTTTGGAGTTTCTTCGATCTAGTTTATTCTGTTTAAAAAAAAGAAAATCTTGATGAAATTTAAAAATTCTTCATGGCATAATGTGGTGCTTGATTTTGCTTGGGGGGTGTTGGGGGGCGGAAATAAATTTGATTAAAAATTTAAAATTTTGGGACGCAAAGTGAAAAAGTAAAGCACCAAAACAAAAATTGAGTTACCCATAAAAAGGTTTTGAAGTTTTGGACGGGAAATGTTGTCCATCGCAGTAGCGGTCCAAACATTAAATGGTTACAAAAGGCCTAAACCGAACCTAGGCCCATCTGGTCCATATATTTCCTCATTTCAGTTGGGAGCCGGTCCGCTAGTTTGTTTGGCTGGACCGAATACTTATGTTACCGCCCATATCTTCTTGGGCTGAACTCTGTTCGAGCCCGGCCTTCTGAATCGATAAGTATATTTTATGTTTCGGAACTTATTTACCTGAAATAGAAAGTTTTAAGTTATGATGTACCAGAAGGACGCATTAAATGGGCCTCAATGCTTTCGTATGTTACGAACCTTATATTCGGGAATATAATACTCTCTTATACTACTAAATTGGATTCTATTCTTTTCTCTTCTTTTTTTTTTTTTTTTATAGAGATAGATAGCACGCTACTCGTTTCGTTTGTTTTATTTATAAATAAACTTAGCTAAAATGTAAATCAACTAGGATTCGAACTTGGAATCTCGATCAATCACTCTTTCTTTCGCTACTGGCAGTCAAGAATTAGATACTATTCAAATCACAAAAATGTGTGATATTTCTTTTCTTTCTTCATTTTTTTTTTGGTTAAATTGTTCTATACTCACACAACAACGTATCAATCGATAGTTCTTGGTTCAATTTGGTTTCCACTTTTTAGCATTTGAAGTTCGACATATATTACAATTTATTTCCTGGGTATTAAGAGTAATCTTCAAGCTAGCCATTTTAATTATGTTTGGATTAACCTGAATAGATTCAAAATTATAATTTTGACAAATTTTAAAAAGGACATAGAACTTTTGACAATTAAGAACTAAAACTAAAAGCGTATTACAAGTGAAAGTTTGGACGTTAAAAATTAAGTTTAGAAACCAAGTGGAAATATCTGGAGAGACTGGATGTGCTATTCATGCATTTTGGTCAAAAAAAATATTTAAAATTGCCGCACATCCATCTATCATCAATGCAAGTGTAATAATTGAGAGTTGTGTGTGATAGACTGCAAATTAGATAGCATCTCCCGTAAACTGCTATGTACTATATTGTCCATCAACTTAACTTTCATTGGGCCGCAGTCTCTGGGCTGGACTCTGTCGGGGCCTAGCCATATACATCGATAAATCTAAATTTGGTATGCCTCCAAACTTGCCAAGAATAGAAAGTTTCTAGTTGATGTGCTGTCTAAGCTAGCTGGGCTTAAATAACTTGGGCTGGCCCCCAATAAGTTAGAGTATCCAAAGAATGGAATCAGGCCGACTAAGAGGTTCTTTATTTATTTATTTATTTATTATTATTATTATTTTTTGGTCTTTATAGAACTACAGGCTACAGTAGACCACATGGTCCACACAGTTAAACTAGTTTAGCCCGACTTTTGGAACAAGCACATGGGTCATGCGTCTCACATCTATGTTTATATTTGGGCTTGGGTTCACGGCCTTTCTTTCTTTGATTAAGCAAATGTTTAGGCCAACGGGCCTATGTTAACAAAATTGAAGCCCGGTCAACGTGACTTGGGCCTAATTCCGAAGATGGAATTGGTGTTTATTATAGTGCAGCATCACCCAACCTGTGAGTTTATCGGGCTTTGTGTTCGAAACGTATTGAATCCTGGACTTCACACCTCACCGAACCAATTTGGGGCCGCGGCCTATGAGTCTACTATTAAAGCCCTATGGGCACTGGGACGAACAAAACCTAAGGAAGGGCCCCGCTGTCTACAGAGTCATGGGCGGGGCTTCCTACCAGGGCCTATGGGCTACAGTTAAGAGAACCCAATTCCATTTTTAGGCCGAATTGAGGAAAATAACATGGCTCTTCAGTCTATTTAGCTAGTTAGACCAAAGTTTGGTCAAACTAATTGGGCCCTGATTTCTGTGGACCAAAATAATGTTATCACAGATTTCCCAGCCTGCGAAGAACGAGCGGTCCCCGCAGACGATGCCTACTAGGCCAGAGTTGAGGCTCTAGCCCATTGGTCCATATTCTCCTGAACCCACCAGGTCAAACCGGGCCTACAGGGTCCGGTCCAGCTATTCCGGTCGATTAATGATTTGGTCCGCTGCGACCGTACGTTCGCCCCCATAGATCTCGGGCCGAATCCAATCCATTTGAGCCATGGTAGATCGAAGTGGCTGTTGTCGAAGCCCAACATCCACATTTGGTAAAGTCTACTTTTGGGTTGTTTCGTTTTGTACCCGAAATGGAAAGTTTATAGTACGGCGACCCTTCGTTCACAGATCCAGGATGTAGTGTCTTATATATGCATTTTTTGGCCTAACTTTTTTATGGAATAGAAAGTAATTTTGAGACCCTTAAATTACTATTGTTTATCTTAATTGAATTATAAATTTTGTTAAACTTAACGGCAACCACTAGATCTAATAATATCGCATGTTTTCTGATTTGCATGCTCTAGATTCTTAAAAATTACTATCTTTTTTCCTGATTTCCTTGCAAAATAACCATCAGTAGATTCTTAATACGGTAGATAACATCAAAAAGAAAATTTGAAATATATATGGTTAAATCACTAATAAGTAGTTAAACATAGTTAGTTTAATTCCACTAAATAACCGTTGGGTCAGGGTTTAGGGTTTAGGATTTTAGGGTCTAGGGTTTTCGGGCTTAATTGACCCAAACAGTCTAATTTTACTAAAGGATTTTAGAATTTAGAATTTAAGGTTTAGGATTTTAGGGTTTTAGCTCACAACCTTTCAGCGAGACCTCTCCACTTCTTTTTTCTCCTTTAAATATTAGATTATGATACATTTAAACTTTTTAACCAAAACCATTTGACCTTAGAAAAAAATAAAATAAAACTACTTGCCCTTAGAAAAAAATTCAAAAGATAAAAGGATGAGCGAGTGTAATACAAAGGATACTATACAACGTACTATAATATACAAAGTTACATTGAAAATGGCCCCCAAAATGGCTCACACATGGAGGGAGCTGGGCTTCAAAACTATATATTTGGGCCGAATTTTATTAATGGATCAGGTGATGCCCATTACTGGTTAGTTTTTTTATGGTCCGGGTTAAATTGCGGTGTTTCCATTATAAGTAAAGTCGGAATAGTAAGTCTAGTTAATAGCCCACAAATGAAAAGGCTCACTCGTGGTTGTGGTCTTGTGGAGCATAATATTATGCTGTAGGTTGCCCTTTTTTCTTTTTTCTTTTTTCTTTTTTGATTAGTTATTCTTTGGTTAAGGGACTTTTTCTTTTGAGCATAGATAAATTTGTCGTAATCAAAAATAAAATATATGGAGAACACCCGCTATTTTTTTTAAAAAAAATTGACTCTTTTTTTTTTTTAATCAACATGTGTATAGGGTTTAGGGTTTTAGGAGTTTAGTTATCATGGCAAGTTTGGTTATCCTATTTTTAACTAATTTGAATTGATTTTCTTTATTTTTTGTTTCAATTTCATCGTCATGATCTAAGGGCCATTCACATTTGTGTAGAGATCGTCATCTTTGAAAAAAATTTATTATTTTGATTAAACTTTTCATTCTTACAAATTTTTTGTTGGTAACATTTTGTTGAACAGAACTAAATATTCCGGGTATTTTTCTTTACAAGATAAAATTATTTGTGTTTTTAATTCAATTTTGTTTTATTTTGTTATTTAGTTATTTTCTTTAATTCTATAATCTGGCTAGTTTTGTACTCTCTTATAAGTTTTTTTTTTACGCTAATGTTTCATTTACTATTGTATTTAAATGCTAAACCCAATGATAACATTTTTGTGTTTTAATATTTTATTTTTTAAATGTTTCTCTGTATTATTGTCTGTTTGGTGCTCTCTTTTCTTAATACTTTGTTTATGAAACCTTTATATGAACCTAAGCAAGATGAAAATCTATATTCGAGGCCGACTCAAAATCAGATATAAGTCATATAGGCCTTACCAAGCTCCAAATTAGCCCATCATATTTAACCCAAATCTAAATTGATGCATATAGGCTTCACGTAAGTTACATATGAGGCCGAGGAAGTAGCCCAACACTAAGCTCAAGTCACACCCAATTATGTGGACTTTACACAGTCCTAGCTCAAGCTTTGGGCCTTTTAAAGGCCTTTCGGGCTTTGGGGACTTTAGGACCTTCAGGGGCTTACTTATTTTAATTTTATTTGGTGTAAGGCCTTAGGGCTTGAGGCCTTGGGCTTGGTTACTCGGGGCCTTTAAAGGCCTTTCAGGCTTCGGACTTTAAGGTCCTTTAGGATTTCGGGCTTCGTGAGATGGACCGCAATTGTGTATGAAAAGCCCGGCCCTCTTTCCTTATTTGGTAAAGTCTGATTTTTGTGTGTTTCATTTTTTACCTAAAAAAGAAAGTTTGTGTTTTGGACTGTCTGTAATCCACTGTTAAACCGCATATATTACAAAGAAGTGTATAGTGTATCACCCCTCATATGTGTGTCCCAAATGTCGGTTTAACTGAAATTTTTATTTTTATTTATTTATTTACACTTTGGTTTCGTAAAAATAAAGTGTTGTTGTCTTGTGGGTAATATAAGCAAAATGAAAAAAAGCATAAAATATTGACTTCGTAGGCAATAGTATATAAACAAATTTTTTTTCTTTACAAATTTCGGTTAACTTTAATTTTATTTCCTAATTAATATAATTGATGTGATGCATATACTATTTGAAATTATCTGATATTAAAAAAATGCGTGAAAAGACATAATATTTTTTTTTTCAAAATTTTTTTTGAGAGAAAGTACTGTAGCAAATAACCCCGCTTCGTTCATTTTTTTTAAAAAACTTTAGAAATAAAAATACTTAGAAATGCTGGGAGCATTTTGAAGAAATCGCACAAAATTATTCTTTTTATTTGTCGTAATCAAAAAAAAAAAAAAGGATAACACCCGCTAATTTTTTTAAAACAAATTTATATATATATATTTTTTATTATAAACATGTGTATATGGTTTAGGGTTTTAAGGGTTTAGTTATCCCGACTAGTTTTGTTATCTTATTTTTAACTATTTTGAATTGATTTTTTTTATTTTTTGTTTCAATTTCATAGTTATGATTTAAGGTTGCATTGGTTCGTATTTTGTTATCCACAATTGCTGCTTCTTTTTAATTCACATATGTACAGAGATTGTCATATTTATAAAAAATTTATTCTTTTAATTAAACTTTTCATTTTTGCAAATTTTTTGTCGGTAACATTTTGTTGAACAGAACTAAATATTCGGGGTATTTCCCCGTACAAGATAAAATTATTTTTGTGTTTTTAACTTAATTTTGTTTTCTTTTGTTATTTAGTTATTTTCTTAACTCTTTAGCCTTGGTAGTTTTGTACTCTCTTATATGTTTTTTTTTTTCCGCTAATGTTTTCTTTATTATTGTGTTTAAATACTAAACCCAATGATAACACTTTTGTGTTTTAATATTTTATTTTTTAAATATTTCTCTGTATTATTGTCTGTTGGTACTCTCTTTTCTTAATATTTTGTTTATAAAACCTTTACATGAACCTAAGCAAGATGAAAATCTATATACGAGCCGACTCAAAATCAGATATCAGTCATATGGGCCGTACCAATCTCCAAATAAGCCCAATCCATATTTAACCCGAATGTAAATTGATGCATATAGGCTTCACGTAAGTTACATATGAGGCCGAGGAAGTAGCCCAAGACTAAGCTCAAGTCACACCCAATTATGTGGACTTTACACAGTCCTAGCTCAAGCTTTGGGCCTTTCAAAGGCCTTTCGGGCTTTGCGGACTTTAGGACCTTCAGAGGCTTACTCTTTTTAATTTTATTTGGTGTAGGGCCTTGGGCTTGGATCCTTGTGGCCGTTTAAAGGCCTTTCAGGCTTCGGGGTTTTAAGACCTTTAGGATTTCGGGCTTCACGGCATGTGCCGCGGCTGTGTATGAAAAGCCCGGTCTTATTTCCTTATTGGTAAAGTCTGTTTTTGGTGTGTTTCGTTTTTTTACCATTTGGGTTTTGGACAGTGTGTAATCCACTGTGTGTAAGGCCTTAGGTCTTGAGGCCTTGGGCTTGGTGCCTTTTAAAGTCCTTTCAGGCTTCGGACTTTAGGTCCTTTAGAATTTCAGGCTTCATGGGATGGACCGCCACTGTGCATGAAAAGCCCAACCCTCTTTCCTTATTTGGTAAAGTCTGTTTTGTGTGTGTTTCGTTTTTTACCCAAAAAGGAAAGTTTGTGTTTTGGACCGTGTGTAATCCACCGTATATATTACAACGAAGTGTACAGTATATCACCCCTCATATGTGGGTCCCATATGTCGGTTTAAGAGAAATTTTTATTTTTATTTTTATTTATTTATTTACACTTTGGTTTTGTAAAAATAAAGTGTTGTTGGTAATATAAGCAAAATGAAAAAGGCATAAAATATTGACTTCGTATCCAATAATATATAAACAAATTTTTTTCCTTTTCTTTTACACATTTCGTCTGACTTTAATTTTATTTTATAATTAATACAATTGATGTGCTGCATATACTATTTGAAATTATCTGATATTAAAAAAATGCGTGAAAATACATAAATTTTTTTTTTCAATTGTTTTTTTTAAAGATAAAGAATGGTAGCAAATAACCCCGGCCTGCTTCGTTCATTTTTTTTTTTTTTTATTTTAGAAATAAAAACAATTAGAAATGTTGGTAGCATTTTGAAGAAATCGCACAAAATTATTCATTTTTATTTGTCGTAATCAAAAATAAATAATATGGACAACACCCTCTATTTTTTTTTAAAAAAAAATTATATATATATTTTTTAATTATAAACAAGTGCATATGGTTTAGGGTTTTAGGGGTTTAGTTATCCTGACTAGTTTTGTTATTCTATTTTTAACTATTTTGAATTGATTTTTTTTATTTTTTGTTTCACTTTTATCTTTATGATTTAAGGTTGCATTGGTTCGTATTTTATTATCCACAATTTCTGTTTTTTTTTAATTCACATATGTGTAAAGATCATCATATTTCTAAAAATTTTATTCTTTTGATTAAACTTTTCATTCTTGTAAATTTTTTGTCGGTAACATTTTGTTGTACATAACTAAATATTCGTGGTATTTCCCCTTACAAGATAAAATTATTTTTGTGTTTTTATCTTAATTTTGTTTTCTTTTGTTATTTAGTTATTTTCTTTAACTCTTTAGCTTGGCTAGTTTTGTACTCTCTTATATATATATATATATATATATTTTTTATTCTAATGTTTCCTTTGTTATTGTGTTTAAATGCTAAACCCATTGATAACATTTTTGTGTTTTAATATTATATTTTTTATAAGTCATATAGGCCTTACTAGGCTCCAAATAAGCCCAATCCATATTTAACCCAAATGTATATTGATACACATAGGCTTCACGTAAGTTACATATGAGGCCGAGGAAGTGGCCCAAGACTAAGCTCAAGTCACATCCAATTATGTGGACTTTACACAGTCCTAGCTCAAGCTTTGGGCCTTTTAAAGGCCTATCAGGCTTTCCGGACTTTAGGACCTTCAGGGCCTTACTTTTTTAAATTTTATTTGGTGTAAGGCCTTGGGGCTTGGGGCCGTTTAAAGGCCTTTCAGGTTTCAGGCTTTTAGGACCTTTAGTATTTCGGGCTTCACGGTATGGCCCGCGGCTGTGTATTAAAAGCCCGGCCTTATTTCCTTATTTGGTAAAGTATGTTTTTGGTGTGTTTCGTTTTTTTACCAAACAAAGAAAGTTTGGGTTTTGGACCGTGTGTAATCCACCTTGTGTAAGGCCTTGGGGCTTTAGGCCTTGGGCTTGGTGCGTTGGGGCCTTTTAAAGTCATTTCAGGCTTCGGACTTTTAGGGAATTTCGGGCTTCATGGGATGGACCGCCACTGTGCATGAAAAGCCCGGCCCGCTTTCCTTATTTGGTAAAGTCTGTTCTTGCTGTGTTTCGTTTTTTACCTAAAAAGAAAAGTTTGTGTTTTGGACCATGTGTAATCCACCGTTAAACCGCATATATTACTATGTAACCCCTCATATGTGGGTCCCATATGTCGGTTTAACAGAAATTTTTATTTTTACTTATTTATTTACACTTTGGTTTTGTAAAAATAAAGTGTTGTTGATAATATAAGCAAAAATGAAAAAGGCATAAAATATTGACTTCATATGTAATAGTATATAAACAAATTGTTTTCCTTTCTTTTACACATTTCAGTTAATTTTAATTTTATTTCCTAATTAATACAATTGATGTGATGCATATATTATTTGAAATTATTTGATATTAAAAAAATGCGTGAAAAGACATAATATTTTTTTTTCAGTTGTTTTTTTTTAGAGAGAAAGAACTGTAGCAAATAACCCTGTT
This sequence comes from Aechmea fasciata, assembly GCA_025177825.1. Taxonomy (NCBI): domain Eukaryota; kingdom Viridiplantae; phylum Streptophyta; class Magnoliopsida; order Poales; family Bromeliaceae; genus Aechmea; species Aechmea fasciata. The sequence continues at coordinate 7,388,071 of CM045932.1, read as the reverse complement.
TCGTTAATTTTTTTTTTTTTAACTTTCCATTTTTGCTAATTTTTCGTTAGTAAAATTTTGTAGAACCAAACTAAATATTCGAGGTATATTCATTTATAAAATAAAATTTTCTTTGTGTTTTTAAATCTTTTTTTTTTTTTTTGTTATTTAGTTATTTTCTATAACTCGTTCGCCTAGCTAGTTTTGTACTCTGTTATATGTGTTTTTTTTTTCCGCCAATGTTTCATGTTTTATTGTGTTTAAATGCTAAACACAATGATAACATTTTTGTATTTCAATATTTTAATTTTTTAAATGTTTCTCTATATGTCCGTTTTGTACTCTCTTTTCTCAATACTTTGTTTATGAAACCTTTATATGGGTCCAAACAAGATGAAAATTAAAATACGAGGCCGGCTCAAATCAGATATCTGTCATATGAGCCTTACCAAGCTCCAAGAAAGCCCAATCCATATTTGACCCAAATCTTAATTGATGCATATAGGCTTCACGTAAGTTATATATGGGGCCGAGTAAGAAGCCCAAGACTAAGCCCAAGTTACGCCCAATTATGTGGACTCTACACAGCCCTAGCTCATGATTCGGGCCTTTTAAAGGCCTTTCAGGCTTTGCCGGCTTTAGGGCCTTCAGAGGCTTTATTTTATGAGTTTTATTTGGTGTAAGGCCTTGGGGCTTGGGGCCTTGGGGCCTTTTAAAGGCCTTTCGGGCTTCGGGCTTTTAGGAACTTTAGGGGCTTTATGATTTTCGGCTGCACTGTATGGGCCTCGACTGTGTGTGAAAAGGCCGGCCTTCTTTCCTTATTTGGTAAAGTCTGTTTTTTGTGTGTTTCGTTTTTTACCAAAAAAGGAAAGTTTGGGTTTTAGGATTCAGGTTTAGGGACTTAAGGAGCATACTTTTCTAAATTTCATTTTGTGCAGGGCTTTCGGGCTTGGGCGCTTGGGGCCTTTTAAAGGCCATTCAAGCTTTCAGATTTTATGGGCTTTATGAATTTCAGGCTTCGGGCTTTTGAGCAATGAAAATAGATAAATTTGGAGAAATCACACAAAATTATTCCTTTTTATTTGTCTAATCAAAAATAAAATATATCTAGAAACACCCGCTGTTTTTTTTTTTTTAATTTATCTTCTTTCTCTTTTTATCAACATGTGTATAGGGTTTTAGGAGTTTAGTTATCCTAGCTAGTTTTGTTATTCTATTGTTAACGATTTTGAATTGATTTTCTTTATTTTTTGTTTCAATTTTATCGTCATGATTTAAGATCGATGTTGTTCATGTTTTGTTATCCACAATTGCCGCTTTCTTTTAATTCACATGTGTGCAGAGATCATCATGTTTGAAAATTTTTTATTCTTCTGATTAAACTTTCCATTCTTGCTAATTTTTCGTTAGTAAAGTTTTGTAGAACCAAACTAAATATTCGAGGTATATTCATTTTTATAAAATAATTTTTGTTTTGTGTTTTTATCTCAAATTTTTTTTTTTTGTTATTTAGTTATTTTCTTTAACTCGTTCGCCTGGCTAGTTTTGTACTCTGTCATATGTTCTTTTTTTCCCACCAATGTTTCCTGTATTATTGTGTTTAAATGCTAAACCCAATGACAACATTTTTGTATTTCAATGTTTTAATTTTTTAAATGATTCTCTTTATGTCCGTTTTGTACTCTCTTTTTTCAATACTTTGTTTATGAAACCTTTATATGGGCCCAAACAAGATGAAAATTTAAATACGAGGCCGACACAAAATCAGATATCTGTCATACGAGCCTTACCAAGCTCCCAATAAGCCCAATCCATATTTGACCCAAATCTAAATTGATGCATATAGGCTTCACGTAAGTTACATATGGGGCCGAGTAAGAAGCCCAAGACTAAGCCCAAGTCACGCCCAATTATGTGGACTCTACACAGCCCTAGCTCATGCTTCGGGCCTTTTAAAGGCCTTTCGGGCTTTACGGGCTTTAGGGCCTTCAGGTGCTTAATTTTATGAGTTTTATTTGGTGTAAGGCCTTGGGGCTTGGGGCCTTGGGGCTTGGGGCCTTGGGCTTGGTGCTTTGGGGCCGTTTAAAGGCCTTTCAGGCTTCGGGCTTTTAGGACCTTTAGCGGATTTAGGAATTTCGGCCGCACTTTATGGGCCTCGACTGTGAAAAGGCCGGCCTTCTTTCCTTATTTGGTAAAGTCTGTTTTTGGTGTGTTTCGTTTTTTACCAAAAAAGGAAAGTTTGGGTTTTAGTATTCAGGTTTAGGGACTTAAGGAGCATACTTTTCTGAATTTCATTTTGTGCAGGGCCATCGGGCTTGGGCGCTTGGGGCGTTTTAAAGGCCATTCAGGCTTTCAGCTTTTAGGACCTTTAGGGGCTTTATGAATTTCAGGCTTCGGGCTTTTGAGCAATGAAAAATAGATAAATTTGGAGAAATCACACAAAATTATTCATTTTTATTTGTCTAATCAAAAATAAAATATATCTAGAAACACCTGCTGTTTTTTTTTAAAAAAATTATCTTCTTTCTCTTTTTATCAACATGTGTATAGGGTCTTAGGAGTTTAGTTATCCTAGCTAGTTTTGTTATTATATTGTTAACGATTTTGAATTGATTTTCTTTATTTTTTGTATTATTTTTATCGTCATGATTTAAGATCGCTGTTGTTCATGTTTTGTTATCCACAATTGCCGCTTCCTTTTAATTCACTTGTGTGCAGAGATCATCATGTTTGAAAATTTTTTTTCTTTTGATTAAACTTTCCATTCTTGCTAATTTTTCGTTTGTAAAATTTTGTAGAACCAAACTAAATATTCGAGGTACATTCATTTATAAAATAAAATTTTCTTTGTGTTTTTAACTCAATTTTTTTTTTTTTTTTTTTATTTGGTTATTTTCTTTAACTTTGGTTAGTTTTGTACTCTGTTATATATATATATTTTTTCCCGCCAATGTTTCTTGTATTATTGTGTTTAAATGCTAAACCCAATATAACATTTTTGTATTTCAATGTTTTAATTTTTTAAATGTTTCTCTGTATGATTGTCCATTTTGTACTCTCTTTTCTCAATACTTTGTTTATGAAACCTTTATATGGGCCCAAACGAGATGAAAATTTAAATACGAGGCCGACTCAAAATCAGTTATCTGTCATATGAGCCTTACCAAGCTCCGAATAAGTCCAATCCATATTTAACCCAAATCTAAATTGATGCATATAGGCTTCACGTAAGGCCTTTCGGGCTTTGGGGACTTTAGGCCTTCAGGGGCTTAATTTTATAAGTTTTATTTGGTGTAAGGCCTTGGGGCTTGGGGCCTTGGGGCCTTTTAAAGGCCTTTCGGGCTTCGGGCTTTTAGGACCTTTAGGGTATTTAGGATTTTCGGCTGCACTGTATGGGCCTCGACTGTGTGTGAAAAGGCCGGCCTTCTTTCCTTATTCGGTAAAATCTGTTTTTGGTGTGTTTCGTTTTTTACCAAAAAAGGAAAGTTTGGGTTTTAGGATTCAGGTTTAGAGACTTAAGGAGCATACTTTTCTGAATTTCATTTTGTGTAGGGCCTTCGGGCTTGGGCGCTTGGGGCCTTTTAAAGGCCATTCAGGCTTTCAGCTTTTAGGACCTTTAGGGGCTTTATGAATTTCAGGCTTCAGGCTTTTGAGCAATGAAAAATAGATAAATTTGGAGAAATCACACAAATTATTCCTTTTTATTTGCCTAATCAAAAATAAAATATATCTAGAAACACCCGCTGTTTTTTTATTTTTTTTATTTATCTTCTTTCTCTTTTTATCAACATGTGTATAGGGTTTTAGGAGTTTAGTTATCCTAGCTAGTTTTGTTATTCTATTATTAACGATTTTGAATTGATTTTTTTTATTTTTTGTTTCAATTTTATCGTCATGATTTAAGATCGCTGTTGTTCATGTTTTGTTATCCACTATTGTTGCGTCCTTTTAATTCACATGTGTGCAGAGATCATCATGTTTGAAAATTTTTTATTCTTTTGATTAAACTTTCCATTCTTGCTAATTTTTCGTTAGTAAAATTTTGTAGAACCAAACTAAATATTCATTTATAAAATAAATATTTTTTTTTGTGTTTTTAACTCAATTTATTTTTTTTGTTATTTAGTTATTTTCTTTAACTCGTTCGCCTGGCTTGTTTTGTACTTTGTTTTTTGTTTTTTTTTTCCGCCAATGTTTCTGGAATTATTGTTTTTAAATGCTAAACCCAATGATAACATTTTTGTATTTCAATATTTTAATTTTTTAAATGTTTCTCTGTATGTCCGTTTTGCTCTTTTCTCAATACTTTGTTTAGGAAACCTTTATATGGGCCCAAACAAGATGAAAATTTAAATACGATGCCGATTCAAAATCAGATATCTGTCATATGAGCCTTACCAAGCTCCAAATAAGCCCAATCCATATTTGACCCAAATCTAAATTGATGAATATAGGCTTCACGTAAGTTACATATG